>BRKX01000014.1:47196647-48562005 GCA_026008535.1 Perilla frutescens
CAAAAGTAAAACAAATTTGAAAGAAACTACCAAAAATAAGAAAATACTTATTAAGGTAATCACCAACTAACAACTAGTACCAAAAGGAAAGTATTAAAATTGAACAAGATGGAAACAATGAATTTTCATTTTTTTTTTTCTCGATCGGCTTTTCTCTTCTTTTTTTTTGTATTGATCGTGCCTCTTTTTCTCTTTTCTTTTTTTTTTTTAACAATGAACAACGGAAATTAAATTACAACTCGATCAAACGTAAAATAAAATACGACACAAAAATCGAACCAAAGTCGACGTGGCTTTGATACCACTTTTATGATACGACCCGGACTCTAGGAACGAACACACGTCGACACACGTAAGTTTTTGTGTCTTCTATGACTCAAAGAATCAAAGTAAAATATGCGGAAGATTAACGGAATAAACTAGACGACTAAGACGCAACTAAGATACCTAGACAATGACACACAAAATAACACAAATCCAACAAAAAGGGGCTGTTTTGGGACGGTTATGATGATGGTAAGGATGATGGATTTTCGATGGTATTGATTGGGTTAGAATGGCTAGGGTAGATAGGATATGATAGAGATACGATGGACTTACGGATTGAACGGAAGGAGCGATGAACGGAACACGAACTTGAGGTTGATGGTGGAACGGACGGCGGTGGCTGGTGGTGGCGTCGTGGATGGCGGCGGCGGCGGTGTTGAAGTGTTGTGAATTACAACCCGAAAGTTGCCTTGAATCTCAAACGTACACAAGGCCAAATTCTTTAAGTTGCTCTTCGGATAGCGAGTTTCTGACGATCCCTCGAACATGGACGGCGAATTCCCTTTGTAAAACTTAGAGGTGCTAAATCTAAGAGTATGAATTTAATTATCTAAACTCACAACAGATTAAACGGGGAGAGACGATATTGAAAGCAAAGGCTTAATAATCAAATATAGTCTAAAGTATGAATGTCACATGGTACCTCTATTTATAATAATAGAGGGCCGAAAATCCTAGCTATAATGGACGAAAATAACTAGTCCAAGTCAATCTAGGCTTGTGCTTGGAAGTTTCATAAACTAGAATTCTATTTAAGGTAGAACTTGTAGATCTTACCTTATCTAAAATCCTAGTCAAACCATGACTTATTGTAACCGAAAATTGACCTATTTAATTAAATAAATCTGATCCTAACTATAGTATAATTAAATAAAATAAATACTATAGTCTAAAATAAAATATCTACTAGATAAAAATCAATAGGACCGAAAATTGGCCTAGTTCAAACTCGGCCGATCTTTCTTCACTTCAAGCCCATGCACACGTCCTCATGCACACGTGCACATCTTCATGTTGTGTTCTCCATGTCTTGATCTCCATCTTCCAATGTCAATAAGTTCATCATCTTCAAGCTTCCTTGCACGCCGTCTTCTTCTTCAAACTTCTTGCGGATTGTAGCTTGCAAATATTCTTGCAACTTCTTAGCTCGTAGTCTTGTGATGGGTCCTTTGAATTGAAGCTCTTCATTGACTTCCTCATTGCTATGGATGTCCTCATCAGGGATGAATGGAAAACTGCGTTTAAAACAAAGCATGGTTTATATGAGTGGTTAGTTATGCCTTTTGGTCTCACTAATGCACCGAGCACGTTTATGAGATTAATGAATCATGTTTTGCGTGATGTGATTGGTAAATTCGTGGTTGTCTACTTTGATGATATTTTGATTTACAGTCACAATGATCAGGCGCACATAGATCATCTTAGACGTGTTTTCTGTCTTCTGCGTGATGCTCAGTTGTATGGAAATTTGTCTAAGTGTTCTTTTTGCATAGATGAAGTCGTGTTCTTAGGCTTTGTCGTTAGTTCACGAGGTATTGAGGTAGACCGTTCCAAAATCAAAGCGATTAAGGAATGGCCAACCCCGAAAAACGCCTCTGAGGTTCGATCCTTTCATGGATTGGCTGGGTTTTACCACCATTTTGTACGGGATTTCTCCAGTATAGCCGTCCCTCTTACTGAGCTAAGTAAGAAGGATCGGAAATTTGAGTGGGGTAAACAACAAGAGCATGCTTTTAATACTTTGAAATCTCTGTTATGTTCTGCTCCTGTTTTGTGTTTACCTGATTTTTCTAAGACTTTTGAGATCGAGTGTGATGCCTCCGGGATAGGTATTGGTGCTGTTTTGATGCAGGAAAAACGTCACGTGGCTTACTTCAGTGAGAAACTCAATGGCGCCAGTTTACGTTATTCGACGTACGACAAGGAGCTATACGCTTTGAAGCGTGTATTGGATACATGGCAGCACTACTTGTGGCCCAAAGAGTTCGTCATCCACACGGATCATGAAAGCTTGAAGCATTTGAAAGGGCAAAACAATCTGAACAAGAGATATGCGAGATGGGTCGAGTTCATCGAGTCTTTCCCGTATGTTATCAAGTACAAGAAAGGCGAGGAAAACGTGGCCGCCGATGCCCTATCAAGAAGGTACGCTCTTTTGAACTAATGCATGCTAAGATGCTTGGTTTTGAGTCTATTAAAGCTTTGTATGTTGAGGACGCCTACTTCAGCCCCATATATGCTTCATGTAGCTCGAAATCTAGGTCATTTGATGGTTATTATGTGCATGATGGTTTTCTGTTCAAAGAGTCGAAGTTATGCATCCCTACTTGTTTTATGCGTGAGCTATTGGTGTTAGAATCGCATGCGGGAGGTTTAAAGAGTCACTTTGGTGTGCATAAGACATTGAACTTGCTGCATGAACACTTCTTTTGGCCGCATATGCGTAAGGATGTAGAGAATGTGTGTAGTCGTTGCATTACTTGTCGTCAAGACAAATCCACTTCACACCCATTCGGACTATATTCACCCCTACCCGCCCCTTCTTCTCCTTAGATTGATATTTCTATGGATTTCATCTTAGGATTGCCTAGATCTAGGTCGGGTAAGGATTCTGTGTTTGTTGTAGTTGATAGGTTTTCCAAAATGGCTCATTTCATTACATGTAGGAAAACTGATGATGCTATACATGTTGCCAACTTGTTCTTTGTGCATGTTGTTAGATTGCATGGAATTCCTCGTACTATTGTTAGTGATAGGGATTCTAAGTTTTTAGGACATTTTTGGCGTGTTTTGTGGGGAAAATTAGGTACTAAGTTATTGTTTTCTACTGCATGTCATCCACAAACCGATGGTCAAACTGAGGTTGTGAATCGCACTTTAGGAGCTTTACTTAGGTCTCTGATTAAAAATAACTTGAAGTCATGGGAAGAATGTTTACCATATGCTAAATTTGCTTATAATCGTGTCGTGCATTCTTCTACTAACATGTCTCCTTTTGAGGTAGTTTATGGATTTAATCCGTTAACTCCTACTGATTTGTTGCCTTTACCCGTTGAGCATCTAACGAGTGTTAAAGGTATGAAGAGAGCTGATTTCATTCAAGAGATACATGAGAAGGTACGTGCCCGGATTGAGCATCAAGGCTCAAGGATCGCCGCCGCACGAAACACGAGGTGCAAACGTGTCATCTTTCAGCCCGGAGATCGTGTTTGGGTTCATTTAAGCCCTGGTCGATTCCCTAACTTGAGGAAGTCCAAGTTGTCACCCCGTGGAGATGGTCCCTTCACTGTTCTAAGCCGTGTTAATGATAATGCATACCGCATTGATCTACCTGGTGAGTATAAGTGTTCTTCCACGATTAATGTTGCTGATTTATCTCCTTTTGTTGTAGATGAATTCGACCATGATGAGGATCCAAATTCGAGGACGAATTCTTTTCAGCAGAGGGGGAATGATGAGGACATCCATAGTAATGAGGAAGTCAATGAAGAGCTTCAATTCAAAGGACCCGTCACAAGACTACGAGCTAAGAAGTTGCAAGATTATTTGCAAGCTACAATCCGCAAGAAGCTTGAAGAAGAAGACGGCATGCAAGGAAGCTTGAAGATGATAAACTTGTTGACATTGGAAGATGGAGATCAAGGCATAGAGAACACAACATGAAGATGTGCACGTGTGCATGTGGACGTGTGCATGAGCTCAAGAAGTGAAGAGGATTCGGCCGAAATTGAGCTAGGCCAATTTTCGGTCCTTGTTGATTTTATCTAGTAGTTATTTTATTTTAGACTATAGTATTTATTTTATTTAATTAGACTATAGTCTAGATCAGATTTATTTAATTAAAATAGGGTAATTTTCGGCCCCTTTAGCTTATTTTCGTCCCCTACTATTGTTATAAATAGGGGATCCATGTGACATTGATACTTTAGACTATATTTGATTATTAAGCCTTTGCTTTCAATATCGTCTCTCCCCTTTTGATCTTTGTGAGTTTAGATAATTAAATTCATACTCTTAGATTTAGCAACTCTAAGTTTTACAAAGGGAATTCGCCGTCCACGTTCGAGGGATCGTCGGAAACTCGCTATCGAAGAACAACTTAAAGAACTTGGCCTTGTGTACGTTCGAGATTCAAGGCAACTTTCGGGTTGTAATTCACAACACTATCACCGCCGCCGTCCACCATCCACGACGTCACCACCACCACCGGCCGTCCGTACCAAGTCCAGCCACCATCACCGTCGTTCAAGCCGTCGCCGTTCGTGTCCAATTCATCAACCTTCCGTTCAAATCCGTAAGTCCGTCACAACTCTATCATAACCTATCTACTCAAGCCATTCTAAACCTATTCATTCCCATCGAAAATCCATCATTAATACCATCCCTATTCTCGTCCAAAAGAGCCCTTATCCTTTTGGATACTGTGTTATTTTGTGTGTCATTGTCTAGGTATTTTATTTGGTCTTAGTCGTCTAGTTTGTCCCGTTAATCTTCCGCATATTTTACTTTGATTGTTGAGTCATAGAAGACACAAAACTTACGTGTGTCGACGTGTGTTCGTTCCTAGAGTCCGGGTCGTATCACATCTATTCGTGATTTCAGAAAGCCTCCTAACATATCCAACAAACTGTATCATCAAGCTATTACAAAAAATAAAATATTTCCTCTTTCTGCCAAACACCAACAACACCACAAATCAAAGATCAAGTTTAACCATAAGATCAATGTATTTGTCATCCCACCAAAAAAATATCATTCAATCACAAATATCATCATTTCTTCTTCTTGTTCATGAAGTCCAGCACAAATTGGTGAACTTCAAAACTCAAGTCGTTCGTGTCTGAAAGTAAAATCTGAGCACAATACAATGCCCGTAACTTTCTTCTACCAGATGACTGCAAAAGAAAAGTTCAAACATTTCAATAAGCAAAAAAAAACACATGAAGCATAAAAGAAAACGAGTGTCTGGATTAAAATGCTGAACAAACCAGTGCACATTTGACCAATGAACACATGCAAAATCTTGAAAGAAAAAAGCAACCCCCCAAAACCAATATCTTTTAAAGCCTTTCGCTGCTCCTCCTTCAGTGACTGATAATAGAATAGGTTGAAGAGGGCCGAGATTTAAATACATAATCATTTCCATTGCAATAAAAAATTCAAAGAAAAATGAAACATAATTCACAATCTGCAACATAAAGTACTAACTAAATGCATAAAAAGTACCACTGAAATCACATAAAGGTAGGAGTTCACAAAATAAATTACCTCATTGTTTTTTAACAAAACATCCAAGTTCTCATAAATTTATCATACATATGCATGTATAAATTCATACCTATGCAGCTTAAATTTTCATAAAAATTTTGATACTTCTTTCATGCATGAAAGAGTACTTATACATGAATAAACTGATACTTATGCATGTATAAATTGATACCCATACACCTCAAAGAAAAAATAAACGTAATTCACAATCTGCAACATAAAGTACTAACTACATGCATAAAAAGTACCACTGAAATCACATAAAGGTACTTATGCATGAATAAATTACCTCTTTTTTTCATAGAACTCTGATACTTATGCATGAATAAATTGATACCATACACCTCAAATTTTCATACTAGTGTCCTACTTATACATATATAAACTCAAACCACAGAGTTTCAACAACTTTCAACCACCAACATAGAGAAAACCACCAGATCAGAGTCACACAGGCAGAAACCAAGAAAAAATATACAGACAAGACCCGAGACTTTCGGTGAACCCTCTACTACCCCTGCTATCCAGACTGCTATCCAGGCTACTCGCACGAGGAGACCCACAGGAGAATCCAGACGAACTGGACCGTAAGCAAGGGGGCAGTTCGAGCACTTGGCTCACAGGCGTTGAATGCCAAGGTTCACAAGAAGGTGGGCCAAAAAAAATTCACAGAGATCACAGAAAAACAGAAAATGGTACATGTACTTCACACACACACATAATACTTATACATGTATAAAATCATAGATTAAATGTGTAAAACATAATACAAAACAAAAAAATAACAAATCCAGGCATCTTCTAGAGATAACAAGCTGCAAATCACAGTAGTAACCTTCATACAATTTCTTTGACATAATAAGACAATCGCATCCATAAACATCAAGCAATTTTTTACAACAAAACTGACACATAAAATATAAGCAAGTAAAACTCTAAGCAAAATACCCTAGAAAATAAACAATACAACCTGTAATCGCACCAGATTAACGAAGAAGCTGCAAAACAGGATCGAATGGATGATAACTTCTATTTGATTGAAACTGCGAATACAAAAAAAACATAAAAATACTCAATAATTGAAGAACACATAATATATATAAATTAACACCAAACCAAAAACATACATATTGACAAATCTCACCTCTAATGCCACCAAATTGAAGATGAAATCGGAAAAATCGGATATTAACTACTCTTGATAGAAACAACGGCGGAATCTCCAATAAATCTTCACCGAAGTACCGATCTCCCTATTCTCGTGAAACTAGGTACAAGAATAATCGGAAATCTTCAGTGATGTAACAACGAGAAGTTTTCAGGCGCGATTCTTAGATTTAGGGCTTTGGAAAAAAAAAAGAAAATTGATCTGAAATCTCCGCCGCTATGCACAAACTAAGGTTACTAACCAGAAATCTTCAGCGATTCTTAGATCTAGGGTTTTGGAAAAGGAAGAAAATTGCTCTCAAATCGCCGCCGCTATGCAGAAACTAAGTTAGAAAGAAAGCAGAATGAAAATACAAAGATGGAGCGGTTTTTTTTTTATATATATGACGGATCGGATAAAACCCGGATCCGACCCATCTCACATAATGTTATTTATATCTAGCTGCACACAAGTTTTTGCGATAAGAAAAACTATAGTAATTTGAAAATGCAATACGGAATGAAACACATAAAGTTCAATAGGAAATCTAATGTGCTCTAGTCCACAAATAGATCCATTTCTCGTTCCATATATGGAAAAACATTAAGGTAAAATTTTTAAATTGCCATTTTAACTTTGTAAAAAATGTTTCTAGCCACTATTTAAAAAAAAAATGTTTGTAGACATTTTGATAAAATAACCCTCTGTTGTGCACCCTAGTCGTGTGATAGGTTACATATTTGCACCCTTATTTGTGTGGTTTTTCCCATCATTTTGTTAAGCTTTGATTTATTGGAATTAATTATATTTTGTATTTTTCTAGGTGAATATTGATGGTTTATGGAAAAGAATGCAAAAATACAAGAATTGGTTCAAGTTTGGATGAAGAAAATTTAAAGCTCATGTTACAGCAGCTGATTGCAAATAAGATGTGCCCAAGCTATAGTCTAGAGCTTATGGACGAAAATTTAAAGATAAAATCCAAGTGAAGGCCTATCAAAATTAATAGAAAAAGAGATGAGTCCTAAGAAGAGGGAAGACTTACTATATTGGTGGAGAGAGAAGATTATTTTGCCCCAAACTAGATATATATTATTATTATTTTTTTTGAAGTAAGGAAATGGCTATATAGATTCTTAAGACTAATTTCCAGGCTTTTACTTTGTTTTTCAAGTTATGAGTTTCTAAATTACTTTCTAGCAAGAGGATAATCAAGACTTTAATTCTACATGACTGTGAGATCGAATTGATTTTATTATACTTTCAATTCTTTCTTTATTCATATATCTTCTACTTGTGATTTATTATCATTGTGATGATTTATACAATTTGTGCACATTGTATGATTGTTGGGATGGTATTTTGCTAGCTAAATAATCTAAATCTGTAATTATTTAGATTACCTACACGAGTAGCACATTAGGTTCGGTATTAGGTAAACAATCCCGCTTGTTATGATTTGAAGATATATAATCTAACTTAAACAAGTCATTTTATGATCTTTGTTGGTTAGAATTAGTGTTTCTCTGATTATTAAAGTTGGTAGATTAAATCATATGGTCATACCTACAGTTGTTTGTTAATTAGGGAAGTAGTTAATGGTCATATCTTGACTGCCAATACACTAAGGAGAGATGAGGTTGTAAGGTCGTACCAATAACCATAGCCAATTTAGGGAGACATTAAAAATAATAATATATTTGCATGTGTGATCAATTTGTGTAGACCACGTTGAAATTATTCTCGAGCTAAACATTTTCTCATTTGATTTCCACTTATTTATTTCTCTGCATATTTTTATTTGATTAGTTGCTAAACTTCAAACCTTCAACCCCCTCCCCTCATTTTAGTTTTAATTTGTTAGATAAAGAGATTTAATTCTTATTTACCAGTCCCTGTGGAATCGACCTTGCTCGTTACTGTCACAAGTTTATTTGATTTTAAAAAGCAAGTTATTTTTGTTGGTTTCGACACCCATCATCGTGCAACATTTTAAAATTTTAATATCGCATAAATACACTTAGTCGTGTAGTAGTGTAAATTTAAATTGTTGCACAACTACGCTCAGTCATGTATCTTGAATCCGTGCAGCAGTACATAAATTTATAATGTTGCACAAATGGACTTGGTTGTGCACCACACTGGTGTTGCAATATTAATTTATACTATTACATGACCATATCTCATTCATACACCCCAATAGTGCACTTTAGTCGTGCATCTCACAATTTTAATGAAGTGTAATTACGTAATTTCACCGAAAAATGTCTATAAACAATCTTTTTTAAAAAAATCGCTAAAAACTAAGTTACTAAATGAAAACGGCTATTTTTATAAATTACCACAACAAAGGTTTGTGTAGTATTTTATTAGTGTTAGTATATAAAAATAGCAACTCTAACTTAATAAACTAAGTTGTCATTTAAAAAAAATATAATATTTTAAGTCTTTCTTGATGAGAATGTACAACAATACTTTTAATTAACATAGACAATATAATTTTTACAATAAATAATTTTAAAAAACGTGATGTTGTATGAATACACGAATATGTTGCACAAGACACGAGCAATCAAATTTGTGTACTCACACTACAAAAAAAAACTCGATCTAGTGACGGGAGGTAGCGACGAGAAGCTTTCGGATCGCCGACGGTGATGGGCTAGCGACGGGGATGATATCCGCCGCGGCTAGCGACGGGGTCCCCCGTCGCCAAACACTGATTTTCTTTTTTTCTTTTTTTCTTTATCTTTCTTTTTTTAAGTTGGCCATGGGTCCACGTCGGGACCGCAAACGACGGGCACCCTGTCACGACGTAATTAATCAGTTCCCCTTTAATCGAGCGTGCCCTAGCTCTATCTCTCATTTTATTTCTGATTTCTCTCTCTCTCTCTATCTCTCGGTGGAGGCCTCAGTGTGTATCGGAGGCAGCAGCAACAGCGGCGGCGGCGGCGGCGGCAGCAACGGCGGTGGTGGCGGCGGTCAACCCTCCCTCTCCAGGTTTGCTCTCTCCTTCCTTCTCTCTCTCTCTCTCTCTCTCTGCGAGACGTTCACCCAAGGGCAGATTCTTGTTTTGTCTGTCCTCTATCTATGTGTGGGAGTTGAGAGTGTGCGTGTTCCTTTCTTTTAATTTGTTTCAATCCTTGTAATGGATCTCTTGTTAGTTTTGGGCTTTTGCTTTTCTAGAATTAAGGTTTCTTTTTTGCTTTTAGTATCTGTGTAAAGATTTAATTTTTTCTATTAATTTGTGTTTGGTGTTTCTAGTTGAAATTTTAAGAAGCAGCAAAATGCAGTTTTTTCCCTGGCCAACTGTGCAAATATGATGAATTTCTTGGTAGATAAATTTGGTATTGCTGGTGGTGATGTCTTTGATTCCTTTGATTTCATGTAATGAATTACCAGTAGCTCGATGTGGGTTGTTGAGTAGCATTTCGTTACTTTATTCTAAGTTAGCCGAACCCAAAATTTTAGGAATTTCTTGTGTTTATTGTCTTGCAAGAGTAAATACTAAATACTGTAAAATAAAGTGAAATCTAAAGCCTTTCTATATAGAATTGCTACACATTAGGTCTAGAAAGTAGAAAATCAGGCTGAATTTAATCACGATTTGAGTGCTCTGTCTAACTTCCTCTAATTAATCATTGATTACACTTCAAAACTGCATTTGTAGTGTTTGCCGAAGAACTTTCTCCCTGAATTAGGATGTTTTGAATTCACACTCTCTTTGTCTGGTGATGTCACCTGCATATTCACTGTTTTTTGTCGTATTTGTGGGCAATCCACATTCGTCTTTCTGATTGATTCATTTGCTTGCTTTTAAACCAAGTAGCATTTAATCTAGGATGGCACTTTTATTTTTCGTTGTTGATCAAAGCCTTTGAGCTTGGTCTATATACTAAATAATTATGCTCTAAAATAAATTAATATATAGCAAAAGAATCATGCTTCATTTTCTATCTTTTTATAAATACATTTCAATTACATAGTAATATTATACTATGCTTCTAATATATATTGGTGAAGCTGATATGAACATGAAAAGCATAAAAGAATCAAATTCAAGAATTCCATTGAGAACTTCAAAGATAATCATGTTGTTCAAGATTAAAGATTGGAGATCAAGATTTGAAGAACGCAAGTGTATGAAAATATTCAGATATTTTGGGCAGCCCATGAAGATCAAATATTCAGCCCGAGATTGGTCAACATGCTATCTATTGATGATGAAGAAGGAAGCATGAAGACGTGAGAAGAAGAAGGAAGCCATTTGGACGTGTGCATGAAGAGTTCTACGCGTTTGCATGGGAAATCGGGAGATGCTGTTTTTCATGTAAAGGTGGCAAGAATTATCCACACATGGGCCACGAAATTAATATCATTAATTCAGCCCATGGTCATGTGTTTGGGTCCAAATAGGCGTGATCTACAAGCCCAAATCCATTGTGGGATTTATCTTTATCTAGATAGATTTTTCTTATTTTATTTTTGGTATCTTTTGATTCTTACCTTAAAAACAGATTTTGGATAAGGTAACAATCCTAGTTTGACTAGGACTAGTTAGGATCAAATTCTTTAGATATTAGGACTCTAATTTTCGTCCATCCCTTATATCTATATAAAGGGATCAGTTGTGAACTTTATTTTTTCAGACGTTGCATGAAATAAAAGATTAATTTCTCAATTGTCTCACGATCCTTTGGTTGATCACCCATTTATCAAGTTCTTTTGATCTAGCAAATCATAAGTCATATTTAAGTTCTTCAAGGTACATCGAGTACTTGGGAGAATTGCTATCCAGAGAAGTTAGACGTGCGCGTTCGGGTTTACAACACGGGTTCGCCGATCCTAGCCAATCATTCTACCAACACATCAACGCCAATCGCCTTCAACAACATCCATCTACCATCCTACATCCATTCCAACATCATCCGTCAAGATCCAGTCGAGTTCGACAAGTATCCAAGTTGTTACCGCCAATTCCAAGTATACGTGCCATTCGCGCCAAGATAAGCACATATCCCGTAAGTTCTTTATTTTTTTATCATAACCTATCTACACCAGCCCTTCTTCATCACATATCATCATACTATATGTCCATACCCTTTTCCTTTCATATCCGAGTCTTAAAATATCGAGTTTAGTCGTTAGTTTAGTTTAATCATAGAGTCGGATTGAAGCCCTTCATTCGCCTGACGTGTTTCGATCTAAAAGTCTTCCGCATGCGTATATCTCGTGTCTTGGATTAATTGTCCGGGTCACATCATAAATTTGGCATCAGAGCCACGTCAGCTCTGCTGGTCGTGGTTCAATCCGAGGTGTCAGATTTTCTATCCTACATGTCACACACGTATCTTTTAATTTTTATTTTTTTTCGAGTTGTAATATTGTTATTCATTGAAAAAAAAACAAGGCATCGGCTATACAAAAAAAAAGTAAAAAAAAAGTCGCCGATAAAAAAAAATGAAAATCAGATTTGTTCTACTTGATTTCGATTTAATTCCATATTTTAGATAGTGTTTCCATATTAGATAGATATTTTAGGATTTGTTAGATTGTGTTCACACTTGGTCAAACTTATCCAAAAGTATTCTACCTTATCTGCTAGATTTCCTACCTTGTTTAGATATCTTCCATCCTAATCCATATCTAATCAAGATCACCCATCCTTATCCATCATAGATTTCGATCCTTACACCTCTAGGATTCGAAATTCTTCATCTCTCCCACATACACCCGGTTCACCAAATACACCACATAGTCCATACACCCATACACCCGCACACCCATACACCCGTGGTCCACATACACCATACACCAAAAACAATCGGTTTACCTACACCATCTATACGACAGCCCATATCATCAAGTTAGATGGATCCGGTTCGAGCCCGCCCAAATCGATTCAGAGATGCCGATGGTCTCTACCGCAACAAGAAAACCATCCTAGAGTTTGAGGGTCTATACGACCCAGAAGCGTACCTAGATTGGGAATGCAGAGTTGATAAGATTTTTAAGTACTACTACTTTCCCGAGCCAAAGAAAGTGCACCTAGTTTCCTTGGAGTTTAAAGACTACGCAGCAACATGGTGGGAATTCCAGCAAAATCGATGCCACCGAGACCACCTTCCACCTATCGACACATGGTGTGAGTTGAAAGATTTGATGCGGAAACGCTTCATTCCAGATCACTACCAATGGGAGTTGGAGGAAAAGCTACACAAGCTCAGACAAAGAGATCGAAGTGTAAATGACTACTACAACAAAATGATTGAAGCCATGAGACGAGCTGATGTAGAAGAATATCCAGAAGATACCATGGATAGATTTCTAGCCGGTCTACGAAGGGCAATTCGTGAAAGAGTAGCATTGTATCACTTCGACAAGTTGAAAGACATGGTGCAATATGCCATTGAGATAGAGAAGTGGTTGGAGAGTCTAGAGTTGAGGCAAAATGAAGTGGTTCAAGTAGAGTCAAATGTAGAGTTGTCGCCTAGAGCTCATCGCCAAACAGCCCCGTTTCGTTGGAGCGAACCTGAGTCATTTGAGGAGTTTCTACGTACCTACACGGCCTACATCACCAGTTCAGCTGGTCATGGATGTTCCAAGCCAAGCCAACAACATTCAAGAGGAGATCCACGTTGAGTTACCATCTGAGATCGTTGCCATCAAAGAAGATTGTACTTTTGAGGTAACAATTTCAGTTGATGCACCTATTGAAGAAATGGAGATCAATGATACAGTTAAGGAAGTTGAAGTAGTTGAGAAATTGATGGAGATGCAGCCTTGTTTTGAAGAGGAAAACGACATCCATGAGGAAATGATCGTAGATCATATGGAGCTCGATCAAGCTAGCATGGAGACGCAGTCGAATTCTAACATCATTTGTCAACCATTTTCTTGTGATATCTTTATTTTACAGGTTGCTAAAGATGTGCCCCATGTTATTGATTTTTTGCAAAAAGAGATTGATGTTCATTTCTTATTCGTCTTTGATCCTGGAGATTTGAATTCGAGGACGAATTCTTTTCAAGAGGAGGGGAATGATATGAACATGAAAAGCATAAAAGAATCAAATTCAAGAATTCCATTGAGAACTTCAAAGATAATCATGTTGTTCAAGATTAAAGATTGGAGATCAAGATTTGAAGAACACAAGTGTATGAATATATTCAGATATTTTGGGCAGCCCATGAAGATCAAATATTCAGCCCGAGATTGGTCAACATGCTATCCATTGATGATAAAGAAGGAAGCATGAAGACGTGAGAAGAAGAAGGAAGCCATTTGGACGTGTGCATGAAGAGTTCTACGCGTTTGCATGGGAAATCGGGAGATGCTGTTTTTCATGCAAAGGTGGCAAGAATTATCCACACATGGGCCACGAAATTAATATCATTAATTCAGCCCATGGTCATGTGTTTGGGTCCAAATAGGCGTGATCTACAAGCCCAAATCCATTGTGGGATTTATCTTTATCTAGATAGATTTTTCTTATTTTATTTTTGGTATCTTTTGATTCTTACCTTAAAAACAGATTTTGGAAAAGGTAACAATCCTAGTTTGACTAGGACTAGTTAGGATCAAATTCTTTAGATATTATGATACGACCCGAACTCTAGGAACGAACACACGTCGACACACGTAAGTTTTTGTGTCTTCTATGACTCAAATAATCAAAGATAAAAATATGCGGAAGATAACGGAATAAACTAGACGACTAAGACTCAACTAAAATACCTAGACAATGACACACAAAATAACACAAATCCAATGAACAAGGGGGCTGTTATGGACGGCTATGATGAAGGTATTGAGGATGGAAATTCGATGATGATGAGTTGGTTTAGAATGGCTTGAGTAGATAGGGTATGATAGAGATACGATGGACTTACGGATTGAACAAGACGATGAACGATTGGAACACGAACTAGGCACGATGGTGGCTGATCTTGAGGCGGACGAACGGCGGTGATGGAGGCGTCGTGGAGGTGGTTCGGCGGTGGTGGAAGTGATGTGAATCACAACCCGAAAGTTGCCTTGAATCTCGAACGTACACAAGGCCAAATTCTTTAAGTTGCTCTTCGGATAGCGAGTTTCCGACGATCCCTCGAACGTGGACGGCGAATTCCCTTTGTAAAACTTAGAGGTGCTAAATCTAAGAGTATGAATTTAATTATCTAAACTCACAAAAGATTAAACGGGGAGAGACGATATTGAAAGCAAAGGCTTAATAATCAAATATAGTCTAAAGTAACAATGAGACATGGATCCCCTATTTATAACAATAGGTGGATCGAAAATCCTAAGCTAAAGGACCGAAAATTATAGTCCAAATCAATCTAGGATTGGTTTTGGATATTTCCTAAACTAGAATTCTATTTAAGGTAGAACTTGTAGATCTTACCTTATCTAAAATCCTAGTCAACCTATGACTTTGAAATAACCGAAAATTACACCAAAATAAATTAAATAATCTGATCCTAACTATAGTATAATTAAATAAAATAAATACTATAGTCTAAAAATAAAATAACTACTAGATAAAATCAATAGGACCGAAAATTGGCCTAGTTCAAACTCGGCCGAAACTTCTTCATGCCATGCACATGCACACGTCCTCTTGCACACATGCACATCTTCATGTTGTGTTCTCCATGTCTTGATCTCCATCTTCCAATGTCAATAAGTTCATCATTTTCAAGCTTCCTTGCACTCCGTCTTCTTCTTCAAGCTTCTTGCGAATTGTAGCTTGCAAATACTCTTGCAACTTCTTAGCTCTTAGTCTTATGACGGGTCCTTTGAATTGAAGCTCTTCATTGACTTCCTCATTGCTATGGATGTCCTCATCATATTAGGACTCTAATTTTCGTCCATCCCTTATTTTTTTTAGACATTGCACGAAGAATACGCAGGCGGAAGACTTTAAGGACTCGAACTACGTCAGCTAAAGAAGGACTCAACCCGACACGAATTAAACGGTAAACTTACTAGAAATTGAACAATGGATGATGGACTCGATTAGAACACGTAGGATGGCTCGAGGGTGGCTGGAATACGGCGGTGTGGACGGCGGATGGCGGCGGTGGTGATGGAATTGGCGGCGGCGATTATGTGTTGTGGATTGGATAGATTTGGCGAACCCGTGTTGAATAACCCGAACGCGCACGTCTAGCTTCTCCGGATAGCAATTCTCTCAAGTACTTAATTATACCCTGAAGAACTTAAATAAGACTATTGATTTGCTAGAACAATAGAATTGTAGATAAAAGTTTGATCAACCGAAGGATCGTGAGACAGATTGAGAATAACTCTTTATTTCTTGCAATTGTCTGAATTATGAATGTCACAGGGTGCTCCTATTTATAGGAGAGCATATGGACGAAAATCTAACCCTAAATAACTAGATAAACATTGAAAAATACTAATCCTAATCAAACTAGGATAAAATCAAAAGATACCAAAAATAAGATAACAAAAATCTATCTAAATCTAACTAGATAAGGATAAATCCCACAATGGATTTGGACTTGTATTTCCACGCCATCTTGGACCTTAGAACTCGATCATGGGCTGAATTAATATGAATAATTTCGTGGCCCATGGTACAATTAATATTACCACCTTTGCATGAAAAACAGCATCTCCCGATTTCCCATGCAAACGCGTATAACTTTTCATGCACACGTCCAAATGGCGTGATTCTTCTTCTCACGTCTTCATGCTACCTTCTTCATCATCAATAGATAGCATGGTGATCCATCTTGGGCTGCTCTTCACTTCATCTTCATGCAACTCGAATTTGCGACGAATAGAAGCTTGTAAATAAGCTTGCAACTTCTTAGCTCGCAAACGCGTTATTGGACCTTTAAACTGCAGCTCCGGATCATCTTGATCATTGCATTGCACGACCTCATCATTCCCCCCCAGCTGAAAAGTATTCGTCCTCGAATTCAAGGACTCGTCATCATTGCACTCGAACTCATCATCTGCAGAAAAGGGAGATAAGTCAACAACATTAAATGTAGATGAACACTTGTACTCACCGGGTAAATCAATGCGATATGCATTGTCATTGACTCGACTCAACACGGTGAATGGTCCATCTCCTCTTGGCATCAATTTCGACTTTCTCAAGTTAGAAAACCGTCCAGGACTCAGATGAATCCAAACGCGATCTCCAGGCTGGAAAATCACTTGCTTGCGCCGTTTGTTCTTTTGAACAGCATTACGTGCGCCAACGGCTTCAATACGCGCACGTACTTTCTCATGCATCTCCTTAACTTGTTCCGCTTTTCTTGTACCTTTAACACTTGTTAGATACTCAACAGGTAAAGGCAATAGATCATTAGGCGTTAGCGGATTAAAACCATAAACAACTTCAAATGAAGACATATTGGTAGATGAATGCACAACTCTATTATAGGCGAATTCAGCATATGGCAAACAATCTTCCCATGATTTCAAGTTGTTTTTAACTAAAGAACGCAACAAAGTACCTAAAGTGCGATTAACTACTTCAGTTTGACCATCAGTTTGTGGATGACATGCAGTAGAAAATAACAGTTTGGTACCTAACTTACCCTATAGTACACGCCAAAAATGTGCAAGAAACTTAGAATCCCTATCACTAATAATAGTTCTAGGTATTCCATGTAAACGCACAACATATAAAGAACAAATTGGCAATGTGTACAGCATCATCGGTTTTCCTACATGCGATGAAATGAGACATCTTGGAAAACCTATCAACTACAACAAAGATAGAATCTCGACCAGACCTAGACCGTGGTAACCCTAATATGAAATCCATAGATAAATCTATCCACGGGGAAGACGGGGCTGGTAGAGGAGTGTATAAACCAAAAGGATGTGAAGTAGATTTCGACTTCTTGCATGTTATACATCTACTACACACATTCTCAACATCATGCTTCATACGTGGCCAAAAGAAATGTTCATGCAGCAAGTTTAACGTCTTAGACACACCAAAGTGACCTATTAAACCTCTAGCATGCGACTCTAGAACTAGCAACTCACGCATAGAAGACTCAACTAAACAATCAACTATCCAATGTGTAACATATAATGGATCTAACGTGATATAATAAACAATTATGCAATTTCCAGCATGTTCAACACTATGAATAACTTTCAAATGAGCAATGGAAAAACACAAACTAATCGAGTTCAAATACCATGTTCGCATCTTACACTTGGTTGGAACAAACAATGGCTCTCTACTATCCAACCTTTTCATGCAATTCAAGTCAAATCCAAATGTTAAATTAATTCTAAAAAGGAACATGGATTCAACTATACACATCAAATACCTATCAATACTAGAATAGTATAGACGGTACTTACCTCTCTCGATTTCAAGTAACACGTCCTTAAGATAAACAATGTGGGTGTTGGACGACTTATCTAGAACAAGATGATCTCTAAGTCGAACATCATCATGCTCCAACTTCAGCTCTTTGTGGATCTCCTCTTGAGAGTTGGAAACTTCTTCCGACCTGCCTTCAGGGTTGGATGTAGTTATTCCAAGCTGCTCATTGTGATGTGACCCGGACTAATAATCCAAGACACAAGAAATATGCAAGCGGAAGACTTAAGAATCGAACAACGTCAGCTAAAGAAGGACTCAACCCGACACGAATTAAAAGACAAACTTACTAGAAAACACGAACAATGAATGGGACAACGATGAGGACACGACGAACAACTTGAGGATGGCTGGAACTTCGGCGGTGATGAGGTTGATTGCGGCGGACGGCGGTGGATGTGATGGTGTTGGTGGCGGTGAAAGATAGTTGTGGATTGGATAGATTCGGCGAACCCGTGTTGTATAAACCCGAACGCGCACGTCTAACTTCTCCAGATAGCAATTCTCCCAAGTACTCGATTGTACCCTGAAGAACTTGAATAAGACTATTGAATTCCTAGATCAATAGAATTGTGTTTGATCAACCAAAAGATCGATAAATGTAATCAACCAAAGGATCGGTGAGATAATTGAGAAATTAACTCTTTATTTCATGCAACGTCTGAATTATGAATGTCACATGGTGCTCCTATTTATAGGAGTGTATATGGACGAAAATTAGAGTCCTAATACTAGAAGAATTCGAAATAAACTAGTTCTAATCTATCTAGGATTGTTACCTTATCCAAAATCTGGTTTTAAGGTAAGAATCAAAAGATACTAAAAATAAAGATAACAAAAATCTAACTAGATAAAGATAAATCCTAACTAACTTTGGGCTTGAACAACTCACCTATCTTGGACTTGGGCCTCATAATTAACGTGTTTGACTATTATTGGATGAATC
The DNA here is from genome assembly GCA_026008535.1 of Perilla frutescens. NCBI lineage: Eukaryota > Viridiplantae > Streptophyta > Magnoliopsida > Lamiales > Lamiaceae > Perilla > Perilla frutescens. The sequence continues at coordinate 47,215,722 of BRKX01000014.1, forward strand.
CACATGTTATCTTCAACGTCAACCTAGTCAGTATGCCCATACCGACTGTCTTCATGCAATCTGGTCAGTATGCCCATACCGACTGTCTTCATCCCTTCATTCTTCAACTCTTCAAGTATGATATCCCATGGTGTGATTTTGATCATCATGTATTGTTGTTCTTCAAATCTTGATTTCCAATCTTTGATCTTGATCAACATGATTATCGTTGAAGCTCTCAATGGCTTTCTTGGATTTGATTCTTTTATGCTTTTCGGGTTCGTATCACATTTTCGAACTCTCTCTTCTCGATCTGCACATCACTAGAAAAACAATCATTAGTAGCAACAAGAAATTGAAGTTTTAACCACACATAAATTTACCACACATAATTATGTGTGGGTATTTCACCACACATAATTGAAAATGTGTAGGTAAATTTTTGTGACATTCTTTTCTATGTTTTGACATTTAATATGTGTGGTTAAAACATTTTAATACCATTTTTAGTTTAGCGGAAAAAAATCTGATTTTACTTTTGATTTTTAATGCCTATGTGGCATTTTATATTAATTATTAATTTTCTATAACTAAATATATAATAATAATTAATCACACATAATTTTTAGTTATGTATAAATGTAGGTAAAATGCATGTAAAACTTCCACGTGCATCATGATTCCTTATTTTGTGGAATTTGTTATACCCACTTGAAATTAATTTTTAAAATATTTTATAATTATTTGTTTAATACATAATAATTAACTACACACTTTTACACTTTATCCATATGTGTAGGTAATTAAAAAGAGGTGAATTTCAATTAATAGAAAAGTGTTGAAATAATATTAATTAAAATATATACATAAACAGATGCACACACAATATTTATAAATGTTATATATAAATAAATATGAACTAAAATATAACGATAGCTATATTATAAAGAGACATGTTAATTAATTTTTAAGTAATGTACTTAATTAATTTTGTACATGTACATATCATATTGGATTAAAATCAAAATTAAAGACTCACAATATTTATTTTTTAATTATTTTATATTTATGATCAACCCACCAATCTTTCAAATCACCTATGTAATTTCAACTCATCAAACAATTCCTTAAAATTAACTCCTACAATTTTTTCTGATTTTTGAATATCTCGAACAAAATATTTTCACCAAAATAAGGAATTGATTATATTGATCATTCACCAAAAGATATATTTTGATGCGTTTTGGAATATTGGTGGATTAACTTGATTAAGAATATCTTTTTAAAAAAAACTTGATTAAGAATATAATTCCATATCAAAGAATATTAGATTTTTATGATTAAGGCTCTAAATTAATTACGAGGCCAATTATTTAATTATGACCTTTTGAATTGATTATTTATAGCCCAAATGTGGATATATTTAAATTATTTTAGATTATTTAAATTATTTCCAATTATTTAAATTATTTAGTATCGTTAAAATTGAGGAAGATTTATATATCTTGTTATATTTTAATAATAATCCTTCAAGCTAAATGATATATTATTAATTTTTAGAACATAAAACTAAAATTATCTAGGTAATGTAATCTTATATATTTTATCAAATTAATCGTATCAATATTAATTTATTACCAAAACAAATTGAAACATTAACGGTTATATACTTAATTATTAATTTCCAAAATAAATTAAATAAACTTATAATAAAATTTATGTTCAATTGTCTAAATACTATAAAATTTGGAATATATATATATATATACAGTTTATATATGCTAAGGACTTTTTCGTAAGCACTTTTGTGAATATTCACATCAAAATATGTTTCTTTCTTGATTTTTTTTCTATTTTTATCGTTCTTATGTATTAAATTCAGATGTTTTAATTTAAGAACGTGGAAATAGAAAAAAATTCAAGAAATAAACACATTTTGATGTGTGTGATCACCAAAATTCTTACGAAAAGTTCTAATATATATATATATATATATATATATATATATATATATTAGTATGTTAATACAAAGAAATATAGTATCTTTAATACTATATTTACTTGCACTCATTGTACGACCTTATATAAGATGATATTTTTGGATTAAAAAATAATATATTAAGTCATTGTGTTCTTTATCTAAAAATATAAAGTACGATGATGATTATATTATATTTTTAAAATTAATAAATATTGTATACTTTCAATTAATAAAAATTGTTTATATTTGCTACGTTTCATATTTTATTTTATTATTAAATTTTGTTGGGTTCGATTTAATCATGAGATTAGTAAGTGTTATGTATATTATTTAATAAAATGTTGAATTAAATTTTATAGATCGATTATATATTGGATTATTTTTTACAATTTTTATTTTTATTTGCCGTATAATATATTCGTTATAAATTATTTTTTAAATAATGGATAAAACAAAATTATAAAAAATAATTGAAACAATCTATTTAAGATACTAGATAATTGAAACAAAATTAGAAAAATGTGAAATCTAAAAGATAAATCTATCCAATTTAGATATTGAATAATTGAAATTCCAATCTAATCTAAAACTTCTCAAATAATTTTTAATCCTGGTTATTGATAATTATTTTAAATAAAAACTACTCATGTAACAAATATTAATTAAATTTGAATAATTATAAAGTATTATTATATTGTGAATATTTAATTTGGACATTAATCTCTATTGGATAGAAATTTATGATTAAATTAATCTACAAACCTTAAATCGATATATTTTTATATTTGTAGTCTTAACTTGATAATGTTAGATCTTTCGATTCTTAAATCAATAGAATCTATTTTTTGAGTCATTATTGATAAATTAACCATCTTTCAAGTCTTGAATTGATAATATATTTTACAGTTATATTCTTCTTTGAAACATTTTTAATTTTGTTATAAAAATTATTAAAGTATTCTTAATTCTTATAACTTAAATTTGTTTTATTTTTTGAAAACTTTCAAACGCCAACATACAGTTTTTTGGGAAAAAAAATAGAAAATATATTGTTAGTACTTTTTTATTTTACTATTTTTTGAAAATATATTCAATGAATTTTTGAATTCTACGAATGTGATAGCTTAGAATTTTTTTTTCTGGATAAATATAGAGTTAATGATGAAATGTAAATTATATCTAAACAATACAATTTAATTAAAGATAGAAAAATGAGAATAGAACATCAAATACTAAAAAGAAATTCGCGAAATTAAAAATATTTGAATTGGGCATTTATCTACGGTTTAGAAAAAAAATATTTTATCAAAAAAGAAAGAAAAAAAATTATTTGTTCCCACCTATTCAATTATTGGCGGCGACTCAAAAAATATAAAAATTTTTAGCGGTAAAACTTGTCACGTTTGCTTCTTTCAAAAATATTAAAGGAAGTTTTTTCTTTCCATATTCTCCCACAAATCCACCATCGATTCAACTTCTCCTTCTCTTGTATTGCAATTTCCTCTCTATCTTTCTATCTCTCATTCTCTCTTGGTTTTGATTTCTCACTCTGCCGCTGTTTGATTTTAATTTTATTTTTGTTGCAGTCCGGCCTAAGTGCTCGTGCCTCGTAGCTAATGTGAACTACAGGAGTTGCTGCGTCTATTGATTTTGATTTTGATTTTGTTTTTGTTGCAGTCGGCCTAATTGCTCGTGCCTCGTAGCTAATGTGAACTGGAGTTGCTATTGCGTCTATTGGATTCCAATTTGTCACCAAAGAAATGATTTATCCGCTTCGCTGAATTTAATTATCTAAACTCACAAAGATCAAAAGGGGAGAGACGATATTGAAAATAATCAAATATAGTCTAAAGTATGAATGTCACATGGATCCCCTATTTATAACAATAGTAGGGGACGAAAATAAGCTAAGGGGGCCGAAAATATTGGAGTCCAAATAGATCTCCAATTGGACTAGGAAAATTCCTAAACTAGAATTCTATTTAAGGTAGTTTCTTCCCTTAATTAAAATTCTAGTCAAACCTATGACTTGGACTATTGATGGCCGAAAATTACCCTATTTTAATTAAATAAAATTGATCCTAACTATAGTATAATTAAATAAAATAAATACTATAGTCTAAAATAAAATAACTACTAGATAAAATCCAAAAGGACCGAAAATTGGCCTTGCACAATTTTGGCCGATCCTTCTTCACTTCAAGCTCATGCACACGTCCATTTGCACACATGCACATCTTCATATTGTGTTCTCCATGTCTTGATCTCCATCTTCCAATGTCAACAAGTTCATCATCTTCAAGCTTCCTTGCACACCGTCTTCTTCTTCAAGCTTCTTGCGAATTGTAGCTTGCAAATATTCTTGCAACTTCTTAGCTCGTAGTCTTGTGACGGGTCCTTTGAATTGAAGCTCTTCATTGACGTCCTCATCAACAACGGACTACACAAATTAATCACAGATGCACATATATAATTCAACTCTCTCTCTAAATTGGCTATGGCTATTGGTACAACCTAACAACCTCGTTTCTCCTTAATTAATCGGCAATCAAGGTACGACCATTGACTACTTCTCTAATCAATAGAAAATCCTAGGTACGACCTTAGAATTTAATCTACTAAAAGCTTTAAGTTCTAGAGAAACACCAATTCTAATCCACAGAGATTCATACAATGACCCGTTCAAATTAGATTGTAAATCTTCAAAGTGTCGAAAGCGAGACTATTTACCCCTAATCTATCCAATTGAGCTACTTAGGCAAATAATCTAAACAATTACGGATCTAGATTATTCAACTAGCATGAAGTCATTCCAATAATCATACAACGCGCGCAAATTGCACAATTATCAAAATAATCACAGAAATCACAAACGAAAGATTTATAAATAAAGAGAGAAATAAATTATGATAAAATCAATTTCATCTTACAAACGTGTAGAACCCGAGTCTCAATTATTCTCTCGCTAGATAGAAAACTACGAACTCATAAAAGAAAATAAACAAAATAGAAGAAAGAATGAAGACGTCGTCTCCAATCGTCTCCTGCTGTCTACTGTCTGTTTCCTTTTTCCAAGTGTAAAAATCTGGATATATATATCCTCTTGGCAGCCCTTCTCTCTCTCTTCTATCCCAATGGTAAGTCTCCTCCTCCCTTTTGGACTCTGATCCTCTTTCCTTATACCAAAATCGCGTATTAGATGCAAAGAATTCGCCAATCTTTAAAACAACTGGGACCCCACTTGAGATTTGAGAGATAAAATCCGTTCACAGACTAGGGCGTGGTCATGCCTTATCTGCCATTAGCTCCTGGGCGGCTACTCCTCACAATTCTTCAACAACTTTGATCCCAAAATGATTGTTTTGGCCTTCTTTCCTACAAAACCTCTTTATTCCCTTGCAAAACTCAAAAGATCATTACTTCCAAATAAACCGACAACAAAGCTTAATAAAAACAAGGTCAGATCACCCAAATAAAGGTGCAAATATGCAACTTATCATGAGGAGCCCTGTCGCAAGGCTAGCGATGGGCCCCCTCGTCGCTAGCGTGCGACAGTGTTTTCCGTCTTCAAATTTGTCGTCTGTAGCCGGCTACGGACTTAGCAACGGGGTTTTCCGTCGCTAGATCCGTCGCTAAGTTTGGTGACGGGTGAGCCACCGTCGCGCATGGATTAGCTACGAGCGATTTAGCGAAGGGGTTGTTCCTGTCGCTAGAGGCTTTAGCGACGGGTTCGTACAATTCTAGCGACGGGAAACATCGATTTTTTTTGTAGTGTCATGCATTAGTTCAACAATGATGTGATGCACGCGTATATGAATATGCGGGCTTATGTAGCAGTCCAGAAATGAACAAATAAACGATTTGGCTCATTCATGACCATGCAATAGTTGAAAATTACACTAATGAACGAGTGCACAAGTATCCACATTCTTGTACTTGTGCATTAGTGAAAAATTGACTTGATACATGAGTGCACAAATATGCACATTCGTGTACCGGTGCATTAGTTAAAAATAAGCTATTACACGAGTTCACAAATAAACATCGGCTTCACTACAAAAAAATAAGTTTATACACCACGGGTATTAATTGTGGTCTTTGAAGAATTGATATCGTGGTCTAGGCCACCGTTGCAATTTCGCATGCTCGTACATAACATATATTCACCGTGGTAATTTTACAACGGTTAAAAAGTTGTGCTTATTTTACCACAGTTTGATCAAAAATTGTGGTTACTTAACTACAGTTATCAACTAAATTGTGGCAAATTGTAACCACGGTTTGGAGAAAACCGTGGTAAACTTAACCACGGTTTGCAGAAAACCGTGGTAAAATTATTACGGTTCTACATTAAAATTGTGATTAATTTTACTATGTTTTCTAAAAAACCGCGGTGATAATTTATACCATTTTTTATTACGGTATAAATGTTTTACTTAGCTTGTATAATCCCAAACTAAAAAACAATATAACTGAAAATCATTCAAAACTACAAAATATCATTCAAAATATAAAATATCATCAAAATACAATATTTTGTCCAAAATATAATATGCAATGTGACAAAGTTCCCGATTATTTGTTAAAAAAACTACTACGTCTATCTAAAATTTCTAGTATAATTGATCTTATAGTAGGTGAAAGTCTTCTCGAGCTGAGATATAATAAATGGTATAATGACTATAAAACTAAAAATTACCTTGTATAATGATCTTATATATATGCTCAAGCACACAAATTCGCCCACTCCACACGAACTTCATAATTATCCCCTAGCAAATACTTCTCCGTTTCGTACTATTATTCATATAAAAAAATACATTAAATGGTATATAAATAGGCAGCAATACTTATCTTGAAATAATAAGAAATAAAACCAAATTTATTATCACTGATCTTATAAAAAATTGAGCCATTTTGTTGAAGTTCTTCAATGATTTCTTTCATGAATTGCATTACATAAAATCCACATTGCTAGACATTGGGTTGTCAAATATTAGAAAGTAGGAGTTCCACACATACTAGCAAATATCAAATGGAAATACGTACATACCTTCACAATCTTCCAAGTCGGTTGTTTTTTACCCTTCTTCGCCAAACTTGTGTTGAACAAAGTTATTGCCCTTCATACCATATGAACACATAAATTAGTAATATATTCATATAAAAATTACATATTTAACAATGTATTTTTTCTTACATGTCCACAATATTTTTTTCAACTTTGATCACGGTTTCAATTAGTGAGAGGGTTGAGCAAGTACACAACCTCTTTCTGAGGGTCGATTATTGTGAGTATCCAATGATAACTGATTCACAACAACTACTGATTAGTGCACGTAGAGTTCATAGAAGTAATTAATAGTGACATAACTAGGAGCGAAGTAATTAAGAGCCAATTAGTTCAACTTGATTTTGAGTTAACAATTGCTTGAAAAACATTGATTTAATATTTTTTTTTTACAAAAACAACAATAATTTCGAGCAAGATTTAACATCTTATATAGGAAGATGAGCAAGATTTCTTGTTCAGTTGTTCTCTGGCGTAGTGACGCTCAATTATCAGTTGTCGAAAAATTAAACTTAAAGTAGAATTATATGAGTCTATATAACATATGATAAAATTGTTTGTAAAATTACTATGAAATATAGATTTGATTATTATTGTTATAAGTTGTATACATTGGGGTATTAAGTTCAATTTACCATTATTAATTATATATACACTATTATATATAGTTACTTAAGAACTTATCGGCATTAGTGAAGCAAAGTCTGACATTCCCTAAATGAAAAATTTCTGATTCTACACTTATGGTCACAAATAGGTGCCTTAATGTGATATTAATAAAGATGGGTTTCGAACACAAAAAATGGGGTGTATTGTATCTCTTAATATAAAATATTAAGAAAACACCCTAAAAATAATACTATATAAAAATTAATATCAATGTAGAGGTTTTAGGAAAAAAGTTAAATCAACCTTTTATACACAGTGCCTACAAATATTGAAGTCTCTCTGCTTCTGCATTCTTGCTTCCACATAAGATAGTCAGTGAAAAGTGGGGAGGAGAAAAAATATAATCAACCCTAATTACTTTAATTTCTTATCGAAATTTTACGTCAAACCCTTGATATTTTTAAAATTGCGTCAAATTTTCTTATGTCTTTAAAAAAGAATGATGTATGTTCTGATGGGGATGACAAAGTGGTGGAGTGAGATTGTTTAGAAATCAAAAGTCACGGGTTCGAGTCTACTCAATACCACCAGATCGGGTGTGTGAGTAAAAAAAAAGGATGTTTAATATTGCTCTCCCTTTCCCCCAACTAAAGAAAAGTATAATGTATATATTCATGAATCTTACCAATGTATTGCTTTACTACTCTCCCTGCAATCACCCACTACAAATAAAAAAGATATGTATGGGTTTGAAATCCACCGCTTCTTTTTTTGGGAACCAAAAAAAATGCATGAAAAAATATATCATGTATACACATGAATCTTACCTTGTTTCTTTAATTCGTCGTGTTTCTTGTTGTGATCACCCTCTGACATAAATAATAATAATAATAATAATAATAATAATAATAATAATAATGTCTCTTCCGTAAGAGGTAGACGTCCATCTCAAGTTCGAAACATACCATTTCTCTTTTCCGTAATTCAAAGAAGAAAAAAAAAGAAAAAATGCTTGAAAAATATATCTTACCTTGTGGCTTTTTTTGGTCTTGGTTCCCCCTTTTATGATCACGACCCTGCCATAATAATAATAATAATAATAATAATAATAATAATATCTAAATGACCAAAGAAAAAATGATAGTTAGGTATATATAGTCAATTCCTTTTCAACTTATATATAAATATATTAAAGTAATTTTTGCGCTCAAAGCCGGACCACGTGCACGAACCCATTTACGAAGCTGCATCATACTTTTTACATATGTAAATTAATTCAACAACAAGAGAGTCATAGAACTTAATTGGAAACTTCACCTGCTATAAATACCAATAAATTAAGGAAGGGACACATTTTGTGTGAGATTCTAACGGATTTCTTACGTTAGACGGATATTATTTGACCTAACAAAATGGTCCCCCTCTTTTTTTTTTTTTGGAGAGAAAGGGAATTCATTAAAAACTTGAAACGTTATCCTAAAGGGGCGATAGATAAAATAACATCGGCAAAGCACCGGCATATGAATAGAAAATGAGATTATTAATAGCTAGTTTGGTCAGTGAGTGAGCCATACTATTATAGCTTCTCTCCGTTCCCAACTATAAATTACCTTCTCGAAATGAGTTACTGCATGTTGAATAGAGGAAACCACCTCTCCATAATAAGATTTATCAGCAGTGAGAGTGATACGACCTTGATTTGTCCAATTTAATGACGTATCAGAGAGCTTGATGCACCGCCTTACAGTCAGTTTCAAGTGAAACCTGCCTCCCTCCGAAACTTTTTGCCAATGAGAGACCTTCATGACTAGCCAAAGCTTCATCCACCTTTGTACTCATCGCATTCTTACCTCTCTTGCATCCAGAAACGATCACTCGGTTGCTTGAGTTGCGGATGACTGTCCTTATCCCTCTTTTCCTCTTTCCTTTTCTTTACAGTTTTTTTTTTCAATTTCTAATTTCGTCATTTTTTTCAAATGTATATTTAATTTTTTAAATTATTTTTTTATCCACCGTCCCACGCAGTGCACTCGTCTGATGCTAACATGAGGGCTCATATACTACGCTCGATAATTATTTTTTTGAAATAAATATATAGCATAAAATGGAATTAGTGAACCTTAAAATTAAATCGAAGTAATTTATTTTTTTAATTATAATTTATTTTTTTATCCGGCATCTCGCATAGGACACTCGCCCGATGCTAACGTGTGGGCTCGTGAACTACGCTCGATTATTAATTTTTTTGAAATAAATATATGCCATAAAATGGAACTAGTGAATCATAACATTAAATTGAATTAATTTAATTTTTTATCCGGCATCTCGGGAAGTGCACTCGTCCGACACTAACATGTGATGAACTCGCACACTGCGCTTGAAAATAATAATTTCTTTGAAAAAAATATATGCCCTAAAATGGAATTAGTGAACCCTAAAATTAAATTGAATTAATTTAATTTTTTGAACTTCACGGGAGCGCATGCGAGCGTACTCTAATATGATATTGACGGACAATGTGCTGGATGCCTACATAAGATTGGAGGAGGGCATTGAGCGTAAGGTGGGAACACGCTGGTTGGGTACTGATGACGCTCCCCTGATGAGCCCGATGGCAGGGTGAAACCAGTAGTTGTCCGGAAAGCCCCAAGTGGGGAAAAGTGGGCATGTGTCGGAGAATGAAGAACTCTCATCCCGTGACATTTGGTATCAGAGCCAACCGGCTCGTAGGCCCATCTTGTATGGGGTATTGCGGGTGCTACTTGTCTGTCGGTTCCTAGACGGTGATCCTCCTAAAGTCCCCCCGTGGTTTTTTTTATCCGGCGGTTTGCCAGTGCACTCGTTCGATACTAACGCGTATGTTCGTGCACTACGCTTGATAATTAATTGGAGTAAAATAGATGGATTTTGAACAAAAAATGAAAAACTGATTAAAAACTAAAAATGGCAAAAATTTGTGAAATACAAATAAAGGGGGTGGGTTCACTAGGCTTGATTGGGCGCTAGCTTTGCCGGGCTGATGGGGGAGTGTGTCTGGGCTGGTATTGAACTATTTTTGATGAATTTTGATCTGGTTTGATGCGTCTAACGTTAGATGAACTTATACAAGTTTTTGTCAGTTAAGGAAAAAAATTTAAATTGTGTACACTTGTTGAACTGCACAACTTTGGGTTAAAATTTATCATATTTTTCAAAGTTTTTCATCTCTTCTTTCACCCATTCTATTTTTAATATCTTCAAGAGCACAAAAAATAATAAGAACATTAAATAAAAACATCCTTTAAAATGGGCATCCAAAAGAAGCTGTAAATTCATATCTATAACCATAAAAATCGAAATAGAAATTAAAAATAAAGAAAGAAATGAGGTTGTAGAAGGCTGGGGTTCAACCCATTTTTAGATCCAAAAAATAGGATGTCTAAACCTCAAGATCTCTAAAAAATAATTGGAGAAATTAGAAGAGTGAAGAAAGAGGAGTCTAAAAATATAAATGCATGTAAAATCAGAAGTCACACGAAGAATTCCTGCGATGAAGGGCGGTGGTAGCGGTAGCAGCTCCGGCGGAGGAGGGGAGAGGTGACAGAAAGGGAGTGATAGAGAAGGGATGAGGGCTGACCTAAAAATGTTCCGCAACAAATGACCTAAAATGGAAATAACAGAGTATTTATATCACTCCTGTAAATAACCCTAATTGGGATTTATATTAGAAATTAAATCATATTTTAGTTAATTGAATTCTTATTTTAGTAAAACTAAGTTCTATGAATTCGTATCGATGATCAATAATGTCTAATGTATTTGTTCGTCTCGTTTCAATATGAATAATTGAGCTGTAAATTATTAAAATCATAATTGGGCTAGAAAGTCCATCATCTGAGCTTTGTATTAAACATTGTCTCAACTTGAGTATTTGATTTCTAGAAAATGCATTTGGCCTCCATAATTAATTTTCGGGTGTTACAAATATCAACACAAAATATATATGATCACAACTCAAGGATAAAAATCTCGAAGACGAGATTCTTAATTCCAAACTATAATGATTACACTTGCAAACATACATTCGACACGTCTTGAAACTACTGAACAAAATTACTTAGAACTTCTCTGCGGCACTTTCCGGATCGTCGCCCACACGAGATCAAAATACAACGGGAATTGAGCGAAGGCAAAGAATGTCACCGGCAAGCACGTTATCGCATACATCGGAAAAGCCGCATATTGTAGCTTTTCCTTCAACACGAAAAAATGACCGGCGCAGAAAGATAACAACATTGAACCTATAGAAATGAAAAGTGACGTCAGCCCTACAAGCAGCTTCCTCGGCAGGTCCTTGCCGAAGTCTTTCTCCTGAAACCTAAGTGAGTTGAGTCGAGTTGAGTAGAACGTACAATATTATTTTAACATTTGATTAATTAATTTAATTTGTTCGGCATAAAAATGTAGTGGGTTTTGAATTTGGGCATGCCTGGAGGTGAGAATGGCGAGGAACATAACGACGGAGGTGACGGAGAAGCAGAGGGCAACGAGGGAAGAGATGGCAAAGATGTTGAAGGCCGGCTCGTTTTGCAAGGTCGGAGTGCCGCTGTCGGACTTGACACCGCCAGGGACAGTGGCGGAAGTGGCAAACGCCACCGTGGCAATGAGAGCCGCCACAACAGAGCACGACTGGGAGGTGTTGGTCAGCCACGCGCCACCCTCCTTGACGAGTTCGCCGTGGGTCTCCGTGAATATGTCCCTTGCGGTTTTGGAATCATTGTTGTGCCTTGGAAAGAAGTGGGGTGACATGGAGTTCTTCACAAACTACATCAAGAATTCAATTTGAAAAATATATTTAATTATATGTACGATGAGAAATTCCAAAAGTCTTATCTTACACTGCAATACAATAGGCAAGTTGCTAGGTTTTACTACTAATCATCATATGTTCTATCTAGAAATAAAAAGTTATATGGATTTTGGACTTGATAAATATGTTATTTATCAATTCATAACTTATTTTTTTGAATTGGGGGTTGGGTTTTGAGACTCACACCCATGTCTCTCACTCTTACGAAAGAGAAGAAGCATACCAACTGTATGTAGTTAGTGGCAGATAGTTATCAATTCAGAACATAAAAAAAAACTATCATTTTAGAACTTCAATTATTAACCAAATGCATCAATTTAACACATAAAAAATCTTGTATTTCACTTTTTTTTTTAAACGTACTATTTTAGGTATTCCATTGATAGTTTCGACCATTGAGATGCAAAACTAAAATTTCTAAATTTCTTTGATAAGATTTTTTTACATAAAGCATACATATTACTATTGTTAGAAGAATAATTTGTATTTTTAGTTGATAGGGTGTTTTTATTTTTTCACAATTACCCTAGTTCCATTTTTTATCTTTGTTTGGGATAGTTTGGAGACTTCACTTTGCATTCCATTAATATTGTTAGCTTTGAACTAGCTTCTCTTTGCTGAATACAATTCTTCACAACAATGACTTGCTTCTCTAACCTTGAATTTGTATTAGTTTAACAACTATATATATATCGTAGTAGTAGTAGTGAAACACGAAATAAAAGCATCGGATTATTTCTCGATACATACCTCGTACCACTTGATTTCCCACTGCATCTGCAGAGCAGCACCAGGAATGAGCCATGGCCGATACTCACCGAGCCTGGCCGCAAGGTGCAGAGCGCTGTTCCCGTCCTTATCCGTCTTCCGAAAAATCGTCTCCTTCATGATTTTCCGGTCGTCCAAGAACTTGTAAACATGAGGCTGCCGGTGTTCCACGGCAAGCAGAACTACATTCTTGTTATCGTTGTTCACATCATGAATGGCCACTGGAAACAGCCTCAAAATCCCCTCCACGATCTCCACAACGCCGTTCCTCGCCGCCACAAGTATTGGTGTCTCCTTCTTCTCCATTTCCATTTCCACCTTCTCCCAGCACAGCTTCTTCAACAAGGGGTTCATCTTCACCAACCCCAGCGAGTTCAGCACTGTGCAGACCATCTCCCGGCAGCATTTCTTGTCGTCTCGATCGGCTTGATTGACCGTAGAATTCTGATCAGGTGGAGGATGAGGCTGATGCTTCTCCACAGGATTGTCTAGTTCATGATCAATATCATCAATCATATTTAGGTTGAGGTCGGCAGCGTCGGCACCGGCGCCAGCAATATTGGATAGGGTATAAGAAATTGCCGCGCCGTCTTTTTCAGCCGGCGCCGAAATGCCGGGTATCTTTCCGTTGGCTTCGTACTCGTAAGACTTGGCATGCTCCAGCAGCTTTTCCATGATTTGGAATGACCAAATATGCTTCGTCTTCTTCTCTCTCATCTTTTCTACTGATTTCGAGCCTTGAATATATTGACATGAGGCAAGTTAATTATTTAATATTGTTACGGAGATTGAATTTTCTTGACACACTTTTTTTTTATTTTACAATTAAATTTATGATTTTAATAGTATTTATCATAAAATAAAAATTAATTATAATATAAATAATCATAGTCAATATTTATGAATAAAAAAAATAAATTAAAAATCTATATATAAAGCATAATTTTTAATAAATCAACAACAATAATGAATATTAATTAATTGAAAAGTACTGAAACTTAAATATAAAAAAGTCGCACCGTGAGCCTTTCAGGCCCTCTAACATATTTACATTATTTCAAATTAATGTGGAATATTATATTAGGACCAAATTAAGAATCTGAACTATTCATGCATGAAATAAATAAATAATCGATAAAAGTACAAAAGTTGGTTGTAGCACAGAGTGAAGCACGGAGAGTGTAGACTTACCTAAACCGAGTATTACCAGCATTGTTTTGGATATTAACTTGACAATATTGAAGAATGTGGTGTAGTTATTGGGAAATAATTCATGTCCTTGAGCATCGCGGTTGTTTGATCCCTTTGCTAATTGAACAAAATAAGTAACAAGAAATCCGACTTTAGTACTCGTACGTGGACTAATTAATAAATTATCGCGATCTTAATTAATTAGTAAAACAATGTTTTAATTATTTAATTGGGACAAGATCTTCGACCCAGTCTACCTTTTTATTCCATTGTGTCTCATTATCAAATTTAGTATGTTAATAGTAGTAATTATATATATAAAACCTAATTACAAATAACATATATAATCAACTATTAAATTGATTATTAAATTTAAATCGGCAAAGAATTGAAATAATATAAATCATAATTATGAAACAATCAATTGTTAACTAAAAATTAAATTAAAAAATAAATTCTAAAACATAATCGTAAACCCTATTTCCTAATTGGATATGATATGTTTGAATGAGACTCCCTCACATATCACAATATTTATGTTTTAAATGATGTAGTTCTCTATGATCAATAAATGAAATTCTGTTTTTGGCTATTAAAAAAAAGAACTATATATAATTAACAATTGTCAAATAAAACTAAATCATAAGAAGTAGAAATTGAAGATTTTTTTAATAAATTATATAGTGAGACACGAAATAGGACACATAAAGTGCATCAGGATCTCAGGTGCAATTAGTCATATATATATATATATATATATCACTTTTTTGTATTAAATGAGCAAGTTATACTTAATACCCCAACATTAATTAGCAACTTGTGCAAATAATACCACAACATATATTTAATGGAGATTTTATTCCCAACGTTTTATTTTTGTCATAATTCTACCATCCGTAAGTTTTTCCCGGCAACTGAAAGTTGTGTCATCATGTTGAAGAACAAGCACATGGACAAGAAAAAAAATCCACATAAACCAAAACAATACGGGTCCCAAAAGTTAAACATTTTTTTTACAAAAAAATAATAATTTCGAGTAAGATTTAACATCTTATATAGGAAGACGAGCAAGATTTCTTATTTAGTTGTTCTCTGGCGTAGTGACACTCAATTATCAGTTGTCGGAAAATTAAACTTATAGTAGAATTATGAGTCTATATACGATATGATAAAATCGTTGGTAAAATTATTATGAAATATAGATTTGATTATTATTGTTATAAGTTGCAAACATTGAGGTATTAAATTTATTTTACCATTATTATATATAGACTATTATATGTAGTTACTGAAGAACTTACCGGCATTAGTGAAGCAAAGTTTGCCCTTCCCTAAATGAAAAATTTATGATTCCACACTTATGGTTACAAATACGTGCGTTTATATGATATTAATATAGATGGGTTTCGAACACAAAAATTGGGGTGTATTGTATCTCTTATTATAAAATATTAAGAATACACCCTAAAAATAATATTAACTAAAATCAATATCAATGTAGATGTTTTAGGGAAAAAGTTAAATCAACCTTTTATACACGGTGCATCCAAATATTGACGTCTCTCTGCTTCTGCATTCCGGCTTCCACATAGGACAGTCACTGAAAAATGAGGGAGGGGGGACAAAAAATATTATCAACCCTAATTACTTTAATTTCTTATCGAAATTTTAGGCCAAATAAATCCTTGATATTTTTAAAATTGTGTCAAATTTTTTTATGTCCTTAAAAAAGAATGATGTCTGTCCCAATGGGGATGACATAGTGGTGGAGTGAAATTGTTTGGAGACCAAAGGTCACGGGTTCGAATTTACTCAATACCACCAGATCGGGTATGTGAGTAAGAAAAAAAGAATGATGTCTAATATTGCTCTCCCTTTCCCCCAACTAAAGAAAAGTATCATGTATATATTCATGAATCTTACCAATGTGCTGCTGCTTTACTACTTCATCGCGTTTCTCACTGCAATCACCCGCTACAAATAAAAAAGAGATATATGGGTTCAAGATCCACTGTTTCTTTTTCCGAGAACAAAAAAAAATGCATGAAAAATATATATCATGTATACACATGAATCTTACCTGGTTTCTTTCCTTCGTCGTGTTTCTCGTTGTGATCACCCTCTAACATAAAAAAAAGTTAATAATAATAATAATAATATCTAAATGACCAGATAAAAAAAATAATAATCTCTCCTCCATAAGAGGTAGACGCCCATCTCAAATTCGGGACATACCGCTTCACTTTTCCCTAATTCAAAGAAAAAACAGAAAAAAAAAGGATGCATGAAAAATATATCTTACCTTGTTGCTTTTTTTGGTTTTGGTTCCCGCTTTTATAATCACGACCCACTGCCATAAAAAGTTAATAATAATAATAATAATAATAATAATAATAATAATAATAATAATAATAATAATAATATCTAAATGACCAAAGAAAAAATGATAGCTAGGTGTATATAGTCAATTCCTTTCAACGTATATATAAATATATAATACAAAATAAAGGGAAGAAATATATATGTATGTGTGTTTGTGGAAAAATGATTACTTACATAGAACCAGCGTTGCATGCCTGAGTAAATCAAAAGTTACTGCGCATGTGTGATAATTTTGTGGATATGTTGGATTTTCTTCCTTAAATCGAAGATCTTTATTAGGTTTAGCTTCAAGGTTGTCTAGCTGGAGCTCATCAACAAATATGCCTTCAACACAGATATTAATCCAAATTAAGTTATGCTACCATTATAACAGTTTTTTTTATTGCAATTTATACGTCCATATATATAGTACGTGAACACTCGTCATAATGTCTAATAAGAGATAACCCCTTCAAATATATATTATTTAAAGGGGCATGTAGTTCATCATGAGATTGAGTAAAACAAAAATCAAACTCAATTAAAAAAAGTAACAAAAAAAGGAACATAAACTATAAACCCCACTCCAAACCTTTTGGTCACTCCCATCTCTCTAGTGACAGAAGAGATTCTCTCATCGAAAATTGTATTTCACCTTTCATTCCAACCAGGACATTATTGTTATCTAGTGACCAATAAATAAGAATTGCTGATTCTAAGTATTACTTCCCACCGCAACCGCAAAGATCACGAACGAGTGTTTGAAAAAAAAATATTAGTAATTTATCGTGAATAGTGATCTCTACGGCGGGAGGTAGCTACTACGTACCCCTATACGTGCGTTGTAGAATTTGACACGGAGAATTAATTAAGATGTTGTTCTAGAGAGAGAAGACTGACAAAGATAGACGAGTTTATCAAGTCCTCTAATTTGGCTTCCACTTTTGAATGCCGATGGCTTGTTTGCCAGAATATGCAGCGGTGAGAAACCTTGCTCGGTTACTGCGTTCAGTAGCTTTTTGTAGTGATTTATAATGTAAAACGCCAAATCTGCAACCAAATCAAGATACAAATCATTTCAAAATTCTTGAATATATATAATATTGGAGTAAATTTTTATTTTGGTCCTAGAGGACATGCATCACTCCACTTTTGGTCCTGACGTTATTATTTTTGGTCTCAAATTGAGTAAATTTCAGATTTTGGTTCTATATTTTGGCCTTAAAAACATGGAACTAAATTCTAAAACCATATACCTATGGGATTAAAATTGGAGATTTTGTTTGTAAAATGACAAAAAATGATAGTATTATAAGTTATAACGAAGGTGATAATAGAATTAAATTAAAATTGAAAACATACCAAAATACTCCCCGGAAATAGCAGAATGAAGAATGGTCTCTCCATCTTTCCCCCTACAGTAATCGTAGCATTCTTCACCCTTACAAATTTCGTGGAGGGCGTAAAACGCCTCCTTCCTGCCGTGGCGGACGGCGAGGAAGAACGGCGTCTCATTGTCGCCGTTACGTAGCCCCATGAGCTCGGACTTGCAGCCAGCGATGGACCTACACATACTGGCGTTGCCAAGATACGCCGCAAGGTGAAGGGGCGTGTTGCCGTGCTCGTTTTGCATCTCCAGCGCGCCCTCGGTTTCTCGAACGATGGCGACGAGGTCTTTGACAACGGCCTCCTCGCCGTTGGAGATGGCTATGTGCAGTGCAGTGTCGCCGGAGCTGGTGATCTTGGCGGTGTGAGCTTCTTTGTTATTATGGTATGTTTCGATCACTTCCTCCCATTTGCTTTCATTTGCAAGTTTGAATAGGGTTTTCTTTATTTCGCTCAAGGCATCGTGTTGGAAAGGATTACTCATGTTTGTGTGTGTTTTCTCTCTCTAACTATTGCATCTGCTCAAGAGGAAGTCACTTCATGTATATAAATACAACCGCGGATCCAGATGGAAATAATTGGGGGCCTTGTACAGTATATGCATAAAAAAAATTAATTCACCGTGATCGATGAGGGAACAAAATCTATCGATGTATAGTGTTTATAATCTTATTCATAAACATAAAATTTATTCCCTCCGTTACGTTTTGTTTATTATTTTAGGTTTTTTCTTTTGTGTCAAAATGTTTGTTATTTTATATATTTTGATACTCTCTCAAATTTAACCTTAAAAATATATGGAGAGAGAAAAAAATTTCAACTTTTTAGGAAAATATAAGTTAATAGGATTTTATGTAATATAAAAAGGAGGGTTATATTAGTCCAAACGAAGGGAGTATCATAATATAATCGATCCTAATTAATATTTATTGCCAAAAACTAAAATTTTAAAAATTAATATACCCTTAAGTTTTGGAATAATCACTATCAACCACAAAATTAGTGGAATAAATCCTAAATAATAAAAATTAAATGCTAAAAAATAATTATAAACCCTAATTGAGTGGAATAAATTCTAAATCAAAAGAAATTAAAATTAAAGAAAAATGGAAGAAAACTAATAAATTTTAATGTTTGATATACAGTTGATACATATATATAATTCGGGATTAGAGGATCTTGTATACTCTACAATATGATATGATGGTGAAAATTTTAGATTTGGAATATATTTGTCTTTCCAACTTTTTTCGATCAACAAGCAAGCAACAATTAATTACTTACATCATCAATGCGGCCGTACGTGTCTCATGAGACGAGACCAAATTAGTTGTTAAAATTTCAAAGAAAAAAAAAACATGCACACACACAGATTAAAAAAAATTAAAGCAAAATATTATTTCACAGAGAATCTCATTTGATCAACTTTTTTTTCCTTTTTTTTTTTCATGATCCAAAACAGTTGGCACATATAATAGTAATGCAGTGCCCATCACTAAAGAAAAAAGTAATTATAATATTCTTTTCTTTTCTTTTAATTATTCGAAGTTAAATAAAATTAATTAAAGTGTCCTAAAGAAAGTTGGTAGTCAGCTTTATTTTGTACCAATTGTCCTTGATAAATGATCCAGCACGTTAATCACACCTATATATCTTATCCGTTAAATTAAATTTAATAATTAATTCATAAAAATAAATGTAAAACTCAAATACATTATTCATTTAGATCCTTATCGAATTCACAAGTTTTTATCGTTGAGTTGTTGAATTGACAGATAGTTTAACTTTTGCCTATGCAACAAAAAAGAAAAAGAAAAAGAAAAAAAAGGACAAAATCTCAATATAAAATAATTATTATATACATAATATCAAAGGTCTGGATTAAAATAAAGTTGGGCTGTCTTAAAGTCTTGAATTTGTATATTGCTATACATTATCTCAAGGTAACCGATGAAATCTTCTACTACACTTTGTATAATATTGCATACTATACGATTAAACTTATTAATTTTTCATCCATTATTTTTTCAAGTTCAGTTCTTGTGGTTTAATTTAATTTTACACTTATTAATTATGATTAATTCTACTTAATTAGGTTATATAATTATTTTTTTCCGCTTGAGAAAAAAAATTGGAATGTAAAGTCTAAAAGCAACAATAATGATTAAATTGCAACGAATTTTTTGTCCAAAAAATTTTACAAACTTTTTTTAGGCCCAAATCATATATTTTGACATTTTTAGTCCAAAAACTTAATGGCCGTTAAGTGTCCTGTTAATTTTAGGATAAAAAATCAAAGGCAAATACTTACATGCACAAGGTGCATATAAGGCTTATTTCAGACGGGCGGGTCAAATTCGCGGGTCAACCCGCAAAAAAATTTCGGTAAAATCAGTATCAACAGTAACATTAAAAAGTATCACTCAAAATTCTAAAAGTATCACCTGTATCATTAAATAGTAAGGGGTCTGCCACTTATTGTAGGGGTTTTTGGGGGTATTTTTAGGGGTTTATCTTGTGTGTTTTAAGGGATTTATTTTGTGTTTTTTAGGGGGTATTTTTAGGGTTTTTTTTTATTGTGTTTTTAGGGTTTTTTTAGGATTTTATTTTGTGTTTTTTAGGGTTTTTTTGGGGGGGGGGGGTTTAGGGTTTTATCTTATGTTTTTTTAGGATTTATTAATTTCATTTTAGGGGTATAAATTTATATTTATTTCAAACAAATTATATCAATTTGATTTAATTTTAGGGTTAGGGTTCACTAATTTTATTTATGGTATAAATTTTGTTGGGAAAAAATAAGAAAAAAAATAAATAAAATCCAAAAAAAAATCACCAAAAAAAAAATAACAGGCGCATGGGCCCGACGCGCCGCGCGTGGGAGCACGTGAACGCGCGTGTGGCACATAAGAACTCTTGTACGCAAGAGCTTCTCAAAATCAAAACATATTATTTGGGACAAAAAATGTCGAGAAAATTTCTCTTGAAACCTAAAAAGTTACAATTGAGACAAAATATTCTTACTATATTATGTTAGACAGAAGGTGAAACTTACCCTTAATTGGTCAACAATTGATACCATCACGTACAATCTACGCTCATTACGAGTTTGAAATTCGTTGTAAAAATGGAAAAGAATTTCATCTAATTTATCTAAAGAAGATACTCCAATATTTTTCAAACACAAAATTGTCGACCAAATGATTCAAGCTTAGGATATATAATTTTTCAAAAATAAATATGATATTTTTTAATACTATAGAAGTGATACTTTTCAATATTATAAGTGATAATTTTTTCTGTCTAATAAAAGGTTTGTAATTATCTGATATACACGAGACCACCTCATAAATTAAAATGCGATCTTAATTAAAAGAAAACATAAACAAAAGCTGAAATAATTGTTGAAAAGTAATTTAATTGTATTCATTAAGGCTCACACCACCCATGTGCATTCACTGTCAGGGCCGCCCCTGAGATTTGAAGTGCCCTGTTCGAAATTAAAAATAGTGCCCCTAATTGTTGAAATATAAAATTACTACATAATAAATAACACAATTATTTTGGCTATAAAGTTCTAATACATATGATAGATAAAAAAAAAGTGCTTGAAATATGTTCAATATGCTCAATTTTTGTAAACTTCAAAATCATCGTTGAGTCACTATCATCTTTTAACAACCCTGAAACAAAGTAAACAAAGTTATTCAAACAATATCATTTAAAAATACTTCTTCTAGCATTTTTTGAAGCAAACTCACTTATAAATTTTTCATAATCAATATTTTCTAGCAATTCGTGCTCAATGGATATCAAAGCAAGCTCATTCAATCTTTCTTGTGACATGGTGGACCGTAAATAAGATTTTAATATTTTCAATTTTGAAAAACTTCTTTCAGCAGATGCAACCGTAACAGGTATAGTTAATAAAATTCTATAAGCAATATATGCATTAGGACAACTATTTAACCTCTTTAAGTAAGTTAATATATATAGAGTTGTGCTTTTTTGTTTTGGTAAAAGATATCGCAATACGTTTAGTTCTTGAAACAACTCTTGACCATCAAGATCACTATGTTCTCCGTGCTTTAGAATAATCTCAAGATTTTCACAACTTGCTTTTAAAGTAGCATCATCCATCGAATTCAATTTATCAGAAGAAAATAAAAATCCAAAATTCTTTTCATATGAAGTGAATTGATCAAATCTTTTTTTTAGTGATCCTATTGCTTGATCTACTATATAGAGGAAATAATTAATTCTAAAATTATCTTCAGGTGTTTGTTTATCCTCCATCCTTTCATTTTCATCAAAATGTTTCTTCCTACGAATCACACGTTTTATTTGAAATACATGATCAATTTTCATTTCATCAGTAATTTCTTTAGTTATATTTGTCGCATTAAGAAACCCAATTTCTCTATAATTTTCAAAAAATGCAATTAATCCTTTATCTTCCTTAATAGCAATATCAATTACCATATCATCTGATTGTAAGTTCTTACTAACTAAATTAACAGCAAACAATATCTCATACCATATTATCATAGCAACTAAAAACTCAAAATTTCCAACATAAAGAGTTGCTAAAGAGTTTGCACGACACCTCACATCATTATCATTTTCATTTTCAGCAAGTTCAAGTAAAGCTTATCTTAATTCAGGAGATTGGAATCTAATTGCTTTCACAGCATCAATATGACTTTCCCAACGCGTAGCAGATAAAGGCTTAACATTTATTTTAACATTTTCTTTTAAAATTTTCCATCTCTTTGTAGAATTAGAAAATAAATTATAAATACCTTGTATTGCACCAAAAAAATCTTTTGCTTTTAAACAAGAATTTGCTATATCACAAAGAGTCAAATTAAGACTGTGACTTCCACACGGTGTATAAAATGCTCTAGAATTTATGTTGATTATTTTTTTTTGGAGACCTTGGTGTTTACCCTTCATGTTAGACCTATTATCGTATCCCTGACCTCTTACATTAATAATATCAAGATCAAGATCTACTACAGCATTTTGTAATTCATCTAAGAGTCCTTGTCCTGTTGTATCATCAACTTGCAAAAATTTTACAAAGTATTCTTGTATTCTAATTGGATTATCAAAAATATCAACACATCTTATTATCAAAGACATTTGTTCTTGGTGACTTATATCAGGAGTACAATCAAGTATCACAGAAAAATATTTTACCTCTTTGAGTTTCTTAATAATTGTACCTTTAATTTCATCACCCAAAGTAATAATCAACTCATTTTGAATTTTATGTCCTAGATAATGATATCGAATCTCATTACTTTCAATACGTTGCATATGCTCTTTCATCACAGGATCCCATTTTGCTATCATTTCAATTAATTCCATAAAATTCCCATTATTATTGTCGAAAGGCCTCTCATTAGTTCCACGAAATGCCAAATTTCTTTTAGCGAGATATTGCACCACATAAATTATTCTTTGAAGTATTTCCTTCCAATAATGCTTCTCTTTTTTAATCTGTTCCTCAAGATCCTTATCAATTGTTGTATTTGTCTCCAATCTTGCACGCAAATCAATCCAAATACTCATATTATTAATATGATCATTACTAATTTCATGTTCTTTAAGCCTCGTACTAAGATGTGCCCAATCATTAAAACCTTCATTTACTAGCCGACTATCTCTAAATGACCCCTTTTTGAATAACTTACAGCAGAAACAAAAAACTCTATCAAGCTCTTTCACATACACTAGCCATGGTCTATCACATTTCTCACCATTTGCCAAATTACGAGTATAATATTTTGAAGAAAAGAATCTTGACATATTATCTTTAGGACCACATTTGAATGATTTATCTCTTATAGGACCTCGCTCCGCTAACAAACCTCTAGATTTTATATCAAGCATATCCCATGTTCTTGGATCATACATATTAGAAGAATCATACTTCTGGCAGTTCAAATTATCAATATTTTCGTTGATTTCACCATCAATTACTTCATTTCTATCATTTTCATTATATAATTCACAATCATCAATTTCATTGTTTTCATTTTCATTTAATCCTATTTCTTTTTCTATATTTGACCGATTTTCATGAACTATATTTTCCATAGGTGTGCCATTAACATCATCTTTAGTATTTACTTTTTTAACAATAAATTTATCAAGGGCACCTTTTTGAGATTTAGTCAACTCATCATCATTTTTTCTTTTTTTTTCTTTTCTCATATCCAGATAATTGTTTTCTTGGTAACATATTTTTGAGGCAAATAAATGAAAATACCAAACCAAACTATCAATTTTTGCAATTAAATGACCAAGAACCAGAAACATATAACCTGATTGACGAATGGAAGCACAAAAAAGTATCTCAATTCAATCCCAATCCAAAAACCTAACGCCAAAAATAATGAAAGTAAAAGAAAATTCAGATTATGCAACAAATATAATATATTGTAAATTTGTAATTTGTAAAGTAATCAATAATGAAAATAATGTATTACTTTGAAATTAAAATTACGTACCTTGGAATTACTTTCTGGAGATTGAAAGAGAATCAAGGAAGAAGTTAAGAACAAACAATTTTTTAATGCGACTGAGCACTAGATCGAGCAGTTGTATAAAGAATGAAGAGTGAAAATTGAAGAGTCTTTGATGTGCAGAGTGAAATATTTCTTTATTGAATAGTTGGAGAGTCGTTTGGAAAAGTAAAAGCTGGAGAGTCTATTAATGTGATTTTGGCGGCTGGATTGAATGAGAGACTTAAAAAAATATTAGTTAATAGTTGTTAATACCCTAAAAGCAATAAACAATGGGCTTATCATTAATGGACTAATTTTTTGTTATTTTTTTTTTGCTAAAACTAATGGGTTAAAGTTTTAAATTTATGCTAGACTTAATATACATAATTTTTTTTATTAAAAATTAAAATTACATTAATAATACTATATATATATATGTATAAAAAATTTTGTGCCCCTATATTTCGTGAGATTTTGAATTTTTTTAATAAAAATTAAAACTATATTAATAATACTATATATATATATACATATATATAAAAATTTTGGTGCCCCTATATTTCGTGAGGCCCTGTGCGGCGCACCTCAAGCACGCCCTCAGGGCCGCCACTGTTCACTGTCACATTAGATACATAAAATGTCAAAATAGACCTAGGATTCATTGAAGGAGTTTTAACATGAAATTTACCGATTCATACTTATCTACTGATTTTCTATCAAAGGAAAGAGCGGTAATTTTGCCGTACCTTATCTTATTCTTTCTCTATATATAACAGATCCCTTCAAAATACCCAAACAACAAATTAAAAAACATCATAAATAAAATTAAAATTTCCAGCTCAAAATAACAATATAAAGGTTTAATTTCTAGGCTCGAACCACAAATGGCATACGATCACTACTTGGAAATCTCTGTGGCACCTTAGTGATAGTAGCGATGACGAGATCAACATACTATGGGAACTGAAGAATTGCCAAGAACGTCAACGGCAAGCATGTCACCACGTGATGAGGACATCCATAGCAATGAGGAAGTTAATGAAGAGCTTCAATTCAAAGGACCCGTCACAAGACTACGAGCTAGGAAGTTGCAAGAATATTTGCAAGTTACAATTCGCAAGAGGCTTGAAGAAGAAGACGGCGTGCAAGGAAGCTTGAAAATGATGAACTTGTTGATATTGGAAGATGGAGATCAAGACATGGAGAACACAACATGAAGATGTGCACGTGTGCATGTGGACGTGTGCATGGGCTTGAAGTGAAGAAGAATCGGCCGAGTTTGAACTAGGCCAATTTTCGGTCCTATTGATTTTATCTAGTAGTTATTTTATTTTGGACTATAGTATTTATTTTATTTAATTATACTATAGTTTAGATCAGATTTTTATTAATTATTTAGGATAATTTTCGGTTACAATAAGTCATGGTTTGACTAGGATTTTAGATAAGGTAAGATCTACAAGTTCTACCTTAAATAGAATTCTAGTCTAGGAAATATCCAAACACAATCCTAGATTGATTTGGACTATGATTTTCGGTCCTTTAGCTTAGGATTTTCGATCCACCTATTATTATAAATAGGGGATCCATGCTTCATTGTTACTTTAGACTTTATTTGATTAATTAGCTTTTTGCTTCAATATTGTCTCATCCCCGTTTAATTTTTTGTGAGTTTAGATAATTAAATTCATACTCTTAGATTTAGCATCTCTAAGTTTTACAAAGGGAATTCGCCGTCCACGTTCGAGGGATTGTCGGAAACTCGCTATCCGAAGAGCAACTTAAAGAATTTGGCCTTGTATACGTTCGAGATCCAAGGCAACTTTCGGGTTGTAATTCACAACACTATCACCACCGCCGTCTACCATCCACGACGCCACCACCACCACCGGCCGTCCGTACCAATTCCAGCCACCATCACCGCCGTCCAAGCCCCGCCGCCGTTCGTGTTCCAATTCATCGTCATTCCGTTCAATCCGTAAGTCCATCGTATCTCTATCATACCCTATCTACTCAAGCCGTTCTAAACCCCTTCAATACCATCGAAATTCCATCAACCTTGCCATTGTCCTAGCCGTCCAAAACAGCCCCATACTTGTTTGGATTTTGTGTTATTTTGTGTGTCATAGTTTAGATATTTTAGTTGAGTCTTAGTCGTCTAGTTTGTTCCAATATTATTCCGCTTATTTTACTTTGATTATTTGAGTCATCGAAGACACAAAAACTTACGTGTGTCGACGTGTGTTCGTTCCTAGAGTTCGGGTCGTATCATAAAAGTGGTATCAAAGCCACATCGGCTTTGGTTCGATTTTTGTGTCGTATTTTATTTTACGTCCAATCGAGTTGTAATTTAATTCCGTATTGTTCATTGTTATAAAAAAAAAAAGAGCAAAAGCTTCGATCAAAAAAAAAAGCGATCGAATTCAAAAAAAAAAAAATCGATAAAAAAAAAAAATGAAAATTCATTGTTTCCTTTTGTGTAATTTTTAATTTTGGTACCTTCCCTTTGGTACTAGGTTGTTAGTTGGTAATTACCTTAATAAGTCTTTCTTATTTTTGGTAGTTTCCTTCAAGTTTGTTTTACTTTTGGAACTTTCCATACAAGTTCTATTTCTTGTTGGTAACTTCCTTAAGTGTCTTATTTTATTTTTGGTTCTTTCCTTCTAGAGTCTAGGCTAATTAAGGTATTTAGATTGTGTCACATAGATTGATACATATCCAAATCCCCTACTTACCTTATCTCTTTCTTTCTTCCTTATCTATTCTATTTCTTTCCTTCTTATACCTAGATTTATTTTTGGATCTCCTAATCTATTTGGGACTTCAATAATTGATCTACTTCTTTCCTTTCCTACTACCCATACTCGACCAACCCCCAACCCATACCACACTACAATCGGCCACCCTCATTCCTACACATACTCAACCCGTATCTCATCTACACATACCAAATTCATCCTTGTTCCGAGAATAGCATTCCCGTCCTTTCTCGAAACAAACCACACGATTCCCTTACCTTCATATATACGATTTTCATACACTGTGCACCATACACTTTGAGTGATACACGAGTGGTAAAATCAAGAGTGAAAACAAAAGAGTAAACGTGAGATAGTGAGGACCTACCTTGTTTTCTTTACGTTTGTTCATTTTGTAGGTATCATGAAGAAAGGAACCCACACCGAATCATCCTCTACACCTCCAGTCGATCACCATTCGACTTCACCACCTTTGAACCCGTCCAAAGACCATTCCAAAGCACCCATGGAGTCATATTCGGATCCACCCGCACCGTGGGATCCCAAGTACCATTTTGAAGCGTTGTCTAAGCATGTTCAAAGACAACACCAGGCTCTCTCCAACAAGATAGATGATTTAGTGCATGCCCTTGAACGCACTAAAACAACACCCGTCTTTCCTCCACCCATTCGAGGAAACCAACGTCTAGAGCGTCAGAACGAGCCTGAAGAGGAATACTTCGATGAGAATACTGAAGAATTTGACCGAGGACGTCGCCCGAGAAGAGGTCATAGTCGAGATGACTATGAAGAGGATCGAATGCTCCACAACATCAAAACGAGCATTCCAGAGTTTGAAGGCCTTCACGATCCCGATATCTATCTTGATTGGGAACGTAAGGTAGAGAAGATTTTCGCATGCTATGATTTTTCAGAAGCTAAAAAGGTGCAGCTAGCATGTTTGGAGTTTAAAGGCTACGCAGCCACCTGGTGGGAAATGCAGCAAGAAAGAAGACGAAGAAACAGAAATCCACCCATTGACAATTGGGAGGAAATGAAAGGATTCTTGCGTGGACGCTTCATTCCAGTCCACTATGAAAGAGAGCTTGAGAAGAAGCTCAACCGGATCAAGCAAGGAGCTAGATCGATCGAAGAGTACCATAAAGAGCTCGAAACTGCCCTGAATCGAGTTGGAAAAGAAGAGACCTTAAATGATACCATCATTCGGTACATTGAAGGTATGAATCCAGACATTGTCTGTGAAGTAGAGCTCAAAGAATTCACAAGCATAGAGAGAATGGTGCAATACGCATCAATTGTGGAAAAGCAGTTGCGAGAAGGCCGCCGTCGATCCAGTCAGACTTCAGCCCCTACTCGACAACCTTGGAGTAAAGGTACACCTTCCACATCACCTTCTACTCCTTCTACTGATTCCACACGACCCCGAGGTCAATCCGGCCCTCCGGAACGCCGTTTTGATCGTTCTACACCGCAAGCAAGCCGTAGACCTGAGTCTACACCCAGGCCACCTTTCCAACGGCCCAATCAGTCCACTCCAACGCCGAATACAGCCCCTAGTCGAGCCCGTGACATCCAATGTCATAAATGCCAAGGTTGGGGTCATTTTCAGAACCAGTGTCCAAACCGGCGTGTTCTGTTCCTCAATGAACAGAATGGACTTGAATCAGCCAGTGAAGATGAAGAGGAGCCTCAGACCACCGCCCCTGAAGCAATTGAGGTCCCTGAAGTTGAGCCAGATGATGAGGAAGTCGAGCTACCTCATGTCAGCTTGGTTTCTATTCGCAGTCTGAACATCAATCGTGAAGACGAAGAGCAATCGCAAAGAGAGAACATCTTCTACACTCGAGTTGCCATCAAAGATCAGACTTGTGCCATGATCATTGACATTGGGAGTGTAATCAACGCAATCAGTCAGTATGCCATTGATAAACTCGCCCTCACCACAACAAAGCATCCAAAATCGTACAAGTTGCAGTGGCTCACAGATCGCGGATCCATCAGAGTTACAGGTCAGGTACACGTTTTCTTTACTAAAGGTCGCTATTCTGACACTGTTCTTTGTGATGTTATTCCCATGGAAGCAGCCCATATACTTTTAGGAAGACCGTGGCAGTTCGACAGAAAAGCAGTTCACGATGGTTTAGCCAACACCTACTCGATTACTCGAGACGGTCGAACCACTGTACTCAAGCCACTCACTCCTAAAGCCGTTGCAGAGGATCAAGAAAGGATGCAAGAGAGATTCAAGCAAGAACGGGCAAAACAAGCCGCAGCCGCAGCCCGAACCAACTCGGTCGCCACTTCAATGCCGAGTTCCACCTCAAGTTCGACCAATGCAGCCCCTAAGACACCTCCTAATGATGTCTTAGCTCGTGGAAAAGCCACCGGATCAGACCCAAGCAAAGAGAAGAATCGATCCCTGTTCATCTCAGTTAAAGGCGTAGAGAAAGCACTAAAAGCAGGTTTACCTTTCGTTCTTTTATCTTATAAGGACAGTGCTACTAATGGTGTTTCTTTACCTTGTGATGTGCAGCCACTTATGGAGGAGTTCGCGGATGTGTTCCCGGAAGAGATTCTAAGTGGATTACCTCCAGTTCGTGGGATCGAGCACCAGATCGACTTCGTACCCGGCGCAGTCTTGCCCAACAGACCGGCGTACTGCACGTCCCCTGAAGAGACAAAGGAGATCGATCGCCAAGTAAAGGAGTTGCTAGAAAAGAAGCAAATCCGAGAGTCGATGAGCCCTTGTGCAGTTCCAGTCATTCTAGTGCCCAAAAAGAACAACGAATGGAGAATGTGCATGGATTGCCGCGCCATCAACAAAATAACAGTTAAGTACAGATTTCCTATCCCTAGACTTGATGATATGCTAGATGAATTAAGTGGTTCTCATGTGTTTTCTAAGATAGATTTGAGATCTGGTTATTTTCAAGTTAGAATGCATGAAGGGGATGAATGGAAAACTGCGTTTAAAACAAAGCATGGTTTATATGAGTGGTTAGTTATGCCTTTTGGTCTCATTAATGCACCGAGCACGTTTATGAGGTTAATGAATCATGTTTTGCGTGATGTGATTGGTAAATTTGTTGTTGTCTACTTTGATGATATTTTGATTTACAGTCACAATGCACAGGCGCACTTAGATCATCTTAGGCGTGTTTTCTGTCTTCTGCGTGATGCTAAGTTGTATGGAAACTTGTCTAAATGTTCTTTTTGCATGGATGAAGTCGTATTTTTAGGCTTTGTCGTTAGTTCACGAGGTATTGAGGTAGACCGTTCCAAAATCAAAGCGATTGAGGAATGGCCAACCCCGAAAAATGCCTCTGAGGTTCGATCATTCCATGGTCTAGCTGGGTTTTACCGTCGTTTTGTACGGGATTTCTCCAGTATAGCCGCCCCTCTTACTGAGCTAAGTAAGAAGGATCGGAAATTTGAGTGGGGTAAACAACAAGAGCATGCTTTTAATACTTTGAAGTCATTGTTATGTTCTGCTCCTGTTTTGTGTTTACCTGATTTTTCCAAAACTTTTGAGATCGAGTGTGATGCCTCCGGGATAGGTATTGGTGCTGTTTTGATGCAGGAAAAACGTCCCGTGGCATACTTCAGTGAGAAGTTAAATGGCGCCTCTCTTAGGTACTCCACGTACGATAAAGAGCTCTACGCTTTGAAGCGTGCGTTGGACACATGGCAGCACTATCTTTGGCCTAAGGAGTTCGTCATCCACACGGATCATGAAAGCTTGAAGCATTTGAAAGGGCAAAACAATCTGAACAAAAGACATGCGAGATGGGTCGAGTTCATCGAGTCTTTTCCGTATGTTATCAAGTACAAGAAAGGCGAGGAGAATGTTGTCGCCGATGCCCTATCAAGAAGGTACGCTCTTTTGAACTTAATGCATGCTAAGATGCTTGGTTTTGAGTCTATTAAAGCACTGTATGTTGAGGACGCCTATTTCAGCCCCATCTATGCTTCATGTAGCTCGAAATCTAGGTCTTATGATGGTTATTATGTGCATGATGGTTTCTTGTTCAAAGAGTCGAAATTATGCATCCCTACATGTTCTATGCGTGAGTTATTAGTGTTAGAATCGCATGCGGGAGGTTTAATGGGTCACTTTGGTGTGCATAAGACATTGAACTTGCTGCATGAACACTTCTTTTGGCCGCATATGCGTAAGGATGTAGAGAATGTGTGTAGTCGTTGCATTACTTGTCGTCAAGCTAAATCCACTTCACACCCATTTGGTCTTTATTCGCCCCTACCCGCCCCCTCATCTCCTTGGATTGATATTTCTATGGATTTCATCTTAGGATTGCCTAGATCTAGGTCGGGTAAGGATTCTGTGTTTGTTGTAGTTGATAGGTTTTCCAAAATGGCTCATTTCATTGCATGTAGGAAAACTGATGATGCTATACATGTTGCCAACTTGTTCTTTGTGCATGTTGTTAGATTGCATGGAATTCCTCGTACTATTGTTAGTGATAGGGATTCTAAGTTTTTAGGACATTTCTGGCGTGTTTTGTGGGGAAAATTAGGTACTAAGTTATTGTTTTCTACTGCATGTCATCCACAAACCGATGGTCAAACTGAGGTTGTGAATCGCACTTTAGGAGCTTTACTTAGGTCTCTAATTAAGAATAACTTGAAGTCATGGGAAGAATGTTTACCATATGCTGAATTTGCTTATAATCGTGTTGTGCATTCTTCTACTAACATGTCTCCGTTTGAGGTAGTTTATGGATTTAATCCGTTAACTCCTAATGATTTGTTACCTTTACCTGTTGAGCATCTAACAAGTGTTAAAGGTATGAAAAGAGCTGATTTTATTCAAGAGATGCATGAGAAGGTACGTGCCCGGATTGAGCACCAAGGCTCAAGAATAGCCGCCGCACGCAACACGAGGCGCAAACGTGTCATCTTTCAGTCCGGTGATCGTGTTTGGGTACACCTTAGCCCTGGCCGATTTCCTAACTTGAGGAAGTCGAAGTTGTCGCCCCGTGGAGATGGTCCCTTCACTGTTCTAAGCCGTGTTAATGACAATGCATACCGCATTGATCTATCTGGTGAGTATAAGTGTTCTTCTACATTTAACGTTGCTGATTTATCTCCTTTTCTTGCAGAGGAATTCGACCATGATGAGGATTCAAATTCGAGGACGAATTCTTTTCAGCAGGGGGGGAATGATGAGGACATCCATAGCAATGAGGAAGTTAATGAAGAGCTTCAATTCAAAGGACCCATCACAAGACTACGAGCTAGGAAGTTGCAAGAATATTTGCAAGTTACAATTCGCAAGAGGCTTGAAGAAGAAGACGGCGTGCAAGGAAGCTTGAAAATGATGAACTTGTTGATATTGGAAGATGAAGATCAAGATATGGAGAACACAACATGAAGATGTGCACGTGTGCATGTGGACGTGTGCATGGGCTTGAAGTGAAGAAGAATCGGCCGAGTTTGAACTAGGCCAATTTTCGGTCCTATTGATTTTATCTAGTAGTTATTTTATTTTGGACTATAGTATTTATTTTATTTAATTATACTATAGTTTAGATCAGATTTTTATTAATTATTTAGGATAATTTTCGGTTACAATAAGTCATGGTTTGACTAGGATTTTAGATAAGGTAAGATCTACAAGTTCTACCTTAAATAGAATTCTAGTCTAGGAAATATCCAAACACAATCCTAGATTGATTTGGACTATGATTTTCGGTCCTTTAGCTTAGGATTTTCGATCCACCTATTATTATAAATAGGGGATCCATGCTTCATTGTTACTTTAGACTTTATTTGATTAATTAGCTTTTTGCTTCAATATTGTCTCATCCCCGTTTAATCTTTTGTGAGTTTAGATAATTAAATTCATACTCTTAGATTTAGCATCTCTAAGTTTTACAAAGGGAATTCGCCGTCCACGTTCGAGGGATCGTCGGAAACTCGCTATCCGAAGAGCAACTTAAAGAATTTGGCCTTGTATACGTTCGAGATCCAAGGCAACTTTCGGGTTGTAATTCACAACACTATCACCACCGCCGTCTACCATCCACGACGCCACCACCACCACCGGCCGTCCGTACCAATTCCAGCCACCATCACCGCCGTCCAAGCCCCGCCGCCGTTCGTGTTCCAATTCATCGTCATTCCGTTCAATCCGTAAGTCCATCGTATCTCTATCATACCCTATCTACTCAAGCCGTTCTAAACCCCTTCAATACCATCGAAATTCCATCAACCTTGCCATTGTCCTAGCCATCCAAAACAGCCCCATACTTGTTTGGATTTTGTGTTATTTTGTGTGTCATAGTTTAGATATTTTAGTTGAGTCTTAGTCGTCTAGTTTGTTCCAATATTATTCCGCTTATTTTACTTTGATTATTTGAGTCATCGAAGACACAAAAACTTACGTGTGTCGACGTGTGTTCGTTCCTAGAGTTCGGGTCGTATCACCACGTACAACGGCAATGATGCGTATTCGAATTTATCTTTGAGCACCAAAAAGTGACCAGCGCAGAAGCATAACAACATGCAAGCTATGGAGATCAACAGAGATGTCAGCCCCACCAGTAGTTTCATCGGCGAGTTAATTTCAATTTTGATCCCATAGGACATCGGGTATTCCGATTTTTCTCATTGTTGTATCTCTGAAAGAAGCGATCCGGCATGGAATTATTCACAAACTGCATATATGCACAAACGAATTGAGTAGTGTTAAACTTAAGTTTCACTTTGTTATAACACAAATAAGAACATATGCATGGTACATATTTAGAATTTCCCGTTACATTCTCTAACATTTTCAAATTATGAGTTTTTTTTTTTACATTTTTTTTCTTCAATTTTATTTTTTTGTGATTTAGTTTAATTTTATACCCTAAAATTGATTGTTTCTACGTACCTCATACCACTTGATTTCCCACTGCATCTGGAGAATAACACCGGGAGTTAACCATGGACGATCCTTACCAAGTCTGGCAGCAAGATGTAAAGCATTGTTGCCATCCTTATCGGTTTTGCTGAATATGCTATATTTATTAACTTTCCACTTGAGTAAGAAGTTGTAGAGGTGTAGCTGCCTGTTTTCCACTGCCAGCAGAACTACATTCTTCCCATCTGCATTCGTATCATGAATGGCCACCGGAAAGCCTTTCAGAATCGCTTCCACGATCTCCACCACGCCGTTCGTCGCCGCCTCAAGTATTGGCATTCTTCTCTATTTCCATTTCCACCTTCTCCATGGGATTATTGTGAGAAAATTTCACTTTTGGTCCCATAGGACACGCCTCACTCCCCTTTTGGTCCCAGAGCTGTCTATTTTGGTCCCAAATTTTTTTTACTGTCAATTTTGACCTCTCCGTTACGGTAAACGTTAAATTTACTGTCGATTTTGGTCCCATTGCACTTTTAATTTCAATCCCAAAGTAACAATTAACCAACTAACTGTAACATTATTTAGAGTCAATTTTGATAGATTTTTTTCATGTTTTTTAGGGATATTCCACATAATTTTTGGAGGGATAATTGGCACTAAAATACATCTATATTCCCACAAAACCAACAAATCCAAATCAACTAAACCAAATCTATTTAATCATACGAATCAACAAGCCAAACTGAACTCAACAAATGCCAAATCCAAACTGAAATCAACAAGACCAAATCCAAAGCCAATTGAAATAAGACCAAATACCAAAGCCAAACTGAAATCAACAAGACCATATCCAAACTGAAATAAGAATCAAATACCAAAGCCAAACTGAAATATACAAATAAACATAAACTGCAACTTCACAAATAAATAGAAATTGCAACTTCATCAAACTGAAATATTTCATCTGAATATACATCACTTCCAACAAGTTTGTTCCAGAAGCTCATCAAAAAATATTCAGCAGTAATATTTCAGTTGTAGTGAGGCAAAATAAACAGCAGTTAGGTAAAAAATTTGTATAAGCAGTTAGACAAAAAATGGGCTGTTTTTGTGAGAAGCAGAACACTTTCATGCTTCTTTGGAGCCACTTCCCTTTCCTTTTCCTTTGTCTACTGCAGACCTAAGGCTAGAGAGAGTGACAAACCTCTTACCCCCTTGAGTGATGACCTTCATAGAATTTCATGAGTGGAGCCATTCTACCAGGTAGGTAACCAGATGGATTTTTCCAGACAGTTTTCCCTTCAACTTCAACATCTTTAAGTTGTGGATCATAGTGAATGAAATACAGGACATCCCAGTTCTTGTAATTTGTATAGATCTTGGCTGCAGAGTAGTCTCCGTAGAGTCCATATCAAATGATGCACCAAATACTCGCGGCTAACCTGGATCATTAGTGGAAGGGCGGTAAATGATTTGACCCTGCTTGCAGACTCCAAGTTTTGCAAGATCTACTGTGCAGCACACAACTCTCTGACCTCCATACGCTGAACCTCCAATTGTCTCCCTGTCGTCGACCTCAAATAAAACAGCATGAATCGAATCTGAACTGAAATTGGAAAAATCCAAAAGCCTTCGGAATATTATCCTTTAAAATCTGGTTTTTAAGATAAAAAAAGATCAGCTATATCTTCGGATCTACAATGACTTAATGGCAATGATTAAAATCACAGCTTAAGAATTGGACAGATTCCACAAATATGGATTAGGAAAAGCAGAAAACTCGAAATTGTAAATTAAAAAAAAAGCATTCTTCACCCTAGAAAGAGGGAGATTCTAATTAGCCTTTTCAGCCTAGTTGGATGTTTTGTGAAAGCTAACAGAGCTCAAATTGAAAACTTCTAATCTTTCAGAACAAACCATTCACTATTGGTGCGTCGTTTTTCACCAAAAATAAATGTTCCGACTTTCGTCGGCAAGCCCACATTGCAGAGTACAGTGGCGAGTAGGATCGTCTCCCAAAGGACAGGCGAGAATTACTCTTGACTTTCAGTCTGCGTGCCCAAACTTCCAGAAACGTGTTTTGTGTGAATTATGTAAAATAAATCGAAGAATTAAATAACCAACTAACGAAAATACGTATGCAAACGAGCTGAACTAAATCAATTATAAGAGGGTATTCCGGATCCAATAAACTCCACTCCACTTATGACACCGATCACAGATGCAAGAATTAATTAATCAAACCATGCAAATCAGTTATAGTCATCGAAGACGCTTCTGACATGACCTAATCTCTCCATACTGTTTCGATAATTAAGAAGACGCTTCATTAATTATTCCCCTAATCGACTAACAACTGTAAGAGACGCTCTATGAGTTTAATGAGCCGACAACAATGAGCACAAGAAAGACCTGATTCTTAACTTACAGAATCTGACCCAGGACTGTAAAATTAACTCTGTTATTCCCCTAGTTATTTGAGCAACCGTTTTACCACTTATTAAACCTAAACCACGAT
This sequence comes from Perilla frutescens, assembly GCA_026008535.1. Lineage (NCBI taxonomy): Eukaryota > Viridiplantae > Streptophyta > Magnoliopsida > Lamiales > Lamiaceae > Perilla > Perilla frutescens. The sequence continues at coordinate 47,252,574 of BRKX01000014.1, forward strand.
TACGTATGGCCGATTTAATTGGCTAGTAATTAATCACAACCTACCAAATATTTGCAACTATTCGATAGACTTAGAATAATTAACGACCCGAAATCCAAGAATAACAGATACATGCATCAATTAATTATGAACAAACAATTAGATCTCACATTTATATAAGCGGAGCTTCATCGTCGTCACCGGAATACGAATTACTTAGCTACTTTGCATGCTGGAATCGAGCAATACGAAGTTGTATAATCACGCGATGATGATATCGAAGAGAAGAAGAAAATAGAACTGAATTAAAAATGTTTGCTGTTGCGTTTCCCGTTCCTCGCGTGCGTGATGATTGAAAATAAACTAAATACCTAATATATATTTACAATCCATAAAAGATAGAGTTCTAAATAGGAAATAACATCCTAATCTAGGTAAATCCCATGCAAAATACTTTTAGAGGCGGTGGAGATGGATTTCCGCGTCCAGGTTCGCGCGAGGGCCGAGAACTGGGCTCAGCAAGCCCAAAAACGTATTCTGGACCGGGCCTCCAGAAATCTGCTTCAACCCTCCAGCTGCATGCCCTTGCAGCTTGATCTGCTCGAACTTCTCCCTTTCCTTTACTTGTATATTTTCTTGCACCAAAACCCTGCCTCTCTTCTCCATATTGCACCATGTCTCTACACAACTTAACAACATATCAAAGCACCAAAATACACAAATATAGGATAGACAATAAGGAGAAAAGTCACCAAAAAGTCGTGATAATAACAAGTAGAATATGTCCTATTAACTATTCTTCTAGATCCCAATTTAGTGCCCACTAATCCTTGGGAAAAAGGGGGAATCAAGAAAGAAATGCATTTTCTATTAGATTATCAGCCTAGGCTTTCATTTGCAGCAAGTGAGACTAAAAAAAAGGTATCAGTCAGATGCTTTTCTTGAAGTACAATATCAAGTTTCCGCACCCATCAATTTCTCTAGATAGTAAAAATCCAAAGTATTTCACCAAACACTTCACAAAACTTCCTAACCACCGACATCTACGAACACCAATTCCAAGTCAAATCTCGAGTGGATCTCCCCAAAAAAACTCGAATTCAACACCTTCAAGCAACAAATACCTAATCAAACAATCACGCAAACAACAAAGCTCGCCAAATTTCGCGAAAAAAATTAAAAAAAAATTCACCGAATAAAAGAGTCTCCGGGGGAGGACTCGTTGAGGCCAGAGACGGAAGAGTAAATTCCCTCATGCCACCATGAACAACGAACGCATTTCCTTTGATGGAAGAAGAGAGGAAGAAGCTTACCGTAATTTGGGTGTGTCATTGGCAAGAAAAACTTCCTTCGAATCATGGTGTGTTTTGCTTTTGATGCGATTCCAACGTGCTATTCAATTTTGGCTGGTCAATTAGGGGGAAATTAGGGTTTTGATTTGGGTGGGATTTGAGATTTTCTTGGGTTAAGGGTTCAGGATTGGGAAATTAGGGCTTTAGATCGATTTTAGGGTGAAATCCCGCTCAAATAAGCCACACGTGCTGCTCGTGCGAAGGTTCCGTCTCTCACTCTTAACAGCCATTTAATTTAAAGGGACTAAAATTGACAGTGTCAATCCTATAGGACTAAAAGTGAGCGAAAATTTAGAAAAAGGACTAAAATAGACAGCTCTGGGACCAAAAGGGGAGTGAGGCGTGTCCTATGGGACCAAAAGTGAAATTTTCTCGGATTATTATATTGTTCATAAACAATATTATCAATCATACTCAGGTTGAGGTCGGCAGCGTCGGTGTCAGCGCCGTCAATATTGGATATGGTATAAGAAATTATTGCGTTTTCATTTTCGACCGGTGTCGGAATGACGGGTGCCTCTCCGTTAAATTCATACTCGTAAGACTTGGCATGCTCCAACATCTTTTCCATCATTTGGAATGACCAGATATGCTTCGTCTTCTTCTCTCTCATCTTTTCTACTGATTTCGAGCCTTGAAAATATTGACTTGAGGAAAGTTAATTAATTATTCAATATTGTTGCGGGGTGGAAATTTCCAGTTACACTTTTCTGTATTTCATAATTAAATTTATAATTTTAAAAATATTTATTACAAAATAAAAATTAATTATAATATAAATAAAAAAAATAAATTAAAAATCTATAAGATATAATTTTTAATAAATCAACCACAATAATGAATTATTAATTGAAAAATTAAAATTAAATATTAAAAAATAATTATAAACCTTAATTGGATAAGGTGAACCCTAAGAAACAACCATAAAATTAAACTAAATCACAAAAAAATAAAATTGAAGAAAAAAATACAAGAAAACCCCATAATTTGAATGTGCAACACGGAGTCTAACACGGAGATTGCAATATGAAGTTTCACGTGTATTGTCGGCGTTCTGGTGAGACAGTCGAGATCCTCTAATCCATAATTAATAATATTGTTCAGATCGATTCTCATTCCATAAATGGAAGTTTGGAATAATAGAAAAACATTTGTGTGATATTTCATTTTAATTTGCTATGAGAAAAGAGAAAACTAGTTTTAATATGGAAATTCATAAGGATGGAAAAGGAAAAAAGGATTAAATAAAAATAGAGTTGAGAAGAGAAGAAGAAAATAGAACTAAATTAAAACTGTTCGTGATGAAGCCACGAAAAGCCTTGAAGAACTTAATCCGGAGCTGCAAATACGTGGTCCAATTACACGATTTCGAGCAATACAATTGCAAGGATTTTTCCAAGCATTTGTATGTAAGAAATTCGAAGATGACAAAGATGTTGAGAGAAACTCCAAAATTGTTACTTTGCTAGTAATTAAACATTGGAGATCAAGATTTGAAGAAGAGAACATGAAGAACTCGTCGAGTTGTGCATGCGTGCACGAGATCAGATTTTCAGCCCTTTAATTAATTTAATTAGGGGTTAAATTTTATTTAGACTATAGTATTTATTTAATTATGTTAGACTATAGTTTAATTCAGATTTTTATTTAATTTTGATATAATTTTCATCCATTAATTACATAGGTTTGACTAGAATTGTATTTAAGGCAATTTCCTACCTTGAATAGAATTCTAGTTTAGGGAACTTCCTAGTATAGTTAGAGATCCCTTTTGGATCAATTTTTAAGCCTTTTTTGATGATTAATTTCGTTCCCCATAGGCTTATAAATAGGGGAACCATGTCACATTGATACTTTAGACTATATTTGATTAATTAAGCTTTGCTTTCAATATTGTCTCAACCCCTTTTTAATCTTTGTGAGTTTTGATTTAAAAATTCATATTCTTGGAGCTAGCAACTTTAAGTCTTATTCAAAGGTATTGCTTAATCCACTTGAGGGATTAACCGGTATTCTCTATCCGGAGATCAACTTAGAGATTTCAACCTTGGATACATTCGAGATTCAAGGAGGCTATCGGGCTGTGATTCACATCAACGAATCATCATCCATCAACCATCATCGACGACGCCCATCCCCATCGACGCACGCCTCAATTCAGTCCCCCAAGTTCGAGCAATCAACCACCGTTCGTTTTATCCGTAAGTTCGTTGCATCCCTATCATATCCTACCTTCTCCAAACCATTATTCACAACCATCACACACGAAACCCTACATAATTCAGCCCACAAAACCGTTCCCATACAGCCCCTCGTTCCTTTGAATTGTGTTACATAGTTTGTGTCATTTTTCTAGGTATTTTAGTTGTCTAGTTGTCTATTTTTTCAATTGTTTATCGAGTCGGATTGAAGCCCTTAATTCGCTGACGTGTTTCGTATCCAGAAGTCTTCCGCTACGTTCTCAAGATTCGTCCTAGCATAGTCCGAGTCGTATCATAAATTTGGCATCAGAGCCACGTTAGCTCTGCTGGTCGTGGTTCAATCCGACGTGTCATTTTTATCCTACGTGTCGTCTTACGTGTCTTCTTTATTTTTATTTTATCGAGTTGTAATAGCATAGTTGCTCATTGAAAAAAAAAAAGCAAACGGTAAAAAAAAAAAAAGAGGAAAAGACCGAAAAAAAAAAGAAAATTAAATTTCGGATAAAAAAAAAGGAAAAATTCAAAAATTAAAAAAAAAAGAGGTATATTCATTGTGTTTCCAATTGAGTCTTGTTTTATTTTGGTACTTTCCTTTTAGTACTTCTCTATTTTTGGCATTTACCTTGTGAGTCAATTTTAATTTTGGTAGTTTCCTTCTAGGATAATTCTTTAGTTGGTAACTTCCTTTAGAGTCTTATTTTATTTTTGGAACTTTCCTTCCAAGCTTTATTTTTATTTTGGTAGTTTCCTTTTGAGTTGTACAAATTATTTTTGGTTCATTCCTTTTAGAGTCTAGTTCAATTAGGATATTTAGATTGTGTCACAATTGTGTAACACTTTCCAAATTACCTAATCTTTCTTTCCTTCTTCTTTCCTATTTCTTTCCTTCTACCTTTAGGATTTATTTTTGGATTCCTACACTATTTAGGACTTCAAAAATACATCTAATTCTTTCCTTATCTTGATTTCTTCCATTCCAATCCTTTCAAACCTTCCATATACTCCCCTATACCCATTAATTTTCGTCCCCTATACCCTATAGAGTTCGAAAATTTGATGAGGACATCCATAGCAATGAGGAACTCAATGAAGAGCTTCAATTCAAAGGACCGGTCACAAGACTACGAGCTAAGAAGTTACAAGATTATTTGCAAGCTACAATTCGCAAGAAGCTCGAAGAAGAAGACGGCGTGCAAGGAAGCTTGAAGATGATGATGAACTTGTTGTCATTGGAAGATGGAGATCAAGGCTTGGAGTGCAATGCATAAGGACGTGTACGTGTGCATGTGAGTGTGCATGTGTGCGTGTGATTGAAGCCCATGGCCAAGATGGTGAAGCCCAAAATAATCGGCCCTTGATGATCCAATTAAGGGGATTGATTTATTAGACTATAGTATTTTATTTTATTTATTTGGATTATAGTATAAATCAGTTTATTTAATTTAATTTGGATGTAATTTTCGGTTATTTTAAGTCATAGTTTGACTAGGATTTTAGATAAGGCAAGATCTACAAGTTCTACCTTAAATAGAATTCTAGTTTAGGAAACTTCCAAGTCCAATCCTAGATTGATTTGGACTCAATATTTTCGGCCCTTAGCTATAGATTTTCGGCCCTTAGCTATAGATTTTCGGCCCTCCCTCTATTATAAATAGAGGTACCATGTGACATTCATACTTTAGACTATATTTGATTATTAAGCCTTTGCTTTCAATATCGTCTCTCCCCTTTTAATCTTTTGTGAGTTTAGATAATTAAATTCATACTCTTAGATTTAGCATCTCTAAGTTTTACAAAGGGAATTCGTCATCCACGTTCGAGGGATCGCCGGAGACTCGCTATCCGAAGAGCAACTTAAAGAATTTGGTCTTGTATACGTTCGAGATCCAAGGCAACTTTCGGGTTGTAATTCACAACACCTCCATCACCGCTGTCCATCATCCACGACACCACCATCACCGCCGTCGTACGCCTCCAAGAACAGCCACCACCGTGATCAAGATCGTGTACCTCCCGTTCAATCCGTAAGTTCGATACAACTCTATCATACCCTATCTACTCAAGCCCTTCTTCACCCATACCTCACACCTAAAATACCTTCACCCTACTCGTCCATATCAGCGTCCAAAACAGCCCTTGTTTCCTTTGGATTTGTGTTATTTTGTGTGTCATAAGTCTAGGTATTTTATTTAGTCCTAGTCGTCTAGTTTGTTCGTTAATCTTCCGCATATTTTCCTTTGATCATTTGAGTCATAGAAGACACAAAACTTACGTGTGTCAATGTGTGTTCGTTCCTAGAGTCCGGGTCGTATCAAAATTTCAGCCTTAGTCACATACACCCATGCACCATGCTTCCCATGGCCCGTACACCATATACATCAAATTCTCACCATCTCTACCGCAACAACAACATGATCATACCCGAGTTTGAAGGTCTATACTATCCCGACATCTATTTGGATTGGGAACGCAAAGTAGACAAACTTTTTGAGTGCTATGACTTCCCCGAGAAAAAGAAAGTGCAGCTAGTTTCGTCAAAGTTTAAAGGCTACGCAACAACATGGTGGGAATTCCAGCAGAACCGGTGCCATAGAGATCACCTTCCACCTATCGACACATGGCGTGAGTTGAAAGATTTGATGCGGAAACGCTTCATTCCAGACCACTACCAATGGGAGCTGGAGGAAAAGCTATACAAGCTTAGACAAAGAGATCGAAGTGTAAATGACTACTACAACAAAATGATTGAAGCCATGAGACGAGCTGATGTAGAAGAATATCCAGAAGATACCATGGATAGATTTCTAGCTGGTCTATGAAGGGCAATCCGTAAAAGAGTAGCATTGTACCCCTTCGACGAGTTGGAAGACATGGTGGAATACACCATTTGGATAGAAAAGTGGCTAGAGGAACTAGAGATGAAGTCAAAAGAGGAGGTTCAAGTAGAGTCGAGCATTGCCACCCATGATGCTTCTATTTCCAAGGTACCAATTCTAGACTTCGTTGAAGTACCTTTTATCTCATTACCGTCTGTTTCTATGTGCTTAGAAGATGAGATAGTTGAAGAATCTAAGCCGGAAGTAGACATGATAGAAACATCGAATGAGGAGATGTCAGTTTTGGAGGAGTTAGTTCAAGACGATTGTAATCAAGATGAGTCGGTTTCCATTCATGTTGATGAAGAGGTGTCCATTCTCGAAATTACTAATTTGGAGAAGATAAGTATAGAAGATTGCAGTTTGGATGTTTTGTCCATGGAGATGACAAGTCCTGAAGATTGTATGGATGAGAAACTACAAATTGTGAATTTGGAGATCCATGATGCAGTTAAGGAAGCCGAAGAAGTTGAAGAGTTGTTGGAGATACAACCTTGTAATGAAAAGGAGAATGACATCCGTGAGATAATGGTTGAAGATCATGAAGAGCTCGAACAAGCTAGCATGGCAGATCCATCGATTTCTAACATTTTTTGTCAACCGTTTTCTTGTGATATCTTTATTTTACAGGTTGTTGAAGAAATTCCATTGGAATTTGATGTACCACCAGATTTGATCATGAATGCCATGTCAAGGCAATCTATGGAGCTAGAGTTTCGGATGATTAACACAAGTGGAATGTTCTCGTTCATGTTCATGAAGATGTGTTTTATGCAGCTTGTGCAAAAAGAATTTGATGGCCAGTTCGTGTTTGTCTTTTATCCCGGAGCTTTGAATTCGAGGACGAATTCTTTTCAAGAGGAGGGGAATGATGAAGCCACGAAAAGCCTTTAAGAACTTCATCCGGAGCTGCAAATACGTGGTCCAATTACATGATTTCGAGCAATACAATTGCAAGGATTTTTCCAAGCATTTGTATGTAAGAAATTCGAAGATGACAAAGATGTTGAGAGCAACTCCAAAATTGTTACTTTGCTAGTAATTAAAGATTGGAGATCAAGGTTTGAAGAAGAGAATATGAAGAACTCGTCGAGTTGTGCATGCGTGCACGGGATCAGATTTTCGGCCCTTTAATTAATTTAATTAGGGGTTGAATTTTATTTAGACTATAGTATTTATTTAATTATGTTAGACTATAGTTTAATTCAGATTTTTATTTAATTTTGATGTAATTTTCATCCATTAATTACATAGGTTTGACTAGAATTGTATTTAAGGCAATTTCCTACCTTGAATAGAATTCTAGTTTAGGGAACTTCCTAGTATAGTTAGAGATCCCTTTTGGATCAATTTTTAAGCCTTTTTTGATGATTAATTTCGTTCCCCATAGGCTTATAAATAGGGGAACCATGTCACATTGATACTTTAGACTATATTTGATTAATTAAGCTTTGCTTTCAATATTGTCTCAACCCCTTTTTAATCTTTGTGAGTTTTGATTTAAAAATTCATATTCTTGGAGCTAGCAACTTTAAGTCTTATTCAAGGGTATTGCTTAATCCACTTGAGGGATTAACCGGTATTCGCTATCCGAAGATCAACTTAGAGATTTCAACCTTGGATACGTTCGAGATTCAAGGAGGCTATCGGGTTGTGATTCACATCAACGAATCATCATCCATCAACCATCATCGACAACGCCCATCCCCATCGACGCATGCCTCAATTCAGTCCCCCAACTTCGAGCAATCAACCACCGTTCGTTTTATCCGTAAGTTTGTTGCATCCCTATCATATCCTACCTTCTCCAAACCATTCTTCACAACCATCACACACGAAACCCTACATAATTCAGCCCACAAAACCGTTCCCATACAGCCCCTCATTCCTTTGAATTGTGTTACATAGTTTGTGTCATTTTTCTAGGTATTTTAGTTGTCTAGTTGTCTATTTTTTCCATTGTTTATCGAGTCGGATTGAAGCCCTTAATTCGCTGACGTGTTTCGTATCCAGAAGTCTTCCGCTACGTTCTCAAGATTCGTCCTAGCATAGTCCGGGTCGTATCAGTTCGCTGCTGCATTTCTCGTTCCTCGCGTGCGTGATGATTGAAAATAAACTAAATACCTAATATATATTTACAATCCATAAAAGATAGAGTTCTAAATAGGAAATAACATCCTAATCTAGGTAAATCCCATGCAAAATACTTTTAGAGGCGGTGGAGATGGATTTCCGCGTCCAGGTTCGAGCGAGGGCCGAGAACTGGGCTCAGCAAGCCCAAAAACGTATTATGGACTGGGCCTCCAGAAATCTGCTTCAATCCTCCAGCTGCATGCCCTTGCAGCTTGATCTGCTCGAACTTTCCCCTTTCCTTGTATCTTTTCTTGCACCAAAACCCTGTCTCTCTTCTTCATATTGCACCATGTTCCTACACAACTTAACAACATATCAAAGCACCAAAATACACAAATATAGGATAGACAATAAGGAGAAAAGTCACCAAAAAGTCGTGATAATAACAAGTAGAATATGTCCTATCAAATCCCCCCACACTTAACCCTTGCTTGTCCTCGAGCAACACAAACAAGAACGAAGAAAACATTAAGAACAAAAACAGACTCAACAAGGATGAATGACCAAGCATCAACAACCCAAATCAATGAGAACTCAGAGCATAAGCTGTGTTATATCAATCCACAAACCACCAACCAATTTGTTCAAGAAACATGCGAACACTCTGTCAACAAATCACAAGTTATCTTCAACATATAATCGCTCATTTGTCATCAAAATTATCACTCTTCAAGTTCATCACAAATCACAAGATCTTTCCTTCTTTGGTTGTAATGGGGCTTAGGCGCATGGGGTAGGGTGTTTTTGGCTAATGTGGCTAAGTGAAATCAGGCAAGTGTAAGTATGAATGTCTCTGTGGAGGGTAGCTGCAACAAAAATCCTTTCTTTTTAGCTTAAAACAGGGCTTCTTTCAAAAGTGGGAGCATATTAAGTTTTGCTCTTCTCCATACCCTTCTCCTCAATCTTTTCTCCATTTTTTTTTCTTTTTTCTGAAGCTGTGCTTCTTTCATTTTTTTTTATTTATTATTTTTTTATATTTTTTTCCAGGAGCAGGGTGTAAGAATTTCTGATTCTTTTGTCACTTCCGGCTCTCAATTCTTTCAACATCACAGCTCAAACAACAATTCATACAAAACATGCCTGATTCCAAGGACAAAAACGGCCAAAAGAAAAGCAAAGGCTATTTTATAGTGGCTGTAAGCAATGAAAATGGATCTATTAAGCTCAAAGGGGCTCACTAATTGACAATGAATGGGCAGGGCATTTTCTTTTGGTCTAGTAGCTCGGGTATCCCTAATGCCTTGATCATTTTTTGTGAATGAAACCAAAAGGTAACAATAAAATGACAGCAAAGCAATTCAAGCATCGAATAGCCTAGTCAGATAACACTCATCAACAAAAAACTTCAAGTTCTTAATTCATGTACGCTCGCAGGCTCAAGAACTCACAATTTGTAGGCTTAGAAAATAGTGATTGGAAACATGATTCATCATCCCAGATTTCATCCAAAACATGGCATATTCTATCACAAATTCAACCTATCATCCAGTCAAACCATTCACAGCTCATCCATCCTTACTCTCATCGATTTAAGCTACCAACACTTAGGCAAAATCCCAAACAAAAACCAAAGATAACTGACTCAAAAGTTTTCTCTTTTTTGTATTGTTAATTTCACATAGATAAAAACATGAACAACCTTAAGTGTCCCCCCCACACTTGAAAAAGACAGCGTCCTCACTGTAGAAAGGGGTACAAACCTACTGAAAAGACAACATCAGAAAAAGAAAAACAAAAAACAAACAGTACTCAGGCAAACAAAGATTATCAAGGGAGGGATAAGAGAGAACTAACTCTGATCCGCCAAATGGCGGATCACTTGCTCCATCACATCCAGGCGACCATCAATCTCATCCAGCCGGCGGCCAAGGCTATCCTCAAGTCAAGTGGTGGCAGTGGTGGCAGTGGTGATCAACTCCTCAATCGCCGGGAGGAGGGAGGAAGCAGCAGGCCCTGCAGAAACAGATCGACGCGGGCCTTCAATGCCCGGCCGGGTAAGCTGATAATGGCCCTGATCAAACAACAACTTCATAGCAGCAAAGTTCTCCAACCGGAAGAACATGGGAGGCAAAGGATCGGGATCAGAAATAGGAATACGAAGTCTCTCAGCAAGTAAAGTAACAAAACATCCTAAGGGAGCTCGGCAGAGGGTGTGGTGAGCACTGAAATGCATTCGCTTGGCAAGCCAATACCCAAAGTTCACCTTGATCCTAGAATGCATACAATCAAGCAAAAACAACTCTTGCACAGTCACTAAATTCAACATGTCCAAACGACCAAAAACGTTAGCAGATAAGAACCTATGACAAAAAGTCTAAGGGCATCATCTTTCAAATGGGCTCCCTTAGAGGAGCGAGAACTGTAGGACTCATCTATAGAAAGCCTAGACCAAGTTTCATTAGCCATTTGAGAGAAAACAGCGGGAACATCACAGAGAGACGACTTATACTCATCTTCAAGCACAGAGGCATCAGACTCAAAACCAAGCACAATGTTCAAATTGGTAATCGACATATGAAACTTCCTACCACCTAGCATGAATACAATGGCATGTCTATCCTCGAGCCCCCTCGAGGTATCAAAATCAAAAGAGGATAAGAATTCCACAACTAATGCACGATGTACATCAACAGAAATATCAAGTAGCTTATCCCATCCAATACCAATGAAGAAACTTCTAATACGATCGTTAACTCCTAGCACAGCAATATTAGGCCAATCGAAAAGGCGCACGCCAATGAGAACACGGTGAGTGTTCAAGTCGGTACGGCGTTGTACCTCATCCTGTGGCAGGAAAGCCGGGAGGGCAGAACTTGAAGAAGCTGCGGGTGCTTTTCCCTTTGTCCCTTTCTTTGATGACTTGGCCGGGGCAGAGGTTGAAGGCGGCGGGTCTGAGACAGGGGAGGGATTGATAGCGCTCTCCGGCGGAGGAGTGGAGGCGCGCGGCGGTGAGGCAGCGGGCGGCGGACTCGCTCGTGAGGTTGAATTGGCCGGAGAAGGCGGCGGGGATGACTGGGGACCTGTGGGTGATGGTGATTCGGTGGTGAGAGGTTGTCGTCGCTTGGTGGTGGGGGAAGAACCCACCTCGGCCCGGTGTTTCAGCACACGGTGAAGGAAGGGCGGAGGTTGGTTGATTTCAGGGGGGACAGCGGTCGGAGATGGTGTAGGGGAGGTGATACGACCCGAACTCTAGGAACGAACACACGTCGACACACGTAAGTTTTTGTGTCTTCTATGACTCAAATAATTAAAGATAAAAATATGCGGAAGATAACGGAATAAACTAGACGACTAAGACTCAACTAAAATACCTAGACAATGACACACAAAATAACACAAATCCAATGAACAAGGGGGCTGTTATGGACGGCTATGATGAAGGTATTGAGGATGGAAATTCGATGATGATGAGTTGGTTTAGAATGGCTTGAGTAGATAGGGTATGATAGAGATACGATGGACTTACGGATTGAACAAGATGATGAACGATTGGAACACGAACTAGGCACGATGGTGGCTGATCTTGAGGCGGACGAACGGCGGTGATGGAGGCGTCGTGGAGGTGGTTCGGCGGTGGTGGAAGTGATGTGAATCACAACCCGAAATTTGCCTTGAATCTCGAACGTACACAAGGCCAAATTCTTTAAGTTGCTCTTCGGATAGCGAGTTTCCGATGATCCCTCGAACGTGGACGGCGAATTCCCTTTGTAAAACTTAGAGGTGCTAAATCTAAGAGTATGAATTTAATTATCTAAACTCACAAAAGATTAAACGGGGAGAGACGATATTGAAAGCAAAGGCTTAATAATCAAATATAGTCTAAAGTAACAATGAGACATGGATCTCCTATTTATAACAATAGGTGGATCGAAAATCCTAAGCTAAAGGACCGAAAATTATAGTCCAAATCAATCTAGGATTGGTTTTGGATATTTCCTAAACTAGAATTCTATTTAAGGTAGAACTTGTAGATCTTACCTTATCTAAAATCCTAGTCAACCTATGACTTTGAAATAACCGAAAATTACACCAAAATAAATTAAATAATCTGATCCTAACGATAGTATAATTAAATAAAATAAATACTATAGTCTAAAAATAAAATAACTACTAGATAAAATCAATAGGACCGAAAATTGGCCTAGTTCAAACTCGGCCGAAACTTCTTCATGCCATGCACATGCACACGTCCTCTTGCACACATGCACATCTTCATGTTGTGTTCTCCATGTCTTGATCTCCATCTTCCAATGTCAATAAGTTCATCATTTTCAAGATTCCTTGCACTCCGTCTTCTTCTTCAAGCTTCTTGCGAATTGTAGCTTGCAAATACTCTTGCAACTTCTTAGCTCTTAGTCTTGTGACGGGTCCTTTGAATTGAAGCTCTTCATTGACTTCCTCATTGCTATGGATGTCCTCATCATTCCCCCCCTGCTGAAAAGAATTCGTCCTCGAATTTGAATCCTCATCATGGTCGAATTCATCTGCAAGAAAAGGAGATAAATCAGCAACGTTAAACGTAGAAGAACACTTATACTCACCAGGTAGATCAATGCGGTATGCATTGTCATTAACACGGCTTAGAACAGTGAAGGGACCATCTCCACGGGGCGACAACTTGGACTTCCTCAAGTTAGGAAATCGGCCGGGGCTTAAATGAACCCAAACACAATCACCAGGCTGAAAGATGACACGTTTGCGCCTCGTGTTGCGTGCGGCGGCAATCCGGGAGCCTTGGTGCTCAATCCGGGCACGTACCTTCTCATGCATCTCTTGAATAAAATCAGCTCTTTTCATACCTTTAACACTTGTTAGATGCTCAACAGGTAAAGGTAACAAATCATTAGGAGTTAACGGATTAAATCCATAAACTACCTCAAAAGGAGACATGTTAGTAGAAGAATGCACAACACGATTATAAGCAAATTCAGCATATGGTAAACATTCTTCCCATGACTTCAAGTTATTCTTAATTAGAGACCTAAGTAAAGCTCCTAAAGTGCGATTCACAACCTCAGTTTGACCATCGGTTTGTGGATGACATGCAGTAGAAAACAATAACTTAGTACCTAATTTTCCCCACAAAACACGCCAGAAATGTCCTAAAAACTTAGAATCCCTATCACTAACAATAGTACGAGGAATTCCATGCAATCTAACAACATGCACAAAGAACAAGTTGGCAACATGTATAGCATCATCAGTTTTCCTACATGCAATGAAATGAGCCATTTTGGAAAACCTATCAACTACAACAAACACAGAATCCTTACCCAACCTAGATCTAGGCAATCCTAAGATGAAATCCATAGAAATATCAATCCAAGGAGACGAGGGGGTGGGTAGGGGCGAGTAAAGACCAAATGGGTGTGAAGTGGATTTAGCTTGACGACAAGTAATGCAACGACTACACACATTCTCTACATCCTTACGCATATGCGGCCAAAAGAAGTGTTCATGCAGCAAGTTCAATGTCTTATGCACACCAAAGTGACCCATTAAAGCTCCCGCATGCGATTCTAACACTAATAGCTCACGCATAGAACAAGTAGGGATGCATAATTTCGACTCTTTGAACAGAAAACCATCATGCACATAATAACCATCAAATGACCTAGTTTTCGAGCTACATGAGGCATATATGGGGCTGAAGTAGGCGTCCTCTTCATACAATGCTTTAATAGACTCAAAACCAAGCATCTTAGCATGCATTAAGTTCAAAAGAGCGTACCTTCTTGATAGGGAGTCGGCGACAACATTCTCTTCGCCTTTCTTGTACTTGATAACATACGGGAAAGACTCGATGAACTCGACCCATCACGCATGTCTCTTGTTCAGATTGTTTTGCCCTTTCAAATGCTTCAAACTTTCATGATCCGTGTGGATGACGAACTCCTTAGGCCAGAGATAGTGTTGCCATGTGTCCAATGCACGCTTCAAAGCGTAGAGCTCTTTATCGTACGTGGAGTACCTAAGGGAGGCGCCACTTAACTTCTCACTGAAGTATGCCACGGGACGTTTTTTCTGCATCAAAACAGCACCAATACCTATCCCGGAGGCATCACACTCGATCTCAAAAGTTTTGGAAAAATCAGGTAAACACAAAACAGGAGCAGAACATAACAATGACTTCAAGGTATTAAAAGCATGCTCTTGTTATTTACCCCACTCAAATTTCCGATCCTTCTTACTTAGCTCAGTAAGAGGGGCGGCTATACTGGAGAAATCCCGCACAAAACGATGGTAAAACCCAGCTAATCCATGAAAGGATCGAACCTCAGAGGCATTTTTCGGGGTTGGCCATTCCTCAATCGCTTTGATTTTGGAACGGTCTACCTCAATACCTCATGAACTAACGACAAAGCCTAAAAACACGACTTCATCCATGCAAAAAGAACATTTAGACAAGTTTCCATACAACTTAGCATCACGCAGAAGACAGAAAACACGCCTAAGATGATCTATGTGCGCTTGTGCATTGTGACTGTAAATCAAAATATCATCAAAGTAGACAACAACAAATTTACCAATCACATCACGCAAAACATGATTCATTAACCTCATAAACATGCTCGGTGCATTAGTGAGACCAAAAGGCATAACTAACCACTCATATAAACCATGCTTTGTTTTAAACGCAGTTTTCCATTCATCCCCTTCATGCATTCTAACTTGAAAATATCCAGATCTCAAATCTATCTTAGAAAACAAATTAGAACCACTTAATTCATCTAGCATATCATCAAGTCTAGGGATAGGAAATCTGTACTTAACTGTTATTTTGTTGATGGCGCGGCAATCCATTCACATTCTCCATTCGTTGTTCTTTTTGGGCACTAGAATGACTGGAACTGCACAAGGGCTCATCGACTCTCGGATTTGCTTCTTCTCTAGCAACTCCTTAACTTGGCGATCGATCTCCTTCGTCTCTTCAGGGGACGTGCGGTACGCCGGTCGGTTGGGCAAGACTGCGTCGGGTACGAAGTCGATCTGGTGCTCGATCCCACGAACTGGAGGTAATCCACTTGGAATCTCTTCCGGGAACACATCCACGAACTCCTCCATAAGTGGCTGCACGTCACAAGGTAAAGAAACACCATTAGTAGCACTGTCCTTATAAGATAAAAGAACGAAAGGTAAACCTGCTTTTAGTGCTTTCTCTACGCCTTTAACTGAGATGAACAGGGATCGATTCTTCTCTTTGCTTGGGTCTGATCCGGTGGCTTTTCCACGAGCTAAGACATCATTAGGAGGTGTCTTAGGGGCTGCATTGATCGAACTTGAGGTGGAACTCGGCGTTGAAGTGGCGGCCGAGTTGGTTCGGGCTGCGGCTGCGGCTTGTTTTGCCCGTTCTTGCTTGAATCTCTCTTGCATTCTTTCTTGATCCTCTGCAACGGCTTTAGGAGTGAGTGGCTTGAGTACAGTGGTTCGACCATCTCGAGTAATCGAGTAGGTGTTGGCTAAACCATCGTGAACTGCTTTTCTGTCGAACTGCCACGGTCTTCCTAACAGGATATGGGCTGCTTCCATGGGAATAACATCACAAAGAACAGTGTCAGAATAGCGACCTTTAGTAAAAGTAACGTGTACCAGACCTGTAACTCTGATGGATCCGCGATCTGTGAGCCACTGCAACTTGTACGGTTTTGGATGCTTTGTTGTGGTGAGGGCGAGTTTATCAACGGCATACTGACTGATTGCGTTGATTACACTCCCACTGTCGATGATTATGGCACAAGTCTGATCTTTGATTGCAACTCGAGTGTAGAAGATGTTTTCTCGTTGCGATTGTTCTTCGTCTTCACGGTTGATGTTCAGACTGCGAATAGAAACCAAGCTGACATGAGGTAGCTCGACTTCATCATCATCTGGCTCGACTTCAGGGACCTTGACTACTTCAGGGGCGGCGTCTTGGGTCTCCTCTTCATCTTCACTGGCTGATTCAAGTCCATTCTGTTCATTGAGGAACAGAACACGCCGGTTTGGACACTGGTTCTGAAAATGACCCCAACCTTGGCATTTATGACATTGGATGTCACGGGCTCGACTAGGGGCTGCATTCAGCGTTGGAGTGGACTGATTGGGCCGTTGGAAAGGTGGCCTGGGTGTAGACTCGGGTCTACGGCTTGCTTGCGGTGTAGAACGATCAAATCGGCGTTCCGGAGGGCCGGATTGACCTCGGGGTCGTGTGGAATCAGTAGAAGGAGTAGGAGGTGATGTGGAAGGTGTACCTTTACTCCAAGATGATCGAGTAGGGGCTGCACTTTGACTGGATCGACGGCGGCCTTCTCGTAACTGTTTTTCCACAATTGATGCGTATTGCACCATTCTCTCTATGCTTGTGAATTCTTTGAGCTCTACTTCACAGGCAATGTCTGGATTCATACCTTCAATGTACCGAATGATGGTAGCATTTAAGGTCTCCTCTTTTCCGACTCGATTCAGGGCCGTTTCTAGCTCTTTGTGGTACTCCTCGATCGATCTAGCTCCTTGCTTGATCCGGTTGAGCTTCTTCTCAAGCTCTCTTTCATAGTGGACTGGGATGAAGCGTCCACGCAAGAATCCTTTCATCTCCTCCCAATTGTCAATGGGTGGATTTCTGTTTCTTCGTCTTCTTTCTTGCTGCATTTCCCACCAAGTGGCTGCGTAGCCTTTAAACTCCAAACATGCTAGCTGCACCTTTTTAGCTTCTGAAAAATCATAGCATGCGAAAATCTTCTCTACCTTACGTTCCCAATCAAGATAGATATCGGGATCGTGAAGGCCTTCAAACTCTGGAATGCTCATTTTGATGTTGTGGAGCATTCGATCCTCTTCATAGTCATCTCGACTATGACCTCTTCTCGGGCGACGTCCTCGGTCAAATTCTTCAGTATTCTCATCGAAGTATTCCTCTTCAGGCTCGTTGTGACGCTCTAGACGTTGGTTTCCTCGAATGGGTGGAGGAAAGACGGGTGTTGTTTTAGTGCGTTCAAGGGCATGCAATAAATCGTCTATCTTGTTGGAGAGAACCTGGTGTTGTCTTTGAACATGCTTAGACAACGCTTCAAAATGGTACTTGGGATCCCACGGTGCGGGTGGATCCGAATATGACTCCATGGGTGCTTTGGAAGGGTCTTTGGACGGGTCCAAAGGTGGTGAAGTCGAATGGTGATCGACTGGAGGTGTAGAGGATGATTCGGTGTGGGTTCCTTTCTTCATGATACCTACAAAACGAACAAACGTAAAGAAAATAAGGTAGGTCCTCACTATCTCACGTTCACTCTTTTGTTTTCACTCTTAATTTTACCACTCGTGTATCACTCAAAGTGTATGGTGCACAGTGTGTGAAAATCGTGTATATGAAGGTAAGGGAATCGTGTGGTTTGTTTCGAGGAATGACGGGAATGCTATTCTCGGAACAAGGATGAATTTGGTATGTGTAGATGAGATACGGGTTGAGTATGTGTGGGTATGGTAGTGGCCGAATGTAGTGTGGTATGGGATGGGGGTGGTCGATTGTTTTGAAGTATGGATGGGTGTTGGTCGAGTATGGGTAGTAGGAAAGGAAAAAAGTAGATCAATTATTGAAGTCCCAAATAGATTAGGAGATCCAAAAATAAATCTAGGTATAAGAAGGAAAGAAATAGAATAGATAAGGAAGAAAGAAAGAGATAAGGTAAGTAGGGGATTTGGATATGTATCAATCTATATGACACAATCTAAATACCTTATTTAGCCTAGACTCTAGAAGGAAAGAACCAAAAATAAAATAAGACACTTAAGGAAGTTACCAACAAGAAATAGAACTTGTATGGAAAGTTCCAAAAGTAAAACAAACTTGAAGGAAACTACCAAAAATAAGAAAAACTTATTAAGGTAATTACCAACTAACAACCTAGTACCAAAAGGAAGGTACCAAAATTAAAAATTGCACAAATGGAAACAATGAATTTTCATTTTTTTTTTTTTATCGATTTTTTTTTTTTTGAATTCGATCGCTTTTTTTTTTTTTTTTTTTGATCGAAGCTTTTGCTCTTTTTTTTTTTTTTTATAACAGGGAACAATACGGAATTAAATTACAACTCGATTGGACGTAAAATAAAATACGACACAAAAATCGAACCAAAGCCGACGTGGCTTTGATACCACTTTTATGATACGACCCGAACTCTAGGAACGAACACACGTCGACACACGTAAGTTTTTGTGTCTTCTATGACTCAAATAATCAAAGATAAAAATATGCGGAAGATAACGGAATAAACTAGACGACTAAGACTCAACTAAAATACCTAGACAATGACACACAAAATAACACAAATCCAATGAACAAGGGGGCTGTTATGGACGGCTATGATGAAGGTATTGAGGATGGAAATTCGATGATGATGAGTTGGTTTAGAATGGCTTGAGTAGATAGGGTATGATAGAGATACGATGGACTTACGGATTGAACAAGACGATGAACGATTGGAACACGAACTAGGCACGATGGTGGCTGATCTTGAGGCGGACGAACGGCGGTGATGGAGGCGTCGTGGAGGTGGTTCGGCGGTGGTGGAAGTGATGTGAATCACAACCCGAAAGTTGCCTTGAATCTCGAACGTACACAAGGCCAAATTCTTTAAGTTGCTCTTCGGATAGCGAGTTTCCAACGATCCCTCGAACGTGGACGGCGAATTCCCTTTGTAAAACTTAGAGGTGCTAAATCTAAGAGTATGAATTTAATTATCTAAACTCACAAAAGATTAAAAGGGGAGAGACGATATTGAAAGCAAAGGCTTAATAATCAAATATAGTCTAAAGTAACAATGAGACATGGATCCCCTATTTATAACAATAGGTGGATCGAAAATCCTAAGCTAAAGGACCGAAAATTATAGTCCAAATCAATCTAGGATTGGTTTTGGATATTTCCTAAACTAGAATTCTATTTAAGGTAGAACTTGTAGATCTTACCTTATCTAAAATCCTAGTTAACCTATGACTTTGAAATAACTGAAAATTACACCAAAATAAATTAAATAATCTGATCCTAACTATAGTATAATTAAATAAAATAAATACTATAGTCTAAAAATAAAATAACTACTAGATAAAATCAATAGGACCGAAAATTGGCCTAGTTCAAACTCGGCCGAAACTTCTTCATGCCATGCACATGCACACGTCCTCTTGCACACATGCACATCTTCATGTTGTGTTCTCCATGTCTTGATCTCCATCTTCCAATGTCAATAAGTTCATCATTTTCAAGCTTCCTTGCACTCCGTCTTCTTCTTCAAGCTTCTTGCGAATTGTAGCTTGCAAATACTCTTGCAACTTCTTAGCTCTTAATCTTGTGACGGGTCCTTTGAATTGAAGCTCTTCATTGACTTCCTCATTGCTATGGATGTCCTCATCAGGAGGCGACCGGCATCGGCGAAGATGAGTGTGCCTGTGGTGCTGTTTCCGCGGTCGATAGAGGCGGTGGTTCTGGGACAATGGTCTTTCATTTGGCGGCGGAGGATCGCTTCTTTCCCATGGCGGTTGATCGTGAGTATGGGCAGAGAAGTGGGTGGCGGTGGCGGTTGTGGAAAGGCGGGAAGATGAATGGTTGTGTGGTTTCTGCAAAAAAAAACGAGAAGGGGGGGGGTAAAAATTTGAAAGGGTGGTGAAAGTAATGAAGTGTGGGGTGAAATAGAATTGGGGGTTAGGGTTAAGTGAAAGTTTAAATCCCCAAATCAACTATAGGCATTTTGCAATTACGGCCCTGTAGACAAACAAATTTCCTAACTCCCCCACACTGGAATTGGCGGTTATTTCCAAAACCGCTCCCCTGTATGCGGTGTGCCCATGCGGCCTGGGACACTGTGGTTCCGCCCCCCTTTTTTTTATATATATATATATTTTTTGTTTTTTTAATAAGATGGCAGAATTAAAAAGACAGAAAGAAATAGAAAATTAAAGAAAGAAAAAGAATAAAGCGAAAATTGAAAAAGAAATATGGAACAAGAAATCGGGTTGCCTCCCGAAAAGCGCCGTTAGTTAACGTCGAAGGCTCGACGGTGTGGAGCAGCTAGTGGTGAATCATCGGGGCTGCAAGATCAACCCCATCAAAACTTGAGAAGGTGATGTCGGCATAATATGGCTTGAGCAACTGGCCGTTCACCTTTAATATTTTGTGAGTAGACTTCAAATTTCCACGGCACCATGCGGACTGATAGATATTACTTCAAAGGGGCCCATCCAGCGAGACTTGAGTTTACCGGGCATGAGGCGGAGGCGAGCATTGAAAAGTAACACTTTCTGGCCAACCTTAAAAGTTTTTCTCCGGATATATTTGTCGTGCAATAGTTTGGTACGATCCTTGTAATAACTTGCACTATCATATGCCTCCAAACGGATTTCTTCGAGCTCTTGTAACTGATAGCGGCGTTCAGGACCGGCCAGTCGAGGATCCAAGTTGCATTGTTTCACAGCCCAAAAAGCTCAATGTTCCAGCTCTACGGGAAGATGGCACTATTTCCCAAATATCAGACGATAAGGGGACATCCCGATAGGCGTTTTGAAAGCCGTGCGGTATGCCCATGCAACATCATCTAGTCACAGGCTCCAATCCTTGCGGTTTGGGCATACGGTATTCTCCAGAATGTTTTTGATCTCTCGATTGGACACTTCAGCCTGGCCATTGGACTGCGGGTGGTATGCCGTGGCAACTCGATGGGTGACTCCATACTTCTTGAACAACGCTTCTAAGGTTCGGTTGCAAAAGTGCATGCCTTGGTCACTGATGATAGCTCGAGGAACACCAAAGCGTTGAAAAATCTGAGCTTTGAGGAATTTGGCAATGACCTTAGAATCATTAGTGTGGGTAGCTGTGACTTCGACCCACTTGGAAACGTAGTCGACGGCCAACAAAATGTAGGAGTGGCCGAAAGAGCTTGGAAAGGGGCCCATGAAATCCATGCCCCAAACATCAAAAATCTCGCAGATTAAGATAGGGACTTGAGGCATCTCGTTCCGCGAAGAAATGTTACCAAGGCGCTGGCAACGATCACAGTTCTTGCAAAAGAAGTAGGCGTCTTTGAAGATTGTTTCCCAATAAAAACCACAGTCTAAGACCTTGCGGGCTGTTCTTCTTGGGCCAAAGTGGCCGTCACATGCGTGGGCATGACAGAAGCTTAGGATGGATAGAATCTCTTCCTCAGGAATACATCGTCTAATGACTTGATCGGCACAAGTTTTCCATAAATATGGCTCGTCCCAGATGAAATACTTGGCTTGGCTCTTCAACTTGTTCTTTTTGGCGGATTCAAAGCCTTTGGGGAAAATTCCAGTGGTGAGAAAATTCACCAAGTCAGCGTACCAGGGTGCCCTTTCCGCAGCTGCAAGAAGAAGCTCATCTGGAAAATCATTCAGTATGGGCATACCCATCGGGTGCAGTCAACAGTCTACTCAAATGGTCCGCGACATGATTCTCGGCTCCCTTCTTGTCTTTAATTTCCAAATCAAATTCTTGTAAAAGGAGTATCCAACGAATAAGGCGTGGTTTAAACTCTTTTTTGGACAGAAGATATTTGAGGGCAGCATGATCAGTGTACACCACAACCTTGGATCCAACAATATAGGAGCGAAATTTCTCACAGGCGAAAACCACGGCCAGAAGCTCTTTTTCTGTAGTTGTATAGTTGCATTGAGCCGGGTTGAGAGTTTTAGAAGCATAGTAAATGACGTGACTCTGCTTCTCAATCTTTTGTCC
The DNA here is from genome assembly GCA_026008535.1 of Perilla frutescens. Taxonomy (NCBI): domain Eukaryota; kingdom Viridiplantae; phylum Streptophyta; class Magnoliopsida; order Lamiales; family Lamiaceae; genus Perilla; species Perilla frutescens. The sequence continues at coordinate 47,274,838 of BRKX01000014.1, forward strand.
GAGGACAGCTCCAACGGCATAGTCACTTGCGTCGCACATGAGCTCAAACGGGAGTCCCCACTGCGGTGGCTGAATTATGGGCGCCGAGGTCAGTTTCTCTTTCAACAAATCAAAAGCTTCTTTACACTTGTCATCAAAGATAAAAGGGGCGTCTTTCTGCAGCAACTTAGTTATTGGTTGAGCTATCTTGGAAAAATCCTGAAGGAAGCGACGGTAGAAGCCGGCATGGCCTAAGAAGGCTCGAATTTCTTTCTCATTAGATGGGTACGACAGCTTTGTGATCAAGTCGATCTTTGCTCTGTCAACTTCAATTCCTTTCGCAGATATGACATACCCGAGCACAATTCCTTGCTGCACCATGAAGTGGCACTTCTCGAAATTCAAGACCAAATCAGTCTCAACACACCGTTGAAGAACTCTGTCTAAATGCTCCATACATTGCTAAAAAGAGTCGCCATGAACTGTAAAGTCATCCATAAAAATTTCGATGCAGCTCTCTATCAAGTCAGAAAAGATACTCATCATGCATCGTTGGAAGGTGCCCGGGGCGTTAATGATAAGGACATCCATAGCAATGAGGAAGTCAATGAAGAGCTTCAATTCAAAGGACCCGTCACAAGACTAAGAGCTAAGAAGTTGCAAGAGTATTTGCAAGCTACAATTCGCAAGAAGCTTGAAGAAGAAGACGGCGTGCAAGGAAGCTTGAAAATGATGAACTTATTGACATTGGAAGATGGAGATCAAGACATGGAGAACACAACATGAAGATGTGCATGTGTGCAAGAGGACGTGTGCATGTGCATGGCATGAAGAAGAATCGGCCGAGTTTGAACTAGGCCAATTTTCGGTCCTATTGATTTTATCTAGTAGTTATTTTATTTTGGACTATAGTATTTATTTTATTTAATTATACTATAGTTTAGATCAGATTTTTATTAATTATTTAGGATAATTTTCGGTTACAATAAGTCATGGTTTGACTAGGATTTTAGATAAGGTAAGATCTACAAGTTCTACCTTAAATAGAATTCTAGTCTAGGAAATATCCAAACACAATCCTAGATTGATTTGGACTATGATTTTCGGTCCTTTAGCTTAGGATTTTCGATCCACCTATTATTATAAATAGGGGATCCATGCTTCATTGTTACTTTAGACTTTATTTGATTAATTAGCTTTTTGATACGACCCAGACACGAACTAGGACGATAATAACGACGTAGCGGAAGACTTATGAATCGAAACACGTCAGAGTTTAGAAGGATTCAATCCGACACAAAAATACGACTAATCTAGACAACTAAAATACCTAGAACTATGACACGAATTAAATAACACAAACCAAAGGTTTATAGGGCTGTATGGGACGAGAATATGGCTGGGATTAAGGGTATTAAATCGTGTGTGAAGGTTGGTGAAGAAGGGCTTGGAGAAGATAGGATATGTTAATGATTGAACGGACTTACGGATAAAACAAACGGGTGTAGAACTTGGTCTTGATGGTGGCAGCCGTGAGTATGGTCGACGGTGGAGGGTGGATGTCGTCGTTGATGGTGTTGGACGGTGGTGATGTTGTGGTGATTCACAACCCGATAACCTCCTTGAATCTCGAACGTCTTCAAGGTTGAAATCTCCAAGTTGTTCCTCGTAGCGAATACCGATCAATCCCTCAAGTGAATTGAGCAATACCCTTGAATAAGACTTGTAGTTGCTAGCTCCAAGAATGAATATTTTCGTGTGAAAAGTATTCAAAAGACAAATAGATTTGAGACACAAATTGAATGCAAAAGCAATTTAATTCAAGAATGTCTAAAGTATCAATGTAACAATGTTCCCCTATTTATAGGCACTAGGGGGGACGAAATTTAACAATAAAAGGGCCTAAAGATTGATCCAAAAGGGATCTCTAACTATACTAGGAAGTTCCCTAAACTAGAATTCTATTCAAGGTAGGAAATTGCCTTAAATACAATTCTAGTCAAACTTGACCTCATTATGGACGAAAATTACACTTAATTAATTAAATAAAATCTGATCTACTATAGTCTATAATTAAATAAATTAAATACTATAGTCTAAATAAAATCAACCCCATAATTAAATAATTATAGGACCGATTTCTTCAACACAAAATCGCACACACATGCACGGCCATTCCATGCACATGCACACATGCACTTGAGCTCTTCATCTTCATCTCTTCTAGATTAATTCTCCATGGTGTGATCTTGATCTTCAATAGTTAACAAATTAACTATCTTGGAATTGCTTCTTTTGACTTCTTCATCTCCAATCTCGAGCTTTCTTCTAATCATTACTTGCATGTAAGCTTGCAACTTCTTAGCTCTTGATCTCGTGATTGGTCCTCTAAATTGCAACTCCGGTTCTTCTTCATCTTTGCTCTCCATGGCTTCATCACTTTTTGCTTCAATATTGTCTCATCCCCGTTAATCTTTTATGAGTTTAGATAATTAAATTCATACTCTTAGATTTAGCATCTCTAAGTTTTACAAAGGGAATTCGCCGTCCATGTTCGAGGGATCGTCGGAAACTCGCTATCCGAAGAGCAACTTAAAGAATTTGGCCTTGTGTACGTTCGAGATTCAAGGCAACTTTCGGGTTGTAATTCACAACACTATCACCACCGCCGTTCATCATCCACGACGCCACCATCACCATCGTCGTCCGCCTCCAAGTCCAGCCACCATCGTGTTCGAGTTCATCATCATTCCGTTCAATCCGTAAGTCCATCGTATCTCTATCATATCCTATCTACCTTAGCCCTTCTAAACCTAATCATCACCATCGAAAATCCATCATCTTTCACCCTATCCTAACCGTCCAAAACAGCCCCATAATTGTTGGATTTTGTGTGTCATTGTCTAGGTATTTTAGTTGAGTCTTAGTCGTCTAGTTTGTTCCATTATCTTCCGCCTATTTTTATCTTTGATTATTTGAGTCATAGAAGACACAAAAACTTACGTGTGTCGACGTGTGTTCGTTCCTAGAGTTGGGGTCGTATCATAAAAGTGGTATCAAAGCCACGTCGGCTTTGGTTCGATTTTTGTGTCGTATTTTATTTTACGTCCAATCGAGTTGTAATTTAATTCCGTATTGTTCATTGTTATAAAAAAAAAAAAAAGAGCAAAAGCTTCGATCAAAAAAAAAAAAAAGCGATCGAATTCAAAAAAAAAAAAAAAATGAAAATTCATTGTTTCCTTTTGTGCAATTTTTAATTTTGGTACCTTCCTTTTGGTACTAGGTTGTTAGTTGGTAATTACCTTAATAAGTCTTTCTTATTTTTGGTAGTTTCCTTCAAGTTTGTTTTACTTTTGGAACTTTCCATACAAGTTCTATTTCTTGTTGGTAACTTCCTTAAGTGTCTTATTTTATTTTTGGTTCTTTCCTTCTAGAGTCTAGGCTAAATAAGGTATTTAGATTGTGTCACATAGATTGATACATATCCAAATCCCCTACTTACCTTATCTCTTTCTTTCTTCCTTATCTATTCTATTTCTTTCCTTCTTATACCTAGATTTATTTTTGGATCTCCTAATCTATTTGGGACTTCAATAATTGATCTACTTCTTTCCTTTCCTACTACCCATACTCGACCAACACCCATCCATACTTCAAAACAACCACCCCCATCCCATACCACACTACATTCGGCCACTACCATGCCCACACATACTCAACCCGTATCTCATCTACACATACCAAATTCATCCTTGTTCCGAGAATAGCATTCCCGTCCTTCCTCGAAACAAACCACACGATTCCCTTACTTTCATATACACGATTTTCACACACTGTGCACCATACACTTTGAGTGATACACGAGTGGTAAAATCAAGAGTGAAAACAAAAGAGTGAACGTGAGATTGTGAGGATCTTCCTTGTTTTCTTTTACGTTTGTTCGTTTTGTAGGCATCATGAAGAAAGGAACCCACACCGAATCATCCTCTACACCTCCAGTCGATCACCATTCGACTTCACCACCTTTGGACCCGTCCAAAGACCCTTCCAAAGCACCCATGGAGTCATATTCGGATCCACCCGCACCGTGGGATCCCAAGTACCATTTTGAAGCGTTGTCTAAGCATGTTCAAAGACAACACCAGGTTCTCTCCAACAAGATAGACGATTTATTGCATGCCCTTGAACGCACTAAAACAACACCCGTCTTTCCTCCACCCATTCGAGGAAACCAACGTCTAGAGCGTCACAACGAGCCTGAAGAGGAATACTTCGATGAGAATACTGAAGAATTTGACCGAGGACGTCGCCCGAGAAGAGGTCATAGTCGAGATGACTATGAAGAGGATCGAATGCTCCACAACATCAAAATGAGCATTCCAGAGTTTGAAGGCCTTCACGATCCCGATATCTATCTTGATTGGGAACGTAAGGTAGAGAAGATTTTCGCATGCTATGATTTTTCAGAAGCTAAAAAGGTGCAGCTAGCATGTTTGGAGTTTAAAGGCTACGCAGCCACCTGGTGGGAAATGCAGCAAGAAAGAAGACGAAGAAACAGAAATCCACCCATTGACAATTGGGAGGAAATGAAAGGATTCTTGCGTGGACGCTTCATTCCAGTCCACTATGAAAGAGAGCTTGAGAAGAAGCTCAACCGGATCAAGCAAGTCACCCGTTCGATTGAAGAGTACCACAAAGAGCTCGAAACCGCCCTCAATCGAGTCGGAAAGGAGGAGACCTTAAATGCTACCATCATTCGGTACATTGAAGGTATGAATCCAGACATTGCCTGTGAAGTAGAACTCAAGGAGTTCACCAGCATAGAGAGAATGGTGCAATACGCATCAATTGTGGAAAAGCAGCTACGAGAAGGTCGCCGTCGATCCAATCAAGGTTCAGCCACTACTCGACCATCTTGGAGTAAAGGTACACCTTCCACATCACGTTCTACTCCTTCTACTGATTCCACACGACCCCGAGGTCAATCCGGCCCTCCGGAACGCCGTTTTGATCGTTCTACACCGCAAGCAAGCTGTAGACCCGAGTCTACACCCAGGCCACCTTTCCGACGGCCCAATCAGTCCACTCCAATGCCGAATGCAGCCCCTAGTCGAGCCCGTGACATCCAATGTCATAAATGCCAAGGTTGGGGTCATTTTCAGAACCAGTGTCCAAACCGGCGTGTTCTGTTCCTCAATGAACAGAATGGACTTGAATCAGCCAGTGAAGATGAAGAGGAGCCTCAGACCGCCGCCCCTGAAGCAATTGAGGTCCCTGAAGTCGAGCCAGATGATGATGAAGTCGAGCTACCTCATGTCAGCTTGGTTTCTATTCGCAGTCTGAACATCAACCGTGAAGACGAAGAACAATCGCAACGAGAAAACATCTTCTACACTCGAGTTGCAATCAAAGATCAGACTTGTGCCATGATCATCGACAGTGGGAGTGTAATCAATGCAATCAGTCAGTATGCCGTTGATAAACTCGCCCTCACCACAACAAAGCATCCAAAACCGTACAAGTTGCAGTGGCTCACAGATCGCGGATCCATCAGAGTTACAGGTCAGGTACACGTTTCCTTTACTAAAGGTCGCTATTCTGACACTGTTCTTTGTGATGTTATTCCCATGGAAGCAGCCCATATACTTTTAGGAAGACCGTGGCAGTTCGACAGAAAAGCAGTTCACGATGGTTTAGCCAACACCTACTCGATTACTCGAGATGGTCGCACCACTGTACTCAAGCCACTCACTCCTAAAGCCGTTGCAGAGGATCAAGAAAGGATGCAAGAGAGATTCAAGCAAGAACGGGCAAAACAAGCCGCAGCCGCAGCCCGAACCAACTCGGTCGCCACTTCAACGCCGAGTTCCACCTCAAGTTCGACCAATGCAGCCCCTAAGACACCTCCTAATGATGTCTTAGCTTGTGGAAAAGCCACCGGATCAGACCCAAGCAAAGAGGAGAATCGATCCCTGTTCATCTCAGTTAAAGGCGTAGAGAAAGCACTAAAAGCAGGTTTACCTTTCGTTCTTTTATCTTATAAGGACAGTGCTACTAATGGTGTTTCTTTACCTTGTGATGTGCAGCCACTTATGGAGGAGTTCGCGGATGTGTTCTCGGATGAGATTCCAAGTGGATTACCTCCAGTTCGTGGGATCGAGCACCAGATCGACTTCGTACCCGGCGCAGTCTTGCCCAACCGACCGGCGTACCGCACGTCCCCTGAAGAGACGAAAGAGATCAATCGCCAAGTTAAGGAGTTGCTAGAGAAGAAGCAAATCCGAGAGTCGATGAGCTCTTGTGCAGTTCCAGTCATTCTAGTGCCCAAAAAGAACAACGAATGGAGAATGTGCATGGATTGCCGCGCCATCAACAAAATAACAGTTAAGTACAGATTTCCTATCCCTAGACTTGATGATATGCTAGATGAATTAAGTGGTTCTAATTTGTTTTCTAAGATAGATTTGAGATCTGGATATTTTCAAGTTAGAATGCATGAAGGGGATGAATGGAAAACTGCGTTTAAAACAAAGCATGGTTTATATGAGTGGTTAGTTATGCCTTTTGGTCTCACTAATGCACCGAGCACGTTTATGAGGTTAATGAATCATGTTTTGCGTGATGTGATTGGTAAATTTGTTGTTGTCTACTTTGATGATATTTTGATTTACAGTCACAATGCACAGGCGCACATAGATCATCTTAGGCGTGTTTTCTGTCTTCTGCGTGATGCTAAGTTGTATGGAAACTTGTCTAAATGTTCTTTTTGCATGGATGAAGTTGTGTTTTTAGGCTTTGTCGTTAGTGCACGAGGTATTGAGGTAGACCGTTCCAAAATCAAAGCGATTGAGGAATGGCCAACCCCGAAAAACGCCTCTGAGGTTCGATCCTTTCATGGATTAGCTGGGTTTTACCGTCGTTTTGTGCGGGATTTCTCCAGTATAGCCGCCCCTCTTACTGAGCTAAGTAAGAAGGATCGGAAATTTGAGTGGGGTAAACAACAAGAGCATGCTTTTAATACCTTGAAGTCATTGTTATGTTCTGCTCCTGTTTTGTGTTTACCTGATTTTTCCAAAACTTTTGAGATCGAGTGTGATGCCTCCGGGATAGGTATTGGTGCTGTTTTGATGCAGGAAAAACGTCCCGTGGCATACTTCAGTGAGAAGTTAAGTGGTGCCTCCCTTAGGTACTCCACGTACGATAAAGAGCTCTGTGCTTTGAAGCGTGCGTTGGACACATGGCAACACTATCTCTGGCCTAAGGAGTTCGTCATCCACACGGATCATGAAAGTTTGAAGCATTTGAAAGGGCAAAACAATCTGAACAAGAGACATGCGAGATGGGTCGAGTTCATCGAGTCTTTTCCGTATGTTATCAAGTACAAGAAAGGCGAAGAGAATGTTGTCGCCGATGCCCTATCAAGAAGGTACGCTCTTTTGAACTTAATGCATGCTAAGATGCTTGGTTTTGAGTCTATTAAAGCATTGTATGAAGAGGACGCCTACTTCAGCCCCATATATGCCTCATGTAGCTCGAAAACTAGGTCATTTGATGGTTATTATGTGCATGATGGTTTTCTGTTCAAAGAGTCGAAATTATGCATCCCTACCTGTTCTATGCGTGAGTTATTAGTGTTAGAATCGCATGCGGGAGGTTTAATGGGTCACTTTGGTGTGCATAAGACATTGAACTTGCTGCATGAACACTTCTTTTGGCTGCATATGCGTAAGGATGTAGAGAATGTGTGTAGTCGTTGCATTACTTGTCGTCAAGCTAAATCCACTTCACACCCATTTGGTCTTTATTCGCCCCTACCCGCCCCCTCATCTCCTTGGATTGATATTTCTATGGATTTCATCTTAGGATTGCCTAGATCTAGGTCGGGTAAGGATTCTGTGTTTGTTGTAGTTGATAGGTTTTCCAAAATGGCTCATTTCATTGCATGTAGGAAAACTGATGATGCTATACATGTTGCCAACTTGTTCTTTGTGCATGTTGTTAGATTGCATGGAATTCCTCGTACTATTGTTAGTGATAGGGATTCTAAGTTTTTAGGACATTTCTGGCGTGTTTTGTGGGGAAAATTAGGTACTAAGTTATTGTTTTCTACTGCATGTCATCCACAAACCGATGGTCAAACTGAGGTTGTGAATCGCACTTTAGGAGCTTTACTTAGGTCTCTAATTAAGAATAACTTGAAGTCATGGGAAGAATGTTTACCATATGCTGAATTTGCTTATAATCGTGTTGTGCATTCTTCTACTAACATGTCTCCGTTTGAGGTAGTTTATGGATTTAATCCGTTAACTCCTAATGATTTGTTACCTTTACCTGTTGAGCATCTAACAAGTGTTAAAGGTATGAAAAGAGCTGATTTTATTCAAAAGATGCATGAGAAGGTACGTGTCCGGATTGAGCACCAAGGCTCAAGAATAGCCGCCGCACGCAACACGAGGCGCAAACGTGTCATCTTTCAGCCCGGTGATCGTGTTTGGGTACACCTTAGCCCCGGCCGATTTCCTAACTTGAGGAAGTCCAAGTTGTCGCCCCGTGGAGATGGTCCCTTCACTGTTCTAAGCCGTGTTAATGACAATGCATACCGCATTGATCTACCTGGTGAGTATAAGTGTTCTTCTACGTTTAACGTTGCTGATTTATCTCCTTTTCTTGCAGATGAATTCGACCATGATGAGGATCCAAATTCGAGGACGAATTCTTTTCAGCAGGGGGGGAATGATGAGGACATCCATAGCAATGAGGAAGTCAATGAAGAGCTTCAATTCAAAGGCCCCGTCACAAGACTAAGAGCTAAGAAGTTGCAAGAGTATTTGCAAGCTACAATTCGCAAGAAGCTTGATGATGAGGACATCCATAGCAATGAGGAAGTTAATGAAGAGCTTCAATTCAAAGGACCCGTCACAAGACTACGAGCTAAGAAGTTGCAAGAATATTTGCAAGTTACAATTCGCAAGAAGCTTGAAGAAGAAGACGGCGTGCAAGGAAGCTTGAAAATGATGAACTTGTTGATATTGGAAGATGGAGATCAAGACATAGAGAACACAACATGAAGATGTGCACGTGTGCATGTGGACGTGTGCATGGGCTTGAAGTGAAGAAGAATCGGCCGAGTTTGAACTAGGCCAATTTTCGGTCCTATTGATTTTATCTAGTAGTTATTTTATTTTGGACTATAGTATTTATTTTATTTAATTATACTATAGTTTAGATCAGATTTTTTAATTAATTATTTAGGATAATTTTCGGTTACAATAAGTCATGGTTTGACTAGGATTTTAGATAAGGTAAGATCTACAAGTTCTACCTTAAATAGAATTCTAGTTTAGGAATTATCCAAACACAATCCTAGATTGATTTGGACTATGATTTTCGGTCCTTAGCTTATAGTTTTCGATCCACCTATTATTATAAATAGGGGATCCATGTTTCATTGTTACTTTAGACTATATTTGATTATTAAGCCTTTGCTTTCAATATCGTCTCTCCCCTTTTGATCTTTGTGAGTTTAGATAATTAAATTCATACTCTTAGATTTAGCATCTCTAAGTTTTACAAAGGGAATTTCGCCGTCCACGTTCGAGGGATCGTCGGAAACTCGCTATCTGAAGAGCAACTTAAAGAATTTGGCCTTGTGTACGTTCGAGATTCAAGGCAACTTTCGGGTTGTAATTCACAACACCATCACCGCCGCCGTCCAGCCACCTTCGACGCCACCACCATCCACCGTCGTCCATCTCAACCATCATCCTCAAGATCGTTTTCTCTTCGTTACATCCGTAAGTCCATCGTATCTCTAACATACCCTATCTACTCAAGCCATTCTAAACCAATACACACCATCGAAGTTCCATTCTCCACATCATCATAATTCTCATCCAAAATACCGTTCATAACAGCCCCCATCCTTTGGATATTGTGTTATTTTGTGTGTCATTGTCTAGGTATTTTAGTTGAGTCTTAGTCGTCTAGTTTGTTCCAATTTTATTCCGCTTATTTTACTTTGATTATTTGAGTCATCGTAGACACAAAAACTTACGTGTGTCGACGTGTGTTCGTTCCTAGAGTTCGGGTCGTATCATAAAAGTGGTATCAAAGCCACGTCGGCTTTGGTTCTATTTTTGTGTCGTATTGTATTTTACGTTTAATCAAATTGTAATTTAATTCCCGTATTGTTCATTGTTAAAAAAAAAAAAAAAGAAAGAAGAAAATGCACGATCAAAAAAAAAAAGAGACAAAAAAAAAGAGCCGATCGATTAAAAAAAAAAAAAAAATCGAAATATTTTGTTTCCTTTTGTTCAATTTTTAATTTTGGTACTTTCCTTTTGGTACTAGGTTGTTAGTTGGTAATTACCTTAATAAGTCTTTCTTATTTTTGGTAGTTTCCTTCAAGTTTGTTTTACTTTTGGAACTTTCCATACAAGTTCTATTTCTTGTTGGTAACTTCCTTAAGTGTCTTATTTTATTTTTGGTTCTTTCCTTCTAGAGTCTAGGCTAATTAAGGTATTTAGATTGTGTCACATAGATTGATACATATCCAAATCCCCTACTTACCTTATCTCTTTCTTTCTTCCTTATCTATTCTATTTCTTTCCTTCTTTACCTAGATTTATTTTTGGATTTCCTAATCTATTTGGAACTTCAATAATTGATCTACTTCTTTCCTTTCCTACCGCCCATACTCGACCAACACCATACATACCTCAAAACAATCGGCCACCCCCATCCCATACCACACTACATTCGGCCACTACCATACCCACACATACTCAACCCGTATCTCATCTACACATACCAAATTCATCCTTGTTCCGAGAATAGCATTCCCGTCCTTCCTCGAAACAAACCACACGATTCTCTTACCTTCATATACACGATTTTCACACACTGTGCACCATACACTTTGAGTGATACACGAGTGGAAAAATCAAGAGTGAAAACAAACGAGCGACAGTGAGATTGTGAGGATCTTCCTTGTTTTCCTTTACGTTTGTTCATTTTGTAGGTATCATGAAGAAAGGAACCCACACCGAGTCATCCTCTACACCACCATTGGACCCCAGTCGACTTTTCCATCTTTGGACTCATCCAAAGACCATTCCAAAGCACCCATGGAGTCATATTCGGATCCACCCGCACCGTGGGATCCCAAGTACCACTTCGAAGCGTTGTCTAAGCATGTTCAAAGACAACACCAGGCCCTCTCCGACAAGATAGACGATTTAGTGCATGCTCTTGAACGCACTAAAACGACACCTGTCTTTCCTCCACCCATTCGAGGAAACCAACGCCTAGAGCATCACAACGAGCCTGAAGAGGAGTACTTTGATGAGAATACTGAAGAATTTGATCGAGGACGTCGCCCGAGACGAGGTCATAGTCGAGATGACTATGAAGAAGATCGAATACTCCACAACATCAAGACGAGCATTCCAGAATTTGAAGGCCTTCACGATCCCGATATCTACCTTGATTGGGAACGTAAGGTAGAGAAGATTTTCGCATGCTATGATTTTTCAGAAGCTAAAAAGGTGCAGCTACCATGTTTGGAGTTTAAAGGCTACGCAGCCACTTGGTGGGAAATGCAGCAAGAAAGAAGACGAAGAAACAGAAATCCACCCATTGACAATTGGGAGGAAATGAAAGGATTCTTGCGTGGACGCTTCATTCCAGTCCACTATGAAAGAGAGCTTGAGAAGAAGCTCAACCGGATCAAGCAAGGAGCTAGATCGATCGAAGAGTACCATAAAGAGCTCGAAACTGCCCTGAATCGAGTCGAAAAAGAGGAGACCTTAAATGCTACCATCATTCGGTACATTGAAGGTATGAATCCAGACATTGCCTGTGAAGTAGAGCTCAAAGAATTCACAAGCATAGAGAGAATGGTGCAATACGCATCAATTGTGGAAAAGCAGTTGTGAGAAGGCCGCCGTCAATCCAGTCAAAGTGCAGCCCCTACTCGATCATCTTGGAGTAAAGGTACACCTTCCACATCACCTTCTACTCCTTCTACTGATTCCACACGACCCCGAGGTCAATCCGGCCCTCCGGAACGCCGTTTTGATCGTTCTACACCGCAAGCAAGCCGAAGACCCGAGTCTACACCCAGGCCACCTTTCCAACGGCCCAATCAGTCCACTCCAACGCCGAATGCAGCCCCTAGTCGAGCCCGTGACATCCAATGTCATAAATGCCAAGGTTGGGGTCATTTTCAGAACCAGTGTCCAAACCGGCGTGTTCTGTTCCTCAATGAACAGAATGGACTTGAATCAGCCAGTGAAGATGAAGAGGAGACCCAAGACGCCACCCCTGAAGCAGTCAAGGTCCCTGAAGTCGAGCCAGATGATGATGAAGTCGAGCTACCTCATGTCAGCTTGGTTTCTATTCGCAGTCTGAACATCAACCGTGAAGACGAAGAACAATCGCAACGAGAAAACATTTTCTACACTCGAGTTGCAATCAAAGATTAGACTTGTGCCATGATCATCGACAGTGGGAGTGTAATCAACGCGATCAGTCAGTATGCCGTTGATAAACTCGCCCTCACCACAACAAAGCATCCAAAACCGTACAAGTTGCAGTGGCTCATAGATCCCGGATCCATCAGAGTTACAGGTCAGGTACACGTTTCCTTTACTAAAGGTCGCTATTCTGACACTGTTCTTTGTGATGTTATTCCCATGGAAGCAGCCCATATACTTTTAGGAAGACCGTGGCAGTTCGACAGAAAAGCAGTTCACGATGGTTTAGCCAACACCTACTCGATTACTCGAGATGGTCGCACCACTGTACTCAAGCCACTCACTCCTAAAGCCGTTGCAGAGGATCAAGAAAGGATGCAAGAGAGATTCAAGCAAGAACGGGCAAAACAAGCCGCAGCCGCAGCCCGAACCAACTCGGTCGCCACTTCAACGCCGAGTTCTACCTCAAGTTCGACCAATGCAGCCCCTAAGACACCTCCTAATGATGCCTTAGCTCGTGGAAAAGCCACCGGATCAGACCCAAGCAAAGAGAAGAATCGATCCCTGTTCATCTCAGTTAAAGGCGTAGAGAAAGCACTAAAAGCAGGTTTACCTTTCGTTCTTTTATCTTATAAGGACAGTGCTACTAATGGTGTTTCTTTACCTTGTGATGTGCAGCCACTTATGGAGGAGTTCGCGGATGTGTTCCCGGATGAGATTCCAAGTGGATTACCTCCAGTTCGTGGGATCGAGCACCAAATCGACTTCGTACCCGGCGCAGTCCTACCCAACCGACCGGCGTACCGCACGTCCCCTGAAGAGACGAAGGAGATCGATCGCCAAGTTAAGGAGTTGCCAGAGAAGAAGCAAATCCGAGAGTCGATGAGCCCTTGTGCAGTTCCAGTCATTCTAGTGCCCAAGAAAAACAACGAATGGAGAATGTGCATGGATTGCCGCGCCATCAACAAAATAACAGTTAAGTAGAGATTTCCTATCCCTAGACTTCATGATATGCTAGATGAATTAAGTGGTTCTCATGTGTTTTCTAAGATAGATTTGAGATCTGGTTATTTTCAAGTTAGAATGCATGAAGGGGATGAATGGAAAACTGCGTTTAAAACAAAGCATGGTTTATATGAGTGGTTAGTTATGCCTTTTGGTCTCACTAATGCACCGAGCACGTTTATGAGATTAATGAATCATGTTTTGCGTGATGTGATTGGTAAATTTGTTGTTGTCTACTTTGATGATATTTTGATTTACAGTCACAATGCACAGGCGCACTTAGATCATCTTAGGCGTGTTTTCTGTCTTCTGCGTGATGCTAAGTTGTATGGAAACTTGTCTAAATGTTCCTTTTGCATGGATGAAGTCGTGTTTTTAGGCTTTGTCGTTAGTTCACGAGGTATTGAGGTAGACCGTTCCAAAATCAAAGCGATTGAGGAATGGCCAACCCCGAAAAACGCCTCTGAGGTTCGATCCTTTCATGGATTAGCTGGGTTTTACCGTCGTTTTGTGCGGGATTTCTCCAGTATAGCCGCCCCTCTTACTGAGCTAAGTAAGAAGGATCGGAAATTTGAGTGGGGTAAACAACAAGAGCATGCTTTTAATACCTTGAAGTCATTGTTATGTTCTGCTCCTGTTTTGTGTTTACCTGATTTTTCCAAAACTTTTGAGATCGAGTGTGATGCCTCCGGGATAGGTATTGGTGCTGTTTTGATGCAGGAAAAACGTCCCGTGGCATACTTCAGTGAGAAGTTAAGTGGTGCCTCCCTTAGGTACTCCACGTACGATAAAGAGCTCTATGCTTTGAAGCGTGCGTTGGACACATGGCAGCACTATCTCTGGCCTAAGGAGTTCGTCATCCACACGGATCATGAAAGTTTGAAGCATTTGAAAGGGCAAAACAATCTGAACAAGAGACATGCGAGATGGGTCGAGTTCATCGAGTCCTTCCCGTATGTTATCAAGTACAAGAAAGGCGAGGAAAACGTGGTCGCCGATGCCCTATCAAGAAGGTACGCTCTTTTGAACTTAATGCATGCTAAGATGCTTGGTTTTGAGTCTATTAAAGCACTGTATGTTGAGGATGCCTATTTCAGCCCCATCTATGCTTCATGTAGCTCGAAATCTAGGTCTTATGATGGTTATTATGTGCATGATGGTTTTCTGTTCAAAGAGTCGAAATCATGCATCCCTACTTGTTTTATGCGTGAGTTATTAGTGTTAGAATCGCATGCGGGAGGTTTAATGGGTCACTTTGGTGTGCATAAAACATTGAACTTGCTGCATGAACACTTCTTTTGGCCGCATATGCGTAAGGATGTAGAGAATGTGTGTAGTCGTTGCATTACTTGTCGTCAAGCTAAATCCACTTCACACCCATTTGGTCTTTACTCGCCCCTACCCGCCCCCTCTTCTCCTTGGATTGATATTTCTATGGATTTCATCTTAGGATTGCCTAGAACTAGGTCGGGTAAGGATTCTGTGTTTGTTGTAGTTGATAGGTTTTCCAAAATGGCTCATTTCATTGCATGTAGGAAAACTGATGATGCTATACATGTTGCCAACTTGTTCTTTGTGCATGTTGTTAGATTGCATGGAATTCCTCGTACTATTGTTAGTGATAGGGATTCTAAGTTTTTAGGACATTTCTGGCGTGTTTTGTGGGGAAAATTAGGTACTAAGTTATTGTTTTCTACTGCATGTCATCCACAAACCGATGGTCAAACTGAGGTTGTGAATCGCACTTTAGGAGCTTTACTTAGGTCTCTAATTAAGAATAACTTGAAGTCATGGGAAGAATGTTTACCATATGCTGAATTTGCTTATAATCGTGTTGTGCATTCTTCTACTAACATGTCTCCGTTTGAGGTAGTTTATGGATTTAATCCGTTAACTCCTAATGATTTGTTACCTTTACCTGTTGAGCATCTAACAAGTGTTAAAGGTATGAGAAGAGCTGATTTTATTCAAAAGATGCATGAGAAGGTACGTGCCCGGATTGAGCACCAAGGCTCAAGAATAGTCGCCGCACGCAACACGAGGCACAAACGTGTCATCTTTCAGCCCGGTGATCGTGTTTGGGTTCATTTAAGCACCGACCGATTTCCTAACTTGAGGAAGTCCAAGTTGTCGCCCCGTGGAGATGGTCCCTTTACTGTTCTAAGCCGTGTTAATGATAATGCATACCGCATTGATCTACCTGGTGAGTATAAGTGTTCTTCTACGTTTAATGTTGCTGATTTATCTCCTTTTGTTGCAGATGAATTTGACCATGATGAGGAGTCAAATTCGAGGACGAATTCTTTTCAGCAGGGGGGGAATGATGAGGACATCCATAGCAATGAGGAAGTCAATGAAGAGCTTCAATTCAAAGGCCCCGTCACAAGACTAAGAGCTAAGAAGTTGCAAGATTATTTGCAAGCTACAATTCGCAAGAAGCTTGAAGAAGAAGACGGCGTACAAGGAAGCTTGAAGATGATGAACTTATTAACATTGGAAGATGGAGATCAAGACATGGAGAACACAACATGAAGATGTGCACGTGTGCATGTGGACGTGTGCATGGGCTTGAAGTGAAGAAGAATCGGCCGAGTTTGAACTAGACCAATTTTCGGCCCTTTTGGAATTTATCTAGTAGTTATTTTATTTTGGACTATAGTATTTATTTTATTTAATTATACTATAGTTTAGATCAGATTTTAATTAATTATTTAGGATAATTTTCGGTTACAATAAGTCATGGTTTGACTAGGATTTTAGATAAGGTAAGATCTACAAGTTCTACCTTAAATAGAATTCTAGTTTAGGAATTATCCAAACACAATCCTAGATTGATTTGGACTATGATTTTCGGTCCTTAGCTTATAGTTTTCGATCCACCTATTATTATAAATAGGGGATCCATGTTTCATTGTTACTTTAGACTATATTTGATTATTAAGCCTTTGCTTTCAATATCGTCTCTCCCCGTTTAATCTTTTGTGAGTTTAGATAATTAAATTCATACTCTTAGATTTAGCACCTCTAAGTTTTACAAAGGGAATTCGCCGTTCACGTTCGAGGGATCGTCGGAAACTCGCTATCCGAAGAGCAACTTAAAGAATTTGGCCTTGTGTACGTTCGAGATTCAAGGCAACTTTCGGGTTATAATTCACAACACTATCACCACCGCCGTCTACCATCCACGACGCCACCACCACCACCGGCCGTCCGTACCAATTCCAGCTACCATCACCGCCGTCCAAGCCCCGCCGCCGTTCGTGTTCCAATTCATCGTCATTCCGTTCAATCCGTAAGTCCATCGTATCTCTATCATACCCTATCTACTCAAGCCGTTCTAAACCCCTTCAATACCATCGAAATTCCATCAACCTTGCCATTGTCCTAGCCGTCCAAAACAGCCCCATACTTGTTTGGATTTTGTGTTATTTTGTGTGTCATAGTTTAGATATTTTAGTTGAGTCTTAGTCGTCTAGTTTGTTCCAATATTATTCCGCTTATTTTACTTTGATTATTTGAGTCATCGAAGACACAAAAACTTACGTGTGTCGACGTGTGTTCGTTCCTAGAGTTCGGGTCGTATCAATACGCCTATTGATGAATTGATAGATGTTGCTACTTGTGAAGATGTTGGAGTAGTCGAGAGAGAAGAAATGAAGGTTGTTGCCGCCGTTGAGGAATCCAAAGAAGTTGAAAAGTTGGAGGAATTACAACCATGTTCTAAAAAGGAGAATGACATCAGTGGAGCAGTGGTTGAAGATCACAAAGAATTCGATCAAGCAAGCATGGAGGAGCTGCCAAATTCTAATATCATTTGTCAACCATTTTCTTGTGCTATCTATATTTTACAGGTTGTTGAAGTTATTCCATTGAAAGTTGGGTTTGTGCAAAGAAAGATTGATGATCCATTCGCGTTCGTCTTTGATCCTGGAGATTTGAATTCGAGGACGAATTCTTTTCAAGAGGAGGGGAATGATACGAACCCGAAAAGCATAAAAGAATCAAATCCAAGAATACCATTGAGAGCTTCAAAGATAATCATGTTGTTCAAAATTAAAGATTGGAGATCAAGATTTGAAGAACACATGTGCATGAAAATATTCAGATATTTTGGGCAGTCTATGAAGATCAAATATTCAGTCCGAGATTGGTCAACATGCTATCATTTGATGATGAAGAAGGAAGCATGAAGACGTGAGAAGAAGAACGACGCCATTTGGACGTGTACATCAAAAGTTATACGCGTTTGCATGGGAAATCGGGAGATGTTGTCTTTCATGCAAAGGTGGCAAGAATTACACACACATGGGCCACGAAATTAATACACTTAATTCAGCCCATGGACGTGTATTTTGGGTCCAAGAATGGTGAGAATATCCAGCCCAAATCCACTTTGGGATTTATCCTTATCTAGTTAGATTTAGATAGATTTTTGTTACCTTATTTTTGGTATCTTTTGATTTTATCCTAGTTTGATTAGGATTAGTATATTTTCGGTTTCTTTAGCTTTTAGGACTCTAATTTTCGTCCATATACACTCCTATAAATAGGAGCACCCTGTGACATTCATAATTCAGACATTGCATGAAATAAAAAGTTAATTTCTCAATTGTCTCACCGATCCTTTGGTTGATCACATTTATCGATCCTTTGGTTGATCAAACACAATTCTATTGATCTAGCAATTCAATAGTCTTATTCAAGTTCTTCAGGGTACAACGAGTACTTGGGAGAATTGCTATCCGGAGAAGCTAGACGTGCGCGTTCGGGTTTACAACACGGGTTCGCCGATCCTAGCCGACCCTTCTACCAAACTTCACTGCCGCCAAAGCCACCTTCAACGACATCCATCCTTCATCAATTCGTCCATATCACCATCATCCATCAAGTTCATCGAGTTTCCAAGCTGATTCCACCAATTTCAAGCATACGTGCTATTCGCGCCGAGTTAAGCACCTATATTGTAAGTTTCCTATTTTCTTATCATAACCTATCTACACCAACCTTTCTTCACCCCCTATCATCATACTATACGACCATACCCTTTTTCTTTCATATTCGAGTCTTAAATATCAAGTTTAGTCGTTAGTTTAGTTTATTCATAGTGTCGGATTGAATCCTTCATTCGCCTGACGTGTTTCGATCTAAAAGTCTTCCGCTACGTTTTCTCTCGTGTCTTGGAATCATTGTCCGGGTCACACCATAAATTTGGCATCAGAGCCACGTCAGCTCTGCTGGTCGTGGTTCAATCCGACGTGTCATCTACGTGTTAGTTATTTTTCGTACGTGTCATTTATCTGTCTTACGTGTCATTTAACTTTCGTATTATTTCGAGTCTATTGTAATCTGATTATTATTCATTGAAAAACAAAAGAGAGCAAAAGACATCGGCTAAAAAAAAAGAAGAAAAAGTCACCGAAAAAAAAAAAACGAAAATTCAGATATATTTTCTTGTTGAATTCGATTTTATTGTTTTAGATAGGCTTGAATCCATCTTAGATAGATATTTTGGGATTTGTTAGATTGTGTTCACACTTGGTCAAACTTATCCAAAAATATTCTACCTTATCCACTAGATTTCCTACCTTGTTTAGATATCTTCCATCCTAATCCATATCTAATCAAGATCATCCATCCTTATCCATCATAGATTTCAATCCTTACACCTCTAGGATTCGAAATTTTCAGATCATACACACCTACACCCGGTGCACCTTATACACCACATAGTCCGTACACCCATACACCCATGGTTCACTTACACCAATCAGCAGGTTTACCTACACCGTTAAGATGAATCCAGTCCAAGTACGCCCGAATCGATTCAGAGATGCCGATGGTCTACACCGCAACAAGATAACCATCCCAGAGTTTGAGGGTCTATATGATCCAGAAGTGTACCTAGATTGGGAACGCAGAGTTGATAAGATTTTTAAGTATCACTACTTCCCAGAGCTAAAGAAGGTGCAATTAGCCACATTGGAGTTTAAAGACTACGTAGCAACATGGTGGGAATTCCAACAAAATCGATGCCACCGAGATCACCTTCCACCTATTGACACATGGCGTGAGTTGAAAGATTTGATGCGGAAACGCTTCATTCCAGACCACTACCAATGGGAGTTGGAGGAAAAGCTATACAAGCTTAGGCAAAGTGATACGACCCGAACTCTAGGAACGAACACACGTCGACACACGTAAGTTTTTGTGTCTTCTATGACTCAAATAATCAAAGTAGAATAAGCGGAAAAATAATGGAACAAACTAGACGACTAAGACTTAACTAAAATACCTAGACAATGACACACAAAATAACACAATATCTGATACGACCCGAACTCTAGGAACGAACACACGTCGACACACGTAAGTTTTTGTGTCTACGATGACTCAAATAATCAAAGTAAAATAAGCGGAATAAAATTGGAACAAACTAGACGACTAAGACTCAACTAAAATACCTAGACAATGACACACAAAATAACACAATATCCAAAGGATGGGGGCTGTTATGAACGATATTTTGGACGAGAATTATGATGATGTGGAGAATGGAATTTCGATGGTGTGTATTGGTTTAGAATGGCTTGAGTAGATAGGGTATGTTAGAGATACGATGGACTTACGGATGTAACGAAGTGAACACGATCTTGAGGATGATGGTTGAGATGGACGACGGTGGATGGTGGTGGCGTCGAAGGTGGCTGGACGGCGGCGGTGATGGTGTTGTGAATTACAACCCGAAAGTTGCCTTGAATCTCGAACGTACACAAGGCCAAATTCTTTAAGTTGCTCTTCGGATAGCGAGTTTCCGACAATCCCTCGAACGTGGACGGCGAATTCCCTTTGTAAACCTTAGAGATGCTAAATCTAAGAGTATGAATTTAATTATCTAAACTCACAAAGATCAAAAGGGGAGAGACGATATTGAAAGCAAAGGCTTAATAATCAAATATAGTCTAAAGTAACAATGAAACATGGATCCCCTATTTATAATAATAGGTGGATCGAAAACTATAAGCTAAGGACCGAAAATCATAGTCCAAATAAATCTAGGATTGTGTTTGGATAATTCCTAAACTAGAATTCTATTTAAGGTAGAACTTGTAGATCTTACCTTATCTAAAATCCTAGTCAAACCATGACTTATTGTAACCGAAAATTATCCTAAATAATTAATTAAAAAATCTGATCTAAACAATATCGTCTCTCCCCTTTTGATCTTTGTGAGTTTAGATAATTAAATTCATACTCTTAGATTTAGCATCTCTAAGTTTTACAAAGGGAATTCGCCGTCCACGTTCGAGGGATCGTCGGAAACTCGCTATCCGAAGAGCAACTTAAAGAATTTGGCCTTGTGTACGTTCGAGATTCAAGGTAACTTTCGGGTTGTAATTCACAACACCATCACCGCCGCCGTCCAGCCACCTTCGACGCCACCACCATCCACCATCGTCCATCTCAACCATCATCCTCAAGATCGTGTTCTCTTCGTTACATCCGTAAGTCCATCGTATCTCTAACATACCCTATCTACTCAAGCCATTCTAAACCAATACACACCATCGAAATTCCATTCTCCACATCATCATAATTCTCGTCCAAAATACCGTTCATAACAGCCCCCATCCTTTGGATATTGTGTTATTTTGTGTGTCATTGTCTAGGTATTTTAGTTGAGTCTTAGTCGTCTAGTTTGTTCCAATTTTATTCCGCTTATTTTACTTTGATTATTTGAGTCATCGTAGACACAAAAACTTAAGTGTGTCGACGTGTGTTCGTTCCTAGAGTTCGGGTCGTATCATAAAAGTGGTATCAAAGCCACGTTGGCTTTGGTTCGATTTTTGTGTCGTATTGTATTTTACGTTTAATCAAATTGTAATTTAATTCCCGTATTGTTCATTGTTAAAAAAAAAAAAAGAAGAAAAGGCACGATCAAAAAAAAAAAAAGACAAAAAAAAAGAGCCGATCGATTAAAAAAAAAAAATCGAAATATTTTGTTTCCTTTTGTTCAATTTTTAATTTTGGTACTTTCCTTTTGGTACTAGGTTGTTAGTTGGTAATTACCTTAATAAGTCTTTCTTATTTTTGGTAGTTTCCTTCAAGTTTGTTTTACTTTTGGAAGCAAAGGGGAGAGACGATATTGAAAGCAAAGGCTTAATAATCAAATATAGTCTAAAGTAACAATGAAACATGGATCCCCTATTTATAATAATAGGTGGATCGAAAACTATAAGCTAAGGACCGAAAATCATAGTCCAAATCAATCTAGGATTGTGTTTGGATAATTCCTAAACTAGAATTCTATTTAAGGTAGAACTTGTAGATCTTACCTTATCTAAAATCCTAGTCAAACCATGACTTATTGTAACCGAAAATTATCCTAAATAATTAATTAAAATCTGATCTAAACTATAGTATAATTAAATAAAATAAATACTATAGTCCAAAATAAAATAACTACTAGATAAATTCCAAAAGGGCCGAAAATTGGTCTAGTTCAAACTCGGCCGATTCTTCTTCACTTCAAGCCCATGCACACGTCCACATGCACACGTACACATCTTCATGTTGTGTTCTCTATGTCTTGATCTCCATCTTCCAATATCAACAAGTTCATCATTTTCAAGCTTCCTTGCACGCCGTCTTCTTCTTCAAGCTTCTTGCGAATTGTAACTTGCAAATATTCTTGCAACTTCTTAGCTCGTAGTCTTGTGACGGGGCCTTTGAATTGAAGCTCTTCATTAACTTCCTCATTGCTATGGATGTCCTCATCACACGCCGTCTTCTTCTTCAAGCTTCTTGCGAATTGTAGCTTGCAAATACTCTTGCAACTTTTAGCTCTTAGTCTTGTGACGGGTCCTTTGAATTGAAGCTCTTCATTGACTTCCTCATTGCTATGGATGTCCTCATCATTCCCCCCCTGCTGAAAAGAATTCATCCTCGAATTTGGATCCTCATCATGGTCGAATTCATCTGCAAGAAAAGGAGATAAATCAGCAACGTTAAACGTAGAAGAACACTTATACTCACCAGGTAGATCAATGCGGTATGCATTGTCATTAACACGGCTTAGAACAGTGAAGGGACCATCTCCACGGGGCGACAACTTGGACTTCCTCAAGTTAGGAAATCGGCCAGGGCTAAGGTGTACCCAAACACGATCACCGGACTGAAAGATGACACGTTTGCGCCTCGTGTTGCGTGCGGCGGCTATTCTTGAGCCTTGGTGCTCAATCCGGACACGTACCTTCTCATGCATCTCTTGAATAAAATCAGCTCTTTTCATACCTTTAACACTTGTTAGATGTTCAACAGGTAAAGGTAACAAATCATTAGGAGTTAACGGATTAAATCCATAAACTACCTCAAACGGAGACATGTTAGTAGAAGAATGCACAACACGATTATAAGCAAATTCAGCATATGATAAACATTCTTCCCATGACTTCAAGTTATTCTTAATTAGAGACCTAAGTAAAGCTTCTAAAGTGCGATTCACAACCTCAGTTTGACCATCGGTTTGTGGATGACATGCAGTAGAAAACAATAACTTAGTACCTAATTTTCCCCACAAAACACGCCAGAAATGTCCTAAAAACTTAGAATCCCTATCACTAACAATAGTACGAGGAATTCCATGCAATCTAACAACATGCACAAAGAACAAGTTGGCAACATGTATAGCATCATCAGTTTTCCTACATGCAATGAAATGAGCCATTTTGGAAAACCTATCAACTACAACAAACACAGAATCCTTACCCGACCTAGATCTAGGCAATCCTAAGATGAAATCCATAGAAATATCAATCCAAGGAGATGAGGGGGCGGGTAGGGGCGAATAAAGACCAAATGGGTGTGAAGTGGATTTAGCTTGACGACAAGTAATGCAACGACTACACACATTCTCTACATCCTTACGCATATGCGGCCAAAAGAAGTGTTCATGCAGCAAGTTCAATGTCTTATGCACACCAAAGTGACCCATTAAACCTCCCGCATGCGATTCTAACACTAATAACTCACGCATAGAACAGGTAGGGATGCATAATTTCGACTCTTTGAACAAGAAACCATCATGCACATAATAACCATCATAAGACCTAGATTTCGAGCTACATGAAGCATAGATGGGGCTGAAATAGGCGTCCTCAACATACAGTGCTTTAATAGACTCAAAACCAAGCATCTTAGCATGCATTAAGTTCAAAAGAGCGTACCTTCTTGATAGGGCATCGGCGACAACATTCTCCTCGCCTTTCTTGTACTTGATAACATACGGAAAAGACTCGATGAACTCGACCCATCTCGCATGTCTTTTGTTCAGATTGTTTTGCCCTTTCAAATACTTCAAGCTTTCATGATCCGTGTGGATGACGAACTCCTTAGGCCAAAGATAGTGCTGCCATGTGTCCAACGCACGCTTCAAAGTGTAGAGCTCTTTATCGTACGTGGAGTACCTAAGAGAGGCGCCATTTAACTTCTCACTGAAGTATGCCACGGGACGTTTTTCCTGCATCAAAACAGCACCAATACCTATCCCGGAGGCATCACACTCGATCTCAAAAGTTTTGGAAAAATCAGGTAAACACAAAACAGGAGCAGAACATAACAATGACTTCAAAGTATTAAAAGCATGCTCTTGTTGTTTACCCCACTCAAATTTCCGATCCTTCTTACTTAGCTCAGTAAGAGGGGCGGCTATACTGGAGAAATCCCATACAAAATGACGGTAAAACCCAGCTAGACCATGGAATGATCGAACCTCAGAGGCGTTTTTCGGGGTTGGCCATTCCTCAATCGCTTTGATTTTGGAACGGTCTACCTCAATACCTCGTGAACTAACGACAAAGCCTAAAAATACGACTTCATCCATGCAAAAAGAACATTTAGACAAGTTTCCATACAACTTAGCATCACGCAGAAGACAGAAAACACGCCTAAGATGATCTAAGTGCGCCTGTGCATTGTGACTGTAAATCAAAATATCATCAAAGTAGACAACAACAAATTTACCAATCACATCACGCAAAACATGATTCATTAACCTCATAAACGTGCTCGGTGCATTAGTGAGACCAAAAGGCATAACTAACCACTCATATAAACCATGCTTTGTTTTAAACGCAGTTTTCCATTCATCCCCTTCATGCATTCTAACTTGAAAATAACCAGATCTCAAATCTATCTTAGAAAACACATGAGAACCACTTAATTCATCTAGCATATCATCAAGTCTAGGGATAGGAAATCTGTACTTAACTGTTATTTTGTTGATGGCGCGGCAATCCATGCACATTCTCCATTCGTTGTTCTTCTTGGGCACTAGAATGACTGGAACTGCACAAGGGCTCATCGACTCTCGGATTTGCTTCTTTTCTAGCAACTCCTTTACTTGGCGATCGATCTCCTTCGTCTCTTCAGGGGACGTGCGGTACGCCGGTCTGTTGGGCAAGACTTCGCCGGGTACGAAGTCGATCTGGTGCTCGATCCCACGAACTGGAGGTAATCCACTTGGAATCTCTTCCGGGAACACATCCGCGAACTCCTCCATAAGTGGCTGCACATCACAAGGTAAAGAAACACCATTAGTAGCACTGTCCTTATAAGATAAAAGAACGAAAGGTAAACCTGCTTTTAGTGCTTTCTCTACGCCTTTAACTGAGATGAACAGGGATCGATTCTTCTCTTTGCTTGGGTCTGATCCGGTGGCTTTTCCACGAGCTAAGACATCATTAGGAGGTGTCTTAGGGGCTGCATTGGTCGAACTTGAGGTGGAACTCGGCGTTGAAGTGGCGACCGAGTTGGTTCGGGCTGCGGCTGCGGCTTGTTTTGCCCGTTCTTGCTTGAATCTCTCTTGCATCCTTTCTTGATCCTCTGCAATGGCTTTAGGAGTGAGTGGCTTGAGTACAGTGGTTCGACCATCTCGAGTAATCGAGTAGGTGTTGGCTAAACCATCGTGAACCGCTTTTCTATCAAACTGCCACGGTCTTCCTAAAAGTATATGGGCTGCTTTCATGGGAATAACATCACAAAGAACTATGTCAGAATAGCGACCTTTAGTAAAGAAAACATGTACCTGACCTGTAACTCTGATGGATCCGTGATCTGTGAGCCACTGCAACTTGTACGGTTTTGGATGCTTTGTTGTGGTGAGGGCGAGTTTATCAACGGCATACTGACTGATTACGTTGATTACACTCCCACTGTCGATGATCATGGCACAAGTCTGATCTTTGATGGCAACTCGAGTGTAGAAGATGTTCTCTCTTTGCGATTGCTCTTCGTCTTCACGGTTGATGTTCAGACTGCGAATAGAAACCAAGCTGACATAAGGTAGCTCGACTTCCTCATCATCTGGCTCGACTTCAGGGACCTCAATTGCTTCAGGGGCAGCGGTCTGAGGCTCCTCTTCATCTTCACTGGCTGATTCAAGTCCATTCTGTTCATTGAGGAACAGAACACGCCGGTTTGGACACTGGTTCTGAAAATGACCCCAACCTTGGCATTTATGACACTGGATGTCACGGGCTCGACTAGGGGCTGCCTTCGGCGTTGGAGTGGACTGATTGGGCCATTGGAAAGGTGGCCTGGGTGTAGACTCGGGTCTACGGCTTGCTTGCGGTGTAGAACGATCAAAACGGCGTTCCGGAGGGCCGGATTGACCTCGGGGTCGTGTGGAATCAGTAGAAGGAGTAGAAGGTGATGTGGAAGGTGTACCTTTACTCCAAGATGGTCGAGTAGTGGCTGAACCTTGATTGGATCGACGGCGACCTTCTCGTAGCTGCTTTTCCATAATTGATGCGTATTGCACCATTCTCTCTATGCTGGTGAACTCCTTGAGTTCTACTTCACAGGCAATGTCTGGATTCATACCTTCAATGTACCGAATGATGGTAGCATTTAAGGTCTCCTCCTTTCCGACTCGATTGAGGGCGGTTTCGAGCTCTTTGTGGTACTCTTCAATCGAACGGGTGCCTTGCTTGATCCGGTTGAGCTTCTTCTCAAGCTCTCTTTCATAGTGGACTGGAATGAAGCGTCCACGCAAGAATCCTTTCATTTCCTCCCAATTGTCAATGGGTGGATTTCTGTTTCTTCGTCTTCTTTCTTGCTGCATTTCCCACCAAGTGGCTGCGTAGCCTTTAAACTCCAAACATGCTAGCTGCACCTTTTTGGCTTCTGAAAAGTCATAGCATGCGAAAATCTTCTCTACCTTACGTTCCCAATCAAGATAGATATCGGGATCGTGAAGGCCTTCAAATTCTGGGATGCTCGTTTTGATGTTGTGGAGCATTCGATCCTCTTCATAGTCATCTCGACTATGACCTCTTCTCGGGCGACGGCCTCGGTCAAATTCTTCAGTATTCTCATCAAAGTACTCCTCTTCAGGCTCGTTGTGATGCTCGAGGCGTTGGTTTCCTCGAATGGGTGGAGGATAGACAGGTGTTGTTTTAGTGCGTTCAAGAGCATGCACTAAATCGTCTATCTTGTTGGAGAGAGCCTGGTGTTGTCGTTGAACATGCTTAGACAACGCTTCAAAATGGTACTTGGGATCCCACGGTGCGGGTGGATCCGAGTATGACTCCATGGGTGCTTTGGAAGGGTCTTTGGACAAGTCCAAAGGTGGTGAAGTCGAATGGTGATCGACTGGAGGTGTAGAGGATGATTCGGTGTGGGTTCCTTTCTTCATGATACCTACAAAATGAACAAACGTAAAGAAAACAAGGTGATGAGGTCATACAAGGCAATGAAGAAAATGATCCGGAGCTGCAGTTTAAAGGTCCAATGACGCGTTTGCGAGCTAAGAAGTTACAAGCTTATTTACAAGCTTCTATTCGTCGCAAATTCGAAATGCATGAAGATGAAGTCAAGGGCAGCCCAAGATGGATCACCATGCTATCTATTGATGATGAAGAAGGTATCATGAAGACGTGAGAAGAAGAATCACGCCATTTGGACGTGTGCATGAAAAGTTATACGCGTTTGCATGGGAAATCGGGAGATGCTGTTTTTCATGCAAAGGTGGTAATATTAATTGTACCATGGGCCACGAAATTATTCATGTTAATTTAGCCCATGATCGAGTTCTAAGGTCCAAGATGGTGTGGAAATACAGGCCCAAATCCATTGTGGGATTTATCCTTATCTAGTTAGATTTAGATAGATTTTTGTTATCTTATTTTTTGGTATCTTTTGATTTTATCCTAGTTTGATTAGGATTAGTATTTTTTGATGTTTATCTAGTTAATTAGGGTTAATTTTCGTTCATAATCTCTCCTATAAATAGGAGCACCCTGTGACATTCATAATTCAGACAATTGCAAGAAATAAAGAGTTATTCTCAATCTGTCTCACGATCCTTCGGTTGATCAAACTTTTATCTACAATTCTATTGTTTTAGCACTTCAATAGTCTTATTTAAGTTCTTCAGGGTATAATTAAGTACTTGGGAGAATTGCTATCCGGAGAAGCTAGACGAGTGCGTTCGGGTTGATTCAACACGGGTTCACCGATCTGTCCTATCCTTCTACCAAACCACCGCCGCCATCACCAATACTCCACCGCCGTCCGCCGTCGTTCACCATCAGATTCCAGCCACCCTTAGACGTATCAAGTGTGTTCATCGAGTCATAGTTCGTATCTTCGATTTCTAGTAAGTTTTGTCTTTTAATTTGCGTCGGATTCTACCCTTCTTTAGCTGACGTTGTTCGAGTCCTTAAAGTCTTCCGCCTGCGTATTCTTCGTGTCTTGGATTCATTGTCCGGGTCACATCATAAATTTGGTATCAGAGCCACGTCAGCTCTGCTGGTCGTGGTTCAATCCGACGTGTCATCTACGTGTCAAATACGTGTTAGTTTTCTGTCATACGTGTCATTTAATTTTCGTATTGTTTCGAGTCTATTGTAATCTGATTCATATTCATTGAAAACAAAAAAAAAAAAGAAAAGAAATCGGCCAAAAAGAAAAAAAAAAAAAAAAAAATCGCCGATTAAAAAAAAAAAAAAAAAAAAAAAAAAAAAAAAAAAAAACGAAAATCAGATTGTTCTACTTGTTTTCAATTTTAATTCCTTGTTTTTAGATTTGTTCCATATATTTAGGGATTCTTAGATTGTGTTCACACATCCAAAATCCTTATTTCTTTATCCATTAGATTTCTTACCTTGTTTAGATAGATTTCATCCTAATCTATATCTATTCAAGATCTTTCCATCCCCATCCATATCTAATCAAGATTATCCATCCTAAACCATCAAATTTTCGTTCCTAATCATCTATAGGATTCGAAATTGCCATCTCTTTCATACATACACCCGGTTCACCTTATACACCACATAGTCCATACACCCATACACCCATACACCCGTACACCCGTACACCCGTGGTCTACATACGCCAACCCATTGAATACTCATTCCACACGCCTACTTCTACTCTTAGCAACCTTCCGGCTTGATTTTATCCGTTGGAGCTTGAAGAAGACCCAAGAGGAGCTAGTCAAGAGAAGCTGCTGAATTTTTTCGATCAACCCACCCCCATATTTCACTCCACACGTGCACTACACATACTTGAGAGTTAAACACGAGTGGAAAAATAAGAGTGACATACACGAGCGTCTGTGAGGAATTGTGAGGTACTACTTTGCTTTTTCTTCACGTTTGTTCGTTTTGCAGGTACCATGAAGAAAGGAAACAATAAAGGGGCGACTACTCCACCCCTTGAGGAGCCTAGATCGCCGAACACACCAGGCGAACAGTCCTACTCGTCCGAACCACAGTGGGATCCCAAGTTCCAATACCAAGCTCTAGTTCAACACTTTGAACGACAGAATCATCTACTGAAAGACGAACTTGGCAACCAAGTAGCTGAATTGCAAGAGGAGCTTGCAAGACTCAGAGCCCAGTCGACCACATCCCAAACGGTCCAAGGAAATCCTGAGAAGAGGCCACTCGAGCCTCAAGATGACGAAACGAGGCAATCTGAGCCTCAAATCAATGCAGCGAGGCAACCTGAGCCTCAAAATGATGCTGAGAGGCGTCCTGAGCCTCAATTGGGGCCTACTGACCGACGCCAGCAGCAGAGGAACGTTAACAGGCCGCCGCCTGTACAACACAATGATCAAAGGCCGCCCCGAGAGCCCGCTTTTGAAGATGACTATGATTATGGATACGATTCCTATGCAGCCAGTGGGTATGAAGCTGATTATCCACCACAAGGGCACAGAGGACGCCATGGCCGACCCCGAGGTCCCCATAGGCGCGCAAATCATCATGATGATGATGATGGTAGGCTCAGCAACATCAAGACGAGCATACCCGAGTTTGAAGGCCTTCACGATCCCGATGTTTACTTAGATTGGGAACGTAAGGTAGAGAAGATCTTTGCATGCTACAACTTTTCAGAGCAAAAGAAGGTGCAACTCGCATGCTTAGAGTTTAGAGGCTATGCAGCCTCATGGTGGGAAATGCAACAAGAAAGAAGACGCAGAAACCACAATCCTCCAATCGACAACTGGGAGGAAATGAAGGGATTCATGTGTGGGCGATTTATACCTATGCATTATGAAAGGGAGCTTGAGAAGAAGCTCAATCGGGTCAAACAAGGTACAAGGTCGATTGAAGAGTACCACAAGGAATTGGAGACCCTTCTGAACCGAGTCGGGAAGCAAGAGACCTTAAATGCTACCATCATCCGGTACATTGAAGGCATGAACCCCGACATTGCATGTGAAGTCGAGCTCAGAGACTTCACCAGTGTAGAAAGAATGGTGCAGTACGCATCAATTGTGGAAAGGCAGCTAAGAGAGGGTCGCCGTCGATCCCACTTCAATTCAGCCCCTACACGCCCCTCTTGGAATAAAGGTACACCTTCCACATCACTTTCTACTCCTTCTAATGACTCTACACGTCCCCGAGGTCCATCCGGACCACCCGAACGGCGTTTCGACCGTTCTACACCACAGACAAGCCGTAGACCCGAGTCTACGCCGCCCAACCAGCCACGGCCGACCCCTACTCGGCCAAATCAAGGTGTTACAGCCCCTAATGCAGCCCCTAATCGTGCTCGTGACATCCAATGTCATAAGTGTCAAGGTTGGGGTCATTTCCAAGCTCAATGTCCAAACCGGCGGATTCTATACTTAACGGAATCAAATGAAGTCGAATCAGCCAGTGAGGATGAAACAGAGCCCGTGGGCGACGCCACCATTGAAGAAGAGATTGAGAATGATGCAGCCCCTAATACAGTCGATCCGGAAGTTCAGCTCAGTTTGGTCACAATCCGGAGTTTGAGCATCATTCGAGAAGAGGAACAAGAACACCAACGGGAGAACATCTTCTACACCCGTGCAGTGATTCAAGGTCACACGTGTTCCATGATAATTGACAGTGGCAGTGTGATCAACGCCATTAGTCAATACGCAGTTGAAAAGCTTGGTCTACCTGTTCAACAACATGCAAAACCATACAGACTGCAGTGGCTTACAGAAAGAGGCGAGATACGCGTGGTTCACCAGGTAAGTGTCTCATTCTCAATCCATAAGTTTTCTGACACTGTTTTGTGCGACGTTATCCCTATGGATGCGGCACACTTGTTGTTAGGCAGACCTTGGCAGTATGATCGACGTGTTGTCCACGATGGACGTATGAACACTTACACCGTCGACATTGATGGCCGAATCAGCACCCTAAGGCCATTATCACCTAAAGACGTTGCTACGGATCAGCAACGCATGCAAGAGAGGTTCAAAGAGGAAAAGGCGAAGCAAGCAGCCGCAAAACGGGCCCCGAAGGCCACGGCCGAGACCTCAGCCCCCGGACAGCCCCTTGGCACCGCCACTTCACCTTCCAAACCACCTCATTCGAGCTCCCTAGCTGTGGAAAAGGAGTTGGAGTCGAGTTCAAACAAGCCTCATGTGAAGAGCTTGTTTATTTCAGCAAAAGGAGTTCAGAAAGCCGTTAAAGCAGGTATGCCCCTTGTTCTACTCACATTTAAGAGCAGTGCTACTAATAAGTGTTTGCATAGTGATGTGCAGCCCTTACTTGATGAGTTCAAGGACGTTTTTCCTGAGGAGATACCCGGAGGACTACCACCAGTACGAGGAATCGAGCATCAGATCGATTTCGTCCCCGGAGCCGTGCTTCCCAACCGACCAGCCTATAGGACGTCTCCCGACGAGACTAAGGAGATAGATAGGCAAGTCAAAGAGC
Source organism: Perilla frutescens (assembly GCA_026008535.1). Classification (NCBI taxonomy): domain Eukaryota; kingdom Viridiplantae; phylum Streptophyta; class Magnoliopsida; order Lamiales; family Lamiaceae; genus Perilla; species Perilla frutescens. The sequence goes on from BRKX01000014.1 coordinate 47,306,507, forward strand.
TGTTGGAGAAGAAGCAAATTCGAGAGAGCTTGAGCCCGTGCGCCGTTCCAGTGATTCTAGTGCCAAAGAAGAACAACGAATGGCGTATGTGCATGGATTGCCGTGCAATCAACAAAATCACGGTAAAGTATCGTTTTCCCATCCCTAGATTAGATGATATGCTTGATGAGTTATCTGGTTCGCGCGTCTTTTCTAAAATTGATTTGCGTTCTGGTTATTTTCAAGTACGTATGCAAGAAGGTGATGAATGGAAAACTGCATTTAAAACTAAGCATGGTTTGTATGAATGGCTTGTTATGCCTTTTGGTCTCACTAATGCACCAAGCACATTTATGCGTTTGATGAATCATGTTTTACGTGAAGTGATTGGAAAGTATGTTGTTGTGTATTTTGATGACATTTTGATTTATAGTGACACGACACATACACATATGCAGCACCTTAGACACGTTTTTGAGCTTCTTAGAGAGTCGAAATTATATGGTAATATGTCTAAGTGTTCTTTTTGCATGAGTGAAGTCGTTTTTCTAGGCTTCGTTGTAAGTTTACGTGGTATAGAAGTAGACCGTTCCAAAATCAAAGCGATTGAGGAATGGCCCACTCCTAAGTCTGCGAGTGACGTGAGGTCTTTCCACGGCCTTGCTGGCTTTTATCGTCGCTTTGTGCGCGATTTCTCCAGCATAGCCGCGCCGCTTACTGAGTTAAGCAAGAAAGATCGAAAGTTTGAATGGGGTCCTGTTCAAGAGCATGCGTTTAACACTTTAAAATCATGTTTATGTAATGCGCCTGTTCTTGCTCTTCCGGACTTTAATAAAACTTTTGAGATTGAATGTGATGCCTCGGGCAAAGGGATTGGTGCTGTTTTGATGCAGGAACGGCGTCCAGTCGCCTATTTCAGTGAAAAGCTCCACGATGCAGCCCTTCGTTATTCGACTTATGACAAGGAGTTGTACGCACTTAAGAGAGCTTTAGAAACGTGGCAGCACTATTTATGGCCTAAGGAGTTTGTGATTCACACGGATCACGAGAGTTTAAAGCATTTGAAAGGCCAACAAAATCTGAACAAGCGACATGCACGATGGGTAGAGTTTATCGAGTCTTTCCCGTACGTCATCAAGTACAAGAAAGGCGCCGAAAACGTTGTTGCTGATGCATTGTCGAGAAGGTACGTTCTCTTGAACCTTATGCATGCTAAGATGTTGGGATTTGATGCAATTAAGGAGTTATATGCATGTGATGAGTTTTTCGCACCCATATATGCTGAATGTTGCTCAAAATCTCGTGCTTTTGATGGTTATTTCGTGCATGATGGGTTCTTGTTCAAGGGTTCACAGTTATGTATTCCTAAATCTTCTATGCGTGAGTTGTTAGTTCTTGAATCGCATGCGGGAGGTTTAATGGGTCACTTTGGTGTGTCTAAAACGTTAAACTTGCTGCATGAACATTTCTTTTGGCCACGTATGAAGCATGATGTTGAGAATGTGTGTAGTAGATGTATAACATGCAAGAAATCGAAATCTACTTCACATCCTTTTGGTTTATACACGCCTCTACCAGCCCCGTCTTCCCCGTGGATTGATTTATCTATGGATTTCATATTAGGATTACCACGGTCTAGATCTGGTCGAGATAGTATTTTTGTGGTTGTTGATAGGTTTTCCAAGATGTCTCATTTCATTGCATGTAGGAAAACCGATGATGCAGTACACATAGCCAATCTGTTCTTTATACATGTTGTGCGTTTACATGGAATACCTAGAACTATTGTTAGTGATAGGGATTCTAAGTTTCTTGCACATTTTTGGCGTGTACTTTGGGGAAAATTAGGTACCAAATTGTTATTTTCTACTGCATGTCATCCACAAACTGATGGACAAACTGAAGTAGTTAATCGCACTTTAGGTACTTTGCTGCGAGCTTTAGTTAAAAACAACTTGAAATCATGGGAAGATTGTTTGCCATATGCTGAATTTGCTTATAATCGCGTTGTGCATTCATCTACCAATATGTCTCCATTTGAAGTTGTTTATGGTTTTAATCCGCTAACGCCTAATGATCTGTTGCCTTTACCTGTTGAGCATCTAACAAGTGTTAAAGGTACAAGAAAAGCGGAACAAGTTAAGGAGATGCATGAGAAAATACGTGCGCGTATTGAAGCCGTTGGCGCACGTAATGCTGTTCAAAAGAATAAACGGCGCAAGCAAGTGATTTTCCAGCCTGGAGATCGCGTTTGGATTCATCTGAGTCCTGGACGATTTCCCAACTTGAGAAAATCGAAATTGATGCCTAGAGGAGATGGACCATTCACCGTGCTGAGTCGAGTCAATGACAATGCATATCGCATTGATTTACCCGGTGAGTATAAGTGTTCATCTACATTTAATGTTGCTGACTTATCTCCCTTTTCTGCAGATGATGAGTTCGATGATGATGAGCCTGTGAATTCGAGGACGAATTCTTTTCAGCAGGGGGGGAATGATGAGGTCATACAAGGCAATGAAGAAAATGATCCGGAGCTGCAGTTTAAAGGTCCAATGACGCGTTTGCGAGCTAAGAAGTTACAAGCTTATTTACAAGCTTCTATTCGTCGCAAATTCGAAATGCATGAAGATGAAGTCAAGGGCAGCCCAAGATGGATCACCATGCTATCTATTGATGATGAAGAAGGTATCATGAAGACGTGAGAAGAAGAATCACGCCATTTGGACGTGTGCATGAAAAGTTATACGCGTTTGCATGGGAAATCGGGAGATGCTGTTTTTCATGCAAAGGTGGTAATATTAATTGTACCATGGGCCACGAAATTATTCATGTTAATTTAGCCCATGATCGAGTTCTAAGGTCCAAGATGGTGTGGAAATACAGGCCCAAATCCATTGTGGGATTTATCCTTATCTAGTTAGATTTAGATAGATTTTTGTTATCTTATTTTTTGGTATCTTTTGATTTTATCCTAGTTTGATTAGGATTAGTATTTTTTGATGTTTATCTAGTTAATTAGGGTTAATTTTCGTTCATAATCTCTCCTATAAATAGGAGCACCCTGTGACATTCATAATTCAGACAATTGCAAGAAATAAAGAGTTATTCTCAATCTGTCTCACGATCCTTCGGTTGATCAAACTTTTATCTACAATTCTATTGTTTTAGCACTTCAATAGTCTTATTTAAGTTCTTCAGGGTATAATTAAGTACTTGGGAGAATTGCTATCCGGAGAAGCTAGACGAGTGCGTTCGGGTTGATTCAACACGGGTTCACCGATCTGTCCTATCCTTCTACCAAACCACCGCCGCCATCACCAATACTCCACCGCCGTCCGCCGTCGTTCACCATCAGATTCCAGCCACCCTTAGACGTATCAAGTGTGTTCATCGAGTCATAGTTCGTATCTTCGATTTCTAGTAAGTTTTGTCTTTTAATTTGCGTCGGATTCTACCCTTCTTTAGCTGACGTTGTTCGAGTCCTTAAAGTCTTCCGCCTGCGTATTCTTCGTGTCTTGGATTCATTGTCCGGGTCACATCACAAGGTAGGTCCTCACTATCTCACGTTCACTCTTTCGTTTTCACTCTTGATTTTACCACTCGTGTATCACTCAAAGTGTATGGTGCACAGTGTGTGAAAATCATATATATGAAGGTAAGGGAATCGTGTGGTTTGTTTCGAGGAAGGACGGGAATGCTATTCTCGGAACAAGGATGAATTTGGTATGTGTAGATGAGATACGGATTGAGTATGTGTAGGAATGAGGGTGGCCGATTGTAGTGTGGTATGGGTTGGGGGTTGGTCGAGTATGGGTAGTAGGAAAGGAAAGAAGTAGATCAATTATTGAAGTCCCAAATAGATTAGGAGATCCAAAAATAAATCTAGGTATAAGAAGGAAAAAAATAGAATAGATAAGGAAGAAACAAAGAGATAAGGTAAGTAGGGGATTTGGATATGTATCAATCTATGTGACACAATCTAAATACCTTAATTAGCCTAGACTCTAGAAGGAAAGAACCAAAAATAAAATAAGACACTTAAGGAAGTTACCAACAAGAAATAGAACTTGTATGGAAAGTTCCAAAAGTAAAACAAACTTGAAGGAAACTACCAAAAATAAGAAAGACTTATTAAGGGTAATTACCAACTAACAACCTAGTACCAAAAGGAAGGTACCAAAATTAAAAATTACACAAAAGGAAACAATGAATTTTCATTTTTTTTTTTTTTTATCGATTTTTTTTTTTGAATTCGATCGCTTTTTTTTTTTTGATCGAAGCTTTTGCTCTTTTTTTTTTATAACAATGAACAATACGGAATTAAATTACAACTCGATTGGACGTAAAATAAAATACAACACAAAAATCGAACCAAAGCCGACGTGGCTTTGATACCACTTTTATGATACGACCCGAACTCTAGGAACGAACACACGTCGACACACGTAAGTTTTTGTGTCTTCGATGATTCAAATAATCAAAGTAAAATAAGAGGAATAATATTAGAACAAACTAGACGACTAAGACTCAACTAAAATATCTAAACTATGACACACAAAATAACACAAAATCCAAACAAGTATGGGGCTGTTTTGGACGGCTAGGACAATGGCAAGGTTGATGGAATTTCGATGGTATTGAAGGGGTTTAGAACGGCTTGAGTAGATAGGGTATGATAGAGATACGATGGACTTACGGATTGAACGGAATGACGATGAATTGGAACACGAACGGCGGCGGGGCTTGGACAGCGGTGATGGTGGCTGGAATTGGTACGGACGGCCGGTGGTGGTGGTGGCGTCGTGGATGGTAGACGGCGGTGGTGATAGTGTTGTGAATTACAACCCGAAAGTTGCCTTGAATCTCGAACGTACATGATGTGATCCGGACTAAAATAGGATCGAACACACGTCGACTCAACTGTAAGGGTTATGATACTCGAAATATGACTAAATAGCTAGACTCAATGACTCGACTAAATACCTAGATTTGTGACACGACAATTAAATAAAACACAACGGAACGAACGGAAGAGGGGCTGTGTTTGGTTTCGAATTTGATAGGGATGGCTAGGAACGTGTATGATAGTGATGTGGGGTGAAGAAGGGTTGGTGTAGATAGGTTATGACAAAGAAATAGAAGACTTACGGTATATGTGCTCAACTCGGCGCGAACAGCACGTATACTTGAACTGAACTCGAACAACTTGGAAACATGTAGATCTTCACTCGAACTTGATGGAGATTGATGTTATGGACGTTGGATGGCTGCTGGAAGTCGTCGAGGATGGATGGCGGTGATGGTGTTGTAGAATGAATTGAAATCGGGGCAAAACTCCAAGTGTAAAACAATACACAAAAAGATTCACTACTTGATTCCTCTTCGGTTGCAAATCCGACCCTAACTCCACAAGAGAATTAGAACAAGATTTAAAAGATGAAACTTAAAAGTTGCAAGCTTCTAAGAGTGTGTATTTTCGGCTGAAAATAAACAAAAAGAGGATCTTGGGTGAGACAATATTGAAAGGTAAATTCTTCTTAATCAAATATGGTCTAAATATCAAAGTAACAATGATCCCCTATTTATAATAGAGGGATGGATGAAAATTCTAAGATAAAATCCTAAAAGAATTAGAAAAAGAGTTTCCTATCATAACTAGGATTGTTTCCTTATCTAAAATCTGTTTTTAAGGAAAGAATCAAAAGATACCAAAAATAAAATAAGAAAAATCTATCTAGATAAAGATAAAACTCGCCTATTTGGACCTTTAATTACACGACATGGGCTGAAATATAGTGTATAATTTCGTGGCCCATGTAATATAATTCTTGCCACCTTTGCATGAAAAACAGCATCTCCCGATTTCCCATGCAAACGCGAATAACTTTTGATGCACACGTCCAAATGGCGTCATTCTTCTTCTCTTCAAGTATGTTATCCCATGGTGTGATTTTGATCATCATGTATTGTTTTTCAAATCTTGATTTCCAATCTTTGATGACCCTCATTATAACAATCTTCGGACCTTTGAATGATAGCTCAGAATTTGATTTTTCAAGGCATTTCAGGATCATATCATTCCCCTCCTCTTGAAAAGAATTCGTCCTCGAATTCAAATCTTCGGGGTCAAGGAACATGAATGGATCATCAAACTCCTTTGTGTGCACAACTAAATCATAAGGAACATTCTCAACAACCTGTAAAATAAAGACATCAAAAGTACAGGGTTGATCAAAAATGTTAGAACTCGGTAGCTCCTCCATGACTGCTTCTTTGAGTTCTTTGTGCTCCACAGTCTTTACTCCATTAATGTCAATCTCCTCTTGAAAACATGGCTGCATTTCCAACAGCTCTTCAACTGTTTCGAACTCCTCAGCTTTGAACAGCTCTTTAATGATTCCGATCTCCTCTACGGCGGTAACAACCTTCATTTCTTCTCTCTCGACTTCAACGTCTTCACAAGTAGCAACATTTATCAATTCATCAATAGGTGCATCAACTGAAATTGTTACCTCAAAAGTAGAATCTTCTTTGATGGCAACGATCTCAGATGGTAACTCAACATGGATCTCCTCTTGAATGTTGCTGGCTTGGCTTGGCACATCTATGACTGGCTGAACTGGTGATGCAGGCCGTGTAGGTGGTACATAGGTACGTAGAAACTCCTCGAATGACTCAGGTTCGCTCCAACGAAATGGGGCTGATTGGCGATGAGCTCTAGGTGACAACTCTACATTTGACTCTACTTGAACCACTTCATTTTGCCTCATCTCTAGACTCTCCAACCACTTCTCTATCTCAATGGCATATTGCACCATGTCTTTCAACTTGTCGAAGTGATACAATGCTACCTTTTCTCGGATTTCCCTTCGTAGACCAGCTAGGAATCTATCCATGGTATCTTCTAGATATTCCTCTATATCAGCTCGTCTCATGGCTTCAATCATTTTGTAGTAGTAGTCATTTACACTTCGATCTCTTTGCCTAAGCTTGTATAGCTTCTCCTCCAACTCCCATTGGTAATGGTCTGGAATGAAGCGTTTCCGCATCAAATCTTTCAACTCACGCCATGTGTCGATAGGTGGAAGGTGATCTCGGCGGCATCGATCTTGTTGGAATTCCCACCATGTTGCTGCGTAGTCCTTAAACTCCAATGTGGCTAATTGCACCTTCTTTGGCTCGGGGAAGTAGTAATACTTAAAAATCTTATCAACTCTGCGTTCCCAATCTAGGTACACTTCTGGATCGTATAGACCCTCAAACTCTGGGATGGTTATCTTGTTGCGGTGTAGACCATCGGTGTCTCTGAATCGATTTCGGTGGACTCGGACCGGATCCATCTAACTTGATGATGTGGGGCTGTTGTATAGATGGTGTAGGTAAACCTGCTGATTTTGGTGTATGTAGACCACGGGTGTATGGGTGTACGGAGTATGGTGTATAGTGTAGGGTGTAGGTGCGTGGTGTATGCACCGGGTGGTGTATGAAGGTGTACGGGTGTAACTGTAGGTGTAGATGGACAAGGCTGGAAATTTCGATCCCCTTGTAGTGTAGGAGTCGAAATCTTGGTGTGGAAGGGATATGGGGAATGGTAGGAAAAGATTGGGATGGAAAGGGGTTAGTTTAGAAGGAAAGAGAGATCTAGATAAGGTAAATAGATTTGGTTGTGTTCTACTTAATGTGGACACAATCTAAATACTTAATCTAGAAGGAAAAAGATCTAAACTAACTTAGGAAAGATAGACAAATCGAAATAAACAAGTTTTTTTTTTTCGGATTTTTTTTTTTTTTTTTGAATTTTTTTTTTTACACTATGAATGAACAAGAATAAAAATTTATAACAAAATAGATGACACAAACGAATTAACCACGAACCAAAGCCGACGTGGCTCTGATACCACTTTTATGATGTGATCCGGACTAAAATAGGATCGAACACACGTCGACTCAACTGTAAGGGTTATGATACTCGAAATATGACTAAATAGCTAGACTCAATGACTCGACTAAATACCTAGATTTGTGACACGACAATTAAATAAAACACAACGGAACGAACGGAAGAGGGGCTGTGTTTGGTTTCGAATTTGATAGGGATGGCTAGGAATGTGTATGATAGTGATGTGGGGTGAAGAATGGTTGGTGTAGATAGGTTATGACAAAGAAATAGAAGACTTACGGTATATGTGCTCAACTCGGCGCGAACAGCACGTATACTTGAACTGAACTCGAACAACTTGGAAACATGTAGATCTTCACTCGAACTTGATGGAGATTGATGTTATGGACGTTGGATGGCTGCTGGAAGTCGTCGAGGATGGATGGCGGTGATGGTGTTGTAGAATGAATTGAAATCGGGGCAAAACTCCAAGTGTAAAACAATACACAAAAAGATTCACTACTTGATTCCTCTTCGGTTGCAAATCCGACCCTAACTCCACAAGAGAATTAGAACAAGATTTAAAAGATGAAACTTAAAAGTTGCAAGCTTCTAAGAGTGTGTATTTTCGGCTGAAAATAAACAAAAAGAGGATCTTGGGTGAGACAATATTGAAAGGTAAATTCTTCTTAATCAAATATGGTCTAAATATCAAAGTAACAATGATCCCCTATTTATAATAGAGGGATGGATGAAAATTCTAAGATAAAATCCTAAAAGAATTAGAAAAAGAGTTTCCTATCATAACTAGGATTGTTTCCTTATCCAAAATCTGTTTTTAAGGAAAGAATCAAAAGATACCAAAAATAAAATAAGAAAAATCTATCTAGATAAAGATAAAACTCGCCTATTTGGACCTTTAATTACACGACATGGGCTGAAATATAGTGTATAATTTCGTGGCCCATGTAATATAATCCTTGCCACCTTTGCATGAAAAACAGCATCTCCCGATTTCCCATGCAAACGCGAATAACTTTTGATGCACACGTCCAAATGGCGTCATTCGTCTTCTCTTCAAGTATGTTATCCCATGGTGTGATTTTGATCATCATGTATTGTTTTTCAAATCTTGATTTCCAATCTTTGATGACCCTCATTATAACAATCTTCGGACCTTTGAATGATAGCTCAGAATTTGATTTTTCAAGGCATTTCAGGATCATATCAGTACACAAGGCCAAATTCTTTAAGTTGCTCTTCGGATAGCGAGTTTCCGACGATCCCTCGAACGTGGACGGCGAATTCCCTTAGTAAAACTTAGAGGTGCTAAATCTAAGAGTATGAATTTAATTATCTAAACTCACAAAAGATTAAACGGGGAGAGACGATATTGAAAGCAAAGGCTTAATAATCAAATATAGTCTAAAGTAACAATGAGACATGGATCCCCTATTTATAACAATAGGTGGATCGAAAATCCTAAGCTAAAGGACCGAAAATTATAGTCCAAATCAATCTAGGATTGGTTTTGGATATTTCCTAAACTAGAATTCTATTTAAGGTAGAACTTGTAGATCTTACCTTATCTAAAATCCTAGTCAACCTATGACTTCGAAATAACCGAAAATTACACCAAAATAAATTAAATAAACTGATCCTAACTATAGTATAATTAAATAAAATAAATACTATAGTCTAAAATAAAATAACTACTAGATAAAATCAATAGGACCGAAAATTGGCCTAGTTCAAACTCGGCCGAAACTTCTTCATGCCATGCACATGCACACGTCCTCTTGCACACATGCACATCTTCATGTTGTGTTCTCCATGTCTTGATCTCCATCTTCCAATGTCAATAAGTTCATCATTTTCAAGCCTCCTTGCACGCCGTCTTCTTCTTCAAGCTTCTTGCGAATTGTAGCTTGCAAATACTCTTGCAACTTCTTAGCTCTTAGTCTTGTGACGGGTCCTTTGAATTGAAGCTCTTCATTGACTTCCTCATTGCTATGGATGTCCTCATCACGCATCGACTGAAATTGTTACCTCAAAAGTAGAATCTTCTTTGATGGCAACGATCTCAGATGGTAACTCAACATGGATCTCCTCTTGAATGTCGTGAGCTTGGTTTGGCACATCCATGACTGGCTGAACTGGTGATGCAGGCCGTGTAGGTGGTACATAGGTACGTAGAAACTCCTCGAATGACTCAGGTTCGCTCCAACGAAATGGGGCTGTTTGGCGATGAGCTCTAGGTGATAACTCTACATTTGACTCTACTTGAACCTCTTCTTTTGACTTCATCTCTAGTCTCTCCAACCACTTCTCTATCTCAACGGCGTATTGCACCATGTCTTTCAACTTGTCGAAGTGATACAATGCTAGCTTTTCTCGGATTTCCCTTTGTAGACCAGCGAGGAATCTATCCATGGTATCTTCTAGATACTCCTCTATATCAGCTCGTCTCATGGCTTCAATCATTTTCTAGTAGTAGTCATTTACACTTCGATCTCTTTGCCTAAGCTTGTATAGCTTTTCCTCCAACTCCCATTGGTAGTGGTCTGGAATGAAGCGTTTCCGCATCAAATCTTTCAACTCACGCCATGTGTCAATAGGTGGAAGGTGATCTCGGTGGCATCGATTTTGTTGGAATTCTCACCATGTTGCTGCGTAGTCTTTAAACTCCAATGTGGCTAATTGCACCTTCTTTGGCTCTGGGAAGTAGTGATACTTAAAAATCTTATCAACTCTGCGTTCCCAATCTAGGTACACTTCTGGATCATATAGACCCTCAAACTCTGGGATGGTTATCTTGTTGCGGTGTAGACCATCGGCATCTCTGAATCGATTCGGGCGGACTCGGACTGGATTCATCTTAACGGTGTAGGTAAACCTATGTGAACCACGGGTGTATGGGTGTATGGGTGTACGGGTGTACGGGTGTATGGGTGTACGGACTATGTGGTGTATAAGGTGCACCGGGTGTAGGTGTGTATGATCTGAAAATTTCGAATCCTAGAGGTGTAAGGATTTAAATCTATGATGGATAAGGATGGATGATCTTGATTAGATATGGATTAGGATGGAAGATATCTAAACAAGGTAGGAAATCTAGTGGATAAGGTAGAATATTTTTGGATAAGTTTGACCAAGTGTGAACACAATCTAACAAATCCCAAAATATCTATCTAAGATGGATTCAAGCCTATCTAAAACAATAAAATCGAATTCAACAAGAAAATATATCTGAATTTTTGTGTTTTTTTTTTTTTTTTTTTTTTTTTTTTTTTTTTTTTTTTCCGGCGACTTTTTCTTCTTTTTTTTTAGCCGATGTCTTTTGCTCTCTTTTGTTTTTCAATGAATAATAATCAGATTACAATAGACTCGAAATAATACGAAAGTTAAATGACACGTAAGACAGATAAATGACACGTATGAAAAATAACTAACACGTAGATGACACGTCGGATTGAACCACGACCAGCAGAGCTGACGTGGCTCTGATGCCAAATTTATGGTGTGACCCGGACAATGAATCCAAGACACGAGAGAAAACGTAGCGGAAGACTTTTAGATCGAAACACGTCAGGCGAATGAAGGATTCAATCCGACACTATGAATAAACTAAACTAACGACTAAACTTGATATTTAAGACTCGAATATGAAAGAAAAAGGGTATGGTCGTATAGTATGATGATAGGGGGTGAAGAAAGGTTGGTGTAGATAGGTTATGATAAGAAAATAGGAAACTTACAATATAGGTGCTTAACTCGGCGCGAATAGCACGTATGCTTGAAATTGGTGGAATCAGCTTGGAAACTCGATGAACTTGATGGATGATGGTGATATGGATGAATTGATGAAGGATGGATGTCGTTGAAGGTGGCTTTGGCGGCAGTGAAGTTTGGTAGAAGGGTCGGCTAGGATCGGCGAACCCGTGTTGTAAACCCGAACGCGCACGTCTAGCTTCTCCGGATAGCAATTCTCCCAAGTACTCGTTGTACCCTGAAGAACTTGAATAAGACTATTGAATTGCTAGATCAATAGAATTGTGTTTGATCAACCAAAGGTTCGATAAATGTGATCAACCAAAGGATCGGTGAGACAATTGAGAAATTAACTCTTTATTTCATGCAACGTCTGAATTATGAATGTCACAGGGTGCTCCTATTTATAGGAGTGTATATGGACGAAAATTAGAGTCCTAAAAGCTAAAGAAACCGAAAATATACTAATCCTAATCAAACTAGGATAAAATCAAAAGATACCAAAAATAAGGTAACAAAAATCTATCTAAATCTAACTAGATAAGGATAAATCCCAAAGTGGATTTGGGCTGGATATTCTCACCATTCTTGGACCCAAAATACACGTCCATGGGCTGAATTAAGTGTATTAATTTCGTGGCCCATGTGTGTGTAATTCTTGCCACCTTTGCATGAAAGACAGCATCTCCCGATTTCCCATGCAAACGCGTATAACTTTTGATGTACACGTCCAAATGGCGTCGTTCTTCTTCTCACGTCTTCATGCTTCCTTCTTCATCATCAAATGATAGCATGTTGACCAATCTCGGGCTGAATATTTGATCTTCATGGGCTGCCCAAAATATCTGAATATTTTCATGCACGTGTGTTCTTCAAATCTTGATCTCCAATCTTTAATTTTGAACAACATGATTATCTTTGAAGCTGATGAGATCGAGCTTAGCAATGAAGAAAATGATCCGGAGCTGCAGTTTAAAGGTCCAATGACGCGTTTGCGAGCTAAGAAGTTGCAAGCTTATTTACAAGTTTCTATTCGTCGCAAATTCGAGTTGCATGAAGATGAAGTGAAGAGCAGCCCAAGATGGATCACCATGCTATCCATTATTGAAGAGGAAGGAAGCATGAAGACGTGAGAAGAAGAATGACGCCATTTGGACGTGTGCATTAAAAGTTATACGCGTTTGCATGGGAAATCGGGAGATGCTGTTTTTCATGCAAAGGTGGCAAGAATAATACATATGGGCCACGAATTATTTATGATATATTGCAGCCCATATTGTGTTATTAAAGGTCCAAAAGTGGCGAAAATAAGAGGCCCAAAGTTAGTTAGGATTTATCCTTATCTAGTTAGATTTAGATAGATTTTTGTTATCTTATTTTTGGTATCTTTTGATTTTATCCTAGATTGATTAAGATTAGTATTTTTTAATGTTTATCTAGTTAATTAGGGTTTAATTTTCGTCCATATGCTCTCCTATAAATAGGAGTACCTTGTGACATTATTATTCAGACAATTGCAAGAATTCAAGAGTTATTTCTCAATCTGTCTCAAGATCTTTTGTTGATCGAAATTTTATCTTCAAAGTTCTATTGTTTTAGCAACTCAATAGTCCTATTCAAGTTCTTCAGGGTGCGTTCAAGTACTTGGGAGAATTGCTATCCGGAGAAGTTAGACGTGCGCGTTCGGGTTATCAACACGGGTTCGCCGAATCTTTCCAATCCACAACACTACCATCGCCGCCGCCAAGTCCATCTACACCAAAGCCTTCCGCCGCCACCATCACCATTATTCCAGCCATCTTCAATTGTTCCAAGTGTCCTCATCGTCGTTCTTTTCGTTGTTCAAATTTCTAGTAAGTTTTACCGTTTAATTCGAGTCGGTTTGAATCCTTCTTTAGCTCACGTTGTTCGAGTCCTTAAAGTCTTCCGCCTGCTTATTCTTCATGTCTTGGAGTCTTTGTCTGGGTTCAGCTGAAGTTCCAATCCATTCTACCTATCATCTACATCTCGACGCCACTACCTTTATCCACAAGACACTATTCGTCCGCCTCCTATCTTCCACAAACTATCCTAGTAAGTTCTATATCAATTCGAGTCCAAAATTCCTATCTCTTTGAGTCGGATTGTTCCTTCCTTTCTCGCTGACGTTGTTCGATTCTTAAGTCTTCCGCTTGCGTATTCTTGTGTCTTGGATTATTTGTCCGGGTCACATCATAAATTTGGCATCAGAGCCACGTCAGCTCTGCTGGTCGTGGTTCAATCCGACGTGTCATCTACGTGTCAAATACGTGTCATTTAATTTTCATTTTGTTTCGAGTCTTGTAATCTGATTTCTATTCATTGAAAAAAAAAGAGTAAAAGAGCAAAGGGATCGAAATCCCTACAGCAAAAAAAAAATCCGAAAAAAAAAAATCCGAAAAAAAAAGATGAAAATTCAGTTTGTTTTGTGTTTTTGATCTCAATTCCTTGTTTTTAGATTTGTTTCCATCTTTTTAGGGATTCTTAGATTGTGTTCACACATCCAAAATCGTTTTTCCTTTATCCATTAGATTTCTTACCTTGTTTTAGATAGATTTCATCATAATCTACATCTATTCAAGATCTTTCCATCCTCATCCATATCTAATCAAATCCTTCACTCTTATCCATCCATATTTTCGATCCTACACACTAAAGGGCTCGAAAATTTCATCTCTTCCATATACACCCGGTTCACCTTATACACCATATAGTCCATACACCCATACACCCGTACACCCGTACACCCATACACCCGTGGTCCACATACACCACCAGCTGAATTACTCATTCCACACGCCTACTTCTACTCTTAGCAACCTTCCGGCTTGATTTTATCCGTTGGAGCTTGAAGAAGACCCAGAGGAGCTAGTCAAGAGAAGCTGCTGAATTTTTCGATCAACCCACCCCCATATTTCACTCCACACGTGCACCATACATACTTGAGAGTTAAACACGAGTGGAAAAATCAAGAGTGACATACACGAGCGTTTGTGAGGAATTGTGAGGTTCTACTTTACTTTTTCTTCACGTTTGTTCGTTTTGCAGGATAAATGGACCAACGGGAAGATATTTTCTACACCCGTTGCTCCATCCAAGACAAAACTTGTTCCATGATTATTGACAGTGGTAGTGTGTTTAATGCCATTAGTCAATATGCAGTGGACAAGCTCGGCCTAGTACCACAGAAGCATCCCAAGCCCTATAAGTTGCAGCAACTTACAATCACAAGTCAGGTAAGTGTCGCATTTACTATTGGTCGATATACTGACACTGTTTTATGTGATGTCATTCCTATGGAGGCAACGCACATTCTTCTAGGTCAACCGTGGCAATTCGATCGAAGAGCAGTGCACGATTGTCACGCCAACACTTATTCCTTTGCTTGGAATGGACGACCCATGAAATTGATGCCTTTGGCACCTGAGGACGTCATTAAGGATCAGAAGTGGATGCAAGAAAAGTTTAAAGCCGAAAGAGAAAGGAAGGCCGCAACTATCGAGAGCGAATCAATCGCCACCGTCCCTAGCCCTACTACGACACCGTTGGAGTCTTGTTCACATCAAGACATGTCGTCTAGTTCATCCAACGCAGATCACCAGTTAAATTCAGACATGATAAGTGAAGCTACAATTCCGTCGCAGCCCATATGCATTGATCCAACACTGGATTCGGGTAAGTCGGATAATCTGTTAATTTCTCAGAACAGTGCTACTAACGATTGTTTTTCTAGTGATGTGCAGATCGAGAAGAGAGAGTTCGAGATGGAGCAGCCTGGAATAGCTACATCCAACCCTGAAGGCAGCTCGGAAGAAGTTTCCAACTCTCAAGAGGAGATCCACGAAGAGCTGAAGTTGGAGCATGATGATGTTCGACTTAGAGATCAGCTTGTTCTAGATAAGTCGTCCAATACCCACGTTGTTTATCTTAAGGACGTGTTACTTGAAATCGAGAGAGGTAAGTACCATCTATACTATTCTAGTATTGATAGGTATTTGATGTGTATAGTTGAATCCATGTTCCTTTTTAGAATTAATTTGACATTTGGATTTGACTTGAATTGCATGAAAAGGTTGAAAAGTAGAAAGCTATTGTTTGTTCCAACCAAGTGTAAGATGCGAGCATGGTATTTGAATTCGATTAGTTTGTGTTTTTCCATTGCTCGTTTGAAAGCTATTCATAGTGTTGAACATGCTGGAAATTGCATGATTGTTTATTATGCCACGTTAGATCCATTATATGTTACACATTGGATAGTTGATTGTTTTGTTGAGTGTTGTACTGATACATTGTCGAGAAGGTACGTTCTCTTGAACCTTATGCATGCTAAGATGTTAGGATTTGATGCAATTAAGGAGTTATATGCATGTGATGAGTTTCTCGCACCCATATATGTTGAATGTTGCTCAAAATCCCGTGCTTTTGATGGTTATTTCGTGCATGATGGGTTCTTGTTCAAGGGTTCACAGTTATGCATTCCTAAGTCTTCTATGCGTGAGTTGTTAGTTCTTGAATCGCATGCGGGAGGTTTAATGGGTCACTTTGGTGTGTCTAAGACGTTAAACTTGCTGCATGAACATTTCTTTTAGCCACATATGAAGCATGATGTTGAGAATGTGTGTAGTAGATGTATTACATGCAAGAAGTCGAAATCTACATCACACCCGTTTGGTTTATACACTCCTCTACCAGCCCCGTCTTCCCCGTGGATTGATTTATCTATGGATTTCATTTTGGGATTACCACGGTCTAGGTCTGGTCGAGATTCAATTTTTGTGGTTGTTGATAGGTTTTCCAAGATGACACATTTCATAGCTTGTAGGAAAACCGATGATGCTGTACACATTGCCAATCTGTTCTTTATACATGTTGTGTGTTTACATGGAATACCTAGAACTATTGTTAGTGATAGGGATTCTAAGTTTCTTGCACATTTTTGGCGTGTACTTTGGGGAAAATTAGGTACCAAGTTGTTGTTTTCTACTGCATGTCATCCACAAACTGATGGACACACTGAGGTAGTTAATCGCACTCTAGGTGCTTTGCTGCGTGCTTTGGTTAAAAACAATTTGAAATCATGGGAAGATTGTTTGCCATATGCTGAATTCGCCTATAATAGAATTGTGCATTCATCTACCAATATGTCTCCGTTTGAAGTTGTTTATGGTTTTAATCCGCTAACGCCTAATGATCTGTTGCCTTTACCTGTTGAGCATCTAACAAGTTGATGAGCACATCCATAGCAATGAGGAAGTCAATGAAGAGCTTCAATTCAAAGGACCCGTCACAAGATTAAGAGCTAAGAAGTTGCAAGATTATTTGCAAGCTACAATTCGCAAGAAGCTTGAAGAAGAAGACGGCGTACAAGGAAGCTTGAAGATGATGACCTTGTTGACATTGGAAGATGGAGATCAAGATATGGAGTGCAATACATGAAGAAGGCGTGCAAGTGTGCTTTTGTTGGGCTTGATGTGTATACTTGCTATTCAGCCCAAGTTAAGCATGTATGGTGGAAAAGCCCAAAATAATCGGCCCTTGATGATCCAATTAAGGGGATTGATTTATTAGTCTATAGTATTTTATTTATTATATTATGGACGAATTTTTGGCAGATTTTTAGTTAAGATTTTCGGTTATTTTTAGATAGAATTTTGACTAGATTTTTAGATAAGGCAAGATCTACAAAATCTACCTTAAATAGAATTCTAGTTTAGGAAGTAGTCAAAGTCCAATTCTAGTCTAAATTGGACTATAATTTTCGTCCCTTAGCCTTAGGAATTCGATCCAACTATTATAAATAGTGGATCCATGTCTCATTGTTACTTTAGACTATATTTGATCATTAAGCCTTTGCTTTCAATATCGTCTCTCCCCGTTTAATCTTTTGTGAGTTTAGATAATTAAATTCATACTCTTAGATTTAGCACCTCTAAGTTTTACAAAGGGAATTCGCCGTCCACGTTCGAGGGATCGTCGGAAACTCGCTACTTGAAGATCAACTTAAAGAATTTGGCCTTGTGTACGTTCGAGATTCAAGGCAACTTTCGGGTTGTAATTCACAACACTATCACCACCGCCGTCCAGCCTTCACGACGCCACCATCAACACCCCGTCGTCCGTTTCAAGATTCATCCACCGTTCGTGTCTAAGATCGTGTTCATCTCGTTCAATCCGTAAGTCCAACATAACTCTATCATATCCTATCTACTCTAGCCATTCTAAACCCAATCAATACCTTCGAAAATCCATCAACCTTGCCATCATCATTGCCGTCCAAAACAGCCCCATATTTGTTGGATTTGTGTTATTTTGTGTGTCATTGTCTAGGTATTTTAGTTGAGTCTTAGTCGTCTAGTTTGTTCCAATATTATTCCGCTTATTTTACTTTGATTATTTGAGTCATCGTAGACACAAAAACTTACGTGTGTCGACGTGTGTTCGTTCCTAGAGTTCGGGTAGTATCATAAAAGTGGTATCAAAGCCACGTCGGCTTTGGTTCGATTTTTGTGTCGTATTTTATTTTACGGTTAATCGAGTTGTAATTTAATTTCCGTTTGTTCATTGTTATAAAAAAAAAGAAGAGAAAAAGCTTCGATCAAAAAAAAAAAAAAAGCAATCGAATTCAAAAAAAAAAAAATCAAAAAAAAAAAAAAAACAAAACGAAAATTCATTGTTCAATTTTATTTTTGGTATTTTCCTATTGGTACTAGATCATAGTTGGTAATTACCTTAATAAGTCTTTCTTATTTTTGGTAGTTTCCTTCAAGTTTGTTTTACTTTTGGAACTTTCCATACAAGTTCTATTTCTTGTTGGTAACTTCCTTAAGTGTCTTATTTTATTTTTGGTTCATTCCTTCTAGAGTCTAGGCTAATTAAGGTATTTAGATTGTGTCACATAGATTGATACATATCCAAATCCCCTACTTACCTTATCTATTTCTTTCTTCCTTATCTATTCTATTTCTTTCCTTCTTCTACCTAGATTTATTTTTGGAATTCCTAAACCTATTTGGAACTTCATTAATTGATCTACTTCTTTCCTTTCCTACATTCCTACCCATACTCGACCAACACCCCTAACCACTACACAATCGGCCACACCCCTACCCATACTCCCTCACATTCGGCCATTACCATACCCACACATACTCAACCCGTATCTCATCTATACATACCAAATTCATCCTTGTTCCGAGAATAGCATTCCCGTCCTTCCTCGAAACAAACCACACGATTCCCTTACCTTCATATACACGATTTTCACACACTGTGCACCATACACTTTGAGTGATACACGAGTGGTAAAATCAAGAGTGAAAACAAAAGAGTGAACGTGAGATAGTGAGGACCTACCTTGTTTTCTTTACGTTTGTTCGTTTTGTAGGTACCATGAAGAAAGGAACCCACACCGAGTCATCCTCTACACCCCCAGTCGAACACCATTCGACTTCACCACCTTTGGACCTGTCCAAAGACCCTTCCAAAGCACCCATGGAGTCATACTCGGATCCACCCGCACCGTGGGATCCCAAGTACCATTTTGAAGCGTTGTCTAAGCATGTTCAAAGACAACACCAGGCTCTCTCCAACAAGATAGACGATTTAGTGCATGCCCTTGAACGCACTAAAACGACACCTGTCTTTCCTCCACCCATTCGAGGAAACCAACGCCTAGAGCATCACAACGAGCCTGAAGAGGAGTACTTTGATGAGAATACTGAAGAATTTGATCGAGGACGTCGCCCGAGACGAGGTCATAGTCGAGATGACTATGAAGAAGATCGAATGCTCCACAACATCAAGACGAGCATTCCAGAATTTGAAGGCCTTCACGATCCCGATATCTATCTTGATTGGGAACGTAAGGTAGAGAAGATTTTCGCATGCTATGATTTTTCAGAAGCTAAAAAGGTGCAGCTAGCATGTTTGGAGTTTAAAGGCTACGCAGCCACTTGGTGGGAAATGCAGCAAGAGAGAAGACGAAGAAACAGAAATCCACCCATTGACAATTGGGAGGAAATGAAAGGATTCTTGCGTGGGACGCTTCATTCCAGTCCACTATGAAAGAGAGCTTGAGAAGAAGCTCAACCGGATCAAGCAAGGAGCTAGATCGATCGAAGAGTACCATAAAGAGCTCGAAACTGCCCTGAATCGAGTCGGAAAAGAGGAGACCTTAAATGCTACCATCATTCGGTACATTGAAGGTATGAATCCAGACATTGCCTGTGAAGTAGAGCTCAAAGAATTCACAAGCATAGAGAGAATGGTGCAATACGCATCAATTGTGGAAAAGCAGTTGCGAGAAGGCCGCCGTCGATCCAGTCAAAGTGCAGCCCCTACTCGATCATCTTGGAGTAAAGGTACACCTTCCACATCACCTTCTACTCCTTCTACCGATTCCACACGACCCCGAGGTCAATCCGGCCCTCCGGAACGCCGTTTTGATCGTTCTACACCGCAAGCAAGCCGTAGACCCGAGTCTACGCCCAGGCCACCTTTCCAACGGCCCAATCAACCTAATTCAGCACCGAATGCAGCCCCTAGTCGAGCCCGTGACATTCAGTGTCATAAATGCCAAGGTTGGGGTCATTTTCAGAACCAGTGTCCAAACCGGCGTGTTCTGTTCCTCAATGAACAGAAT
This sequence comes from Perilla frutescens, assembly GCA_026008535.1. Taxonomy (NCBI): domain Eukaryota; kingdom Viridiplantae; phylum Streptophyta; class Magnoliopsida; order Lamiales; family Lamiaceae; genus Perilla; species Perilla frutescens. The sequence continues at coordinate 47,326,798 of BRKX01000014.1, forward strand.
GGACTTGAATCAGCCAGTGAAGATGAAGAGGAGACCCAAGACGCCGCCCCTGAAGCAGTCAAGGTCCCTGAAGTCGAGCCAGATGATGATGAAGTCGAGCTACCTCATGTCAGCTTGGTTTCTATTCGCAGTCTGAACATCAACCATGAAGACGAAGAGCAATCGCAAAGAGAGAACATCTTCTACACTCGAGTTGCCATCAAAGATTAGACTTGTGCCATGATCATCGACAGTGGAAGTGTAATCAACGCAATCAGTCAGTATGCCGTTGATAAACTCGCCCTCACCACAACAAAGCATCCAAAACCGTACAAGTTGCAGTGGCTCACAGATCGCGGATCCATCAGAGTTACAGGTCAGGTACACGTTTCCTTTACTAAAGGTCGCTATTCTGACACTGTTCTTTGTGATGTTATTCCCATGGAAGCAGCCCATATACTTTTAGGAAGACCGTGGCAGTTCGACAGAAAAGCAGTTCCTGATGGGTTAGCCAACACCTACTCGATTACTCGAGATGGTCGAACCACTGTACTCAAGCCACTCACTCCTAAAGCCGTTGCAGAGGATCAAGAAAGGATGCAAGAGAGATTCAAGCAAGAACGGGCAAAACAAGCCGCAGCCGCAGCCCGAACCAGTTCGGCCGCCACCTCTCAGCCGAACACAACACCAAGTTCGACCAATGCAGCCCCTAAGACACCTCCTAATGATGTCTTAGCTCGTGGAAAAGCCACCGGATCAGACCCAAGCAAAGAGAAGAATCGATCCCTGTTCATCTCAGTTCAAGGCGTAGAGAAAGCACTAAAAGCAGGTTTACCTTTCGTTCTTTTATCTTATAAGGACAGTGCTACTAATGGTGTTTCTTTACCTTGTGATGTGCAGCCACTTATGGAGGAGTTCGCGGATGTGTTCCCGGATGAGATTCCAAGTGGATTACCTCCAGTTCGTGGGATCGAGCACCAGATCGACTTCGTACCCGGCGCAGTCTTACCCAACCGACCGGCGTACCGCACGTCCCCTGAAGAGACGAAGGAGATCGATCGCCAAGTTAAGGAGTTGCTAGAGAAGAAGCAAATCCGAGAGTCGATGAGCCCTTGTGCAGTTCCAGTCATTCTAGTGCCCAAGAAGAACAATGAATGGAGAATGTGCATGGATTGCCGCGCCATCAATAAAATAACAGTTAAGTACAGATTTCCTATCCCTAGACTTGATGATATGCTAGATGAATTAAGTGGTTCTCATGTGTTTTCTAAGATAGATTTGAGATCTAGTTATTTTCAAGTTAGAATGCATGAAGGGGATGAATGGAAAACTGCGTTTAAAACAAAGCATGGTTTATATGAGTGGTTAGTTATGCCTTTTGGCCTCACTAATGCACCGAACACGTTTATGAGGTTAATGAATCATGTTTTGCGTGATGTGATTGGTAAATTTGTTGTTGTCTACTTTGATGATATTTTGATTTACAGTCACAATGCACAGGCGCACTTAGATCATCTTAGGCGTGTTTTCTGTCTTCTGCGTGATGCTAAGTTGTATGGAAACTTGTCTAAATGTTCTTTTTGCATGGATGAAGTCGTATTTTTAGGCTTTGTCGTTAGTTCACGAGGTATTGAGGTAGACCGTTCCAAAATCAAAGCGATTGAGGAATGGCCAACCCCGAAAAACGCCTCTGAGGTTCGATCATTCCATGGTCTAGCTGGGTTTTACCGTAGTTTTGTACGGGATTTCTCCAGTATAGCCGCCCCTCTTACTGAGCTAAGTAAGAAGGATCGGAAATTTGAGTGGGGTAAACAACAAGAGCATGTTTTTAATACTTTGAAGTCATTGTTATGTTCTGCTCCTGTTTTGTGTTTACCTGATTTTTCCAAAACTTTTGAGATCGAATGTGATGCCTCCGGGATAGGTATTGGTGCTGTTTTGATGCAGGAAAAACGTCCCGTGGCATACTTCAGTGAGAAGTTAAATGGCGCCTCCCTTAGGTACTCCCAGTACGATAAAGAGCTCTACGCTTTGAAGCGTGTGTTGGACACATGGCAGCATTATCTCTGGCCTAAGGAGTTCGTCATCCACACGGATCATGAAAGCTTGAAGCATTTGAAAGGGCAAAACAATCTGAACAAAAGACATGCGAGATGGGTCGAGTTCATCGAATCCTTTCCGTATGTTATCAAGTACAAGAAAGGCGAGGAAAACGTGGTCGCCGACGCCCTATCAAGAAGGTACGCTCTTTTGAACTTAATGCATGCTAAGATGCTTGGTTTTGAGTCTATTAAAGCACTGTATGTTGATGACGCCTATTTCAGCCCCATCTTTGCTTCATGTAGCTCGAAATCTAGGTCCTATGATGGTTATTATGTGCATGATGGTTTCTTGTTCAAAGAGTCGAAATTATGCATCCCTACCTGTTCTATGCGTGAGTTATTAGTGTTAGAATCGCATGCGGGAGGTTTAATGGGTCACTTTGGTGTGCATAAGACATTGAACTTGCTGCATGAACACTTCTTTTGGCCGCATATGCGTAAGGATGTAGAGAATGTGTGTAGTCGTTGCATTACTTGTCGTCAAGCTAAATCCACTTCACACCCGTTCGGTCTTTATTCGCCCCTACCCGCCCCCTCTTCTCCTTGGATTGATATTTCTATGGATTTCATCTTAGGATTGCCTAGGTCTAGGTCGAGTAAGGATTCTGTGTTTGTTGTAGTTGATAGGTTTTCCAAAATGGCTCATTTCATTGCATGTAGGAGAACTGATGATGCTATACATGTTGCCAACTTGTTCTTTGTGCATGTTGTTAGATTGCATGGAATTCCTCGTACTATTGTTAGTGATAGGGATTATAAGTTTTTAGGACATTTCTGGCGTGTTTTGTGGGGAAAATTAGGTACTAAGTTATTGTTTTCTACTGCATGTCATCCACAAACCGATGGTCAAACTGAGGTTGTGAATCGCACTTTAGGAGCTTTACTTAGGTCTCTAATTAAGAATAATTTGAAGTCATGGGAAGAATGTTTACCTTATGCTGAATTTGCTTATAATCGTGTTGTGCATTCTTCTACTAACATGTCTCCTTTTGAGGTTGTTTATGGATTTAATCCGTTAACTCCTAATGATTTGTTACCTTTACCTGTTGAGCATCTAACAAGTGTTAAAGGTATGAAAAGAGCTGATTTTATTCAAGAGATGCATGAGAAGGTACGTGCCCGGATTGAGCACCAAGGCTCAAGGATAGCCGCCGCACGCAACACGAGGCGTAAGCGTGTGATATTCCAGCCCGGAGATCGTGTTTGGGTACACCTTAGCCCTGGCCGATTTCCGAACTTGAGGAAGTCCAAGTTGTCGCCCCGTGGAGATGGTCCCATTACTGTTCTAAGCCGTGTTAATGATAATGCATACCGCATTGATCTACCTGGTGAGTATAAGTGTTCTTCTACGTTTAATGTTGCTGATTTATCTCCTTTTGTAGCAGATGAATTCGACCATGATGAGGAGTCAAATTCGAGGACGAATTCTTTTCAGCAGGGGGGGAATGATGAGGACATCCATAGCAATGAGGAAGTCAATGAAGAGCTTCAATTCAAAGGACCCGTCACAAGATTAAGAGCTAAGAAGTTGCAAGATTATTTGCAAGCTACAATTCGCAAGAAGCTTGAAGAAGAAGACGGCGTACAAGGAAGCTTGAAGATGATGACCTTGTTGACATTGGAAGATGGAGATCAAGATATGGAGTGCAATACATGAAGAAGGCGTTCAAGTATGCTTTTGTTGGGCTTGATGTGTATACTTGCTATTCAGCCCAAGTTAAGCATGTATGGTGGAAAAGCCCAAAATAATCGGCCCTTGATGATCCAATTAAGGGGATTGATTTATTAGTCTATAGTATTTTATTTATTATATTATGGACGAATTTTTGGCAGATTTTTAGTTAAGATTTTCGGTTATTTTTAGATAGAATTTTGACTAGATTTTTAGATAAGGCAAGATCTACAAAATCTACCTTAAATAGAATTCTAGTTTAGGAAGTAGTCAAAGTCCAATTCTAGTCTAAATTGGACTATAATTTTCGTCCCTTAGCCTTAGGAATTCGATCCAACTATTATAAATAGTGGATCCATGTCTCATTGTTACTTTAGACTATATTTGATCATTAAGCATTTGCTTTCAATATCGTCTCTCCCCGTTTAATCTTTTGTGAGTTTAGATAATTAAATTCATACTCTTAGATTTAGCACCTCTAAGTTTTACAAAGGGAATTCACCGTCCACGTTCGAGGGATCGTCGGAAACTCGCTACTTGAAGATCAACTTAAAGAATTTGGCCTTGTGTACGTTCGAGATTCAAGGCAACTTTCGGGTTGTAATTCACAACACTATCACCACCGCCGTCCAGCCTTCACGACGCCACCATCAACACCCCGTCGTCCGTTTCAAGATTCATCCACCGTTCGTGTCTAAGATCGTGTTCATCTCGTTCAATCCGTAAGTCCAACATAACTCTATCATATCCTATCTACTCTAGCCATTCTAAACCCAATCAATACCTTCGAAAATCCATCAACCTTGCCATCATCATTGCCGTCCAAAACAGCCCCATATTTGTTGGATTTGTGTTATTTTGTGTGTCATTGTCTAGGTATTTTAGTTGAGTCTTAGTCGTCTAGTTTGTTCCAATATTATTCCGCTTATTTTACTTTGATTATTTGAGTCATCGTAGACACAAAAACTTACGTGTGTCGACGTGTGTTCGTTCCTAGAGTTCGGGTCGTATCACAAGTGTTAAAGGTACAAGAAAAGCGGAACAAGTTAAGGAGATGCATGTGAAAATACGTGCGCGTATTGAAGCCGTTGGCGCACATAATGCTGTTCAAAAGAATAAACGGCGCAAGCAAGTGATTTTCCAGCCTGGAGATCGCGTTTGGATTCATCTGAGTCCTGGACGGTTTTCTAACTTGAGAAAGTCGAAACTTATGCCAAGAGGAGATGGACCGTTCACCGTGCTGAGTCGAGTCAATGACAATGCATATCGCATTGATCTACCCGGTGAGTATAAGTGTTCGTCTACATTTAATATTGCTGACTTATCTCCCTTTTCTGCAGATGATGAGTTCGAACAAGATGAGTCCGAGAATTCGAGGACGAATTCTTTTCAGCAGGGGGGGAATGATGAGATCGAGCTTAGCAATGAAGAAAATTATCCGGAGCTGCAGTTTAAAGGTCCAATGACGCGTTTGCGAGCTAAGAAGTTGCAAGCTTATTTACAAGTTTCTATTCGTCGCAAATTCGAGTTGCATGAAGATGAAGTGAAGAGCAGCCCAAGATGGATCACCATGCTATCCATTATTGAAGAGGAAGGAAGCATGAAGACGTGAGAAGAAGAATGACGCCATTTGGACGTGTGCATTAAAAGTTATACGCGTTTGCATGGGAAATCGGGAGATGCTGTTTTTCATGCAAAGGTGGCAAGAATAATACATATGGGCCACGAATTATTTATGATATATTGCAGCCCATATTGTGTTATTAAAGGTCCAAAAGTGGCGAAAATAAGAGGCCCAAAGTTAGTTAGGATTTATCATTATCTAGTTAGATTTATATGGATTTTTGTTATCTTATTTTTGGTATCTTTTGATTTTATCCTAGATTGATTAGGATTAGTATTTTTTAATGTTTATCTAGTTAATTAGGGTTTAATTTTCGTCCATATGCTCTCCTATAAATAGGAGTACCTTGTGACATTATTATTCAGACAATTGCAAGAAATCAAGAGTTATTTCTCAATCTGTCTCAAGATCTTTTGTTGATCGAAATTTTATCTTCAAAGTTCTATTGTTTTAGCAACTCAATAGTCCTATTCAAGTTCTTCAGGGTGCGTTCAAGTACTTGGGAGAATTGCTATCCGGAGAAGTTAGACGTGCGCGTTCGGGTTATCAACACGGGTTCGCCGAATCTTTCCAATCCACAACACTACCATCGCCGCCGCCAAGTCCATCTACACCAAAGCCTTTCGCCGCCACCATCACCATTATTCCAGCCATCTTCAAGTGTTCCAAGTGTCCTCATCGTCGTTCTTTTCGTTGTTCAAATTTATAGTAAGTTTTACCGTTTAATTCGAGTCGGTTTGAATCCTTCTTTAGCTGACGTTGTTCGAGTCCTTAAAGTCTTCCGCCTGCTTATTCTTCGTGTCTTGGAGTCTTTGTCTGGGTTCAGCTGAAGTTCCAATCCATTCTACCTATCATCTACATCTCGACGCCACTACCTTTATTCACAAGACACTATTCGTCCGCCTCCTATCTTCCACAAACTATCCTAGTAAGTTCTATATCAATTCGAGTCCAAAATTCCTATCTCTTTGAGTCGGATTGTTCCTTCCTTTCTCGCTGACGTTGTTCGATTCTTAAGTCTTCCGCTTGCGTATTCTTGTGTCTTGGATTATTTGTCCGGGTCACATCAGAAGCTCTCAATGGTATTCTTGGATTTGATTCTTTTATGCTTTTCGGGTTCGTATCATTCCCCTCCTCTTGAAAAGAATTCGTCCTCGAATTCAAATCTCCAGGATCAAAGACGAACGCGAATGGATCATCAATCTTTCTTTGCACAAACCCAACTTTCAATGGAATAACTTCAACAACCTGTAAAATATAGATAGCACAAGAAAATGGTTGACAAATGATGTTAGAATTCGGCAGCTCCTCCATGCTTGCTTGATCGAATTCTTTGTGATCTTCAACCATTGCTCCACTGATGTCATTCTCCTTTTTAGAACATGGTTGTAATTCCTCCAACTTTTCAACTTCTTTGGATTCCTCAACGGCGGCAACAACCTTCATTTCTTCTCTCTCGACTACTCCAACATCTTCACAAGTAGCAACATCTATCAATTCATCAATAGGCGCATCGACTGAAATTGTTACCTCAAAAGTAGAATCTTCTTTGATGGCAACGATCTCAGATGGTAACTCAACATGGATCTCCTCTTGAATGTTGTGAGCTTGGTTTGGCACATCCATGACTGGCTGAACTGGTGATGCAGGCCGTGTAGGTGGTACATAGGTACGTAGAAACTCCTCGAATGACTCAGGTTCGCTCCAACGAAATGGGACTGTTTGGCGATGAGCTCTAGGTGATAACTCTACATTTGACTCTACTTGAACCTCTTCTTTTGACTTCATCTCTAGTCTCTCCAACCACTTCTCTATCTCAATGGCGTATTGCACCATGTCTTTCAACTTGTCGAAGTGATACAATGCTACCTTTTCTCGGATTTTCCTTCGTAGACCAGCGAGGAATCTATCCATGGTATCTTCTAGATACTCCTCTATATCAGCTCGTCTCATGGCTTCAATCATTTTGTAGTAGTAGTCATTTACACTTCGATCTCTTTGCCTAAGCTTGTATAGCTTTTCCTCCAACTCCCATTGGTAGTGGTCTAGAAAGAAGTGTTTCCGCATCAAATCTTTCAACTCACGCCATGTGTCAATAGGTGGAAGGTGATCTCGGTGGCATCGATTTTGTTGGAATTCCCACCATGTTGCTGCGTAGTCTTTAAACTCCAATGTGGCTAATTGCACCTTCTTTGGCTCTGGGAAGTAGTGATACTTAAAAATCTTATCAACTCTGCGTTCCCAATCTAGGTACACTTCTGGATCATATAGACCCTCAAACTCTGGGATGGTTATCTTGTTGCGGTGTAGACCATCGGCATCTCTGAATCGATTCGGGCGGACTCGGACTGGATTCATCTTAACGGTGTAGGTAAACCTGCTGATTGGTGTATGTGAACAACGGGTGTATGGGTGTATGGGTGTACGGGTGTATGGGTGTACGGACTATGTGGTGTATAAGGTGCACCGGGTGTAGGTGTGTATGATCTGAAAATTTCGAATCCTAGAGGTGTAAGGATTGAAATCTATGATGGATAAGGATGGATGATCTTGATTAGATATGGATTAGGATGGAAGATATCTAAACAAGGTAGGAAATCTAGTGGATAAGGTAGAATATTTTTGGATAAGTTTGACCAAGTGTGAACACAATCTAACAAATCCCAAAATATCTATCTAAGATGGATTCAAGCCTATCTAAAACAATAAAATCGAATTCAACAAGAAAATATATCTGAATTTTCGTTTTTTATTTTATCCGGCGACTTTTTCTTCTTTTTTTTTAGCCGATGTCTTTTGCTCTCTTTTGTTTTTCAATGAATAATAATCAGATTACAATAGACTCGAAATAATACGAAAGTTAAATGACACGTAAGACATATAAATGACACGTACGAAAAATAACTAACACGTAAATGACACGTCGGATTGAACCACGACCAGCAGAGCTGACGTGGCTCTGATGCCAAATTTATGGTGTGACCCGGATAATGAATCCAAGACACGAGAGAAAACGTAGCGGAAGACTTTTAGATCGAAACACGTCAGGCGAATGAAAGATTCAATCCGACACTATGAATAAACTAAACTAACGACTAAACTTGATATTTAAGACTCGAATATGAAAGAAAAAGGGTATGGTCGTGATGAAGCCACGAAAATCCTTGAAGAACTTAATCCGGAGCTGCAAATACGTGGTTCAATTACACGATTTCGAGCAATACAATTGCAAGGATTTTTCCAAGCATTTGTATGTAAGAAATTCAAAGATGACAAAGATGTTGAGAGCAACTCCAAAATTGTTACTTTGCTAGTAATTAAAGATTGGAGATCAAGGTTTGAAGAAGAGAACATGAAGAACTCGTCGAGTTGTGCATGCGTGCACGAGATCAGATTTTTGGCCCTTTAATTAATTTAATTAGGGGTTGAATTTTATTTAGACTATAGTATTTATTTAATTATGTTAGACTATAGTTTAGTTCAGATTTTATTTATTTATTTATTAATTTTCGTCCATAAGTTGATAGAGTTTGACTAGAATTGTATTTAAGGCAATTTCCTACCTTGAATAGAATTCTAGCTTAGGAAACTTCCTAGTATAGTTAGAGATCCCTTTTGGATCAATTTTTAGGCCTTTTAAGCTTATTATTTTCGTCCCTATAGCTCTTATAAATAGGGGATCATTGTTACATTGATACTTTAGACTATATTTGATTAATTAAGCTTTGCTTTCAATATTGTCTCAACCCCGTTTAAATCTTTGTGAGTTTTGATTAACAAATTCATATTCTTGGAGCTAGCAACTTTAAGTCTTACTCAAGGGTATTGCTTAATCCACTTGAGAGATTAACCGGTATTCGCTATCGAAGAGCAACTTGGAGATTTCATTCTTGGATACGTTCGAGATTCAAGGAGGCTATCGGGTTGTGATTCACATCAACGAATCATCATCCATCAACCATCATCGACGTCTTCCATCCTCATCGACGCACGCCTAAATTCAGCCCCCAAGTTCGAATTTCATCAACCGTTCCATTCAACACGTAAGTTCGTTTCACCCCTATCATATCCTATCTACTCCAAGCCTTCTTCACAAGCCACAAACACATGAATCCTTCATTAATTCCAGCCCCCATACACGTTCCCTTTCAGCCCCTTTAACCTTTGGTATTGTGTTATATAGTTTGTGTCTTTTTTCTAGGTATTTTAGTTGTCTAGATTAGCCGTATTTTTGTGTCGGATTGAATCCTTCTTAATTCTGACGTGTTTCGATTCTTAAGTCTTCCGCTACATTCTCAAGATTCGTCCTAGCATAGTCCGGGTCGTATCATAAATTTGGCATCAGAGCCACGTCAGCTCTGCTGGTCGTGGTTCAATCCGACGTGTCATTTTTATCCTACGTGTCGTCTTACCTGTCTTTTTCATTTTTATTGTATCGAGTTGTAATAGCATGGCTATCAATTGAAAAAAAAAAGAGTATCGACAAAAAAAAAGAGAAAAAGCCGTCGAAAAAAAAAAAGAAAAAAAAATTCGGATAAAAAAAAAAGGAAAAAAAATCCGAAAATTAAAAAAAAAAGAGGTATATTCATTGTGTTTCCAATTGAGTCTTGTTTTATTTTGGTACTTTCCTTTTAGTCAAGTTCTACATTTGGAACTTACCTTGTGAGTCAAATTTTAATTTTGGTAATTTCCTTCTAGGATAATTCCTTAGTTGGTAATTTCCTTTAGAGTCTTATTTTATTTTTGGAACTTTCCTTCCAAGTTTTTATTTTATTTTGGTAGTTTCCTTTTGAGTTGTAATTTATTTTTAGTTCTTTCCTTTTAGAGTCTAGTTCAATTAGGATATTTAGATTGTTTCACAATTGTGTAACACTTTCCAAATTACCTAATCTTTCTTTCCTTCTACCTTTGGATTTATTTTTGGATTCCTATTCTATTTGGGAACTTCAAAAATACATCTAATTCTTTCCTTTTCTAGCTTTCTTCCATCCAAATCCTTTCAAACCTTCCATATACACTTCCTCCCTTCAAATTTTCGTCCACCATCATCAAGGGGATCGAAAATTCATCTTATTCCACATATATCATCTGTTCACACTCATATACACCATCCGGACCATACACATATGCACCCATGTACCATTCGGTCCATGCACCATACACCAATCATACTCCGTATACCCGTACACCATATACATCAAATCCTCGCCATCTCTACCGCAACAACAACATGATCATACCTGAGTTTGAAGGTCTATACTATCCCGACATCTATTTGGATTGGGAATGCAAAGTAGAAAAACTTTTTGAGTGCTATGACTTCCCCGAGAAAAAGAAAGTGCAGTTAGTTTCGTCAAAGTTTAAAGGCTACGCAACAACATGGTGGGAATTCCAGCAGAACCGGTGCCATAGAGATCACCTTCCACCTATCGACACATGGCGTGAGTTGAAAGATTTGATGCGGAAACGCTTCATTCCAGACCACTACCAATGGGAGTTGGAGGAAAAGCTATACAAGCTTAGACAAAGAGATCGAAGTGTAAATGACTACTACAACAAAATGATTGAAGCCATGAGACGAGCTGATGTAGAAGAATATCCAGAAGACACCATGGATAGATTTCTAGCTGGTCTACGAAGGGCAATCCGTGAAAGAGTAGCAATGTACCGCTTCGACGAGTTGGAAGACATGGTGGAATACGCCATCCGGATAGAAAAATGGCTAGAAGAACTAGAGATGAAGTCAAAAGAAGAGGTTCAAGTAGAGTCAAATGTAGAGTTGTCACCTAGAGCTCATCGCCAAACAGCCCCATTTCGTTGGAGCGAACCTGAGTCATTCGAGGAGTTTCTACGTACATATGTGCCACCTACACGACCTGCATCACCAGTTCAGCCGGTCATGAATGTGCCAAGCCAAGCCAGCAACATTCAAGAAGAGATCCACGTTGAGTTACCATCTGAGATCGTTGCCATCAAAGAAGATTCTACTTTTGAGGTAACAATTTCAGTTGATGCATCTATTGAAGAACTGATCGATGTTGCAACTTGTGAGAATGTTGAAGAAGAAGAGAAGGTTGTTGAAGAGCTTGATCTAGAAGAAATGGAGATCATTACTGCAGTTGAAGAAGTTGAAGAGTTGTTGGAGATACAACCTTGTTATGAAAAGGAGAATGACATCCGTGAGACAATGGTTGAAGATCATGAAGAGCTCGAACAAGCTAGCATGGCGAATCCAATGAGTTCTAACATTTTTTGTCTACCATTTTCTTGTGATATCTTTATTTTACAGGTTGATGAAGATGTTCCATTGGAAGTTGATGTACCACCAAGTTTGAACGTGGATACCATACCGAGGCAATCTATGGAGCTAGAGTTTCGGATGATTAACACAAGTGGAATGTTCTCGTTCATGTTCATGAAGATGTGTTTTATGCAGCTTGTGCAAAAAGAATTTGATGGCCAGTTCGTGTTCGTCTTTGATCCCGGAGCTTTGAATTCGAGGACGAATTCTTTTCAAGAGGAGGGGAATGATGAAGCCACGAAAATCCTTGAAGAACTTAATCCGGAGCTGCAAATACGTGGTTCAATTACACGATTTCGAGCAATACAATTGCAAGGATTTTTCCAAGCATTTGTATGTAAGAAATTCAAAGATGACAAAGATGTTGAGAGCAACTCCAAAATTGTTACTTTGCTAGTAATTAAAGATTGGAGATCAAGGTTTGAAGAAGAGAACATGAAGAACTCGTCGAGTTGTGCATGCGTGCACGAGATCAGATTTTTGGCCCTTTAATTAATTTAATTAGGGGTTGAATTTTATTTAGACTATAGTATTTATTTAATTATGTTAGACTATAGTTTAGTTCAGATTTTATTTATTTATTTATTAATTTTCGTCCATAAGTTGATAGAGTTTGACTAGAATTGTATTTAAGGCAATTTCCTACCTTGAATAGAATTCTAGCTTAGGAAACTTCCTAGTATAGTTAGAGATCCCTTTTGGATCAATTTTTAGGCCTTTTAAGCTTATTATTTTCGTCCCTATAGCTCTTATAAATAGGGGATCATTGTTACATTGATACTTTAGACTATATTTGATTAATTAAGCTTTGCTTTCAATATTGTCTCAACCCCGTTTAAATCTTTGTGAGTTTTGATTAACAAATTCATATTCTTGGAGCTAGCAACTTTAAGTCTTACTCAAGGGTATTGCTTAATCCACTTGAGAGATTAACCGGTATTCGCTATCGAAGAGCAACTTGGAGATTTCATTCTTGGATACGTTCGAGATTCAAGGAGGCTATCGGGTTGTGATTCACATCAACGAATCATCATCCATCAACCATCATCGACGTCTTCCATCCTCATCGACGCACGCCTAAATTCAGCCCCCAAGTTCGAATTTCATCAACCGTTCCATTCAACACGTAAGTTCGTTTCACCCCTATCATATCCTATCTACTCCAAGCCTTCTTCACAAGCCACAAACACATGAATCCTTCATTAATTCCAGCCCCCATACACGTTCCCTTTCAGCCCCTTTAACCTTTGGTATTGTGTTATATAGTTTGTGTCTTTTTTCTAGGTATTTTAGTTGTCTAGATTAGCCGTATTTTTGTGTCGGATTGAATCCTTCTTAATTCTGACGTGTTTCGATTCTTAAGTCTTCCGCTACATTCTCAAGATTCGTCCTAGCATAGTCCGGGTCGTATCAGGTCGTATAGTATGATGATAGGGGGTGAAGAAAGGCTGGTGTAGATAGGTTATGATAAGAAAATAGGAAACTTACAATATAGGTGCTTAACTCGGCGCGAATAGCACGTATGCTTGAAATTGGTGGAATCAGCTTGGAAACTCGATGAACTTGATGGATGATGGTGATATGGACGAATTGATGAAGGATGGATGTCGTTGAAGGTGGCTTTGGCGGCAGTGAAGTTTGGTAGAAGGGTCGGCTAGGATCGGCGAACCCGTGTTGTAAACCCGAACGCGCACGTCTAGCTTCTCCGGATAGCAATTCTCCCAAGTACTCGTTATACCCTGAAGAACTTGAATAAGACTATTGAATTGCTAGATCAATAGAATTGTGTTTGATCAACCAAAGGATCGATAAATGTGATCAACCAAAGGATCGGTGAGACAATTGAGAAATTAACTCTTTATTTCATGCAACGTCTGAATTATGAATGTCACAGGGTGCTCCTATTTATAGGAGTGTATATGGATGAAAATTAGAGTCCTAAAAGCTAAAGAAACCGAAAATATACTAATCCTAATCAAACTAGGATAAAATCAAAAGATACCAAAAATAAGGTAACAAAAATCTATCTAAATCTAACTAGATAAGGATAAATCCCAAAGTGGATTTGGGCTGGATATTCTCACCATGCTTGGACCCAAAATACACGTCCATGGGCTGAATTAAGTGTATTAATTTCGTGGCCCCTGTGTGTGTAATTCTTGCCACCTTTTGATGAGGACATCCATAGCAATGAGGAAGTTAATGAAGAGCTTCAATTCAAAGGACCCGTCACAAGACTACGAGCTAAGAAGTTGCAAGAATATTTGCAAGTTACAATTCGCAAGAAGCTTGAAGAAGAAGACGGCGTGCAAGGAAGCTTGAAAATGATGAACTTGTTGATATTGGAAGATGTAGATCAAGACATAGAGAACACAACATGAAGATGTGCACGTGTGCATGTGGACGTGTGCATGGGCTTGAAGTGAAGAAGAATCGGCCGAGTTTCAACTAGGCCAATTTTCAGTCCTATTGATTTTAGATAAGGTAAGATCTACAAGTTCTACCTTAAATAGAATTCTAGTTTAGGAATTATCCAAACACAATCCTAGATTGATTTGGACTATGATTTTCGGTCCTTAGCTTATAGTTTTCGATCCACCTATTATTATAAATAGGGGATCCATGTTTCATTGTTACTTTAGACTATATTTGATTATTAAGCCTTTGCTTTCAATATCGTCTCTCCCCTTTTGATCTTTGTGAGTTTAGATAATTAAATTCATACTCTTAGATTTAGCATCTCTAAGTTTTACAAAGGGAATTTGCCGTCCACGTTCGAGGGATCGTCGGAAACTCGCTATCCGAAGAGCAACTTAAAGAATTTGGCCTTGTGTACGTTCGAGATTCAAGGCAACTTTCGGGTTGTAATTCACAACACCATCACCGCCGCCGTCCAGCCACCTTCGACGCCACCACCATCCACCGTCGTCCATCTCAACCATCATCCTCAAGATCATGTTCTCTTCGTTACATCCGTAAGTCCATCGTATCTCTAACATACCCTATCTACTCAAGCCATTCTAAACCAATACACACCATCGAAATTCCATTCTCCACATCATCATAATTCTCGTCCAAAATACCGTTCATAACAGCCCCCATCCTTTGGATATTGTGTTATTTTGTGTGTCATTGTCTAGGTATTTTAGTTGAGTCTTAGTCGTCTAGTTTGTTCCAATTTTATTCCGCTTATTTTACTTTGATTATTTGAGTCATCGTAGACACAAAAACTTACGTGTGTCGACGTGTGTTCGTTCCTAGAGTTCGGGTCGTATCATAAAAGTGGTATCAAAGCCACGTCGGCTTTGGTTCGATTTTTGTGTCGTATTGTATTTTACGTTTAATCAAATTGTAATTTAATTTCCGTATTGTTCATTGTTAAAAAAAAAAAAAAAAGAAAGAAGAAAAGGCACGATCAAAAAAAAAAAAGAGACAAAAAAAAAAGAGCCGATCGATTAAAAAAAAAAAATCGAAATATTTTGTTTCCTTTTGTTCAATTTTTAATTTTGGTACTTTCCTTTTGGTACTAGGTTGTTAGTTGGTAATTACCTTAATAAGTCTTTCTTATTTTTGGTAGTTTCCTTCAAGTTTGTTTTACTTTTGGAACTTTCCATACAAGTTCTATTTCTTGTTGGTAACTTCCTTAAGTGTCTTATTTTATTTTTGGTTCTTTCCTTCTAGAGTCTAGGCTAATTAAGATATTTAGATTGTGTCACATAGATTGATACATATCCAAATCCCCTACTTACCTTATCTCTTTCTTTCTTCCTTATCTATTCTATTTCTTTCCTTCTTTACCTAGATTTATTTTTGGATTTCCTAATCTATTTGGAACTTCAATAATTGATCTACTTCTTTCCTTTCCTACCACCCATACTCGACCAACACCCATACATACCTCAAAACAATCGGCCACCCCCATCCCATACTACACTACATTCGGCCACTACCATACCCACACATACTCAACCCGTATCTCATCTACACATACCAAATTCATCCTTGTTCCGAGAATAGCATTCCCGTCCTTCCTCGAAACAAACCACACGATTCCCTTACCTTCATATACACGATTTTCACACACTGTGCACCATACACTTTGAGTGATACACGAGTGGAAAAATCAAGAGTGAAAACAAACGAGCGACAGTGAGATTGTGAGGATCTTCCTTGTTTTCCTTTACGTTTGTTCGTTTTGTAGGTATCATGAAGAAAGGAACCCACACTGAGTCATCCTCTACACCACCATTCGACCCCCAGTCGACTTTTCCATCTTTGGACCCATCCAAAGACCCTTCCAAAGCACCCATGGAGTCATATTCGGATCCACCCGCACCGTGGGATCCCAAGTACCACTTCGAAGCGTTGTCTAAGCATGTTCAAAGACAACACCAGGACCTCTCCGACAAGATAGACGATTTAGTGCATGCTCTTGAACGCACTAAAACGACACCTGTCTTTCCTCCACCCATTCGAGGAAACCAACGCCTAGAGCATCACAACGAGCCTGAAGAGGAGTACTTTGATGAGAATACTGAAGAATTTGATCGAGGACGTCGCCCGAGACGAGGTCATAGTCGAGATGACTATGAAGAAGATCGAATGCTCCACAACATCAAGACGAGCATTCCAGAATTTGAAGGCCTTCACGATCCCGATATCTACCTTGATTGGGAACGTAAGGTAGAGAAGATTTTCACATGCTATGATTTTTCAGAAGCTAAAAAGGTGCAGCTAGCATGTTTGGAGTTTAAAGGCTATGCAGCCACTTGGTGGGAAATGCAGCAAGAAAGAAGACGAAGAAACAGAAATCCACCCATTGACAATTGGGAGGAAATGAAAGGATTCTTGCGTGGACGCTTCATTCCAGTCCACTATGAAAGAGAGCTTGAGAAGAAGCTCAACCGGATCAAGCAAGGAGCTAGATCGATCGAAGAGTACCATAAAGAGCTCGAAACTGCCCTGAATCGAGTCGGAAAAGAGGAGACCTTAAATGCTACCATCATTCGGTACATTGAAGGTATGAATCCAGACATTGCCTGTGAAGTGGAGCTCAAAGAATTCACAAGCATAGAGAGAATGGTGCAATACGCATCAATTGTGGAAAAGCAGTTGCGAGAAGGCCGCCGTCGATCCAGTCAGACTTCAGCCCCTACTCGACAACCTTGAAGTAAAGGTACACCTTCCACATCACCTTCTACTCCTTCTACTGATTCCACACGACCCCGAGGTCAATCCGGCCCTCCGGAACGCCGTTTTGATCGTTCTACACCGCAAGCAAGCCGTAGACCTGAGTCTACACCCAGGCCACCTTTCCAACGGCCCAATCAGTCCACTCCAATGCCGAATGCAGCCCCTAGTCGAGCCCGTGACATCCAATGTCATAAATGCCAAGGTTGGGGTCATTTTCAGAACCAGTGTCCAAACCAGCGTGTTCTGTTCCTCAATGAACAGAATGGACTTGAATCAGCCAGTGAAGATGAAGAAGAGACCCAAGACGCCGCCCTTGAAGCAGTCAAGGTCCCTGAAGTCGAGCCAGATGATGATGAAGTCGAGCTACCTCATGTCAGCTTGGTTTCTATTCGCAGTCTGAACATCAACCGTGAAGACGAAGAACAATCGCAACGAGAAAACATTTTCTACACTTGAGTTGCAATCAAAGATCAGACTTGTGCCATGATCATCGACAGTGGGAGTGTAATCAACGCGATCAGTCAGTATGCCGTTGATAAACTCGCCCTCACCACAACAAAGCATCCAAAACCGTACAAGTTACAGTGGCTCACAGATCGCGGATCCATCAGAGTTACAGGTCAGGTACACGTTTCCTTTACTAAAGGTCGCTATTCTGACACTGTTCTTTGTGATGTTATTCCCATGGAAGCAGCCCATATACTTTTAGGAAGACCGTGGCAGTTCGACAGAAAAGCAGTTCACGATGGTTTAGCCAACACCTACTCGATTACTCGAGATGGTCGCACCACTGTACTCAAGCCACTCACTCCTAAAGCCGTTGTAGAGGATCAAGAAAGGATGCAAGAGAGATTCAAGCAAGAACGGGCAAAACAAGCCGCAGCCGCAGCCCGAACCAACTCGGTCGCCACTTCAACGCCGAGTTCCACCTCAAGTTCGACCAATGCAGCCCCTAAGACACCTCCTAATGATGCCTTAGCTCGTGGAAAAGCCACCGGATCAGACCCAAGCAAAGAGAAGAATCGATCCCTGTTCATCTCAGTTAAAGGCGTAGAGAAAGCACTAAAAGCAGGTTTACCTTTCGTTCTTTTATCTTATAAGGACAGTGCTACTAATGGTGTTTCTTTACCTTGTGATGTGCAGCCACTTATGGAGGAGTTCGCGGATGTTTTCCCGGATGAGATTCCAAGTGGATTACCTCCAGTTCGTGGGATCGAGCACCAGATCGACTTCGTACCCGGCGCAGTCCTACCCAACCGACCAGCGTACCGCACGTCCCCTGAAGAGACGAAGGAGATCGATCGCCAAGTAAAGGAGTTGCTAGAGAAGAAGCAAATCCGAGAGTCGATGAGCCCTTGTGCAGTTCCAGTTATTCTAGTGCCCAAGAAGAACAACGAATGGAGAATGTGCATGGATTGTCGCGCCATCAACAAAATAACAGTTAAGTACAGATTTCCTATCCCTAGACTTGATGATATTCTAGATGAATTAAGTGGTTCTCATGTGTTTTCTAAGATAGATTTGAGATCTGGTTATTTTCAAGTTAGAATGCATGAAGGGGATGAATGGAAAACTGCGTTTAAAACAAAGCATGGTTTATATGAGTGGTTAGTTATGCCTTTTGGTCTCACTAATGCACCGAGCACGTTTATGAGATTAATGAATCATGTTTTGCATGATGTGATTGGTAAATTTGTTGTTGTCTACTTTGATGATATTTTGATTTACAGTCACAATGCACATGCGCACTTAGATCATCTTAGGCGTGTTTTCTGTCTTCTGCGTGATGCTAAGTTGTATGGAAACTTGTCTAAATGTTCCTTTTGCATGGATGAAGTCGTGTTTTTAGGCTTTGTCGTTAGTTCACGAGGTATTGAGGTAGACCGTTCCAAAATCAAAGCGATTGAGGAATGGCCAACCCCGAAAAACGCCTCTGAGGTTCGATCATTCCATGGTCTAGCTGGGTTTTACCGTCGTTTTGTACGGGATTTCTCCAGTATAGCCGCCCCTCTTACTGAGCTAAGTAAGAAGGATCGGAAATTTGAGTGGGGTAAACAACAAGAGCATGCTTTTAATACTTTGAAGTCATTGTTATGTTCTGCTCCTGTTTTGTGTTTACCTGATTTTTCCAAAACTTTTGAGATCGAATGTGATGCCTCCGGGATAGGTATTGGTGCTGTTTTGATGCAGGAAAAACGTCCCGTGGCATACTTCAGTGAGAAGTTAAATGGCGCCTCCCTTAGGTACTCCACGTACGATAAAGAGCTCTACGCTTTGAAGCGTGCGTTGGACACATGGCAGCACTATCTCTGGCCTAAGGAGTTCGTCATCCACACGGATCATGAAAGTTTGAAGCATTTGAAAGGGCAAAACAATCTGAACAAGAGACATGCGAGATGGGTCGAGTTCATCGAGTCCTTCCCGTATGTTATCAAGTACAAGAAAGGCGAGGAAAACGTGATCGCCGATGCCCTATCAAGAAGGTACGCTCTTTTGAACTTAATGCATGCTAAGATGCTTGGTTTTGAGTCTATTAAAGCACTGTATGTTGAGGACGCCTATTTCAGCCCCATCTATGCTACATGTAGCTCGAAATCTAGGTCTTATGATGGTTATTATGTGCATGATGGTTTTCTGTTCAAAGAGTCGAAATTATGCATCCCTACTTCTATGCGTGAGTTATTAGTGTTAGAATCGCATGCGGGAGGTTTAATGGGTCACTTTGGTGTGCATAAAACATTGAACTTGCTGCATGAACACTTCTTTTGGCCGCATATGCGTAAGGATGTAGAGAATGTGTGTAGTCGTTGCATTACTTGTCGTCAAGCTAAATCCACTTCACACCCATTTGGTCTTTACTCGCTCCTACCCGCCCCCTCTTCTCCTTGGATTGATATTTCTATGGATTTCATCTTAGGATTGCCTAGAACTAGGTCGGGTAAGGATTCTGTGTTTGTTGTAGTTGATAGGTTTTCCAAAATGGCTCATTTCATTGCATGTAGGAAAACTGATGATGCTATACATGTTGCCAACTTGTTCTTTGTGCATGTTGTTAGATTGCATGGAATTCCTCGTACTATTGTTAGTGATAGGGATTCTAAGTTTTTAGGACATTTCTGGCGTGTTTTGTGGGGAAAATTAGGAACTAAGTTATTGTTTTCTACTGCATGTCATCCACAAACCGATGGTCAAACTGAGGTTGTGAATCGCACTTTAGGAGCTTTACTTAGGTCTCTAATTAAGAATAACTTGAAGTCATGGGAAGAATGTTTACCATATGCTGAATTTGCTTATAATCGTGTTGTGCATTCTTCTACTAACATGTCTCCGTTTGAGGTAGTTTATGGATTTAATCCGTTAACTCCTAATGATTTGTTACCTTTACCTGTTGAGCATCTAACAAGTGTTAAAGGTATGAAACGAGCTGATTTTATTCAAGAGATGCATGAGAAGGTACGTGCCCGGATTGAACACCAAGGCTCAAGAATAGCCGCCGCATGCAACACGAGGCACAAACATGTCATCTTTCAGCCCGGTGATCGTGTTTGGGTTCATTTAAGCCCCGGCCGATTTCCTAACTTGAGGAAGTCCAAGTTGTCGCCCCGTGGAGATGGTCCCTTCACTGTTCTAAGCCGTGTTAATGACAATGCATACCGCATTGATCTACCTGGTGAGTATAAGTGTTCTTCTACGTTTAACGTTGCTGATTTATCTCCTTTTCTTGCAGATGAATTCGACCATGATGAGGATTCAAATTCGAGGACGAATTCTTTTCAGCAGGGGGGGAATGATGAGGACATCCATAGCAATGAGGAAGTTAATGAAGAGCTTCAATTCAAAGGACTCGTCACAAGACTACGAGCTAAGAAGTTGCAAGAATATTTGCAAGTTACAATTCGCAAGAAGCTTGAAGAAGAAGACGGCGTGCAAGGAAGCTTGAAAATGATGAACTTGTTGATATTGGAAGATGTAGATCAAGACATAGAGAACACAACATGAAGATGTGCACGTGTGCATGTGGACGTGTGCATGGGCTTGAAGTGAAGAAGAATCGGCCGAGTTTGAACTAGGCCAATTTTCGGTCCTATTGATTTTATCTAGTAGTTATTTTATTTTGGACTATAGTATTTATTTTATTTAATTATACTATAGTTTAGATCAGATTTTTTATTAATTATTTAGGATAATTTTCGGTTACAATAAGTCATGGTTTGACTAGGATTTTAGATAAGGTAAGATCTACAACTTCTACCTTAAATAGAATTCTAGTTTAGGAATTATCCAAACACAATCCTAGATTGATTTGGACTATGATTTTCGGTCCTTAGCTTATAGTTTTCGATCCACCTATTATTATAAATAGGGGATCCATGTTTCATTGTTACTTTAGACTATATTTGATTATTAAGCCTTTGCTTTCAATATCGTCTCTCCCCTTTTGATCTTTGTGAGTTTAGATAATTAAATTCATACTCTTAGATTTAGCATCTCTAAGTTTTACAAAGGGAATTCGCCATCCACGTTCGAGGGATCGTCGGAAACTCGCTATCCGAAGAGCAACTTAAAGAATTTGGCCTTGTGTACGTTCGAGATTCAAGGCAACTTTCGGGTTGTAATTCACAACACCATCACCGCCGCCGTCCAGCCACCTTCGACGCCACCACCATCCACCGTCGTCCATCTCAACCATCATCCTCAAGATCGTGTTCTCTTCGTTACATCCGTAAGTCCATCGTATCTCTAACATACCCTATCTACTCAAGCCATTCTAAACCAATACACACCATCGAAATTCCATTCTCCACATCATCATAATTCTCGTCCAAAATACCGTTCATAACAGCCCCCATCCTTTGGATATTGTGTTATTTTGTGTGTCATTGTCTAGGTATTTTAGTTGAGTCTTAGTCGTCTAGTTTGTTCCAATTTTATTCCGCTTATTTTACTTTGATTATTTGAGTCATCGTAGACACAAAAACTTACGTGTGTCGACATGTGTTCCTTCCTAGAGTTCGGGTCGTATCACCTTTGCATGAAAGACAGCATCTCCCGATTTCCCATGCAAACGCGTATAACTTTTGATGTACACGTCCAAATGGCGTCGTTCTTCTTTTCACGTCTTCATGCTTCCTTCTTCATCATCAAATGATAGCATGTTGACCAATCTCGGGCTGAATATTTGATCTTCATGGGCTGCCCAAAATATCTGAATATTTTCATGCACGTGTGTTCTTCAAATCTTGATCTCCAATCTTTAATTTAGAACAACATGATTATCTTTGAAGCTCTCAATGGTATTCTTGGATTTGTTTCTTTTATGCTTTTCGGGTTCGTATCATTCCCCTCCTCTTGAAAAGAATTCGTCCTCGAATTCAAATCTCCAGGATCAAAGACGAACGCGAATGGATCATCAATCTTTCTTTGCACAAACCCAACTTTCAATGGAATAACTTCAACAACCTGTAAAATATAGATAGCACAAGAAAATGGTTGACAAATGATGTTAGAATTCGGCAGCTCCTCCATGCTTGCTTGATCGAATTCTTTGTGATCTTCAACCATTGCTCCACTGATGTCATTCTCCTTTTTAGAACATGGTTGTAATTCCTCCAACTTTTCAACTTCTTTGGATTCCTCAACGGCGGCAACAACCTTCATTTCTTCTCTCTCGACTACTCCAACATCTTCACAAGTAGCAACATCTATCAATTCATCAATAGGCGCATCGACTGAAATTGTTACCTCAAAAGTAGAATCTTCTTTGATGGCAACGATCTCAGATGGTAACTCAACATGGATCTCCTCTTGAATGTCGTGAGCTTGGTTTGGCACATCCATGACTGGCTGAACTGGTGATGCAGGCCGTGTAGGTGGTACATAGGTACGTAGAAACTCCTCGAATGACTCAGGTTCGCTCCAACGAAATGGGGCTGTTTGGCGATGAGCTCTAGGTGATAACTCTACATTTGACTCTACTTGAACCTCTTCTTTTGACTTCATCTCTAGTCTCTCCAACCACTTCTCTATCTCAATGGCGTATTGCACCATGTCTTTCAACTTGTCAAAGTGATACAATGCTACCTTTTCTCGGATTTCCCTTCGTAGACCAGCGAGGAATCTATCCATGGTATCTTCTAGATACTCCTCTATATCAGCTCGTCTCATGGCTTCAATCATTTTGTGATACGAACCCGAAAAGCATAAAAGAATCAAATCCAAGAGTGCCATTGAGAGCTTCAAAGATAATCATGTTGTTCAAAATTAAAGATTGGAGATCAAGATTTGAAGAACACACGTGCATGAAAATATTCAGATTTTTTGGGCAGCCCATGAAGATCAAATATTCAGCTCAAGATTGATCACCATGCTATCCATTGATGATGAAAAAGGAAGCATGAAGACATGAGAAGAAGAATGACGCCATTTGGATGTGTGCATGAAGAGTTATACGCGTTTGCATGGGAATCAGACAAGTTGCTGTTTTTCATGCAAAGGTGGCAAGATTAATTATGTCATGGGCCACGAATTTAATTCATTTAATTCAGCCCATTGTCGTTATTAATAAGGTCCAAATAGGCGAGAATATCCAGCCCAAATCCACTTTGGGATTTATCCTTATCTAGTTAGATTTAGATAGATTTTTTCTTATCTTATTTTTGGTATCTTTTGTTTTTATCCTAGTTTGACTAGAACTCTTAGATTTTCGATTTCTACTAGATTTTAGGTTTAATTTTCATCCATAAGCTCTCCTATAAATAGGAGCACCATATGACATTCATAATTCAGACGTTGCATGAAATAAAGAGTTATTTTCTCAATTGTCTCATGATCCTTAGGTTGATCAAACAACACTTTTGTTGATTTAGTCATAAATCATCATTCTTAGAGGATAGCATCTTTAAGTCTTATTCAAGGGTATTCCTTAATTCACTCGAGGGATTAACGGGTACTCGCTAATATCGAAGAGCAGCTTGGAGATTTCAACCTTGGATACGTTCTAGATTCAAGGAGACTATCGGGTTGTGATTCACCTCAACAATCACCAACCATCATCCATCATCGACGTCCTTCAAACACCATCAATGCACGCCTCCAAATCAGCCACAAGTTCGAGCAATCTTCTACCGTTCATTTTATCCGTAAGTTCGTTACATCTCTATCATATCCTATCTACCCAAGCCCTTCTTCACCATCAAATTCACATCCATATACCTTAATTCCAGCCATATTTTCAAGTATTTTCAGTTCAAGTCTTCCGCTATTTCGTGTCTTATTTTGAGTCCCGGTATTATTTTGAACCCTTACATAGTCGTCGTGTGTTTCGTTTCTGTTGTTTGCATCTTCTGTTATTCCTTCATGTATTCGTGCATGTCGGAATCACATCATTTTGTAGTAGTAGTCATTTACACTTCGATCTCTTTGCCTAAGCTTGTATAGCTTTTCCTCCAACTCCCATTGGTAGTGGTCTGGAATGAAGCGTTTCCGCATCAAATCTTTCAACTCACGCCATGTGTCAATAGGTGGAAGGTGATCTCGGTGGCATCAATTTTGTTGGAATTCCCACCATGTTTGATACGACCCGGACAAATAATCTAGGACGAATCTAGAGACGTAGCGGAAGACTTCTGGATACGAAACACGTCAGCGAATAAAGGGCTTCAATCCGACTCGATAAACAACGAAAAATAGACAATCTAGACAACTAGAACACGTAGAAAACGACACGAATTATATAACACAATACCAAAGGTTTAAGGGGCTGAATAGGAACGGTTTTGAGGGCTGAATTTGGAGGGAAAATCGTGTGTGACGGCTTTGTGAAGAATGGCTTGGAAAAGGTAGGATATGATAGGGATGTAACGGACTTACGGATAAAACGTACGGTGGTTGATTGCTCGAACTTGGGGGGCTGAATTGAGGCGTGCGTCAATGGAGGATGGGCGTCGTCGATGATGGTTGATGGATGATGATTCGTTGAGGTGAATCACAACCCGATAGCCTCCTTGAATCTCGAACGTACCCAAGGATGAAATCTCCAAGTTGCTCTACGGATAGCGAATACCGGTTAATCCCTCAAGTGGATTAAGCAATACCCTTGAATAAGACTTAAAGTTGCTAGCTCCAAGAATATGAATTTTAAATCAAAACTCACAAAGATTTAAAAGGGGGTTGAGACAATATTGAAAGCAAAGCTTAATTAATCAAATATAGTCTAAAATAACAATGTGACATGGTTCCCCTATTTATAAGCCTATGGGGAACGAAATTAATCATCAAAAAAGGCTTAAAAATTGATCCAAAAGGGATCTCTAACTATACTAGGAAGTTCCCTAAACTAGAATTCTATTCAAGGTAGGAAATTGCCTTAAATACAATTCTAGTTGTAACGCCCCAAACTACTCCGTTTGGCCACGTCACTTAATATACAATTTACTTACATATTTTGTGTACTTATTTTAATATGAGTGGAAGCTTAGGTCAAAATATGATACTATACATAGCACGATGAGGTAAGGCATCATAGTTTACAATATAAATTTTTGTCCTATGAAGCATGCAATCATCTAACCTATTGGGCTCATAGGCTTACACAACCCGCCCGTCTAGCACCCTAAATTAACAAACATAATATAGGGATTCATCAACATAATTCGCACATAGAAGGCTCCAAGGTCAAACGACCCGCCTTTAAGTTGTTTGGCATAGTTATCAAATTATATACATCATAACCTACAAAAGATCGGGCTATTCCCATCCCCAATAATCATTGATCATAAAGCAAAAAGAGTGATCAATGTAATAATGATAGTAATGCAAGTATTTTTCAAAAAGAAGAGCATGCAAAAGATAAACACAAGCTTGTGGGGTTCTCTTGTGTTCACAACGCTCCTACTCGGGCTCCGACTCCTCAACCTGAAATTCATTGAATGAATGGGGTGAGTATTTAACAACATACTCAGTGGGGAAACACTGTAAACAGTTATAGCTAATTGCACAAGTGAAAATATAACATATGGACTTTTCATTACATTGTGGAGACTAGTCTCAACCCCGTAGGGTCTAAACATCATGATGCCCCCGTTAATGAACATCTTTATCCCTGTAGGGATGCCCGCAGACATCCTACCCCCCAGGGAGGACATTAACAGGTCTATGTTCGATCCAAAGGATCTCTGCCCCGAAGGGTCTCTTTGTCGACCCCGAAGGATCTCTTTCATTCACTGGTCCGAAGACCCTTCATATTTATACAATCAAAGCACAACAATAACTATAACATTACACGTGTTCACAGTTTAGAGTTACCCCACCTTAAAAGACGCTTTTGAATCCTTTTAACCTTGAATACTCCTTTGCCTTGCACAAGTTGTCCTCCTCGAGCTCCAACACGTCACCTATCACCTTTTTATTCTCTTTTCAATTTAGATGTCGAGTTATACAAATAAATCATAACTTTGAGTAAACTCATGCTATGCTTTACTTTAAGGTCTTCTAACATATCCATATACACAATCATGGATATACAAGCTCATACTACAATTTTGGACTCAAAATATGCATTAAAACTCTTTGAAGCATTTGATCGAACACATCACGGGCACACATTTAAACCACAAGCTCATGACTCATTTTAAATCCTTTAGACCCAACATTTCAATTACAAACACCTTTATCCTAGGGCTCTAACATACATGAAACTCAACCCCATACAACCCACACAACATCTCCAAACGATTATCAACAAAACAAAGGGAAATAAGGGCAAAAATCCAAACCCTAGCAACAATGAACCATAGGAATCCAATATAACTTCACATATAGCTTCAAGGAGATAAATAAACCATATGTTCAAGATATCAAGCAAGGAAATCAACAAAATCGAGAATCCTCCAATTTGGATACAAACCCTAGTTTCCAAAACAACAAGGAAATGGTGTTTAATCCCCATGAAGGAGAGGTGTAGAGGTTACCTTTGTTGATGGATGATGATGGAAGAATCTACTCCACAAAGATGAAGGATTTGTAGAGAGAAATGGAGAGGAGAATCGCCCAAATGAAAAGAAAGTGAGAAGAAAATGAACAAGTGTTGTATTTATAGGTAGAGAATCCCCGGACCCGCGCGACCGCGCAGCCCCCGCGACCGCGGAACCCCTCTCTCGGCCCACGCTCCCCGCGAGCGCGCAGCCCCCGCGGGCGCGCGTCCCTCGCCAGCCCCGCGGGCGCGCAGTCTCCCGCGACCGCGCACGTCGATTAATATTCAACAATATTAATTCGAAATCATTTACTAAAATTATAATTTATAATTTAGCAAAAAGGGTCGGGGTATCACACTAGTCAACCTTGACTATAATATGGACGAAAATTACACTAATAAATAAATAAAAATCTGATCTAATTAATTAAATACCATAGTCTAATTAAATACTATAGTCTAAATAAATCAATCCCTTTATTAAATAACTAAGGGGGACGAAAACTCCATGCAACTTGTCTATGCAATGTGAATCTGCCATGCATGCACAACTTGATGAGTTCTATCTTCATGCATTGCTCTTCAAATCTTGATCTCCAATCTTTAATTATTAACAAAGTAGCAATCTTTGGGATGCTCTCAATTCCTTTGTCATCTTCGAACTTCTTACATACAAATGCTTGGAAAAATCCTTGCAATTGTATTGCTCGAAGTCGTGTGTTTGAGCCACATATTTGCAGCTCCAAATTAAGTTCTTCAAGGCTTTTCGTGGCTTCACCATTCCCCTCCTCTTGTAAAGAATTCGTCCTCGAATTCAAAGCTCCGGGATCAAAGACGAACACGAACTGGCCATCAAATTCTTTTTGCACAAGCTGCATAAAACACATCTTTATGAACATGAACGAGAACATTCCACTTGTGTTAATCATCCGAAACTCTAGCTCCATAGATTGCCTCGGTATGGTATCCACGTTCAAACTTGGTGGTACATCAACTTCCAATGGAACATCTTCATCAACCTGTAAAATAAAGATATCACAAGAAAATGGTAGACAAAAATTGTTAGAACTCGATGGATTCGCCATGCTAGCTTGTTCGAGCTCTTCATGATCTTCAACAATTGTCTCACAGATGTCATTCTCCTTCTCATTACAAGGTTGTATCTCCAACAACTCTTCAACTTCTTCGGCTTCCTCAACTGCATCATGGATCTCTAAATTCACAATTTGTAGTTTATCATCCATATAATCTTCAGGACTTGTCATCTCTATTGATGAGGACATCCATAGCAATGAGGAAGTCAATGAAGAGCTTCAATTCAAAGGCCCCGTCACAAGATTAAGAGCTAAGAAGTTGCAAGATTATTTGCAAGCTACAATTCGCAAGAAGCTTGAAGAAGAAGAAGACGGCGTACAAGGAAGCTTGAAGATGATGAACTTGTTGACATTGGAAGATGGAGATCAAGATGTGGAGTGCAATACATGAAGGAGGCGTGCAAGTGTGCTTTTGTTGGGCTTGATGTGTATACTTGCTATTCAGCCCAAGTTAAGCATGCATGGTGGAAAAGCCCAAAATAATCGGCCCTTGATGATCCAATTAAGGGGATTGATTTATTAGATTATAGTATATTATTTATTTAATTTATCCTATAGTTTGGACGAATTTTTGGCAGATTTTTAGTTAAGATTTTCGGTTATTTTTAGATAGAATTTTGACTAGATTTTTAGATAAGGCAAGAGCTACAAAATCTACCTTAAATAGAATTCTAGTTTAGGAAGTAGTCAAAGTCCAATTCTAGTCTAAATTGGACTATAATTTTCGCCCCTTAGCCTTAGGATTTTCGGTCCTACTATTATAAATAGTGGATCCATGCTTCATTGTTACTTTAGACTATATTTGATTAGTAAGCCTTTGCTTTCAATATCGTCTCTCCCCGTTTAATCTTTGTGAGTTTAGATAATTAAATTCATACTCTTAGATTTAGCACCTCTAAGTTTTACAAAGGGAATTCGCCGTCCACGTTCGAGGGATCGTCGGAAACTCGCTATCGAAGAGCAACTTAAAGAATTTGGCCTTGTATACGCTCGAGATTCAAGGCAACTTTCGGGTTGTAATTCACAACACCTTCAACACTGCCGCCGTTCACCACCTTCACGACGCCATCATCACCGTCGTTCATCCACCTCAAATCCAGCCATCATCATGATCAAGATCATGTCCAATTCATCGTCATCCCGTTCAATCCGTAAGTTCAACATAACTCTATCATATCCTATCTACCCTAGCCCTTCTAAACCTAAACACCACCATCGAAATTCCTCCATCATTACCGTCCATAATACCGTCCAAAACAGCCCCTATCTTTGTTGGATTTGTGTTATTTTGTGTGTCATAAGTCTAGGTAATTTTATTAGTTCTAGTCGTCTAGTTTGTCCCGTATTTCTTCCGCATATTTTACTTTGATTATTTGAGTCGTAGAAGACACAAAAACTTACGTGTGTCGACGTGTGTTCGTTCCTAGCGTTCGGGTCGTATCATAAAAGTGGTATCAAAGCCACGTCGGCTTTGGTTCGATTTTTGTGTCGTATTTTATTTTACGTTTAATCGAGTTATAATTTAATTCACGTATTGTTCATTGTTAAAAAAAAAAAAAGAAGAAAAGGCACGATCAAAAAAAAAAAAAAGAGCCGATCGATAAAAAAAAAAAAAAAAAAAATTCGAAATATTTTGTTTCCATCTTGTTCAATTTTAATTTTGGTACTTTCCTTTTGGTACTAGTTGTTAGTTGGTAATTACCTTAATAAGTCTTTTCTTATTTTTGGTAGTTTCCTTCAAGTTTGTTTTACTTTTGGAACTTTCCATACAAGTTCTATTTCTTGTTGGTAACTTCCTTAAGTGTCTTATCTTATTTTTGGTTCATTCCTTCTAGAGTCTAGGCTAATTAAGGTATTTAGATTGTGTCACATAGATTGATACATATCCAAATCCCCTACTTACCTTATCTATTTCTTTCTTCCTTATCTATTCTATTTCTTTCCTTCTCCTACCTAGATTTATTTTTGGAATTCCTAAACCTATTTGGAACTTCATTAATTGATCTACTTCTTTCCTTTCCTACATTTCTACCCATACTCGACCAACACCCCTAACCACTACACAATCGGCCACACACCCATCCCTATACTACATCAACATTCGGCCACCCCATACCCACACATACTCAACCCGTATCTCATCTATACATACCAAATTCATCCTTGTTCCGAGAATAGCATTCTCGTCCTTCCTCGAAACAAACCACACGATTCCCTTACCTTCATATACACGATTTTCACACACTGTGCACCATACACCTTGAGTGATACACGAGTGGTAAAATCAAGAGTGAAAACAAAAGAGTGAACGTGAGATAGTGAGGATCTTCCTTGTTTTCTTTTACGTTTGTTCGTTTTGTAGGTATCATGAAGAAGGGAACCCACACCGAGTCATCCTCTACACCCCCAGTCGATCACTATTCGACTTCACCACCTTTGGACCCGTCCAAAGACCCTTCCAAAGCACCCATGGAGTCATATTCGGATCCACCCGCACCGTGGGATCCCAAGTACCATTTTGAAGCGTTGTCTAAGCATGATCAAAGACAACACCAAGCTCTCTCCAACAAGATAGACGATTTAGTGCATGCTCTTGAACGCACTAAAACAACACCTGTCTATCCTCCACCCATTCGAGGAAACCAACGCCTAGAGTGTCACAACGAGCCTGAAGAGGAGTACTTTGATGAGAATACTGAAGAAATTGATCGAGGACGTCGCTCGAGACGAGGTCATAGTCGAGATGACTATGAAGAGGATCGAATGCTTCACAACATCAAAACGAGCATTCCAGAGTTTGAAGGCCTTCACGATCCCGATATCTATCTTGATTGGGAACGTAAGGTAGAGAAGATTTTCACATGCTATGACTTTTCAGAAGCCAAAAAGGTGCAGCTAGCATGTTTGGAGTTTAAAGGCTACGCAGCCACTTGGTGGGAAATGCAGCAAGAAAGAAGACGAAGAAACAGAAATCCACCCATTGACAATTGGGAGGAAATGAAAGGATTCTTGCGTGGACGCTTCATTCCAGTCCACTATGAAAGAGAGCTTGAAAAGAAGCTCAACCGGATCAAGCAAGGAGCTAGATCGATCGAAGAGTACCATAAAGAGCTCGAAACTGCCCTGAATCGAGTCGGAAAAGAGGAGACCTTAAATGCTACCATCATTCGGTACATTGAAGGTATGAATCCAGACATTGCCTGTGAAGTAGAGCTCAAAGAATTCACAAGCATAGAGAGAATGGTGCAATACGCATCAATTGTGGAAAAGCAGTTGCGAGAAGGCCACCGTCGATCCAGTCAGACTTCAGCCCCTACTCGACAACCTTGGAGTAAAGGTACACCTTCCACATCACCTTCTACTCCTTCTACTGATTCCACACGATCCCGAGGTCAATCCGGCCCTCCGGAACGCCGTTTTGATCGTTCTACACCGCAAGCAAGTCGTAGACCCGAGTTTACACCCAGGCCACCATTCCAACGGCCCAATCAATCCACTCCAACGCCAAATGCAGCCCCTAGTCGAGCCCGTGACATCCAGTGTCATAAATGCCAAGGTTGGGGTCATTTTCAGAACCAGTGTCCAAACCGGCGTGTTCTGTTCCTCAATGAACAGAATGGACTTGAATCAGCCAGTGAAGATGAAGAGGAGCCTCAGACCGCCGCCCCTGAAGCAATTGAGGCCCCTGAAGTCGAGCCAGATGATGATGAAGCCGAGCTACCTCATGTCAGCTTGGTTTCTATTTGCAGTCTGAACATCAACCGTGAAGACGAAGAGCAATTGCAAAGAGAGAACATCTTCTACACTCGAGTTGCCATCAAAGATCAGACTTGTGCCATGATCATCGACAGTGGGAGTGTAATCAATGCAATAAGTCAGTATGTCGTTGATAAACTCGCCCTCACCACAACAAAGCATCCAAAACCTTCTACACTCGAGTTGCAGTGGCTCACAGATCGCGGATCCATTCGAGTTACAGGTCAGGTACACGTTTCCTTTACTAAAGGTCGCTATTCTGACACTGTTCTTTGTGATGTTATTCCCATGGAAGCAGCCCATATACTTTTAGGAAGACCGTGGCAGTTCGACAGAAAAGCAGTTCACGATGGTTTAGCCAACACCTACTCGATTACTCGAGATGGTCGAACCACTGTACTCAAGCCACTCACTCCTAAAGCCGTTGCAGAGGATCAAGAAAGGATGCAAGAGAGATTCAAGTAAGAATGGGCAAAACAAGCTGCAGCCGCAGCCCGAACCAACTCGGTCGCCACTTCAACGCCGAGTTCCACCTCAAGTTCGACCAATGCAGCCCCTAAGACACCTCCTAATGATGTCTTAGCTCGTGGAAAAGCCACCGGATCAGACCCAAGCAAAGAGAAGAATCGATCCCTGTTCATCTCAGTTAAAGGCGTAGAGAAAGCACTAAAAGCAGGTTTACCTTTTGTTCTTTTATCTTATAAGGACAGTGCTACTAATGGTGTATCTTTGCCTTGTGATGTGCAGCCCCTTATGGAGGAGTTCACGGACGTGTTCCCAGATGAGATTCCAGGTGGATTACCTCCAGTTCGTGGGATCGAGCACCAGATCGACTTCGTACCCGGCGCAGTCTTGCCCAACCGACCGGCGTACCGCACGTCCCCTGAAGAGACGAAGGAGATCGATCGCCAAGTGAAGGAGTTGCTAGAGAAGAAACAAATCCGAGAGTCGATGAGCCCTTGTGCAGTTCCAGTCATTCTAGTGCCCAAAAAGAACAACGAATGGAGAATGTGCATGGATTGCCGCGCCATCAACAAGATAACAGTTAAGTACAGATTTCCTATCCTTAGACTTGATGATATGCTAGATGAATTAAGTAGTTCTCATGTGTTTTCTAAGATAGATTTGAGATCTGGTTATTTTCAAGTTAGAATGCATGAAGGGGATGAATGGAAAACTGCGTTTAAAACAAAGCATGGTTTATATGAGTGGTTAGTTATGCCTTTTGGTCTCACTAATGCACCGAGCACGTTTATGAGGTTAATGAATCATGTTTTACGTGATGTGATTGGTAAATTTGTGGTTGTCTACTTTGATGATATCTTGATTTACAGTCACAATGCACAGGCGCACATAGATCATCTTAGGCGTTTTTTCTGTCTTCTGCGTGATGCTAAGTTGTATGGAAACTTGTCTAAATGTTCTTTTTGCATGGATGAAGTCGTGTTTTTAGGCTTTGTCGTTAGTTCACGAGGTATTGAGGTAGACCGTTCCAAAATCAAAGCGATTGAGGAATGGCCAACCCCGAAAAACGCCTCTGAGGTTCGATCATTCCATGGTCTAGCTGGGTTTTACCGTCGTTTTGTACAGGATTTCTCCAGTATAGCCGCCCCTCTTACTGAGCTAAGTAAGAAGGATCGGAAATTTGAGTGGGGTAAACAACAAGAGCATGCTTTTAATACTTTGAAGTCATTGTTATGTTCTGCTCCTGTTTTGTGTTTACCTGATTTTTCTAAGACTTTTGAGATCGAGTCTGATGCCTCCGGGATAGGTATTGGTGCTGTTTTGATGCAGGAAAAACGTCCCGTGGCCTACTTCAGTGAGAAGTTAAATGGCGCCTCTCTTAGGTACTCCACGTACGATAAAGAGCTCTACGCTTTGAAGCGTGCGTTGGACACATGGCAGCACTATCTCTGGCCTAAGGAGTTCGTCATCCACACGGATCATGAAAGCTTGAAGCATTTGAAAGGGCAAAACAATCTGAACAAGAGACATGCGAGATGGGTCGAGTTCATCGAGTCTTTCCCGTATGTTATCAAGTACAAGAAAGGCGAAGAGAATGTTGTCGCCGATGCCCTATCAAGAAGGTACGCTCTTTTGAACTTAATGCATGCTAAGATGCTTGGTTTTGAGTCTATTAAAGCACTGTATATTGAGGACGCCTATTTCAGCCCCATCTATGCTTCATGTAGCTCAAAATCTAGGTCATTTGATGGTTATTATGTGCATGATGGTTTCTTGTTCAAAGAGTCAAAATTATGCATCCCTACTTGTTCTATGCGTGAGTTATTGGTGTTAGAATCGCATGCGGGAGGTTTAATGGGTCACTTTGGTGTGCATAAAACATTGAACTTGCTGCATGAACACTTCTTTTGGCCGCATATGCGTAAGGATGTAGAGAATGTGTGTAGTCGATGCATTACTTGTCGTCAAGTCAAATCCACTTCACACCCCTTTGGTCTTTATTCGCCCCTACCCGCCCCCTCTTCTCCTTGGATTGATATTTCTATGGATTTCATCTTAGGATTGCCTAGATCTAGGTCGGGTAAGGATTCTGTGTTTGTTGTAGTTGATAGGTTTTCCAAAATGGCTCATTTCATTGCATGTAGGAAAACTGATGATGCTATACATGTCGCCAACTTGTTCTTTGTTCATGTTGTTAGATTGCATGGAATTCCTCGTACTATTGTTAGTGATAGGGATTCTAAGTTTTTAGGACATTTCTGGCGTGTTTTGTGGGGAAAATTAGGTACTAAGTTATTGTTTTCTACTGCATGTCATCCACAAACCGATGGTCAAACTAAGGTTGTGAATCGCACTTTAGGAGCTTTACTTAGGTCTCTAATTAAGAATAATTTGAAGTCATGGGAAGAATGTCTACCATATGCTGAATTTGCTTATAATCGTGTTGTGCATTCTTCTACTCACATTTCTCCTTTTGAGGTAGTTTATGGATTTAATCCGTTAACTCCTAATGATTTGTTACCTTTACCTGTTGAGCATCTGACAAGTGTTAAAGGTATGAAAAGAGCTGATTTTATTCAAGAGATGCATGAGAAGGTACGTGCCCGGATTGAGCACCAAGGCTCAAGAATAGCCGCCGCACGCAACACGAGGCGCAAACGTGTCATCTTTCAGCCCGGTGATACGACCCGGACAAATAATCTAGGATGAATCTAGAGACGTAGCGGAAGACTTCTGGATACGAAACACGTCAGCGAATGAAGGGCTTCAATCCGACTCGATAAACAACGAAAAATAGACAATCTAGACAACTAAAATACCTAGAAAAATGACACTATATAACACAAACCAAGAGAAAGAGGGCTGTAAAGGATGAGAATAAGGACGGTGATGATGATGGTATTTTGAATGTGAGGTGTAGGTGAAGAATGGCTAGGGTAGATAGGATATGATAGAGTTAAACGAACTTACGGTATGGATGGATTGGCGTAGAACACGATCACGATCTTGGGGGCTGAATTGAAGCGTGCGTTGATGAAGTATGGATGGTGTCGATTATGGTTGATGGATGATGATTCGTTGATGTGAATCACAACCCGATAGCCTCCTTGAATCTCGAACGTTTCCAAGGATGAAATCTCTAAGTTGATCTTCGGATAGCGAATACCAGTTAATCCCTCAAGTGGATTAAGCAATACCCTTGAATAAGACTTAAAGTTGCTAGCTCCAAGAATATGAATTTTAAATCAAAACTCACAAAGATTTAAAAGGGGGTTGAGATAATATTGAAAGCAAAGCTTAATTAATCAAATATAGTCTAAAGTAACAATGTGACATGGTTCCCCTATTTATAGGACTATGGGGAACGAAAATAAACATAAAAAAGGCTCAAAAATTGATCCAAAAGGGATCTCTAACTATACTAGGAAGTTCCCTAAACTAGAATTCTATTCAAGGTAGGAAATTGCCTTAAATACAATTCTAGTCAAACCTATTTAAATTATGGACGAAAATTACATAATAAATAATTAAAAATCTGATCCAACTACAGTCTTAATTAAATAAAATAAATACTATAGTCTAAATAAAATTCAATCCCTCAATTAAATAAATTGGGGACGAAAATTCCATGCAACGCGAATCTGCCATGCATGCACAACTTGATGAGTTCTATCTTCATGCATTGCTCTTCAAATCTTGATCTCCAATCTTTAATTACTAGCAAAGTAAAAATTTTGGAGTTGCTCTCAACATCTTTGTCATCTTCGAATTTCTTACATACAAATGCTTGGAAAAATCCTTGCAATTGTATTGCTCGAAATCGTGTAATTGGACCACGTATTTGCAGCTCCGGATTAAGTTCTTCAAGGCTTTTCGTGGCTTCATCATTCCCCTCCTCTTGAAAAGAATTCGTCCTCGAATTCAAGTCTCCGGGATCAAAGACGAACAAGAACTGATCATCGAACTTCTTTTGCACAAGCTGCATAAAACACATCTTCATAAACGTACACATCAACTTGGTGTCAAATGGCCGAAACTCTAGCTCCATAGTTTGCCTTGACATGGCATTCACGATCAAATCTGGTGGTACATCAACTTCCAATGGAATTTCTTCAACAACCTGTAAAATAAAGACATTACAAGAAAACGGTTGACAAAAATTGTTAGAAATCGATGGATCTGCCATTCTAGCTTGTTCGAGCTCTTCATGATCTTCAACCATTGTCTCACGGATGTCATTCTCCTTTTCATTACAAGGTTGTATCTCCAACAACTCTTCAACTTCTTCGGCTTCCTCAACTACATCATGGATCTCCAAATTCACAATTTGTAGTTTATCATCCATACAATCTTCAGGACTTGTCATCTCCATGGATAAAACATCCAAACTACAATCTTCTATACTTGTATTCTCCGGATTAGTAATT
Source organism: Perilla frutescens (assembly GCA_026008535.1). Classification (NCBI taxonomy): domain Eukaryota; kingdom Viridiplantae; phylum Streptophyta; class Magnoliopsida; order Lamiales; family Lamiaceae; genus Perilla; species Perilla frutescens. The sequence continues at coordinate 47,363,381 of BRKX01000014.1, forward strand.
TCGAGAATGGGCACCTCTTCATCAACATGAATGGAAACCGACTCCTCTTGATTACATTCGTCTTGAACTAACTCCTCCAAAACTGGCATCTTCTCATTGGTTGTTTCTATCATGTTTACTTCCGGCTTAAATTCTTCAACTATCTCATCTTCTAAGCACATAGAAACAGACGGTAATGAGATAAAAGGTACTTCAACGAAGTCTAGAATTGGTACCTTGGAAATAGAAGCATCATGGGTGGCAATGCTCGACTCTACTTGAACCTCCTCTTTTGACTTCATCTCTAGTTCCTCTAGCCACTTTTCTATCCGAATGGCGTATTCCACCATGTCTTCCAACTCGTCGAAGCGGTACAATGCTACTCTTTCACGAATTGCCCTTCGTAGACCAGCTAGAAATCTATCCATGGTATCTTCTAGATATTCTTCTACATCAGCTCGTCTCATGGCTTCAATCATTTTGTTGTAGTAGTCATTTACACTTCGATCTCTTTGTCTAAGCTTGTAAAGATTTTCCTCCAACTCCCATTGGTAGTGGTCTGGAATGAAGCGTTTCCGCATCAAATCTTTCAACTCACGCCATGTGTCGATAGGTGGAAGGTGATCTCTATGGCACCGGTTCTGCTGGAATTCCCACCATGTTGTTGCATAGCCTTTAAACTTTGACGAAACTAGCTGCACTTTCTTTTTCTCGGGGAAGTCATAGCACTCAAAAAGTTTTTCTACTTTGCATTCCTAATCCAAATAGATGTCGGGATAGTATAGACCTTCAAACTCAGGTATGATCATGTTGTTGTTGCGGTAGAGATGGCGAGAATTTGGTGTATAGGGTGTATGGGTATACGGAGTATGAGTGGTGTATGGTGTATGGACCGGATGGTACATGGGTGCATATGTGTATGGTCCGGATGGTGTATATGAGTGTGAACTGATGGTGTATGTGGACTAGAATGAATTTTCGATCCCCTTGATGATGGTGGACGAAAATTTGAAGGGAGGATGATGAAGCCACGAAAAGCCTTGAAGAACTTAGTCCGGAGCTGCAAATACGTGGTCCATTTACACGACTTCGAGCAATACAATTGCAAGGATTTTTCCAAGCATTTGTATGTAAGAAGTTCGAAGATGACAAAGGAATTGAGAGCATCCCAAAAATTGTTACTTTGTTAACAATTAAAGATTGGAGATCAAGATTTGAAGAGCAATGCATGAAGATAGAACTCATCAAGTTGTGCATGAATGGCAGATTCGCGTTGCATGGAATTTTCGTCCCTTAGTTATTTAATTAAGGGATTGATTTATTTAGACTATAGTATTTAATTAGACTATGGTATTTAATTAATTAGATCAGATTTTTATTTATTTATTAGTGTAATTTTCGTCCATATTATAGTCAAGGTTGACTAGAATTGTATTTAAGGCAATTTCCTACCTTGAATAGAATTCTAGTTTAGGGAACTTCCTAGTATAGTTAGAGATCCCTTTTGGATCAATTTTTGAGCCTTTTTTATGTTTATTTTCGTTCCCCATAGTCCTATAAATAGGGGAACCATGTCACATTGTTACTTTAGACTATATTTGATTAATTAAGCTTTGCTTTCAATATTGTCTCAACCCTGTTTAAATCTTTGTGAGTTTTGATTAACAAATTCATATTCTTGGAGCTAGCAACTTTAAGTCTTACTCAAGGGTATTGCTTAATCCACTTGAGGGATTAACCGGTATTCGCTATCCGAAGATCAACTTAGAGATTTCATCCTTGGGTACGTTCGAGATTCAAGGAGGCTATCGGGTTGTGATTCACATCAACGAATCATCATCCATCAACCATCATCGACGACGCCCATCCCCATCGACGCACGCCTCAATTCAGTCCCCCAAGTTCGAGCAATCAACCACCGTTCATTTTATCCGTAAGTTCGTTTCATCCCTAACATATCCTATCTACCCAAACCATTCTTCACCAAGCTTTCACACACGAAATTCCATCCAAAATCCAGCCTATAATTTGTCCCTATACAGCCTCTTTAACCTTTGGTTTTGTGTTACATAGTTAGTGTCATTCTTTCTAGGTATTTTAGTTGTCTAGATTGTCTAATTTCCGTTGTTTATTGAGTCGGATTGGAACCCTTCATTAGTTGACGTGTTTCGATTCATAGAAGTCTTCCGCTACGTATTCTCAAGATTCGTCCTAGCATAGCCGGGTCGCATCATAAATTTGGTATCAGAGCCACGTCAGCTCTGCTGGTCGTGGTTCAATCCGACGTGTCATTTTTATCCTACGTGTCATCTTACGTGTCTTGTTATTTTAATTTTTATTTTATCGAGTTGTAATAGCATAGTTGTTCATTGAATTCAAAAAAAAAAAAAGAGCATCGACAAAAAAAAAGAGAAAAAGCCGTCGAAAAAAAAAAGAAAAAAAAATCGGATAAAAAAAAAAATTAAAAAAATCCGAAAATTAAAAAGAAAAAGAAAAAAGAGAGGTATATTCATTGTTTTCTTTTGTGTTTCTTTAATTTTGGTACTTTCCTTTTGGTACTACTCTATAGTTGGTATTTACCTTGTGAGTCTTATTTTAATTTTGGTAGTTTCCTTCTAGTATAGTTCTTTAGTTGGTAATTTCCTTTAGAGTCTTGTTTTATTTTTGGAACTTTCCTTCCAAGTTTTATTTTATTTTGGTAGTTTCCTTTTGAGTTGTAATTTATTTTTAGTTCTTTCCTTTTAGAGTCTAGTTCAATTAGGATATTTAGATTGTGTCACAATTGTGTAACACTTTCCAAATTACCTAATCCTTCTTTCCTTTTCCTTCCTATTTCTTTCCTTCTACCTTTGGGATTTATTTTTGGATTCCTATTCTATTTAGGACTTCAAAAATACATCTAATTCTTTCCTTATCTTGATTTCTTCCATTCCAATCCTTTCAAACCTTCCATATACTCCCCCATACCCTTTAATTTTCGTCCCCTATACCCTATAGAGTTCGAAAATTTCAGCCTTAGTCACATACACCCATGCACCATGCTCCCCATGGCCCGTACACCATATACATCAAATTATCACCATCTCTACCGCAACAACAACATGATCATACCTGAGTTTGAAGGTCTATACTATCCCGACATCTATTTGGATTGGGAACGCAAAGTAGACAAACTTTTTGAGTGCTATGACTTCCCCGAGAAAAAGAAAGTGCAGCTAGTTTCATCAAAGTTTAAAGGCTACGCAACAACATGGTGGGAATTCCAGCAGAATCGGTGCCATAGAGATCACCTTCCACCCATCGACACATGGCGTGAGTTGAAAGATTTGATGCGGAAACGCTTCATTCCAGACCACTACCAATGGGAGTTGGAGAAAAAGCTATACAAGCTTAGGCAAAGAGATCAAAGTGTAAATGACTACTACAACAAAATGATTGAAGCCATGAGACAAGCTGATGTAGAAGAATATCCAGAAGACACAATGGATAGATTTCTAGCTGGTCTACGAAGAGCAATCCGTGAAAGAGTAGCATTGTACCGCTTCGACGAGTTGGAAGACATGGTGGAATACGCCATTCAGATAGAAAAGTGGCTAGAGGAACTAGAGATGAAGTCAAAAGAGGAGGTTCAAGTAGAGTCGAGCATTGCCACCCATGATGCTTCTACTTCCAAGGTACCAATTCTAGACTTCATTGAAGTACCTTTTATCTCATTACCATCTGTTTCTATGTGCTTAGAAGATGAGATAGTTGAAGAATCTAAGCCAGAGTTGGACATGATAGAAACAACCAATGAGAAGATGCCAGTTTTGAAGGAGTTAGTTCAAGACGATTGTAATCAAGAGGAGTCGGTTTCCATTCATGTTGATGAAGAGGTGCCCATTCTTGAAATTACTAATCCGGAGAAGACAAGTATAGAAGTTTGCAGTTTGGATGTTTTGTCCATGGAGATGACATGTCCTAAAGATTGTATGGAGGATAAACTACAAATTGTGAATTTGGAGATCCATGAAGCAGTTGAGGAAGCTGAAGAAGTGGAAGAGTTGTTGGAGATACAACCTTGTTATAAAAAGGAGAATGATATCCATGAGACAATGGTTGAAGATCCTGAAGAGCTCGAACAAGCTAACATGGAGGAGCTGCCGAGTTCTAACATTTTTTGTCAACCGTTTTCTTGTGATGTCTTTATTTTACAGGTTGTTGAAGAAATTCCATTGGAAGTTGATGTACCGCCAGATTTGATCGTGAATGCCATGTCAAGGCAAACTATGGAGCTAGATTTTCGGCCATTTGACACCAAGTTGATGTGTACGTTCATGAAGATGTGTTTTATACAGCTTGTGCAAAAAGAATTTGATGGCCAGTTCGTGTTCGTCTTTGATCCCGGAGCTTTGAATTCGAGGACGAATTCTTTTCAAGAGGAGGGGAATGATGAAGCCACGAAAAGCCTTGAAGAACTTAGTCCGGAGCTGCAAATACGTGGTCCATTTACACGACTTCGAGCAATACAATTGCAAGGATTTTTCCAAGCATTTGTATGTAAGAAGTTCGAAGATGACAAAGGAATTGAGAGCATCCCAAAAATTGTTACTTTGTTAACAATTAAAGATTGGAGATCAAGATTTGAAGAGCAATGCATGAAGATAGAACTCATCAAGTTGTGCATGCATGGCAGATTCGCGTTGCATGGAATTTTCGTCCCTTAGTTATTTAATTAAGGGATTGATTAATTAGACTATAGTATTTAATTAGACTATAGTATTTAATTAATTAGATCAGATTTTTATTTATTTATTAGTGTAATTTTCGTCCATATTATAGTCAAGGTTGACTAGAATTGTATTTAAGGCAATTTCCTACCTTGAATAGAATTCTAGTTTAGGGAACTTTCTAGTATAGTTAGAGATCCCTTTTGGATCAATTTTTTAAGCCTTTTTGATGCATAATTTCGTTCCCTTATGTCCTATAAATAGGGGAACCATGTCACATTGCTACTTTAGACTATATTTGATTAATTAAGCTTTGCTTTCAATATTGTCTCAACCCCGTTTAAATCTTTGTGAGTTTTGATTAACAAATTCATATTCTTGGAGCTAGCAACTTTAAGTCTTACTCAAGGGTATTGCTTAATCCACTTGAGGGATTAACCGGTATTCGCTATCCGAAGATCAACTTAGAGATTTCATCCTTGGGTACGTTCGAGATTCAAGGAGGCTATCGGGTTGTGATTCACATCAACGAATCATCATCCATCAACCATCATCGACGACGCCCATCCCCATCGACGCACGCCTCAATTCAGTCTCCCAAGTTCGAGCAATCAACCACCGTTCATTTTATCCGTAAGTTCGTTTCATCCCTAACATATCATATCTACCCAAACCATTCTTCACCAAGCTTTCACACACGAAATTCCATCCAAAATCCAGCCTATAATTTGTCCCTATACAGCCTCTTTAACCTTTGGTTTTGTGTTACATAGTTAGTGTCATTCTTTCTAGGTATTTTAGTTGTCTAGATTGTCTAATTTCTGTTGTTTATTGAGTCGGATTGGAACCCTTCATTAGTTGACGTGTTTCGATTCATAGAAGTCTTCCGCTACGTATTCTCAAGATTCGTCCTAGCATAGCCGGGTCGTATCAGAGGAAGTGTATATGGAAGGTTTGGAAGGATTTAGATGGAAGAAAGCTAGAAAAGGAAAGAATTAGATGTATTTTTGAAGTTCCCAAATAGAATAGGAATCCAAAAATAAATCCAAAGGTAGAAGGAAAGAAAGATTAGGTAATTTGGAAAGTGTTACACAATTGTGACACAATCTAAATATCCTAATTGAACTAGACTCTAAAAGGAAAGAACTAAAAATAAATTACAACTCAAAAGGAAACTACCAAAATAAAATAAAAACTTGGAAGGAAAGTTCAAAGAATAAAATAAGACTCTAAAAGAAAATTACCAACTAAAGAATTATCCTAGAAGGAAACTACCAAAATTAAAATAAGGCTCACAAGGTAAATACCAACTATAGAGTAGTACCAAAAGGAAAGTACCAAAATTAAAGAAACACAAAAGGAAACAATGAATATACCTCTTTTTTTTTTTTAATTTTCGGATTTTTTTTCTCTTCTTTTATCCGATTTTTTTTTCTTTTTTTTTTCGACGGCTTTTTCTCTTTTTTTTTGTCGATGCTCTTTTTTTTCCAATTGATAGCTATGCTATTACAACTCGATACAATAAAAATGAAAAAGACAGGTAAGACGACACGTAGGATAAAAATGACACGTCGGATTGAACCACGACCAGCAGAGCTGACGTGGCTCTGATGCCAAATTTATGATACGACCCGGACAAATAATCTAGGACGAATCTAGAGACGTAGCGGAAGACTTCTGGATACGAAACACGTCAGCGAATGAAGGGCTTCAATCCGACTCGATAAACAACGAAAAATAGACAATCTAGACAACTAAAATACCTAGAAAAATGACACAAACTATATAACACAAACCAAGAGAAAAAGGGCTGTAAAGGATGAGAATAAGGACGGTGATGATGATGGTATTTTGAATGTGAGGTGTAGGTGAAGTGATATGACCATGACAAGCATCAAATCGTTCCTTCCAAAGTGGCCATTAAAGGATTCGAAGAGTATCATGTTGTTCAAGATTAAAGATTGGAGATCAAGATTTGAAGAGCAATGCATGAAGATAGAACTCATCAAATTATGCATACATGGCAGATTCGCGTTGCATGGAATTTTCGTCCCTTAATTAATTTAATTATGGGGTTAATTTTATTTAGACTATAGTATTTATTTAATTATGTTAGTCTATATTTTAGTTCAGATTTTTAATTATTTATTATGTAATTTTCGTCCATAATATAGTCATAGTTGACTAGAATTGTATTTAAGGCAATTTCCTATCTTGAATAGAATTCTAGCTTAGGTATCTTCCTAGTATAGTTAGAGATCCCTTTTGGATCAATTTTTTAGCCTTTTTTTATGTTAATTTCGTTCCCTATAGTATTATAAATAGGGGAACCATTGTACATTATTTTTTAGACATTGCATGAAATAAAGAGTTATTTTCTCAATTGTCTCATGATCCTTAGGTTGATCAAACAACACTTTTGTTGATTTAGTCATAAATCATCATTCTTAGAGGATAGCATCTTTAAGTCTTATTCAAGGGTATTCCTTAATTCACTCGAGGGATTAACGGGTACTCGCTAATATCGAAGAGCAGCTTGGAGATTTCAACCTTGGATACGTTCGAGATTCAAGGAGGCTATCGGGTTGTGATTCACCTCAACAATCACCAACCATCATCCATCATCGACGTCCTTCAAACACCATCAACGCACGCCTCCAAATCAGCCACAAGTTCGAGCAATCTTCTACCGTTCGTTTTATCCGTAAGTTCGTTACATCTCTATCATATCCTATCTACCCAAGCCCTTCTTCACCATCAAATTCACATCCATATACCTTAATTCCAGCCATATTTTCGAGTATTTTCAGTTCAACTCTTCCGCTATTTCGTGTCTTATTTTGAGTCCCGGTATTATTTTGAACCCTTACATAGTCGTCGTGTGTTTCGTTTCTGTTGTTTGCGTCTTCTGTTATTCCTTCATGTATTCGTGCATGTCGGAATCACATCATGAAGAATGGCTAGGGTAGATAGGATATGATAGAGTTAAACGAACTTACGGTATGGATGGATTGGCGTAGAACACGATCACGATCTTGGGGGCTGAATTGAAGCGTGCGTTGATGAAGTATGGATGGTGTCGATTATGGTTGATGGATGATGATTCGTTGATGTGAATCACAACCCGATAGCCTCCTTGAATCTCGAACGTTTCCAAGGATGAAATCTCTAAGTTGATCTTCGGATAGCGAATACCGGTTAATCCCTCAAGTGAATTAAGCAATACCCTTGAATAAGACTTAAAGTTGCTAGCTCCAAGAATATGAATTTTAAATCAAAACTCACAAAGATTTAAAAGGGGGTTGAGACAATATTGAAAGCAAAGCTTAATTAATCAAATATAGTCTAAAGTAACAATGTGACATGGTTCCCCTATTTATAGGACTATGGGGAACGAAAATAAACATAAAAAAGGCTCAAAAATTGATCCAAAAGGGATCTCTAACTATACTAGGAAGTTCCCTAAACTAGAATTCTATTCAAGGTAGGAAATTGCCTTAAATACAATTCTAGTCAAACCTATTTAAATTATGGACGAAAATTACATAATAAATAATTAAAAATCTGATCCAACTATAGTCTTAATTAAATAAAATAAATACTATAGTCTAAATAAAATTCAATCCCTCAATTAAATAAATTGGGGACGAAAATTCCATGCAACGCGAATCTGCCATGCATGCACAACTTGATGAGTTCTATCTTCATGCATTGCTCTTCAAATCTTGATCTCCAATCTTTAATTACTAGCAAAGTAAAAATTTTGGAGTTGCTCTCAACATCTTTGTCATCTTCGAATTTCTTACATACAAATGCTTGGAAAAATCCTTGCAATTGTATTGCTCGAAATCGTGTAATTGGACCATGTATTTGCAGCTCCGGATTAAGTTCTTCAAGGCTTTTCGTGGCTTCATCACCCGGTGATCGTGTTTGGGTTCATTTAAGCCCCGGCCGATTTCCTAACTTGAGAAAGTCCAAGTTGTCGCCCCGTGGAGATGGTCCCTTCACTGTTCTAAGCCGTGTTAATGATAATGCATACCGCATTGATCTACCTGGTGAGTATAAGTGTTCTTCTACGTTTAATGTTGCTGATTTATCTCCTTTTGTTGCAGATGAATTCGACCATGATGAGGAGTCAAATTCGAGGACGAATTCTTTTCAGCAGGGGGGGAATGATGAGGACATCCATAGCAATGAGGAAGTCAATGAAGAGCTTCAATTCAAAGGCCCCGTCACAAGATTAAGAGCTAAGAAGTTGCAAGATTATTTGCAAGCTACAATTCGCAAGAAGCTTGAAGAAGAAGACGGCGTACAAGGAAGCTTGAAGATGATGAACTTGTTGACATTGGAAGATGGAGATCAAGATGTGGAGTGCAATACATGAAGGAGGCGTGCAAGTGTGCTTTTGTTGGGCTTGATGTGTATACTTGCTATTCAGCCCAAGTTAAGCATGCATGGTGGAAAAGCCCAAAATAATCGGCCCTTGATGATCCAATTAAGGGGATTGATTTATTAGATTATAGTATATTATTTATTTAATTTATCCTATAGTTTGGACGAATTTTTGGCAGATTTTTAGTTAAGATTTTCGGTTATTTTTAGATAGAATTTTGACTAGATTTTTAGATAAGGCAAGATCTACAAAATCTACCTTAAATAGAATTCTAGTTTAGGAAGTAGTCAAAGTCCAATTCTAGTCTAAATTGGACTATAATTTTCGCCCCTTAGCCTTAGGATTTTCGGTCCTACTATTATAAATAGTGGATCCATGCTTCATTGTTACTTTAGACTATATTTGATCAGTAAGCCTTTGCTTTCAATATCGTCTCTCCCCGTTTAATCTTTGTGAGTTTAGATAATTAAATTCATACTCTTATATTTAGCACCTCTAAGTTTTACAAAGGGAATTCGCCGTCCATGTTCGAGGGATCGTCGGAAACTCGCTATCGAAGAGCAACTTAAAGAATTTGGCCTTGTATACGCTCGAGATTCAAGGCAACTTTCGGGTTGTAATTCACAACACCTTCAACACCGCCGCCGTTCACCACCTTCACGACGCCATTATCACCGCCGTTCGTCCACCTCAAATCCAGCCATCATCGTGATCAAGATCGTGTCCAATTCATCGTCATCCCGTTCAATCCGTAAGTTCAACATAACTCTATCATATCCTATCTACCCTAGCCCTTCTAAACCTAAACACCACCATCGAAATTCCTCCATCATTACCATCCATAATACCGTCCAAAACAGCCCCTATCTTTGTTGGATTTGTGTTATTTTGTGTGTCATAAGTCTAGGTAATTTTATTAGTTCTAGTCGTCTAGTTTGTCCCGTATTTCTTCCGCATATTTTACTTTGATTATTTGAGTCGTAGAAGACACAAAAACTTACGTGTGTTGACGTGTGTTCGTTCCTAGCGTTCGGGTCGTATCATCCATGGACAAAACATCCAAACTGCAATCTTCTATACTTGTCATCTCCGGATTAGTAATTTCGAGAATGGGCACCTCTTCATCGATATGAATTGAAACCGGCTCCTCTTGATTACAATCTTCTTGAACTAACTCCTCCAAAACTGGCATCTCCTCATTCGATGTTTCTATCATGTTTACTTTCGGCTTAGATTCTTCAACTATCTCATCTTCTAAGCACATAGAAACAGACGGTAATGAGATAAAAGGTACTTCAACGAAGTCTAGAATTGGTACCTTGGAAATAGAAGCATCATGGGTGGCAATGCTCGACTCTACTTGAACGTCCTCTTTTGACTTCATATCTAGTTCCTCTAGCCACTTTTCTATCCGAATGGCGTATTCCACCATGTCTTCCAACTCGTCGAAGCGGTACAATGCTACTCTTTCACGGATTGCTCTTCGTAGACCAGCTAGAAATCTATCCATGGTGTCTTCTGGATATTCTTCTACATTACCACGTCTCATGGCTTCAATCATTTTGTTGTAGTAGTCATTTACACTTCGATCTCTTTGTCTAAGCTTGTATAGCTTTTCCTCCAACTCCCATTGGTAGTGGTCTGGAATGAATCGTTTCCGCATCAAATCTTTCAACTCACGCCATGTGTCGATAGGTGGAAGGTGATCTCTATGGCACCGGTTCTGCTGGAATTCCCACCATGTTGTTGCGTAGCCTTTAAACTTTGATGAAACTAGCTGCACTTTCTTTTTCTCGGGGAAGTCATAGCACTCAAAAAGTTTTTTTACTTTGCATTCCCAATCCAAATAGATGTCGGGATAGTATAGACCTTCAAACTCAGGTATGATCATGCTGTTGTTGCGGTGGAGATGGCGAGAATTTGCTGTATATGGTGTATGGGTATACGAAGTATGATTGGTGTATGGTGCATGGACCGGATGGTACATGGGTGCATATGTGTATGGTCCGGATGGTGTATATGAGTGTGAACAGATGATATATGTGGACTAGGATGAATTTTCGATCCCCTTGATGATGGTGGACGAAAATTTGAAGGGAGGAAGTGTATATGGAAGGTTTGGAAGGATTTGGATGGAAGAAAACTAGAAAAGGAAAGAATTAGATGTATTTTTGAAGTTCCCAAATAGAATAAGAATCCAAAAATAAATCCAAAAGTATGGAAGGTAAGAATTAGAAAGGAAAAGGAAAGAAGGATTAGGTAATTTGGAAAGTGTTACTCAATTGTGACACAATCTAAATATCCTAATTGAACTAGACTCTAAAAGGAATGAACCAAAAATAATTTACAACTCAAAAGGAAACTACCAAAATAAAATAGAACTTGGAAGGAAAGTTCCAAAAATAAAATAAGACTTTAAAGGAAGTTACCAACTAAAGAATTATCCTAGAAGGAAACTACCAAAATTAAAAGAAGACTCACAAGGTAAATACCAACTATAGAGTAGTACCCAAAGTAAAGTACCAAAATTAAAGAAACACAAAAGGAAACAATGAATATACCTCTTTTTTTTTAATTTTCGGATTTTTTTTTTCTTTTTTTTTTTATCCGATTTTTTTTTTCGACGGCTTTTTCTCTTTTTTTTTGTCGATGCTCTTTTTTTTTTCAATTGATAGCTATGCTATTACAACTCGATACAATAAAAATGAAAAAGACAAGTAAGACGACACGTAGGATAAAAATGACACGTCGGATTGAACCACGACCAGCAGAGCTGACGTGGCTCTGATGCCAAATTTATGATACGACCCGGACAAATAATCTAGGACGAATCTAGAGACGTAGCGGAAGACTTCTGGATATGAAACACGTCAGCGAATGAAGGGCTTCAATCCGACTCGATAAACAACGGAAAATAGACAATCTAGACAACTAGAACACGTAGAAAACGACACGAATTATATAACACAATACCAAAGGTTTAAGGGGCTGAATAGGAACGGTTTTGAGGGCTGAATTTGGAGGGAAAATCGTGTGTGACGGCTTTGTGAAGAATGGCTTGGAGAAGGTAGGATATGATAGGGATGTAACGGACTTACGGATAAAACGTACGGTGGTTGATTGCTCGAACTTGGGGGGCTGAATTGAGGCGTGCGTCAATGGAGGATGAGCGTCGTCGATGATGGTTGATGGATGATGATTCGTTGAGGTGAATCACAACCCGATAGCCTCCTTGAATCTCGAACGTACCCAAGAATGAAATCTCCAAGTTGCTCTTCGGATAGCGAATACCGGTTAATCCCTCAAGTGGATTAAGCAATACCCTTGAATAAGACTTAAAGTTGCTATGATGAAGCCACGAAAATCCTTGAAGAACTTAATCCGGAGCTGCAAATACGTGGTTCAATTACACGATTTCGAGCAATACAATTGCAAGGATTTTTCCAAGCATTTGTATGTAAGAAATTCAAAGATGACAAAGATGTTGAGAGCAACTCCAAAATTGTTACTTTGCTAGTAATTAAAGATTGGAGATCAAGGTTTGAAGAAGAGAACATGAAGAACTCGTCGAGTTGTGCATGCGTGCACGAGATCAGATTTTTGGCCCTTTAATTAATTTAATTAGGGGTTGAATTTTATTTAGACTATAGTATTTATTTAATTATGTTAGACTATAGTTTAGTTCAGATTTTATTTATTTATTTATTAATTTTCGTCCATAAGTTGATAGAGTTTGACTAGAATTGTATTTAAGGCAATTTCCTACCTTGAATAGAATTCTAGCTTAGGAAACTTCCTAGTATAGTTAGAGATCCCTTTTGGATCAATTTTTAGGCCTTTTAAGCTTATTATTTTCGTCCCTATAGCTCTTATAAATAGGGGATCATTGTTACATTGATACTTTAGACTATATTTGATTAATTAAGCTTTGCTTTCAATATTGTCTCAACCCCCTTTTAAATCTTTGTGAGTTTTGATTTAAAATTCATATTCTTGGAGCTAGCAACTTTAAGTCTTATTCAAGGGTATTGCTTAATCCACTTGAGGGATTAACCGGTATTCGCTATCCGAAGATCAACTTGGAGATTTCATCCTTGGGTACGTTCGAGATTCAAGGAGGCTATCGGGTTGTGATTCACATCAACGAATCATCATCCATCAACCACATCGACGACGCCCATCCCCATCGACGCACGTCTCAATTCAGTCCCCCAAGTTCGAGCAATCAACCACCGTTCGTTTTATCCGTAAGTTCGTTGCATCCCTATCATATCCTACCTTCTCCAAGCCTTTCTTCACCAATATCACACACGAATTTACACCCAATTTCCAGCCTATATTTCATCCCTATACAGCCCCTATCCTTCGGTTCTTGTGTTACATAGTTCGTGTCATAGTTTAGGTATTTTAGTTGTCTTGATTGTCTAGTTTAGTCGTTATTTTGAGTCGGATTGAAGCCCTTCATTCGCTGACGTGTTTCGTATCCAGAAGTCTTCCGCTACGTCTTTTATTCGTCCTAGATTAATTGTCCGGGTCGTATCATAAATTTGGTATCAGAGCCACGTCAGCTCTGCTGGTCGTGGTTCAATCCGACGTGTCATTTTTCTCCTACGTGTCGTCTTACATGTCTTCTTTATTTTTTTATTTTATCGAGTTGTAATAGCATAGCTATCAATTGAAAAAAAAAGAGCATCGATAAAAAAAAAGAGAAAAAAGCCGTCGAAAAAAAAAAGAAAAAAAAAATCGGATAAAAAAAAAGAAAAAAAATCCGAAAATTAAAAAAAAAAAAAAGAGGTATATTCATTGTGTTACCATTTGAGTCTTGATTTATTTTGGTAATTTCCTTTTAGTAATACATCTTATTTGGTAGTTACCTTGTGAGTCTATTTTATTTTTGGAACTTTCCTTCTAAGTTCTATTTTAATTTTGGTAGTTTCCTTCTAGGATAATTCCTTAGTTGGTAACTTCCTTTAGAGTCTTATTTTATTTTTGGAACTTTCCTTCCAAGTTTTTATTTTATTTTGGTAGTTTCCTTTTGAGTTGTAAATTATTTTTGGTTCTTTCCTTTTAGAGTCTAGTTCAATTAGGATATTTAGATTGTGTCACAATTGTGTAACACTTTCCAAATTACCTAATCTTTCTTTCCTTCTTCTTTCCTATTTCTTTCCTTCTACATTTGGGATTTATTTTTGGATTCCTATTCTATTTGGGAACTTCAAAAATACATCTAATTCTTTCCTTTTCTAGCTTTCTTCCATCCAAATCCTTCCAAACCTTCCACATACACTTCCTCCCTTCAAATTTTCATCCACCATCATCAAGGGGATCGAAAATTCATCTTATTCCACATATATCATCTGTTCTTACCCATATACACCATCCGGACCATACACATATGCACCCATGTACCATCCGGTCCATACACCATACACCAATCATACTCCGTATACCCATACACCCTATACACCAAATCCTCACCATCTCTACCGCAACAACAACATGATCATACCTGAGTTTGAAGGTCTATACTATCCCGACATCTATTTGGATTGGGAATGCAAAGTAGAAAAACTTTTTGAGTGCTATGACTTCCCCGAGAAAAAGAAAGTGCAGTTAGTTTCGTCAAAGTTTAAAGGCTACGCAACAACATGGTGGGAATTCCAGCAGAACCGGTGCCATAGAGATCACCTTCCACCTATCGACACATGGCGTGAGTTGAAAGATTTGATGCGGAAACGCTTCATTCCAGACCACTACCAATGGGAGTTGGAGGAAAAGCTATACAAGCTTAGACAAAGAGATCGAAGTGTAAATGACTACTACAACAAAATGATTGAAGCCATGAGACGAGCTGATGTAGAAGAATATCCAGAAGACACCATGGATAGATTTCTAGCTGGTCTACGAAGGGCAATCCGTGAAAGAGTAGCAATGTACCGCATCGACGAGTTGGAAGACATGGTGGAATACGCCATCCGGATAGAAAAATGGCTAGAAGAACTAGAGATGAAGTCAAAAGAAGAGGTTCAAGTAGAGTCAAATGTAGAGTTGTCACCTAGAGCTCATCGCCAAACAGCCCCATTTCGTTGGAGCGAACCTGAGTCATTCGAGGAGTTTCTACGTACATATGTGCCACCTACACGACCTGCATCACCAGTTCAGCCGGTCATGAATGTGCCAAGCCAAGCCAGCAACATTCAAGAAGAGATCCACGTTGAGTTACCATCTGAGATCGTTGCCATCAAAGAAGATTCTACTTTTGAGGTAACAATTTCAGTTGATGCATCTATTGAAGAACTGATCGATGTTGCAACTTGTGAGAATGTTGAAGAAGAAGAGAAGGTTGTTGAAGAGCTTGATCTAGAAGAAATGGAGATCATTACTGCAGTTGAAGAAGTTGAAGAGTTGTTGGAGATACAACCTTGTTATGAAAAGGAGAATGACATCCGTGAGACAATGGTTGAAGATCATGAAGAGCTCGAACAAGCTAGCATGGCGAATCCAATGAGTTCTAACATTTTTTGTCTACCATTTTCTTGTGATATCTTTATTTTACAGGTTGATGAAGATGTTCCATTGGAAGTTGATGTACCACCAAGTTTGAACGTGGATACCATACCGAGGCAATCTATGGAGCTAGAGTTTCGGATGATTAACACAAGTGGAATGTTCTCGTTCATGTTCATGAAGATGTGTTTTATGCAGCTTGTGCAAAAAGAATTTGATGGCCAGTTCGTGTTCGTCTTTGATCCCGGAGCTTTGAATTCGAGGACGAATTCTTTTCAAGAGGAGGGGAATGATGAAGCCACGAAAATCCTTGAAGAACTTAATCCGGAGCTGCAAATACGTGGTTCAATTACACGATTTCGAGCAATACAATTGCAAGGATTTTTCCAAGCATTTGTATGTAAGAAATTCAAAGATGACAAAGATGTTGAGAGCAACTCCAAAATTGTTACTTTGCTAGTAATTAAAGATTGGAGATCAAGGTTTGAAGAAGAGAACATGAAGAACTCGTCGAGTTGTGCATGCGTGCACGAGATCAGATTTTTGGCCCTTTAATTAATTTAATTAGGGGTTGAATTTTATTTAGACTATAGTATTTATTTAATTATGTTAGACTATAGTTTAGTTCAGATTTTATTTATTTATTTATTAATTTTCGTCCATAAGTTGATAGAGTTTGACTAGAATTGTATTTAAGGCAATTTCCTACCTTGAATAGAATTCTAGCTTAGGAAACTTCCTAGTATAGTTAGAGATCCCTTTTGGATCAATTTTTAGGCCTTTTAAGCTTATTATTTTCGTCCCTATAGCTCTTATAAATAGGGGATCATTGTTACATTGATACTTTAGACTATATTTGATTAATTAAGCTTTGCTTTCAATATTGTCTCAACCCCCTTTTAAATCTTTGTGAGTTTTGATTTAAAATTCATATTCTTGGAGCTAGCAACTTTAAGTCTTATTCAAGGGTATTGCTTAATCCACTTGAGGGATTAACCGGTATTCGCTATCCGAAGATCAACTTGGAGATTTCATCCTTGGGTACGTTCGAGATTCAAGGAGGCTATCGGGTTGTGATTCACATCAACGAATCATCATCCATCAACCACATCGACGACGCCCATCCCCATCGACGCACGCCTCAATTCAGTCCCCCAAGTTCGAGCAATCAACCACCGTTCGTTTTATCCGTAAGTTCGTTGCATCCCTATCATACCCTACCTTCTTCAAGCCTTTCTTCACCAATATCACACACGAATTTACACCCAATTTCCAGCCTATATTTCATTCCTATACAGCCCCTATCCTTCGGTTCTTGTGTTACATAGTTCGTGTCATAGTTTAGGTATTTTAGTTGTCTTGATTGTCTAGTTTAGTCGTTATTTTGAGTCGGATTGAAGCCCTTCATTCGCTGACGTGTTTCGTATCCAGAAGTCTTCCGCTACGTCTTTTATTCGTCCTAGATTAATTGTCCGGGTCGTATCATGCTAGCTCCAAGAATATGAATTTTAAATCAAAACTCACAAAGATTTAAAAGGGGGTTGAGACAATATTGAAAGCAAAGCTTAATTAATCAAATATAGTCTAAAATAACAATGTGACATGGTTCCCCTATTTATAAGCCTATGGGGAACGAAATTAATCATCAAAAAAGGCTTAAAAATTGATCCAAAAGGGATCTCTAACTATACTAGGAAGTTCCCTAAACTAGAATTCTATTCAAGGTAGGAAATTGCCTTAAATACAATTCTAGTCAACCTTGACTATAATATGGACGAAAATTACACTAATAAATAAATAAAAATCTGATCTAATTAATTAAATACCATAGTCTAATTAAATACTATAGTCTAAATAAATCAATCCCTTTATTAAATAACTAAGGGGGACGAAAACTCCATGCAACTTGTCTATGCAATGTGAATCTGCCATGCATGCACAACTTGATGAGTTCTATCTTCATGCATTGCTCTTCAAATCTTGATCTCCAATCTTTAATTATTAACAAAGTAGCAATCTTTGGGATGCTCTCAATTCCTTTGTCATCTTCGAACTTCTTACATACAAATGCTTGGAAAAATCCTTGCAATTGTATTGCTTGAAGTCGTGTGTTTGAGCCACATATTTGCAGCTCCAAATTAAGTTCTTCAAGGCTTTTCGTGGCTTCACCAATATTGCTGCGTAGTCTTTAAACTCCAATATGGCTAATTGCACCTTCTTTGGCTCTGGGAAGTAGTGATACTTAAAAATCTTATCAACTCTGCGTTCCCAATCTAGGTACACTTCTGAATCATATAGACCCTCAAACTCTGGGATGGTTATCTTGTTGCGGTGTAGACCATCGGCATCTCTGAATCGATTCGGGCGGACTCGGACTGTATTCATCTTAACGGTGTAGGTAAACCTGCTGATTGGTGTATGTGAACCACGGGTGTATGGGTGTATGGGTGATACGAACCCGAAAAGCATAAAAGAATCAAATCCAAGAATGCCATTGAGAGCTTCAAAGATAATCATGTTGTCCAAGATTAAAGATTGGAGATCAAGATTTGAAGAACACAAGTGCATGAAAATATTCAGATATTTTGGGCAGCCCATGAAGATCAAATATTCAGCCCGAGATTGGTCAACATGCTATCATTTGATGATGAAGAAGGAAGCATGAAGACATGAGAAGAAGAATGACGCCATTTGGACGTGTGCATTAAAAGTTATACGCGTTTGCATGGGAAATCGGGAGATGCTGTTTTTCATGCAAAGGTGGCAAGAATAATACATATGGGCCACGAATTATTTATGATATATTGCAGCCCATATTGTGTTATTAAAGGTCCAAAAGTGGCGAAAATAAGAGGCCCAAAGTTAGTTAGGATTTATCCTTATCTAGTTAGATTTAGATAGATTTTTGTTATCTTATTTTTGGTATCTTTTGATTTTATCCTAGATTGATTAGGATTAGTATTTTTCAATGTTTATCTAGTTATTTAGGGTTAAAATTTCGTCCATATGCTCTCCTATAAATAGGAGCACCCTGTGACATTCATAAAGCAGACAATTGCAAGAAATAAAGAGTTATTCTCAATCTGTCTCACGATCCTTCGGTTGATCAAACTTTTATCTACAATTCTATTGTTTTAGCACTTCAATAGTCTTATTTAAGTTCTTCAGGGTATAATTAAGTACTTGGGAGAATTGCTATCCGGAGAAGCTAGACGAGTGCGTTCGGGTTGATTCAACACGGGTTCACCGATCTGTCCTATCCTTCTACCAAACCACCGCCGCCATCACCAACACTCCACCGCCGTCCGCCGTCGTTCACCATCAGATTCCAGCCACCCTTAGACGTATCAAGTGTGTTCATCGAGTCATAGTTCGTATCTTCGATTTCTAGTAAGTTTTGTCTTTTAATTTGCGTCGGATTCTACCCTTCTTTAGCTGACGTTGTTCGAGTCCTTAAAGTCTTCCGCCTGCGTATTCTTCGTGTCTTGGATTCATTGTCCGGGTCACATCATAAATTTGGCATCAGAGCCACGTCAGCTCTGCTGGTCGTAGTTCACTCCGACGTGTCAAATACGTGTCAGTTATCTGTCTTACGTGTCATTTAACTTTCGTATTATTTCGAGTCTATTGTAATCTGATTCTTATTCATTGAAAAAACAAAAGAGAGCAAAAGACATCGGCTAAAAAAAAAAGTCGCCGGAAAAAAAAAAAAAAAAAAAAAAAAAAAAAAACGAAAATTCAGATTTATTTTCTTGTTGAATTCGATTTTATTGTTTTAGATAGGCTTGAATCCATCTTAGATAGATATTTTGGGATTTGTTAAATTTTGTTCACACTTAGTCAAACTTATCCAAAAATATTCTACCTTATCCACTAGATTTCCTACCTTATTTAGATATCTTCCATCCTAATCCATATCTAATCAAGATCATTCATCCTTATCCATCATAGATTTCGATCCTTACACCTCTAGGATTCGAAATTCTTCATCCCACCCATATACACCCAGCTCACCTTATACACCACATAGTCCATACACACATACACCCATACACCCATGGTCCACATACACCAATCAGCAAGTTTACCTACACCATCTATACAACAACCCCACATCATCAAGTTAGATGGATCCAGTTCGAGCCCGCTCGAATCGATTCAGAGATGCCGATGGTCTACACCGCAACAAGATAACCATCCCAGAGTTTGAGGGTCTATACGATCCAGAAGTGTACCTAGATTGGGAACGCAGAGTTGATAAGATTTTTAAGTATCACTACTTCCCCGAGCCAAAGAAGGTGCAATTAGCCACATTGGAGTTTAAAGACTATGCAGCAACATGGTGGGAATTCCAGCAAGATCGATGCCGCCGAGATCACCTTCCACCTATCGACACATGGCGTGAGTTGAAAGAGTTGATGCGGAAACGCTTCATTCCGGACCATTACCAATGGGAATTGGAGGAAAAGCTATACAAGCTTAGGCAAAGAGATCAAAGTGTAAATGACTACTACTATAAAATGATTGAAGCCATGAGACGAGCTGATATAGAGGAGTATCTAGAAGATACCATGGATAGATTCCTAGCTGGTCTACGAAGGGAAATCCGAGAAAAGGTAGCATTGTATCACTTCGACAAGTTGAAAGACATGGTGCAATATGCCATTGAGATAGAGAAGTGGTTGGAGAGTCTGCAAAATGAAGTGGTTCAAGTAGAGTCAAATGTAGAGTTGTCACCTAGAGCTCATCGCCAAACAGTCCCGTTTCGTTGGAGCGAACCTGAGTCATTTGAGGAGTTTCTACGTACCTATGTGCCACCTACACGGCCTGCATCACCAGTTCAGCTAGTCATGGATATGCCAAGCCAAGCTAGCGACATTCAAGAGGAGATTCACGTTGAGTTACCATCTGAGATCGTTGCCATCAAAGAAGATTCTACTTTCGAGGTAACAATTTCAGTTGAAGCATCTCTTGATGAATTGATAAATGTTGCTACTTGTGAAGACGTTGGAGAAGTCGAGAGAGAAGAAATGAAGGTTGTTTCCGCCGTTGAGGAATCCAAAGAAGTTGAGAAGTTGATGGAGATACAGCCTTGTTTTGAAAAGGAGAATGACATCAGTGGAGCAATGGTTGAAGATTACAAAGAATTCGATCAAGCAAGCATGGAGGAGCTGCCGAATTCTAACATCATTTGTCAACCATTTTCTTGTGCTATCTATATCTTACAGGTTGTTGAAGTTATTCCATTGAAAGTTGGGTTTGTGCAAAGAAAGATTGATGATCCATTCACGTTCGTCTTTGATCCCGGAGATTCGAATTCGAGGACGAATTCTTTTCAAGAGGAGGGGAATGATACGAACCCGAAAAGCATAAAAGAATCAAATCCAAGAATGCCATTGAGAGCTTCAAAGATAATCATGTTGTCCAAGATTAAAGATTGGAGATCAAGATTTGAAGAACACAAGTGCATGAAAATATTCAGATATTTTGGGCAGCCCATGAAGATCAAATATTCAGCCCGAGATTGGTCAACATGCTATCATTTGATGATGAAGAAGGAAGCATGAAGACATGAGAAGAAGAATGACGCCATTTGGACGTGTGCATTAAAAGTTATACGCGTTTGCATGGGAAATCGGGAGATGCTGTTTTTCATGCAAAGGTGGCAAGAATAATACATATGGGCCACGAATTATTTATGATATATTGCAGCCCATATTGTGTTATTAAAGGTCCAAAAGTGGCGAAAATAAGAGGCCCAAAGTTAGTTAGGATTTATCCTTATCTAGTTAGATTTAGATAGATTTTTGTTATCTTATTTTTGGTATCTTTTGATTTTATCCTAGATTGATTAGGATTAGTATTTTTCAATGTTTATCTAGTTATTTAGGGTTAAAATTTCGTCCATATGCTCTCCTATAAATAGGAGCACCCTGTGACATTCATAAAGCAGACAATTGCAAGAAATAAAGAGTTATTCTCAATCTGTCTCACGATCCTTCGGTTGATCAAACTTTTATCTACAATTCTATTGTTTTAGCACTTCAATAGTCTTATTTAAGTTCTTCAGGGTATAATTAAGTACTTGGGAGAATTGCTATCCGGAGAAGCTAGACGAGTGCGTTCGGGTTGATTCAACACGGGTTCACCGATCTGTCCTATCCTTCTACCAAACCACCGCCGCCATCACCAACACTCCACCGCCGTCCGCCGTCGTTCACCATCAGATTCCAGCCACCCTTAGACGTATCAAGTGTGTTCATCGAGTCATAGTTCGTATCTTCGATTTCTAGTAAGTTTTGTCTTTTAATTTGCGTCGGATTCTACCCTTCTTTAGCTGACGTTGTTCGAGTCCTTAAAGTCTTCCGCCTGCGTATTCTTCGTGTCTTGGATTCATTGTCCGGGTCACATCAATGGGTGTACGGGTGTACGGGTGTATGGGTGTACGGACTATGTGGTGTATAAGGTGCACCGGGTGTAGGTGTGTATGATCTGAAAATTTCGAATCCTAGAGGTGTAAGGATTGAAATCTATGATGGATAAGGATGGATGATCTTGATTAGATATGGATTAGGATGGAAGATATCTAAACAAGGTAGGAAATCTAGTGGATAAGGTAGAATATTTTTGGATAAGTTTGACCAAGTGTGAACACAATCTAACAAATCCCAAAATATCTATCTAAGATGGATTCAAGCCTATCTAAAACAATAAAATCGAATTCAACAAGAAAATATATCTGAATTTTCGTTTTTTTTTTTTTTCCGGCGACTTTTTCTTCTTTTTTTTTAGCCGATGTCTTTTGCTCTCTTTTGTTTTTTAATGAATAATAATCAGATTACAATAGACTCAAAATAATACGAAAGTTAAATGACACGTAAGACAGATAAATGACACGTACGAAAAATAACTAACACGTAGATGACACGTCGGATTGAACCACGACCAGCAGAGCTGACGTGGCTCTGATGCCAAATTTATGGTGTGACCCGGACAATGAATCCAAGACACGAGAGAAAACGTAGCGGAAGACTTTTAGATCGAAACACGTCAGGCGAATGAAGGATTCAATCCGACACTATGAATAAACTAAACTAACGACTAAACTTGATATTTAAGACTCGAATATGAAAGAAAAAGGGTATGGTCGTATAGTATGATGATAGGGGGTGAAGAAAGGCTGGTGTACATAGGTTATGATAAGAAAATAGGAAACTTACAATATAGGTGCTTAACTCGGCGCGAATAGCACGTATCCTTGAAATTGGTGGAATCAGCTTGGAAACTCGATGAACTTGATGGATGATGGTGATATGGACGAATTGATGAAGGATGGATGTCGTTGAAGGTTGCTTTGGCGGCAGTGAAGTTTGGTAGAAGGGTCGGCTAGGATCGGCGAACCCGTGTTGTAAACCCGAACGCGCACGTCTAGCTTCTCCGGATAGCAATTCTCCAAAGTACTCGTTGTACCCTGAAGAACTTGAATAAGACTATTGAATTGCTAGATCAATAGAATTGTGTTTGATCAACCAAAGGATCGATAAATGTGATCAACCAAAGGATCGGTGAGACAATTGAGAAATTAACTCTTTATTTCATGCAACGTCTGAATTATGAATGTCACAGGGTGCTCCTATTTATAGGAGTGTATATGGACGAAAATTAGAGTCCTAAAAGCTAAAGAAACCGAAAATATACTAATCCTAATCAAACTAGGATAAAATCAAAAGATACCAAAAATAAGGTAACAAAAATCTATCTAAATCTAACTAGATAAGGATAAATCCCAAAGTGGATTTGGGCTGGATATTCTCACCATGCTTGGACCCAAAATACACGTCCATGGGCTGAATTAAGTGTATTAATTTCGTGGCCCATGTGTGTGTAATTCTTGCCACCTTTGCATGAAAGACAGTATCTCCCGATTTCCCATGCAAACGCGTATAACTTTTGATGTACACGTCCAAATGGTGTCGTTCTTCTTCTCACGTCTTCATGCTTCCTTCTTCATCATCAAATGATAGCATGTTGACCAATCTCGGGCTGAATATTTGATCTTCATGGGCTGCCCAAAATATCTGAATATTTTCATGCACGTGTGTTCTTCAAATCTTGATCTCCAATCTTTAATTTTGAACAACATGATTATCTTTGAAGCTCTCAATGGTATTCTTGGATTTGATTCTTTTATGCTTTTCGGGTTCGTATCATTCCCCTCCTCTTGAAAAGAATTCATCCTCGAATTCAAATCTCCAGGATCAAAGACGAACGCGAATGGATCATCAATCTTTCTTTGCACAAACCCAACTTTCAATGGAATAACTTCAACAACCTGTAAAATATAGATAGCACAAGAAAATGGTTGACAAATGATGTTAGAATTCAGCAGCTCCTCCATGCTTGCTTGATCGAATTCTTTGTGATCTTCAACCAGTGCTCCACTGATGTCATTCTCCTTTTTAGAACATGGTTGTAATTCTTCCAACTTTTCAACTTCTTTGGATTCCCCAACGGCGGCAACAACCTTCATTTCTTCTCTCTCGACTACTCCAACATCTTCACAAGTAGCAACATCTATCAATTCATCAATAGGCGCATCGACTGAAATTGTTACCTCAAAAGTAGAATCTTCTTTGATGGCAACGATCTCAGATGGTAACTCAACATGGATCTCCTCTTGAATGTCATGACCTTGGTTTGGCACATCCATGACTGGCTGAACTGGTGATGCAGGCCGTGTAGGTGGTACATAGGTACGTAGAAACTCCTCGAATGACTAAGGTTCGCTCCAACGAAATGGGGCTGTTTGGCGATGAGCTCTAGGTGATAACTCTACATTTGACTCTACTTGAACCTCTTCTTTTGACTTCATCTCTAGTCTCTCCAACCACTTCTCTATCTCAATGGCGTATTGCACCATGTCTTTCAACTTGTCGAAGTGATACAATGCTACCTTTTCTCGGATTTCCCTTCGTAGACCAGCGAGGAATCTATCCATAGTATCTTCTAGATACTCCTCTATATCAGCTCCTCTCATGGCTTCAATCATTTTGTAGTAGTAGTCATTTACACTTCGATCTCTTTGCCTAAGCTTGTATAGCTTTTCCTCCAACTCCCATTGGTAGTGGTCTGGAATGAAGCGTTTCCGCATCAAATCTTTCAACTCACGCCATGTGTCAATAGGTGGAAGGTGATCTCGGTGGCATCAATTTTGTTGGAATTCCCACCATGTTGCTGCGTAGTCTTTAAACTCCAATGTGGCTAATTGCACCTTCTTTGGCTCTGGGAAGTAGTGATACTTAAAAATCTTATCAACTCTGCATTCCCAATCTAGGTACACTTCTGGATTATATAGACCCTCAAACTCTGGGATGGTTATCTTGTTGCGGTGTAGACCATCGGCATCTCTGAATCGATTCGGGCGGACTCGGACTGGATTCATCTTAACGGTGTAGGTAAACCTGCTGATTGGTGTATGTGAACCACGGGTGTATGGGTGTATGGGTGTACGGGTGTACGGACTATGTGGTGTATAAGGTGCACCGAGTGTAGGTGTGTATGATCTGAAAATTTCGAATCCTAGAGGTGTAATGATTGAAATCTATTGATGGATAAGGATGGATGATCTTGATTAGATATGGATTAGGATGGAAGATATCTAAACAAGGTAGGAAATCTAGTGGATAAGGTAGAATATTTTTGGATAAGTTTGACCAAGTGTGAACACAATCTAACAAATCCCAAAATATCTATCTAAGATGGATTCAAGCCTATCTAAAACAATAAAATCGAATTCAACAAGAAAATATATCTGCATTTTCGTTTTTTTTTTTTTTCCGGCGACTTTTTCTTCTTTTTTTTTAGCCGATGTCTTTTGCTCTCTTTTGTTTTTCAATGAATAATAATCAGATTACAATAGACTCGAAATAATACGAAAGTTAAATGACACGTAAGACAGATAAATGACACGTACGAAAAATAACTAACACGTAGATGACACGTCAGATTGAACCACGACCAGCAGAGCTGACGTGGCTCTGATACCAAATTTATGGTGTGACCCGGACAATGAATCCAAGACACGAGAGAAAACGTAGCGGAAGACTTTTAGATCTTAACACGTCAGGCGAATGAAGGATTCAATCCGACACTATGAATAAACTAAACTAACGACTAAACTTGATATTTAAGACTCGAATATGAAAGAAAAAGGGTATGGTCGTATAGTATGATGATAGGGGGTGAAGAAAGGCTGGTGTAGATAGGTTATGATAAGAAAATAGGAAACTTACAATATAGGTGCTTAACTCGGCGCGAATAGCACGTATGCTTGAAATTGGTGGAATCAGCTTGGAAACTCGATGAACTTGATGGATGATGGTGATATGGACGAATTGATGAAGGATGGATGTCGTTGAAGGTGGCTTTGGCGGCAGTGAAGTTTGGTAGAAGGGTCGGCTAGGATCGGCGAACCCGTGTTGTAAACCCGAACGCGCACGTCTAGCTTCTCCGGATAGCAATTCTCCCAAGTACTCGTTGTACCCTGAAGAACTTGAATAAGACTATTGAATTGCTAGATCAATAGAATTGTGTTTGATCAACCAAAGGATCGATAAATGTGATCAACCAAAGGATCGGTGAGACAATTGAGAAATTAACTTTTTATTTCATGCAACGTCTGAATTATGAATGTCACAGGGTGCTCCTATTTATAGGAGTGTATATGGACGAAAATTAGAGTCCTAAAAGCTAAAGAAACCGAAAATATACTAATCCTAATCAAACTAGGATAAAATCAAAAGATACCAAAAATAAGGTAACAAAAATCTATCTAAATCTAACTAGATAAGGATAAATCCCAAAGTGGATTTGGGCTGGATATTCTCACCATTCTTGGACCTAAAATACACGTCCATAGGCTGAATTAAGTGTATTAATTTCGTGGCCCATGTGTGTGTAATTCTTGCCACCTTTGCATGAAAGACAGCATCTCCCGATTTCCCATGCAAACGCGTATAACTTTTGATGTACACGTCCAAATGGCGTCGTTCTTCTTCTCACGTCTTCATGCTTCCGTCTTCATCATCAAATGATAGCATGTTGACCAATCTCGGGCTGAATATTTGATCTTCATGGGCTGCCCAAAATATCTGAATATTTTCATGCACGTGTGTTCTTCAAATCTTGATCTCCAATCTTTAATTTTGAACAACATGATTATCTTTGAAGCTCTTAATGGTATTCTTGGATTTGATACTTTTATACTTTTCGGGTTCGTATCATTCCCCTCCTCTTGAAAAGAATTCATCCTCGAATTCAAATCTCCAGGATCAAAGACGAACGCGAATGGATCATCAATCTTTCTTTGCACAAACCCAACTTTCAATGGAATAACTTCAACAACCTGTAAAATATAGATAGCACAAGAAAATGGCTGACAAATGATGTTAGAATTCGGCAGCTCCTCCATGCTTGCTTGATCGAATTCTTTGTGATCTTCAACCATTGCTCCACTGATATCATTCTCCTTTTTAGAACATGGTTGTAATTCCTCCAACTTTTCAACTTCTTTGGATTCCTCAACGGCGGCAACAACCTTCATTTCTTCTCTCTCGACTACTCCAACATCTTCAAAAGTAGCAACATCTATCAATTCATCAATAGGCGCATCGACTGAAATTGTTACCTCAAAAGTAGAATCTTCTTTGATGGCAACGATCTCAGATGGTAACTCAACATGGATCTCCTCTTGAATGTCGTGAGCTTGGTTTGGCACATCCATGACTGGCTGAACTAGTGATGCAGGCCGTGTAGGTGGTACATAGGTACGTAGAAACTCCTCGAATGACTAAGGTTCGCTCCAACGAAATGGGGCTGTTTGGCGATGAGCTCTAGGTGATAACTCTACATTTGACTCTACTTGAACCTCTTCTTTTGACTTCATCTCTAGTCTCTCCAACCACTTCTCTATCTCAATGGCGTATTGCACCATGTCTTTCAACTTGTCGAAGTGATACAATGCTACCTTTTCTCGGATTTCCCTTCGTAGACCAGCGAGGAATCTATCCATGGTATCTTCTAGATACTCCTCTATATCAGCTCGTCTCATGGCTTCAATCATTTTGTAGTAGTAGTCATTTACACTTCGATCTCTTTGCCTAAGCTTGTATAGCTTTTCCTCCAACTCCATTGGTAGTGGTCTGGAATGAAGCGTTTCCGCATCAAATCTTTCAACTCACGCCATGTGTCAATAGGTGGAAGGTGATCTCGGTGGCATCGATTTTGTTGGAATTCCCACCATGTTGCTGCGTAGTCTTTAAACTCCAATGTGGCTAATTGCACCTTCTTTGGCTCTGGGAAGTAGTGATACTTAAAAATCTTATCAACTCTGCGTTCCCAATCTAGGTACACTTCTGGATCATATAGACTCTCAAACTCTGGGATGGTTATCTTGTTGCGGTGTAGACCATCGGCATCTCTGAATCGATTCGGGCGGACTCGGACTGGATTCATCTTAACGGTGTAGGTAAACTTGCTGATTGGTGTGATGAGGACATCCATAGCAATGAGGAAGTCAATGAAGAGCTTCAATTCAAAGGACCCGTCACAAGACTAAGAGCTAAGAAGTTGCAAGAGTATTTGCAAGCTACAATTCACAAGAAGCTTGAAGAAGAAGACGGCGTGCAAGGAAGCTTGAAAATGATGAACTTATTGAAATTGGAAGATGGAGATCAAGACATGGAGAACACAACATGAAGATGTGCATGTGTGCAAGAGGACGTGTGCATGTGCATGGCATGAAGAAGAATCGGCCGAGTTTGAACTAGGCCAATTTTCGGTCCTATTGATTTTATCTAGTAGTTATTTTATTTTGGACTATAGTATTTATTTTATTTAATTATACTATAGTTTAGATCTGATGAGGACATCCATAGCAATGAGGAAGTTAATGAAGAGCTTCAATTCAAAGGACCGATGACAAGACTACGAGCTAAGAAGTTGCAAGAATATTTGCAAGTTACAATTCGCAAGAAGCTTGAAGAAGAAGACGGCGTGCAAGGAAGCTTGAAAATGATGAACTTGTTGATATTGGAAGATGGAGATCAAGACATAGAGAACACAACATGAAGATGTGCACGTGTGCATGTGGACGTGTGCATGGGCTTGAAGTGAAGAAGAATCGGCCGAGTTTGAAGTAGGCCAATTTTCGGTCCTATTGATTTTATCTAGTAGTTATTTTATTTTGGACTATAGTATTTATTTTATTTAATTATACTATAGTTTAGATCAGATTTTTATTAATTATTTAGGATAATTTTCGGTTACAATAAGTCATGGTTTGACTAGGATTTTAGATAAGGTAAGATCTACAAGTTCTACCTTAAATAGAATTCTAGTTTAGGAAATATCCAAACACAATCCTAGATTGATTTGGACTATGATTTTCGGTCCTTAGCTTATAGTTTTCGATCCACCTATTATTATAAATAGGGGATCCATGTTTCATTGTTACTTTAGACTATATTTGATTATTAAGCCTTTGCTTTCAATATCGTCTCTCCCCTTTTGATCTTTGTGAGTTTAGATAATTAAATTCATACTCTTAGATTTAGCATCTCTAAGTTTTACAAAGGGAATTCGCCGTCCACGTTCGAGGGATCGTCGGAAACTCGCTATCCGAAGAGCAACTTAAAGAATTTGGCCTTGTGTACGTTCGAGATTCAAGGCAACTTTCGGGTTGTAATTCACAACACCATCACCGCCGCCGTCCAGCCACCTTCGACGCCACCACCATCCACCGTCGTCCATCTCAACCATCATCCTCAAGATCGTGTTCACTTCGTTACATCCGTAAGTCCATCGTATCTCTAACATACCCTATCTACTCAAGCCATTCTAAACTAATACACACCATCGAAATTCCATTCTCCACATCATCATAATTCTCGTCCAAAATATCGTTCATAACAGCCCCCATCCTTTGGATATTGTGTTATTTTGTATGTCATTGTCTAGGTATTTTAGTTGAGTCTTAGTCGTCTAGTTTGTTCCAATTTTATTCCGCTTATTTTACTTTGATTATTTGAGTCATCGTAGACACAAAAACTTACGTGTGTCGACGTGTGTTCGTTCCTAGAGTTCGGGTCGTATCATAAAAGTGGTATCAAAGCCACGTCGGCTTTGGTTCGATTTTTGTGTCGTATTGTATTTTACGTTTAATCAAATTGTAATTTAATTCCCGTATTGTTCATTGTTAAAAAACAAAAAAAAAGAAAGAAGAAAAGGCACGATCAAAAAAAAAAAAAAAGAGAAAAAAAAGAGCCGATCGATTAAAAAAAAAAAAAATCGAAATATTTTGTTTCCTTTTGTTCAATTTTTAATTTTGGTACTTTCCTTTTGGTACTAGGTTGTTAGTTGGTAATTACCTTAATAAGTCTTTCTTATTTTTGGTAGTTTCCTTCAAGTTTGTTTTACTTTTGGAACTTTCCATACAAGTTCTATTTCTTGTTGGTAACTTCCTTAAGTGTCTTATTTTATTTTTGGTTCTTTCCTTCTAGAGTCTAGGCTAATTAAGATATTTAGATTGTGTCACATAGATTGATACATATCCAAATCCCCTACTTACCTTATTTCTTTCTTTCTTCCTTATCTATTCTATTTCTTTCCTTCTTTACCTAGATTTATTTTTGGATTTCCTAATCTATTTGGAACTTCAATAATTGATCTACTTCTTTCCTTTTCTACCACCCATACTCGACCAACACCCATACATACCTCAAAACAATCGACCACCCCCATCCCATACCACACTACATTCGGCCACTACCATACCCACACATACTCAACCCGTATCTCATCTACACATACCAAATTCATCCTTGTTCCGAGAATAGCATTCCCGTCCTTCCTCGAAACAAACCACACGATTCCCTTACCTTCATATACACGATTTTCACACACTGTGCACCATACACTTTGAGTGATACACGAGTGGAAAAATCAAGAGTGAAAACAAACGAGCGACAGTGAGATTGTGAGGATCTTCCTTGTTTTCCTTTACGTTTGTTCGTTTTGTAGGTATCATGAAGAAAGGAACCCACACCGAGTCATCCTCTACACCACCATTCGACCCCCAGTCGACTTTTCCATCTTTGGACCCATCCAAAGACCCTTCCAAAGCACCCATGGAGTCATATTCGGATCCACCCGCACCGTGGGATCCCAAGTACCACTTCGAAGCGTTGTCTAAGCATGTTCAAAGACAACACCAGGCCCTCTCCGACAAGATAGACGATTTAGTGCATGCTCTTGAACGCACTAAAACGACACCTGTCTTTCCTCCACCCATTCGAGGAAACCAACGCCTAGAGCATCACAACGAGCCTGAAGAGGAGTACTTTGATGAGAATACTGAAGAATTTGATCGAGGACGTCGCCCGAGACGAGGTCATAGTCGAGATGACTATGAAGAAGATCGAATGCTCCATAACATCAAGACGAGCATTCCAGAATTTGAAGGCCTTCACGATCCCGATATCTACCTTGATTGGGAACGTAAGGTAGAGAAGATTTTCGCATGCTATGATTTTTCAGAAGCTAAAAAGGTGCAGCTAGCATGTTTGGAGTTTAAAGGCTACGCAACCACTTGGTGGGAAATGCAGCAAGCAAGAAGACGAAGAAACAGAAATCCACCCATTGACAATTGGGAGGAAATGAAAGGATTCTTGCGTGGACGCTTCATTCCAGTCCACTATGAAAGAGAGCTTGAGAAGAAGCTCAACCGGATCAAGCAAGGAGCTAGATCGATCGAAGAGTACCATAAAGAGCTCGAAACTGCCCTGAATCGAGTCGGAAAAAAGGAGACCTTAAATGCTACCATCATTCGGTACATTGAAGGTATGAATCCAGACATTGCCTGTGAAGTAGAGCTCAAAGAATTCACAAGCATAGAGAGAATGGTGCAATACGCATCAATTGTGGAAAAGCAGTTGCGAGAAGGCCGCCGTCGATCCAGTCAGACTTCAGCCCCTACTCGACAACCTTGGAGTAAAGGTACACCTTCCACATCACCTTCTACTCCTTCTACTGATTCCACACGACCCCGAGGTCAATCCGGCCCTCCGGAACGCCGTTTTGATCGTTCTACACCGCAAGCAAGCCGTAGACCCGAGTCTACACCCAGGCCACCTTTCCAACGGCCCAATCAGTCCACTCCAACGCCGAATGCAGCCCCTAGTCGAGCCCGTGACATCCAATGTCATAAATGCCAAGGTTGGGGTCATTTTCAGAACCAGTGTCCAAACCGGCGTGTTCTATTCCTCAATGAACAGAATGGACTTGAATCAGCCAGTGAAGATGAAGAGGAGCCTCAGACCGCCGCCCCTGAAGCAGTTGTGGTCCCTGAAGTCGAGCCAGATGATGATGAAGTCGAGCTACCTCATGTCAGCTTGGTTTCTATTCGCAGTCTGAACATCAACCGTGAAGATGAAGAGCAATCGCAAAGAGAGAACATCTTCTACACTCGAGTTGCCATCAAAGATCAGACTTGTGCCATGATCATCGACAGTGGAAGTGTAATCAACGCAATCAGTCAGTATGCCGTTGATAAACTCGCCCTCACCACAACAAAGCATCCAAAACCGTACAAGTTGCAGTGGGAATAACATCACAAAGAACATCACAAAGAACAGTGTCAGAATAGCGACCTTTAGTAAAGGAAACGTGTACCTGACTTGTAACTCTGATGGATCCGCGATCTGTGAGCCACTGCAACTTGTACGGTTTTGGATGCTTTGTTGTGGTGAGGGCGAGTTTATCAACGGCATAGTGACTGATTGCGTTGATTACACTTCCACTGTCGATGATCATGGCACAAGTCTGATCTTTGATGGCAACTCGAGTGTAGAAGATGTTCTCTCTTTGCGATTGCTCTTCGTCTTCACGGTTGATGTTCAGACTGCGAATAGAAACCAAGCTGACATGAGGTAACTCGACTTCATCATCATCTGGCTCGACTTCAGGGACCTTGACTGCTTCAGGGGCGGCGTCTTGGGTCTCCTCTTCATCTTCACTGGCTGATTCAAGTCCATTCTGTTCATTGAGGAACAGAACACGCCGGTTTGGACACTGGTTCTGAAAATGACCCCAACCTTGGCATTTATGACACTGAATGTCACGGGCTCGACTAGGGGCTGCATTCGGTGCTGAATTAGGTTGATTGGGCCATTGGAAAGGTGGCCTGGGCGTAGACTCGGGTCTACGGCTTGCTTGCGGTGTAGAACGATCAAAACGGCGTTCCGGAGGGCCGGATTGACCTCGGGGTCGTGTGGAATCGGTAGAAGGAGTAGAAGGTGATGTGGAAGGTGTACCTTTACTCCAAGATGATCGAGTAGGGGCTGCACTTTGACTGGATCGACGGCGGCCTTCTCGCAACTGCTTTTCCACAATTGATGCGTATTGCACCATTCTCTCTATGCTTGTGAATTCTTTGAGCTCTACTTCACAGGCAATGTCTGGATTCATACCTTCAATGTACCGAATGATGGTAGCATTTAAGGTCTCCTCTTTTCCGACTCGATTCAGGGCAGTTTCGAGCTCTTTATGGTACTCTTCGATCAATCTAGCTCCTTGCTTGATCCGGTTGAGCTTCTTCTCAAGCTCTCTTTCATAGTGGACTGGAATGAAGCGTCCACGCAAGAATCCTTTCATTTCCTCCCAATTGTCAATGGGTGGATTTCTGTTTCTTTGTCTTCTCTCTTGCTGCATTTCCCACCAAGTGGCTGCGTAGCCTTTAAACTCCAAACATGCTAGCTGCACCTTTTTAGCTTCTGAAAAATCATAGCATGCGAAAATCTTCTCTACCTTACGTTCCCAATCAAGATAGATATCGGGATCGTGAAGGCCTTCAAATTCTGGAATGCTCGTCTTGATGTTGTGGAGCATTCGATCTTCTTCATAGTCATCTCGACTATGACCTCGTCTCGGGCGACGTCCTCGATCAAATTCTTCAGTATTCTCATCAAAGTACTCCTCTTCAGGCTCGTTGTGATGCTCTAGGCGTTGGTTTCCTCGAATGGGTGGAGGAAAGACAGGTGTCGTTTTAGTGCGTTCAAGGGCATGCACTAAATCGTCTATCTTGTTGGAGAGAGCCTGGTGTTGTCTTTGAACATGCTTAGACAACGCTTCAAAATGGTACTTGGGATCCCACGGTGCGGGTGGATCCGAGTATGACTCCATGGGTGCTTTGGAAGGGTCTTTGGACAGGTCCAAAGGTGGTGAAGTCGAATGGTGTTCGACTGGGGGTGTAGAGGATGACTCGGTGTGGGTTCCTTTCTTCATGGTACCTACAAAATGAACAAACGTAAAGAAAACAAGGTAGGTCCTCACTATCTCACGTTCACTCTTTTGTTTTCACTCTTGATTTTACCACTCGTGTATCACTCAAAGTGTATGGTGCACAGTGTGTGAAAATCGTGTATATGAAGGTAAGGGAATCGTGTGGTTTGTTTCGAGGAAGGACGGGAATGCTATTCTCGGAACAAGGATGAATTTGGTATGTATAGATGAGATACGGGTTGAGTATGTGTGGGTATGGTAATGGCCGAATGTGAGGGAGTATGGGTAGGGGTGTGGCCGATTGTGTAGTGGTTAGGGGTGTTGGTCGAGTATGGGTAGGAATGTAGGAAAGGAAAGAAGTAGATCAATTAATGAAGTTCCAAATAGGTTTAGGAATTCCAAAAATAAATCTAGGTAGAAGAAGGAAAGAAATAGAATAGATAAGGAAGAAAGAAATAGATAAGGTAAGTAGGGGATTTGGATATGTATCAATCTATGTGACACAATCTAAATACCTTAATTAGCCTAGATTCTAGAAGGAATGAACCAAAAATAAAATAAGACACTTAAGGAAGTTACCAACAAGAAATAGAACTTGTATGGAAAGTTCCAAAAGTAAAACAAACTTGAAGGAAACTACCAAAAATAAGAAAGACTTATTAAGGTAATTACCAACTATGATCTAGTACCAATAGGAAAGTACCAAAAATAAAATTGAACAATGAATTTTCGTTTTTTTTTTTTTTTTTTTTTTTTTTTTTTTATTTTTTTTTTTGAATTCGATCGCTTTTTTTTTTTTTTTTTTTTTGATCGAAGCTTTTTCTCTTCTTTTTTTTTTATAACAATGAACAAACGGAAATTAAATTACAACTCGATTAACCGTAAAATAAAATACGACACAAAAATCGAACCAAAGCCGACGTGGCTTTGATACCACTTTTATGATACGACCCGAACTCTAGGAACGAACACACGTCGACACACGTAAGTTTTTGTGTCTACGATGACTCAAATAATCAAAGTAAAATAAGCGGAATAATATTGGAACAAACTAGACGACTAAGACTCAACTAAAATACCTAGACAATGACACACAAAATAACACAAATCCAACAAATATGGGGCTGTTTTGGACGGCAATGATGATGGCAAGGTTGATGGATTTTCGAAGGTATTGATTGGGTTTAGAATGGCTAGAGTAGATAGGATATGATAGAGTTATGTTGGACTTACGGATTGAACGAGATGAACACGATCTTAGACACGAATGGTGGATGAATCTTGAAACGGACGACGGGGTGTTGATGGTGGCGTCGTGAAGGCTGGACGGCGGTGGTGATAGTGTTGTGAATTACAACCCGAAAGTTGCCTTGAATCTCGAACGTACACAAGGCCAAATTCTTTAAGTTGATCTTCAAGTAGCGAGTTTCCGACGATCCCTCGAACGTGGACGGCGAATTCCCTTTGTAAAACTTAGAGGTGCTAAATCTAAGAGTATGAATTTAATTTTCTAAACTCACAAAAGATTAAACGGGGAGAGACGATATTGAAAGCAAAGGCTTAATGATCAAATATAGTCTAAAGTAACAATGAGACATGGATCCACTATTTATAATAGTTGGATCGAATTCCTAAGGCTAAGGGATGAAAATTATAGTCCAATTTAGACTAGAATTGGACTTTGACTACTTCCTAAACTAGAATTCTATTTAAGGTAGATTTTGTAGATCTTGCCTTATCTAAAAATCTAGTCAAAATTCTATCTAAAAATAACCGAAAATCTTAACTAAAAATCTGCCAAAAATTCGTCCATAATATAATAAATAAAATACTGTAGACTAATAAATCAATCCCCTTAATTGGATCATCAAGGGCCGATTATTTTGGGCTTTTCCACCATACATGCTTAACTTGGGCTGAATAGCAAGTATACACATCAAGCCCAACAAAAGTACACTTGCACGCCTTCTTCATGTATTGCACTCCATATCTTGATCTCTATCTTCCAATGTCAACAAGGTCATCATCTTCAAGCTTCCTTGTACGCCGTCTTCTTCTTCAAGCTTCTTGCGAATTGTAGCTTGCAAATAATCTTGCAACTTCTTAGCTCTTAATCTTGTGACGGGTCCTTTGAATTGAAGCTCTTCATTGACTTCCTCATTGCTATGGATGTCCTCATCAGGTCAGGTACACGTTTCCTTTACTAAAGGTCGCTATTCTGATACTGTTCTTTGTGATGTTATTCCCATGGAAGCAGCCCATATACTTTTAGGAAGACCGTGGCAGTTCAACAGAAAAGCAGTTCACGATGGTTTAGCCAACACCTACTCGATTACTCGAGATGGTCGAACCACTGTCTGTACTCAAGCCACTCACTCCTAAAGCCGTTGCAGAGGATCAAGAAAGGATGCAAAAGAGATTCAAGCAAGAACGGGCAAAACAAGCCGCAGCCGCAGCCCGAACCAACTCGGTCGCCACTTCAACGCCGAGTTCCACCTCAAGTTCGACCAATGCAGCCCCTAAGACACCTCCTAATGATGCCTTAGCTCATGGAAAAGCCACCGGATCAGACCCAAGCAAAGAGAAGAATCGATCCCTGTTCATCTCAGTTAAAGGCGTAGAGAAAGCACTAAAAACAGGTTTACCTTTTGTTCTTTTATCTTATAAGGACAGTGCTACTAATGGTGTTTCTTTACCTTGTGATGTGCAGCCACTTATGGAGGAGTTCGCGGATGTGTTCCCGGATGAGATTCCAAGTGGATTACCTCCAGTTCGTGGGATCGAGCACCAGATCGACTTCGTACCCGGCGCAGTCCTACCCAACCGACCGGCGTACCGCACGTCCCCTGAAGAGACGAAGGAGATCGATCGCCAAGTAAAGGAGTTGCTAGAGAAGAAGCAAATCCGAGAGTCGATGAGCCCTTGTGCAGTTCCAGTCATTCTAGTGCCCAAGAAGAACAACGAATGGAGAATGTGCATGGATTGTCGCGCCATCAACAAAATAACAGTTAAGTACAGATTTCCTATCCCTAGACTTGATGATATGCTAGATGAATTAAGTGGTTCTCATGTGTTTTCTAAGATAGATTTGAGATCTGGTTATTTTCAAGTTAGAATGCATGAAGGGGATGAATGAAAAACTGCGTTTAAAACAAAGCATGGTTTATATGAGTGGTTAGTTATGCCTTTTGGTCTCACTAATGCACCGAGCACGTTTATGAGATTAATGAATCATGTTTTGCGTGATGTGATTGGTAAATTTGTTGTTGTCTACTTTGATGATATTTTGATTTACAGTCACAATGCACAGGCGCACTTAGATCATCTTAGGCGTGTTTTCTGTCTTCTGCGTGATGCTAAGTTGTATGGAAACTTGTCTAAATGTTCCTTTTGCATGGATGAAGTCGTGTTTTTAGGCTTTGTCGTTAGTTCACGAGGTATTGAGGTAGACCGTTCCAAAATCAAAGCGATTGAGGAATGGCCAACCCCGAAAAACGCCTCTGAGGTTCGATCATTCCATGGTCTAGCTGGGTTTTACCGTCATTTTGTACGGGATTTCTCCAGTATAGCCGCCCCTCTTACTGAGCTAAGTAAGAAGGATCGGAAATTTGAGTGGGGTAAACAACAAGAGCATGCTTTTAATACTTTGAAGTCATTGTTATGTTCTGCTCCTGTTTTGTGTTTACCTGATTTTTCCAAAACTTTTGAGATCGAATGTGATGCCTCCGAGATAGGTATTGGTGCTGTTTTGATGCAGGAAAAACGTCCCGTGGCATACTTCAGTGAGAAGTTAAATGGCGCCTCCCTTAGGTACTCCACATACGATAAAGAGCTCTACGCTTTGAAGCGTGCATTGGACACATGGCAGCACTATCTTTGGCCTAAGGAGTTCGTCATCCACACGGATCATGAAAGCTTGAAGCATTTGAAAGGGCAAAACAATCTGAACAAGAGACATGCGAGATGGGTCGAGTTCATCGAGTCCTTCCCGTATGTTATCAAGTACAAGAAAGGCGAAAAAAACGTGGTCGCCGATGCCCTATCAAGAAGGTACGCTCTTTTGAACTTAATGCATGCTAAGATGCTTGGTTTTGAGTCTATTAAAGCACTGTATGTTGAGGACGCCTATTTCAGCCCCATCTATGCTTCATGTAGCTCGAAATCTAGGTCTTATGATGGTTATTATGTGCATGATGGTTTTCTGTTCAAAGAGTCGAAATTATGCATCCCTACTTGTTCTATGCGTGAGTTATTAGTGTTAGAATCGCATGCGGGAGGTTTAATGGGTCACTTTGGTGTGTGATGAGGACATCCATAGCAATGAGGACGTCAATGAAGAGCTTCAATTCAAAGGCCCCGTCACAAGATTAAGAGCTAAGAAGTTGCAAGACTATTTGCAAGTTACAATTCGCATGAAGCTTGAAGAAGAAGACGGCGTGCAAGGAAGCTTGAAAATGATGAACTTGTTGATATTGGAAGATGGAGATCAAGACATGGAGAACACAACATGAAGATGTGCACGTGTGCATGTGGACGTGTGCATGGGCTTGAAGTGAAGAAGAATCGGCCGAGTTTGAACTAGGCCAATTTTCGGTCCTATTGATTTTATCTAGTAGTTATTTTATTTTGGACTATAGTATTTATTTTATTTAATTATACTATAGTTTAGATCAGATTTTTATTAATTATTTAGGATAATTTTCGGTTACAATAAGTCATGGTTTGACTAGGATTTTAGATAAGGTAAGATCTACAAGTTCTACCTTAAATAGAATTCTAGTTTAGGAAATATCCAAACACAATCCTAGATTGATTTGGACTATGATTTTCGGTCCTTTAGCTTAGGATTTTCGATCCACCTATTATTATAAATAGGGGATCCATGCTTCATTGTTACTTTAGACTATATTTGATTATTAAGCCTTTGCTTTCAATATCGTCTCCCCCCGTTTAATCTTTCGTGAGTTTAGATAATTAAATTCATACTCTTAGATTTAGCATCTCTAAGTTTTACAAAGGGAATTCGCCGTCCACGTTCGAGGGATCGTCGGAAACTCGCTATCCGAAGAGCAACTTAAAGAATTTGGCCTTGTGTACGTTCGAGATTCAAGGCAACTTTCGGGTTGTAATTCACAACATCATCACCGCCGCCGTTCAACCTCCACGACGCCACCATCAC
Organism: Perilla frutescens; assembly: GCA_026008535.1. Taxonomy (NCBI): domain Eukaryota; kingdom Viridiplantae; phylum Streptophyta; class Magnoliopsida; order Lamiales; family Lamiaceae; genus Perilla; species Perilla frutescens. The sequence continues at coordinate 47,402,484 of BRKX01000014.1, forward strand.
CACCGCCGTCGTTCATCACATCAACATCCACAAGATCGTGTTCTCTTCGTTGCATCCGTAAGTCCATCGTATCTCTATCATATCCTATCTACCCTAGCCCTTCTAAACCTAATCATCACCATCGAAAATCCATCATCTTTCACCCTATCCTAACCGTCCAAAACAACCCCATAATTATTGGATTTTGTGTTATTTTATGTGTCATTGTCTAGGTATTTTAGTTGAGTCTTAGTCGTCTAGTTTGTTCCAATATTATTCCGCTTATTTTACTTTGATTAATTGAGTCATAGAAGGCACAAAAACTTACGTGTATCGACGTGTGTTCGTTCCTAGAGTTCGGGTCGTATCATAAAAGTGGTATCAAAGCCACGTCGGCTTTGGTTCGATTTTTTGTGTCGTATTTTATTTTTACGTCTAATCGAGTTGTAATTTAATTTCCGTATTGTTCTTTGTTATAAAAAAAAAAGAGAAAAGAAGAAAAGGCACGATCAAAAAAAAAAAAAAAAGCCGATCGATTAAAAAAAAAAAAAAAAAATCGAAAAAAATTCATTGTTTCCATCTTGTCAATCTTAATTTTGGTACTTTCCTTTTGGTATGATCATAGTTGGTAATTACCTTAATAAGTCTTTCTTATTTTTGGTAGTTTCCTTCAAGTTTGTTTTACTTTTGGAACTTTCCATACAAGTTCTATTTCTTGTTGGTAACTTCCTTAAGTGTCTTGTTTTATTTTTGGTTCATTCCTTCTAGAGTCTAGGCTAATTAAGGTATTTAGATTGTGTCACATAGATTGATACATATCCAAATCCCCTACTTACCTTATCTCTTTCTTTCTTCCTTATCTATTCTATTTCTTTCCTTCTTTTACCTAGATTTATTTTTGGATTTCCTAATCTATTTGGGACTTCAATAATTGATCTACTTCTTTCCTTTCCTACTACCCATACTCGACCAACACCCATACATTCTTCAAAACAATCGGCCACCCCCATTCCATACCATACCACATTCGGCCACCCCCATACCTATACATACTCAACCCGTATCTCATCTACACATACCAAATTCATCTTTGTTCCGAGAATAGCATTCCCGTCCTTCCTCGAAACAAACCACACGATTCCCTTACCTTCATATACACGATTTTCACACACTGTGCACCATACACTTTGAGTGATACACGAGTGGTAAAATCAAGAGTGAAAACAAAAGAGTGAACGTGAGATTGTGAGGATCTTCCTTGTTTTCTTTTACGTTTGTTCGTTTTGTAGGTATCATGAAGAAAGGAACCCACACCGAATCATCCTCTACACCTCCAGTCGATCACCATTCGACTTCACCACCTTTGGACCCGTCCAAAGACCCTTCTAAAGCACCCATGGAGTCATACTCGGATCCACCCGCACCGTGGGATCCCAAGTACCATTTTGAAGCGTTGTCTAAGCATGTTCAAAGACAACACCAGGCCCTCTCTGACAAAATAGACGATTTAGTGCATGCTCTTGAACGCACTAAAATGACACCTGTCTTTCCTCCACCCATTCGAGGAAACCAACGTCTAGAGCGTCACAACGAGCCTGAAGAGGAATACTTTGATGAGAATACTGAAGAATTTGACCGAGGCCGTCGCCCGAGAAGAGGTCATAGTCGAGATGACTATGAAGAGGATCGAATGCTCCACAACATCAAAACGAGCATTCCAGAGTTTGAAGGCCTTCACGATCCCGATATCTATCTTGATTGGGAACGTAAGGTAGAGAAGATTTTCGCATGCTATGATTTTTCAGAAGCTAAAAAGGTGCAGCTAGCATGTTTGAAGTTTAAAGGTTACGCAGCCACTTGGTGGGAAATGCAGCAAGAAAGAAGACGAAGAAACAGAAATCCACCCATTGACAATTGGGAGGAGATGAAAGGATTCTTGCGTGGACGCTTCATTCCAGTCCACTATGAAAGAGAGCTTGAGAAGAAGCTCAACCGGATCAAGCAAGGAGCTAGATCGATCGAAGAGTACCATAAAGAGCTCGAAACTGCTCTGAATCGAGTCGGAAAAGAGGAGACCTTAAATGCTACCATCATTCGGTACATTGAAGGTATGAATCCAGACATTGCCTGTGAAGTAGAGCTCAAAGAATTCACAAGCATAGAGAGAATGGTGCAATACGCATCAATTATGGAAAAGCAGTTGCGAGAAGGCCGCCGTCGATCTAGTCAGACTTCAGCCCCTACTCGACAACCTTGGAGTAAAGGTACACCTTCCACATCACCTTCTACTCCTTCTACTGATTCCACACGACCCCGAGGTCAATCCGGCCCTCCGGAACGCCGTTTTGATCGTTCTACACCGCAAGCAAGCCGTAGACCCGAGTCTACACCCAGGCCACCTTTCCAATGGCCCAATCAGTCCACTCCAACGCCGAATGCAGCCCCTAGTCGAGCCCGTGACATCCAATGTCATAAATGCCAAGGTTGGGGTCATTTTCAGAACCAGTGTCCAAACCGGCGTGTTCTGTTCCTCAATGAACAGAATGGACTTGAATCAGCCAGTGAAGATGAAGAGGAGACCCAAGACACCGCCCCTGAAGCAGTCAAGGTCCCTGAAGTCGAGCCAGATGATGAAGAAGTTGAGCTACCTCATGTCAGCATGGTTTCTATTCGCAGCCTGAATATCAACCGTGAAGACGAGGAGCAATCGCAAAGAGAGAACATCTTCTACACTCGAGTTGCCATCAAAGATCAGACTTGTGCCATGATCATCGACAGTGGGAGTGTAATCAACGCAATCAGTCAGTATGCCGTTGATAAACTCGCCCTCACCACAACAAAGCATCCAAAACCGTACAAGTTGCAGTGGCTCACAAATCGCGGATCCATCAGAGTTACAGGTCAGGTACACGTTACTTTTACTAAAGGTCGCTATTCTGACACTGTTCTTTGTGATGTTATTCCCATGGAAGCAGCCCATATCCTGTTAGGAAGACCGTGGCAGTTCGACAGAAAAGCAGTCCACGATGGTTTGGCCAACACCTATTCGATCATTAGGGACGGCCGCACCACTGTACTCAAGCCACTCACTCCTAAAGCCGTTGCAGAGGATCAAGAAAGGATGCAAGAGAGGTTCAAGCAAGAACGGGCAAAACAAGCCGCAGCCGCAGCCCGAACCAACTCGACCGCCCCTTCAACGCCGAGTTCCACCTCAAGTTCGACCAATGCAGCCCCTAAGACACCTCCTAATGATGCCTTAGCTCGTGGAAAAGCCACCGGATCAGACCCAAGCAAAGAGAAGAATCGATCCTTGTTCATCTCAGTTAAAGGCGTAGAGAAAGCACTAAAAGCAGGTTTACCTTTCGTTCTTTTATCTTATAAGGACAGTGCTACTAATGGTGTTTCTTTACCTTGTGATGTGCAGCCACTTATGGAGGAGTTCGCGGATGTGTTCCCGGATGAGATTCCAAGTGGATTACCTCCAGTTCGTGGGATCGAGCACCAGATCGACTTCGTACCCGGCGCAGTCCTACCCAACCGACCGGCGTACCGCACGTCCCCTGAAGAGACGAAGGAGATCGATCGCCAAGTAAAGGAGTTGCTAGAGAAGAAGCAAATCCGAGAGTTGATGAGCCCTTGTGCAGTTCCAGTCATTCTAGTGCCCAAGAAGAACAACGAATGGAGAATGTGCATGGATTGTCGCGCCATCAACAAAATAACAGTTAAGTACAGATTTCCTATCCCTAGACTTGATGATATGCTAGATGAATTAAGTGCTTCTCATGTGTTTTCTAAGATAGATTTGAGATCTGGTTATTTTCAAGTTAGAATGCATGAAGGGGATGAATGGAAAACTTCGTTTAAAACAAAGCATGGTTTATATGAGTGGTTAGTTATGCCTTTTGGTCTCACTAATGCACCGAGCACGTTTATGAGGTTAATGAATCATGTTTTGCGTGATGTGATTGGTAAATTTGTGGTTGTCTACTTTGATGATATCTTGATTTACAGTCACAATGCACATGCGCACTTAGATCATCTTAGGCGTGTTTTCTGTCCTCTGCGTGATGCTAAGTTGTATGGAAACTTGTCTAAATGTTCTTTTTGCATGGATGAAGTCGTGTTTTTAGGCTTTGTCGTTAGTTCACGAGGTATTGAGGTAGACCGTTCCAAAATCAAAGCGATTGAGGAATGGCCAACCCCGAAAAACGCCTCTGAGGTTCGATCATTCCATGGTCTAGCTGGGTTTTACCGTCGTTTTGTACGGGATTTCTCCAGTATAGCCGCCCCTCTTACTGAGCTAAGTAAGAAGGATCGGAAATTTGAGTGGGGTAAACAACAAGAGCATGCTTTTAATACTTTAAAGTCATTGTTATGTTCTGCTCCTGTTTTGTGTTTACCTGATTTTTCTAAGACTTTTGAGATCGAGTGTGATGCCTCCGGGATAGGTATTGGTGCTGTTTTGATGCAGAAAAAACGTCCCGTGGCATACTTCAGTGAGAAGTTAAATGGCGCCTCCCTTAGGTACTCTACTTACGATAAAGAGCTTTACGCTTTGAAGCGTGCGTTGGACACATGGCAGCACTATCTCTGGCCTAAGGAGTTCGTCATCCACACGGATCATGAAAGCTTGAAGCACTTGAAAGGGCAAAACAATCTGAACAAGAGACATGCGAGATGGGTCGAGTTCATCGAATCCTTTCCGTATGTTATCAAGTACAAGAAAGGCGAGGAAAACGTGGTCGCCGACGCCCTATCAAGAAGGTACGCTCTTTTGAACTTAATGCATGCTAAGATGCTTGGTTTTGAGTCTATTAAAGCACTGTATGTTGAGAACGCCTATTTCAGCCCCATCTATGCTTCATGTAGCTCGAAATCTAGGTCTTATGATGGTTATTATGTGCATGATGGTTTCTTGTTCAAAGAGTCGAAATTATGCATCCCTACTTGTTCTATGCGCGAGTTATTAGTGTTAGAATCACATGCGGGAGATTTAATGGGTCACTTTGGTGTGCATAAGACATTGAACTTGCTGCATGAACACTTCTTTTGGCCGCATATGCGTAAGGATGTAGAGAATGTGTGTAGTCGTTGCATTACTTGTCGTCAAGCTAAATCCACTTCACACCCATTTGGTCTTTACTCGCCCCTACCCGCCCCCTCGTCTCCTTGGATTGATATTTCTATGGATTTTATCTTAGGATTGCCTAGGTCTAGGTCGGGTAAGGATTCTGTGTTTGTTGTAGTTGATAGGTTTTCCAAAATGGCTCATTTCATTGCATGTAGGAAAACTGATGATGCTATACATGTTGCCAACTTGTTCTTTGTGCATGTTGTTAGATTGCATGGAATTCCTCGTACTATTGTGAGTGATAGGGATTCTAAGTTTTTAGGACATTTCTGGCGTGTTTTGTGGGGAAAATTAGGAACTAAGTTATTGTTTTCTACTGCATGTCATCCACAAACCGATGGTCAAACTGAGGTTGTGAATCGCACTTTAGGAGCTTTACTTAGATCTCTAATTAAGAATAACTTGAAGTCATGGGAAGAATGTTTACCATATGCTGAATTTGCTTATAATCGTGTTGTGCATTCTTCTACTAACATGTCTCCGTTTGAGGTAGTTTATGGATTTAATCCGTTAACTCCTAATGATTTGTTACCTTTACCTGTTGAGCATCTAACAAGTGTTAAAGGTATGAAAAGAGCTGATTTTATTCAAGAGATGCATGAGAAGGTACGTGCCCGGATTGAGCATCAAGGCTCACGGATCGCCGCCGCACGCAACACGAGGCGTAAACGTGTCATCTTCCAGCTCGGTGATCGTGTTTGGGTTCATTTAAGCCCCGGCCGATTTCCCAACTTGAGGAAGTCCAAGTTGTCGCCCCGTGGAGATGGTCCCTTCACTGTTCTAAGCCGTGTTAATGACAATGCATACCGCATTGATCTACCTGGTGAGTATAAGTGTTCTTCTACGTTTAATGTTCCTGATTTATCTCCTTTTGTTGCAGATGAATTCCACCATGATGAGGAGTCAAATTCGAGGACGAATTCTTTTCAGCAGGGGGGGAATGATGAGGACATCCATAGCAATGAGGACGTCAATGAAGAGCTTCAATTCAAAGGCCCCGTCACAAGATTAAGAGCTAAGAAGTTGCAAGACTATTTGCAAGTTACAATTCGCAAGAAGCTTGAAGAAGAAGACGGCGTGCAAGGAAGCTTGAAAATGATGAACTTGTTGATATTGGAAGATGGAGATCAAGACATGGAGAACACAACATGAAGATGTGCACGTGTGCATGTGGACGTGTGCATGGGCTTGAAGTGAAGAAGAATCGGCCGAGTTTGAACTAGGCCAATTTTCGGTCCTATTGATTTTATCTAGTAGTTATTTTATTTTGGACTATAGTATTTATTTTATTTAATTATACTATAGTTTAGATCAGATTTTTATTAATTATTTAGGATAATTTTCGGTTACAATAAGTCATGGTTTGACTAGGATTTTAGATAAGGTAAGATCTACAAGTTCTACCTTAAATAGAATTCTAGTTTAGGAAATATCCAAACACAATCCTAGATTGATTTGGACTATGATTTTCGGTCCTCTAGCTTAGGATTTTCGATCCACCTATTATTATAAATAGGGGATCCATGCTTCATTGTTACTTTAGACTATATTTGATTATTAAGCCTTTGCTTTCAATATCGTCTCCCCCCGTTTAATCTTTCGTGAGTTTAGATAATTAAATTCATACTCTTAGATTTAGCATCTCTAAGTTTTACAAAGGGAATTCGCCGTCCACGTTCGAAGGATCGTCGGAAACTCGCTATCCGAAGAGCAACTTAAAGAATTTGGCCTTGTGTACGTTCGAGATTCAAGGCAACTTTCGGGTTGTAATTCACAACATCATCACCGCCGCCATTCAACCTCCACGACGCCACCATCACCACCGCCGTCGTTCATCACATCAACATCCACAAGATCGTGTTCTCTTCGTTGCATCCGTAAGTCCATCGTATCTCTATCATATCCTATCTACCCTAGCCCTTCTAAACCTAATCATCACCATCGAAAATCCATCATCTTTCACCCTATCCTAACCGTCCAAAACAGCCCCATAATTGTTGGATTTTGTGTTATTTTATGTGTCATTGTCTAGGTATTTTAGTTGAGTCTTAGTCGTCTAGTTTGTTCCAATATTATTCCGCTTATTTTACTTTGATTAATTGAGTCATAGAAGGCACAAAAACTTACGTGTGTCGACGTGTGTTCGTTCCTAGAGTTCGGGTCGTATCAGTGTGCATAAAACATTGAACTTGCTGCATGAACACTTCTTTTGGCCGCATATGCGTAAGGATGTAGAGAATGTGTGTAGTCGTTGCATTACTTGTCGTCAAGCTAAATCCACTTCACACCCATTTGGTCTTTACTCGCCCCTACCTGCCCCCTCTTCTCCTTGGATTGATATTTCGGTGGATTTCATCTTAGGATTGCCTAGAACTAGGTCGGGTAAGGATTCTGTGTTTGTTGTAGTTGATAGGTTTTCCAAAATGGCTCATTTCATTGCATGTAGGAAAACTGATGATGCTATACATGTTGCCAACTTGTTCTTTGTGCATGTTGTTAGATTGCATGGAATTCCTCGTACTATTGTGAGTGATAGGGATTCTAAGTTTTTAGGACATTTCTGGCGTGTTTTGTGGGGAAAATTAGGAACTAAGTTATTGTTTTCTACTGCATGTCATCCACAAACCGATGGTCAAACTGAGGTTGTGAATCGCACTTTAGGAGCTTTACTTAGATCTCTAATTAAGAATAACTTGAAGTCATGGGAAGAATGTTTACCATATGCTGAATTTGCTTATAATCGTGTTGTGCATTCTTCTACTAACATGTCTCCGTTTGAGGTAGTTTATGGATTTAATCCGTTAACTCCTAATGATTTGTTACCTTTACCTGTTGAGCATCTAACAAGTGTTAAAGGTATGAAAAGAGCTGATTTTATTCAAGAGATGCATGAGAAGGTACGTGCCCGGATTGAGCATCAAGGCTCCCGGATCGCCGCCGCACGCAACACGAGGCGTAAACGTGTCATCTTCCAGCCCGGTGATCGTGTTTGGGTTCATTTAAGCCCCGGCCGATTTCCTAACTTGAGGAAGTCCAAGTTGTCGCCCCGTGGAGATGGTCCCTTCACTGTTCTAAGCCGTGTTAATGACAATGCATACCGCATTGATCTACCTGGTGAGTATAAGTGTTCTTCTACGTTTAACGTTGCTGATTTATCTCCTTTTCTTGCAGATGAATTCGACCATGATGAGGATTCAAATTCGAGGACGAATTCTTTTCAGCAGGGGGGGAATGATGAGGACATCCATAGCAATGAGGAAGTTAATGAAGAGCTTCAATTCAAAGGACCCGTCACAAGACTACGAGCTAAGAAGTTGCAAGAATATTTGCAAGTTACAATTCGCAAGAAGCTTGAAGAAGAAGACGGCGTGCAAGGAAGCTTGAAAATGATGAACTTGTTGATATTGGAAGATGGAGATCAAGACATAGAGAACACAACATGAAGATGTGCATGTGTGCATGTGGACGTGTGCATGGGCTTGAAGTGAAGAAGAATCGGCCGAGTTTGAACTAGGCCAATTTTCGGTCCTATTGATTTTATCTAGTAGTTATTTTATTTTGGACTATAGTATTTATTTTATTTAATTATACTATAGTTTAGATCAGATTTTTATTAATTATTTAGGATAATTTTCGGTTACAATAAGTCATGGTTTGACTAGGATTTTAGATAAGGTAATGATGAGGTCATACAAGGCAATGAAGAAAATGATCCGGAGCTGCAGTTTAAAGGTCCAATGACGCGTTTGCGAGCTAAGAAGTTACAAGCTTATTTACAAGCTTCTATTCGTCGCAAATTCGAAATGCATGAAGATGAAGTCAAGGGCAGCCCAAGATGGATCACCATGCTATCTATTGATGATGAAGAAGGTATCATGAAGACGTGAGAAGAAGAATCACGCCATTTGGACGTGTGCATGAAAAGTTATACGCGTTTGCATGGGAAATCGGGAGATGCTGTTTTTCATGCAAAGGTGGTAATATTAATTGTACCATGGGCCACGAAATTATTCATGTTAATTTAGCCCATGATCGAGTTCTAAGGTCCAAGATGGTGTGGAAATACAGGCCCAAATCCATTGTGGGATTTATCCTTATCTAGTTAGATTTAGATAGATTTTTGTTATCTTATTTTTGGTATCTTTTGATTTTATCCTAGTTTGATTAGGATTAGTATTTTTTGATGTTTATCTAGTTAATTAGGGTTAATTTTCGTTCATAATCTCTCCTATAAATAGGAGCACCCTGTGACATTCATAATTCAGACAATTGCAAGAAATAAAGAGTTATTCTCAATCTGTCTCACGATCCTTCGGTTGATCAAACTTTTATCTACAATTCTATTGTTTTAGCACTTCAATAGTCTTATTTAAGTTCTTCAGGGTATAATTAAGTACTTGGGAGAATTGCTATCCGGAGAAGCTAGACGAGTGCGTTCGGGTTGATTCAACACGGGTTCACCGATCTGTCCTATCCTTCTACCAAACCACCGCCGCCATCACCAATACTCCACCGCCGTCCGCCGTCGTTCACCATCAGATTCCAGCCACCCTTAGACGTATCAAGTGTGTTCATCGAGTCATAGTTCGTATCTTCGATTTCTAGTAAGTTTTGTCTTTTAATTTGCGTCGGATTCTACCCTTCTTTAGCTGACGTTGTTCGAGTCCTTAAAGTCTTCCGCCTGCGTATTCTTCGTGTCTTGGATTCATTGTCCGGGTCACATCATAAATTTGGTATCAAAGCCACGTCAGCTCTGCTGGTCGTGGTTCAATCCGACGTGTCATCTACGTGTCAAATACGTGTTAGTTTTCTGTCATACGTGTCATTTAATTTTCGTATTGTTTCGAGTCTATTGTAATCTGATTCATATTCATTGAAAACAAAAAAAAAAAAGAAAAGAAATCGGCCAAAAAGAAAAAAAAAAAAAAAAAAAAATCGCCGATTAAAAAAAAAAAAAAAAAAAAAAAAAAAAAAAAACGAAAATCAGATTGTTCTACTTGTTTTCAATTTTAATTCCTTGTTTTTAGATTTGTTCCATATATTTAGGGATTCTTAGATTGTGTTCACACATCCAAAATCCTTATTTCTTTATCCATTAGATTTCTTACCTTGTTTAGATAGATTTCATCCTAATCTATATCTATTCAAGATCTTTCCATCCCCATCCATATCTAATCAAGATTATCCATCCTAAACCATCAAATTTTCGTTCCTAATCATCTATAGGATTCGAAATTGCCATCTCTTTCATACATACACCCGGTTCACCTTATACACCACATAGTCCATACACCCATACACCCATACACCCGTACACCCGTACACCCGTGGTCTACATACGCCAACCCATTGAATACTCATTCCACACGCCTACTTCTACTCTTAGCAACCTTCCGGCTTGATTTTATCCGTTGGAGCTTGAAGAAGACCCAAGAGGAGCTAGTCAAGAGAAGCTGCTGAATTTTTTCGATCAACCCACCCCCATATTTCACTCCACACGTGCACTACACATACTTGAGAGTTAAACACGAGTGGAAAAATAAGAGTGACATACACGAGCGTCTGTGAGGAATTGTGAGGTACTACTTTGCTTTTTCTTCACGTTTGTTCGTTTTGCAGGTACCATGAAGAAAGGAAACAATAAAGGGGCGACTACTCCACCCCTTGAGGAGCCTAGATCGCCGAACACACCAGGCGAACAGTCCTACTCGTCCGAACCACAGTGGGATCCCAAGTTCCAATACCAAGCTCTAGTTCAACACTTTGAACGACAGAATCATCTACTGAAAGACGAACTTGGCAACCAAGTAGCTGAATTGCAAGAGGAGCTTGCAAGACTCAGAGCCCAGTCGACCACATCCCAAACGGTCCAAGGAAATCCTGAGAAGAGGCCACTCGAGCCTCAAGATGACGAAACGAGGCAATCTGAGCCTCAAATCAATGCAGCGAGGCAACCTGAGCCTCAAAATGATGCTGAGAGGCGTCCTGAGCCTCAATTGGGGCCTACTGACCGACGCCAGCAGCAGAGGAACGTTAACAGGCCGCCGCCTGTACAACACAATGATCAAAGGCCGCCCCGAGAGCCCGCTTTTGAAGATGACTATGATTATGGATACGATTCCTATGCAGCCAGTGGGTATGAAGCTGATTATCCACCACAAGGGCACAGAGGACGCCATGGCCGACCCCGAGGTCCCCATAGGCGCGCAAATCATCATGATGATGATGATGGTAGGCTCAGCAACATCAAGACGAGCATACCCGAGTTTGAAGGCCTTCACGATCCCGATGTTTACTTAGATTGGGAACGTAAGGTAGAGAAGATCTTTGCATGCTACAACTTTTCAGAGCAAAAGAAGGTGCAACTCGCATGCTTAGAGTTTAGAGGCTATGCAGCCTCATGGTGGGAAATGCAACAAGAAAGAAGACGCAGAAACCACAATCCTCCAATCGACAACTGGGAGGAAATGAAGGGATTCATGCGTGGGCGATTTATACCTATGCATTATGAAAGGGAGCTTGAGAAGAAGCTCAATCGGGTCAAACAAGGTACAAGGTCGATTGAAGAGTACCACAAGGAATTGGAGACCCTTCTGAACCGAGTCGGGAAGCAAGAGACCTTAAATGCTACCATCATCTGGTACATTGAAGGCATGAACCCCGACATTGCATGTGAAGTCGAGCTCAGAGACTTCACCAGTGTAGAAAGAATGGTGCAGTACGCATCAATTGTGGAAAGGCAGCTAAGAGAGGGTCGCCGTCGATCCCACTTCAATTCAGCCCCTACACGCCCCTCTTGGAATAAAGGTACACCTTCCACATCACTTTCTACTCCTTCTAATGACACTACACGTCCCCGAGGTCCATCCGGACCACCCGAACGGCGTTTCGACCGTTCTACACCACAGACAAGCCGTAGACCCGAGTCTACGCCGCCCAACCAGCCACGGCCGACCCCTACTCGGCCAAATCAAGGTGTTACAGCCCCTAATGCAGCCCCTAATCGTGCTCGTGACATCCAATGTCATAAGTGTCAAGGTTGGGGTCATTTCCAAGCTCAATGTCCAAACCGGCGGATTCTATACTTAACGGAATCAAATGAAGTCGAATCAGCCAGTGAGGATGAAACAGAGCCCGTGGGCGACGCCACCATTGAAGAAGAGATTGAGAATGATGCAGCCCCTAATACAGTCGATCCGGAAGTTCAGCTCAGTTTGGTCACAATCCGGAGTTTGAGCATCATTCGAGAAGAGGAACAAGAACACCAACGGGAGAACATCTTCTACACCCGTGCAGTGATTCAAGGTCACACGTGTTCCATGATAATTGACAGTGGCAGTGTGATCAACGCCATTAGTCAATACGCAGTTGAAAAGCTTGGTCTACCTGTTCAACAACATGCAAAACCATACAGACTGCAGTGGCTTACAGAAAGAGGCGAGATACGCGTGGTTCACCAGGTAAGTGTCTCATTCTCAATCCATAAGTTTTCTGACACTGTTTTGTGCGACGTTATCCCTATGGATGCGGCACACTTGTTGTTAGGCAGACCTTGGCAGTATGATCGACGTGTTGTCCACGATGGACGTATGAACACTTACACCGTCGACATTGATGGCCGAATCAGCACCCTAAGGCCATTATCACCTAAAGACGTTGCTACGGATCAGCAACGCATGCAAGAGAGGTTCAAAGAGGAAAAGGCGAAGCAAGCAGCCGCAAAACGGGCCCCGAAGGCCACGGCCGAGACCTCAGCCCCCGGACAGCCCCTTGGCACCGCCACTTCACCTTCCAAACCACCTCATTCGAGCTCCCTAGCTGTGGAAAAGGAGTTGGAGTCGAGTTCAAACAAGCCTCATGTGAAGAGCTTGTTTATTTCAGCAAAAGGAGTTCAGAAAGCCGTTAAAGCAGGTATGCCCCTTGTTCTACTCACATTTAAGAGCAGTGCTACTAATAAGTGTTTGCATAGTGATGTGCAGCCCTTACTTGATGAGTTCAAGGACGTTTTTCCTGAGGAGATACCCGGAGGACTACCACCAGTACGAGGAATCGAGCATCAGATCGATTTCGTCCCCGGAGCCGTGCTTCCCAACCGACCAGCCTATAGGACGTCTCCCGACGAGACTAAGGAGATAGATAGGCAAGTCAAAGAGCTGTTGGAGAAGAAGCAAATTCGAGAGAGCTTGAGCCCGTGCGCCGTTCCAGTGATTCTAGTGCCAAAGAAGAACAACGAATGGCGTATGTGCATGGATTGCCGTGCAATCAACAAAATCACGGTAAAGTATCGTTTTCCCATCCCTAGATTAGATGATATGCTTGATGAGTTATCTGGTTCGCGCGTCTTTTCTAAAATTGATTTGCGTTCTGGTTATTTTCAAGTACGTATGCAAGAAGGTGATGAATGGAAAACTGCATTTAAAACTAAGCATGGTTTGTATGAATGGCTTGTTATGCCTTTTGGTCTCACTAATGCACCAAGCACATTTATGCGTTTGATGAATCATGTTTTACGTGAAGTGATTGGAAAGTATGTTGTTGTGTATTTTGATGACATTTTGATTTATAGTGACACGACACATACACATATGCAGCACCTTAGACACGTTTTTGAGCTTCTTAGAGAGTCGAAATTATATGGTAATATGTCTAAGTGTTCTTTTTGCATGAGTGAAGTCGTTTTTCTAGGCTTCGTTGTAAGTTTACGTGGTATAGAAGTAGACCGTTCCAAAATCAAAGCGATTGAGGAATGGCCCACTCCTAAGTCTGCGAGTGACGTGAGGTCTTTCCACGGCCTTGCTGGCTTTTATCGTCGCTTTGTGCGCGATTTCTCCAGCATAGCCGCGCCGCTTACTGAGTTAAGCAAGAAAGATCGAAAGTTTGAATGGGGTCCTGTTCAAGAGCATGCGTTTAACACTTTAAAATCATGTTTATGTAATGCGCCTGTTCTTGCTCTTCCGGACTTTAATAAAACTTTTGAGATTGAATGTGATGCCTCGGGCAAAGGGATTGGTGCTGTTTTGATGCAGGAACGGCGTCCAGTCGCCTATTTCAGTGAAAAGCTCCACGATGCAGCCCTTCGTTATTCGACTTATGACAAGGAGTTGTACGCACTTAAGAGAGCTTTAGAAACGTGGCAGCACTATTTATGGCCTAAGGAGTTTGTGATTCACACGGATCACGAGAGTTTAAAGCATTTGAAAGGCCAACAAAATCTGAACAAGCGACATGCACGATGGGTAGAGTTTATCGAGTCTTTCCCGTACGTCATCAAGTACAAGAAAGGCGCCGAAAACGTTGTTGCTGATGCATTGTCGAGAAGGTACGTTCTCTTGAACCTTATGCATGCTAAGATGTTGGGATTTGATGCAATTAAGGAGTTATATGCATGTGATGAGTTTTTCGCACCCATATATGCTGAATGTTGCTCAAAATCTCGTGCTTTTGATGGTTATTTCGTGCATGATGGGTTCTTGTTCAAGGGTTCACAGTTATGTATTCCTAAATCTTCTATGCGTGAGTTGTTAGTTCTTGAATCGCATGCGGGAGGTTTAATGGGTCACTTTGGTGTGTCTAAAACGTTAAACTTGCTGCATGAACATTTCTTTTGGCCACGTATGAAGCATGATGTTGAGAATGTGTGTAGTAGATGTATAACATGCAAGAAATCGAAATCTACTTCACATCCTTTTGGTTTATACACGCCTCTACCAGCCCCGTCTTCCCCGTGGATTGATTTATCTATGGATTTCATATTAGGATTACCACGGTCTAGATCTGGTCGAGATAGTATTTTTGTGGTTGTTGATAGGTTTTCCAAGATGTCTCATTTCATTGCATGTAGGAAAACCGATGATGCAGTACACATAGCCAATCTGTTCTTTATACATGTTGTGCGTTTACATGGAATACCTAGAACTATTGTTAGTGATAGGGATTCTAAGTTTCTTGCACATTTTTGGCGTGTACTTTGGGGAAAATTAGGTACCAAATTGTTATTTTCTACTGCATGTCATCCACAAACTGATGGACAAACTGAAGTAGTTAATCGCACTTTAGGTACTTTGCTGCGAGCTTTAGTTAAAAACAACTTGAAATCATGGGAAGATTGTTTGCCATATGCTGAATTTGCTTATAATCGCGTTGTGCATTCATCTACCAATATGTCTCCATTTGAAGTTGTTTATGGTTTTAATCCGCTAACGCCTAATGATCTGTTGCCTTTACCTGTTGAGCATCTAACAAGTGTTAAAGGTACAAGAAAAGCGGAACAAGTTAAGGAGATGCATGAGAAAATACGTGCGCGTATTGAAGCCGTTGGCGCACGTAATGCTGTTCAAAAGAATAAACGGCGCAAGCAAGTGATTTTCCAGCCTGGAGATCGCGTTTGGATTCATCTGAGTCCTGGACGATTTCCCAACTTGAGAAAATCGAAATTGATGCCTAGAGGAGATGGACCATTCACCGTGCTGAGTCGAGTCAATGACAATGCATATCGCATTGATTTACCCGGTGAGTATAAGTGTTCATCTACATTTAATGTTGCTGACTTATCTCCCTTTTCTGCAGATGATGAGTTCGATGATGATGAGCCTGTGAATTCGAGGACGAATTCTTTTCAGCAGGGGGGGAATGATGAGGTCATACAAGGCAATGAAGAAAATGATCCGGAGCTGCAGTTTAAAGGTCCAATGACGCGTTTGCGAGCTAAGAAGTTACAAGCTTATTTACAAGCTTCTATTCGTCGCAAATTCGAAATGCATGAAGATGAAGTCAAGGGCAGCCCAAGATGGATCACCATGCTATCTATTGATGATGAAGAAGGTATCATGAAGACGTGAGAAGAAGAATCACGCCATTTGGACGTGTGCATGAAAAGTTATACGCGTTTGCATGGGAAATCGGGAGATGCTGTTTTTCATGCAAAGGTGGTAATATTAATTGTACCATGGGCCACGAAATTATTCATGTTAATTTAGCCCATGATCGAGTTCTAAGGTCCAAGATGGTGTGGAAATACAGGCCCAAATCCATTGTGGGATTTATCCTTATCTAGTTAGATTTAGATAGATTTTTGTTATCTTATTTTTGGTATCTTTTGATTTTATCCTAGTTTGATTAGGATTAGTATTTTTTGATGTTTATCTAGTTAATTAGGGTTAATTTTCGTTCATAATCTCTCCTATAAATAGGAGCACCCTGTGACATTCATAATTCAGACAATTGCAAGAAATAAAGAGTTATTCTCAATCTGTCTCACGATCCTTCGGTTGATCAAACTTTTATCTACAATTCTATTGTTTTAGCACTTCAATAGTCTTATTTAAGTTCTTCAGGGTATAATTAAGTACTTGGGAGAATTGCTATCCGGAGAAGCTAGACGAGTGCGTTCGGGTTGATTCAACACGGGTTCACCGATCTGTCCTATCCTTCTACCAAACCACCGCCGCCATCACCAATACTCCACCGCCGTCCGCCGTCGTTCACCATCAGATTCCAGCCACCCTTAGACGTATCAAGTGTGTTCATCGAGTCATAGTTCGTATCTTCGATTTCTAGTAAGTTTTGTCTTTTAATTTGCGTCGGATTCTACCCTTCTTTAGCTGACGTTGTTCGAGTCCTTAAAGTCTTCCGCCTGCGTATTCTTCGTGTCTTGGATTCATTGTCCGGGTCACATCAGGTAAGATCTACAAGTTCTACCTTAAATAGAATTCTAGTCTAGGAAATATCCAAACACAATCCTAGATTGATTTGGACTATGATTTTCAGTCCTTTAGCTTAGGATTTTCGATCCACCTATTATTATAAATAGGGGATACATGCTTCATTGTTACTTTAGACTTTATTTGATTAATTAGCTTTTTGCTTCAATATTGTCTCATCCCCGTTTAATCTTTTGTGAGTTTAGATAATTAAATTCATACTCTTAGATTTAGCATCTCTAAGTTTTACAAAGGGAATTCACCGTCCACGTTTGAGGGATCGTCGGAAACTCGCTATCCGAAGAGCAACTTAAAGAATTTGGCCTTGTATACGTTCGAGATCCAAGGCAACTTTCGGGTTGTAATTCATAACACTATCACCACCGCCGTCTACCATCCACGACGCCACCACCACCACCGGCCGTCCGTACCAATTCCAGCCACCATCACCGCCGTCCAAGCCCCGCCGCCGTTCGTGTTCCAATTCATCGTCATTCCGTTCAATCCGTAAGTCCATCGTATCTCTATCATACCCTATCTACTCTAGCCGTTCTAAACCCCTTCAATACCATCGAAATTCCATCAACCTTGCCATTGTCCTAGCCGTCCAAAACAGCCCCAAACTTGTTTGGATTTTGTGTTATTTTGTGTGTCATAGTTTAGATATTTTAGTTGAGTCTTAGTCGTCTAGTTTGTTCCAATATTATTCCGCTTATTTTACTTTGATTATTTGAGTCATCGACGACACAAAAACTTACGTGTGTCGACGTGTGTTCGTTCCTAGAGTTCGGGTCGTATCTCCCTACAAATTCAGCCCTCAAAACCGTCCCTATTCAGCCCCTCATCCGTTGTTTTTGTGTTACATAGTCGTGTCATAGTTTACGTATTTTTAGTTGTCTAGATTGTCATTTTTCCGTTGTTTGTCGAGTCGGATTGAATCCTTCTTAATTCTGACGTGTTTCGATTCTTAAGTCTTCCGCTACGTTTCTCTAGATTCGTCCTAGCATAGCCGGGTCGTATCACTTTGCCTAAGCTTGTATAGCTTCTCCTCCAACTCCCATTGGTAATGGTCTGGAATGAAGCGTTTCCGCATCAAATCTTTCAACTCACGCCATGTGTCGATAGGTGGAAGGTGATCTCGGTGGCATCGATTTTGCTGGAATTCCCACCATGCTGCTGCGTAGTCTTTAAACTCCAATGTGACTAATTGCACCTTCTTTGGCTCGGGGAAGTAGTAGTACTTAAAAATCTTATCAACTCTGTGTTCCCAATCTAGGTACACTTCTGGATCATATAGACCCTCAAACTCTGGGATGGTTATCTTGTTGCGGTGTAGACCATCGGCATCTCTGAATCGATTAGGGCGGACTCGGACCGGATCCATCTAACTTGATGATGTGGGGTTGTTGTATAGATGGTGTAGGTAAACCTGCTGATTGGTGTATGTAGACCACGGGTGTATGGTGTACGGGTGTATGGGTGTATGGACTATGTGGTGTATAAGGTGAACCGGGTGTATATGGAAAAGATGAAAATTTTGAACCCCTTTAGTGTGTAGGATCGAAAATATTGTGGATAAGGGTGGAAGATTTGATTAGATATGGATGAGGATGGAAAGATCTTGAATAGATGTAGATTGGGATGAAATCTATCTAAACAAGGTAAGAAATCTAATGGATAAGGAAATAAGGATTTTGGATGTGTGAACACAATCTAAGAATCCCTAAATATATGGAACAAATCTAAAAACAAGGAATTAAAATCAAAATCAAGTAGAACAAATCTGAATTTTCGTTTTTTTTTTTTAATCGGCGATTTTTTTTTTCATTTTTTTTTTTTGCCGAATACTCTTTTTTTTCAATGAATAGAAATCAGATTACAAGACTTGAAACAAAACGAAAATTAAATGACACGTATGATAGAAAACTGACACGTATTTGACACGTCGGATTGAACCACGACCAGCAGAGCTGACGTGGCTCTGATGCCAAATTTATGATGTGACCCAGACAAGATATCTAAGCCAAATCAACAGAACACGTAGCGGAAGACTTAAGGACTCGAAACACGTCAGATTAAGAAGGATTCAATCCGACTAACTAGACTAAAACTCAACTAAAATAAGAACAAAAGACTCGATTAAACTAGAACTTACTAGGATAGTTTGTGGAAGATAGGAGGCGGACGAATAGTGTCTTGTGGATGAAGGTAGTGGCGTCGAGATGTAGATGATAGGTAGAATGGATTGGAACTTCAGCTGAACCCCGACTTCAAAAGACAAAACGCAGCTACTTCGATCTTCTCCGATTTGTTTAGCAATTCTCCCAAGTACTTGTTGTACCCTGAAGAACTTAAATAAGACTATTGATTTGCTAGAACAATAGAATATGATAAATGGGTGATCAACCAAAGGATCGTGAGACAATTGAGAAATTAATCTTTTATTTCATGCAACATCTGAATTATGAATGTCACATGGTGCTCCTATTTATAGGAGTGTATATGGACGAAAATTAGAGTCCTAATACTAGAAGAATTCAAAATAAACTAGTTCTAATCTATCTAGGATTGTTACCTTATCCAAAATCTGGTTTTAAGGTAAGAATCAAAAAATACCAAAAATAAAGATAACAAAAATCTAACTAGATAAAGATGAATCCTAACTAACTTTGGGCTTGAACAACTCGCCAATTTTTGGACTTGGGCCTCAAATTAACGTGTTGGACTATTATTGGATGAATCCACACGTTATCTTCAACATCAACCTAGTCAGTATGCCCATACCGACTGTCTTCATGCAACTGGTCAGTATGCCCATACCAACTGTCTTCATGCCTTCATTCTTCAATTCTTCAAGTATGATATCCCATGGTGTGATTTTGATCATCATGTATTGTTCTTCAAATCTTGATTTCCAATCTTTGATCTTGAATAACATGATTATCATTGAAGCTCTCAATGGCATTCTTGGATTTGATTCTTTTATGCTTTTCGGGTTCGTATCACTTCTACTTTCTTAAATTCTTCAGCTGCAATAGAGAGCAATACCCGTATAGTATTGGTGTGACCCGGACAATGTATCCAAGACACGAATGAATACGCAGGCGGAAGACTTTATGGACTCGAACAACGTCAGCTAAAGAAGGATTCAAACCGACTCGAATTAAACGGTAAAACTTACTAGAAATTTGAACAATGAAAAGAACGACGATGAGGACACTTGGAACACTTGAAGATGGCTGGAATTATGGTGATGGTGGCGGCGAAAGGCTTTGGTGTAGATGGACTTGGCGGCGGCGATGGTAGTGTTGTGGATTGGATAGATTCGGCGAACCCGTGTTGAATAACCCGAACGCGCACGTCTAGCTTCTCCGGATAGCAATTCTCCCAAGTACTTAATTATACCCTGAAGAACTTAAATAAGACTATTGATTTGCTAGAACAATAGAATTGTAGATAAAAGTTTGATCAACCGAAGGATCGTGAGACAGATTGAGAATAACTCTTTATTTCTTGCAATTGTCTGAATTATGAATGTCACAGGGTGCTCCTATTTATAGGAGAGATTATGAACGAAAATTAACCCTAATTAACTAGATAAACATCAAAAAATACTAATCCTAATCAATCTAGGATAAAATCAAAAGATACCAAAAATAAGATAACAAAAATCTATCTAAATCTAACTAGATAAGGATAAATCCCACAATGGATTTGGGCCTGTATTTCCACACCATCTTGGACCTTAGAACTCGATCATGGGCTAAATTAACATGAATAATTTCGTGGCCCATGGTACAATTAATATTACCACCTTTGCATGAAAAACAGCATCTCCCGATTTCCCATGCAAACGCGTATAACTTTTCATGCACACGTCCAAATGGCGTGATTCTTCTTCTCACGTCTTCATGATACCTTCTTCATCATCAATAGATAGCATGGTGATCCATCTTGGGCTGCCCTTGACTTCATCTTCATGCATTTCGAATTTGCGACGAATAGAAGCTTGTAAATAAGCTTGTAACTTCTTAGCTCGCAAACGCGTCATTGGACCTTTAAACTGCAGCTCCGGATCATTTTCTTCATTGCCTTGTATGACCTCATCATTCCCCCCCTGCTGAAAAGAATTCGTCCTCGAATTCACAGGCTCATCATCATCGAACTCATCATCTGCAGAAAAGGGAGATAAGTCAGCAACATTAAATGTAGATGAACACTTATACTCACCGGGTAAATCAATGCGATATGCATTGTCATTGACTCGACTCAGCACGGTGAATGGTCCATCTCCTCTAGGCATCAATTTCGATTTTCTCAAGTTGGGAAATCGTCCAGGACTCAGATGAATCCAAACGCGATCTCCAGGCTGGAAAATCACTTGCTTGCGCCGTTTATTCTTTTGAACAGCATTACGTGCGCCAACGGCTTCAATACGCGCACGTATTTTCTCATGCATCTCCTTAACTTGTTCCGCTTTTCTTGTACCTTTAACACTTGTTAGATGCTCAACAGGTAAAGGCAACAGATCATTAGGCGTTAGCGGATTAAAACCATAAACAACTTCAAATGGAGACATATTGGTAGATGAATGCACAACGCGATTATAAGCAAATTCAGCATATGGCAAACAATCTTCCCATGATTTCAAGTTGTTTTTAACTAAAGCTCGCAGCAAAGTACCTAAAGTGCGATTAACTACTTCAGTTTGTCCATCAGTTTGTGGATGACATGCAGTAGAAAATAACAATTTGGTACCTAATTTTCCCCAAAGTACACGCCAAAAATGTGCAAGAAACTTAGAATCCCTATCACTAACAATAGTTCTAGGTATTCCATGTAAACGCACAACATGTATAAAGAACAGATTGGCTATGTGTACTGCATCATCGGTTTTCCTACATGCAATGAAATGAGACATCTTGGAAAACCTATCAACAACCACAAAAATACTATCTCGACCAGATCTAGACCGTGGTAATCCTAATATGAAATCCATAGATAAATCAATCCACGGGGAAGACGGGGCTGGTAGAGGCGTGTATAAACCAAAAGGATGTGAAGTAGATTTCGATTTCTTGCATGTTATACATCTACTACACACATTCTCAACATCATGCTTCATACGTGGCCAAAAGAAATGCTCATGCAGCAAGTTTAACGTCTTAGACACACCAAAGTGACCCATTAAACCTCCCGCATGCGATTCAAGAACTAACATAAGCATAATTGTGAACCCTTGAACAAGAACCCATCATGCACGAAATAACCATCATAAGCACGAGATTTTGAGCAACAATCAGCATATATGGGTGCGAAAAACTCATCACATGAATATAACTCCTTAATTGCATCAAATCTCAACATCTTAGCATGCATAAGGTTCAAGAGAACGTACCTTCTCGACAATGCATCAGCTATAACGTTTTCGGCGCCTTTCTTGTACTTGATGACGTACGGGAAAGACTCGATAAACTCTACCCATCGTGCATGTCGCTTGTTCAGATTTTGCTGGCCTTTCAAATGCTTCAAACTCTCGTGATCCGTGTGAATCACGAACTCCTTAGGCCACAAATAGTGCTGCCACGTTTCTAAAGCTCTCTTGAGTGCGTACAGCTCCTTGTCATAGGTCGAATAACGAAGGGCTGCATCGTGGAGCTTTTCACTAAAATATGCGACTGGACGCCGTTCCTGCATCAAAACAGCACCAATCCCTTTGCCCGAGGCATCACATTCAATCTCAAAAGTTTTATTAAAGTCCGGAAGAGCAAGAACAGGCGCATTACATAAACATGATTTTAAAGTGTTAAACGCATGCTCTTGAACAGGACCCCATTCAAACTTTCGATCTTTCTTGCTTAACTCAGTAAGCGGCGCGGCTATGCTGGAGAAATCGCGCACAAAGCGACGATAAAAGCCAGCAAGGCCGTGGAAAGACCTCACATCACTCGCAGACTTAGGAGTGGGCCATTCCTCAATCGCTTTGATTTTGGAACGGTCTACTTCTATACCACGTAAACTTACAACGAAGCCTAGAAAAACGACTTCACTCATGCAAAAAGAACACTTAGACAGATTACCATATAATTTTGACTCTCTAAGAAGCTCAAAAACGTGTCTAAGGTGCTGCATATGTGTATGTGTCGTGTCACTGTAAATCAAAATGTCATCAAAATACACAACAACATACTTTCCAATCACTTCACGTAAAACATGATTCATCAGACGCATAAATGTGCTTGGTGCATTAGTGAGACCAAAAGGCATAACAAGCCATTCATACAAACCATGCTTAGTTTTAAATGCAGTTTTCCATTCATCACCTTCTTGCATACGTACTTGAAAATAACCAGAACGCAAATCAATTTTAGAAAAAACACGCGAACCAGATAACTCATCAAGCATATCATCTAATCTAGGGATGGGAAAACGATACTTTACCGTGATTTTATTGATTGCACGGCAATCCATGCACATACGCCATTCGTTGTTCTTCTTTGGCACTAGAATCACTGGAACGGCGCACGGGCTTAAGCTTTCTCGAATTTGCTTCTTCTCCAACAGCTCTTTGACTTGTCTATCTATCTCTTTAGTCTCGTCGGGAGACGTCCTATAGGCTGGTCGGTTGGGAAGCACGGCTCCGGGGACAAAATCGATCTGATGCTCAATTCCTCGTACTGGTGGCAGTCCTCCGGGTATCTCCTCAGGAAAAACGTCCTTGAACTCATCAAGTAAGGGCTGCACATCACTATGCAAACACTCATTAGTAGCACTGCTCTTAAATGTGAGTAGAACAAGGGGCATACCTGCTTTAACGGCTTTCTGAACTCCTTTTGCTGAAATAAACAAGCTCTTCACATGAGGCTTGTTTGAACTCGACTCCAACTTCTTTTCCTCAGCTAGGGAGCTCGAATGAGGTGGTTTAGGAGGGTTAGAGGCGACGGCAAGGGGCTGTCCGGGGGCTGAGGTCTCGGCCGTGGCCTTCGGGGCCCGTTTTGCGGCTGCTTGCTTCGCCTTTTCCTCTTTGAACCTCTCTTGCATGCGTTGCTGATCCGTAGCAACGTCTTTAGGTGATAATGGCCTTAGGGTGCTGATTCGGCCATCAATGTCGACGGTGTAAGTGTTCAGACGTCCATCGTGGACAACACGTCGATCATACTGCCAAGGTCTGCCTAACAACAAGTGTGCTGCATCCATAGGGATAACGTCGCACAAAACAGTGTCAGAAAACTTATGGATTGAGAATGAGACACTTACCTGGTGAACCACGCGTATCTCGCCTCTTTCTGTAAGCCACTGCAATCTGTATGGTTTTGCATGTTGTTGAACAGGTAGACCAAGCTTTTCAACGGCATATTGACTAATGGCATTGATTACACTGCCACTGTCAATAATCATAGAACACGTGTGACCTTGAATCACTGCACGGGTGTAGAAGATGTTCTCCCGTTGGTGTTCTTGTTCCTCTTCTCGAATGATGCTCAAACTCCGGATTGTGACCAAACTGAGCTGAACTTCCGGATCGACTGGATTAGGGGCTGCATCATTCTCGACTTCTTCTTCAATGTTGGCGTCGCCTATGGGCTCTTTTTCATCCTCACTGGCTGATTCGACTTCATTTGATTCCGTTAAGTATAGAATCCGCCGGTTTGGACATTGAGCTTGGAAATGGCCCCAACCTTGACACTTATGACATTGGATGTCACGAGCACGATTAGGGGCTGCATTCGGGGCTGTAACGCCTTGATTTGGCCGAGTAGGGGTCGGCCGTGGCTGGTTGGGCGGCGTAGACTCGGGTCTACGGCTTGTCTGTGGTGTAGAACGGTCGAAACGCCGTTCGGGTGGTCCGGATGGACCTCGGGGACGTGTAGAGTCATTAGAAGGAGTAGAAAGTGATGTGGAAGGTGTACCTTTATTCCAAGAGGGGCGTGTAGGGGCTGAATTGAAGTGGGATCGACGGCGACCCTCTCTTAGCTGCCTTTCCACAATTGATGCGTACTGCACCATTCTTTCTACACTGGTGAAGTCTCTGAGCTCGACTTCACATGCAATGTCGGGGTTCATGCCTTCAATGTACCGGATGATGGTAGCATTTAAGGTCTCTTGCTTCCCGACTCGGTTCAGAAGGGTCTCCAATTCCTTGTGGTACTCTTCAATCGACCTTGTACCTTGTTTGACCCGATTGAGCTTCTTCTCAAGCTCCCGTTCATAATGCATAGGTATAAATCGCCCACGCAGGAATCCCTTCATTTCTTCCCAATTGTCGATGGGAGGGTTGTGGTTTCTGCGTCTTCTTTCTTGTTGCATTTCCCACCATGAGGCTGCATAGCCTCTAAATTCTAAGCATGCGAGTTGTACCTTCTTTTGCTCTGAAAAGTTGTAGCATGCAAAGATCTTCTCTACCTTACGTTCCCAATCTAAGTAAACATCGGGATCGTGAAGGCCTTCAAATTCGGGTATGCTCGTCTTGATGTTGTTGAGCCTACCATCATCATCATCATGATGATTTGCACGCCTATGGGGACCTCGGGGTCGGCCATGGCGTCCTCTGTGCCCTTGTGGTGGGTAATCAGCTTCATACCCACTGGCTGCATAGGAATCGTATCCATAATCATAGTCATCTTCAAAGGCGGGCTCTCGGGGCGGCCTTTGATCATTGTGTTGTACAGGCGGCGGCCTGTCAACGTTCCTCTGCTGCTGGCGTCGGTCAGTAGGCCCCAATTGAGGCTCGGGACGCTTCTCTGCATCTCTTTGAGGCTCAGGTTGCCTCACTGCATTGATTTGAGGCTCAGATTGCTTCGTTTCGTCATCTTGAGGCTCGAGTGGCCTCTTCTCAGGATTCCCTTGGACCGTTTGGGATGTGGTCGACTGGGCTCTGAGTCTTGCAAGCTCCTCTTGCAATTCAGCTACTTGGTTGCCAAGTTCGTCTTTCAGTAGACGATTCTGTCGTTCAAAGTGTTGAACTAGAGCTTGGTATTGGAACTTGGGATCCCACTGTGGTTCGGACGAGTAGGACTGTTCGCCTGGTGTGTTCGGCGATCTAGGCTCCTCAAGGGGTGGAGTAGTCGCCCCTTTATTGTTTCCTTTCTTCATGGTACCTGCAAAACGAACAAACGTGAAGAAAAAGCAAAGTAGTACCTCACAATTCCTCACAGACGCTCGTGTATGTCACTCTTGATTTTTCCACTCGTGTTTAACTCTCAAGTATGTGTAGTGCACGTGTGGAGTGAATTATGGGGGGTGGGTTGATCGAAAAATTCAACAGCTTCTCTTGACTAGCTCCTCTGGGTCTTCTTCAAGCTCCAACGGATAAAATCAAGCCGGAAGGTTGCTAAGAGTAGAAGTAGGCGTGTGGAATGAGTAATTCAGCTGGTGGTGTATGTGGACCACGGGTGTATGGGTGTACGGGTGTATGGGTGTATGGGTGTATGGACTATGTGGTGTATAAGGTGAACCGGGTGTATATGGAAGAGATGAAATTTTCGAGCCCTTTAGTGTGTAGGATCGAAAATATGGATGGATAAGGGTGAAGGATTTGATTAGATATGGATGTGGATGGAAAGATCTTGAATAGATGTAGATTAGGATGAAATCTATCTAAACAAGGTAAGAAATCTAATGGATAAAGGAAAAAGGATTTTGGATGTGTGAATACAATCTAAGAATCCCTAAAAAGATGGAACAAATCTAAAAACAAGGGATTAAAATTGAAAACAAGTAGAACAATCTGATTTTCATTTTTTTTTTTTTTTTTTTTTTTTAATCGGCGATTTTTTTTTTTTTTTTTTTCTTTTTGGCCGATTTCTTTTCTTTTTTTTTTTGTTTTCAATGAATATGAATCAGATTACAATAGACTCGAAACAATACGAAAATTAAATGACACGTATGACAGAAAACTAACACGTATTTGACACGTAGATGACACGTCGGATTGAACCACGACCAGCAGAGCTGACGTGGCTCTGATGCCAAATTTATGGTGTGACCCGGACAATGTATCCAAGACACGAATGAATACGCAGGCGGAAGACTTTATGGACTCGAACAACGTCAGCTAAAGAAGGATTCAAACCGACTCGAATTAAACGGTAAAACTTACTAGAAATTTGAACAATGAAAAGAACGACGATGAGGACACTTGGAACACTTGAAGATGGCTGGAATTATGGTGATGGTGGCGGCGAAAGGCTTTGGTGTAGATGGACTTGGCGGCGGCGATGGTAGCGTTGTGGATTGGATAGATTCGGCGAACCCGTGTTGAATAACCCGAACGCGCACGTCTAGCTTCTCCGGATAGCAATTCTCCCAAGTACTTAATTATACCCTGAAGAACTTAAATAAGACTATTGATTTGCTAGAACAATAGAATTGTAGATAAAAGTTTGATCAACCGAAGGATCGTGAGACAGATTGAGAATAACTCTTTATTTCTTGCAATTGTCTGAATTATGAATGTCACAGGGTGCTCCTATTTATAGGAGAGATTATGAACGAAAATTAACCCTAATTAACTAGATAAACATCAAAAAATACTAATCCTAATCAATCTAGGATAAAATCAAAAGATACCAAAAATAAGATAACAAAAATCTATCTAAATCTAACTAGATAAGGATAAATCCCACAATGGATTTGGGCCTGTATTTCCACACCATCTTGGACCTTAGAACTCGATCATGGGCTAAATTAACATGAATAATTTCGTGGCCCATGGTACAATTAATATTACCACCTTTGCATGAAAAACAGCATCTCCCGATTTCCCATGCAAACGCGTATAACTTTTCATGCACACGTCCAAATGGCGTGATTCTTCTTCTCACGTCTTCATGATACCTTCTTCATCATCAATAGATAGCATGGTGATCCATCTTGGGCTGCCCTTGACTTCATCTTCATGCATTTCGAATTTGCGACGAATAGAAGCTTGTAAATAAGCTTGTAACTTCTTAGCTCGCAAACGCGTCATTGGACCTTTAAACTGCAGCTCCGGATCATTTTCTTCATTGCCTTGTATGACCTCATCAAGTATTCATTTTTGCCACGGGAGAAAAAGTCTCAGAATAATCAATTCCATACGTCTGAGTATAGCATTTTGCTACTAGTCTAGCTTTATATCTTTCAATCGTACCATCTGGCTGTCGTTTAATGGTGAATACCCACCTGCATCCCACATATTTCTTTTCTTTTGGCAGCTTGCATTTCTCCCAAGTTTGATTTCTTGCCAATGCATCAATTTCCTTTTTCATTGCTTCTTTCCAATGCCCAGATTCCATAGCTTCTTCAACAGACGATAGAACGTCCTCTTCTCTCAAAATGGCAGCTTCGAAAGCTTGTGCCGATTGGGCAAGATGACTTGTGGTATAATCTCTAATAGCATATCGAGATTTCCGTCCAGGGTGTTCCGGAGAATACCTTTTTGGTGGCACTCCCCAGTTCCGTCTAGGAGGTAATACATACCTCCCATAGTCCGTATTTTCCTCCAATTGTTCACTCTCAAGGACATCTTCTGTACCTGTCTCTTTATCACTCACAATATCTTCGACATCATTAGTAGTAGTATCTTCTAAAAAAAGACTAGAATTACTACGATTCTCATGATTTTGTACCTCGGGTATCAGTAGAGGAGATGTCTCAGAAGTATCTCCAACGACAGTGGATTGTACTATATCAGTAGAGGAGATGTCTCAGAAGTATCACCAACGACAGTGGATTGTACTATATCTGAAGATACATCCGCGGTGTTGTTAACTTTCTCTGTTGATCCGGTTTCCGGTATAGGCATAGAATCTGGCATCGTCAACCAGTTTAAAGAGTCACTGGTACCCTGTTTCTCCCCCTGACTCGTAAGCTGGTTGTGAAAGAAATACTTATTTTCCAAAAAATCACAGTTCATAGTGGTGAACATGTGATGGGACTTGGGATCATAGCACCGGTATCCTTTTTGATGAATACCGTAGCCAACAAACACACACTTAACCGCACAATGGGAGAATTTGTGACGGTTAATTTTAGGGAGATGAACAAAAATGGAGCAGCTGAAGACTCTAGGTTTGAGGGTGAGGGCTTCAGGAATCTTAGCTTGTATGGATAAGGTTTGGAGAGGAATTTGGAGTTGTAATGCTTTAGTAGGAAGCCGGTTCAGAAGGTAGACAGAAGTGGCAAGCACTTCGGGCCAGAAGGTGGTAGGTGTCCCTGATTCCAGTAACATAGCTCGAGCCATTTCCAGAAGAATTCTACTCTTCCGTTCGGCAACACCATTTTGCTCAGGAGTGTACGGACACGTAGTTTGGTGAACAATGCCCTTTTGATGAGGACATCCATAGCAATGAGGAAGTCAATGAAGAGCTTCAATTCAAAGGACCCGTCACAAGACTACGAGCTAAGAAGTTGCAAGATTATTTGCAAGCAACAATTCGCAAGAAGCTCGAAGAAGAAGACGGCGTGCAAGGAAGCTTGAAGATGATGAACTTGATGTGACCCGGACAATGAATCCAAGACACGAAGAATACGCAGGTGGAAGACTTAAGAATTGAACAACGTCAGCTAGAAAATAATGGAATCAATCCGACTCAAAGCACGATAAAACTTACTAGAATTACGTAGACACGAACTAGGACTCGATTGGAACACTTGGATGGCGGCTGGAACTCGGCGGTGGTGATGGTCACGGCGGCGGATGGCGGGCGGTATTGATGGTGTTGGCGGCGGCGGTGTGGTAGAAGGATAGGTCAAAGTGGTGAACCCGTGTTGAATCAACCCGAACGCACTCGTCTAACTTCTCCGGATAGCAATTCTCCCAAGTACTTAATTATACCCTGAAGAACTTAAATAAGACTATTGATTTGCTAGAACAATAGAATTGTAGATAAAAGTTTGATCAACCGAAGGATCGTGAGACAGATTGAGAATAACTCTTTATTTCTTGCAATTGTCTGAATAATAATGTCACAAGGTACTCCTATTTATAGGAGCATAAAACTGAAAATCTAAACCTAATAGCTAAAGGATTTCGAAAATCCTAAGTATATCAACTAGGAATCCTATTTTGACTAGAAGTCCCTGATTAAGGTAAAATCAAAAAGACCAAAAATCAAAAAGACTAAAAATCAAAAAGACCAAAAATCAAAAAGACTAAAAATAAAATAATAAAATCTAAAATAATCTAGATAAAATCCCAACACTTTGGGCCTTCAAATCCACGCCTATTTGGACCTAAAATAATCGACCATGGGCTGAAATCCATGAATTAATTCGTGGCCCATGTCTCAATTAATCTTGCCACCTTTGCATGAAAAACACCATCTCCCGATTTCCCATGCAAACGCGCATAACTTTTCATGCACACGTCCAAATGGCGTCATTCTTCTTCTCACGTCTTCATGCTTCCTTCTTCAACATCTATGGATAGCATGTTGACTATACTCGGGCAGAATATTTGATCTTCATGGGCTGACCAAAATATCTGAATATTTTCATGCACTTGTGTTCTTCAAATCTTGATCTCCAATCTTTAATGTTGGACAACATGATTATCTTTGAAGCTCTCAATGGCATTCTTGGATTTGATTCTTTTATGCTTTTCGGGTTCGTATCAGAACTTGTTGACATTGTGATACGAACCCGAAAAGCATAAAAGAATCAAATCTAAGAATACCATTGAGAACTTCAGAGATAATCATGTTGTTCAAGATTAAAGATTGGAGATCAAGATTTGAAGAACACAAGTGCATGAAAATATTCAGATATTTTGGACAGCCCATGAAGTTCAAATATTCAGCCCGAGATTGGTCAACATGCTATCATTTGATGATGAAGAAGGAAGCATGAAGACGTGAGAAGAAGAACGACGCCATTTGGACGTGTACATCAAAAGTTATACGCGTTTGCATGGGAAATCAGGAGATGCTGTTTTTCATGCAAAGGTGGCAAGAATTACACACACATGGGCCACGAAATTAATACACTTAATTCAGCCCATGGACGTGTATTTTGGGTCCAAGAATGGTGAGAATATCCAGCCCAAATCCATTATGGGATTTATCCTTATCTAGTTAGATTTAGATAGATTTTTGTTATCTTATTTTTAGTATCTTTTGATTTTATCCTAGATTGATTAGTATTAGTATTTTTCAATGTTTATCTAGTTAATTAGGGTTTAATTTTCGTCCATTATGTCTCCTATAAATAGGAGCACCCTGTGACATTCATAAAGCAGACGTTACATGAAATAAAGAGTTAATTTCTCAATTGTCTCACCGATCCTTTGGTTGATGATGAAGCCACGAAAAGCCTTGAAGAGCTTAATCCGGAGCTGCAAATACGTGGTCCAATTACACGATTTCGAGCAATACAATTGCAAGGATTTTTCCAAGCATTTGTATGTAAGAAATTCGAAGATGACAAAGATGTTGAGAGCAACTCCAAAATTGTTACTTTGCTAGTAATTAAAGATTGGAGATCAAGGTTTGAAGAAGAGAACATGAAGAACTCGTCGAGTTGTGCATGCGTGCACGAGATCAGATTTTTGGCCCTTTAATTAATTTAATTAGGGGTTGAATTTTATTTAGACTATAGTATTTATTTAATTATGTTAGACTATAGTTTAGTTCAGATTTTATTTATTTATTTATTAATTTTCGTCCATAAGTTGATAGAGTTTGACTAGAATTGTATTTAAGGCAATTTCCTACCTTGAATAGAATTCTAGCTTAGGGAACTTCCTAGTATAGTTAGAGATCCCTTTTGGATCAATTTTTAGGCCTTTTAAGCTTATTATTTTCGTCCCTATAGCTCTTATAAATAGGGGCTCATTGTTACATTGATACTTTAGACTGTATTTGATTATCAAGCCTTTGCTTTCAATATCGTCTCTCCCCGTTTAATCTTTTGTGAGTTTAGATAATTAAATTCATACTCTTAGATTTAGCACCTCTAAGTTTTACAAAGGGAATTCGCCGTCCACGTTCGAGGGATCGTCGGAAACTCGCTACTTGAAGATCAACTTAAAGAATTTGGCCTTGTGTACGTTCGAGATTCAAGGCAACTTTCGGGTTGTGATTCGCATCTACCAATCACCACCGTCCAGCCGCCTTCAACAACATCCATCATCATCTTCGTCCATCTCAACATCCTTCCAAGAATTCATAGTTCGAGTATCAAGCCATTCCAAACCGTTCCGGATCAGATTTGCATATACGTGTTCTACGCGACGTTTGGAGCATATATAACGTAAGTTTATCCAATCCTTATCATACCCTATCTACCTTAGCCATTCTTCACCCTAACATCACACACGAAATCCTCTCCATAATTCCAGCCCCTATACACGATCCATTCCAGCCCTTACGCCCTTGGTTTGTGTTACATAGTTCGTGTCGTTCTCTACGTACTCTAGTTGTCTAGTTTGTCGTAATTTTCCGTTGTTTGTCGAGTCGGATTGAATCCTTCTTAATTCTGACGTGTTTCGATTCTTAAGTCTTCCGCTACGTTCTCAAGATTCGTCATAGCATAGTCCGGGTCGTATCAGTTGATCACATTTATCGATCCTTTGGTTGATCAAACACAATTCTATTGATCTAGCAATTCAATAGTCTTATTCAAGTTCTTCAGGGTACAACGAGTACTGATACGACCCGGACTCTAGGAACGAACACACGTCGACACACGTAAGTTTTTGTGTCTACTATGACTCAATAATCAAAGTAAAATATGCGGAAGAATTATGGAACAAACTAGACGACTAAGACCAAATAAAATATCTAAACTATGACACACAAAATAACACAAAATCCAACGAAGAAGGGGCTGTTTTGGACGGCAATGATGATGGCAAGGTTGATGGATTTTCGAAGGTATTGATTGGTTTTAGAATGGCTAGAGTAGATAGGATATGATAGAGTTATGACGGACTTACGGATGTAACGAAGAGGACACGATCTCGTGGTTGATGGTGATATGGACGACGGTGGAGTTGGTGGTGGCGTCGTGAAGGCTGGACGGCGGTGGTGATAGTTGTGATGTGAATTACAACCCGAAAGTTGCCTTGAATCTCGAACGTACACAAGGCCAAATTCTTTAAGTTGCTCTTCGATAGCGAGTTTCCGACGATCCCTCGAACGTGGACGGTGAATTCCCTTTGTAAAACTTAGAGGTGCTAAATCTAAGAGTATGAATTTAATTATCTAAACTCACAAAAGATTAAACGGGGAGAGACGATATTGAAAGCAAAGACTTAATAATCAAATATAGTCTAAAGTATCAAAGTAACATGGATCCCCTATTTATAAGTATAGGAGGACCGAAAATTTAAGGGATATGGGCCGAAAATCTAGAGCCCAAATCAAACTAGAACTAGACTTGGAAGTTTCCTAAACTAGAATTCTATTTAAGGTAGAACTTGTAGATCTTGCCTTATCTAAAATCCTAGTCAAACAACAACTAATATGACCGAAAATATCATCCAAATAATTAAATAAAACTGAATTATACTATGGTCTAATTAAATAAAATAAAATAAAACTATATTTTATTTTCGAACAGCTTCTGGTAAATAAGACATGGTCACGCCTTATTCGCCATAACCTCCTGGATTGGCATCAACTTGAAATCTTCAAATATGCGGCCAAGTATGCTTCAATTCATTCAAGTATGATCCTCCTCTTCAAGTGAAAGCATTGTAATGATCTTGGAGCGGCTTTGAACATTCATTTCTTCCTCGAGCTTCTTTCGCACATATCCTTGAAAGTAACCTTGAAGTTGCTTAGCTCGTAACCTTGTAACTTGATATGATCCTGAAATACCTTGAAGAATCAAATTCTGAGCTATCATTCAAAGGTCCGAAGATTGTTATAATGAGGGTCATCAAAGATTGGAAATCAAGATTTGAAGAATAATACATGATATGGGCCACGAATTATTTATGATAAATTGCAGCCCATATTGTGTTAATTTGAAGGTCCAATAGGCGAGATTTATGAAGGCCCAAGTTGTTGGGATTTATCTTTATCTAGATAGATTTTTCTTATTTTATTTTTGGTATCTTTTGATTCTTTCCTTAAAAACAGATTTTGGATAAGGAAACAATCCTAGTTATGATAGGAAACTCTTTTTCTAATTCTTTTAGGATTTTATCTTGGAATTTTCGTCCATCCCTCTATTATAAATAGGGGATCATTGTTACTTTGATATTTAGACCATATTTGATTAAGAAGAATTTACCTTTCAATATTGTCTCACCCAAGATCCTCTTTTTGTTTATTTTCAGCCGAAAATACACACTCTTAAGAAGCTTGCAACTTTTTAAGTTTTATCTTTAAATCTTGTTCTAATTCTCTTGTGGAGTTAGGGTCGGATTTGCAACCGAAGAGAATTCAAGTAGCGAGACTTTTTGTGTATTGTTTTACACAGGGTGTGTCGCCCCGAGTTCAATTCATCTATCGAGAATATTCCAAGTGAAGTACGTTTCGCGGATCAAGTGTCCACGGGGTTTGCTTTCGCGTATCAACTCATTCTATCTTCATCAACATCGCCAATCATTACCGACATCATCCAGCAGCCATCCAACGTCCATATCATTGTTATCCATCAAGATCCAGTCGAGTTCAATAAGTGTCCAAGGTCAGTTCATCGAGTTTACCTATACGTGCTCAATTCAGCGAGTTAAGCACATATAGATAAATTGAGTCATTCTTTGTTCTTAATTAGTTTTCTTTGTTTATTTTTATCGAGTCTAAGTACAGCCATACAATAGAGTCATATATCGTTATTTAGTCATTTATTTTGTTCTAGTATTAGTCGGGTTGAATCCTTCTTTAGTTGACGTGTGTTTCGATTCTATAAGTCTTCCGCGCGTTTTTCTCTCGGTGTTGATCATCATACCGGGAATCTTATCATTTGGTATCAGAGCCACGTCAGCTCTGCTGGTCGTGGTTCAATCCGACGTGTCAAATACGTGTCAGTTTTCTATTATACGTGTCTTTTAATTTCCGTTTGTTTCGAGTTGTAATCTGATTCATATTCATTGAAAAAAAAGGAGCAAAAGACATCGGCTAAGTAAAAAAAAAAACGAAAAAAAAAAAGTCGCCGAAAAAAAAAAAAATGAAAATCAGATTTAAATCCTTGTTGGATTCAATTTTACCTTGTGTTTAGATTTGTTTCCTTATTTTAAGGGATCTTTAGATTGTGTTCACATTGGTCAAACACATCCAAAATCCTTTTTCCTCATCCATTAGATTTCCTACCTTGTTTAAATATTTTCCATCCTAATCCATATCTAATCAAGATCTTTCCATCCTCATCCATATCTAATCAAATCCTCCACCCTTATCCATCATAGGATTCGATTCCTACACCTTTAGGATTCGAAATTTCCATCTCTCTTCCATATACACCCGGTTCACCTTATACACCACATAGTCCATACACACATACACCCATACACCCGTGGTCCACATACACCAATCAGCAGGTTTACCTACACCATTCATACAACAGCCCCACATCATCAAGTTAGATGGATCCGGTTCGAGTCCGCCCGAATCGATTCAGAGATGTCGATGGTCTACACCGCAACAAGATAACCATCCCAGAGTTTGAGGGTCTATACGATCAAGAAGTGTACCTAGATTGGGAACGCAGAGTTGATAAGATTTTTAAGTATTACTACTTTCCCGAGCCAAAGAAGGTGCAATTAGCCACATTGGAGTTTAAAGACTACGCAGCAATATGGTAGGAATTCCAACAAGATCGATGCCACCGAGATCACCTTCCACCTATTGACACATGGCGTGAGTTGAAAGATTTGATGCAGAAACGCTTCATTCCAGACCATTACCAATGGGAGTTGGAGGAAAAACTATACAAGCTTAGGCAAAGAGATCGAAGTGTAAATGACTACTACTACAAAATGATTGAAGCCATGAGACGAGCTGATATAGAGGAATATCTAGAAGATACCATGGATAGATTCCTAGCTGGTCTACGAAGGGAAATCCGAGAAAAGGTAGCATTGTATCAAGTTGAAAGACATGGTGCAATATGCCATTGAGATAGAGAAGTGGTTGGAGAGTCTGCAAAATGAAGTGGTTCAAGTAGAGTCAAATGTAGAGTTGTCACCTAGAGCTCATCGCCAAACAACCCCGTTTCGATGGAGCGAACCTGAGTCATTCGAGGAGTTTCTACGAACCTATGTACCACCTACACGGCCTGCATCACCAGTTCAGCTGATCATAGATGTGCCAAGCCAAGCCAGCAACATTCAAGAGGAGATCCATGTTGAGTTACCATCTGAGATCGTTGCCATCAAAGAAGATTCTACTTTTGAGGTAACAATTTCAGTGATGCACCTATTGATGAATTGATAAATGTTGCTACTTGTGAAGACGTTGAAGTCGAGAGAGAAGAAATGAAGGTTGTTATCGCCGTAGAGGAGATCGGAATCATTAAAGAGCTGTTCAAAGCTGAGGAGTTCGGAACAATTGAAGAGCTGTTGGAAATGCAGCCATGTTTTCAAGAGGAGATTGACATTAATGGAGTAAAGACTGTGGAGCATAAAGAACTCAAAGAAGCAGTAATGGAGGAGCTACCGAGTTCTAAAGTTTTTGATCAACCCTGTACTTTTGATGTCTTTATTTTACAGGTTGTTGAGAATGTTCCTTATGATTAGTTGTGCACACAAAGGAGTTTGATGATCCATTCATGTTAGTCCTTGACCCCGAAGATTTGAATTCGAGGACGAATTCTTTTCAAGAGGAGGGGAATTATATGATCCTGAAATGCCTTGAAGAATCAAATTCTGAGCTATCATTCAAAGGTCCGAAGATTGTTATAATGAAGGTCATCAAAGATTGGAAATCAAGATTTGAAGAATAATACATGATATGGGCCACGAATTATTTATGATAAATTGCAGCCCATATTGTGTTAATTTGAAGGTCCAATAGGCGAGATTTATGAAGGCCCAAGTTGTTGGGATTTATCTTTATCTAGATAGATTTTTCTTATTTTATTTTTGGTATCTTTTGATTCTTTCCTTAAAAACAGATTTTGGATAAGGAAACAAACCTAGTTATGATAGGAAACTCTTTTTCTAATTCTTTTAGGATTTTATCTTGGAATTTTCGTCCATCCCTCTATTATAAATAGGGGATCATTGTTACTTTGATATTTAGACCATATTTGATTAAGAAGAATTTACCTTTCAATATTGTCTCACCCAAGATCCTCTTTTTGTTTATTTTCAGCCGAAAATACACACTCTTAAGAAGCTTGCAACTTTTTAAGTTTTATCTTTAAATCTTGTTCTAATTCTCTTGTGGAGTTAGGGTCGGATTTGCAACCGAAGAGAATTCAAGTAGCGAGACTTTTTGTGTATTGTTTTACACAGGGTGTGTCGCCCCGAGTTCAATTCATCTATCGAGAAGATTCCAAGTGAAGTACGTTTCGCGGATCAAGTGTCCACGGGGTTTGCTTTCGCGTATCAACTCATTCTATCTTCATCAACATCGCCAATCATTACCGACGTCATCCAGCAGCCATCCAACGTCCATATCATTGTTATCCATCAAGATCCAGTCGAGTTCAATAAGTGTCCAAGGTCAGTTCATCGAGTTTACCTATACGTGCTCAATTCAGCGAGTTAAGCACATATAGATAAATTGAGTTTTTAAGAAAAAGTGATACCACTTTTATGATGTGATCCGGACTAAAATAGGATCGAACACACGTCGACTCAACTGTAAGGGTTATGATACTCGAAATATGACTAAATAACTAGACTCAATGACTCGACTAAATACCTAGATTTGT
Organism: Perilla frutescens; assembly: GCA_026008535.1. NCBI lineage: Eukaryota > Viridiplantae > Streptophyta > Magnoliopsida > Lamiales > Lamiaceae > Perilla > Perilla frutescens. Next base: position 47,440,101 of record BRKX01000014.1, read on the forward strand.
GACACGACAATTAAATAAAACACAACGGAACGAACGGAAGAGGGGCTGTTTTGGTTTCGAATTTGATAGGGATGGCTAGGAACGTGTATGATAGTGATGTGGGGTGAAGAAGGGTTGGTGTAGATAGGTTATGACAAAGAAATAGAAGACTTACGGTATATGTGCTCAACTCGGCGCGAACAGCACGTATACTTGAACTGAACTCAAACAACTTGGAAACATGTAGATCTTCACTCGAACTTGATGGAGATTGATGTTATGGACGTTGGATGGCTGCTGGAAGTCGTCGAGGATGGATGGCGATGATGGTGTTGTAGAATGAATTGAAATCGGGGCAAAACTCCAAGTGTAAAACAATACACAAAAAGATTCACTACTTGATTCCACTTCGGTTGCAAATCCGACCCTAACTCCATAAGAGAATTAGAACAAGATTTAAAGATAAAACTTAAAAGTTGCAAACTTCTAAGAGTGTGTATTTTCGGCTGAAAATAAACAAAAAGAGGATCTTGGGTGAGACAATATTGAAAGGTAAATTCTTCTTAATCAAATATGGTCTAAATATCAATGTAACAATGATCCCCTATTTATAATAGAGGGATGGACGAAAATTCCTAGATAAAATCCTAAAAGAATTAGAAAAAGAGTTTCCTATCATAACTACTAGGATTGTTTCCTTATCCAAAATCTGTTTTTAAGGAAAGAATCAAAAGATACCAAAAATAAAATAAGAAAATATCTAGATAAAGATAAATCCCAACAACTTGGGCCTTCATAAAACTCGCCTATTTGGACCTTTAATTACACGACATGGGCTGAAATATAGTGTATAATTTCGTGGCCCATGTAATATAATTCTTACCACCTTTGCATGAAAAACAGCATCTCCCGATTTCCCATGCAAACGCGAATAACTTTTGATGCACACGTCCAAATGGCGTCATTCTTCCTCTCACGTCTTCATGCTTCCTTCTTCATCATCAACGGACAACATGGTGATCCATTTTGGGATGAGTGGCTCGATTACTTCTTCTTCAAACTTCTTTCTTACAATGGCTTGGAAATAGCCTTGTAACTTCTTTGCTCGTAGGCGTGTAATCGGCCCTTGCAACTGCAGCTCAGGATTCACCTCATCCATGCTAGGCATGGCTTCATCATTCCCCCCCTGCTGAAAAGAATTCGTCCTCGAATTCGCATCCTCATCATCGAAAATATCTGCAGAATAAGGGGAGAGATCAGCAACATTAAATGTACTAGAGCACTTATACTCACCAGGCAAATCAATGCGGTATGCATTGTCGTTCACGCGGCTGATCACGGTGAACGGACCATCACCTCTTGGGTTGAGCTTCGACTTCTTGAGGTTCGGGAACCGACCAGGACTTAGATGAATCCATACTTGATCTCCGGGCTTGAACACAACTCGACGCCGATGTTGGTTCCGTGCGGCGGCGGTGTTGGCTCCTTTTTGCTCAATTCGAGCTCTTACCTTTTCATGTATCTCCTTGATAAAATCAGCCCGCTTCAAACCTTTCATACTTGACAAATGCTCAACAGGTAATGGTAAAAGATCCGAAGGGGTTAAAGGGTTAAATCCATAAACAACTTCAAATGGAGACATATGAGTAGATGAATGCACAACACGGTTATATGCAAATTCAGCGAATGGCAAACAATCTTCCCAATTCTTCAAGTTGTTCTTAATTAATGCACGAAGTAAAGTACCTAGGGTGCGATTAACTACTTCAGTTTGCCCATCAGTTTGCGGGTGACATGCAGTAGAAAATAACAACTTGGTACCTAACTTACCCCATAGAACACGCCAAAAGTGGCCTAGAAACTTAGAATCTCGATCACTAACTATAGTCCTAGGTAAACCATGCAAACGCACAACTTCTCGAAAGAACAAGTTAGCAACATTCACAGCATCATCAGTTTTCTTACATGCAATAAAATGAGCCATTTTAGAAAACCGATCTACGACCACAAAAACTGAATCTTTACCCGTCTTAGACCTAGGTAACCCTAAAATAAAATCCATAGAAATATCAATCCAAGGGGACGAAGGGGCGGGTAGAGGCGTGTAAAGACCAAACGGGTGTGATGTCGACTTAGACTTATGACATGTAACACATCGACTACACACATTCTCAACATCCTTTCTCATATGCGGCCAATAAAAATGTTCATGCAGCAGGCTTAACGTTTTAGACACTCCAAAATGTCCCATTAATCCCCCCGCATGTGATTCCAAAACAAGTAGCTCACGCATAGATGAAACAGAAATGCATAACTGTGACTCTTTAAACAAAAAGCCATCACTTACATAAAAACCATCACAAGCTCGTGGCTTAGTCATGCATGTCGTGTAAATAGGACCGAAAACAGGGTCAGACGCATACAATGACTTGATGGACTCAAAACCAAGCATCTTAGCATGCATAAGAGAAAGAAACATGTACCTTCTAGATAGGGCGTCGGCTACCACATTATCCTCTGCCTTTTTATACTTGATGACGTACGGGAAGGATTCGATGAATTCGACCCACCTCGCATGTCTCTTGTTTAGATTATTTTGGCCCTTTAGATGCTTCAAGCTCTCGTGATCCGTGTGAATCACGAACTCCTTTGGCCACAAATAATGTTGCCACGTCTCCAAAGCTCTCTTCAAAGCGTACAACTCCTTGTCGTATGTAGAATACTTGAGGGCTGCATCGTTGAGCTTTTCACTAAAGTATGCGACGGGCCTCTTTTCCTGCATAAGAACTGCACCAATACCCTTGCCCGAGGCATCACATTCTATTTCAAAAGTTTTAGTAAAATCGGGCAAACATAAAACAGGTGCATGACATAGCAAATACTTAAGGCGTGTAAACGCTCCTCTTGGGCTTTTCCCCACACAAATGGTCGATCCTTCTTACTAAGTTCAGTAAGAGGGGCGGCTATAGTGGAAAAATCGCGCACGAAGCGACGATAAAATCCGGCTAAGCCATGGAACGACCGTACATCAGACGCGGACTTAGGAGTCGGCCACTCTTCGATTACCTTAATCTTAGAGCGGTCTACTTCTATTCCTCGGTCACTTACTACGAAGCCTAAGAATACGACTTCATTCATGCAGAAAGAACACTTAGCCAAATTACCATATAACTTTGCATCACGAAGAAGCATGAAAACAGGACGTAAATGGTCTAAGTGTGCATGTGTGCTGCGGCTATAGATAAGAATATCATCAAAATAGACAACCACAAACTTACCTATCACCTCACGCAATACATGGTTCATTAAACGCATAAAAGTACTAGGCGCGTTAGTTAAGCCAAAGGGCATCACTAACCACTCATATAATCCATGTTTCGTTTTGAAAGCTGTTTTCCATTCATCCCCCTCTTTCATTCTTACTTGAAAATATCCGGATCTCAAATCAATTTTAGAAAAGACTTTAGAACCAGATAGTTCATCTAACATGTCGTCTAAACGAGGAATGGGAAAATGATACTTTACCGTGATCTTGTTGATGGCGCGACAATCCATGCACATTCTCCAATCATTTGTCTTCTTAGGCACAAGAATAACAGGAACGGCGCATGGACTCAAGGATTCACGGATTTGCTTCTTCTCCAACAGCTCCTTGATTTGCCTATCGATCTCCTTTGTCTCCTCGGGATTTGTTCGATAAGCTGGACGGTTGGGTAGCACGGCTCCCGGGTGGAAATCGATCTGGTGCTCGATCCCTCGAACTGGAGGTAAACCACTTGGAATCTCCTCCGGAAACACGTCTGCGAACTCATCCATGCTAGGCTGCACAACACTAGGTAAAGAAGACTCGTTAGTAGCACTGCTCTTACAAGTTAATAAAACATAAGGCAAACCTGCTTTTAAAGCCTTTTCAACGCCTTTAACCGAAATAAAGAGGCTGCGGTTTTGAGGCTTCTTTGAGGTTGTTTTACTCGATCCACTAGCTGTCTTAGGATCATTAGGGGGCTGCCTCGAGGTGTTATGAGGGGTGGAAGATGAATCATCGGTCGAGGGGTCGGAATTGGCCGGAAATTCACCGGTGGCGGCGGTGCTATGGGCGGCAGGGTCGGCTGCCCGCTCTCTATCTTCCTTGAACTTTTCTTGCATCCTCAATTGGTCTTCGGCTACAGCCTTTGGTGGTAAAGGCTTGAGGATTGTAGACCGACCATTTCGCAGCACCGCGTAGGTGTTTGCGAATCCATCATGCTTAGCTTGCCGATCATATTGCCAGGGTCTCCCTAATAAGATGTGAGCTGCATCCATAGGAATAACATCGCAAACAACTGTGTCAGAGTATTTACCTATGGAAAAATCGACACTTACCTAGCAGATGACTTTGATAACGCCGCGGTCTGTGAGCCATTGAAGCTTGTATGGCTTCCGATGCTTCATAACAGGTAACGCCAATTTTGTGACCGCGTACTGGCTTATGGCGTTAATTACACTTCCACTATCGATGATCATTAAGCATATCTTATCCTTGATGGCGACACGGGTGTAAAAGTGATGTGACCCAGACAAGATATCTAAGCCAAATCAACAGAACACGTAGCGGAAGACTTAAGGACTCGAAACACGTCAGATTAAGAAGGATTCAATCTGACTAACTAGACTAAAACTCAACTAAAATAAGAATAAAAGACTCGATTAAACTAGAACTTACTAGGATAATTTGTGGAAGATAGGAGGCGGACGAATAGTGTCTTGTGGATGAAGGTAGTGGCGTCGAGATATAGATGATAGGTAGAATGGATTGGAACTTCAGCTGAACCCCGACTTCAAGAGACGAAACGCAGCTACTTCGATCTTCTCCAATTTGTTAGCAATTCTCCCAAGTACTCGTTGTATCCTGAAGAACTTTATTGAATTGCTAGATCAATAGAATTGTGTTTGATCAACCAAAGGATCGATAAATGTGATCAACCAAAGGATCGGTGAGACAATTGAGAAATTAACTCTTTATTTCATGCAACGTCTGAATAATAATGTCACAAGGTACTCCTATTTATAGGAGTGACATATGGACGAAAATTAGAGTCCTAAAAGCTAAAGAAATCGAAAATATACTAATCCTAATCAAACTAGGATAAAATCAAAAGATACCAAAAATAGGATAACAAAAATCTATCTAAATCTAACTAGATAAGGAAAAATCCCAACAACTTGGGCCTTCATAAATCTCGCCTATTGGACCTTCAAATTAACACAATATGGGCTGCAATTTATCATAAATAATTCGTGGCCCATATTATAATTAATCTTGCCACCTTTGCATGAAAAACAGCATATCCCGATTTCCCATGCAAACGCGTATAACTTTTGATGTACATGTCCAAATGGCGTCGTTCTTCTTCTCACGTCTTCATGATTTCTTCTTCATCATCAATGGATAGCATGTTGACCAATCTCAAGTTGAATATTTGATCTTCATGGGCTGCCCAAAATATCTGAATATTTTCATGCACTTGTGTTCTTCAAATCTTGATCTTCAATCTTTAATCTTGAACAACATGATTATCTTTGAAGCTCTCAATGGCATTCTTAGATTTGATTCTTTTATGCTTTTCGGGTTCGTATCATTCCCCTCCTCTTGAAAAGAATTCGTCCTCGAATTCAAATCTCCAGGATCAAAGATGAACACGAAATGAACATCAATCTCTTTTTGCACAAGATCAATAACATGGGACACATCTTTAGCAACCTGTAAAATAAAAATATCACAAGAAAATGGTTGACAAATGATGTTAGAATTCGGAAGCTCCTCCATGCTTGCTTGATCGAATTCTTTGTGATCTTCAACCATTGCTCCACTGATGTCAATCTCCTTTTTAGAACATAGCTGTAATTCCTCCAACTTTTCATTTACTTGAACTTCCTCAACTGCAACATTGATCTCCATTTCTTCTATAGGTGCATCAACTGAAATTGTTACCTCAAAAGTAGAATCTTCTTTGATGGCAACGATCTCAAATGGTAACTCAACGTGGATCTCCTCTTGAATGTGACTGGTTTGGTTTGGCATATCCATGACCAGCTGGACTGGTGATGCAGGCGGTGTAGGTGGTACATAGTTACGTAGAAACTCCTCGAATGACTCAGGTTCGCTCCAACGAAATGGGGCTGATTGGCGATGAGCTCTAGGTGACAACTCTACATTTGACTCTACTTGAACCACTTCATTTTGCAGACTCTCCAACCACTTCTCTATCTCAATGGCATATTGCACCATGTCTTTCAACTTGTCGAAGTGATATAATGCTACCTTTTCTCGGATTTCTCTTCGTAGACCAGCTAGGAATCTATCCATGGTATCTTCTAGATACTCTTCTACATCAGCTCGTCTCATGGCTTCAATCATTTTGTGCTAGTAGTCATTTACATTTCGATCTCTTTGCCTAAGCTTGTATAGCTTTTCCTCCAACTCCCATTGGTAGTGGTCTGGAATGAAGCATTTCCGCATCAACTCTTTCAACTCACGCCATGTGTCGATAGGTGGAAGGTGATCTCGGTGGCATCGATTTTGTTGGAATTCCCACCATGTTGATGCGTAGTCTTTAAACTTCAATGTGGCTAATTGCACCTTCTTTGGCTCGGGGAAGTAGTAGTACTTAAAGAACTTATCAACTCTGCGTTCCCAATCTAGGTACACCTCTGGATCGTATAGACCCTCAAACTCTGGGATGGTTATCCTGTTGCGGTGTAGACCATCGGCATCTCTGAATCGATTCGGGCGGACTCGAACCGGAGTGGGGTTGTTGTATAGATGGTGTAGGTAAACCTGCTGATTGGTGTATGTAGACCACGGGTGTATGGTGTACGAGTGTATGGGTGTATGTGTGTATGGACTATGTGGTGTATAAGGTGAACCGGGTGTATATGGGTGTGGATTGGGTGTAGGAATCAAATTAGATGTGGATAAGTAGGAAAGATCTTGAATAGATATGGATGAGGATGGAAAAGATCTAAACAAGGAAGGAAATCTAATGGATGAGGAAAAAGGATTTTGGATGTGTTTGACCAATGTGAACACAATCTAAAGATCCCTAAAAATAAGTAAACAAATCTAAACACAAGGTAAAATCGAAATCAACAAGAATTAAATCTGAATTTTCGTTTTTTTTTTTCGGATTTTTTTTTTTTGACTTTTTTTTTTTTTTTGCTGTAGGGCTTCGACCCTTTGCTCCTTTTTTTGTTTTTTTTTTCAATGAATATTCAGATTACAACTCGATAGATACTATACGAAAATAAATGACACGTAGACAAATTACTGACACATAGACTAACACGTGTACGACATGTCGGATTGAACCACGACCAGCAGAGCTGACGTGGCTCTGATGCCAAATTTATGATGTGACCCAGACAAGATATCTAAGCCAAATCAACAGAACACGTAGCGGAAGACTTAAGGACTCGAAACACGTCAGATTAAGAAGGATTCAATCCGACTAACTAGACTAAAACTCAACTAAAATAAGAATAAAAGACTCGATTAAACTAGAACTTACTAGGATAATTTGTGGAAGATAGGAGGCGGACGAATAGTGTCTTGTGGATGAAGGTAGTGGCGTCGAGATATAGATGATAGGTAGAATGGATTGGAACTTCAGCTGAACCCCGGCTTCAAGAGACGAAACGCAGCTACTTCGATCTTCTCCAATTTGTTAGCAATTCTCCCAAGTACTCGTTGTACCCTGAAGAACTTTAATAAGACTATTGAATTGCTAGATCAATAGAATTGTGTTTGATCAACCAAAGGATCGATAAATGTGATCAACCAAAGGATCGGTGAGACAATTGAGAAATTAACTCTTTATTTCATGCAACGTCTGAATAATAATGTCACAAGGTACTCCTATTTATAGGAGTGACATATGGACGAAAATTAGAGTCCTAAAAGCTAAAGAAATCGAAAATATACTAATCCTAATCAAACTAGGATAAAATCAAAAGATACCAAAAATAGGATAACAAAAATCTATCTAAATCTAACTAGATAAGGAAAAATCCCAACAACTTGGGCCTTCATAAATCTCGCCTATTGGACCTTCAAATTAACACAATATGGGCTGCAATTTATCATAAATAATTCGTGGCCCATATTATAATTAATCTTGCCACCTTTGCATGAAAAACAGCATATCCCGATTTCCCATGCAAACGCGTATAACTTTTGATGTACACGTCCAAATGGCGTCGTTCTTCTTCTCACGTCTTCATGATTTCTTCTTCATCATCAATGGATAGCATGTTGACCAATCTCAAGTTGAATATTTGATCTTCATGGGCTGCCCAAAATATCTGAATATTTTCATGCACTTGTGTTCTTCAAATCTTGATCTTCAATCTTTAATCTTGAACAACATGATTATCTTTGAAGCTCTCAATGGCATTCTTAGATTTGATTCTTTTATGCTTTTCAGGTTCGTATCAAAAAGATGTTCTCCCGTTGATTTTGCTGATCTTCGTCACGTATTAGGCTAAGACTGCGAATGGAGACAAGGCTGACATGATTGAGCTCGGGCTCGGCCTCATCTTGATCATCTATAGGTGACGAGTCCTCAGGTTGCTAATCTTTTGGGGGCTGTTCTTTGATGAGATCAAGCATAGCAATGAAGAAGATGATCCGGAGCTGCAGTTTAAAGGTCCAATGACGCGTTTGCGAGCTAAGAAGTTGCAAGCTTATTTACAAGCTTCTATTCGTCGCAAATTCGAAATGCATGAAGATGAAGTCAAGGGCAGCTCAAGATTGATCACCATGCTTGCCATAGATGAAGAAGAAGGAAGCATGAAGACGTGAGAAGAAGAATGACGCCATTTGGACGTGTGCATGAAAAGTTATACGCGTTTGCATGGGAAATCGGGAGATGCTGTTTTTCATGCAAAGGTGGCAAGATTAATTGTAGCATGGGCCACGAAATTAATTAAATTAATTCAGCCCATGGACGTTTATTTTGGGTCCAAATAGGCGTGGATTTGCAAGCCCAAGTCCATTGGGATTTATCCTTATCTAGTTAGATTTTAGATAGATTTTTGTTATCTTATTTTTGGTATCTTTTGATTTTATCCTAGATTCATTAGGATTAGTTTTGGATTGATTTTTATCACTTAATTAGGTCTAATTTTCGTCCCCTATGTGTCCTATAAATAGGGCTATCATGTGACACTTTAAAAGTTAGACAATTGCAAGAAATAAAGAGTTTTTCTCAATCTGTCTCACGATCCTTCGATTGATCAAACTTTTATCTACAATTCTATTGTTCTAGCAAATCAATAGTCTTATTTAAGTTCTTCAGGGTATAATTAAGTACTTGGGAGAATTGCTATCCGGAGAATTAGTCGTGCGCGTTCGAGTTGATACAACACGGGTTCGCCGATCCTGATTATCCATTCTACCTTCCACCGCCGCCAATACCACCTTCACGACGACCACCGCCACCTTCAACGCCGTCCGCCGCCGTGTCCAAGCCATTCCCAAGCTGTCCAATCGAGTCCCTCGCCGTATTCGTGTTTTCTAGTAAGTTTTGTCGTTTAATTCGTGTCGGATTCTACCCTTCTTTAGCTGACGTAGTTCGAGTCCTTCTTAAGTCTTCCGCCTGCGTATTCTTCGTGTCTTGGATACATTGTCCGGGTCACATCATAAATTTGGCATCAGAGCCACGTCAGCTCTGCTGGTCGTGGTTCAATCCGACGTGTCAAATACGTGTTAGTTTTCTGTCATACGTGTCATTTAATTTTCGTATTGTTTCGAGTCTATTGTAATCTGATTGATATTCATTGAAAAAAAAAGGAGAAAAGAAATCGGCCAAAAAGGAAAAAAAAAAAAAATCGCCGAAAAAAAAAAAAAAAACAATAAAAAAAAAATGAAAATTCAGTTTGTTTTTGTGTTTTTGATCTCAATTCCTTGTTTTTAGATTTGTTTCCATCTTTTTAGGGATTCTTAGATTGTGTTCACACATCCAAAATCCTTTTTCCTTTATCCATTAGATTTCTTACCTTGTTTAGATAGATTTCATCCTAATCTACATCTATTCAAGATCTTTCCATCCTCATCCATATCTAATCAAATCCTTCACCCTTATCCGTCCATATTTTCGATCCTACACACTAAAGGGCTCGAAAATTTCATCTCTTCCATATACACCCGGTTCACCTTATACACCACATAGTCCATACACCCGTACACCCGTACACCCATACACCCATACACCCGTGGTCCGCATACACCAACCCATTGAATACTCATTCCACACGCCTACTTCTACTCTTAGCAACCTTCCGGCTTGATTTTATCCGTTGGAGCTTGAAGAAGACCCAGAGGAGCTAGTCAAGAGAAGCTGTTGAATTTTTCGATCAACCCACCCCCATAATTCACTCCACACGTGCACTACACATACTTGAGAGTTAAACACGAGTGGAAAAATCAAGAGTGACATACACGAGCGTCTGTGAGGAATTGTGAGGTACTACTTTGCTTTTTCTTCACGTTTGTTCATTTTACAGGTACCATGAAGAAAGGAAACAATAAAGGGGCGACTACTCCACCCCTTGAGGAGCCTAGATCGCCGAATACACCAGGTGAACAATCCTACTCGTCCGAACCACAGTGGGATCCCAAGTTCCAATACCAAGCTCTAGTTCAACACTTTGAACGACAGAATCGTCTACTGAAAGACGAACTTGGCAACCAAGTAGCTGAATTGCAAGAGGAGCTTGCAAGACTCAGAGCCCAGTCGACCACATCCCAAACGGTCCAAGGGAATCCTGAGAAGAGGCCACTCGAGCCTCAAGATAAAGAGACGAGGCAATCTGAGCCTCAAATCAATCCAGAGAGGCAATCTGAGCCTCAAGACAACACAGAGAGGCATTCCGAGCCTCAATTGGAGCCTACTGGCCGACGCCAGCAGCAAAGGACTGTCAACAGGCCGCCGCCTGTACATCAAGATGTTCAAAGGCCGCCCCGTGAGCCCGCCTTTGAAGATGACTATGATTATGGATACGATTCCTATGCAGCCAGTGGGTATGAAGCTGATTATCCACCACAAGGGCACAGAGAACGCCATGGCCGACCCCGAGGTCCCCATAGGCGTGCAAATCATCATGATGATGATGATGATGGTAGGCTCAACAACATTAAGACGAGCATACCTGAATTTGAAGGCCTTCACGATCCCGATGTTTACTTAGATTGGGAACGTAAGGTAGAGAAGATCTTTGCATGCTACAACTTTTCAGAGCAAAAGAAGGTACAACTCGCATGCTTAGAGTTTAGAGGCTATGCAGCCTCATGGTGGGAAATGCAACAAGAAAGAAGGCGCAGAAACCACAATCCTCCAATCGATAACTGGGAGGAAATGAAGGGATTTATGCGTGGCCGTTTTATACCCATGCATTATGAAAGAGAGCTTGAGAAGAAGCTCAATCGGGTCAAACAAGGTACAAGGTCGATTGAAGAGTACCACAAGGAATTGGAGACCCTTCTGAACCGAGTCGGGAAGCAAGAGACCTTAAATGCTACCATCATCCGGTATATTGAAGGCATGAACCCCGACATTGCATGTGAAGTCGAGCTCAGAGACTTCACCAGTGTAGAAAGAATGGTGCAGTACGCATCAATTGTGGAAAGGCAGCTAAGAGAGGGTCGCCGTCGATCCCACTTCAATTCAGCCCCTACACGCCCCTCTTGGAATAAAGGTACACCTTCCTCCTTCTAATGATTCTACACGTCCCAGAGGCCCACCCGGACCACCCCGAACGGCGTTTCGACCGTTCTACACCACAGACAAGCCGTAGACCCGAGTCTACGCTGCCCAACCAGCCACGGCCGACCCCTACTCGGCCAAATCAAGGTGTTACAGCCCCTAATGCAGCCCCTAATCGTGCTCGTGACATCCAATGTCATAAGTGTCAAGGTTGGGGTCATTTCCAAGCTCAATGTCCAAACCGGCGGATTCTATACTTAACGGAATCAAATGAAGTCGAATCAGCCAGTGAGGATGAAACAGAGCCCGTGGGCGACGCCACCATTGAAGAAGAGATCGAGAATGATGCAGCCCCTAATACAGTCGATCCGGAAGTTCAGCTCAGTTTGGTCACAATCCGGAGTTTGAGCATCATTCGAGAAGAGGAACAAGAACACCAACGGGAGAACATCTTCTACACCCGTGCAGTGATTCAAGGTCACACGTGTTCCATGATAATTGACAGTGGCAGTGTGATCAACGCCATTAGTCAATACGCAGTTGAAAAGCTTGGTCTACCTGTTCAACAACATGCAAAACCATACAGACTGCAGTGGCTTACAGAAAGAGGCGAGATACGCGTGGTTCACCAGGTAAGTGTCTCATTCTCAATCCATAAGTTTTCTGACACTATTTTGTGCGACGTTATCCCTATGGATGCGGCACACTTGTTGTTAGACAGACCTTGGCAGTATGATCGACGTGTTGTCCACAATGGACGTATGAACACTTACACCGTCGACATTGATGGCCGAATCAGCACCCTAAGGCCATTATCACCTAAAGACGTTGCTACGGATCAGCAACGCATGCAAGAGAGGTTCAAAGAGGAAAAGGCGAAGCAAGCAGCCGCAAAACGGGCCCCGAAGGCCACGGCCGAGACCTCAGCCCCCGGACAGCCCCTTGGCACCGCCACTTCACCTTCCAAACCACCTCATTCGAGCTCCCTAGCTGTGGAAAAGGAGTTGGAGTCGAGTTCAAACAAGCCTCATGCGAAGAGCTTGTTTATTTCAGCAAAAGGAGTTCAGAAAGCCGTTAAAGCAGGTATGCCCCTTGTTCTACTCACATTTAAGAGCAGTGCTACTAATGAATGTTTGCCTAGTGATGTGCAGCCCTTACTTGATGAGTTCAAGGACGTTTTTCCTGAGGAGATACCCGGAGGACTTCCACCAGTGCGAGGAATCGAGCATCAGATCGATTTCGTTCCCGGAGCCGTGCTTCCTAACTGACCAGCCTATAGGACGTCTCCCGACGAGACTAAGGAGATAGATAGACAAGTCAAGGAGCTGTTGGAGAAGAAGCAAATTCGAGAAAGTTTGAGCCCGTGCGCCGTTCCAGTAATTCTAGTGCCAAAGAAGAACAACGAATGGCGTATGTGCATGGATTGTCGTGCAATCAACAAAATCACGGTAAAGTATCGTTTTCCCATCCCTAGATTAGATGATATGCTTGATGAGTTATCTGGTTCGCGTGTCTTTTCTAAGATTGATTTGCGTTCTGGTTATTTTCAAGTACGTATGCAAGAAGGTGATGAATGGAAAACTGCATTTAAAACTAAGCATGGTTTGTATGAATGGCTTGTTATGCCTTTTGGTCTCACTAATGCACCAAGCACATTTATGCGTTTGATGAATCATGTTTTACGTGAAGTGATTGGAAAGTATGTTGTTGTGTATTTTGATGACATTTTGATTTATAGTGACACGACACATACACATATGCAGCACCTTAGACACGTTTTTGAGCTTCTTAGAGAGTCGAAATTATATGGTAATATGTCTAAGTGTTCTTTTTGCATGAGTGAAGTCGTTTTTCTAGGCTTCGTTGTGAGTTTACGTGTTATAGAAGTAGACCGCTCCAAAATCAAAGCGATTGAGGAATGGCCCACTCCTAAGTCTGCGAGTGACGTGAGGTCTTTCCACGGCCTTGCTGGCTTTTATCGTCGCTTTGTGCACGATTTCTCCAGCATAGCCGCGCCGCTTACTGAGTTAAGCAAGAAAGATCGAAAGTTTGAATGGGGTCCTGTTCAAGAGCATGCGTTTAACACTTTAAAATCATGTTTATGTAATGCGCCTGTTCTTGCTCTTCCGGACTTTAATAAAACTTTTGAGATTGAATGTGATGCCTCGGGCAAAGGGCGTGCTGTTTTGATGCAGGAACGGCGTCCAGTCGCCTATTTCAGTGAAAAGCTCCATGATGCAGCCCTTCGTTATTCTACCTATGACAAGGAGCTGTACGCACTCAAGAGAGCTTTAGAGACGTGGCAGCACTATTTGTGGCCTAAGGAGTTTGTGATTCACACGGATCACGAGAGTTTAAAGCATTTGAAAGGCCAACAAAATCTGAACAAGCGACATGCACGATGGGTAGAGTTTATCGAGTCTTTCCCGTACGTCATCAAGTACAAGAAAGACACCGAAAACGTAGTTGCTGATGCATTGTCGAGAAGGTACGTTCTCTTGAACATTATGCATGCTAAGATGTTGGGATTTGATGCAATTAAGGAGTTATATGCATGTGATGAGTTTTTCGCACCCATATATGCTGAATGTTGCTCAAAATCTCATGCTTTTGATGGTTATTTCGTGCATGATGGGTTCTTGTTCAAGGGTTCACAGTTATGTATTCCTAAATCTTCTATGCGTGAGTTGTTAGTTCTTGAATCGCATGCGGGAGGTTTAATGGGTCACTTTGGTGTGTCTAAAACGTTAAACTTGCTGCATGAACATTTCTTTTGGCCACGTATGAAGCATGATGTTGAGAATGTGTGTAGTAGATGCATTACATGTAGGAGATCGAAATCTACATCACACCCGTTTGGTTTATACACTCCTCTACCAGCCCCGTCTTCCCCGTGGATTGATTTATCTATGGATTTCATATTAGGATTACCACGGTCTAGATCTGGTCGAGATAGTATTTTTGTGGTTGTTGATAGGTTTTCCAAGATGTCTCATTTCATTGCCTGTAGGAAAACCGATGATGCAGTACACATAGCCAACCTGTTCTTTATACATGTTGTGCGTTTACATGGAGTACCTAGAACTATTGTTAGTGATAGGGATTCTAAGTTTCTTGCACATTTTTGGCGTGTACTTTGGGGAAAATTAGGTACCAAATTGTTATTTTCTACTGCATGTCATCCACAAACTGATGGACAAACTGAAGTAGTTAATCGCACTTTAGGTACTTTGCTGCGAGCTTTAGTTAAAAACAACTTGAAATCATGGGAAGATTGTTTGCCATATGCTGAATTCGCCTATAATAGAGTGGTGCATTCATCTACCAATATGTCTCCGTTTGAAGTTGTTTATGGTTTTAATCCGCTAACGCCTAATGATCTGTTGCCTTTACCTGTTGAGCATCTAACAAGTGTTAAAGGTACAAGAAAAGCGGAACAAGTTAAGGAGATGCATGAGAAAGTACGTGCGCGTATTGAAGTCGTTGGCGCACGTAATGCTGTTCAAAAGAACAAACGGCGCAAGCAAGTGATTTTCCAACCTGGGGATCGCGTTTGGATTCATCTGAGTCCTGGACGGTTTCCTAACTTGAGAAAATCGAAATTGATGCCAAGAGGAGATGGACCGTTCACCGTGCTGAGTCGAGTCAATGACAATGCATATCGCATTGATTTACCCGGTGAGTATAAGTGTTCATCTACATTCAATGTTGCTGACTTATCTCCCTTTTCTGCAGATGATGAGTTCGAGTGCAATGATGACGAGTCCTTGAATTCGAGGACGAATTCTTTTCAGCAGGGGGGGAATGATGAGATCAAGCATAGCAATGAAGAAGATGATCCGGAGCTGCAGTTTAAAGGTCCAATGACGCGTTTGCGAGCTAAGAAGTTGCAAGCTTATTTACAAGCTTCTATTCGTCGCAAATTCGAAATTGATGAAGCTATGCCTAGCATGGATGAGGTGAATCCCAAGCTGCAGTTGCAAGGGCCGATTACACGCCTACGAGCAAAGAAGTTACAAGGCTATTTCCAAGCCATTGTAAGAAAGAAGTTTGAAGAAGAAGTAATCGAGCCACTCAGCCCAAAATGGATCACCATGTTGTCCGTTGATGATGAAGAAGGAAGCATGAAGACGTGAGAGGAAGAATGACGCCATTTGGACGTGTGCATCAAAAGTTATTCGCGTTTGCATGGGAAATCGGGAGATGCTGTTTTTCATGCAAAGGTGGCAAGAATTATATTACATGGGTCACGAAATTATACACTATATTTCAGCCCATGTCGTGTAATTAAAGGTCCAAATAGGCGAGTTTTATGAAGGCCCAAGTTGTTGGGATTTATCTTTATCTAGATAGATTTTTCTTATTTTATTTTTGGTATCTTTTGATTCTTTCCTTAAAAACAGATTTTGGATAAGGAAACAATCCTAGTTATGATAGGAAACTCTTTTTCTAGTTCTTTTAGGATTTTATCTAGGAATTTTCATCCATCCCTCTATTATAAATAGGGGATCATTGTTACTTTGATATTTAGACCATATTTGATTAAGAAGAATTTACCTTTCAATATTGTCTCACCCAAGATCCTCTTTTTGTTTATTTTCAGCCGAAAATACACACTCTTAGAAGCTTGCAACTTTTAAGTTTCATCTTTTAAATCTTGTTCTAATTCTCTTGTGGAGTTAGGGTCGGATTTGCAACCGAAGAGGAATCAAGTAGTGAATCTTTTTGTGTATTGTTTTACACTTGGAGTTTTGCCCCGATTTCAATTCATTCTACAACACCATCATCGCCATCCATCCTCGACGACTTCCAGCAGCCATCCAACGTCCATAACATCAATCTCCATCAAGTTCGAGTGAAGATCTACATGTTTCCAAGTTGTTCGAGTTCAGTTCAAGTATACGTGCTGTTCGCGCCGAGTTGAGCACATATACCGTAAGTCTTCTATTTCTTTGTCATAACCTATCTACACCAACCCTTCTTCACCCCACATCACCTAGCCATCCCTATCAAATTCGAAACCAAAACAGCCCCTCTTCCGTTCGTTCCGTTGTGTTTTATTTAATTGTCGTGTCACAAATCTAGGTATTTAGTCGAGTCATTGAGTCTAGCTATTTAGTCATATTTCGAGTATCATAACCCTTACAGTTGAGTCGACGTGTGTTCGATCCTATTTTAGTCCGGATCACATCATAAAAGTGGTATCAAAGCCACGTCGGCTTTGGTTCGTGGTTTATTCATTTAAGTCGTTTATTTTGTTTATCCAGTTGTAAATTTTCGTTCTTGATCATTCCTAGTATATAAAAAAAAAAAAAAAAAAAAACCGAAAAAAAAAAAAAAAAAATCAGTTATTATTTTCGAATTTCTTGTTCTTTCTTAGTTAGTTTAGACTCTATCCTTCTAGATTAAGTATTTAGATTGTGTCCACATTAAGTAGAACACAACCAAATCTATTTACCTTATCTAGATCTCTCTTTCCTTCTAAACTAATCCTTTTCCATCCCAATCTTTTCCTACCATTCCCATATCCTTCCACACCAAGATTTCGACTCCTACACTACCAGGGGCTCGAAATTTCCAACCTTGTCCATCTACACCCTAGACCATACACTATACTCCATACACCCTACACCCATACACCAAAAACTCCATCATCCACTACATCAACTTTCGAGTAGCATTCCATCCCACTACACGGAGTCTTTTGATCGAGATCAAGAGATAGACTTGCAAAGGGAGCAGCTTCCATTCTACTAGATTTTCGGCCATCTTGTACACTTATACACACGTGCACCACCATATAGAGTGATACACGAGTGGTAAAACAAGAGTGTTAAAAATCGAGTGACTTGTGAGTTGGTGAGGATCTCTTTATTCTTCACGTTTGTTCATTTTGCAGGTACAATGAAAAGAGGTACCAACACAGAGGCATCTACGCCTCCACCTAAGGAGCCTAGATTGCCAAACACTCGCGATCAATCATACTCATCTGAACCACCCTGGGATGCCAAGTACCAATATGAAGCTCTAGCAAAGCATTTTGAGCGACAGACTCGTCTACTGAAAGACGAACTTGGCAACCAAGTAGCTGAATTGCAAGAGGAGCTTGCAAAGCTTAGATCTCAAACGACCACATCACAAACGGTCCAAGGAGATCCTAAGAAGAGGCCACTCGAGCCTCAAGACGAAGAGACGAGGCAATCTGAGCCTCAAACTAATGCAGAGAGGCAATCCGAGCCTCAAGACAACACAGAGAGGCGACATGAGCCTCAAACAGGAGCCCAAGGCCGACGTCAACCCCTGAGGAACGTCCCACAACCGCCTCCTGTTCAGCAAGTTGATCAAAGGCCGCCCCGAGAGCCCGCCTTTGAAGAAGACTTTGATTATGGATACGATTCCTATGCAGCCAGTGGTTATGAAGCTGATTTCATTCCACAAGGGCGACAACATCATCAAGGGCGACCCCGAGGTCCCCATAGACGTCCAAACTATGATGATGATGATGGTAGGCTCAACAACATCAAGACGAGCATACCCGAGTTTGAAGGCCTTCACGATCCCGATGTTTACTTAGATTGGGAACGTAAGGTAGAGAAGATCTTTGCATGCTACAACTTTTCAGAGCAAAAGAAGGTACAACTCGCATGCTTAGAGTTTAGAGGCTATGCAGCCTCATGGTGGGAAATGCAACAAGAAAGAAGGCGCAGAAACCACAACCCTCCCATCGACAATTGGGAAGAAATGAAGGGATTCATGCGTGGGCGTTTCATACCCATGCATTATGAAAGAGAGCTTGAAAAGAAGCTCAATCGGGTCAAGCAAGGTACAAGATCGATTGAAGAGTACCACAAGGAGTTGGAGACGCTCTTAAACAGAGTTGGAAAACAGGAGACCCTAAATGCTACCATCATTCGGTACATTGAAGGTATGAATCCTGATATTGCGTGTGAAGTCGAGCTCAGAGACTTCACCAGTGTAGAAAGGATGGTGCAGTACGCATCGATTGTGGAAAGGCAGCTAAGAGAGGGCCGCCGTCGATACCACTACAGTGCAGCCCCTACACGTTCATCTTGGAGTAAAGGTACACCTTCCACATCACTTTCTACCCCTTCTACTGACTCCGCTCGACCAAGAGGTCCATCCGGACCACCAGAACGGCGTTTCGACCGTTCTACTCCGCAGACAAGCCGTAGACCCGAGTCTACGCCGCTCAACCAGCCACGACCGACCCCTACTCGGCCAAATCAAGGTGCAACAGCCCCTAATCGAGCTCGTGACATCTAGTGCCATAAATGTCAAGGATGGGGCCATTTTCAGAACCAGTGCCCAAACAAACGCGTTTTGATCATCACAGATCAAAACGAGATCGAGTCAGCCAGTGAAGGAGAGCAAGAACAGCCCACAAACGATGAGCAACCTGAGGACTCATCACCTATAGATGATCAAGATGAGGCCGAGCCCGAGCTCAATCATGTCAGCCTTGTCTCCATTCGCAGTCTTAGCCTAATACGTGATGAAGATCAGCAAAATCAACGGGAGAACATCTTTTACACCCGTGTCGCCATCAAGGATAAGATATGCTCAATGATCATCGATAGTGGAAGTGTAATTAACGCCATAAGCCAGTACGCGGTCACAAAATTGGCGCTACCTGTTATGAAGCATCCGAAGCCCTACAAGCTTCAATGGCTCACAGACCGCGGCGTTATCAAAGTCATCTGCCAGGTAAGTGTCGATTTTTCCATAGGTAAATACTCTGACACAGTTGTTTGCGATGTTATTCCTATGGATGCAGCTCACATCTTATTAGGGAGACCCTGGCAATATGATCGGCAAGCTAAGCATGATGGATTCGCAAACACCTACACGGTGCTGCGAAATGGTCGGTCTACAATCCTCAAGCCTTTACCACCAAAGGCTGTAGCCGAAGACCAATTGAGGATGCAAGAAAAGTTCAAGGAAGATAGAGAGCGGGCAGCCAACCCTGCCGCCCATAGCACCGCCGCCACCGGTGAATTTCCAGCCAATTCCAACCCCTCGACCGATGATTCATCTTCCACCCCTCATAACACCTCGAGGCAGCTCCCTAATGATCCTAAGACAGCTAGTGGATCGAGTAAAACAACCTCAAAGAAGCCTCAAAACCGCAGCCTCTTTATTTCGGTTAAAGGCGTTGAAAAGGCTTTAAAAGCAGGTTTGCCTTATGTTTTATTAACTTGTAAGAGCAGTGCTACTAACGAGTCTTCTTTACCTAGTGTTGTGCAGCCTCTCATGGATGAGTTCGCAGACGTGTTTCCGGAGGAGATTCCAAGTGGTTTACCTCCAGTTCGAGGGATCGAGCACCAGATCGATTTCCATCCGGGAGCTGTGCTACCCAACCGTCCAGCTTATCGAACAAATCCCGAGGAGACAAAGGAGATCGATAGGCAAATCAAGGAGCTGTTGGAGAAGAAGCAAATCCTGAATCCTTGAGTCCATGCGCCGTTCCTGTTATTCTTGTGCCTAAGAAGACAAATGATTGGAGAATGTGCATGGATTGTCGCGCCATCATCAAGATCACGGTAAAGTATCGTTTTCCCATTCCTCGTTTAGACGACATGTTAGATGAACTATCTGGTTCTAAAAGTCTTTTCTAAAATTGATTTGAGATCCGGATATTTTCAAGTAAGAATGAAAGAGGGGGATGAATGGAAAACAGCTTTCAAAACGAAACATGGATTATATGAGTGGTTAGTGATGCCCTTTGGCTTAACTAACGCGCCTAGTACTTTTATGCGTTTAATGAACCATGTATTGCGTGAGGTGATAGGTAAGTTTGTGGTTGTCTATTTTGATGATATTCTTATCTATAGCCGCAGCACACACGCACACTTAGACCATTTACGTCGTGTTTTCATGCTTCTTCGTGATGCAAAGTTATATGGTAATTTGGCTAAGTGTTCTTTCTGCATGAATGAAGTCGTGTTCTTAGGCTTCGTAGTAAGTGACCGAGGAATAGAAGTAGACCGCTCTAAGATTAAGGCAATCGAAGAGTGGCCGACTCCTAAGTCCGCGTCTGATGTACGGTCGTTCCATGGCTTAGCCGGATTTTATCGTCGCTTCGTGCGCGATTTTTCCACTATAGCCGCCCCTCTTACTGAACTTAGTAAGAAGGATCGACCATTTGTGTGGGGAAAAGCCCAAGAGGAGGCGTTTACACGCCTTAAGTATTTGCTATGTCATGCACCTGTTTTATGTTTGCCCGATTTTACTAAAACTTTTGAAATAGAATGTGATGCCTCGGGCAAGGGTATTGGTGCAGTTCTTATGCAGGAAAAGAGGCCCGTCGCATACTTCAGTGAAAAGCTCAACGATGCAGCCCTCAAGTATTCTACATACGACAAGGAGTTGTACGCTTTGAAGAGAGCTTTGGAGACGTGGCAACATTATTTGTGGCCAAAGGAGTTCGTGATTCACACGGATCACGAGAGCTTGAAGCATCTAAAGGGCCAAAATAATCTGAACAAGAGACATGCGAGGTGGGTCGAATTCATTGAATCATTTCCGTACGTCATCAAGTACAAAAAGGGAGAGGATAATGTGGTAGCCGACGCCCTATCTAGAAGGTACGCGTTTCTTTCTCTTATGCATGCTAAGATGCTTGGTTTTGAGTCCATCAAGTCATTGTATGCGTCTGACCCTGTTTTCGGTCCGATTTACACGACATGCATGGCTAAGCCACGCGCTTGTGATGGTTTTTATGTAAGTGATGGCTTTTTGTTTAAAGAGTCACAGTTATGCATTCCTGTTTCATCTATGCGTGAGCTACTTGTTTTGGAATCACATGCGGGGGGATTAATGGGACATTTTGGAGTGTCTAAAACGTTAAGCCTGCTGCATGAACATTTTTATTGGCCGCATATGAGAAAGGATGTTGAGAATGTGTGTAGTCGATGTGTTACATGTCATAAGTCTAAGTCGACATCACACCCATTTGGTCTTTACACGCCTCTACCCGCCCCTTCGTCCCCTTGGATTGATATTTCTATGGATTTTATTTTAGGGTTACCTAGGTCTAAGACGGGTAAAGATTCAGTTTTTGTGGTCGTAGATCGGTTTTCTAAAATGGCTCATTTTATTGCATGTAAGAAAACTGATGATGCTGTGAATGTTGCTAACTTGTTCTTTCGAGAAGTTGTGCGTTTGCATGGTTTACCTAGGACTATAGTTAGTGATCGAGATTCTAAGTTTCTAGGCCATTTTTGGCGTGTTCTATGGGGTAAGTTAGGTACCAAGTTGTTATTTTCTACTGCATGTCACCCGCAAACTGATGGGCAAACTGAAGTAGTTAATCGCACCCTAAGTACTTTACTTCGTGCATTAATTAAGAACAACTTGAAAAATTGGGAAGATTGTTTGCCATTGGCTGAATTTGCATATAACCGTGTTGTGCATTCATCTACTCATATGTCTCCATTTGAAGTTGTTTATGGATTTAACCCTTTAACCCCTTCGGATCTTTTACCATTACCTGTTGAGCATTTGTCAAGTATGAAAGGTTTGAAGCGGGCTGATTTTATCAAGGAGATACATGAAAAGGTAAGAGCTCGAATTGAGCAAAAAGGAGCCAACACCGCCGCCGCACGGAACCAACATCAGCGTCGAGTTGTGTTCAAACCCGGAGATCAAGTATGGATTCATCTAAGTCCTGGTCGGTTCCCGAACCTCAGGAAGTCGAAGCTCAACCCAAGAGGCGATGGTCCGTTCACCGTGATCAGCCGCGTGAACGACAATGCATACCGCATTGATTTGCCTGGTGAGTATAAGTGCTCTAGTACATTTAATGTTGCTGATCTCTTCCCTTATTCTGCAGATATTTTCGATGATGAGGATGCGAATTCGAGGACGAATTCTTTTCAGCAGGGGGGGAATGATGAAGCTATGCCTAGCATGGATGAGGTGAATCCCAAGCTGCAGTTGCAAGGGCCGATTACACGCCTACGAGCAAAGAAGTTACAAGGCTATTTCCAAGCCATTGTAAGAAAGAAGTTTGAAGAAGAAGTAATCGAGCCACTCAGCCTAAAATGGATCACCATGTTGTCCGTTGATGATGAAGAAGGAAGCATGAAGACGTGAGAGGAAGAATGACGCCATTTGGACGTGTGCATCAAAAGTTATTCGCGTTTGCATGGGAAATCGGGAGATGCTGTTTTTCATGCAAAGGTGGCAAGAATTATATTACATGGGTCACGAAATTATACACTATATTGCAGCCCATGTCGTGTAATTAAAGGTCCAAATAGGCGAGTTTTATGAAGGCCCAAGTTGTTGGGATTTATCTTTATCTAGATAGATTTTTCTTATTTTATTTTTGGTATCTTTTGATTCTTTCCTTAAAAACAGATTTTGTGATGAAGCCATGGAGAACAAAGATGAAGAAGAACCGGAGTTGCAATTTAGAGGACCAATCACAAGATCAAGAGCTAAGAAGTTGCAAGCTTACATGCAAGTGATGATTAGAAGAAAGCTCGAGATTGGAGATGAAGAAGTCAAGAGAAGCAATTCCAAGATAGTTAATTTGTTAACTATTGAAGATCAAGATCACACCATGGAGTATCAATCTTGAAGAGATGAAGATGAAGAGTTCAAGTGCATGTGTGCATGTGCATGTAATTGCCGTGTGCATGTGTGTGCGATTTAGTGAAGAAAATCGGTCCTATAGTTATTTAATTATGGGGTTGATTTTATTTAGACTATAGTATTTATTTTATTTAATTAAGACTATAGTTGGATCAGATTTATTTAATTAATTAGGAGTAATTTTCGTCCATATTGAGGTCAAGTTTGACTAGAATTGTATTTAAGGCAATTTCCTACCTTGAATAGAATTCTAGTTTAGGGAACTTCCTAGTATAGTTAGAGATCCCTTTTGGATCAATCTTTAGGCCCTTTTATTGTTAAATTTCGTTCCCCCTTAGTGCTTATAAATAGGGGAACCATGTCTCATTGTTACTTTAGACATTGTTGAATTAAATTGCTTTTGCATTCAATTTGTGTCTCAAATCTATTTGTCTTTTGAATACTTTTCACACGAAAATATTCATTCTTGGAGCTAGCAACTACAAGTCTTATTCAAGGGTATTGCTCAATTCACTTGAGGGATTGACCGGTATTCGCTAACGAGGAACAACTTGGAGATTTCAACCTTGAAGACGTTCGAGATTCAAGGAGGCTATCGGGTTGTGAATCACAACTTCACTACCACACGTCCACCTTCATCAATCGACGCCATCCAAATCAGCCACCATCGTCCATCTCACGGCCGTTCCATCAAGTTCAAGTTCTACACCGTTCGTTTTATCCGTAAGTCTATTCAATCACTAACATATCCTATCTTCTCCAAGCCCTTCTTCACCAACCTTCACACACAAATTCCTACCCAATTCCAGCCCTCATAATCGTCCCATACAGCCCCTATAACCCTTGGTTTGTGTTATTTAGTTGTGTCATAGTTCTAGGTATTTTAATCGTCTAGATTAGTCGTATTTTTTGTGTCGGATTGTTCCTTTCATTTAAGTTGACGTGTTTCGTATCCTAAAGTCTTCCGCTACGTCGTTATTATTGTCCTAGTTCGTGTCTGGGTCGTATCATAAATTTGGTATCAGAGCCACGTCAGCTCTGCTGGTCGTGGTTCAATCCGACGTGTCATTTTTATCCTACGTGTCAATCTACGTGTCTTGTTATTTTAATTTTATTTTATCGAGTTGTAATAGCATAGTTGTTCATTGAATTAAAAAAAAAAAAAAAAGAAGAAACGGTCAAAAAAAAAAAAAAAAGAGACCGAAAAAAAAAAAAAAAAAAAAAAAAAAAAATCTGATAAAAAAAGAAAGAAAAAATCCGAAAATTCAAAAAAAAAAAAAAAAAAAAGATGAGGTATATTCATTGTGTTACCATTTGAGTCTTGATTTATTTTGGGTAATTTCCTTTTGGTATTTCATCTTATTTGGTAGTTACCTTGTGAATCAATTTTATTTTTGGAACTTTCCTTCTAAGTTCTATTTTAATTTTGGTAGTTTCCTTCTAGGATAATTCCTTAGTTGGTAACTTCCTTTAGAGTCTTCCTTTAGAGTTCTATTTTCCTTTACGTTTGTTCATCTTGTAGGTATCATGAAGAAAGGAACACGATCCGAGTCATCCTATACCCCTCCAGTCGACACTTCACCTGTAGACCCGCCCCGTGATCCATCCAAAGCACCCATGGAATCATCCTCGGATCCACCCGCACCGTGGGATCCTAAGTACCACTATGAAGCGTTGTCTAAGCATGTTCAAAGACAACACCAGGCCCTCTCCGACAAGATAGATGATTTAGTGCATGCCCTTGAACGCACTAAAACAACGCCCGTTTTTCCTCAAGCCATTCGAGGAAACCAACGCCTAGAGCGTCACAACGAGCCTGAAGAGGAGTACTTTGATGAGAACAGTGAAGAATTCGACCGAGGCCGGCGCCCGAGACGTGGCAACAGTCGAGATGAC
Source organism: Perilla frutescens (assembly GCA_026008535.1). Lineage (NCBI taxonomy): Eukaryota > Viridiplantae > Streptophyta > Magnoliopsida > Lamiales > Lamiaceae > Perilla > Perilla frutescens. The sequence goes on from BRKX01000014.1 coordinate 47,465,336, forward strand.
TATAATGAAGACCGAATGCTCAACAACATCAAAACGAGCATTCCGGAGTTTGAAGGCCTTCACGATCCCGATGTCTACCTAGATTGGGAACGTAAGGTAGAGAAGATTTTTGCATGCTATAACTTTTCAGAAGCTAAAAAGGTGCAATTAGCATGTATGGAGTTCAAAGGCTACGCAGCCACTTGGTGGGAGATGCAGCAAGAAAGAAGGCGCAGAAATCGCAATCCACCCATCGACAATTGGGAAGAGATGAAAGGATTCATGCGTGGACGCTTCATTCCAGTCCACTATGAAAGAGAGCTTGAGAAGAAGCTCAATCGGATCAAGCAAGGTACCCGTTCGATTGAAGAGTACCACAAAGAGCTCGAAACTGCCCTGAATCGAGTTGGAAAAGAAGAGACCTTAAATGCTACCATCATTCGGTACATTGAAGGTATGAATCCCGATATTGCATGTGAAGTGGAGCTCAAAGAATTCACAAGCATAGAGAGAATGGTGCAGTACGCATCAGTTGTAGAAAAGCAGTTGCGAGAAGGCCGCCGTCGATCCAGTCAAGGTTCAGCCCCTACTCGCCAATCTTGGAGTAAAGGTACGCCTTCCACATCACCTTCTACTCCTTCTGTTGATTCTACTCGACCCCGTGGTCAATCCGGACCTCCGGAACGCCGTTTCGACCGTTCTACTCCGCAATCAAGCCGTAGACCCGAGTCTACACCCAGGCCACCATTCCAACGGCCCAATCAGCCCACACCGGCGCCAACTTCAGCCCCTAGTCGAGCCCGAGATGTCCAATGCCATAAATGCCAAGGTTGGGGCCATTTTCAGAACCAGTGCCCGAACCGACGAGTTCTATTCATCACGGATCAGAATGAGCTCGAATCAGCCAGTGAAGATGATGAACCATCCAAAGCCGACCCTTCACCTGAAGGAGACGCCCAAGATGAGCTTGAAGAAGAAGAACCCGAGAATCTTCATGTTAGTTTGGTTTCTATCCGCAGTCTGAACATAAACCGAGAAGAAGAGCAACAATCACAGCGAGAGAACATCTTCTACACGAAAGTTGCTGTTCAAGGCAAGACTTGCGCGATGATAGTTGATAGCGGCAGTGTTATCAACGCAGTGAGCCAGTACGCAGTCGACAAGCTTGGATTATCCACCGTGAAGCATCCAAATCCATACCGTTTGCAATGGCTTACCGAAAGAGGCACAGTTCGTGTAACCGGTCAGGTACATGTATCCTTTTCCATTGGTCGTTATTCTGACACTGTATTATGCGATGTTATTCCTATGGATGCAGCACATATACTTTTAGGGAGACCATGGCAATTCGATAGACAAGCTGTACACGACGGACTCACGAACACCTATACAGTTAAGAAGGACGGCCGCACCACTGTTTTGAAGCCTTTAACACCCAAAGCCGTTCAAGAAGAGCAAGAAATAATGCGAACAAGGTTCAAAGAAGAGCGTGAGAAGACCGCAGCCGCAGCCGTTCGAGCCGCCGCCGCCAACGGCCCTTCCACGGCCGAAATATCATCACCGCCGACCCCTACTTCTTCCACAACCATTGCAGCCCCTTCCACACCTCATTCCAGCTCCATTACACATGGAAAAGGCGTGAGTTCAGCCCCCAAGACACAAGAGAAGAATCGAGCCCTGTTTTGTACAATTAAAGGCGTTGAGAAAGCTATTAAAGCAGGTTTGCCTTTAGTTCTTTTAACTTGTAAGAACAGTGCTACTAACGATGTTTCTTTGCCTAGTGATGTGCAGCCACTTATGAAGGAGTTCGAGGACGTATTTCCGGATGAGATTCCAAGTGGATTACCTCCAGTTCGTGGGATCGAGCACCAGATTGATTTCGTGCCCGGAGCCGTCTTACCGAACCGGCCTGCATATCGCACGTCCCCTGAAGAAACAAAGGAGATAGACCGTCAAGTTAAGGAGCTGTTGGAGAAGAAGCAAATCAGAGAGTCGATGAGCCCATGTGCAGTTCCAGTGATTCTAGTGCCAAAGAAGAACAATGAATGGAGAATGTGCATGGATTGCAGAGCCATCAACAAGATAACAGTTAAGTATCGTTTTCCTATTCCTAGACTTGATGATATGCTAGATGAATTAAGTGGATCAAAAATCTTTTCTAAAATTGATTTAAGGTCTGGTTATTTTCAAGTTCGCATGCATGAAGGAGATGAATGGAAAACAGCTTTTAAGACTAAGCATGGTTTATATGAATGGTTGGTTATGCCTTTTGGTCTCACAAATGCACCGAGCACATTTATGAGATTGATGAACCATGTTTTACGTGATGTTATTGGGAAATATGTTGTTGTTTATTTTGATGATATCCTGATATACAGTCACAGTGCACAGGCGCACCTAGATCACCTTAGGCGCGTATTTATGCTCTTGAGAGATGCTCGATTGTATGGCAACATGTCTAAGTGTTCTTTTTGCTTGAATGAAGTAGTATTCTTAGGCTTTGTTGTGAGTTGTAGAGGTATTGAGGTTGATCGTTCCAAAATCAAGGCAATTGAGGAATGGCCAACGCCCAAAACCGCGTCTGAAGTTCGATCCTTTCACGGTCTTGCCGGATTTTATCGTCGCTTTGTGCGCGATTTCTCTAGCATTGCCGCGCCTCTTACTGAGCTAAGTAAGAAGGATCGCAAGTTTGAATGGGGTAAACAACAAGAACATGCGTTTAATACTTTGAAATCTTTGTTATGTTCTGCTCCTGTTTTGTGTTTACCTGATTTTTCCAAAACTTTTGAGATCGAGTGTGATGCCTCCGGGATAGGTATTGGTGCTGTTTTGATGCAGGAAAAACGTCCCGTGGCGTACTTCAGTGAAAAGCTCTGGTGTGACCCGGACAATGTATCCAAGACACGAATGAATACGCAGGCGGAAGACTTTATGGACTCGAACAACGTCAGCTAAAGAAGGATTCAAACCGACTCGAATTAAACGGTAAAACTTACTAGAAATTTGAACAATGAAAAGAACGACGATGAGGACACTTGGAACACTTGAAGATGACTGGAATTATGGTGATGGTGGCGGCGAAAGGCTTTGGTGTAGATGGACTTGGCGGCGGCGATGGTAGCGTTGTGGATTGGATAGATTCGGCGAACCCGTGTTGAATAACCCGAACGCGCACGTCTAGCTTCTCCGGATAGCAATTCTCCCAAGTACTTAATTATACCCTGAAGAACTTAAATAAGACTATTGATTTGCTAGAACAATAGAATTGTAGATAAAAGTTTGATCAACCGAAGGATCGTGAGACAGATTGAGAATAACTCTTTATTTCTTGCAATTGTCTGAATTATGAATGTCACAGGGTGCTCCTATTTATAGGAGAGATTATGAACGAAAATTAACCCTAATTAACTAGATAAACATCAAAAAATACTAATCCTAATCAATCTAGGATAAAATCAAAAGATACCAAAAATAAGATAACAAAAATCTATCTAAATCTAACTAGATAAGGATAAATCCCACAATGGATTTGGGCCTGTATTTCCACACCATCTTGGACCTTAGAACTCGATCATGGGCTAAATTAACATGAATAATTTCGTGGCCCATGGTACAATTAATATTACCACCTTTGCAAGAAAAACAGCATCTCCCGATTTCCCATGCAAACGCGTATAACTTTTCATGCACACGTCCAAATGGCGTGATTCTTCTTCTCACGTCTTCATGATACCTTCTTCATCATCAATAGATAGCATGGTGATCCATCTTGGGCTGCCCTTGACTTCATCTTCATGCATTTCGAATTTGCGACGAATAGAAGCTTGTAAATAAGCTTGTAACTTCTTAGCTCGCAAACGCGTCATTGGACCTTTAAACTGCAGCTCCGGATCATTTTCTTCATTGCCTTGTATGACCTCATCATTCCCCCCCTGCTGAAAAGAATTCGTCCTCGAATTCACAGGCTCATCATCATCGAACTCATCATCTGCAGAAAAGGGAGATAAGTCAGCAACATTAAATGTAGATGAACACTTATACTCACCGGGTAAATCAATGCGATATGCATTGTCATTGACTCGACTCAGCACGGTGAATGGTCCATCTCCTCTAGGCATCAATTTCGATTTTCTCAAGTTGGGAAATCGTCCAGGACTCAGATGAATCCAAACGCGATCTCCAGGCTGGAAAATCACTTGCTTGCGCCGTTTATTCTTTTGAACAGCATTACGTGCGCCAACGGCTTCAATACGCGCACGTATTTTCTCATGCATCTCCTTAACTTGTTCCGCTTTTCTTGTACCTTTAACACTTGTTAGATGCTCAACAGGTAAAGGCAACAGATCATTAGGCGTTAGCGGATTAAAACCATAAACAACTTCAAATGGAGACATATTGGTAGATGAATGCACAACGCGATTATAAGCAAATTCAGCATATGGCAAACAATCTTCCCATGATTTCAAGTTGTTTTTAACTAAAGCTCGCAGCAAAGTACCTAAAGTGCGATTAACTACTTCAGTTTGTCCATCAGTTTGTGGATGACATGCAGTAGAAAATAACAATTTGGTACCTAATTTTCCCCAAAGTACACGCCAAAAATGTGCAAGAAACTTAGAATCCCTATCACTAACAATAGTTCTAGGTATTCCATGTAAACGCACAACATGTATAAAGAACAGATTGGCTATGTGTACTGCATCATCGGTTTTCCTACATGCAATGAAATGAGACATCTTGGAAAACCTATCAACAACCACAAAAATACTATCTCGACCAGATCTAGACCGTGGTAATCCTAATATGAAATCCATAGATAAATCAATCCACGGGGAAGACGGGGCTGGTAGAGGCGTGTATAAACCAAAAGGATGTGAAGTAGATTTCGATTTCTTGCATGTTATACATCTACTACACACATTCTCAACATCATGCTTCATACGTGGCCAAAAGAAATGCTCATGCAGCAAGTTTAACGTCTTAGACACACCAAAGTGACCCATTAAACCTCCCGCATGCGATTCAAGAACTAACAACTCACGCATAGAAGACTTAGGAATGCATAATTGTGAACCCTTGAACAAGAACCCATCATGCACGAAATAACCATCATAAGCACGAGATTTTGAGCAACAATCAGCATATATGGGTGCGAAAAACTCATCACATGAATATAACTCCTTAATTGCATCAAATCTCAACATCTTAGCATGCATAAGGTTCAAGAGAACGTACCTTCTCGACAATGCATCAGCTATAACGTTTTCGGCGCCTTTCTTGTACTTGATGACGTACGGGAAAGACTCGATAAACTCTACCCATCGTGCATGTCGCTTGTTCAGATTTTGCTGGCCTTTCAAATGCTTCAAACTCTCGTGATCCGTGTGAATCACGAACTCCTTAGGCCACAAATAGTGCTGCCACGTTTCTAAAGCTCTCTTGAGTGCGTACAGCTCCTTGTCATAGGTCGAATAACGAAGGGCTGCATCGTGGAGCTTTTCACTAAAATATGCGACTGGACGCCGTTCCTGCATCAAAACAGCACCAATCCCTTTGCCCGAGGCATCACATTCAATCTCAAAAGTTTTATTAAAGTCCGGAAGAGCAAGAACAGGCGCATTACATAAACATGATTTTAAAGTGTTAAACGCATGCTCTTGAACAGGACCCCATTCAAACTTTCGATCTTTCTTGCTTAACTCAGTAAGCGGCGCGGCTATGCTGGAGAAATCGCGCACAAAGCGACGATAAAAGCCAGCAAGGCCGTGGAAAGACCTCACATCACTCGCAGACTTAGGAGTGGGCCATTCCTCAATCGCTTTGATTTTGGAACGGTCTACTTCTATACCACGTAAACTTACAACGAAGCCTAGAAAAACGACTTCACTCATGCAAAAAGAACACTTAGACAGATTACCATATAATTTTGACTCTCTAAGAAGCTCAAAAACGTGTCTAAGGTGCTGCATATGTGTATGTGTCGTGTCACTGTAAATCAAAATGTCATCAAAATACACAACAACATACTTTCCAATCACTTCACGTAAAACATGATTCATCAGACGCATAAATGTGCTTGGTGCATTAGTGAGACCAAAAGGCATAACAAGCCATTCATACAAACCATGCTTAGTTTTAAATGCAGTTTTCCATTCATCACCTTCTTGCATACGTACTTGAAAATAACCAGAACGCAAATCAATTTTAGAAAAAACACGCGAACCAGATAACTCATCAAGCATATCATCTAATCTAGGGATGGGAAAACGATACTTTACCGTGATTTTATTGATTGCACGGCAATCCATGCACATACGCCATTCGTTGTTCTTCTTTGGCACTAGAATCACTGGAACGGCGCACGGGCTTAAGCTTTCTCGAATTTGCTTCTTCTCCAACAGCTCTTTGACTTGTCTATCTATCTCTTTAGTCTCGTCGGGAGACGTCCTATAGGCTGGTCGGTTGGGAAGCACGGCTCCGGGGACAAAATCGATCTGATGCTCAATTCCTCGTACTGGTGGCAGTCCTCCGGGTATCTCCTCAGGAAAAACGTCCTTGAACTCATCAAGTAAGGGCTGCACATCACTATGCAAACACTCATTAGTAGCACTGCTCTTAAATGTGAGTAGAACAAGGGGCATACCTGCTTTAACGGCTTTCTGAACTCCTTTTGCTGAAATAAACAAGCTCTTCACATGAGGCTTGTTTGAACTCGACTCCAACTTCTTTTCCTCAGCTAGGGAGCTCGAATGAGGTGGTTTAGGAGGGTTAGAGGCGACGGCAAGGGGCTGTCCGGGGGCTGAGGTCTCGGCCGTGGCCTTCGGGGCCCGTTTTGCGGCTGCTTGCTTCGCCTTTTCCTCTTTGAACCTCTCTTGCATGCGTTGCTGATCCGTAGCAACGTCTTTAGGTGATAATGGCCTTAGGGTGCTGATTCGGCCATCAATGTCGACGGTGTAAGTGTTCAGACGTCCATCGTGGACAACACGTCGATCATACTGCCAAGGTCTGCCTAACAACAAGTGTGCTGCATCCATAGGGATAACGTCGCACAAAACAGTGTCAGAAAACTTATGGATTGAGAATGAGACACTTACCTGGTGAACCACGCGTATCTCACCTCTTTCTGTAAGCCACTGCAATCTGTATGGTTTTGCATGTTGTTGAACAGGTAGACCAAGCTTTTCAACGGCATATTGACTAATGGCATTGATTACACTGCCACTGTCAATAATCATAGAACACGTGTGACCTTGAATCACTGCACGGGTGTAGAAGATGTTCTCCCGTTGGTGTTCTTGTTCCTCTTCTCGAATGATGCTCAAACTCCGGATTGTGACCAAACTGAGCTGAACTTCCGGATCGACTGGATTAGGGGCTGCATCATTCTCGACTTCTTCTTCAATGTTGGCGTCGCCTATGGGCTCTTTTTCATCCTCACTGGCTGATTCGACTTCATTTGATTCCGTTAAGTATAGAATCCGCCGGTTTGGACATTGAGCTTGGAAATGGCCCCAACCTTGACACTTATGACATTGGATGTCACGAGCACGATTAGGGGCTGCATTCGGGGCTGTAACGCCTTGATTTGGCCGAGTAGGGGTCGGCCGTGGCTGGTTGGGCGGCGTAGACTCGGGTCTACGGCTTGTCTGTGGTGTAGAACGGTCGAAACGCCGTTCGGGTGGTCCGGATGGACCTCGGGGACGTGTAGAGTCATTAGAAGGAGTAGAAAGTGATGTGGAAGGTGTACCTTTATTCCAAGAGGGGCGTGTAGGGGCTGAATTGAAGTGGGATCGACGGCGACCCTCTCTTAGCTGCCTTTCCACAATTGATGCGTACTGCACCATTCTTTCTACACTGGTGAAGTCTCTGAGCTCGACTTCACATGCAATGTCGGGGTTCATGCCTTCAATGTACCGGATGATGGTAGCATTTAAGGTCTCTTGCTTCCCGACTCGGTTCAGAAGGGTCTCCAATTCCTTGTGGTACTCTTCAATCGACCTTGTACCTTGTTTGACCCGATTGAGCTTCTTCTCAAGCTCCCGTTCATAATGCATAGGTATAAATCGCCCACGCAGGAATCCCTTCATTTCTTCCCAATTGTCGATGGGAGGGTTGTGGTTTCTGCGTCTTCTTTCTTGTTGCATTTCCCACCATGAGGCTGCATAGCCTCTAAATTCTAAGCATGCGAGTTGTACCTTCTTTTGCTCTGAAAAGTTGTAGCATGCAAAGATCTTCTCTACCTTACGTTCCCAATCTAAGTAAACATCGGGATCGTGAAGGCCTTCAAATTCGGGTATGCTCGTCTTGATGTTGTTGAGCCTACCATCATCATCATCATGATGATTTGCACGCCTATGGGGACCTCGGGGTCGGCCATGGCGTCCTCTGTGCCCTTGTGGTGGGTAATCAGCTTCATACCCACTGGCTGCATAGGAATCGTATCCATAATCATAGTCATCTTCAAAGGCGGGCTCTCGGGGCGGCCTTTGATCATTGTGTTGTACAGGCGGCGGCCTGTCAACGTTCCTCTGCTGCTGGCGTCGGTCAGTAGGCCCCAATTGAGGCTCGGGACGCTTCTCTGCATCTCTTTGAGGCTCAGGTTGCCTCACTGCATTGATTTGAGGCTCAGATTGCTTCGTTTCGTCATCTTGAGGCTCGAGTGGCCTCTTCTCAGGATTCCCTTGGACCGTTTGGGATGTGGTCGACTGGGCTCTGAGTCTTGCAAGCTCCTCTTGCAATTCAGCTACTTGGTTGCCAAGTTCGTCTTTCAGTAGACGATTCTGTCGTTCAAAGTGTTGAACTAGAGCTTGGTATTGGAACTTGGGATCCCACTGTGGTTCGGACGAGTAGGACTGTTCGCCTGGTGTGTTCGGCGATCTAGGCTCCTCAAGGGGTGGAGTAGTCGCCCCTTTATTGTTTCCTTTCTTCATGGTACCTGCAAAACGAACAAACGTGAAGAAAAAGCAAAGTAGTACCTCACAATTCCTCACAGACGCTCGTGTATGTCACTCTTGATTTTTCCACTCGTGTTTAACTCTCAAGTATGTGTAGTGCACGTGTGGAGTGAATTATGGGGGGTGGGTTGATCGAAAAATTCAACAGCTTCTCTTGACTAGCTCCTCTGGGTCTTCTTCAAGCTCCAACGGATAAAATCAAGCCGGAAGGTTGCTAAGAGTAGAAGTAGGCGTGTGGAATGAGTAATTCAGCTGGTGGTGTATGTGGACCACGGGTGTATGGGTGTACGGGTGTATGGGTGTATGGGTGTATGGACTATGTGGTGTATAAGGTGAACCGGGTGTATATGGAAGAGATGAAATTTTCGAGCCCTTTAGTGTGTAGGATCGAAAATATGGATGGATAAGGGTGAAGGATTTGATTAGATATGGATGTGGATGGAAAGATCTTGAATAGATGTAGATTAGGATGAAATCTATCTAAACAAGGTAAGAAATCTAATGGATAAAGGAAAAAGGATTTTGGATGTGTGAATACAATCTAAGAATCCCTAAAAAGATGGAACAAATCTAAAAACAAGGGATTAAAATTGAAAACAAGTAGAACAATCTGATTTTCGTTTTTTTTTTTTTTTTTTTTTTTTTTAATCGGCGATTTTTTTTTTTTTTTTTTTTTTTTTTCTTTTTGGCCGATTTCTTTTTTTTTTTTTTTTGTTTTCAATGAATATGAATCAGATTACAATAGACTCGAAACAATACGAAAATTAAATGACACGTATGACAGAAAACTAACACGTATTTGACACGTAGATGACACGTCGGATTGAACCACGACCAGCAGAGCTGACGTGGCTCTGATGCCAAATTTATGGTGTGACCCGGACAATGTATCCAAGACACGAATGAATACGCAGGCGGAAGACTTTATGGACTCGAACAACGTCAGCTAAAGAAGGATTCAAACCGACTCGAATTAAACGGTAAAACTTACTAGAAATTTGAACAATGAAAAGAACGACGATGAGGACACTTGGAACACTTGAAGATGACTGGAATTATGGTGATGGTGGCGGCGAAAGGCTTTGGTGTAGATGGACTTGGCGGCGGCGATGGTAGCGTTGTGGATTGGATAGATTCGGCGAACCCGTGTTGAATAACCCGAACGCGCACGTCTAGCTTCTCCGGATAGCAATTCTCCCAAGTACTTAATTATACCCTGAAGAACTTAAATAAGACTATTGATTTGCTAGAACAATAGAATTGTAGATAAAAGTTTGATCAACCGAAGGATCGTGAGACAGATTGAGAATAACTCTTTATTTCTTGCAATTGTCTGAATTATGAATGTCACAGGGTGCTCCTATTTATAGGAGAGATTATGAACGAAAATTAACCCTAATTAACTAGATAAACATCAAAAAATACTAATCCTAATCAATCTAGGATAAAATCAAAAGATACCAAAAATAAGATAACAAAAATCTATCTAAATCTAACTAGATAAGGATAAATCCCACAATGGATTTGGGCCTGTATTTCCACACCATCTTGGACCTTAGAACTCGATCATGGGCTAAATTAACATGAATAATTTCGTGGCCCATGGTACAATTAATATTACCACCTTTGCAAGAAAAACAGCATCTCCCGATTTCCCATGCAAACGCGTATAACTTTTCATGCACACGTCCAAATGGCGTGATTCTTCTTCTCACGTCTTCATGATACCTTCTTCATCATCAATAGATAGCATGGTGATCCATCTTGGGCTGCCCTTGACTTCATCTTCATGCATTTCGAATTTGCGACGAATAGAAGCTTGTAAATAAGCTTGTAACTTCTTAGCTCGCAAACGCGTCATTGGACCTTTAAACTGCAGCTCCGGATCATTTTCTTCATTGCCTTGTATGACCTCATCAAGCTCAATGGCGCCGCCTTACGCTATTCGACGTACGATAAAGAGCTATACGCTTTGAAGCGTGCATTGGATACATGGCAGCACTACTTGTGGCCCAAGGAGTTTGTCATTCACACGGATCATGAGAGCTTGAAGCATCTAAAGGGTCAAAGCAACTTGAACAAGCGTCATGCGAGATGGGTCGAATTCATCGAGTCATTTCCATACGTCATCAAGTACAAGAAAGGAGAAGACAACGTCGTCGCCGACGCCCTCTCTAGAAGGTACACGTTGCTTAACCTAATGCATGCTAAGATGCTTGGTTTTGAGTCCATTAAATCATTGTATGAAGTGGACGATTATTTCAGCCCCATATATGCTAAGTGTTCGAATTCTAGCAAGTCATTTGATGGATTTTATGTGCATGATGGGTTTTTGTTTAGAGAATCTAAGTTGTGCATTCCTACTTGTTCTATGCGTGAGCTACTTGTTTTAGAATCGCATGCGGGAGGATTAATGGGACATTTTGGTGTGCATAAGACATTATCCTTGTTGCATGAGCATTTCTTTTGGCCGCATATGAAACGTGATGTTGAACGCATGTGTAGTAGATGTATTACTTGTCATAAGTCTAAATCTACTTCGCATCCTTTTGGTTTGTACACGCCTTTGCCTGCTCCATCTAGTCCTTGGATTGATTTATCTATGGATTTTATTTTGGGATTGCCTAGATCTAGATCGGGTAAAGATTCTGTGTTTGTTGTAGTTGATAGGTTTTCCAAAATGGCGCATTTCATTGCATGTAGGAAAACTGATGATGCTATTCAAATAGCCAATTTGTTCTTTGTGCATGTTGTTAGATTGCATGGAATTCCTCGTACTATTGTTAGTGATAGGGATTCTAAGTTTTTGGGACATTTTTGGCGCGTTCTTTGGGGAAAGCTAGGTACTAAGTTATTGTTTTCTACTGTATGTCATCCACAAACCGATGGTCAAACTGAGGTTGTGAATCGTACTTTAGGAACATTGCTTAGGTCATTGATTAAGAATAATGTGAAGTCATGGGAAGAATGTTTACCTTATGCTGAGTTTGCTTACAATCGTGTTATTCATTCTTCTACTAACATGTCTCCATTTGAGGTTGTTTATGGTTTTAATCCACTAACGCCTAATGATTTGATTCCTTTACCTGTTGAGCATCTAACAAGTGTTAAAGGATTGAAGAGAGCTGATCTTATCAAGGAGATGCATGAGAAAGTTAGAGCCCGGATCGAGCATAGAGGAACCCAAACCGCCGCCGCCCGTAATACTCATCGCAAACGTGTTGTATTTCAGCCCGGTGATCGCGTTTGGATTCATTTGAGCCCCGGAAGGTTTCCTAATCTAAGGAAATCAAAGTTGTCACCAAGAGGAGATGGTCCTTTCACCGTCTTAAGCCGAGTCAATGACAATGCGTATCGCATTGATCTACCTGGTGAGTATAAGTGTTCTTCAACGTTTAATGTTGCTGATTTATCTCCCTTTGATGTAGGTGAATTCGATCAAGATGAAGATACAAATTCGAGGACGAATTCTTTTCAGCAGGGGGGGAATGATGAAGCCATGGAGAACAAAGATGAAGAAGAACCGGAGTTGCAATTTAGAGGACCAATCACAAGATCAAGAGCTAAGAAGTTGCAAGCTTACATGCAAGTGATGATTAGAAGAAAGCTCGAGATTGGAGATGAAGAAGTCAAGAGAAGCAATTCCAAGATAGTTAATTTGTTAACTATTGAAGATCAAGATCACACCATGGAGTATCAATCTTGAAGAGATGAAGATGAAGAGTTCAAGTGCATGTGTGCATGTGCATGTAATTGCCGTGTGCATGTGTGTGCGATTTAGTGAAGAAAATCGGTCCTATAGTTATTTAATTATGGGGTTGATTTTATTTAGACTATAGTATTTATTTTATTTAATTAAGACTATAGTTGGATCAGATTTATTTAATTAATTAGGAGTAATTTTCGTCCATATTGAGGTCAAGTTTGACTAGAATTGTATTTAAGGCAATTTCCTACCTTGAATAGAATTCTAGTTTAGGGAACTTCCTAGTATAGTTAGAGATCCCTTTTGGATCAATCTTTAGGCCCTTTTATTGTTAAATTTCGTTCCCCCTTAGTGCTTATAAATAGGGGAACCATGTCTCATTGTTACTTTAGACATTGTTGAATTAAATTGCTTTTGCATTCAATTTGTGTCTCAAATCTATTTGTCTTTTGAATACTTTTCACACGAAAATATTCATTCTTGGAGCTAGCAACTACAAGTCTTATTCAAGGGTATTGCTCAATTCACTTGAGGGATTGACCGGTATTCGCTAACGAGGAACAACTTGGAGATTTCAACCTTGAAGACGTTCGAGATTCAAGGAGGCTATCGGGTTGTGAATCACAACTTCACTACCACACGTCCACCTTCATCAATCGACGCCATCCAAATCAGCCACCATCGTCCATCTCACGGCCGTTCCATCAAGTTCAAGTTCTACACCGTTCGTTTTATCCGTAAGTCTATTCAATCACTAACATATCCTATCTTCTCCAAGCCCTTCTTCACCAACCTTCACACACAAATTCCTACCCAATTCCAGCCCTCATAATCGTCCCATACAGCCCCTATAACCCTTGGTTTGTGTTATTTAGTTGTGTCATAGTTCTAGGTATTTTAATCGTCTAGATTAGTCGTATTTTTTGTGTCGGATTGTTCCTTTCATTTAAGTTGACGTGTTTCGTATCCTAAAGTCTTCCGCTACGTCGTTATTATCGTCCTAGTTCGTGTCTGGGTCGTATCATTTTGGATAAGGAAACAATCCTAGTTATGATAGGAAACTCTTTTTCTAGTTCTTTTAGGATTTTATCTAGGAATTTTCGTCCATCCCTCTATTATAAATAGGGGATCATTGTTACTTTGATATTTAGACCATATTTGATTAAGAAGAATTTACCTTTCAATATTGTCTCACCCAAGATCCTCTTTTTGTTTATTTTCAGCCGAAAATACACACTCTTAGAAGCTTGCAACTTTTAAGTTTCATCTTTTAAATCTTGTTCTAATTCTCTTGTGGAGTTAGGGTCGGATTTGCAACCGAAGAGGAATCAAGTAGTGAATCTTTTTGTGTATTGTTTTACACTTGGAGTTTTGCCCCGATTTCAATTCATTCTACAACACCATCATCGCCATCCATCCTCGACGACTTCCAGCAGCCATCCAACGTCCATAACATCAATCTCCATCAAGTTCGAGTGAAGATCTACATGTTTCCAAGTTGTTCGAGTTCAGTTCAAGTATACGTGCTGTTCGCGCCGAGTTGAGCACATATACCGTAAGTCTTCTATTTCTTTGTCATAACCTATCTACACCAACCCTTCTTCACCCCACATCACCTAGCCATCCCTATCAAATTCGAAACCAAAACAGCCCCTCTTCCGTTCGTTCCGTTGTGTTTTATTTAATTGTCGTGTCACAAATCTAGGTATTTAGTCGAGTCATTGAGTCTAGCTATTTAGTCATATTTCGAGTATCATAACCCTTACAGTTGAGTCGACGTGTGTTCGATCCTATTTTATAACCCTTACAGTTGAGTCGACGTGTGTTCGATCCTATTTTAGTCCGGATCACATCAGAAATGCATGAAGATGAAGTCAAGGGCAGCTCAAGATTGATCACCATGCTTGCCATAGATGAAGAAGAAGGAAGCATGAAGACGTGAGAAGAAGAATGACGCCATTTGGACGTGTGCATGAAAAGTTATACGCGTTTGCATGGGAAATCGGGAGATGCTGTTTTTCATGCAAAGGTGGCAAGATTAATTGTAGCATGGGCCACGAAATTAATTAAAATTAATTCAGCCCATGGACGTTTATTTTGGGTCCAAATAGGCGTGGATTTGCAAGCCCAAGTCCATTGGGATTTATCCTTATCTAGTTAGATTTTAGATAGATTTTTGTTATCTTATTTTTGGTATCTTTTGATTTTATCCTAGATTCATTAGGATTAGTTTTGGATTGATTTTTATCACTTAATTAGGTCTAATTTTCGTCCCCCCTGTGTCCTATAAATAGGGCTACCATGTGACACTTTAAAAGTTAGACAATTGCAAGAAATAAAGAGTTTTTCTCAATCTGTCTCACGATCCTTCGATTGATCAAACTTTTATCTACAATTCTATTGTTCTAGCAAATCAATAGTCTTATTTAAGTTCTTCAGGATGTAATTAAGTACTTGGGAGAATTGCTATCCGGAGAATTAGTCGTGAGCGTTCGAGTTGATACAACACGGGTTCGCCGATCCTGATTATCCATTCTACCTTCCACCGCCGCCAATACCACCTTCACGACGACCACCGCCACCTTCACCGCCGTCCGCCGCCGTGTCCAAGCCATTCCCAAGCTGTCCAATCAAGTCCCTCGCCGTATTCGTGTTTTCTAGTAAGTTTTGTCGTTTAATTCGTGTCGGATTCTACCCTTCTTTAGCTGACGTAGTTCGAGTTCTTCTTAAGTCTTCCGCCTGCGTATTCTTCGTGTCTTGGATACATTGTCCGGGTCACATCATTCTTGCTCTCCTTCACTGGCTGACTCAATCTCGTTTTGATCTGTGATGATCAAAACGCATCTGTTTGGGCACTGGTTCTGAAAATGGCCCCATCCTTGACATTTATGGCACTGGATGTCACGAGCTCGATTAGGGGCTGTTGCACCTTGATTTGGCCGAGTAGGGGTCGGCCGTGGCTGGTTGAGCGGCGTAGACTCGGGTCTACGGCTTGTCTGCGGAGTAGAACGGTCGAAACGCCGTTCTGGTGGTCCGGATGGACCTCTTGGTCGAGTGGAGTCAGTAGAAGGGGTAGAAAGTGATGTGGAAGGTGTACCTTTACTCCAAGATGAACGTGTAGGGGCTGCACTGTAGTGGGATCGACGGCGGCCCTCTCTTAGCTGCCTTTCCACAATCGATGCGTACTGCACCATCCTTTCTACACTGGTGAAGTCTCTGAGCTCGACTTCACACGCAATATCAGGATTCATACCTTCAATGTACCGAATGATGGTAGCATTTAGGGTCTCCTGTTTTCCAACTCTGTTTAAGAGCGTCTCCAACTCTTTGTGGTACTCTTCAATCGATCTTGTACCTTGCTTGACCCGATTGAGCTTCTTTTCAAGCTCTCTTTCATAATGCATGGGTATGAAACGCCCACACATGAATCCCTTCATTTCTTCCCAATTGTCGATGGGAGGGTTGTGGTTTCTGCGTGATGAGGACATCCATAGCAATGAAGAAGTCAATGAAGAGCTTCAATTCAAAGGCCCCGTCACAAGATTAAGAGCTAAGAAGTTGCAAGATTATTTGCAAGCTACAATTCGCAAGAAGCTTGAAGAAGAAGACGGCGTACAAGGAAGCTTGAAGATGATGAACTTGTTGACATTGGAAGATGGAGATCAAGATGTGGAGTGCAATACATGAAGAAGGCGTGCAAGTGTGCTTTTGTTGGGCTTAATGTGTATACTTGCTATTCAGCCCAAGTTAAGCATGTATGGTGGAAAAAGCCCAAAATAATCGGCCCTTGATGATCCAATTAAGGGGATTGATTTATTAGTCTATAGTATTTTATTTATTATATTATGGACGAATATTTGGCAGATTTTTAGTTAAGATTTTCGGTTATTTTTAGATAGAATTTTGACTAGATTTTTAGATAAGGCAAGATCTACAAAATCTACCTTAAATAGAATTCTAGTTTAGGAAGTAGTCAAAGTCCAATTCTAGTCTAAATTGGACTATAATTTTCGTCCCTTAGCCTTAGGAATTCGATCCAACTATTATAAATAGTGGATCCATGTCTCATTGTTACTTTAGACTATATTTGATTATTAAGCCTTTGCTTTCAATATCGTCTCCCCCCGTTTAATCTTTTGTGAGTTTAGATAATTAAATTCATACTCTTAGATTTAGCACCTCTAAGTTTTACAAAGGGAATTCGCCGTCCACGTTCGAGGGATCGTCGGAAACTCGCTATCCGAAGAGCAACTTAAAGAATTTGGCCTTGTGTACGTTCGAGATTCAAGGCAACTTTCGGGTTGTAATTCACATCACAACCACCACCGCCGTCCAGCCACCTTCGACGCCACCACCATCCACCGTCGTCCATCTCAACCATCATCCTCAAGATCGTGTTCTCTTCGTTATATCCGTAAGTCCATCGTATCTCTATCATACCCTATCTACTCAAGCCATTCTAAACCTAAATCATCACCATCGAAATTCCTTCATTAATGCCGTCCAATCCATCATCCAAAACAGCCCCATAATCCTTTGGATATTGTGTTATTTCGTGTGTCATTGTCTAGATATTTTAGTTGAGTCTTAGTCGTCTAGTTTATTCCGTTATCTTCCGCATATTTTATCTTTGATTGTTTGAGTCATAGAAGACACAAAAACTTACGTGTGTCAACGTGTGTTCGTTCCTAGAGTTCGGGTCGTATCACTGCGCCTTCTTTCTTGTTGCATTTCCCACCATGAGGCTGCATAGCCTCTAAACTCTAAGCATGCGAGTTGTACCTTCTTTTGCTCTGAAAAGTTGTAGCATGCAAAGATCTTCTCTACCTTACGTTCCCAATTGATGAAGCCACAAAAAGCCTTGAAGAACTTAATCCGGAGCTGCAAATACGTGGTCCATTTACACGACTTCGAGCAATACAATTGCAAGGATTTTTCCAAGCATTTGTATGTAAGAAGTTCGAAGATGACAAAGATGTTGAGAGCAACTCCAAAATTGTTACTTTGCTAGTAATTAAAGATTGGAGATCAAGGTTTGAAGAAGAGAACATGAAGAACTCGTCGAGTTGTGCATGCGTGCACGAGATCAGATTTTTGGCCCTTTAATTAATTTAATTAGGAGATGAATTTTTGTTAGACTATAGTTTAGTTCAGATTTTATTTATTTATTTATTAATTTTCGTCCATAAGTTGATAGAGTTTGACTAGAATTGTATTTAAGGCAATTTCCTACCTTGAATAGAATTCTAGCTTAGGGAACTTCCTAGTATAGTTAGAGATCCCTTTTGGATGAATTTTTAGGCCTTTTAAGCTTATTATTTTCGTCCCTATAGCTCTTATAAATAGGGGATCATTGTTACATTGATATTTTAGACTTTATTTGAATTATTAAGCTTTGCTTTCAATATTGTCTCAACCCCGTTTAAATCTTTGTGAGTTTTGATTGAAAATTCATATTCTTGGAGCTAGCAACTTTAAGTCTTATTCAAGGGTATTGCTTAATCCACTTGAGAGATTAACCGGTATTCGCTATCGAAGAGCAACTTAGAGATTTCATCCTTGGGTACGTTCGAGATTCAAGGAGGCTATCGGGTTGTGAATCACATCAACGAATCATCGTCCATCTTCATCATCGACGACCTCCAAATCAGCCATCAACGTCCATCAACACACGCTTCAATTCAGCCCACAAGTTCGTGTTCGAAGTCCTACACCGTTCCGTTTTATCCGTAAGTTCGTTTCATCCCTAACATATCCTATCTACTCCAAGCCTTTCTTCACCATCATAATCACACGATTTTCCCTACAAATTCAGCCCTCAAAACCGTCCCTATTCAGCCCCTCATCCGTTGTTTTTGTGTTACATAGTTGTGTCATAGTTTACGTATTTTTAGTTGTCTAGATTGTCATTTTTCCATTGTTTGTCGAGTCGGATTGAATCCTTCTTAATTCAGACGTGTTTCGATTCTTAAGTCTTCCGCTACGTTTCTCTAGATTCGTCCTAGCATAGCCGGGTCGTATCATAAATTTGGCATCAGAGCCACGTTAGCTCTGCTGGTCGTGGTTCAATCCGACGTGTCATTTTTATCCTACGTGTTTTCTTTATTTTTTATTTTATCGAGTTGTAATAGCATAGCTATCAATTGAAAAAAAAAGGAGCATCGACAAAAAAAAGAGAGAAAAAGCCGTCGAAAATAAAAAAAAAAATCGGATAAAAAAAAAGAAAAAAAAAATCCGAAAATTAAAAAAAAAAAAAAAAGAGGTATATTCATTGTGTTACCATTTGAGTCTTGATTTATTTTGGTAATTTCCTTTTAGTAATACATCTTATTTGGTAGTTACCTTGTGAGTCTATTTTATTTTTGGAACTTTCCTTCTAAGTTCTATTTTAATTTGGTAGTTTCCTTCTAGGATAATTCCTTAGTTGGTAACTTCCTTTAGAGTCTTATTTTATTTTTGGAACTTTCCTTCCAAGTTTTTATTTTATTTTGGTAGTTTCCTTTTGAGTTGTAAATTATTTTTGGTTCTTTCCTTTTAGAGTCTAGTTCAATTAGGATATTTAGATTGTGTCACAATTGTGTAACACTTTCCAAATTACCTAATCTTTCTTTCCTTCTTCTTTCCTATTTCTTTCCTTCTACATTTGGGATTTATTTTTGGATTCCTATTCTATTTGGGAACTTCAAAAATACATCTAATTCTTTCCTTTTCTAGCTTTCTTCCATCCAAATCCTTCCAAACCTTCCACATACACTTCCTCCCTTCAAATTTTCGTCCACCATCATCAAGGGGATCGAAAATTCATCTTATTCCACATATATCATCTGTTCTTACCCATATACACCATCCGGACCATACACATATGCACCCATGTACCATCCGGTCCATACACCATACACCAATCATACTCCGTATACCCATACACCCTATACACCAAATCCTCGCCATCTCTACCGCAACAACAACATGATCATACCTGAGTTTGAAGGTCTATACTATCCCGACATCTATTTGGATTGGGAATGCAAAGTAGAAAAACTTTTTGAGTGCTATGACTTCCCCGAGAAAAAGAAAGTGCAGTTAGTTTCGTCAAAGTTTAAAGGCTACGCAACAACATGGTGGGAATTCCAGCAGAATCGGTGCCATAGAGATCACCTTCCACCTATCGACACATGGCGTGAGTTGAAAGATTTGATGCGGAAACGCTTCATTCCAGACCACTACCAATGGGAGTTGGAGGAAAAGTTATACAAGCTTAGACAAAGAGATCGAAGTGTAAATGACTACTACAACAAAATGATTGAAGCCATGAGACGAGCTGATGTAGAAGAATATCTAGAAGATACAATGGATAGATTTCTAGCTGGTCTACGAAGAGCAATTCATGAAAGAGTAGCATTGTACCACTTCGACGAGTTGGAAGACATGGTGGAATACGCCATTCGGATAGAAAAATGGCTAGAGGAGCTAGAGATGAAGTCAAAAGAGGAGGTTCAAGTAGAGTCGAGCATTGCCACCCATGATGCTTCTATTTCCAAGGTACCAATTCTAGACTTCGATGAAGTACCTTTTATCTCATTACCGTCTGTTTCTATGTGTTTAGAAGATGAGATAGTTGAAGAATTTAAGCCGGAAGTAGACATGATAAAAACATCGAATGAGGAGATGCCAGTTTTGGAGGAGTTAGTTCAAGACGATTGTAATCAAGAGGAGCCGGTTTCCATTCATGTTGATGAAGAGGTGCCCATTCTCGAAATTACTAATCCGGAGAAGACAAGCATAGAAGATTGCAGTTTGGATGTTTTGTCCATGGAGATGACATGTCCTAAAGATTGTATGGAGGATAAACTACAAATTGTGAATTTGGAGATCGATGATGCAGTTAAGGAAGCCGAAGAAGTTGAAGAGTTGTTGGAAATACAACCTTGTTATGAAAAGGAGAATGATATCCGTGAGATAATGGTTGAAGATCATAAGGAGTTCGTACAAGCAAACATGGAGAAGCCGCTGAGTTCTAACATTTTTTGTCAACCGTTTTCTTGTGATGTCTTTATTTTACAGCCTGATGAAGAAATTCCATTGGAAGTTGATGTACCACCAGATTTGATTGTGAATGCCATGTCAAGGCAAACTTTGGAGCTAGATTTTCGACCATTTGACACCAAGTTGATGTGCAAGTTCCTGAAGATGTGTTTTATGCAGCTTATGCAAAAGGAGTTCGATGATCAGTTCGTGTTCGTCTTTGATCCCGGAGAATTGAATTCGAGGGCGAATTCTTTTCAAGAGGAGGGGAATGATGAAGCCACAAAAAGCCTTGAAGAACTTAATCCGGAGCTGCAAATACGTGGTCCATTTATACGACTTCGAGCAATACAATTGCAAGGATTTTTCCAAGCATTTGTATGTAAGAAGTTCGAAGATGACAAAGATGTTGAGAGCAACTCCAAAATTGTTACTTTGCTAGTAATTAAAGATTGGAGATCAAGGTTTGAAGAAGAGAACATGAAGAACTCGTCGAGTTGTGCATGCGTGCACGAGATCAGATTTTTGGCCCTTTAATTAATTTAATTAGGGGATGAATTTTTGTTAGACTATAGTTTAGTTCAGATTTTATTTATTTATTTATTAATTTTCATCCATAAGTTGATAGAGTTTGACTAGAATTGTATTTAAGGCAATTTCCTACCTTGAATAGAATTCTAGCTTAGGGAACTTCCTAGTATAGTTAGAGATCCCTTTTGGATCAATTTTTAGGCCTTTTAAGCTTATTATTTTCGTCCCTATAGCTCTTATAAATAGGGGATCATTGTTACATTGATATTTTAGACTTTATTTGAATTATTAAGCTTTGCTTTCAATATTGTCTCAACCCCGTTTAAATCTTTGTGAGTTTTGATTGAAAATTCATATTCTTGGAGCTAGCAACTTTAAGTCTTATTCAAGGGTATTGCTTAATCCACTTGAGGGATTAACCGGTATTCGCTATCGAAGAGCAACTTAGAGATTTCATCCTTGGGTACGTTCGAGATTCAAGGAGGCTATCGGGTTGTGAATCACATCAACGAATCATCGTCCATCTTCATCATCGACGACCTCCAAATCAGCCATCAACGTCCATCAACGCACGCTTCAATTCAGCCCACAAAAGTTCGTGTTCGAAGTCCTACACCGTTCCGTTTTATCCGTAAGTTCGTTTCATCCCTAACATATCCTATCTACTCCAAGCCTTTCTTCACCATCATAATCACACGATTTTCCCTACAAATTCAGCCCTCAAAACCGTCCCTATTTAGCCCCTCATCCATTGTTTTTGTGTTACATAGTCGTGTCATAGTTTACGTATTTTTAGTTGTCTAGATTGTCATTTTTCCGTTATTTGTCGAGTCGGATTGAATCCTTCTTAATTCTGACGTGTTTCGATTCTTAAGTCTTCCGCTACGTTTCTCTAGATTCGTCCTAGCATAGCCGGGTCGTATCACCAATCTAAGTAAACATCGGGATCGTGAAGGCCTTCAAACTCGGGTATGCTCGTCTTGATGTTGTTGAGCCTACCATCATCATCATCATAGTTTGGACGTCTATGGGGACCTCGGGGTCGCCCTTGATGATGTCGTCGCCCTTGTGGAATGAAATCAGCTTCATAACCACTGGCTGTGATACGAACCCGAAAAGCATAAAAGAATCAAATCCAAGAATTCCATTGAGAGCTTCAAAGATAATCATGTTGTCCAAGATTAAAGATTGGAGATCAAGATTTGAAGAACACAAGTGCATGAAAATATTCAGATATTTTGGGCAGCCCATGAAGATCAAATATTCAGCTCGAGATTGATCACTATGCTATCATTTGATGATGAAGAAGGAAGCATGAAGACGTGAGAAGAAGAATGACGCCATTTGGACGTGTGCATTAAAAGTTATACGCGTTTGCATGGGAAATCGGGAGATGCTGTTTTTCATGCAAAGGTGGCAAGATTAATTATAACATGGGCCACGAATTTAATCAATAAAATCAGCCCATTGTTGTGAGTAATTAAGTCCAAATAGGCTAGATTTATGAAGGCCCAAGTTGTTGGGATTTATCCTTATCTAGTTAGATTTTAGATAGATTTTTGTTATCTTATTTTTTGTATCTTTTGATTTTATCCTAGATTGATTAGGATTAGTATTTTTCAATGTTTATCTAGTTAATTAGGGTTTAAATTCGTCCATATGCTCTCCTATAAATAGGAGCACCCTATGACATTCATAAATCAGACAATTGCAAGAATTCAAGAGTTATTTCTCAATCTGTCTCAAGATCTTTTGTTGATCGAAATTTTATCTTCAAAGTTCTATTGTTTTAGCAACTCAATAGTCCTATTCAAGTTCTTCAGGGTGCGTTCAAGTACTTGGGAGAATTGCTATCCGGAGAAGCTAGACGTGCGCGTTCGGGTTATTCAACACGGGTTCGCCGAATCTATCCAATCCACAACACTACCATCGCCGCCGCCAAGTCCATCTACACCAAAGCCTTCCGCCGCCACCATCACCATAATTCCAGCCATCTTCAAGTGTTCCAAGTGTCCTCATCGTCGTTCTTTTCGTTGTTCAAATTTCTAGTAAGTTTTACCGTTTAATTCGTGTCGGGTTGAGTCCTTCTTTAGCTGACGTGTTTCGAGTCCTTCTTAAGTCTTCCGCTACGTGTTCTGTTGATTTGTCTTAGATATCTTGTCTGGGTCACATCATAAATTTGGCATCAGAGCCACGTCAGCTCTGCTGGTCGTAGTTCACTCCGACGTGTCAAATACGTGTCAGTTATCTGTCTTACGTGTCATTTAACTTTCGTATTATTTCGAGTCTATTGTAATCTGATTCTTATTCATTGAAAAAACAAAAGAGAGCAAAAGACATCGGCTAAAAAAAAAAGTCGCCGGAAAAAAAAAAAAAAAAAAAAAAAAAAAAAAAAAAAAAAACGAAAATTCAGATTTATTTTCTTGTTGAATTCGATTTTATTGTTTTAGATAGGCTTGAATCCATCTTAGATAGATATTTTGGGATTTGTTAAATTTTGTTCACACTTAGTCAAACTTATCCAAAAATATTCTACCTTATCCACTAGATTTCCTACCTTATTTAGATATCTTCCATCCTAATCCATATCTAATCAAGATCATTCATCCTTATCCATCATAGATTTCGATCCTTACACCTCTAGGATTCGAAATTCTTCATCCCACCCATATACACCCAGCTCACCTTATACACCACATAGTCCATACACACATACACCCATACACCCATGGTCCACATACACCAATCAGCAAGTTTACCTACACCATCTATACAACAACCCCACATCATCAAGTTAGATGGATCCAGTTCGAGCCCGCTCGAATCGATTCAGAGATGCCGATGGTCTACACCGCAACAAGATAACCATCCCAGAGTTTGAGGGTCTATACGATCCAGAAGTGTACCTAGATTGGGAACGCAGAGTTGATAAGATTTTTAAGTATCACTACTTCCCCGAGCCAAAGAAGGTGCAATTAGCCACATTGGAGTTTAAAGACTATGCAGCAACATGGTGGGAATTCCAGCAAGATCGATGCCGCCGAGATCACCTTCCACCTATCGACACATGGCGTGAGTTGAAAGAGTTGATGCGGAAACGCTTCATTCCGGACCATTACCAATGGGAATTGGAGGAAAAGCTATACAAGCTTAGGCAAAGAGATCAAAGTGTAAATGACTACTACTATAAAATGATTGAAGCCATGAGACGAGCTGATATAGAGGAGTATCTAGAAGATACCATGGATAGATTCCTAGCTGGTCTACGAAGGGAAATCCGAGAAAAGGTAGCATTGTATCACTTCGACAAGTTGAAAGACATGGTGCAATATGCCATTGAGATAGAGAAGTGGTTGGAGAGTCTGCAAAATGAAGTGGTTCAAGTAGAGTCAAATGTAGAGTTGTCACCTAGAGCTCATCGCCAAACAGTCCCGTTTCGTTGGAGCGAACCTGAGTCATTTGAGGAGTTTCTACGTACCTATGTGCCACCTACACGGCCTGCATCACCAGTTCAGCTAGTCATGGATATGCCAAGCCAAGCTAGCGACATTCAAGAGGAGATTCACGTTGAGTTACCATCTGAGATCGTTGCCATCAAAGAAGATTCTACTTTCGAGGTAACAATTTCAGTTGAAGCATCTCTTGATGAATTGATAAATGTTGCTACTTGTGAAGACGTTGGAGAAGTCGAGAGAGAAGAAATGAAGGTTGTTTCCGCCGTTGAGGAATCCAAAGAAGTTGAGAAGTTGATGGAGATACAGCCTTGTTCTGAAAAGGAGAATGACATCAGTGGAGCAATGGTTGAAGATCACAAAGAATTCAATCAAGCAAGCATGGAGGAGCTGCCGAATTCTAATATCATTTGTCAACCATTTTCTTGTGCTATCTATATCTTATAGGTTGTTGAAGTTATTCCATTGAAAGTTGGGTTTGTGCAAAGAAAGATTGATGATCCATTCACGTTCGTCTTTGATCCCGGATATTCGAATTCGAGGACGAATTCTTTTCAAGAGGAGGGGAATGATACGAACCCGAAAAGCATAAAAGAATCAAATCCAAGAATTCCATTGAGAGCTTCAAAGATAATCATGTTGTCCAAGATTAAAGATTGGAGATCAAGATTTGAAGAACACAAGTGCATGAAAATATTCAGATATTTTGGGCAGCCCATGAAGATCAAATATTCAGCTCGAGATTGATCACCATGCTATCATTTGATGATGAAGAAGGAAGCATGAAGACGTGAGAAGAAGAATGACGCCATTTGGACGTGTGCATTAAAAGTTATACGCGTTTGCATGGGAAATCGGGAGATGCTGTTTTTCATGCAAAGGTGGCAAGATTAATTATAACATGGGCCACGAATTTAATCAATAAAATCAGCCCATTGTTGTGAGTAATTAAGTCCAAATAGGCTAGATTTATGAAGGCCCAAGTTGTTGGGATTTATCCTTATCTAGTTAGATTTAGATAGATTTTTGTTATCTTATTTTTTGTATCTTTTGATTTTATCCTAGATTGATTAGGATTAGTATTTTTCAATGTTTATCTAGTTAATTAGGGTTTAAATTCGTCCATATGCTCTCCTATAAATAGGAGCACCCTGTGACATTCATAAATCAGACAATTGCAAGAATTCAAGAGTTATTTCTCAATCTGTCTCAAGATCTTTTGTTGATCGAAATTTTATCTTCAAAGTTCTATTGTTTTAGCAACTCAATAGTCCTATTCAAGTTCTTCAGGGTGCGTTCAAGTACTTGGGAGAATTGCTATCCGGAGAAGCTAGACGTGCGCGTTCGGGTTATTCAACACGGGTTCGCCGAATCTATCCAATCCACAACACTACCATCGCCGCCGCCAAGTCCATCTACACCAAAGCCTTCCGCCGCCACCATCACCATAATTCCAGCCATCTTCAAGTGTTCCAAGTGTCCTCATCGTCGTTCTTTTCGTTGTTCAAATTTCTAGTAAGTTTTACCGTTTAATTCGTGTCGGGTTGAGTCCTTCTTTAGCTGACGTGTTTCGAGTCCTTCTTAAGTCTTCCGCTACGTGTTCTGTTGATTTGTCTTAGATATCTTGTCTGGGTCACATCATAAATTTATGATGTGACCCAGACAAGATATCTAAGACAAATCAACAGAACACGTAGCGGAAGACTTAAGAAGGACTCGAAACACGTCAGCTAAAGAAGGACTCAACCCGACACGAATTAAACGGTAAAACTTACTAGAAATTTGAACAACGAAAAGAACGACGATGAGGACACTTGGAACACTTGAAGATGGCTGGAATTATGGTGATGGTGGCGGCGGAAGGCTTTGGTGTAGATGGACTTGGCGGCGGCGATGGTAGTGTTGTGGATTGGATAGATTCGGCGAACCCGTGTTGAATAACCCGAACGCGCACGTCTAGCTTCTCCGGATAGCAATTCTCCCAAGTACTTGAACGCACCCTGAAGAACTTGAATAGGACTATTGAGTTGCTAAAACAATAGAACTTTGAAGATAAAATTTCGATCAACAAAAGATCTTGAGACAGATTGAGAAATAACTCTTGAATTCTTGCAATTGTCTGATTTATGAATGTCACAGGGTGCTCCTATTTATAGGAGAGCATATGGACGAATTTAAACCCTAATTAACTAGATAAACATTGAAAAATACTAATCCTAATCAATCTAGGATAAAATCAAAAGATACAAAAAATAAGATAACAAAAATCTATCTAAATCTAACTAGATAAGGATAAATCCCAACAACTTGGGCCTTCATAAATCTAGCCTATTTGGACTTAATTACTCACAACAATGGGCTGATTTTATTGATTAAATTCGTGGCCCATGTTATAATTAATCTTGCCACCTTTGCATGAAAAACAGCATCTCCCGATTTCCCATGCAAACGCGTATAACTTTTAATGCACACGTCCAAATGGCGTCATTCTTCTTCTCACGTCTTCATGCTTCCTTCTTCATCATCAAATGATAGCATGGTGATCAATCTCGAGCTGAATATTTGATCTTCATGGGCTGCCCAAAATATCTGAATATTTTCATGCACTTGTGTTCTTCAAATCTTGATCTCCAATCTTTAATCTTGGACAACATGATTATCTTTGAAGCTCTCAATGGAATTCTTGGATTTGATTCTTTTATGCTTTTCGGGTTCGTATCAGGCTGCATAGGAATCGTATCCATAATCAAAGTCTTCTTCAAAGGCGGGCTCTCGGGGCGGCCTTTGATCAACTTGCTGAACAGGAGGCGGTTGTGGGACGTTCCTCAGGGGTTGACGTCGGCCTTGGGCTACTGTTTGAGGCTCATGTCGCCTCTCTGTGTTGTCTTGAGGCTCGAATTGCCTCTCTGCATTAGTTTGAGGCTCAGATTGCCTCGTCTCTTCGTCTTGAGGCTCGAGTGGCCTCTTCTCAGGATCTCCTTGGACCGTTTGTGATGTGGTCGTTTGAGATCTAAGCTTTGATACCAAATGATAAGATTCCCGGTATGATGATCAACACCGAGAGAAAAACGCGCGGAAGACTTATAGAATCGAAACACACGTCAACTAAAGAAGGATTCAACCCGACTAATACTAGAACAAAATAAATGACTAAATAACGATATATGACTCTATTGTATGGCTGTACTTAGACTCGATAAAAATAAACAAAGAAAACTAATTAAGAACAAAGAATGACTCAATTTATCTATATGTGCTTAACTCGCTGAATTGAGCACGTATAGGCAAACTCAATGAACTGACCTTGGACACTTATTGAACTTGACTGGATCTTGATGGATAACAATGATATGGACGTTGGATGGCTGCTGGATGATGTCGGTAATGATTGGCGATGTTGATGAAGATAGAATGAGTTGATACGCGAAAGCAAACCCCGTGGACACTTGATCTGCGAAACATACTTCACTTGGAATCTTCTCGATAGATGAATTGAACTCGGGGCGACACACCCTGTGTAAAACAATACACAAAAAGTCTCGCTACTTGAATTCTCTTCGGTTGCAAATCCGACCCTAACTCCACAAGAGAATTAGAACAAGATTTAAAGATAAAACTTAAAAAGTTGCAAGCTTCTTAAGAGTGTGTATTTTCGGCTGAAAATAAACAAAAAGAGGATCTTGGGTGAGACAATATTGAAAGGTAAATTCTTCTTAATCAAATATGGTCTAAATATCAAAGTAACAATGATCCCCTATTTATAATAGAGGGATGGACGAAAATTCCAAGATAAAATCCTAAAAGAATTAGAAAAAGAGTTTCCTATCATAACTAGGATTGTTTCCTTATCCAAAATCTGTTTTTAAGGAAAGAATCAAAAGATACCAAAAATAAAATAAGAAAAATCTATCTACATAAAGATAAATCCCAACAACTTGGGCCTTCATAAATCTCGCCTATTTGGACCATTAATTACACGACATGGGCTGAAATATAGTGTATAATTTCGTGGCCCATGTAATATAATCCTTGCCACCTTTGCATGAAAAACAGCATCTCCCGATTTCCCATGCAAACGCGAATAACTTTTGATGCACACGTCCAAATGGCGTCATTCTTCTTCTCTTAAAGTATGATATCCCATGGTATGATTTTGATCATCATGTATTGTTCTTCAAATCTTGATTTCCAATTTTTGATGACCCTCATTATAACAATCTTCGGACCTTTGAATGATAGCTCAGAATTTGATTCTTCAAGGCATTTCAGGATCATATCATTCCCCTCCTCTTGAAAAGAATTCGTCCTCGAATTCAAATCTCCAGGATCAAAGATGAACACGAAATGAACATCAATCTCTTTTTGCACAAGATCAATAACATGGGGCACATCTTTAGCAACCTGTAAAATAAAGATATCACAAGAAAATGGTTGACAAATGATGTTAGAATTCGACTGCGTCTCCATGCCAGCTTGATTGAGCTCCATATGATCTACGATCATTTCCTCATGGATTCATTCTCCTTTTCATTACAAGGTTGTATCTCCAACAACTCTTCAACTTCTTCGGCTTCCTTAACTGCTTCATGGATCTCCAAATTCACAATTTGTAGTTTATCCTCCATACAATCTTTAGGACTTGTCATCTCCATGGACAAAACATCCAAACTGCAATCTTCTATACTTGTCTTCTCCGGATTAGTAATTTCAAGAATGGGCACCTCTTCATCGATATGAATGGAAACCGACTCCTCTTTTCATTGTACCTGCAAAACGAACAAACGTGAAGAATAAAGAGATCCTCACCAACTCACAAGTCACTCAATTTTTAACACTCTTGTTTTACCACTCGTGTATCACTCAATATGGTGGTGCACGTGTGTATAAGTGTACAAGATGGCCGAAAATCCAGTAGAATAAATCTCCATCAAGTTCGAGTGAAGATCTACATGTTTCCAAGTTGTTTGAGTTCAGTTCAAGTATACGTGCTGTTCGCGCCGAGTTGAGCACATATACCGTAAGTCTTCTATTTCTTTGTCATAACCTATCTACACCAACCCTTCTTCACCCCACATCACTATCATACACGTTCCTAGCCATCCCTATCAAATTCGAAACCAAAACAGCCCCTCTTCCGTTCGTTCCGTTGTGTTTTATTTAATTGTCGTGTCACAAATCTAGGTATTTAGTGCCTTGAAGAATTAAATTCTGAGCTATCATTCAAAGGTCCGAAGATTGTTATAATGAGGGTCATCAAAGATTGGAAATCAAGATTTGAAGAATAATACATGATATGGGCCACGAATTATTTATGATAAATTGCAGCCCATATTGTGTTAATTTGAAGGTCCAATAGGCGAGATTTATGAAGGCCCAAGTTGTTGGGATTTATCTTTATCTAGATAGATTTTTCTTATTTTATTTTTGGTATCTTTTGATTCTTTCCTTAAAAACAGATTTTGGATAAGGAAACAATCCTAGTTATGATAGGAAACTCTTTTTCTAATTCTTTTAGGATTTTATCTTGGAATTTTCGTCCATCCCTCTATTATAAATAGGGGATCATTGTTACTTTGATATTTAGACCATATTTGATTAAGAAGAATTTACCTTTTAATATTGTCTCACCCAAGATCCTCTTTTTGTTTATTTTCAGCCGAAAATACACACTCTTAAGAAGCTTGCAACTTTTTAAGTTTTATCTTTAAATCTTGTTCTAATTCTCTTGTGGAGTTAGGGTCGGATTTGCAACCGAAGAGAATTCAAGTAGCGAGACTTTTTGTGTATTGTTTTACACAGGGTGTGTCGCCCCGAGTTCAATTCATCTATCAAGAAGATTCCAAGTGAAGTACGTTTCGCGGATCAAGTGTCCACGGGGTTTGTGATGAGGACATCCATAGCAATGAGGAAGTCAATGAAGAGCTTCAATTCAAAGGACCCGTCACAAGATTAAGAGCTAAGAAGTTGCAAGATTATTTGCAAGCTACAATTCGCAAGAAGCTTGAAGAAGAAGACGGCGTACAAGGAAGCTTGAAGATGATGACCTTGTTGACATTGGAAGATGGAGATCAAGATATGGAGTGCAATACATGAAGAAGGCGTGCAAGTGTGCTTTTGTTGGGCTTGATGTGTATACTTGCTATTCAGCCCAAGTTAAGCATGTATGGTGGAAAAGCCCAAAATAATCGGCCCTTGATGATCCAATTAAGGGGATTGATTTATTAGTCTATAGTATTTTATTTATTATATTATGGACGAATTTTTGGCAGATTTTTAGTTAAGATTTTCGGTTATTTTTAGATAGAATTTTGACTAGATTTTTAGATAAGGCAAGATCTACAAAATCTACCTTAAATAGAATTCTAGTTTAGGAAGTAGTCAAAGTCCAATTCTAGTCTAAATTGGACTATAATTTTCGTCCTTAGCTTTAGGAATTCGATCCAACTATTATAAATAGTGGATCCATGTCTCATTGTTACTTTAGACTATATTTGATCATTAAGCCTTTGCTTTCAATATCGTCTCTCCCCGTTTAATCTTTTGTGAGTTTAGATAATTAAATTCATACTCTTAGATTTAGCACCTCTAAGTTTTACAAAGGGAATTCGCCATCCACGTTCGAGGGATCGTCGGAAACTCGCTACTTGAAGATCAACTTAAAGAATTTGGCCTTGTGTACGTTCGAGATTCAAGGCAACTTTCGGGTTGTAATTCACAACACTATCACCACCGCCGTCCAGCCTTCACGACGCCACCATCAACACCCCGTCGTCCGTTTCAAGATTCATCCACCGTTCGTGTCTAAGATCGTGTTCATCTCGTTCAATCCGTAAGTCTAACATAACTGATACGACCCGGACAAATAATCTAGGACGAATCTAGAGACGTAGCGGAAGACTTCTGGATACGAAACACGTCAGCGAATGAAGGGCTTCAATCCGACTCGATAAACAACGAAAAATAGACAATCTAGACAATTAAAATACCTAGAAAACGACACGAACTATGTAACACAATACCAAAGGTTAAAGGGGCTGAAAGGGAACGTGTATGGGGGCTGGAATTAATGAAGGATTCGTGTGTTTGTGGCTTGTGAAGAAGGCTTGGAGTAGATAGGATATGATAGGGATGAAACGAACTTACGTGTTGAATGGAACGGTTGATGAAATTCGAACTTGGGGCTGAATTGAGGCGTGCGTCGATGAGGATGGGCGTCGTCGATGTGGTTGATGGATGATGATTCGTTGATGTGAATCACAACCCGATAGCCTCCTTGAATCTCGAACGTACCCAAGGATGAAATCTCTAAGTTGATCTTCGGATAGCGAATACCGGTTAATCCCTCAAGTGGATTAAGCAATACCCTTGAATAAGACTTAAAGTTGCTAGCTCCAAGAATATGAATTTTAAATCAAAACTCACAAAGATTTAAAAGGGAGTTGAGACAATATTGAAAGCAAAGCTTAATTAATCAAATATAGTCTAAAAAAATAATGTTACATGGATCCCTTATTTATAGGCATAATAGGGACGAAAATAATAAGCTTAAAAGGCCTAAAAATTGATCCAAAAGGGATCTCTAACTATACTAGGAAGTTCCCTAAACTAGAATTCTATTCAAGGTAGGAAATTGCCTTAAATACAATTCTAGTCAAACTTGACCTCGTTATGGACGAAAATTAACAAATAATTAATTAAAAATCTGATCTAATTAATTAAATACCATAGTCTAATTAAATACTATAGTCTAAATAAATCAATCCCTTAATTAAATAACTAAGGGGGACGAAAACTCCATGCAACTTGTCTATCCAATGTGAATCTGCCATGCATGCACAACTTGATGAGTTCTATCTTCATGCATTGCTCTTCAAATCTTGATCTCCAATCTTTAATTGTTAACAAGGTAACAATCTTTGGGATGCTCTCAATTCCTTTGTCATCTTCGAATTTCTTACATACAAATGCTTGGAAAAATCCTTGCAATTGTATTGCTCGAAATCGTGTAATTGGACCACGTATTTGCAGCTCCGAATTAAGTTCTTCAAGGCTTTTCGTGGCTTCATCATTCCCCTCCTCTTGAAAAGAATTCGTCCTCGAATTCAAAGCTCCGGGATCAAAGACGAACACGAACTGGCCATCAAATTCTTTTTGCACAAGCTGCATAAAACACATCTTCATGAACATGAATGAGAACATTCCACTTGTGTTAATCATCCGAAACTCAAGCTCCATAGATTGCCTTGACATGGCATTCATGATCAAATCTAGTGGTACATCAACTTCCA
The DNA here is from genome assembly GCA_026008535.1 of Perilla frutescens. NCBI lineage: Eukaryota > Viridiplantae > Streptophyta > Magnoliopsida > Lamiales > Lamiaceae > Perilla > Perilla frutescens. The sequence goes on from BRKX01000014.1 coordinate 47,498,268, forward strand.
ATGGAACATCTTCATCAACCTGTAAAATAAAGACATCACAAGAAAACGGTTGACAAAAAATGTTAGAAATCGATGGATCTGCCATGCTAGCTTGTTCGAGCTCTTCATGATCTTCAACCATTGTCTCACGGATATCATTCTCCTTTTTAAAACATTGCTGTATCTCCAACAACTCTTCAACTTCTTCGGCTTCCTCAACTGCATCATCGATCTCCAAATTCACAATTTGTAGTTTGTCATCCATACAATCTTCAGGACTTGTCATCTCCATGGACAAAACATCCAAACTGCAATCTTCTATACTTGTCTTCTCCGGATTAGTAATTTCGAGAATGGGCACCTCTTCATCAACATGAATGGAAACCGACTCCTCTTGATTACAATCATCTTGAACTAACTCCTCCAAAACTGGCATCTCCTCATTCGATGTTTCAATCATGTCTACTTCCGGCTTAGATTCTTCAACTATCTCATCTTCTAAGCACATAGAAACAGACGGTAATGAGATAAAAGGTACTTCAACGAAGTCTAGAATTGGTACCTTGGAAATAGAAGCATCATGGGTGGCAATGCTCGACTCTACTTGAACCTCCTCTTTTGACTTCATCTCTAGTTCTTCTAGCCATTTTTCTATCCGGATGGCATATTCCACCATGTCTTCCAACTCGTCGAAGCGGTATAATGCTACTCTTTCACGGATTGCCCTTCGTAGACCAGCTAGAAATCTATCCATGGTATCTTCTAGATATTCTTCTACATCAGCTCGTCTCATGGCTTCAATCATTTTGTTGTAGTAGTCATTTACACTTCGATCTCTTTGTCTAAGCTGGTATAGCTTTTCCTCCAACTCCCATTGGTAGTGGTCTGGAATGAAGCGTTTCCGCATCAAATCTTTCAACTCACGCCATGTGTCGATAGGTGGAAGGTGATCTCTATGGCACCGGTTCTGCTGGAATTCCCACCATGTTGTTGCGTAGCCTTTAAACTTTGACGAAACTAGCTGCACTTTCTTTTTCTCGGGGAAGTCATAGCACTCAAAAAGTTTTTCTACTTTGCGTTCCCAATCCAAATAGATGTCAGGATAGTATAGACCTTCAAACTCAGGTACGATCATGTTGTTGTTGCGATAGAGATGGGGAGAATTTGGTGTATAGGGTGTATGGGTATAAGGAGTATGATTGGTGTATGGGTACATGGTGTATGGATCATATAGGTGTATGGGGGTATGGTCCGGATGGTGTACGGGTGGTGTATGTGAACTAGGGCAGATTTTCAAACTCTAAAGGGTATAGGGGACGAAAATTAATGTGTATGGGGGAGTATATGGAAGGTTTGAAAGGATTTGGATGGAAGAAAGCTAGAAAAGGAAAGAATTAGATGTATTTTTGAAGTTCCCAAATAGAATAGGAATCCAAAAATAAATCCAAAAGTATGGAAGGTAAGAATTAGAAAGGAAAAGGAAAAAGAGATTAGGTAATTTGGAAAGTGTTACACAATTATGACACAATCTAAATATCCTAATTGAACTAGACTCTAAAAGGAAAGAACTAAAAATAAATTACAACTCAAAAGGAAACTACCAAAATAAAATAAAAACTTGGAAGGAAAGTTCCAAAAATAAAATAAGACTCTAAAGGAAGTTACCAACTAAGGAATTATCCTAGAAGGAAACTACCAAAATTAAAATAGAACTTAGAAGGAAAGTTCCAAAAATAAAATAGACTCACAAGGTAACTACCAAATAAGATGTATTACTAAAAGGAAATTACCAAAATAAATCAAGACTCAAATGGTAACACAATGAATATACCTCTTTTTTTTTTTTTTTAATTTTCGGATTTTTTTTTCTTTTTTTTTATCCGATTTTTTTTTTATGTTCGGTCTTTTCTCTTTTTTGTTTTTTGACCGTTTCTTTTTTTTTTTAAATGATAGCTATGCTATTACAACTCGATAAAATAAAATTAAAATAACAAGACACGTAAGATGACACGTAGGATAAAAATGACACGTCGGATTGAACCACGACCAGCAGAGCTGACGTGGCTCTGATGCCAAATTTATGATACGACCCGGACAAATAATCTAGGACGAATCTAGAGACGTAGCGGAAGACTTCTGGATACGAAACACGTCAGCGAATGAAGGGCTTCAATCCGACTCGATAAACAACGAAAAATAGACAATCTAGACAATTAAAATACCTAGAAAACGACACGAACTATGTAACACAATACCAAAGGTTAAAGGGGCTGAAAGGGAACGTGTATGGGGGCTGGAATTAATGAAGGATTCGTGTGTTTGTGGCTTGTGAAGAAGGCTTGGAGTAGATAGGATATGATAGGGATGAAACGAACTTACGTGTTGAATGGAACGGTTGATGAAATTCGAACTTGGGGCTGAATTGAGGCGTGCGTCGATGAGGATGGGCGTCGTCGATGTGGTTGATGGATGATGATTCGTTGATGTGAATCACAACCCGATAGCCTCCTTGAATCTCGAACGTACCCAAGGATGAAATCTCTAAGTTGATCTTCGGATAGTGAATACCGGTTAATCCCTCAAGTGGATTAAGCAATACCCTTGAATAAGACTTAAAGTTGCTAGCTCCAAGAATATGAATTTTAAATCAAAACTCACAAAGATTTAAAAGGGGGTTGAGACAATATTGAAAGCAAAGCTTAATTAATCAAATATAGTCTAAAAAAATAATGTTACATGGATCCCTTATTTATAGGCATAATAGGGACGAAAATAATAAGCTTAAAAGGCCTAAAAATTGATCCAAAAGGGATCTCTAACTATACTAGGAAGTTCCCTAAACTAGAATTCTATTCAAGGTAGGAAATTGCCTTAAATACAATTCTAGTCAAACTTGACCTCGTTATGGACGAAAATTAACAAATAATTAATTAAAAATCTGATCTAATTAATTAAATACCATAGTCTAATTAAATACTATAGTCTAAATAAATCAATCCCTTAATTAAATAACTAAGGGGGACGAAAACTCCATGCAACTTGTCTATCCAATGTGAATCTGCCATGCATGCACAACTTGATGAGTTCTATCTTCATGCATTGCTCTTCAAATCTTGATCTCCAATCTTTAATTGTTAACAAGGTAACAATCTTTGGGATGCTCTCAATTCCTTTGTCATCTTCGAATTTCTTACATACAAATGCTTGGAAAAATCCTTGCAATTTGTATTGCTCGAAATCGTGTAATTGGACCACGTATTTGCAGCTCCGAATTAAGTTCTTCAAGGCTTTTCGTGGCTTCATCAATAACTCTATCATATCCTATCTACTCTAGCCATTCTAAACCCAATCAATACCTTCGAAAATCCATCAACCTTGCCATCATCATTGCCGTCCAAAACAGCCCCATATTTGTTGGATTTGTGTTATTTTGTGTGTCATTGTCTAGGTATTTTAGTTGAGTCTTAGTCGTCTAGTTTGTTCCAATATTATTCCGCTTATTTTACTTTGATTATTTGAGTCATCGTAGACATAAAAACTTACGTGTGTCGACGTGTGTTCGTTCCTAGAGTTCGGGTCGTATCATAAAAGTGGTATCAAAGCCACGTCGGCTTTGGTTCGATTTTTGTGTCGTATTTTATTTTACGGTTAATCGAGTTGTAATTTAATTTCCGTTTGTTCATTGTTATAAAAAAAAAAGAAGAGAAAAAGCTTCGATCAAAAAAAAAAAAAAAAGCGATCGAATTCAAAAAAAAAAAAAAAAAATCAAAAAAAAAAAAAAAAAAAAACGAAAATTCATTGTTCAATTTTATTTTTGGTACTTTCCTATTGGTACTAGATCATAGTTGGTAATTACCTTAATAAGTCTTTCTTATTTTTGGTAGTTTCCTTCAAGTTTGTTTTACTTTTGGAACTTTCCATACAAGTTCTATTTCTTGTTGGTAACTTCCTTAAGTATCTTATTTTATTTTTTGGTTCATTCCTTCTAGAGTCTAGGCTAATTAAGGTATTTAGATTGTGTCACATAGATTGATACATATCCAAATCCCCTACTTACCTTATCTATTTCTTTCTTCCTTATCTATTCTATTTCTTTCCTTCTTCTACCTAGATTTATTTTTGGAATTCCTAAACCTATTTGGAACTTCATTAATTGATCTAGTTCTTTCCTTTCCTACATTCCTACCCATACTCGACCAACACCCCTAACCACTACACAATGGGCCACACCCCTACCCATACTCCCTCACATTCGGCCATTACCATACCCACACATACTCAACCCGTATCTCATCTATACATACCAAATTCATCCTTGTTCCGAGAATAGCATTCCCGTCCGTCCTCGAAACAAACCACACGATTCCCTTACCTTCATATACACGATTTTCACACACTGTGCACCATACACTTTGAGTGATACACGAGTGGTAAAATCAAGAGTGAAAACAAAAGTGATACGACCCGAACTCTAGGAACGAACACACGTCGACACACGTAAGTTTTGTGTCTACGATGACTCAAACAATCAAAGTAAAATATGCGGAAGATAACGGAACAAACTAGACGACTAAGACTAAATAAAATACCTAGACGTATGACACACAAAATAACACAAATCCAATCAAAGATGGGGCTGTTTTGGGACGGTTATAGGGACGGTATTGAGGATGGAATTTCGATGGTGTTGTATAGGTTTAGAAGGGCTAGGGTAGATAGGATATGATAGAGTTGAAAACGGACTTACGGATTGAACGGTGTGAACGATGAATTGGACACGAACGGTGGATGATCTTGAGATGGACGACGGTGGACGGTGGTGACGTCGTGGATGATGGCGGCGGCGGTGTTGAAGGTGTTGTGAATTACAACCCGAAAGTTGCCTTGAATCTCGAACGTACACAAGGCCAAATTCTTTAAGTTGCTCTTCGGATAGCGAGTTTCCGACGATCCCTCGAACGTGGACGGCGAATTCCCTTTGTAAAACTTAGAGGTGCTAAATCTAAGAGTATGAATTTAATTATCTAAACTCACAAAAGTATTAAAGGGGTGAGACGATATTGAAAGCAATGGCTTAAAAATCAAATATAGTCTAAAATATGAATGTCACATGGATCCCCTATTTATAACAATAGGTGGATCGAAAATCTAAGGCCTAATGGACGAAAATAAGGAGTCCAATTTGAACTAGAATTGGACTTTAACAACTTCCTAAACTAGAATTCTATTTAAGGTAGATTTTGTAGATCTTACCTTATCTAAAAATCTAGTCAAAACTCTATCTAAAATAACCGAAAATTACCAACTAAAAATCTGCAAAATTCGTCCAAACCATAATAAAATAAAATACTATAGTCTAATAAATCAATCCCCTTAATTGGATACATCAAGGGCCGATTATTTTGGGCTTTTCCACCATACATGCTTAACTTGGGCTGAATAGCAAGTATACACATCAAGCCCAACAAAAGCACACTTGCACGCCTTCTTCATGTATTGCACTCCATATCTTGATCTCCATCTTCCAATGTCAACAAGTTCATCATCTTCAAGCTTCCTTGTACGCCGTCTTCTTCTTCAAGCTTCTTGCGAATTGTAGTTTGCAAATAATCTTGCAACTTCTTAGCTCGTAGTCTTGTGACGGGTCCTTTGAATTGAAGCTCTTCATTGACTTCCTCATTGCTATGGATGTCCTCATCAAAAAGAGTGAACGTGAGATAGTGAGGACCTACCTTGTTTTCTTTACGTTTGTTCGTTTTGTAGGTACCATGAAGAAAGGAACCCACACCGAGTCATCCTCTACACCCCCAGTCGAACACCATTCGACTTCACCACCTTTGGACCTGTCCAAAGACCCTTCCAAAGCACCCATGGAGTCATACTCGGATCCACCCGCACCGTGGGATCCCAAGTACCATTTTGAAGCGTTGTCTAAGCATGTTCAAAGACAACACCAGGCTCTCTCCAACAAGATAGACGATTTAGTGCATGCCCTTGAACGCACTAAAACGACACCTGTCTTTCCTCCACCCATTCGAGGAAACCAACGCCTAGAGCATCACAACGAGCCTGAAGAGGAGTACTTTGATGAGAATACTGAAGAATTTGATCGAGGACGTCGCCCGAGACGAGGTCATAGTCGAGATGACTATGAAGAAGATCGAATGCTCCACAACATCAAGACGAGCATTCCAGAATTTGAAGGCCTTCACGATCCCGATATCTATCTTGATTGGGAACGTAAGGTAGAGAAGATTTTCGCATGCTATGATTTTTCAGAAGCTAAAAAGGTGCAGCTAGCATGTTTGGAGTTTAAAGGCTACGCAGCCACTTGGTGGGAAATGCAGCAAGAGAGAAGACGAAGAAACAGAAATCCACCCATTGACAATTGGGAGGAAATGAAAGGATTCTTGCGTGGACGCTTCATTCCAGTCCACTATGAAAGAGAGCTTGAGAAGAAGCTCAACCGGATCAAGCAAGGAGCTAGATCGATCGAAGAGTACCATAAAGAGCTCGAAACTGCCCTGAATCGAGTCGGAAAAGAGGAGACCTTAAATGCTACCATCATTCGGTACATTGAAGGTATGAATCCAGACATTGCCTGTGAAGTAGAGCTCAAAGAATTCACAAGCATAGAGAGAATGGTGCAATACGCATCAATTGTGGAAAAGCAGTTGCGAGAAGGCCGCCATCGATCCAGTCAAAGTGCAGCCCCTACTCGATCATCTTGGAGTAAAGGTACACCTTCCACATCACCTTCTACTCCTTCTACCGATTCCACACGACCCCGAGGTCAATCCGGCCCTCCGGAACGCCGTTTTGATCGTTCTACACCGCAAGCAAGCCGTAGACCCGAGTCTACGCCCAGGCCACCTTTCCAACGGCCCAATCAACCTAATTCAGCACCGAATGCAGCCCCTAGTCGAGCCCGTGACATTCAGTTTCATAAATGCCAAGGTTGGGGTCATTTTCAGAACCAGTGTCCAAACCGGCGTGTTCTGTTCCTCAATGAATAGAATGGACTTGAATCAGCCAGTGAAGATGAAGAGGAGACCCAAGACGCCGCCCCTGAAGCAGTCAAGGTCCCTGAAGTCGAGCCAGATGATGATGAAGTCGAGCTATCTCATGTCAGCTTGGTTTCTATTCGCAGTCTGAACATCAACCGTGAAGATGAAGAGCAATCGCAAAGAGAGAACATCTTCTACACTCGAGTTGCCATCAAAGATCAGACTTGTGCCATGATCATCGACAGTGGAAGTGTAATCAACGCAATCAGTCAGTATGCCGTTGATAAACTCGCCCTCACCACAACAAAGCATCCAAAACCGTACAAGTTGCAGTGGCTCACAGATCGCGGATCCATCAGAGTTACAGGTCAGGTACACGTTTCCTTTACTAAAGGTCGCTATTCTGACACTGTTCTTTGTGATGTTATTCCCATGGAAGCAGCCCATATACTTTTAGGAAGACCGTGGCAGTTCGACAGAAAAGCAGTTCACGATGGGTTAGCCAACACCTACTCGATTACTCGAGATGGTCGAACCACTGTACTCAAGCCACTCACTCCTAAAGCCGTTGCAGAGGATCAAGAAAGGATGCAAGAGAGATTCAAGCAAGAACGGGCAAAACAAGCCGCAGCCGCAGCCCGAACCAGTTCGGCCGCCACCTCTCAGCCGAACACAACACCAAGTTCGACCAATGCAGCCCCTAAGACACCTCCTAATGATGTCTTAGCTCGTGGAAAAGCCACCGGATCAGACCCAAGCAAAGAAAAGAATCGATCCCTGTTCATCTCAGTTAAAGGCGTAGAGAAAGCACTAAAAGCAGGTTTACCTTTCGTTCTTTTATCTTATAAGGACAGTGCTACTAATGGTGTTTCTTTACCTTGTGATGTGCAGCCACTTATGGAGGAGTTCGCGGATGTGTTCCCGGATGAGATTCCAAGTGGATTACCTCCGGTTCGTGGGATCGAGCACCAGATCGACTTCGTACCCGGCGCAGTCTTACCCAACCGACCGGCGTACCGCACGTCCCCTGAAGAGACGAAGGAGATCGATCGCCAAGTTAAGGAGTTGCTAGAGAAGAAGCAAATCCGAGAGTCGATGAGCCCTTGTGCAGTTCCAGTCATTCTAGTGCCAAAAAAGAACAACGAATGGAGAATGTGCATGGATTGCCGCGCCATCAATAAAATAACAGTTAAGTACAGATTTCCTATCCCTAGACTTGATGATATGCTAGATGAATTAAGTGGTTCTCATGTGTTTTCTAAGATAGATTTGAGATCTGGTTATTTTCAAGTTAGAATGCATGAAGGGGATGAATGGAAAACTGCGTTTAAAACAAAGCATGGTTTATATGAGTGGTTAGTTATGCCTTTTGGCCTCACTAATGCACCGAGCACGTTTATGAGGTTAATGAATCATGTTTTGCGTGATGTGATTGGTAAATTTGTTGTTGTCTACTTTGATGATATTTTGATTTACAGTCACAATGCACAGGCGCACTTAGATCATCTTAGGCGTGTTTTCTGTCTTCTGCGTGATGCTAAGTTGTATGGAAACTTGTCTAAATGTTCTTTTTGCATGGATGAAGTCGTATTTTTAGGCTTTGTCGTTAGTTCACGAGGTATTGAGGTAGACCGTTCCAAAATCAAAGCGATTGCGGAATGGCCAACCCCGAAAAACGCCTCTGAGGTTCGATCATTCCATGGTCTAGCTGGGTTTTACCGTCGTTTTGTACGGGATTTCTCCAGTATAGCCGCCCCTCTTACTGAGCTAAGTAAGAAGGATCGGAAATTTGAGTGGGGTAAACAACAAGAGCATGCTTTTAATACTTTGAAGTCATTGTTATGTTCTGCTCCTGTTTTGTGTTTACCTGATTTTTCCAAACCTTTTGAGATCGAATGTGATGCCTCCGGGATAGGTATTGGTGCTGTTTTGATGCAGGAAAAACGTCCCGTGGCATACTTCAGTGAGAAGTTAAATGGCGCCTTCCTTAGGTACTCCACGTACGATAAAGAGCTCTACGCTTTGAAGCGTGCGTTGGACACATGGCAGCATTATCTCTGGCCTAAGGAGTTCGTCATCCACACGGATCATGAAAGCTTGAAGCATTTGAAAGGGCAAAACAATCTGAACAAAAGACATGCGAGATGGGTCGAGTTCATCGAATCCTTTCCGTATGTTATCAAGTACAAGAAAGGCGAGGAAAACGTGGTCGCCGACGCCCTATCAAGAAGGTACGCTCTTTTGAACTTAATGCATGCTAAGATGCTTGGTTTTGAGTCTATTAAAGCACTGTATGTTGAGGACGCCTATTTCAGCCCCATCTTTGCTTCATGTAGCTCGAAATCTAGGTCCTATGATGGTTATTATGTGCATGATGGTTTCTTGTTCAAAGAGTCGAAATTATGCATCCCTACCTGTTCTATGCGTGAGTTATTAGTGTTAGAATCGCATGCGGGAGGTTTAATGGGTCACTTTGGTGTGCATAAGACATTGAACTTGCTGCATGAACACTTCTTTTGGCCGCATATGCGTAAGGATGTAGAGAATGTGTGTAGTCGTTGCATTACTTGTCGTCAAGCTAAATCCACTTCACACCCGTTCGGTCTTTATTCGCCCCTACCCGCCCCCTCTTCTCCTTGGATTGATATTTCTATGGATTTCATCTTAGGATTGCCTAGGTCTAGGTCGAGTAAGGATTCTGTGTTTGTTGTAGTTGATAGGTTTTCCAAAATGGCTCATTTCATTGCATGTAGGAAAACTGATGATGATATACATGTTGCCAACTTGTTCTTTGTGCATGTTGTTAGATTGCATGGAATTCCTCGTACTATTGTTAGTGATAGGGATTCTAAGTTTTTAGGACATTTCTGGCGTGTTTTGTGGGGAAAATTAGGTACTAAGTTATTGTTTTCTACTTGATGTGACCCGGACAATGAATCCAAGACACGAAGAATACGCAGGCGGAAGACTTTAAGGACTCGAACAACGTCAGCTAAAGAAGGGTAGAATCCGACGCAAATTAAAAGACAAAACTTACTAGAAATCGAAGATACGAACTATGACTCGATGAACACACTTGATACGTCTAAGGGTGGCTGGAATCTGATGGTGAACGACGGCGGACGGCGGTGGAGTGTTGGTGATGGCGGCGGTGGTTTGGTAGAAGGATAGGACAGATCGGTGAACCCGTGTTGAATCAACCCGAACGCACTCGTCTAGCTTCTCCGGATAGCAATTCTCCCAAGTACTTAATTATACCCTGAAGAACTTAAATAAGACTATTGAAGTGCTAAAACAATAGAATTGTAGATAAAAGTTTGATCAACCGAAGGATCGTGAGACAGATTGAGAATAACTCTTTATTTCTTGCAATTGTCTAACTTTTAAAGTGTCACATGGTAGCCCTATTTATAGGACACATAGGGGACGAAAATTAGACCTAATTAAGTGATAAAAATCAATCCAAAACTAATCCTAATGAATCTAGGATAAAATCAAAAGATACCAAAAATAAGATAACAAAAATCTATCTAAATCTAACTAGATAAGGATAAATCCCAATGGACTTGGGCTTGCAAATCCATGCCATCTTGGACCTTAAAAACTCAATCATGGGCTGAAATAACTCATTTAATTTCGTGGCCCATGTCTTCATTATTCTTGCCACCTTTGCATGAAAAACAGCATCTCCCGATTTCCCATGCAAACGCGTATAACTTTTAATGCACACGTCCAAATGGCGTCATTCTTCTTCTCACGTCTTCATGCTTCCTTCTTCTTCATCTGTGGCAAGCATGGTGATCAATCTTGAGCTGCCCTTGACTTCATCTTCATGCATTTCGAATTTGCGACGAATAGAAGCTTGTAAATAAGCTTGCAACTTCTTAGCTCGCAAACGCGTCATGGGACCTTTAAACTGCAGCTCCGGATCATCTTCTTCATTGCTATGCTTGATCTCATCATTCCCCCCCTGCTGAAAAGAATTCGTCCTCGAATTCAAGGACTCGTCATCATTGCACTCGAACTCATCATCTGCAGAAAAGGGAGATAAGTCAGCAACATTGAATGTAGATGAACACTTATACTCACCGGGTAAATCAATGCGATATGCATTGTCATTGACTCGACTCAGCACGGTGAACGGTCCATCTCCTCTTGGCATCAATTTCGATTTTCTCAAGTTAGGAAACCGTCCAGGACTCAGATGAATCCAAACGCGATCCCCAGGCTGGAAAATCACTTGCTTGCGCCGTTTGTTCTTTTGAACAGCATTACGTGCGCCAACGGCTTCAATACGCGCACGTACTTTCTCATGCATCTCCTTAACTTGTTCCGCTTTTCTTGTACCTTTAACACTTGTTAGATGCTCAACAGGTAAAGGCAACAGATCATTAGGCGTTAGCGGATTAAAACCATAAACAACTTCAAACGGAGACATATTGGTAGATGAATGCACAACTCTATTATAGGCGAATTCAGTATATGGCAAACAATCTTCCCATGATTTCAAGTTATTTTTAACTAAAGCTCGCAGCAAAGTACCTAAAGTGCGATTAACTACTTCAGTTTGTCCATCAGTTTGTGGATGACATGCAGTAGAAAATAACAATTTGGTACCTAATTTTCCCCAAAGTACACGCCAAAAATGTGCAAGAAACTTAGAATCCCTATCACTAACAATAGTTCTAGGTATTCCATGTAAACGCACAACATGTATAAAGAACAGATTGGCTATGTGTACTGCATCATCGATTTTCCTACATGCAATGAAATGAGACATCTTGGAAAACCTATCAACAACCACAAAAATACTATCTCGACCAGATCTAGACCGTGGTAATCCTAATATGAAATCCATAGATAAATCAATCCACGGGGAAGACGGGGCTGGTAGAGGCGTGTATAAACCAAAAGGATGTGAAGTAGATTTCGATTTCTTGCATGTAATGCATCTACTACACACATTCTCAACATCATGTTTCATACTTGGCCAAAAGAAATTCTCATGCTGCAAGTTTAACGTCTTAGACATACCAAAGTGACCCATTAAACCTCCCGCATGCGATTCAAGAACTAACAACTCACGCATAGAAGACTTAGGAATGCATAACTGTGAACCCTTGAACAAGAAACCCTCATGCACAAAACATGCAGCATAACACTCAACAAAACAATCAACTATCCAACATGTAGCATATAATGGATCGAACATGGTATAACAAACAATTATGCAATTTTCAGCATGTTCAACACTATAATTAGATTTCAAATGAGCAATGGAAAAATACATACTAATCGAATTCAAATACCATGCACGCATCTTACACTTGGTTGGAACAAACAATGACTCTCTACTATCCAACCTTTTCATGCACTTCAAGTCAAATCCAAATGTTAAATTAATTCTAAAAAGAAACATGGATTCAACTATGCACATCAAATACCTATCAATACTAGAATAGTATAGACGGTACTTACCTCTCTCGATTTCAAGTAACACGTCCTTAAGATAAACAACATGGGTATTGGACGACTTATCTAGAACAAGCTGATCTCTAAGTCGAACATCATCATGCTCCAACTTCAGCTCTTCGTTGATCTCTTCTTGAGAGTTAGAAACTTCTTCCGAGCTGCCATCAGGGTTGGATGTAGCTATTCCAGGCTGCTCAATCTCAAACTCTCTTTTCTCGATCTGCACATCACTAGAAAAACAATCATTAGTAGCACTGTTCTCAGAAATTAACAGATTATCCGACTTACCCGAATCAAGTGTTGGATCAATGCATATGGGTTGGGACAGAATTGTAGCTTCACTTATTATGTCTGAATTTAACTGGTGATCTGCGTTGGATGAACTAGACGACATGTCTTGATGTGAACAAGACTCCAACGGTGTCGTAGTAGGGCTAGGGACGGTGGCGATTGATTCGCTCTCGATAGTTGCGGCCTTCCTTTCCCTTTCAGCTTTAAATTTTTCTTGCATCCACTTCTTATCCTTAATGACGTCCTCAGGTGCCAAAGGCATCAGTTTGATGGGTCGTCCATTCCAAGCAAATGAATAAGTGTTGGCGTGACAATCGTGCACTGCTCCTCGATCGAATTGCCACGGTTGACCTAGAAGAATGTGTGTTGCCTCCATAGGAATGACATCACATAAAACAGTGTCAGTATATCGACCAATAGCAAATGCGACACTTACCTGACTTGTGATTGTAAGCCGCTGCAACTTATAGGGCTTGGGATGCTTCTGTGGTACTAGGCCGAGCTTGTCCACTGCATATTGACTAATGGCGTTAAATACACTACCACTATCAATAATCATGGAACCAATTTTGTCTTGGATGGAGCAACGGGTGTAGAAAATATCTTCCTGTTGGTTCATTTATCCTGCAAAACGAACAAACGTGAAGAAAAAGTAAAGTAGAACCTCACAATTCCTCACAAACGCTCGTGTATGTCACTCTTGATTTTTCCACTCGTGTTTAACTCTCAAGTATGTGTAGTGCACGTGTGGAGTGAAATATGGGGGTGGGTTGATCGAAAAAGTTCAGCAGTTTCTCTTGACTAGCTCCTCTGGGTCTTCTTCAAGCTCCAACGGATAAAATCAAGCCGGAAGGTTGCTAAGAGTAGAAGTAGGCGTGTGGAATGAGTAATTCAGCTGGTGGTGTATGTGGACCACGGGTGTATGGGTGTACGGGTGTATGGGTGTATGGGTATGGACTATGTGGTGTATAAGGTGAACCGGGTGTATATGGAAGAGATGAAATTTTCGACTCCTAAAGGTGTAGGAATCGAATTCTATGATGGATAAGGGTGGATGATTTGATTAGATATGGATGAGGATGGAAAGATCTTGAATAGATGTAGATTAGGATGAAATCTATCTAAACAAGGTAAGAAATCTAATGGATAAGGGAATAAGGATTTTGGATGTGTGAACACAATCTAAGAATCCCTAAATATATGGAACAAAACTAAAAACAAGGAATTAAAAATTGAAATCAAATAAACAATCTGATTTTCGTTTTTTTTTTTTTTGGATTTTTTTTTTTTTTTTTTCGATTTTTTTTTTTTTTTTTTTTTTTGCTGTAGGGATTTCGACCCCTTTGCTCTTTTACCTTTTTTTTTTTTTTTTTTTCAATGAATAGAAATCAGATTACAAGACTCGAAACAAAATGAAATTTAAATGACACGTATTTGACACGTAGATGACACGTCAGATTGAACCACGACCAGCAGAGCTGACGTGGCTCTGATACCAAATTTATGATGTGACCCGGACAATGAATCCAAGACACGAAGAATACGCAGGCGGAAGACTTTAAGGACTCGAACAACGTCAGCTAAAGAAGGGTAGAATCCGACGCAAATTAAAAGACAAAACTTACTAGAAATCGAAGATACGAACTATGACTCGATGAACACACTTGATACGTCTAAGGGTGGCTGGAATCTGATGGTGAACGACGGCGGACAGCGGTGGAGTGTTGGTGATGGCGGCGGTGGTTTGGTAGAAGGATAGGACAGATCGGTGAACCCGTGTTGAATCAACCCGAACGCACTCGTCTAGCTTCTCCGGATAGCAATTCTCCCAAGTACTTAATTATACCCTGAAGAACTTAAATAAGACTATTGAAGTGCTAAAACAATAGAATTGTAGATAAAAGTTTGATCAACCGAAGGATCGTGAGACAGATTGAGAATAACTCTTTATTTCTTGCAATTGTCTAACTTTTAAAGTGTCACATGGTAGCCCTATTTATAGGACACATAGGGGACGAAAATTAGACCTAATTAAGTGATAAAAATCAATCCAAAACTAATCCTAATGAATCTAGGATAAAATCAAAAGATACCAAAAATAAGATAACAAAAATCTATCTAAATCTAACTAGATAAGGATAAATCCCAATGGACTTGGGCTTGCAAATCCATGCCATCTTGGACCTTAAAAACTCAATCATGGGCTGAAATAACTCATTTAATTTCGTGGCCCATGTCTTCATTATTCTTGCCACCTTTGCATGAAAAACAGCATCTCCCGATTTCCCATGCAAACGCGTATAACTTTTAATGCACACGTCCAAATGGCGTCATTCTTCTTCTCACGTCTTCATGCTTCCTTCTTCTTCATCTGTGGCAAGCATGGTGATCAATCTTGAGCTGCCCTTGACTTCATCTTCATGCATTTCGAATTTGCGACGAATAGAAGCTTGTAAATAAGCTTGCAACTTCTTAGCTCGCAAACGCGTCATGGGACCTTTAAACTGCAGCTCCGGATCATCTTCTTCATTGCTATGCTTGATCTCATCATTCCCCCCCTGCTGAAAAGAATTCGTCCTCGAATTCAAGGACTCGTCATCATTGCACTCGAACTCATCATCTGCAGAAAAGGGAGATAAGTCAGCAACATTGAATGTAGATGAACACTTATACTCACCGGGTAAATCAATGCGATATGCATTGTCATTGACTCGACTCAGCACGGTGAACGGTCCATCTCCTCTTGGCATCAATTTCGATTTTCTCAAGTTAGGAAACCGTCCAGGACTCAGATGAATCCAAACGCGATCCCCAGGCTGGAAAATCACTTGCTTGCGCCGTTTGTTCTTTTGAACAGCATTACGTGCGCCAACGGCTTCAATACGCGCACGTACTTTCTCATGCATCTCCTTAACTTGTTCCGCTTTTCTTGTACCTTTAACACTTGTTAGATGCTCAACAGGTAAAGGCAACAGATCATTAGGCGTTAGCGGATTAAAACCATAAACAACTTCAAACGGAGACATATTGGTAGATGAATGCACAACTCTATTATAGGCGAATTCAGTATATGGCAAACAATCTTCCCATGATTTCAAGTTATTTTTAACTAAAGCTCGCAGCAAAGTACCTAAAGTGCGATTAACTACTTCAGTTTGTCCATCAGTTTGTGGATGACATGCAGTAGAAAATAACAATTTGGTACCTAATTTTCCCCAAAGTACACGCCAAAAATGTGCAAGAAACTTAGAATCCCTATCACTAACAATAGTTCTAGGTATTCCATGTAAACGCACAACATGTATAAAGAACAGATTGGCTATGTGTACTGCATCATCGATTTTCCTACATGCAATGAAATGAGACATCTTGGAAAACCTATCAACAACCACAAAAATACTATCTCGACCAGATCTAGACCGTGGTAATCCTAATATGAAATCCATAGATAAATCAATCCACGGGGAAGACGGGGCTGGTAGAGGCGTGTATAAACCAAAAGGATGTGAAGTAGATTTCGATTTCTTGCATGTAATGCATCTACTACACACATTCTCAACATCATGTTTCATACTTGGCCAAAAGAAATTCTCATGCTGCAAGTTTAACGTCTTAGACATACCAAAGTGACCCATTAAACCTCCCGCATGCGATTCAAGAACTAACAACTCACGCATAGAAGACTTAGGAATGCATAACTGTGAACCCTTGAACAAGAAACCCTCATGCACAAAACATGCAGCATAACACTCAACAAAACAATCAACTATCCAACATGTAGCATATAATGGATCGAACATGGTATAACAAACAATTATGCAATTTTCAGCATGTTCAACACTATAATTAGATTTCAAATGAGCAATGGAAAAATACATACTAATCGAATTCAAATACCATGCACGCATCTTACACTTGGTTGGAACAAACAATGACTCTCTACTATCCAACCTTTTCATGCACTTCAAGTCAAATCCAAATGTTAAATTAATTCTAAAAAGAAACATGGATTCAACTATGCACATCAAATACCTATCAATACTAGAATAGTATAGACGGTACTTACCTCTCTCGATTTCAAGTAACACGTCCTTAAGATAAACAACATGGGTATTGGACGACTTATCTAGAACAAGCTGATCTCTAAGTCGAACATCATCATGCTCCAACTTCAGCTCTTCGTTGATCTCTTCTTGAGAGTTAGAAACTTCTTCCGAGCTGCCATCAGGGTTGGATGTAGCTATTCCAGGCTGCTCAATCTCAAACTCTCTTTTCTCGATCTGCACATCACTAGAAAAACAATCATTAGTAGCACTGTTCTCAGAAATTAACAGATTATCCGACTTACCCGAATCAAGTGTTGGATCAATGCATATGGGTTGGGACAGAATTGTAGCTTCACTTATTATGTCTGAATTTAACTGGTGATCTGCGTTGGATGAACTAGACGACATGTCTTGATGTGAACAAGACTCCAACGGTGTCGTAGTAGGGCTAGGGACGGTGGCGATTGATTCGCTCTCGATAGTTGCGGCCTTCCTTTCCCTTTCAGCTTTAAATTTTTCTTGCATCCACTTCTTATCCTTAATGACGTCCTCAGGTGCCAAAGGCATCAGTTTGATGGGTCGTCCATTCCAAGCAAATGAATAAGTGTTGGCGTGACAATCGTGCACTGCTCCTCGATCGAATTGCCACGGTTGACCTAGAAGAATGTGTGTTGCCTCCATAGGAATGACATCACATAAAACAGTGTCAGTATATCGACCAATAGCAAATGCGACACTTACCTGACTTGTGATTGTAAGCCGCTGCAACTTATAGGGCTTGGGATGCTTCTGTGGTACTAGGCCGAGCTTGTCCACTGCATATTGACTAATGGCGTTAAATACACTACCACTGTCAATAATCATGGAACCAATTTTGTCTTGGATGGAGCAACGGGTGTAGAAAATATCTTCCTGTTGGTTCATTTATCCTGCAAAACGAACAAACGTGAAGAAAAAGTAAAGTAGAACCTCACAATTCCTCACAAACGCTCGTGTATGTCACTCTTGATTTTTCCACTCGTGTTTAACTCTCAAGTATGTGTAGTGCACGTGTGGAGTGAAATATGGGGGTGGGTTGATCGAAAAAGTTCAGCAGTTTCTCTTGACTAGCTCCTCTGGGTCTTCTTCAAGCTCCAACGGATAAAATCAAGCCGGAAGGTTGCTAAGAGTAGAAGTAGGCGTGTGGAATGAGTAATTCAGCTGGTGGTGTATGTGGACCACGGGTGTATGGGTGTACGGGTGTATGGGTGTATGGGTATGGACTATGTGGTGTATAAGGTGAACCGGGTGTATATGGAAGAGATGAAATTTTCGACTCCTAAAGGTGTAGGAATCGAATTCTATGATGGATAAGGGTGGATGATTTGATTAGATATGGATGAGGATGGAAAGATCTTGAATAGATGTAGATTAGGATGAAATCTATCTAAACAAGGTAAGAAATCTAATGGATAAGGGAATAAGGATTTTGGATGTGTGAACACAATCTAAGAATCCCTAAATATATGGAACAAAACTAAAAACAAGGAATTAAAAATTGAAATCAAATAAACAATCTGATTTTCGTTTTTTTTTTTTTTGGATTTTTTTTTTTTTTTTTCGATTTTTTTTTTTTTTTTTTTTTTTTGCTGTAGGGATTTCGACCCCTTTGCTCTTTTACCTTTTTTTTTTTTTTTTTTCAATGAATAGAAATCAGATTACAAGACTCGAAACAAAATGAAATTTAAATGACACGTATTTGACACGTAGATGACACGTCAGATTGAACCACGACCAGCAGAGCTGACGTGGCTCTGATACCAAATTTATGATGTGACCCGGACAATGAATCCAAGACACGAAGAATACGCAGGCGGAAGACTTTAAGGACTCGAACAACGTCAGCTAAAGAAGGGTAGAATCCGACGCAAATTAAAAGACAAAACTTACTAGAAATCGAAGATACGAACTATGACTCGATGAACACACTTGATACGTCTAAGGGTGGCTGGAATCTGATGGTGAACGACGGCGGACGGCGGTGGAGTGTTGGTGATGGCGGCGGTGGTTTGGTAGAAGGATAGGACAGATCGGTGAACCCGTGTTGAATCAACCCGAACGCACTCGTCTAGCTTCTCCGGATAGCAATTCTCCCAAGTACTTAATTATACCCTGAAGAACTTAAATAAGACTATTGAAGTGCTAAAACAATAGAATTGTAGATAAAAGTTTGATCAACCGAAGGATCGTGAGACAGATTGAGAATAACTCTTTATTTCTTGCAATTGTCTAACTTTTAAAGTGTCACATGGTAGCCCTATTTATAGGACACATAGGGGACGAAAATTAGACCTAATTAAGTGATAAAAATCAATCCAAAACTAATCCTAATGAATCTAGGATAAAATCAAAAGATACCAAAAATAAGATAACAAAAATCTATCTAAATCTAACTAGATAAGGATAAATCCCAATGGACTTGGGCTTGCAAATCCATGCCATCTTGGACCTTAAAAACTCAATCATGGGCTGAAATAACTCATTTAATTTCGTGGCCCATGTCTTCATTATTCTTGCCACCTTTGCATGAAAAACAGCATCTCCCGATTTCCCATGCAAACGCGTATAACTTTTAATGCACACGTCCAAATGGCGTCATTCTTCTTCTCACGTCTTCATGCTTCCTTCTTCTTCATCTGTGGCAAGCATGGTGATCAATCTTGAGCTGCCCTTGACTTCATCTTCATGCATTTCGAATTTGCGACGAATAGAAGCTTGTAAATAAGCTTGCAACTTCTTAGCTCGCAAACGCGTCATGGGACCTTTAAACTGCAGCTCCGGATCATCTTCTTCATTGCTATGCTTGATCTCATCATTCCCCCCCTGCTGAAAAGAATTCGTCCTCGAATTCAAGGACTCGTCATCATTGCACTCGAACTCATCATCTGCAGAAAAGGGAGATAAGTCAGCAACATTGAATGTAGATGAACACTTATACTCACCGGGTAAATCAATGCGATATGCATTGTCATTGACTCGACTCAGCACGGTGAACGGTCCATCTCCTCTTGGCATCAATTTCGATTTTCTCAAGTTAGGAAACCGTCCAGGACTCAGATGAATCCAAACGCGATCCCCAGGCTGGAAAATCACTTGCTTGCGCCGTTTGTTCTTTTGAACAGCATTACGTGCGCCAACGGCTTCAATACGCGCACGTACTTTCTCATGCATCTCCTTAACTTGTTCCGCTTTTCTTGTACCTTTAACACTTGTTAGATGCTCAACAGGTAAAGGCAACAGATCATTAGGCGTTAGCGGATTAAAACCATAAACAACTTCAAACGGAGACATATTGGTAGATGAATGCACAACTCTATTATAGGCGAATTCAGTATATGGCAAACAATCTTCCCATGATTTCAAGTTATTTTTAACTAAAGCTCGCAGCAAAGTACCTAAAGTGCGATTAACTACTTCAGTTTGTCCATCAGTTTGTGGATGACATGCAGTAGAAAATAACAATTTGGTACCTAATTTTCCCCAAAGTACACGCCAAAAATGTGCAAGAAACTTAGAATCCCTATCACTAACAATAGTTCTAGGTATTCCATGTAAACGCACAACATGTATAAAGAACAGATTGGCTATGTGTACTGCATCATCGATTTTCCTACATGCAATGAAATGAGACATCTTGGAAAACCTATCAACAACCACAAAAATACTATCTCGACCAGATCTAGACCGTGGTAATCCTAATATGAAATCCATAGATAAATCAATCCACGGGGAAGACGGGGCTGGTAGAGGCGTGTATAAACCAAAAGGATGTGAAGTAGATTTCGATTTCTTGCATGTAATGCATCTACTACACACATTCTCAACATCATGTTTCATACTTGGCCAAAAGAAATTCTCATGCTGCAAGTTTAACGTCTTAGACATACCAAAGTGACCCATTAAACCTCCCGCATGCGATTCAAGAACTAACAACTCACGCATAGAAGACTTAGGAATGCATAACTGTGAACCCTTGAACAAGAAACCCTCATGCACAAAACATGCAGCATAACACTCAACAAAACAATCAACTATCCAACATGTAGCATATAATGGATCGAACATGGTATAACAAACAATTATGCAATTTTCAGCATGTTCAACACTATAATTAGATTTCAAATGAGCAATGGAAAAATACATACTAATCGAATTCAAATACCATGCACGCATCTTACACTTGGTTGGAACAAACAATGACTCTCTACTATCCAACCTTTTCATGCACTTCAAGTCAAATCCAAATGTTAAATTAATTCTAAAAAGAAACATGGATTCAACTATGCACATCAAATACCTATCAATACTAGAATAGTATAGACGGTACTTACCTCTCTCGATTTCAAGTAACACGTCCTTAAGATAAACAACATGGGTATTGGACGACTTATCTAGAACAAGCTGATCTCTAAGTCGAACATCATCATGCTCCAACTTCAGCTCTTCGTTGATCTCTTCTTGAGAGTTAGAAACTTCTTCCGAGCTGCCATCAGGGTTGGATGTAGCTATTCCAGGCTGCTCAATCTCAAACTCTCTTTTCTCGATCTGCACATCACTAGAAAAACAATCATTAGTAGCACTGTTCTCAGAAATTAACAGATTATCCGACTTACCCGAATCAAGTGTTGGATCAATGCATATGGGTTGGGACAGAATTGTAGCTTCACTTATTATGTCTGAATTTAACTGGTGATCTGCGTTGGATGAACTAGACGACATGTCTTGATGTGAACAAGACTCCAACGGTGTCGTAGTAGGGCTAGGGACGGTGGCGATTGATTCGCTCTCGATAGTTGCGGCCTTCCTTTCCCTTTCAGCTTTAAATTTTTCTTGCATCCACTTCTTATCCTTAATGACGTCCTCAGGTGCCAAAGGCATCAGTTTGATGGGTCGTCCATTCCAAGCAAATGAATAAGTGTTGGCGTGACAATCGTGCACTGCTCCTCGATCGAATTGCCACGGTTGACCTAGAAGAATGTGTGTTGCCTCCATAGGAATGACATCACATAAAACAGTGTCAGTATATCGACCAATAGCAAATGCGACACTTACCTGACTTGTGATTGTAAGCCGCTGCAACTTATAGGGCTTGGGATGCTTCTGTGGTACTAGGCCGAGCTTGTCCACTGCATATTGACTAATGGCGTTAAATACACTACCACTGTCAATAATCATGGAACCAATTTTGTCTTGGATGGAGCAACGGGTGTAGAAAATATCTTCCTGTTGGTTCATTTATCCTGCAAAACGAACAAACGTGAAGAAAAAGTAAAGTAGAACCTCACAATTCCTCACAAACGCTCGTGTATGTCACTCTTGATTTTTCCACTCGTGTTTAACTCTCAAGTATGTGTAGTGCACGTGTGGAGTGAAATATGGGGGTGGGTTGATCGAAAAAGTTCAGCAGTTTCTCTTGACTAGCTCCTCTGGGTCTTCTTCAAGCTCCAACGGATAAAATCAAGCCGGAAGGTTGCTAAGAGTAGAAGTAGGCGTGTGGAATGAGTAATTCAGCTGGTGGTGTATGTGGACCACGGGTGTATGGGTGTACGGGTGTATGGGTGTATGGGTATGGACTATGTGGTGTATAAGGTGAACCGGGTGTATATGGAAGAGATGAAATTTTCGACTCCTAAAGGTGTAGGAATCGAATTCTATGATGGATAAGGGTGGATGATTTGATTAGATATGGATGAGGATGGAAAGATCTTGAATAGATGTAGATTAGGATGAAATCTATCTAAACAAGGTAAGAAATCTAATGGATAAGGGAATAAGGATTTTGGATGTGTGAACACAATCTAAGAATCCCTAAATATATGGAACAAAACTAAAAACAAGGAATTAAAAATTGAAATCAAATAAACAATCTGATTTTCGTTTTTTTTTTTTTTTGGATTTTTTTTTTTTTTTTTTCGATTTTTTTTTTTTTTTTTTTTTTTGCTGTAGGGATTTCGACCCCTTTGCTCTTTTACCTTTTTTTTTTTTTTTTTTCAATGAATAGAAATCAGATTACAAGACTCGAAACAAAATGAAATTTAAATGACACGTATTTGACACGTAGATGACACGTCAGATTGAACCACGACCAGCAGAGCTGACGTGGCTCTGATACCAAATTTATGATGTGACCCGGACAATGAATCCAAGACACGAAGAATACGCAGGCGGAAGACTTTAAGGACTCGAACAACGTCAGCTAAAGAAGGGTAGAATCCGACGCAAATTAAAAGACAAAACTTACTAGAAATCGAAGATACGAACTATGACTCGATGAACACACTTGATACGTCTAAGGGTGGCTGGAATCTGATGGTGAACGACGGCGGACGGCGGTGGAGTGTTGGTGATGGCGGCGGTGGTTTGGTAGAAGGATAGGACAGATCGGTGAACCCGTGTTGAATCAACCCGAACGCACTCGTCTAGCTTCTCCGGATAGCAATTCTCCCAAGTACTTAATTATACCCTGAAGAACTTAAATAAGACTATTGAAGTGCTAAAACAATAGAATTGTAGATAAAAGTTTGATCAACCGAAGGATCGTGAGACAGATTGAGAATAACTCTTTATTTCTTGCAATTGTCTAACTTTTAAAGTGTCACATGGTAGCCCTATTTATAGGACACATAGGGGACGAAAATTAGACCTAATTAAGTGATAAAAATCAATCCAAAACTAATCCTAATGAATCTAGGATAAAATCAAAAGATACCAAAAATAAGATAACAAAAATCTATCTAAATCTAACTAGATAAGGATAAATCCCACAATGGATTTGGGCTGAATATTCTCGCCTATTTGGACTTAATTAATTACAACAATGGGCTGAATTAAGTGATTAAATTCGTGGCCCATGCTACAATTAATATTGCCACCTTTGCATGAAAAACAGCATCTCCCGATTTCCCATGCAAACGCGTATAACTTTTAATGCACACGTCCAAATGGCGTCATTCTTCTTCTCACGTCTTCATGCTTCCTTCTTCTTCATCTGTGGCAAGCATGGTGATCAATCTTGAGCTGCCCTTGACTTCATCTTCATGCATTTCGAATTTGCGACGAATAGAAGCTTGTAAATAAGCTTGCAACTTCTTAGCTCGCAAACGCGTCATGGGACCTTTAAACTGCAGCTCCGGATCATCTTCTTCATTGCTATGCTTGATCTCATCACTACTGCATGTCATCCACAAACCGATGGTCAAACTGAGGTTGTGAATCGCACTTTAGGAGCTTTACTTAGGTCTCTAATTAAGAATAATTTGAAGTCATGGGAAGAATGTTTACCTTATGCTGAATTTGCTTATAATCGTGTTGTGCATTCTTCTACTAACATGTCTCCTTTTGAGGTTGTTTATGGATTTAATCCGTTAACTCCTAATGATTTGTTACCTTTACCTGTTGAGCATCTAACAAGTGTTAAAGGTATGAAAAGAGCTGATTTTATTCAAGAGATGCATGAGAAGGTACGTGCCCGGATTGAGCACCAAGGCTCAAGGATAGCCGCCGCACGCAACACGAGGCGCAAGCGTGTGATATTCCAGCCCGGAGATCGTGTTTGGGTACACCTTAGCCCTAGCCGATTTCCGAACTTGAGGAAGTCCAAGTTGTCACCCCGTGGAGATGGTCCCTTTACTGTTCTAAGCCGTGTTAATGATAATGCATACCGCATTGATCTACCTGGTGAGTATAAGTGTTCTTCTACGTTTATTGTTGCTGATTTATCTCCTTTTGTTGCAGATGAATTCGACCATGATGAGGAGTCAAATTCGAGGACGAATTCTTTTCAGCAGGGGGGGAATGATGAGGACATCCATAGCAATGAGGAAGTCAATGAAGAGCTTCAATTCAAAGGCCCCGTCACAAGACTAAGAGCTAAGAAGTTGCAAGATTATTTGCAAGCTACAATTCGCAAGAAGCTTGAAGATGATGACCTTGTTGACATTGGAAGATGGAGATCAAGATATGGAGTGCAATACATGAAGAAGGCGTGCAAGTGTGCTTTTGTTGGGCTTGATGTGTATACTTGCTATTCAGCCCAAGTTAAGCATGTATGGTGGAAAAGCCCAAAATAATCGGCCCTTGATGATCCAATTAAGGGGATTGATTTATTAGTCTATAGTATTTTATTTATTATATTATGGACGAATTTTTGGCAGATTTTTAGTTAAGATTTTCGGTTATTTTTAGATAGAATTTTGACTAGATATTTAGATAAGGCAAGATCTACAAAATCTACTTTAAATAGAATTCTAGTTTAGGAAGTAGTCAAAGTCCAATTCTAGTCTAAATTGGACTATAATTTTCGTCCCTTAGCCTTAGGAATTCGATCCAACTATTATAAATAGTGGATCCATGTCTCATTGTTACTTTAGACTATATTTGATCATTAAGCCTTTGCTTTCAATATCGTCTCTCCCCGTTTAATCTTTTGTGAGTTTAGATAATTAAATTCATACTCTTAATTTAGCACCTCTAAGTTTTACAAAGGGAATTCGCCGTCCACGTTCGAGGGATCGTCGGAAACTCGCTACTTGAAGATCAACTTAAAGAATTTGGCCTTGTGTACGTTCGAGATTCAAGGCAACTTTCGGGTTGTAATTCACAACACTATCACCACCGCCGTCCAGCCTTCACGACGCCACCATCAACACCCCGTCGTCCATTTCAAGATTCATCCACCGTTCGTGTCTAAGATCGTGTTCATCTCGTTCAATCCGTAAGTCCAACATAACTCTATCATATCCTATCTACTCTAGCCATTCTAAACCCAATCAATACCTTCGAAAATCCATCAACCTTGCCATCATCATTGCCGTCAGCCCCATATTTGTTGGATTTGTGTTATTTTGTGTGTCATTGTCTAGGTATTTTAGTTGAGTCTTAGTCGTCTAGTTTGTTCCAATATTATTCCGCTTATTTTACTTTGATTATTTGAGTCATCGTAGACACAAAAACTTACGTGTGTCAACGTGTGTTCGTTCCTAGAGTTCGGGTCGTATCAGTTTGCTTTCGCGTATCAACTCATTCTATCTTCATCAACATCGCCAATCATTACCGACGTCATCCAACAGCCATCCAACGTCCATATCATTGTTATCCATCAAGATCCAGTCGAGTTCAATAAGTGTCCAAGGTCAGTTCATCGAGTTTACCTATACGTGCTCAATTCAGCGAGTTAAGCACATATAGATAAATTGAGTCATTCTTTGTTCTTAATTAGTTTTCTTTGTTTATTTTTATCGAGTCTAAGTACAGCCATACAATAGAGTCATATATCGTTATTTAGTCATTTATTTTGTTCTAGTATTAGTCGGGTTGAATCCTTCTTTAGTTGACGTGTGTTTCGATTCTATAAGTCTTCCGCGCGTTTTTCTCTCGGTGTTGATCATCATACCGGGAATCGTATCATAACTGGACCTCGAATTTACAACTCCGGGTTTGAATCTTCAATGCTATGCACGTTCTCATCATTCCCCCCCTGCTGAAAAGAATTCGTCCTCGAATTTGGATCCTCTTCATGATCGAATTCTTCTGCAATAAAAGGAGATAAATCAGCAACGTTAAACGTGGAAGAACACTTATACTCACCTGGAAGATCAATGCGATATGCATTATCATTAACACGGCTTAGAACAGTGAAGGGACCATCTCCACGAAGCGACAACTTCGACTTCCTCAGGTTGGGAAAACGGCCAGGGCTTAAATGAACCCAAACACGATCTCCGGGCTGGAATATCACATGCTTGCGCCTCGTGTTGCGTGCGGCGGCAATTCGTGAGCCTTGGTGCTCAATCCGGGCACGTACCTTCTCATGCATCTCTTGAATAAAATTAGCTCTCTTCATACCTTTAACACTTGTTAGATGCTCAACAGGTAAAGGTAACAAATCAGTAGGAGTTAGTGGATTAAATCCATAAACTACCTCAAAAGGAGACATGTTAGTAGAAGAATGCACAACACGATTATAAGCAAATTCAGCATATGGTAGACATTCTTCCCATGACTTCAAATTATTCTTAATTAGAGACCTAAGTAAAGCTCCTAAAGTGCGATTCACAACCTCAGTTTGACCATCGGTTTATGGATGACATGCAGTAGAAAACAATAACTTAGTACCTAATTTTCCCCACAAAACACGCCAAAAATGTCCTAAAAATTTAGAATCCCTATCACTAACAATAGTACGAGGAATTCCATGCAATCTAACAACATGCACAAAGAACAAGTTGGCAACATGTATAACATCATCAGTTTTCCTACATGCAATGAAATGAGCCATTTTGGAAAACCTATCAACTACAACAAACACAGAATCCTTACCCGACCTAGATCTAGGCAATCCTAAGATGAAATCCATAGAAATATCAATCCAAGGAGAAGAGGGGGTGGGTAGGGGCGAATAATGGCCAAAGGGGTGTGAAGTGGATTTAGCTTGACGACAAGTAATGCAACGACTACACACATTCTCTACATCCTTACGCATATGCGGCCAAAAGAAGTGTTCATGCAGCAAGTTCAATGTCTTATGCACACCAAAGTGACCCATTAAACCTCCCACATGCGATTCTAACACTAATAGCTCACGCATAGAACAAACAGGGATGCATAACTTCGACTCTTTGAACAGAAAACCATCATGCACATAATAACCATCAAATGACCTAGATTTCGAGCTACATGAAGCATATATGGGGCTGAAGTAGGCGTCCTCAACATACAATGATTTGATGGACTCGAAACCAAGCATCTTAGCATGCATTAAGTTCAAAAGAGCGTACCTTCTTGATAATGCATCAGCACAACACTCAACAAAATAATCAACTATCCAACGTGTAACATATAATGGATCTAATGTGGTATAATAAACAATTATGCGAATCCTAACATGTTCAACAACACTATGAATAGCTTTCAAATGATCAAAGGAAAAATACAAACTAATCGAATTCAAGTACCATGCTCGCATCTTACACTTGGTTGGAACAAATAATGGTTTTCTACTATCCAACCTTTTCATGCAATTCAAGTCAAATCCAAATGTTAAATTAATTCTAAAAAGAAACATGGATTCAACTATACTCATCAAATACCTATTAACGCTAGAATAGGATAGACGGCACTTACCTCTCTCGATTTCATGTAACACATCCTTAAGATAAACAATGTGGGTGTTGGGCGACTTATCTAGAACAAGCTGATCTCTAAGTCGAACATCATCATGCTCCAACTTCAGCTCTTCGTTGATCTCCTCTTGAGAGTTGGAAACTTCTTCCGAGCTGCCATCAGGGTTGAATATAGCTATTCCAGGCTGCTCAATCTCAAACTCTCTCTTCTCGATCTGCACATCACTAGAAAAACAATCATTAGTAGCACTGTTCTGAGAAATCAACAAATTATCCGACTTACCTGGATTAAGTGTTGGATCAATGCATATAGGCTGGAACGGAATTGTAGCTTCACTTATCATGTCTGAATTTAACTGGTGATCTGCGTTGGATGAACTAGGCGACATGTCTTGATGTGAACAAGACTCCAACGGTGTCGTAGTATAGCTAGGGATGGTGGCGTTTGATTCACACTGGGTAGCTGCGGCCTTCCTTTCCCTTTCGGCTTTAAACTTTTCTTGCATCCGCTTCTGATCCTCAATGACGTCCTCGGGCGCCAAAGGCTTCAGTCTAGTGGTTCGTCCATTCCAAGCAAAGGAATAAGTGTTGGCATGACAATCGTGCACTGCTCCTCGATCGAATTGCCACGGTTGACCTAGAATAATGTGTGTTGCCTCCATAGGGACCACATCACATAAAACAATGACCAATAGTAAATCTGACACTTACCTGACTGGTGACTCTGAATTCAT
Source organism: Perilla frutescens (assembly GCA_026008535.1). Taxonomy (NCBI): domain Eukaryota; kingdom Viridiplantae; phylum Streptophyta; class Magnoliopsida; order Lamiales; family Lamiaceae; genus Perilla; species Perilla frutescens. Next base: position 47,526,956 of record BRKX01000014.1, read on the forward strand.
CACTATCTGTAAGCCACTGCAACTTATAGGGCTTGGGATGCTTCTGTGGTACGAGGCCGAGCTTGTCCACTGCATATTAACTAACGGCGTTTACTACACTTCCACTGTCAATAATCATGGAACAAATTTTGTCTTGGCTGGAACAACGGGTGTAGAAAATATTTTCCCATTGATCTAGCTGTGGTGGCTGAGCTATAGCCATTTGTCCTGCAAAACGAACAAACGTGACGGAAAAAAAGGTAGGACCTCACAATCTCACTTCACTCGTTTGTTTTCTCTCTTGATTTTACCACTCGTGTATCACTCAATATATGGGTGCACAGTGTGTGAAAATCGTGTATATGGGAGTAGGAACTCGTGTGGTTTGTTCAGAGGAAGGACGGGATTGCTATGCTTGGAACACGGAGGAATTTGGTATGTATAGATGAGATACGGGTTGAGTATGTATGTGTAGGGGAGTGGCCGAATGTAGTAGTAGTGTGGATGGGGGTGACCGATTGGTTGAGGTGTGTAGGAGAGGTGGTCGAGTATGGTAGGGTAGGGTAGGAAAGGAAAGAAGTAGAAGAGATAAGGAAAGAAGAAAGAGATAAGGTAAGTAGGGGATTTGGATATGTATCAATCTATGTGACACAATCTAAATACCTTAATTAGCCTAGACTTTAGAAGGAATGAACCAAAAATAAAATAAACTTGTATGGAAGTTACCAAAAAGAAAATAGGACTTATATAGAAAGTTCCAAAAATAAAAACAACTTAGAAGGAAACTACCAAAAATAAGAAAGACTCACTAAGGTAATTACCAACTATGATCTAGTACCAAAAGGAAAGTACCAAAATTAAAAATTGAACAAAAGAAAACAATATATTTCGAATTTTTTTTTTTAATCGATCGGCTTTTTTTTGTCTCTTTTTTTTTTTGATCGTGCCTTTTCTTCTCTTTTTTTTTTTAAACAATGAACAATACGGAAATTAAATTACAACTCGATCAAACGTAAAATAAAATAACGACACAAAAATCGAACCAAAGCCGACGTGGCTTTGATACCAGTTTTATGATACGACCCGGACTCTAGGAACGAACACACGTCGACACACGTAAGTTTTTGTGTCTACTATGACTCAACAATCAAAGTAAAATATGCGAAAGAATTATGGAACAAACTAGACGACTAAGACCAAATAAAATATCTAAACTATGACACACAAAATAACACAAAATCCAACGAAGAAGGGGCTGTTTTGGACGGCAATGATGATGGCAAGGTTGATGGATTTTCGAAGGTATTGATTGGTTTTAGAATGGCTAGAGTAGATAGGATATGATAGAGTTATGACGGACTTACGGATGTAACGAAGAGGACACGATCTCGTGGTTGATGGTGATATGGACGACGGTGGAGTTGGTGGTGGCGTCGTGAAGGCTGGACGGCAGTGGTGATAGTTGTGATGTGAATTACAACCCGAAAGTTGCCTTGAATCTCGAACGTACACAAGGCCAAATTCTTTAAGTTGCTCTTCGATAGCGAGTTTCCGACGATCCCTCGAACGTGGACGGCGAATTCCCTTTGTAAAACTTAGAGGTGCTAAATCTAAGAGTATGAATTTAATTATCTAAACTCACAAAAGATTAAACGGGGAGAGACGATATTGAAAGCAAAGGCTTAATAATCAAATATAGTCTAAAGTATCAAAGTAACATGGATCCCCTATTTATAAGTATAGGAGGACCGAAAATTTAAGGGATAAGGGCCGAAAATCTAGAGCCCAAATCAAACTAGAACTAGACTTGGAAGTTTCCTAAACTAGAATTCTATTTAAGGTAGAACTTGTAGATCTTGCCTTATCTAAAATCCTAGTCAAACAACAACTAATATGACCGAAAATATCATCCAAATAATTAAATAAAACTGAATTATACTATGGTCTAATTAAATAAAATAAAATAAAACTATATTTTATTTTCGAACAGCTTCTGGTAAATAAGACATGGTCACGCCTTATTCGCCATAACCTCCTGGATTGGCATCAACTTGAAATCTTCAAATATGCGGCCAAGTATGCTTCAATCCATTCAAGTATGATCCTCCTCTTCAAGTGAAAGCATTGTAATGATCTTGGAGCGGCTTTGAACATTCATTTCTTCCTCGAGCTTCTTTCGCACATATCCTTGAAAGTAACCTTGAAGTTGCTTAGCTCGTATCCTTGTAACTGGACCTCGAATTTGCAACTCCGGGTTTGAATCTTCAATGCTATGCACGTTCTCATCCATGAAGATCAAATATTCAGCCCGAGATTGGTCAACATGCTATCATTTGATGATGAAGAAGGAAGCATGAAGACGTGAGAAGAAGAACGACGCCATTTGGACGTGTACATCAAAAGTTATACGCGTTTGCATGGGAAATCGGGAGATGTTGTTTTTCATGCAAAGGTGGCAAGAATTACACACACATGGGCCACGAAATTAATACACTTAATTCAGCCCATGGACGTGTATTTTGGGTCCAAGAATGGTGAGAATATCCAGCCCAAATCCATTATGGGATTTATCCTTATCTAGTTAGATTTAGATAGATTTTTGTTATCTTATTTTTAGTATCTTTTGATTTTATCCTAGATTGATTAGGATTAGTATTTTTCAATGTTTATCTAGTTAATTAGGGTTTAATTTTCGTCCATTATGTCTCCTATAAATAGGAGCACCCTGTGACATTCATAAAGCAGACGTTGCATGAAATAAAGAGTTAATTTCTCAATTGTCTCACCGATCCTTTGGTTGATCACATTTATCGATCCTTTGGTTGATCAAACACAATTCTATTGATCTAGCAATTCAATAGTCTTATTCAAGTTCTTCAGGGTACAACGAGTACTTGGGAGAATTGCTATCCGGAGAAGTTAGACGTGCGCGTTCGGGTTTACAACACGGGTTCGCCGATCCTAGCCGATCCTTCTACCAAACTTCACCACCGCCAAAGCCACCTTCAACGACATCCATCCTTCATCAATTCGTCCATATCACCATCATCCATCAAGTTCATCGAGTTTCCAAGTTGATTCCGCCAATTCCAAGTATACGTGCCATTCGCGCCAAGATAAGCACATATCCCGTAAGTTCTTTATTTTCTTATCATAACCTATCTACACCAGCCCTTCTTCACCACATATCATCATACTATACTGATGAGGACATCCATAGCAATGAGGAAGTCAATGAAGAGCTTCAATTCAAAGGCCCCGTCACAAGACTAAGAGCTAAGAAGTTGCAAGATTATTTGCAAGCTACAATTCGCAAGAAGCTTGAAGAAGAAGACGGCGTGCAAGGAAGCTTGAAGGTGATGAACTTATTGTCATTGGAAGATGGAGATCAAGACATGGAGAACACAACATGAAGATGTGCATGTGTGCAAAAGGACGTGTGCATGAGCTCAAGAAGTGAAGAGGATCGACCAAGTTGAAGAAGACCAATTTTCGGTCTTTAGCTATTTTATTCTAGTAGTTATTTTATTTTAGACTATAGTATTTATTTTATTTAATTATACTATAGTTTGGATCAGATTTATTTAATTAAATTAGGGTCAATTTTCGGTTACAATAAGTCATAGTTTGACTAGGATTTTAGATAAGGTAAGATCTACAAGTTCTACCTTAAATACAATTCTAGTTTAGGAAACTTCCAAGTTCAATTCTAGATTGATTTGGACTCTAGATTTTCGACCCTTTAGCTATTATTTTCGATCCTACTATTGTTATAAATAGGGGATCCATGTGACATTGATACTTTAGACTATATTTGATTATTAAGCCTTTGCTTTCAATATCGTCTCTCCCCTTTTAATCTTTTGTGAGTTTAGATAATTAAATTCATACTCTTAGATTTAGCAACTCTAAGTTTTACAAAGGGAATTCACTATCCACGTTCGAGGGATCGTTGGAAACTCGCTATCCGAAGAGCAACTTAAAGAATTTGGTCTTGTATACGTTCGAGATCCAAGGCAACTTTCGGGTTGTGATTCAACTCCACCTTCAACACCACCGCCGAACCACCTTCACGACGCCACCACCAGCCACCGTCGTCCATCTCTAGCCTCGCCACCACCGTGATCAAGTTCGTGTCAAGATCGTTCATCGTTTCGTTCAAATCATAAGTTCGTTTCAACTCTATCATACCCTATCTACTCAAGCCATTCTAAACCAATCCATCACCATCGAAAATCCTTCCATAATACCGTCCCTAATACCGTCCAAAACAGCCCTTATCTTTGTTGGATTTGTGTTATTTTGTGTGTCATAAGTCTAGGTATTTTATTTGGTCTTAGTCGTCTAGTTTGTCCCGTTCATCTTTCATATTTTACTTTGATTGTTTGAGTCGTAGAAGACACAAAACTTACGAGTGTCGACGTGTGTTCGTTCCTAGAGTCAGGGTCTTATCATAAAAGTGGTATCAAAGCCACGTCGGCTTTGGTTCGTTTTTGTGTCGTATTTTATTTTACGTTTGATCGAGTTGTAATTTAATTCTGTTTTGTTCATTGTTATAAAAAAAAAAGCTACGATCAAAAAAAAAAAGAAGCGATCGTTGACAAAAAAAATCGGTTAAAAAAAAAACCGAAATTCAAAAAAAAAAATAAAAATGAAAATTCATTGTTTCCTTTTGTTTATTTTTTTTAATTTTGGTACTTTTCTTTGGGAACTAGATCATAGTTGGTAATTACCTAGTGAGTCTCAACTTATTTTGGTAGTTTCTTTCTAAGTTGTTTTTTATTTTTGGAACTTTCCATACAAGTTCTAATTCTTGTTGGTAACTTCCATAAGAGTCTTATTTTATTTTTGGTTCATTCCTTCTAGAGTCTAGGCTAATTAAGGTATTTAGATTGTGTCATATAGATTGATACATATCCAAATCCCCTACTTACCTTATCTCTTTCTTATTTCCTTATCTATTCTAATTCTTTCCTTCTTCTATCTAGATTTATTTTTGGAATTCCTAAACCTATTTGGAACTTCATTAATTAATCTACTTCTTTCCTTTCCTACATCACCATACTCGACACCCACATCCATACACACCCAAACAATCGGCCACTCCCATACACACTCCTACAACAATCGGTCACCTCCTTACACACACATACTCAACCCGTATCTCATCTATACACACCAAATTCATCCTTGTTCCGAGATTAGCATTCCCGTCCTTCCTCCGAACAAACCACACGATTCCCTTACCTTCATATACACGATTTTCACACACTGTGCACCCATAAATTGAGTGATACACGAGTGGTAAAATCAAGAGTGAAAACAAACGAGAGAAAGTGAGATTGTAAGGATCTTCCTTATTTTCTTTTACGTTTGTTCGTTTTGTAGGTATCATGAAGGAACCCGCCCCGAATCATCCTCCACACCACCATTCGACCCCCAGTCGACCTCACCATCTTTGGACCCATCCAAAGACCCATCCAAAGCACCCATGGAGTCATCCTCAGATCCACCCGCACCGTGGGATCCTAAGTACCACTATGAGGCATTGTCTAAGCATGTTCAAAGACAACACCAAGCTCTATCCGACAAGACAGATGATTTAGTGCATGCCCTTGAACGCACTAAAACAACGCCCGTGTTTCCTCCACCCATTCGAGGAAACCAACACCTAGAGCGTCACAACAAGCCTGAAGAAGAGTACTTTGATGAGAATACTGAAGAATTTGATCGAGGACGTCGCCCGAGATGAGGCCATAGTCGAGATGACTATGAAGAAGATCGAATGCTCCACAACATCAAAACGAGCATTCCAGAGTTTGAAGGCCTTCACGATCCCGATATCTATCTTGATTGGGAACGTAAGGTAGAGAAGATTTTCGCATGCTATGATTTTTCAGAAGCTAAAAAGGTGCAGTTAGCATGTTTGGAGTTTAAAGGCTATACAACCACTTGGTGGGAGATGCAGCAAGAAAGAAGACGAAGGAACAGAAATCCGCCCATAGACAATTGGGAGGAAATGAAAGGTTTCCTGCGTGGACGCTTCATTCCAGTCCACTATGAAAGAGAGCTTGAGAAAAAGCTCAACCGGATCAAGCAAGGCACCCGTTCGATTGAAGAGTACCACAAAGAGCTCGAAACCGCCCTGAATCGAGTCGGAAAAAAGGAGACCTTAAATGCTACCATCATTCGGTACATTGAAGGTATGAATCCTGACATTGCCTATGAAGTAGAACTCAAGGAGTTCACCAGCATAGAGAGAATGGTGCAATACGCATCAATTGTGGAAAAGCAGCTAAGAGAAGGTCGCCGTCGATCCAGTCAAGGTTCAGCCACTACTCGGCCATCTTGGAGTAAAGGTACACCTTCCACATCACCTTCTACTCCTTCTGTTGATTCCACACGACCTCGAGGTCAATCCGGTCCTCTGGAACGCCGTTTTGACCGTTCTACACCGCAAGCAAGCCGTAGACCCGAGTCTACACCCAGGCCACCATTCCAACGGCCCAATCAGTTCACTCCAACGCCGAATTCAGCCCCTAGTCGAGGCCGAGACATCCAGTGCCATAAATGTCAAGGTTGGGGTCATTTTCAGAACCAGTGTCCAAACCGGCGTGTTTTGTTCATCAATGAACAGAATGGACTTGAATCAGCCAGTGAAGATGAAGAGGAGCCCCTGTCCGCCGCCCCTGAAGCAGTTGAGGTCCCAGAAGTCAAGCCAGATGATGATGAAGTCGAGCTACCTCATGTCAGCTTGGTTTCTATTCGCAGTCTGAACATCAACCGTGAAGACGAAGAGCAATCGCAACGAGAGAACATCTTCTACACTCGAGTTGCCATCAAAGATCAGACTTGTGCAATGATCATCGACAGTGGGAGTGTAATCAACGCAATCAGTCAGTATGCCGTTGATAAACTCGCCCTCACCACAACAAAGCATCCAAAACCGTACAAGTTGTAGTGGCTCACAGATCGCGGATCCATTCGAGTGACAGGTCAGGTACACATTACTTTTACTAAAGGTCGCTATTCTGACACTGTTCTTTGTGATGTTATTCCTATGGAAGCAGCCCATATACTTTTAGGAAGACCGTGGCAGTTCGACAGAAAAGCGGTTCACGATGGTTTAGCCAACACCTACTCGATTACTCGAGATGGTCGCACCACTGTACTCAAGCCACTCACTCCTAAAGCCGTTGCAGAGGATCAAGAAAGGATGCAAGAGAGATTCAAGTAAGAACGGGCAAAACAAGCCGCAGCCGCAGCCCGAACCAACTCGGCCGCCACTTCATCGCCGAGTTCCACCTCATGCTCGACCAATACAGCCCCTAAGACACCATCCAATGATGTCTTAGCTCGTGGAAAAGCCACCGGATCAGACCCAAGCAAAGAGAAGAATCGATCTCTGTTCATCTCAGTTAAAGGCGTAGAGAAAGCACTAAAAGCAGGTTTACCTTTCGTTCTTTTATCTTATAAGGACAGTGCTACTAATGGTGTTTCTTTGCCTTGTGATGTGCAGCCACTTATGGAGGAGTTCGCGGATGTGTTCCCAGAAGAGATTCCAAGTGGATTACCTCCAGTTCGTGGGATCGAGCACCAGATCGACTTCGTACCCGGCGCAGTCTTGCCCAACCGACTGGCATACCGCACGTCCCCTGAAGAGATGAAGGAGATCGATCGCCAAGTAAAGGAGTTGCTAGAGAAGAAGCAAATCCGAGAGTCGATGAGCCCTTGTGCAGTTCCAGTCATTCTAGTGCCAAAAAAGAACAACGAATGGAGAATGTGCATGGATTGCCGCGCCATCAACAAGATAACAGTTAAGTACAGATTTCCTATCCCTAGACTTGATGATATGCTAGATGAATTAAGTGGTTCTCATGTGTTTTCTAAGATAGATTTGAGATCTGGATATTTTCAAGTTAGAATGCATGAACGGGATGAATGGAAAACTGCGTTTAAAACAAAGCATGGTTTATATGAGTGGTTAGTTATGCCTTTTGGTCTCACTAATGCACCGAGCACGTTTATGAGATTAATGAATCATGTTTTGCGTGATGTGATTGGTAAATTTGTGGTTGTATACTTTGATGATATTTTGATTTACAGTCACAGTGCACAGGCGCACCTAGAACATCTTAGGCGTGTTTTCTGTCTTCTGCGTGATGCTAAGTTGTATGGAAACTTGTCTAAGTGTTCATTTTGCATGGATGAAGTCGTGTTTTTAGGCTTTGTCGTTAGTTCACGAGGTATTGAGGTAGATCGTTCTAAAATCAAAGCGATTGAGGAATGGCCAACCCCGAAAAACGCCTCTGAGGTTCGATCCTTTCATGGATTGGTTGGGTTTTACCGTCATTTTGTACGGGATTTCTCCAGTATAGCCGCCCCTCTTACTGAGCTAAGTAAGAAGGACCGAAAATTTGAGTGGGGTAAACAACAAGAGCATGCTTTTAATACTCTGAAATCTTTGTTATGTTCTGCTCCTGTTTTGTGTTTACCTGATTTTTCTAAGACTTTTAAGATCGAGTGTGATGCCTCCAGTATAGGTATTGGTGCTGTTTTGATGCAGGAAAAACGTCCCGTGGCTTACTTCAGTGAGAAACTCAATGGCGCCAGTTTGCGATATTCGACGTACGATAAAGAGCTATACGCTTTGAAGCGTGCATTGGATACATGGCAGCATTACTTGTGGCCCAAAGAGTTCGTCATCCACATGGATCATGAAAGCTTGAAGTATTTGAAAGGGCAAAACAATCTGAACAAGAGACATGCGAGATGGGTCGAGTTCATCGAGTCTTTTCCGTATGTTATCAAGTACAAGAAAGGCGAGGAAAACGTGGTCGCCGATGCCCTATCAAGAAGGTACGCTCTTTTGAACTTGATGCATGCTAAGATGCTTGATTTTGAGTCTATTAAAGCTTTGTATGTTGAGGACGCCTATTTCAGCCCCATCTATGCTTCATGTAGCTCGAAATCTAGGTCATTTGATGGTTATTATGTGCATGATGGTTTTCTGTTCAAAGCGTCGAAGTTATGCATCCCTACTTGTTCTATGCGTGAGTTATTAGTGTTAGAATCGCATGCGGAAGGTTTAATGGGACACTTTGGTGTGCATAAGACATTGAATTTGCTGCATGAACACTTCTTTTGGCCGCATATGCGTAAGGATGTAGAGAATGTGTGTAGTCGTTGCATTACTTGTCGTCAAGCTAAATCCACTTCACACCCCTTTGGATTATATTCGCCCCTACCCGCCCCCTCATCTCCTTGGATTGATATTTCTATGGATTTCATCTTAGGATTACCTAGATCTAGGTCGGGTAAGGATTCTGTGTTTGTTGTAGTTGATAGGTTTTCCAAAATGGCTCATTTTATTGCATGTAGGAAAACTGATGATGCTATACATGTTGCCAACTTGTTCTTTGTGCATGTTGTTAGATTGCATGGAATTCCTCGTACTATTGTTAGTGATAGGGATTCTAAGTTTTTAGGACATTTTTGGCGTGTTTTGTGGGGAAAATTAGGTACTAAGTTATTGTTTTCTACTGCTTATCATCCACAAACCGATGGTCAAACTGAGGTTGTGAATCGCACTTTAGGAGCTTTACTTAGGTCTCTAATTAAGAATAATTTGAAGTCATGGGAAGAATGTTTATCATATGCTGAATTTGCTTATAATCGTGTTGTGCATTCTTCTACTAACATGTCTCCTTTTGAGGTAGTTTATGGATTTAATCCGTTAACTCCTACTGATTTGTTACCTTTACCCGTTGAGCATCTAACGAGTGTTAAAGGTATGAAGAGAGTTGATTTCATTCAAGAGATGCATGAGAAGGTACGTGCCCGGATTGAGCACCAAGGCTCAAGGATCGCCGCCGCACGCAACACGAGGTGCAAACGTGTCATCTTTCAGCCCGGAGATCGAGTTTGGGTACAACTTAGCCCTGGCCGATTTCCTAACTTGAGGAAGTCCAAGTTGTCGCCCCGTGGAGATGGTCCCTTCACTGTTCTAAGCCGTGTTAATGATAATGCATACCGCGTTGATCTACCTGGTGAGTATAAGTGTTCTTCTACATTTAATGTTGCTGATTTATCTCCTTTTGTTGCAGATGAATTCGACCATGATGATGAGGACATCCATAGCAATGAGGAAGTCAATGAGGAGCTTCAATTCAAAGGACCCGTCACAAGATTAAGAGCTAAGAAGTTGCAAGATTATTTGCAAGCTACAATTCGCAAGAAGCTTGAAGAAGAAGACGGCGTACAAGGAAGCTTGAAGATGATGAACTTGTTGACATTGGAAGATGGAGATCAAGACATGGAGAACACAACATGAAGATGTGCACATGTGCATGTGGACGTGTGCATGAGCTCAAGAAGTGAAGAGGATCGGCCAAATAGAGCAAGACCAATTTTCGGTCCTTGTATTATTTTATCTAGTAGTTATTTTATTTTAGACTATAGTATTTATTTTATTTAATTATACTATAGTTAGGATCAGTTTTATTTAATTAAAATAGGGTAATTTTCGGTTACATTAAGTCTTAATTTGACTAGGATTTTAGATAAGGTAAGATCTACAAGTTCTACCTTAAATAGAATTCTAGTTTAGGAAACTTCCAAGTCCAATTCTAGATCAACTTGGAATCAATATTTTTGGCCCCTAGCTTAGTAATTTTCGGCCCTCTATTATTATAAATAGAGGTACTATGTGACATTCATACTTTAGACTATATTTGATTATTAAGCCTTTGCTTTCAATATCGTCTCTCCCCTTTTAAATCTTTTGTGAGTTTAGATAATTAAATTCATACTCTTAGATTTAGCACCTCTAAGTTTTACAAAGGGAATTCGCCGTCCACGTTCGAGGGATCGTCGGAAACTCGCTATCCAAAGAACAACTTAAAGAATTTGGCATTGTGTACGTTCGAGATTCAAGGAAACTTTCGGGTTGTAATTCACAACAATCATCACCACCGCCGTCCATCACCCACGACGTCACCACCACCACCGGCCGTCCGTACCAAGTCCAGCAACCATCGCCGCCGTTCAAGTCGTCGCCGTTCGTGTCCAATTCATCGTTCAAATCGTTCAATCCGTAAGTCCGTTTAACTCTATTATATCCTATCTACCCTAGCCCTTCTAAACCTAAACTTGATGAAGCCATGCAAGGCCTTGATGAACTAAATTCGGAGCTGCCATTTAGAGGTTCAATTACACGATTTCGAGCAATACAATTGCAAGGATTTTTCCAAGCATTTGTATGTAAGAAATTCGAAGATGACAAAGATGTTGAGAGCAACTCCAAAATTGTTACTTTGCTAGTAATTAAAGATTGGAGATCAAGGTTTGAAGAAGAGAACATGAAGAACTCATCGAGTTGTGCATGCGTGCATGAGATCAGATTTTTGGCCCTTTAATTAATTTAATTATGGGGTTGATTTTATTTAGACTATAGTATTTATTTTATTTAATTAAGACTATAGTCAAATCAGATTTATTTAATTATTTGGGAGTAATTTTCGTCCATAATAAGCATAGGTTTGACTAGAATTGTATTTAAGGCAATTTCCTACCTTGAATAGAATTCTAGCTTAGGGAACTTCCTAGTATAGTTAGAGATCCCTTTTGGATCTATTTTTAAGCCTTTTATGATGCTAATTTCATCCCCCCTTAGTTCTTATAAATAGGGGATCATTGTTACATTGATATTTTAGACTATATTTGATTAATTAAGCTTTGCTTTCAATATTGTCTCAACCCCCTTTTAAATCTTTGTGAGTTTTGATTAACAAATTCATATTCTTGGAGCTAGCAACTTTAAGTCTTACTCAAGGGTATTGCTTAATCCACTTGAGGGATTAACCGGTATTCGCTATCGAAGAGCAACTTGGAGATTTCATTCTTGGATACGTTCGAGATTCAAGGAGGCTATCGGGTTGTGATTCACATCAACGAATCATCATCCATCAACCATCATCGACGTCTTCGATCCTCATTGACGCACGCCTCAATTCAGCCCACAAGTTCGAGTTCAAGTTCTACGCCGTTCCGTTTCATCCGTAAGTTCGTTTCATCCCTAACATATCCTATCTACCCAAACCATTCTTCACAAGCTTTCACACACGATTTACTCCCATAATTTCCAGCCTATATTTCGTCCCTATATAGCCCCTATCCTTCGGTTCTTGTGTTACATAGTTCGTGTCATAGTTTAGATATTTTATTTGTCTAGATTTGTTTGTTTTATTCGTCTAGTTGAGTCGGATTGAAGCCCTTCATTCGCTGACGTGTTTCGTATCCAGAAGTCTTCCGCTACGTCTCTAGATTCGTCCTAGACTATTTGTCCGGGTCGTATCAAAACTCCACCATCGAATTTCTTCCATCATCACCATCCATAATACCGTCCAAAACAACCCTTAATCTTTGTTGGATTTGTGTTAATTTTGTGTGTCATAAGTCTAGGTATTTTGCTTGGTCTTAGTCGTCTAGTTTGTTCCATAATTCTTCCGCATATTTTACTTTGTTTGTTTGAGTCATAGAAGACACAAAACTTACGTGTGTCGACGTGTGTTCGTTCCTAGAGTTCGGGTCGTATCATAAAAGTGGTATCAAAGCCACGTCGGCTTTGGTTCGTTTTTGTGTCGTTATTTATTTTCCGTTTAATCGAGTTGTAATTTAAATTCCGTATTGTTCATTGTTATAAAAAAAAAAGGCACGATCATTCAAAAAAAAAAAAAACAAAAGACCGATCGAAAATCAAAAAAAAAAAAAATCGGTACAAAAAAAAGAATATTCATTGTTTCCTTATAGTTCAATTTTTAATTTTGGTACTTTCCTTTTGGGATTAGATCATAGTTGGTAATTACCTAGTAAGTCTCTTCTTATTTTTGGTAGTTTCCTTCTAGTTTATTTTATTTTTGGAACTTTCCATACAAGTTCTATTTTCTTTTTGGTAACTTCCATAAGATTTTTATTTTATTTTTGGTTCATTCCTTCTAGAGTCTAGGCTAATTAAGGTATTTAGATTGTGTCACATAGATTGATACATATCCAAATCCCCTACTTACCTTATCTCTTTCTTCTTCCCTTATCTATTCTAATTCTTTCCTTCTTCTATCTAGATTATTTTTGGAATTCCCAATCTATTTGGAACTTCAATAATTGATCTAATTCTTTCCTTCCCTACCACCACAATACTCGACACCCACATCCATACATACACAAACAATCGGTCACCCCCCATACCACCAACTACTACATTCGGCCCATACATACCCACACATACTCAACCCGTATCTCATCTATACACACCAAATTCATCCTTGTTCCGAGATTAGCATTCCCGTCCTTCCTCCGAACAAACCACACGATTCCCTTACCTTCATATACACGATTTTCACACACTGTGCATCCATAAATTGAGTGATACACGAGTGGTAAAATCAAGAGTGAAAACAAACGAGAGAAAGTGAGATTGTAAGGATCTTCCTTGTTTTCTTTTACGTTTGTTCGTTTTGTAGGTATCATGAAGAAAGGAACCCGCCCCGAATCATCCTCCACACCACCATTCGACCCCGAGTCGACCTCACCATCTTTGGACCCATCCAAAGACCCATCCAAAGCACCCATGGAGTCATCCTCAGATGCACCCGCACCGTGGGATCCCAAGTACCACTATGAGGCATTGTCTAAGCATGTTCAAAGACAACACCAAGCTCTATCTGACAAGATAGATGATTTAGTGCATGCCCTTGAACGCACTAAAACAACGCCCGTGCTCCCTCCACCCATTCGAGGAAACCAACGCCTAGAGCGTCACAACGAGCCTGAAGAAGAGTACTTTGATGAGAATACTGAAGAATTTGATGGAGGACGTCGCCCGAGACGAGGCCATAGTCGAGATGACTATGAGGAAGATCGAATGCTCCACAACATCAAGACGAGCATTCCAGAGTTTGAAGGCCTTCACGATCCCGATATCTATCTTGATTGGGAATGTAAGGTAGAGAAGATTTTCGCATGCTATGATTTTTCAGAAGCTAAAAAGGTGCAGTTAGCATGTCTGGAGTTTAAAGGCTACGCAGCCACTTGGTGGGAAATGCAGCAAGAAAGAAGACGAAGGAACAGAAATCCGCCCATCGACAATTGGGAGAAAATGAAAGGTTTCATGCGTGCACGTTTCATTCCAGTTCACTATGAAAGAGAGCTTGAGAAAAAGCTCAACCGGATCAAGCAAGGCACCCGTTCGATTGAAGAATACCACAAAGAGCTCGAGACAGCCCTGAATCGAGTCGGGAAGGAGGAGACCTTAAATGCTACTATCATTCGGTACATTGAAGGTATGAATCCTGACATTCCCTGTGAAGTAGAACTCAAGGAGTTCACCAGCATAGAGAGAATGGTGCAGTACGCATCAATTGTGGAAAAGCAGCTACGAGAAGGTCGCCGTCGATCCAGCCAAGGTTCAGCCACTACTCGACCATCTTGGAGTAAAGGTACACCTTCCACATCACCTTTTACTCCTTCTACTGATTCCACACGACCCCGAGGTCAATCCGGCCCTCCGGAACGTCGTTTCGACCGTTCTACACCACAAGCAAGCCGTAGACCCGAGTCTACGCCCAGGCCACCATTCCAGCGGCCCAATCAGTCCACTCCAATGCCGAATACAGCCCCTAGTCGAGCCCGAGACATCCAGTGCCATAAATGTCAAAGTTGGGGTTATTTTCAGAACCAGTGTCCAAACCGGCGTGTTCTGTTCATCAATGAACCGAATGGACTTGAATCAGCCAGTGAAGATGAAGAAGAGCCTCAGACCGCCGCCCCTGAAGCAGTTGAGATCCCTGAAGTCGAGCCAGATGATGATGAAGTCGAGCTACCTCATGTCAGCTTGGTTTCTATTCGCAGTCTGAACATCAACCGTGAAGACGAAGAACAATCGCAATGAGAGAACATCTTCTACACTCGAGTTGCCATCAAAGATCAGACTTGTGCCATGATCATCGACAGTGGGAGTGTAATCAACGCAATCAGTCAGTATGCCGTTGATAAACTCGCCCTCACCACAACAAAGCATCCGAAGCCATACAAGTTGCAGTGGCTTACTGACAGAGGATCCATTCGAGTGACAGGTCAGGTACACGTTACTTTTACTAAAGGTCGTTATTCTGACACTGTTCTTTGTGATGTTATTCCTATGGAAGCAGCCCATATACTTTTAGGAAGACCGTGGCAGTTCGACAGAAAAGCGGTTCACGATGGTTTAGCCAACACCTACTCGATTACTCGAGATGGTCGAACCACTGTACTCAAGCCACTCACTCCTAAAGTCATTGCAGAGGTTCAAGAAAGGATGCAAGAGAGATTCAAGCAAGAACGGGCAAAACAAGCCGCAGCCGCAGCCCGAACCAACTCGGCCGCCACTTCATCGCCGAATTCCACCTCATGCTTGACCAATGCAGCCCCTAAGACACCTCCTAATGATGTCTTAGCTCGTGGAAAAGCACCCGGATCAGACTCAAGCAAAGAGAAGAATCGATCCCTGTTCATCTCAGTTAAAGGCGTAGAGAAAGCACTAAAAGCAGGTTTACATTTTGTTCTTTTATCTTATAAGGACAGTGCTACTAATCGTGTTTCTTTGCCTTGAGATGTGCAGCCACTTATGGAGGAGTTCGCGGATGTGTTCCCGGAAGAGATTCCAAGTGGATTACCTCCAGTTCGTGGGATCGAGCACCAGATCGACTTCGTACCCGGCCCAGTCTTACCCAACCGACCGGCGTACCGCACGTCCCCTGAAGAGACGAAGGAGATCGACCGCCAAGTGAAGGAGTTGCTAGAGAAGAAGCAAATCCGAGAGTCGATGAGCCCTTGTGCAGTTCCAGTCATTCTAGTGCCCAAGAAGAACAACGAATGGAGAATGTGCATGGATTGCCGCGCCATCAACAAGATAACAGTTAAGTACAGATTTCCTATCCCTAGACTTGATGATATGCTAGATGAATTAAGTGGTTCTCATGTGTTTTCTAAGATAGATTTGAGGTCTGGTTATTTTCAAGTTAGAATGCATGAAGGGGATGAATGGAAAACTGCGTTTAAAACAAAGCATGGTTTATATGAGTGGTTAGTTATGCCTTTTGGTCTCACTAATGCACCGAACACGTTTATGAGGTTAATGAATCATGTTTTGCGTGATGTGATTGGTAAATTCGTGGTTGTCTACTTTGATGATATTTTGATTTACGTCACAATGCACAGGCGCACATAGATCATCTTAGGCGTGTTTTCTGTCTTCTGCGTGATGCTAAGTTGTATGGAAATTTGTTTAAGTGTTCTTTTTGCATGGATGAAGTCGTGTTTTTAGGCTTTGTCGTCAGTTCACGAGGTATTGAGGTAGACCGTTCCAAAATCAAAGCGATTGAGGAATGGCCAACCCCGAAAAACGCCTCTGAGGTTCGATCATTCCATGGTTTAGCTGGGTTTTACCGTCGTTTTGTATGGGATTTCTCCAGTATAGCCGCCCCTCTTACTGAGCTAAGTAAGAAGGATCGGAAATTTGAGTGGGGTAAACAACAAGAGCAAGGCATGGAGAACACAACATGAAGAAGTGCACGTGTGCATGAAGTTTCGGCCAAGATGGTGAAGCCCAAAATAATCGGCCCTTAATGATCCAATTAAGGGGATTGATTTATTAGACTATAGTATTTTATTTATTTACTTAAGACTATAGTTTAATTCAGTTTATTTAATTTATTTGGATGTAATTTTCAGCCCTCATAAGTCATAGGGTTGACTACGATTTTAGATAAGGCAAGATCTACAAGTTCTACCTTAAATAGAATTCTAGTTTAGGAAACTTCCAAGTCCAATCCTAGATTGATTTGGACTCTAGATTTTCGGCCCCTTTAGCTCTAATTTTCAGTCACCTATTTATTATAAATAGGTGATCCATGCTTCATTACTACTTTAGACTATATTTGATTATTAAGCCTTTGCTTTCAATATCGTCTCTCCCCTTTTGATCTTTGTGAGTTTAGATAATTAAATTCATACTCTTAGATTTAGCAACTCTAAGTTTTACAAAGGGAATTCGCCGTCCACATTCGAGGGATCGTCGGAAACTCGCTATCCGAAGAGCAACTTAAAGAATTTGGCCTTGTATACGTTCGAGATCCAAGGCAACTTTCGGGTTGTAATTCACATCACTTCCACCACCGCCGAACCACCTTCACGACGTCACCATCACCGCCGTTCGTCCGCCTCAAGACCAGCCACCATCGTGCCAAGATCGTGTTCCAATCCGTAAGTCCGTCACAACTCTATCATACCCTATCTACTCAAGCCCTTCTAAACCCCAATCATCATCATCGAAATACTCCCCTAATTACTGTCCATATAACCGCCCCAAAACAGCCCATAACTCATTGGATTTGTGTTATTTTGTGTGTCAAAGTTTAGATATTTTATTTAGTTTTTAGTCGTCTAGTTCTTCCGCAAAATTTACTTTGATTATTTGAGTCACAGAAGACACAAAACTTACGTGTGTCGACGTGTGTTCGTTCCTAGAGTCCGGGTCGTATCATAAAAGTGGTATCAAAGCCACGTCGGCTTTGGTTCGATTTTAGTGTCTCTATTTTATTTTTACGTTTGATCGAGTTGTAATTTAAATTCCGTATTATTCATTGTTCAAAAAAAAGGCACGATCAAGAGATAAAAAAAAAAAAAAAAACAAAAGAGCCGATCGAAAATTCAAAAAAAAAAAAAACAGAAAAGAAAATTCATTGTTTCCTTTTAGTTCACTTTTATTTTTGGTACCTTCCTTTTGGTACTAGATCATAGTTGGTAATTACCTTAGTGAGTTTAACTTGTTTTTGGTAGTTTCCTTCTAAGTTGTTTTTATTTTTGGAACTTTCCATACAAGTTCTATTTCTTTTTGGTAACTTCCATAAGGAGTCTTATTTTATTTTTGGTTCATTCCTTCTAGAGTCTAGGCTAATTAAGGTATTTAGATTGTGTCACATAGATTGATACATATCCAAATCCCCTACTTACCTTATCTCTTTCTTCTTTCCTTATCTATTCTATTTCTTTCATTCTTCTATCTAGATTTATTTTTGGAATTCCTAAACCTATTTGGAACTTCATTAATTGATCTACTTCTTTCCTTTCCTACCACCCACATAATCGACCAACACCCCTACACACACAAACAATCGGCCACCCCATTCCTATACCCTACCACATTTGGCCACCCAATACCACACATACTCAACCCGTATCTCATCTACACATACCAAATTCATCTTGTTCCGAGAATAGCATTCCCGTCCTTCCTTAGAACAAACCACACGAATTCCTACTTCCACATACACGATTTTCACACACTGTGCACCCATATATTGAGTGATACACGAGTGGTAAAATCAAGAGCGAAAACAAACGAGAGAAAGTGAGATTGTGAGGTCCTACCTTGTTTTCTTTTACGTTTGTTCATTTTGTAGGTATCATGATGAAAGGAACCTGCTCCGAATCATCCTCTACACCTCCAGTCGACCCCCAGTCGACCTTGCCTCCTTTGGACCCGTCCAAAGATCCATCCAAAGCACCCATGGAGTCATCCTCGGATCCACCCACACCGTGGGATCCCAAGTACCTCTTTGAAGCGCTGTCCAAACACGTTCAAAGACAACATCAAGCTCTCTCCGACAAGATAGATGATTTAGTGCATGCCCTTGAATGCACTAAAACAACGCCCGTGTTTCCTCCACCCATTCGAGGAAATCAACGTCTAGAGCGTCACAACGAGCCAGAAGAGGAGTACTGTGATGAGAATACTGAAGAGTTTGACCAAGGCCGTCGCCCGAGATGTGGCAATAGTCGAGATGACTATGATGAAGATCGAATGCTCAACAACATCAAGACGAGCATTCCAGAGTTTGAAGGCCTTCACGATCCCGATATCTACCTAGATTGGGAACGTAAGGTGGAGAAGATTTTCGCATGCTATGATTTTTCAGAAGCTAAAAAGGTGCAGCTAGCATGTTTGGAGTTTAAAGGCTACGCAGCCACTTGGTGGGAGATGCAGCAAGAAAGAAGACGAAGGAACAGAAATCCGCCCATTGACAATTGGGAGGAAATGAAAGGTTTCATGCGTGGACGCTTCATTCCAGTCCACTATGAAAGAGAGCTTGAGAAGAAGTTCAACCGGATCAAGCAAGGCACCCGTTCGATTGAAGAGTATCACAAAGAGCTCGAAACCGCCCTGAATCGAGTCGGGAAGGAGGAGACCTTAAATGCTACCATCATTAGGTACATTGAAGGTATGAATCCTGACATTGCCTGTGAAGTAGAACTCAAGGAGTTCACCAGCATAGAGAGAATGGTGCAGTACGCATCAATCATGGAAAAGCAGTTGCGAGAAGGCCGCCGTCGATCCAGTCATGGTTCAGCCCTTACTCGACAACCTTGGAGTAAAGGTATACCTTCCACATCACCTTCTACTCCTTCTGTTGATTCCACACGACCCCGAGGTCAATCCGGTCCTCCGGAACGCCGTTTCGACCGTTCTACACCGCAAGCAAGCCGTAGACCCGAGTCTACGCCCAGGCCACCATTCCAACGGCCCAATCAGCCCACTCCAACGCCGAATGCAGCCCCTAGTCGAGCCCGTGACATCCAGTGTCATAAATGCCAAGGTTGGGGTCATTTTCAGAACCAGTGTCCAAACCGGCGTGTTCTGTTCCTCAATGAACAGAATGGACTTGAATCAGCCAGTGAAGATGAAGAAGAGCCTCAGGCCGCCGCCCCTGAAGCCGTTGAAGTCCCTGAAGTCGAGCCAGATGATGAGGAAGTCGAGCTACCTCATGTCAGCTTAGTTTCTATTCGCAGTCTGAACATAAGTCGTGAAGAAGAAGAGCAATCGCAACGAGAGAACATCTTCTACACTCGAGTTGCCATCAAAGATCAGACTTGTGCCATGATCATCGACAATGGGAGTGTAATCAACGCAATCAGTCAGTATGCCGTTGATAAACTCGCCCTCACTACAACAAAGCATCCAAAACCGTACAAGTTGCAGTGGCTCACAGATCGCGGATCCATCAGAGTTACAGGTCAGGTACACGTTACTTTTACTAAAGGCCGTTATTCTGACACTGTTCTTTGTGATGTTATTCCTATGGAAGCAGCCCATATACTTTTAGGAAGACCGTGGCAGTTCGACAGAAAAGCGGTTCATGATGGTTTGGCCAACACACCTATTCGATCACTAGGGACGGCCGCACCACTGTACTGAAGCCACTTACTCCTAAAGTTGTTGCAGAGGATCAAGAAAGGATGCAAGAGAGATTCAAGCAAGAACTAGTAAAACAGGCCGCAGCCGCAGCCCGAACCAATTCGGCCGCCACCTCTCAGCCGAATTCCACCTCATGCTCAACCAATACAGCCCCTAAGACACCATCCAATGATGTCTTAGCTCGTGGAAAAGCACCTGGATCAGACCCAAGCAAAGAGAAGAATCGATCCCTGTTCATGTCAGTTAAAGGCGTAGAGAAAGCACTAAAAGCAGATTTACCTTTCGTTCTTTTATCTTATAAGGACAGTGCTACTAATGGTGTTTCTTTCCCTTGTGATGTGCTGATACGACCCGGACTATGCTAGGACGAATCTTGAGAACGTAGCGGAAGACTTAAGAATCGAAACACGTCAGAATTAAGAAGGATTCAATCCGACTCGACAAACAACGGAAAAACAACAATTTAGACAACTAAAATACCTAGAAAAATGACACGAACTATGTAACACAATTCAAAGGAACGAGGGGCTGTATGGGAACGGTTTTGTGGCTGAAAATAGGGTGTTAGAATTGTGTGTTTAGGGTGAAGAATGGCTTGGAGTAGATAGGTTATGATAGAGATGAATCGAACTTACGTGTAGATGAAACAGTAGAACTCGAACTCGTCTTGTGAAAGAGACTCGATCGATTGGTGGCTGGACGGTTACGGACGTGGATGACTTGATGGAAGTCGTCGTTTGGTGTAGATGGATGATGATTCGTTGAGGTGGATCACAACCCGATAGCTTACTTGAATCTCGAACGTATCCAAGGTTGAAATCTCTAAGTTGATCTTCGGATAGCGAATACCGGTTAATCCCTCAAGTGGATTAAGCAATACCCTTGAATAAGACTTAAAGTTGAGAATTGATGAATGGATGAACTTGTGATGATGAACGGGCGTTGGCAACCTGGGGCTGAAGTCGAAGGCGTGTGTAGATGGATGATGGATGACGTCAAAGAATGGACAGCGGCGATGTTGATAGAAGGATAGGATAGATTCGGCGAACCCGTCTTGTAAACCCGAACGCGCACGTCTAACTTCTCCGGATAGCAATTCTCCCAAGTACTTAATTATACCCTGAAGAACTTAAATAAGACTATTGATTTGCTAGAACAATAGAATTGTAGATAAAAGTTTGATCAACCGAAGGATCGTGAGACAGATTGAGAATAATTCTTTATTTCTTGCAATTGTCTTGCTCGAAATCGTGTAATTGGACCACGTATTTGCAGCTCCGAATTAAGTTCTTCAAGGCTTTTCGTGGCTTCATCATTCCCCTCCTCTTGAAAAGAATTCGTCCTCGAATTCAAAGCTCCGGGATCAAAGACGAACACGAACTGATCATCGAACTCCTTTTGCACAAGCTGCATAAAACACATCTTCAGGAACGTGCACATCAACTTGGTGTCAAATGGCCGAAACTCTAGTTCCACAGTTTGCCTTGACATGGCATTCACGATCAAATCTGGTGGTACATCAACTTCCATTGGAACATCTTTAACAACCTGTAGAATAAAGATATCACAAGGAAACGGTTGACAAAAAATGTTAGAAATCGATGGATCTGCCATGCTAGCTTGTTCGAGCTCTTCATGATCTTCAACCATTGTCTCACGGATATCATTCTCCTTTTTAAAAACATTGATGTATCTCCAACAACTCTTCAACTTCTTCGGCTTCCTCAACTGCATCATCGATCTCCAAATTCACAATTTGTAGTTTGTCATCCATACAATCTTCAGGACTTGTCATCTCCATGGACAAAACATCCAAACTGCAATCTTCTATACTTGTCTTCTCCGGATTAGTAATTTCGAGAATGGGCACCTCTTCATCAACATGAATGGAAACCGACTCCTCTTGATTACAATCGTCTTGAACTAACTCCTCCAAAACTGGCATCTCCTCATTCGATGTTTCTATCATGTCTACTTCCGGCTTAGATTCTTCAACTATCTCATCTTCTAAGCACATAGAAACAGATGGTAATGAGATAAAAGGTACTTCAACGAAGTCTAGAATTGGTACCTTGGAAGTAGAAGCATCATGGGTGGCAATGCTTGACTCTACTTGAACCTCTTCTTTTGACTTCATCTCTAGTTCCTCTAGCCATTTTTCTATCCGGATGGCGTATTCCACCATGTCTTCCAACTCATCGAAGCGGTACAATGCTACTCTTTCACGGATTGCCCTTCGTAGACCAGCTAGAAATCTATCCATGGTGTCTTCTGGATATTCTTCTACATCAGCTCGTCTCATGGCTTCAATCATTGTGTTGTAGTAGTCATTTACACTTCGATCTCTTTGTCTAAGCTTGTATAGCTTTTCCTCCAACTCCCATTGGTAGTGGTCTGGAATGAAGCGTTTCCGCATCAAATCTTTCAACTCACGCCATGTGTCGATGGGTGGAAGGTGATCTCGGTGGCACCGGTTCTGCTGGAATTCCCACCATGTTGTTGCATAGCCTTTAAACTTTGACGAAACTAGCTGCACTTTCTTTTTCTCGGGGAAGTCATAGCACTCAAAAAGTTTGTCTACTTTGCGTTCCCAATCCAAATAGATGTCGGGATAGTATATACCTTCAAACTCAGGTATGATCATGTTGTTGTTGCGGTGGAGATGGCGAGAATTTGGTGTATATGGTGTATGGGTATACGGAGTATGATTGGTGTATGGTGCATGGACCGGATGGTACATGGTTGCATATGTGTATGGTCCGGATGGTGTATATGAGTGTGAACAGATGATATATGTGGACTAGGATGAATTTTCGATCCCCTTGATGATGGTGGACGAAAATTTGAAGGGAGGAAAGTGTATATGGAAGGTTTGGAAGGATTTGGATGGAAGAAAGCTAGAAAAGGAAAGAATTAGATGTATTTTTGAAGTCCTAAATAGTGTAGAAGATCCAAAAATAAATCCCAAAGGTAGAAGGAAAGAAATAGGAAAGAAGAAGGAAAGAAGGATTAGGTAATTTGGAAAGTGTTACACAATTGTGACACAATCTAAATATCCTAATTGAACTAGACTCTAAAAAGAAATAATAAAAAATAAATTACAACTCAAAAGGAAACTACCAAAATAAAAATAAAACTTGGAAGGAAAGTTCCAAAAATAAAATAAGACTATAAAGGAAGTTACCAACTAAAGAATTATCCTAGAAGGAAACTACCAAAATTAAAATAAGACTCACAAGGTTGGTATAGAGTAGTACCAAAAGGAAAGTACCAAAATTAAAGAAACACAAAAGGAAACAATGAATATACCTCTTTTTTTTTTTAATTTTCAGATTTTTTTTCTCTTCTTTTATCCGATTTTTTTTTTCTTTTTTTTTTCGACGGCTTTTTCTCTTTTTTTTTGTCGATGCTCTTTTTTTTTTCAATTGATAGCTATGCGATTACAACTCGATAAAATAAAAAAATAAAGAAGACACGTAAGACGACACGTAGGATAAAAATGACACGTCGGATTGAACCACGACCAGCAGAGCTGACGTGGCTCTGATGCCAAATTTATGATACGACCCGGACTATGCTAGGACGAATCTTGAGAACATAGCGGAAGACTTAAGAATCGAAACATGTCAGAATTAAGAAGGATTCAATCCGACTCGACAAACAACGGAAAAACAACAATTTAGACAACTAAAATACCTAGAAAAATGACACGAACTATGTAACACAATTCAAAGGAACGAGGGGCTGTATGGGAACGGTTTTGTGGCTGAAAATAGGGTGTTAGAATTGTGTGTTTAGGGTGAAGAATGGCTTGGAGTAGATAGGTTATGATAGAGATGAATTGAACTTACGTGTAGATGAAACGGTAGAACTCGAACTCGTCTTGTGAAAGAGACTCGATCGATTGGTGGCTGGACGGTTACGGACGTGGATGACTTGATGGAAGTCATCGTTTGGTGTAGATGGATGATGATTCGTTGAGGTGAATCACAACCCGATAGCCTCCTTGAATCTCGAACGTATCCAAGGTTGAAATCTCTAAGTTGATCTTCGGATAGCGAATACCGGTTAATCCCTCAAGTGGATTAAGCAATACCCTTGAATAAGACTTAAAGTTGAGAATTGATGAATGGACGAACTTGTGATGATGAACGGGCGTTGGCAACCTGGGGCTGAAGTCGAAGGCGTGTGTAGATGGATGATGGATGACGTCAAAGAATGGACAGCGGCGATGTTGATAGAAGGATAGGATAGATTCGGCGAACCCGTCTTGTAAACCCGAACGCGCACGTCTAACTTCTCCGGATAGCAATTCTCCCAAGTACTTAATTATACCCTGAAGAACTTAAATAAGACTATTGATTTGCTAGAACAATAGAATTGTAGATAAAAGTTTGATTAACCGAAGGATCGTGAGATAGATTGAGAATAACTCTTTATTTCTTGCAATTGTCTTGCTCGAAATCGTGTAATTGGACCACGTATTTGCAGCTCCGAATTAAGTTCTTCAAGGCTTTTCGTGGCTTCATCATGTGCAGCCACTTATGGAGGAGTTCGGGGACGTGTTCCCGGAAGAGATTCCAAGTGGATTACCTCCAGTTCGTGGGATCGAGCACCAGATCGACTTCGTACCCGGCGCAGTCTTGCCCAACCGACTAGCGTACCGCACGTCCCCTGAAGAGACAAAGGAGATCGACCGCCAAGTGAAGGAGTTGCTAGAGAAGAAGCAAATTCGAGAGTCGATGAGCCCTTGTGCAGTTCCAGTCATCCTAGTGCCAAAGAAGAACAACGAATGGAGAATGTGCATGGATTGTCGCGCCATCAACAAGATAACAGTTAAGTACAGATTTCCTATCCCTAGACTTGATGATATGCTAGATGAATTAAGTGGTTCTCATGTGTTTTCTAAGATAGATTTGAGATCTGGATATTTTCAAGTTAGAAAGCATGAAGGGGATGAATGGAAAACTGCGTTTAAGACAAAGCATGGTTTATATGAGTGGTTAGTTATGCCTTTTGGTCTCACTAATGCACCGAGCACGTTTATGAGATTAATGAATCATGTTTTGCGTGATGTGATTGGTAAATTCGTGGTTGTCTACTTTGATGATATTTTGATTTACAGTCACAATGCACAGGCGCACATAGATCATCTTAGGCGTGTTTTCTGTCTTCTGCGTGATGCTCAGTTGTATGGAAATTTGTCTAAGTGTTCTTTTTGCATAGATGAAGTCATGTTCTTAGGCTTTGTCGTTAGTTCACGAGGTATTGAGGTAGACCGTTCCAAAATCAAAGCGATTGAGGAATGGCCAATCCCGAAAAACGCCTCTGAGGTTCGATCCTTTCATGGATTGGCTGGGTTTTACCATCGTTTTGTACGGGATTTCTCCAGTATAGCCGCCCCTCTTACTGAGCTAAGTAAGAAGGATCGGAAATTTGAGTGGGGTAAACAACAAGAGCATGCTTTTAATACTTTGAAATCTGTGTTATGTTCTGCTCCTGTTTTGTGTTTACCTGATTTTTCTAAGACTTTTGAGATCGAGTGTGATGCCTCCGGGATAGGTATTGGTGTTGTTTTGATGCAGGAAAAATGTCCCGTGGCTTACTTCAGTGAGAAACTCAATGGCGCCAGTTTGCGTTATTCGACGTACGACAAGGAGCTATACGCTTTGAAACGTGCATTGGATACATGGCAGCATTACTTGTGGCCCAAAGAGTTTGTCATCCACACGGATCATGAAAGCTTGAAGCATTTGAAAGGGCAAAACAATCTGAACAAGAGACATGCGAGATGGGTCGAGTTCATCGAGTCCTTCCCGTATGTTATCAAGTACAAGAAAGGCGAGGACAACGTGGTCGTCGATGCTCTATCAAGAAGGTACGCTCTTTTGAACTTAATGCATGCTAAGTGATACGACCCAAGCCAAGGAAATGTCCGATCTGATCAAAGTGCCGGAAGGGCCAGTTACACGATCAAGAGCTAAGAGATTCAAGGAGAGTCTCAGTGGATTTATACAAGGAGTCTGGACCCAAGAGGCATCAAAGAGACCCGTTGAAGGAGCTGAAGGCGAGCATCGTTGGAAGACGAAGATCACATGCGAGTGCGGGACGACAGAAGGGCGCGGCCCGAGCACAAAGGAGGCGCGACCTGGGCGCGACCCGGGGACAGACACGGCGCGACCGCGCGTCGATGCAGAGGGGTGAAAAGTACCCAGTGAGGCGCGGCCCGGTGACAGACGCGGCGCGACCTCACTCGCGCCCACCGAGGCGCGACCCGACCGACGGCGGCGCGACCGAGCCCGTGTCGCGCCTGTACGGGCGGTTCCGAATTTTGGCTTATTTTGTTTCCTAGTTTGTGTAGGATTTTATTTTGGGACTTGATATCTTGGACCAACTATATAAGACCTTGTGTCTCATTATTTTCATTAGACAACTTTGATATTAATTTAAAACGTGAGTTTTTTCACTTTTCTCTCTGAGAGAATTATCCGAGTTTCACAACACAATGTGAGATTCAATTGACTTATCAAACGGATTCACATCCCCGTTTGTGGCGTCTTCCATACAATCCGAGTTCGTGTTTTCAATAGATCGAGGGTCGCGGATTCCATCAATTCGTGGTTCAAATTCATTGTGAGGCTAGGGTTTGGATTTTCATCCTCAATTGTTCGTGTAACCTGATACTCCTGGGAAAACAACGCCATCGTCGTCATCTTGCCGGCGAGGATCGCATCAAGTGGTATCAAAGCTTCGGCTTTGTATCAGGTTCCAATTTATCCATTTAATTTTTGTGTATTTTAATTTTCGCCTTTTGAGAAAAAAAAAAGAAGTCGAAATTCAGCAAAAAAAAAAGAAAAAGAAAGAAAAAGACGCAAAAAAAAAAAGTTAAAAGGCGGGAAAAATTTTGGTGCTTTCGTTACATTTGATTGTGATATTTGGGTTGTTGGAGACGCGTATATTGCCTGGGGAGAAGTCGAAATTTTTTTCGAAAAATTTAAAATTTTCAAAATTTTCCGGCACATTTTAGTGAATTGTGATTGGTCTTTTGAGATCTCATTGTTGTGATTGTGTCCTAGTTTGATTTTCTTTGGAGAGGAAAACGTGTGGTAAAAGGCAAGAGTGTGTGAGATTATTAGAGTGAAAAGAGCCGATTGTGTGATACACGAGAGTAAACACGTGAGTTGCGAGTTAGATTTTATAGGATTCTTGTTTTTGTTGCTCATTTTTTATTTAATTCGCGTCATTGTTTAATTTTATTTCTTGTTTTGTTTATTGAGTAAAAAAAAAAGTCGATCAAAAAAAAAGAAAAAAAAAAAAAAGAAGTCGAACATGTCTAACAAAGGTGCAGGTACCAAAGATAAAGCCGCAGGAATGAGTGATGAGACGCTCACTACATTTGATCCGAAGAATACAGTGGAGGCCATTCAACAACATCTGATGAAGTTGTTCAAGACTGAGATGGCAACGTTGAATGAGAGACTCAACAAGGTGGAGACGTCATTACAGGAGCAATCCCAACAAGCTCCACAAGAGAACCGTGGCGGAAGAGGTGGAAGAGGCGGACGAGGGGCCCGGATAGAGGCTCGACGCTACCCACATATGGAGAGACAAAGGGCGGAATACTATGACACCGAGGGTGAAGATTCAGAGGAGGAGGATGGATATTCAACTACTGGAGGGAGGAAACATGGAAAAGCAAAGAATCGAGAAGATGACGACCTCGGCAACATCAAAATGAATGTGCCTTCATTCCAAGGTAAAAATGATCCAGCTTTGTACCTTGAATGGGAGCGCAAGATCGAGATGATGTTCGACTGTCACAACTATTCCGAGCTCAAGAAAGTGAAGTTGGCAGCAGTAGAGTTCTCAGACTATGCCATAGTATGGTGGGATCAGTTGATTTCCAACAGACGGCGTAATCTGGAACACCCAATAGAGACATGGGGAGAGATGAAGGCGGTGATGAGGAAGAGATTCGTGCCAAGCTATTACTACCGGGAGCTATACAACAAGCTACAAAATTTGAGACAAGGTACGAATAGTGTTGATGAATACTTCAAGGAGATGGAGGTTTCAATGATCCGAGCAAATGTGAAGGAAGATAGGGAGGCCACAATGGCTCGATTTTTAGCCGGTTTACATAGAGAGATCCGAGAAGTGGTGGAGTTGCAGCATTATGTGGAAATGGAGGACATGGTGCAAATGGCTATAAAGGTAGAGAACCAACTCAAGAGGAGGGGTAACAACAATCGATCGAGTTCTTCTACATGGAAGTCGAACTCAAATTCCAACGCAACCCCGTGGAAGGCTACAAATCAAGGGAAGAAAGATGAGAAGCAACCGTTCATTAAGCCGAAGACCGAGGTGCCTATAGTGACGGGATCAAGTAATCAAGACTCGTCGGGTAACCGAAACCGAGACATTAAGTGTTTTAAATGTCAAGGTAGAGGTCACATAGCCAACCAATGCCCAAACCGACGTGTGATGATCTTGAAGGACAATGGTGAGATTGTGACAGATGAAGAAGAAGTTGATCCGGAGATGCCGGGATTGTCCGAGTCGAGTGAAGATGAGGAGTACGCAGCACCCAACGCTCTCATTTTGGTTGCACGCAAGTCACTTAGCTTGCACACCAAGAGCGTCGATGATGAACAAAGGGAGAACATATTCCATACCCGATGCCACTTCAAGGATAAGGTATGCAGTATGATTATTGATGGAGGTAGTTGTACTAATGTTGCAAGTGTTGTGATGGTGACAAAATTAGGATTGCCGGTTCTCAAGCATCCTAAGCCATACAAGCTGCAGTGGTTGAACGACAGTGGAGAAACCAAGGTGAACAAGCAAGTTCGAGTGCCATTTCGGATTGGCAAGTATGAAGATGAAGTGTTGTGTGACGTTGTGCCTATGCAAGCGGGACACATCTTGCTAGGACGTCCATGGCAATTTGATAGGAGGGTGAAGCATGATGGCTTCACAAATAAGTACTCTTTCGTACTTAACAAGAAGACGGTGACACTAGCTCCTCTAACACCATCCCAAGTGTATGAGGACCAAGTGAAACTACAAGAGGAGGCCGATACCATGAGGAAGAAAGGAAAGGAGGCCAATGTTGGGAAGGAGGTGATCCAACACGCTTGTTTTGCCACAGCTAGCGATGTCAAATGGGCTGTGCAAAATGAGAAGCCGATGTACTTGATGATCCGCAGAGATATATTAATGAGTACTAACCAACTTGACCCATCTTTGCCTAGTTCTATTGTATCTCTTTTGCAGGAATTCAAAGATGTGTTTCCCGAAGAGATGCCACTGGGTTTGCCACCAATTAGAGGAATCGAGCACCAAATTGACTTTGTGCCCGATGCCACATTGTCAAATCGACCGGCCTATCAGAGCAACCCCGAGGAGACAAAAGAGCTAGAACGTCAAATACAAGAGCTATTGGAGAAAGGACAAGTGAGGGAGAGTTTGAGTCCATGTGCGAGTCCAGTTTTGCTCGTGCCAAAGAAGGATTCTTCTCTACGGATGTGTGTCGACTGCCGAGCCGTCAACAACATTACGGTAAAGTATCGACATCCCATTCCCCGTTTAGATGACATGTTAGATGAATTACATGGTGCACGCATATTTTCTAAGATAGACTTAAGAAGTGGGTACCATCAAATTCGCATCAAGGAAGGGGATGAGTGGAAAACGGCATTCATTACAAAATTAGGATTGTATGAATGATTAGTTATGCCGTTTGGTTTGACAAATGCTCCTAGTACATTTATGCGTCTTATGAACCATGTTTTACGTGCTTTTATAGGTAGATTCGTTGTGGTTTATTTTGATGACATATTGATTTATAGTAAGAGTGAAGAGGATCATGTAGAGCATTTGAAATTTGTTTTGCAAGCTTTGAGGAAAGAACAGTTGTATGCTAACTTAAAGAAATGCACCTTTTGTACGGATAAGGTTGTGTTTCTCGGCTTTGTTGTTAGCGCAGATGGAGTACAGGTGGACGAAGAGAAGGTTCGAGCCATCCAAAAATGGCCGACGCCAACAAATGCGGGAGAGGTTCAAAGTTTTCATGGACTTGCGAGCTTCTATCGTCGTTTTGTTCCACACTTCAGTAGTATTGCAGCACCCATGACTGAAGTGATCAAGAAGAATGTGGAATTCCAATGGGGAGAAGCGCAAGAAAGAGCATTTCAGACGCTTAAGGAGAAATTGACACATCCACCGGTACTATCTCTTCCAAACTTTGCTAAAACTTTTGAGATAGAATGTGATGCTTCTGGTGTTGGAATTGGTGCAGTGTTGATGCAAGAGATTCGACCCATTGCCTACTTCAGTGAGAAGCTTGGCGGCGCCACCGCAAACTACCCGACGTATGACAAGGAGTTGTATGCACTAGTGCGGGCATTGCAAACGTGGCAGCATTATCTATGGCCCAAAGAGTTCGTGATCCACACCGACCATGAATCATTAAAGCATTTGAAGGGGCAACACAAGTTGAACAAAAGACATGCCCGTTGGATGGAGTTTGTTGAGACATTTCCATACGTCATCAAGTATAAGCAAGGGAAGGAAAATGTAGTAGCCGACGCGCTATCGAGGAGGTACGCTTTACTATCCACTTTAGATGCTAAGTTACTTGGTTTTGAGTGCATTAAGAGCATGTACATTGATGATGATGATTTTAAGGATGTATATGTTGCATGTGAAGAATCTGGAGATGGAAAGTTTTATAGGCATGATGGATATTTGTTTAGAGAGAATAGGTTATGTGTGCCTAATTGTTCCATGCGTGAGCTTTTATTATTGGAATCACATGGTGGTGGTTTAATGGGGCATTTTGGGGTAGATAAGACCTTAGCTGTTTTGAATGAACATTTCTTCTGGCCTCATATGAAACGTGATGTGGAACGTTTGTGTGCTAAGTGTGTTACATGTAGACAAGCCAAGTCTAGAGTCCAACCACATGGTTTATACATGCCTTTGCCTATTCCTACATCACCTTGGATAGATATATCTATGGGTTTTATGTTAGGATTGCCTAGGAGTAAACGTGGTCATGATTCTATATTTGTGGTTGTGGATAGATTCTCTAAGATGGCACATTTTATAGCATGTTCTAAAACAAATGATGCTTCCTACATTGCTGATTTGTTCTTTAGGGAAGTTGTGCGTCTACATGGTATGCCTAAGACAATTATTTCTGATAGAGATGCTAAGTTCTTGAGTTATTTCTAGAAGACATTGTGGTGTAAGTTAGGAACTAAGTTATTATTTTCTACTACTTGTCACCCACAAACAGATGGTCAAACAGAAGTAGTAAATAGGACTTTATCTACTTTGTTAAGGGCTCTAATTAAAAAGAACATAAAAACTTGGGAGGAATGTTTGCCGCATGTTGAATTTGCATATAATAGGTATGTGCATTCTGCATCTCAGTTTTCACCATTTGAAGTTGCATATGGGTTTAATCCTTTAACCCCATTGGATTTAATTCCTTTGCCTGTGCATGAATATACTAATCTTGATGGGAAAAAGAAAGCTGATTTTGTGAGACAGATTCATGAAAGAGCTAGAGCAAACATTGAGAGACGGACTGAGCAGTATGCCGAGAAAGCCAATAAGGGGCGAAAGAGAGTAGTGTTCGAACCTGGTGAATGGGTTTGGTTACACATGAGAAAAGAGAGATTTCCGGCTCAAAGGCGTTCTAAGTTATTTCCTAGAGGGGACGGACCATTCTAAGTTGTAGAACGCATCAGTGATAATGCATACAAGTTGGACTTACCAGGTGAGTATAAAGTAAGTTCATCATTTAATGTTGCTGATTTAAGTCCTTTTAATGTAGGTGACGAGTTGGATTTGAGGACAAATCCTTTTCAAGAGGAGGGGAATGATACGACCCAAGCCAAGGAAATGTCCGATCCGATCAAAGTGCCGGAAGGGCCAGTTACACGATCAAGAACTAAGAGATTCAAGGAGAGTCTCAGTGGATTTATACAAGGAGCTGGACCCAAGAGGCATCAAAGAGACCCGTTGAAGGAGCTAAAGACGAGCATCGTTGGAAGACGAAGATCACATGCGAGTGCGGGACGACAGAAGGGCGCGGCCCGAGCACAAAGGAGGCGCGACCTGGGCGCGACCCGGGGACAGACACGGCGCGACCGCACGTCGATGCAGAGGGGTGAAAAGTACCCAGTGAGGTGCGGCCCGGTGACAGACGTGGCGCGACCTCACTCGCGCCCACCGAGGCGCGACCCGACCGACGGCGGCGCGACCGAGCCCGTGTCGCGCCTGTACGGGCGGTTCCAAATTTTGGCTTATTTTGTTTCCTAGTTTGTGTAGGATTTTATTTTGGGACTTGATATCTTGGACCAACTATATAAGACCTTGTGTCTCATTATTTTCATTAGACAACTTTGATATTAATTTAAAACGTGAGTTTTTTCACTTTTCTCTCTGAGAGAATTATCCGAGTTTCACAACACAACGTGAGATTCAATTGACTTATCAAACGGATTCACATCCCCGTTTGTGGCATCTTCCATACAATCCGAGTTCGTGTTTCCAATCGATCGAGGGTCGCGGATTCCATCAATTCGTGGTTCAAATTCATTGTGAGGCTAGGGTTTGGATTTTCATCCCCAATTGTTCGTGTAACCTGATACTCCTGGGAAAACAACGCCATCGTCGTCGTCTTGCCGGTGAGGATCGCATCACTAAGATGCTTGGTTTTGAGTCTATTAAAGCTTTGTATGTTGAGGACGCCTACTTCAGCCCCATATATGCTTCATGTAGCTCGAAATCTAGGTCATTTGATGGTTATTATGTGCATGATGGTTTTCTGTTCAAAGAGTCGAAGTTATGCATCCCTACTTGCTCTATGCGTGAGTTATTAGTGTTAGAATCGCATGCGGGAGGTTTAATGGATCACTTTGGTGTGCATAAGACATTGAACTTGCTGCATGAACACTTCTTTTGGCCGCATATGCGTAAGGATGTAGAGAATGTGTGTAGTCGTTGCATTACTTGTCGTCAAGCCAAATCCACTTCACACCCATTCGGACTATATTCGCCCCTACCCGCCCCTTCTTCTCCTTGGATTGATATTTCTATGGATTTCATCTTAGGATTGCCTAGATCTAGGTCAGGTAAGGATTCTGTGTTTGTTGTAGTTGATATGTTTTCCAAAATTGCTCATTTCATTGCATGTAGGAAAACTGATGATGCTATACATATTGCCAACTTGTTCTTTGTGCATGTTGTTAGATTGCATGGAATTCCTCGTACTATTGTTAGTGATAGGGATTCTAAGTTTTTAGGACATTTTTGGCGTGTTTTGTGGGGAAAATTAGGTACTAAGTTATTGTTTTCTACTGCATGTCATCCACAAACCGATGGTCAAACTGAGGTTGTGAATCGCACTTTAGGAGCTTTACTTAGGTCTCTGATTAAAAATAACTTGAAGTCATGGGAAGAATGTTTACCATATGCTGAATTTGCTTATAATCGTGTTGTGCATTCTTCTACTAACATGTCTCCTTTTGAGGTAGTTTATGGATTTAATCCGTTAACTCCTACTGATTTGTTGCCTTTACCCGTTGAGCATCTAACAAGTGTTAAAGGTATGAAGAGAGCTGATTTCATTCAAGAGATGCATGAGAAGGTACGTGCCCGGATTGAGCATCAAGGCTCAAGGATCGCCGCCGCACGCAACACGAGGCGCAAACGTGTCATCTTTCAGCCCGGAGATCGTGTTTGGGTACATCTAAGTCCTGCCCGATTTCCTAACTTGAGGAAGTCGAAGTTGTCGCCCCGTGGAGATGGTCCCTTCACTGTTCTAAGTCTGTTAATAATAATGCATACCGCATTAATCTACCTGGTGAGTATAAGTGTTCTTCTACGTTTAATGTAGCTGATTTATCTCCTTTTCTTGCAGATGAATTCGACCATGATGAGGATCCAAATTCGAGGACGAATTCTTTTCAGTAGGGGGGGAATGATGAGGACATCCATAGCAATGAGGAAGTCAATGAAGAGCTTCAATTCAAAGGACCCGTCACAAGACTACGAGCTAAGAAGTTGCAAGATTATTTGCAAGCAACAATTCGCAAGAAGCTCGAAGAAAAAGACGACGTGCAAGGAAGCTTGAAGATGATGAACTTGTTGACATTGGAAGATGGAGATCAAGGCATGGAGAATACAACATGAAGAAGTGCACATGTGCATGTGTGCGTGTGCATGAAGTTTCGGCCAAGATGGTGAAGCCCAAAATAATCGGCCCTTAATGATCCAATTAAGGGGATTGATTTATTAGACTATAGTATTTTATTTATTTAATTAAGACTATAGTTTAATTCAGTTTATTTAATTTATTTGGATGTAATTTTCGGCCCTCATAAGTCATAGGTTGACTAGGATTTTAGATAAGGCAAGATCTACAAGTTCTACCTTAAATAGAATTCTAGTTTAGGAAACTTCCAAGTCCAATCCTAGATTGATTTGGACTCTAGATTTTTGGCCCCTTTAGCTCTAATTTGCGGTCACCTATGTATTATAAATAGGTGATCCATGCTTCATTGTTACTTTAGACTATATTTGATTATTAAGCCTTTGCTTTCAATATCGTCTCTCCCCTTTTGATCTTTGTGAGTTTAGATAATTAAATTCATACTCTTAGATTTAGCAACTCTAAGTTTTACAAAGGGAATTCGCCGTCCACGTTCGAGGGATCGTCGAAAACTCGCTATCCGAAGAGCAACTTAAAGAATTTGGCCTTGTATACGTTCGAGATCCAAGGCAACTTTCGGGTTGTAATTCACATCACTTCCACCACCGCCGAACCACCTTCATGACGTCACCATCACCGCCGTTCGTCCGCCTCAAGACCAGCCACCATCGTGCCAAGATCGTGTTCCAATCGTTCATCGTCTTGTTCAAGCCGTAAGTCCGTCACAACTCTATCATACCCTATCTACTCAAGCCCTTCTAAACCCCAATCATCATCATCGAAATACTCCCCTAATTACCGTCCATATAACCGCCCCAAAACAGCCCATAACTCATTGGATTTGTGTTATTTTGTGTGTCATAGTTTAGATATTTTATTTAGTTTTTAGTCATCTAGTTCTTCCGCAAAATTTACTTTGATTATTTGAGTCACAGAAGACACAAAACTTACGTGTGTTCGTTCCTAGAGTCCGGGTCGTATCATAAAAGTGGTATCAAAGCCACGTCGGCTTTGGTTCGATTTTAGTGTCTCTATTTTATTTTTACGTTTGATCGAGTTGTAATTTAAATTCCGTATTATTCATTGTTCAAAAAAAAAAAGGCACGATCAAGAGATAAAAAAAAAAAGGAAACAAAAGAGCCGATCGAAAATTCAAAAAAAAAAAAAAGAGAAAAGAAAATTCATTGTTTCCTTTTAGTTCACTTTTATTTTTGGTACCTTCCTTTTGGTACTAGATCATAGTTGGTAATTACCTTAGTGAGTTTAACTTGTTTTTGGTAGTTTCCTTCTAAGTTGTTTTTATTTTTGGAACTTTCCATACAAGTTCTATTTCTTTTTGGTAACTTCCATAAGGAGTCTTATTTTATTTTTGGTTCATTCCTTCTAGAGTCTAGGCTAATTAAGGTATTTAGATTGTGTCACATAGATTGATACATATCCAAATCCCCTACTTACCTTATCTCTTTCTTATTTCCTTATCTATTCTATTTCTTTCCTTCTTCTATCTAGATTTATTTTTGGAATTCCTAAACCTATTTGGAACATCATTAATTGATCTACTTCTTTCCTTTCCTACCACCCACATAATCGACCAACACCCCTACACACACAAACAATCGGCCACCCCATTCCTATACCCTACCACATTCGGCCACCCCCATACCACACATACTCAACCCGTATCTCATCTACACATACCAAATTCATCTTGTTCCGAGAATAGCATTCCCGTCCTTCCTTAGAAAAAACCACACGAATTCCTACTTCCACATACACGATTTTCACACACTGTGCACCCATATATTGAGTGATACACTGATGAAGCCACGAAAAGCATTGAAGAACTTAATCTGGAGCTACAAATACGTGGTCCAATTACACGATTTCGAGCAATACAATTGCAAGGATTTTTCCAAGCATTTGTATGTAAGAAATTCGAAGATGACAAAGATGTTGAGAGCAACTCCAAAATTGTTACTTTGCTAGTAATTAAAGATTGGAGATCAAGGTTTGAAGAAGAGAACATGAAGAACTCGTCGAGTTGTGCATGCGTGCACGAGATCAGATTTTTGGCCCTTTAATTAATTTAATTAGGGGTTGAATTTTATTTAGACTATAGTATTTATTTAATTATGTTAGACTATAGTTTAGTTCAGATTTTATTTATTTATTTATTAATTTTCGTCCATAAGTTGATAGAGTTTGACTAGAATTGTATTTAAGGCAATTTCCTACCTTGAATAGAATTCTAGCTTAGGGAACTTCCTAGTATAGTTAGAGATCCCTTTTGGATCAGTTTTTAGGCCCTTTTTCCTTCTTATTTTCGTCCCCCCTAAGCCTATAAATAGGGGATCCATGTAACATTGATACTTTAGACTTTATTTGAATTATTAAGCTTTGCTTTCAATATTGTCTCAACCCCCATTTAAATCTTTGTGAGTTTTGATTTAAAATTCATATTCTTGGAGCTGGCAACTTTGAGTCTTATTCAAGGATATTGCTTAATCCACTTGAGGGATTAACCGGTATTCGCTACTTGAAGATCAACTTAAAGAATTTGGCCTTGTGTACGTTCGAGATTCAAGGCAACTTTCGGGTTGTGATTCGCATCTACCAATCACCACCGTCCATGATGTGACCCGGACAATGTATCCAAGACACGAGATTTATGTACGCGGAAGACTTCAAGAACGAACTACGTCAGCTTAGAAAATAATGGAATCAATCCGACTCAGAATACGATAAAACTTACTAGTATTACGTAGACACGAACTAGGACTCGATTGGAACACTTGGATGGTGGCTGGAACTCGGCGGTGGTGATGGTCACGGCGACGGATGACGGCGGTATTGATGGTGTTGGCGGCGGCGGTGTGGTCGAAGGATAGGTTAGATTCGGCGAACCCGTGTTGATTAACCCGAACGCGCACGTCTAGCTTCTCCGGATAGCAATTCTCCCAAGTACTTGAACGCACCCTGAAGAACTTGAATAGGACTATTGGGTTGCTAAAACAATAGAACTTTGAAGATAAAATTTCGATCAACAAAAGATCTTGAGACAGATTGAGAAATAACTCTTGAATTCTTGCAATTGTCTGATTTATGAATGTCACAGGGTGCTCCTATTTATAGGAGAGCATATGAACGAAAATTAACCCTAATTAACTAGATAAACATCAAAAAATACTAATCCTAATCAATCTAGGATAAAATCAAAAGATACCAAAAATAAGATAACAAAAATCTATCTAAATCTAACTAGATAAGGATAAATCCTAACTAACTTTGGGCCTCTTATTTTCGCCACTTTTGGACCTTTAATAACACAATATGGGCTGCAATATATCATAAATAATTCGTGGCCCATATGTATTATTCTTGCCACCTTTGCATGAAAAACAGCATCTCCCGATTTCCCATGCAAACGCGTATAACTTTTAATGCACACGTCCAAATGGCGTCATTCTTCTTCTCATGTCTTCATGCTTCCTTCTTCATCATCAAATGATAGCATGTTGACCAATCTCGGGCTGAATATTTGATCTTCATGGGCTGCCCAAAATATCTGAATATTTTCATGCACTTGTGTTCTTCAAATCTTGATCTCCAATCTTTAATCTTGGACAACATGATTATCTTTGAAGCTCTCAATGGCATTCTTGGATTTGATTCTTTTATGCTTTTCGGGTTCGTATCATTCCCCTCCTCTTGAAAAGAATTCGTCCTCGAATTCGAATCTCCGGGATCAAAGACGAACGTGAATGGATCATCAATCTTTCTTTGCACAAACCCAACTTTCAATGGAATAACTTCAACAACCTGTAAGATATAGATAGCACAAGAAAATGGTTGACAAATGATGTTAGAATTCGGCAGCTCCTCCATGCTTGCTTGATCGAATTCTTTGTAATCTTCAACCATTGCTCCACTGATGTCATTCTCCTTTTCAAAACAAGGCTGTATCTCCATCAACTTCTCAACTTCTTTGGATTCCTTAACGGCGGAAACAATCTCTATTTCTTCTCTCTCGACTACTCCAACATCTTCACAAGTAGCAACATCTATCAATTCATCAATAGGCGCATCAACTGAAATTGTTACCTCGAAAGTAGAATCTTCTTTGATGGCAACGATCTCAGATGGTAACTCAACGTGGATCTCCTCTTGAATGTCGCTGGCTTGGTTTGGCATATCCATGACTGGCTGAACTGGTGATGCAGGCCGTGTAGGTGGTACATAGGTACGTAGAAACTTCTCAAATGACTCAGGTTCGCTCCAACGAAATGGGGCTGTTTGGCGATGAGCTTTAGGTGACAACTCTACATTTGACTTTACTTGAACCACTTCATTTTGCCTCATCTCTAGACTCTCCAACCACTTCTCTATCTCAATGGCATATTGCACCATGTCTTTCAACTTGTCGAAGTGATACAATGCTACCTTTTCTCGGATTTCCCTTCGTAGACCAGCTAGGAATCTATCCATGGTATCTTCTAGATACTCCTCTATATCAGCTCGTCTCATGGCTTCAATCATTTTGTAGTAGTAGTCATTTACACTTCGATCTCTTTGTCTAAGCTTGTATAGCTTTTCCTCCAACTCCCATTGGTAGTGGTCTGGAATGAAGCGTTTCCGCATCAAGTCTTTCAACTCACGCCATGTGTCGATAGGTGGAAGGTGATCTCGGTGGCATCGATTTTGTTGGAATTCCCACCATGTTGCTGCGTAGTCTTTAAACTCCAATGTGGCTAATTGCACCTTCTTTGGCTCGGGGAAGTAGTGATACTTAAAAATCTTATCAACTCTGCATTCCCAATCTAGGTACACTTCTGGATCATATAGACCTTCAAACTCTGGGATGGTTATCTTGTTGCGGTGTAAACCATCGGTATCTCTGAATCGATTTGGGCGGACTCGAACTGGATTCATCTTAACAGTGTAGGTAAACCTGCTGATGGGTGTACGGGGTGTATGGGTGTATGGGTGTATGGGTGTATGGGTGTATGGACTATGTGGTGTATAAGGTGAACCGGGTGTATATGGGTGTGGATTGGGTAATTCGAATCCCCTTGGGTGTAGGAATCAAATTAGATGTGGATAAGTAAGAAAGATCTTGAAGAGATATGGATGAGGATGGAAGAAATCTAAACAAGGAAGGAAATCTAATGGATGTGGAAAAAGGATTTTGGATGTGTTTGACCAATGTGAACACAATCTAAAGATCCCTAAAAATAAGGAAACAAATCTAAACACAAGGTAAAATCGAATCCAACAAGGATTTAAATCTGATTTTCGTTTTTTTTTTTTTTTTTCCGGCGACTTTTTTTTTTTTTTTTTTTTGCCGATGTCTTTTGCTCTCTTTTGTTTTTCAATGAATATGAATCAGATTACAAAAGACTCGAAATAATACGAAAGTTAAATGACACGTAAGACAGATAACTGACACGTATTTGACACGTCGGATTGAACCACGACCAGCAGAGCTGACGTGGCTCTGATGCCAAATTTATGATGTGACCCGGACAATGTATCCAAGACACGAGATTTATGTACGCGGAAGACTTCAAGAACGAACTACGTCAGCTTAGAAAATAATGGAATCAATCCGACTCAGAATACGATAAAACTTACTAGAATTACGTAGACACGAACTAGGACTCGATTGGAACACTTGGATGGTGGCTGGAACTCGGCGGTGGTGATGGTCACGGCGACGGATGACGGCGGTATTGATGGTGTTGGCGGCGGCGGTGTGGTCGAAGGATAGGTTAGATTCGGCGAACCCGTGTTGATTAACCCGAACGCGCACGTCTAGCTTCTCCGGATAGCAATTCTCCCAAGTACTTGAACGCACCCTGAAGAACTTGAATAGGACTATTGGGTTGCTAAAACAATAGAACTTTGAAGATAAAATTTCGATCAACAAAAGATCTTGAGACAGATTGAGAAATAACTCTTGAATTCTTGCAATTGTCTGATTTATGAATGTCACAGGGTGCTCCTATTTATAGGAGAGCATATGAACGAAAATTAACCCTAATTAACTAGATAAACATCAAAAAATACTAATCCTAATCAATCTAGGATAAAATCAAAAGATACCAAAAATAAGATAACAAAAATCTATCTAAATCTAACTAGATAAGGATAAATCCTAACTAACTTTGGGCCTCTTATTTTCGCCACTTTTGGACCTTTAATAACACAATATGGGCTGCAATATATCATAAATAATTCGTGGCCCATATGTATTATTCTTGCCACCTTTGCATGAAAAACAGCATCTCCCGATTTCCCATGCAAACGCGTATAACTTTTAATGCACACGTCCAAATGGCGTCATTCTTCTTCTCATGTCTTCATGCTTCCTTCTTCATCATCAAATGATAGCATGTTGACCAATCTCGGGCTGAATATTTGATCTTCATGGGCTGCCCAAAATATCTGAATATTTTCATGCACTTGTGTTCTTCAAATCTTGATCTCCAATCTTTAATCTTGGACAACATGATTATCTTTGAAGCTCTCAATGGCATTCTTGGATTTGATTCTTTTATGCTTTTCGGGTTCGTATCAGTCCAGCCGCCTTCAACAACATCCATCATCATCTTCGTCCATCTCAACATCCTTCCAAGAATTCATAGTTCGAGTATCAAGCCATTCCAAGCCGTTCCGGATCAGATTTGCATATACGTGTTCTACGCGACGTTTGGAGCACATAAAACGTAAGTTCATCCAATCCTTATCATACCCTATCTACCTTAGCCATTCTTCACCCTAACATCACACACGAAATCCTCTCCATAATTCTAGCCCCTATACACGTTCCATTCCAGCCCTTACGCCCTTGGTTTGTGTTACATAGTTCGTGTCGTTCTCTACGTACTCTAGTTGTCTAGTTTGTCGTAATTTTCATTGTTTATCGAGTCGGATTGAAGCCCTTCATTTAGTTGACGTGTTTCGTTCCTAAGTCTTCCGCTACGTTATTAATATCGTCCTAGGTCGTTCGTCTGGGTCGTATCATAAATTTGGCATCAGAGCCACGTCAGCTCTTCTGGTCGTGGTTCAATCCGACGTGTTATTATTATCCTACGTGTCGTCTTACGTGTCTTCTTTATTTTTTATTTTATCGAGTTGTAATAGCATAGCTATCAATTGAAAAAAAAAAAGAGCATCGACAAAAAAAAAAGAGAGAAAAAAAGCCGTCGAAAAAAAAAAAGAAAAAAAAATCGGATAAAAAAAAAAAATCCGAAAATTAAAAAAAAAAAAAAAAGAGGTATATTCATTGTTTCCTTTTGTGTTTCTTTAATTTTGGTACCTTCCTTTTTAGTACTAAATCATAGTTGGTAATTTCCTAGTGAGTCTTTTCTTATTTTTGGTAGTTTCCTTCTAGTTTTATTTTATTTTTGGAACTTTCCTTCTAAGATCTATTTTAATTTTGGTAGTTTCCTTTTAGGATAATTCCTTAGTTGGTAACTTCCTTTAGAGTCTTATTTTATTTTTGGAACTTTCCTTCCAAGTTTTTATTTTATTTTGGTAGTTTCCTTTTGAGTTGTAATTTATTTTTAGTTCTTTCCTTTTAGAGTCTAGTTCAATTAGGATATTTAGATTGTGTCACAATTGTGTAACACTTTCCAAATTACCTAATCCTTCTTTCCTTTTCCTTCCTATTTCTTTCCTTCTACCTTTGGGATTTATTTTTGGATTCCTATTCTATTTAGGACTTCAAAAATACATCTAATTCTTTCCTTATCTTGATTTCTTCCATTCCAATCCTTTCAAACC
The DNA here is from genome assembly GCA_026008535.1 of Perilla frutescens. NCBI lineage: Eukaryota > Viridiplantae > Streptophyta > Magnoliopsida > Lamiales > Lamiaceae > Perilla > Perilla frutescens. The sequence goes on from BRKX01000014.1 coordinate 47,569,237, forward strand.
TTCCATATACTCCCCCATACCCATTAATTTTCGTCCCCTATACCTTATAGAGTTCGAAAATTTCAGCCTTAGTCACATACACCCATGCACCATGCTCCTCATGGCCCGTACACCATATACATCCAATTATCACCATCTCTACCGCAACAACAACATGATCATACCTGAGTTTGAAGGTCTATACTATCCCGACATCTATTTGGATTGGGAACGCAAAGTAGACAAACTTTTTGAGTGCTATGACTTCCCCGAGAAAAAGAAAGTGCAGCTAGTTTCATCAAAGTTTAAAGGCTACGCAACAACATGGTGGGAATTCCAGCAGAATCGGTGCCATAGAGATCACCTTCCACCTATCGACACATGGCGTGAGTTGAAAGATTTGATGCGGAAACGCTTCATTCCAAACCACTACCAATGGGAGTTGGAGGAAAAGCTATACAAGCTTAGACAAAGAGATCGAAGTGTAAATGACTACTACAACAAAATGATTGAAGCCATGAGACGAGCTGATGTAGAAGAATATCCAGAAGACACCATGGATAGATTTCTAGCTGGTCTACGAAGAGCAATCCGTGAAAGAGTAGCAATGTACCGCTTCGACGAGTTGGAAGACATGGTGGAATACGCCATCCGGATAGAAAAATGGCTAGAAGAACTAGAGATGAAGTCAAAAGAAGAGGTTCAAGTAGAGTCAAATGTAGAGTTGTCACCTAGAGCTCATCGCCAAACAGCCCCATTTCGTTGGAGCGAACCTGAGTCATTCGAGGAGTTTCTACATACATATGTGCCACCTACACGACCTGCATCACCAGTTCAGCCGGTCATGAATGTGCCAAGCCAAGCCAGCAACATTCAAGAAGAGATCCACGTTGAGTTACCATCTGAGATCGTTGCCATCAAAGAAGATTCTACTTTTGAGGTAACAATTTCAGTTGATGCATCTATTGAAGAACTGATCGATGTTGCAACTTGTGAGAATGTTGAAGAAGAAGAGAAGGTTGTTGAAGAGCTTGATCTAGAAGAGTGGGATCAACCTTTGAGTGAAGAAGGAGAAGAAGAAATGGAGATCATTACTGCAGTTGAAGAAGTTGAAGAGTTGTTGGAGATACAACCTTGTAATGAAAAGGAGAATGATATCCGTGAGACAATGGTTGAAGATCATGAAGAGCTCGAACAAGCTAGCATGGCAGATCCATCAATTTCTAACTTTTTTTGTCAACCGTTTTCTTGTGATATCTTTATTCTACAGGTTGTTGAAGAAATTCCATTGGAAGTTGATGTACCACCAGATTTGATCGTGAATGCCATGACAAGGCAAACTTTGGAGCTAGAGTTTCGGCCATTTGACACCAAGTTGATGTGCACGTTCCTGAAGATGTGTTTTATGCACCTTGTGCAAAATGAGTTCGTTGATCAGTTCGTGTTCGTCTTTGATCCCGGAGCTTTGAATTCGAGGACGAATTCTTTTCAAGAGGAGGGGAATGATGAAGCCACGAAAAGCATTGAAGAACTTAATCTGGAGCTACAAATACGTGGTCCAATTACACGATTTCGAGCAATACAATTGCAAGGATTTTTCCAAGCATTTGTATGTAAGAAATTCGAAGATGACAAAGATGTTGAGAGCAACTCCAAAATTGTTACTTTGCTAGTAATTAAAGATTGGAGATCAAGGTTTGAAGAAGAGAACATGAAGAACTCGTCGAGTTGTGCATGCGTGCACGAGATCAGATTTTTGGCCCTTTAATTAATTTAATTAGGGGTTGAATTTTATTTAGACTATAGTATTTATTTAATTATGTTAGACTATAGTTTAGTTCAGATTTTATTTATTTATTTATTAATTTTCGTCCATAAGTTGATAGAGTTTGACTAGAATTGTATTTAAGGCAATTTCCTACCTTGAATAGAATTCTAGCTTAGGGAACTTCCTAGTATAGTTAGAGATCCCTTTTGGATCAGTTTTTAGGCCCTTTTTCCTTCTTATTTTCGTCCCCCCTAAGCCTATAAATAGGGGATCCATGTAACATTGATACTTTAGACTTTATTTGAATTATTAAGCTTTGCTTTCAATATTGTCTCAACCCCCATTTAAATCTTTGTGAGTTTTGATTTAAAATTCATATTCTTGGAGCTAGCAACTTTGAGTCTTATTCAAGGATATTTGATATGACCCGAACTCTAGGAACGAACACACGTCGACACACGTAAGTTTTTGTGTCTTCTATGACTCAAATAAATCAAAGAAAATATGCGGAAGAATTATTGAACAAACTAGACGACTAAGACTCAACTAAAATACCTAGACAATGACACACGAAATAACACAATATCCAAACAATATGGGGGCTATTTTTGGACGATTATGATGATGATGTGGAGGATGGAATTTCGATGGTGTGTATTGGTTTAGAATGGCTTGAGTAGATAGGGTATGTTAGAGATACGATGGACTTACGGATTGAACGGGATGACGATGAACTTGAACACGATGGGGCTGGTCTTGAGACGGATGTAGATGTTGATGATTGACGTCGATTATGGCTGGATGGTCGTTGGTTTGTAGATGTGAATTACAACCCGAAAGTTGCCTTGAATCTCGAACGTACACAAGGCCAAATTCTTTAAGTTGTTCTTCGATAGCGAGTTTCCGACGATCCCTCGAACGTGGACGGCGAATTCCCTTTGTAAAACTTAGAGGTGCTAAATCTAAGAGTATGAATTTAATTATCTAAACTCACAAAGATCAAAAGGGGAGAGACGATATTGAAAGCAAAGGCTTAATAATCAAATATAGTCTAAAAAAATAATGTTACATGGATCCCTTATTTATAGGCATAATAGGGACGAAAATAATAAGCTTAAAAGGCCTAAAAATTGATCCAAAAGGGATCTCTAACTATACTAGGAAGATACCTAAACTAGAATTCTATTCAAGGTAGGAAATTGCCTTAAATACAATTCTAGTCAAACTTGACCTCGTTATGGACGAAAATTAACAAATAATTAATTAAAAATCTGATCTAATTAATTAAATACCATAGTCTAATTAAATACTATAGTCTAAATAAATCAATCCCTTAATTAAATAACTAAGGGGGACGAAAACTCCATGCAACTTGTCTATCCAATGTGAATCTGCCATGCATGCACAACTTGATGAGTTCTATCTTCATGCATTGCTCTTCAAATCTTGATCTCCAATCTTTGATTATTAAAGGAGTAACAATCTTGGGATCCTCTAATGGCAGCTTTGAATGGACCGATTTGATGCTTACTATGGTCTTATCATTCCCCTCCTCTTGAAAAGAATTCGTCCTCGAATTCGAGCGGCTTGGATCGAAAACGAACACGAACTGATCATCAATCTCTTTTAGATCAAGCTTCAACTTCATGGGATGCATGGACATAGTAACCACGAATAAGTCTGGTGGAACATCAATAACATGTGGTACATCTTTGGCAACCTGTAAGATTAAAACATTAAAAGTACAAGGTTGACAAAAAATGTTAGAAATCAGCGGCTTCTCAATACTAGGTTGATCGAGCTCGTTATGATCTTCAACCATTGCTTCACGATTGTCATTCTCCTTTTCAAAACATGGTTGTACTTTCATCACATCTCCTTTATCTTCAGTTTCGAACTGCTCTTCATCTTTGGCCTCTTCAACTGTATCATGGATCTCCATGTTCACAATTTGTAGTTTGTCCTCCATACAATCTTTAGGATCGATAATCTCCATGGACGAAACTCCCAAATTGCAATCTTCTAGAACTAACTCCTCCAAAATTGGCATCTCCACATTTGTTGATTCTTTCATGTCTACTTCCGGCTTAGATTCTTCAACTATCTCATTTTCTAAGCACATAGAAACAGATGGCGATGAGATAATAGGTACTTCAATGAAGTCTAGAATAGGTACCTTGGAAATAGAAGCATCATGGGTGGCAATGCTCGACTCTACTTGAACCTCCTCTTTTGACTTCATCTCTAGTTCCTCTAGCCACTTTTCTATCCGAATGGCGTATTCCACCATGTCTTCCAACTCGTCGAAGCGGTACAATGCTACTCTTTCACGGATTGCCCTTCGTAGACCAGCTAGAAATCTATCCATGGTGTCTTCTGGATATTCTTTTACATCAGCTCGTCTCATGGCTTCAATCATTTTGTTGTAGTAGTCATTTACACTTCGATCTCTTTGTCTAAGCTTGTATAGCTTTTCTTCCAACTCCCATTGGTAGTGGTCTGGAATGAAGCGTTTCCGCATCAAATCTTTCAACTCACGCCATGTGTCGATGGGTGGAAGGCGATCTCTGTGGCACCGATTCTGCTGGAATTCCCACCATGTTGTTGCGTAGCCTTTAAATTTTGAAGAAACTAGCTGCACTTTCTTTTTCTCGGGGAAGTCATAGCACTCAAAAAGTTTTTCTACTTTGCATTCCCAATCCAAATAGATGTCGGGATAGTATAGACCTTCAAACTCAGGTATGATCATGTTGTTGTTGCGGTAGAGATGGTGAGAATTTGGTGTATATGGTGTATGGGTATACGGAGTATGATTGGTGTATGGGTACATGGTGTATGGATCATATAGGTGTATGGGGGTATGGTCCGGATGGTGTACGGGTGGTGTATGTGAACTAGGGCAGATTTTCAAACTCTAAAGGGTATAGGGGACGAAAATTAATGTGTATGGGGGAGTATATGGAAGGTTTGAAAGGATTGGAATGGAAGAAATAAAGATAAGGAAAGAATTAGATGTATTTTTGAAGTTCCCAAATAGTGTAGGAATCCAAAAATAAATCTAAGTAGAAGAAGGAAAGAAATAGAATAGATAAGGAAGAAAGAAAGAGATAAGGTAAGTAGGGGATTTGGATATGTATCAATCTATGTGACACAATCTAAATACCTTAATTAGCCTAGACTCTAGAAGGAATGAACCAAAAATAAAACAAGACTCTTATGGAAGTTACCAAAAAGAAATAGAACTTGTATGGAAAGTTCCAAAAATAAAAACAATCTAGAAGGAAACTACCAAAATAAGTTGAGACTCACTAGGTAATTACCAACTATGATCTAAATCCAAAAAGAAAGTACCAAAAATAAAAATTGGACAAAAAGGAATCAAAGAATTTTCGTTTTTTTTTTTTTTTTTTTTTTAATTTCGGATTTTTTTTTTCTTTTTTTTTTTATCTGATTTTTTTTTTTTTTTTGACAATTCGATCGGCTTTTCTCTTCTTTTTTTTTTTATATGATCGTGCCTCTTTTTTTTTGTAACAATGAACAATACGGAAATTAAATTACAACTCGATCAAACGAAAAATAAAATAAAAGACGACACAAAAATCGAACCAAAGCCGACGTGGCTTTGATACCACTTTTATGATATGACCCGAACTCTAGGAACGAACACACGTCGACACACGTAAGTTTTTGTGTCTTCTATGACTCAAATAAATCAAAGAAAATATGCGGAAGAATTATTGAACAAACTAGACGACTAAGACTCAACTAAAATACCTAGACAATGACACACGAAATAACACAATATCCAAACAAGATGGGGGCTGTTTTTGGACGATTATGATGATGATGTGGAGGATGGAATTTCGATGGTGTGTATTGGTTTAGAATGGCTTGAGTAGATAAGGTATGTTAGAGATACGATGGACTTACGGATTGAACGGGATGACGATGAACTTGAACACGATGGGGCTGGTCTTGAGACGGATGTAGATGTTGATGATTGACGTCGATTATGGCTGGATGGTCGTTGGTTTGTAGATGTGAATTACAACCCGAAAGTTGCCTTGAATCTCGAACGTACACAAGGCCAAATTCTTTAAGTTGTTCTTCGATAGCGAGTTTCCGACGATCCCTCGAACGTGGACGGCGAATTCCCTTTGTAAAACTTAGAGGTGCTAAATCTAAGAGTATGAATTTAATTATCTAAACTCACAAAGATCAAAAGGGGAGAGACGATATTGAAAGCAAAGGCTTAATAATCAAATATAGTCTAAAAAAATAATGTTACATGGATCCCTTATTTATAGGCATAATAGGGACGAAAATAATAAGCTTAAAAGGCCTAAAAATTGATCCAAAAGGGATCTCTAACTATACTAGGAAGATACCTAAACTAGAATTCTATTCAAGGTAGGAAATTGCCTTAAATACAATTCTAGTCAAACTTGACCTCGTTATGGACGAAAATTAACAAATAATTAATTAAAAATCTGATCTAATTAATTAAATACCATAGTCTAATTAAATACTATAGTCTAAATAAATCAATCCCTTAATTAAATAACTAAGGGGGACGAAAACTCCATGCAACTTGTCTATCCAATGTGAATCTGCCATGCATGCACAACTTGATGAGTTCTATCTTCATGCATTGCTCTTCAAATCTTGATCTCCAATCTTTGATTATTAAAGGAGTAACAATCTTGGGATCCTCTAATGGCAGCTTTGAATGGACCGATTTGATGCTTACTATGGTCTTATCAATATTGCTTAATCCACTTGAGGGATTAACCGGTATTCGCTACTTGAAGATCAACTTAAAGAATTTGGCCTTGTGTACGTTCGAGATTCAAGGCAACTTTCGGGTTGTGATTCGCATCTACCAATCACCACCATCCAGCCGCCTTCAACAACATCCATCATCATCTTCATCCATCTCAACATCCTTCCAAGAATTCATAGTTCGAGTATCAAGCCATTCCAAGCCGTTCCGGATCAGATTTGCATATACGTGTTCTACGCGACGTTTGGAGCACATAAAACGTAAGTTCATCCAATCCTTATCATACCCTATCTACCTTAGCCATTCTTCACCCTAACATTACACACGAAATCCTCTCCATAATTCTAGCCCCTATACACGTTCCATTCCAGCCCTTACGCCCTTGGTTTGTGTTACATAGTTCATGTCGTTCTCTACGTACTCTAGTTGTCTAGTTTGTCGTAATTTTCATTGTTTATCGAGTCGGATTGAAGCCCTTCATTTAGTTGACGTGTTTCGTTCCTAAGTCTTCCGCTACGTTATTAATATCGTCCTAGGTCGTTCGTCTGGGTCGTATCATACACGACTGGTAAAATCAAGAGCGAAAACAAACGAGAGAAAGTGAGATTGTGAGGTCCTACCTTGTTTTCTTTTACGTTTGTTCATTTTGTAGGTATCATGAAGAAAGGAACCCGCTCCGAATCATCCTCTACACCTCCAGTCGACCCCCAGTCGACCTTGCCTCCTTTGGACCCGTCCAAAGATCCATCCAAAGCACCCATGGAGTCATCCTCGGATCCACCCGCACCGTGGGATCCCAAGTACCACTTTGAGTCACAGAAGACACAAAACTTACGTGTGTCGACGTGTGTTCGTTCCTAGAGTCCGGGTCGTATCACCTTTTGAGTACAAAATTGGGACATTCGAGAATTCACATATTCCCCGCCATTGTCAGATCGAAGAATCTGAACAATGGTCTAGAACTGAGTGTTGACAAGGGCACAAAAATGGGTAAACTTATCAAATACCTCAGATTTATTTTTTAAAAAATAAATCCAAGTCATACGAGAACAGTCATCAATAAACAACAGAAAATACTGAAATTCAGGACCCCCAAGAACAGGGGCAGGACCCCAAACATCAGAATGAACTAAGGAGAAAATAGACTTCACACGGGTATTATTAAACTTGAAAGACTGTCGGTGGCTTTTGGCCAAAAAACAAGTATCACAATGCATGTCTTTAGAAGTAACAATACTAGGAAATAACAGTTTAAGATAACTAATAGAGGGGTGCCCTAACCGACGATGCCAAAGCCACGCCTCTCGGTTACCAGGTCCGTGAGTTAGCATTGCAACACCTTTTGGAGCTATCTCATCCACATAGTATAACCCACGTCGTTCAGTGCCACGTCCAATAATCTCCCCCGTCCTGATATCCTGTAACAAATAGAAATGTGGCTGCATTAGAAGTGTACAATTTAATTCCCTGGTAACATGGCTTATGGAGAGGAGTTTATGTGACAGGGTAGGAACAAATAAACAGTTAGACAACTGAAGTGTGGGAGATAGATTAACAGTGCCAGCCCCTTGAACCGGTACAAGGTCTCCATTTGCTGTCTGAACATGGGATTTTTGTGGAACTGTAGGTTTGACAATATCTGAGATGTCAAAAGTCATGGTATCTGTAGCTCCATAGTCAAAAATCCATTGTTTATTTTTCCTGTCATGTAAATCAGGTACGGTATATGCCTCGGAAATATCATTAATAAGAACCTGAAAAGAATTAGTACACAAAAAAGGAGGGTTTTTGGTTTTTTTAAATGTTGAGGGCAGCCATGTAATTTCGTTGAATTCTGAATTTCTACACACTTCCATATTCCCATTTAATTTTGGATTTCCCCAAAAATTATTTGAGGCATTTACGGGCTCAATTGATTTAGCCCTAGCCCTATTACCTCCACAATCCGCCGCACCACAATCTGCCGCATTTGCCTCTGCAACTCCAACTTCTGTCCTTCCCTCACGCCGAGCTATCCCGGAGCTGCCCGCCTCGGCGTTGGTGGCCCGGTCGGCGGCTACTGCTGCGGCGACACTACCGCCTCTGTTGCGGGCTTGATTCGGCGCTTTGGTTCGCTTGGTATCGTCCCACCATTCTGGGTAACCCACCAATTGAAAACACGATTCTCTCATGTGTTTCTTCATACCACAATGAGAGCATACCATTTTGCTTTTATCTTCATCAGTCGGCCGAGTCCCCCTGCCTCTGTAACCTCTCTGTTGTTTGTCCCGCGCCGCTAAGCCAAACCCTAAACCCGATGATGTGTCTCGATTCTCCTCGGAGATTACCGGCCGAAGGATTTGGTCCCTGGCAGTCTCCCGGCGTATCATAGCATATGCCGCTTCAACTGAGGGTAACGGGTCTTTCTTCAAAATCTCTTTCTTTATGGGTTCATATCTGTCATGAAGGGACATGAGAAATTGGTATATTCATTGGGTTTGAACGATTCGATTATACGTCTCGATATCTTTCGGGCATTCCATTGGGTTTGGTTCTCTTCTGTCGATAGACATCCATATTCCTTGTATTTTTGCCCAGATTTCCTCTAACGATGCTTCCCCCTATTTTAAAGTGTTTGCTCTTTGATGTAAATCGAAGACCTGCAGAGAATCCGTTCCGCTTCCGTATGTGAGGGCTAGGCTGTCCCAAACAGCTTTAGATGTTGGGTGTTTGGAGACTGTATTCATGAGGTTTGATTCCATGTTCTGTATCAGCCATGTAAAGACACACTGATCGTCTTGTTCCCATCTTTTGTAGGCTGGATCACTTGTCAATGGTGGTTCTGGGTCTCCAGTACTGTATGACGACTTGCCCCTTCCTCCGATGGCCTTTTTCATCAAGATAGACCATAATGGATAATTATCGCCACTCAGTATGTTTAGAGTTTCTGTGGTTTGGGTTTGCAGACCAAGGCTATTTCGTAGCATTGTCGCAAGTTGTAAAGTTAATTCATCTGGGACATTCCCAGTAATGGAATTATTTGTGGTTTCGTTTGCTGACATTTTGTTTTGTTTGGGTGCAGAGATAATGAACTTAGCAAAAGGTTGAGAAAGGTTTAGGAACGATGATGATTATCGATCTGAGTTTCTTGGTTGATCGCCTGCTCTGATACCATGTTAAATGGTATAGACGCCATTGGAAGAGAAAGATAGATAGATAGTTAAGAGAAGTAATTCTGTATATTGATACGACCCAAGCCAAGGAGATGTCCGATCCAATCAAAGTACCGGAGGGGCCAGTTACACGATCAAGAGCTAAGAGATTCAAAGAGAGTCTCAGTGGATTTATACGAGAAGTCTGGACCCAAGAGGCGTCAAAGAGATCCGTCGAAGGAGTTGAAGCCGAGCATCGTTGGAAGATGAAGATCACATGTGAGTGTGAAACGGAGGGGCGGCGCGGCCCGAGCACGGGGGAGGCGCGACCGAGGCGCGACCCGGTGACAGACATGGCGCGACCGAGCGTCGATGCAGAGGGGTGAAAAGTACCCAGTGAGGCGCGGCCCAATGACAGACGCGGCGCGACCTCACTCGCGCCCACCGAGGCGCGACCCGACCGAAGGCGGCGCGACCGAGCCCGTGTCGCGCCTGTACGGGCGGTTCCGAATTTTGGCTTATTTTGTTTCCTAGTTTGTGTAGGATTTTATTTTGGGACTTGATGTCTTGGACCAACTATATAAGACCTTGTGTCTCATTATTTTCATTAGACAACTTTGATATTAATTTAAAACGTGAGTTTTTCACTTTTCTCTCTGAGAGAATTATCCGAGTTTCACAACACAACGTGAGATTCAATTGACTTATCAAACGGATTCACATCCCCGTTTGTGGCGTCTTCCATACAATCCGAGTTCGTGTTTCCAATTGATCGAGGGTCGCGGATTCAACCAATTCGTGGTTCAAATTCATTGAGAGGCTAGGGTTTGGATTATCATCCCCAATTGTTCGTGTAACCTGATACTCCTGGGAAAATAACGCTATCGTCGTCGTCTTGCCGGCGAGGATCGCATCATATATTGTGTCCAATAGAGAAATTAGAAAGCTGCTTTTAAAGATAAGAGGTTGTACAATAAGGAAATAAATCAACAAGGAAATAAATCAATGTAATCCCTGATTTCTTGGTTTTCTGAAATCTTGCCTCCTTATTTTTCGATTTCTTTTCCAACAAATAAGACCATGGTAAGATTGGTGTAAGAAATATATAAGATGCATACATGTGATCATAAAGTGGATATTTTTTGGATGCTTACGTTATATTGAGTAAACGATATATATATATATATATATATATATATATATATATTTATAGAGAACTTGGTAGTTTTATATATTTACATTTCTTTATATATAGATTTGGGATTAATTATATTAAGTGCTACTTGATTATTAATTGCTCAAGTTTTGCATCTTTCTTAATTTGTAGATTTGGCGTTTTACATTATGAATCACTACAAAGAGCTACTAAACGCCAAAACCGTGCAAGGTTTCTCACCGTTGCATATTCTGGCAAGCAAGCCATCTGCATTCAGAAGTGGAAGCTAAATTAGAGGCCTTGATAAACTCATCTATCATTGTCAGTCTTGCTCTCTCTCTAGAACAACATCATAATTAATTCTCGGAGTTCAATTCTACAGCACATGTATAGGGGATTAGTGGCACGTACTAGTTACCTTCCGCAGCAGAGATCACGTTTCACGACACATTACTATTTTTTTTCAAACACTCAGTGATCTTTGAAGTGGGAAGTAATACTCGGAATCGCCCATTCTTATTTATTGGTCACATGATAACAAGTAATCAAGTCGCCACGTATATTTTAAAAAACGCAATAATGTCGTGGTCGGAATAAAAGGTGAAATACCATTTTTGATCAGCGAATCTCTTCTGTCATTAAAGAGATGGGATCATGGGAATGACCAAAAGTTTTGGAGTGGGGTTTATAATCTATGTTCCTTTTTTTTCTTACTTTATTTAATTGAGTTTGATTTTTGTTTTACTCAATCTCATGATGGGATATATGCCCCTTTAAATAATATATATTTGAAGGGGTGGTCTCTTATTAGACGGTGTGACGAGTGTTCATGTACTATATATGCTCGATTGCTCGTATAAATTGCATGAAAAAAACTGTTATAATATGAAGGCATATTTGTTGATGAGCTCCCGCTAGATAACCTTGAAGCTAAACCTAATAAAGATCTTCAATATAAGGAAGAAGATGCAAAATATCCACAAAATTATCACACCTGCGCAGTAGCTTTTGATTTACTCAGGCATGTAACGCGGGTTCTATGTGAGTAATTATTTTTCCACACACACACGATATGTTATTCCCCCTTTATTTTTCTTTGGTCATTTAGATATTATTATTATTATTATTATTATTATTATTAACTTTTTATGGCAGTGGGTCGTGATCGTAGAAGTAGGAACCAAGTCCAAAAAAGGCAACAAGGTACGATATATTTCTCATGCATCGTCTTTTTTAATTAGGGAAAAGAGAATTGTCGAACTTGAGAAGTCTATCTCTTACGGAGGAGAGATTTTTTTTTCTCTGCTCATCTAGATATTATTATTATTATTATTATTAACACTATTTTTATGGCAGAGGGTGATCACAACGAGAAACACGACAAAGGAAAGAAACAAGGTAAGATTCATGAATGTATACATGATACATATTTTTCATGCATTTTTTTTAGTTCCTGAAAAAAGAAGCAGTGGATCTGGAACCCTATATATCTCTCTTTTACACAGGAGATTATTATATTTTTTCATTGGCAGTGGGTGATTGCACTGAGAAACGCGATGAAGTAAAGCAGCACAACGGTAAGATATATTCATGAATATATACATGATACTTGTCATTCATGCTTTTTCTTTAAATGGTTTAATTTGGCTTAAAATTTCGATAAGATAAGTAAATTTAGCGCATCTCCATTGTCCTACGTGTAGCAAGTGAGTAATTAGGGTCACTACAACAAAAATGGTGCTAAGGAACAATATTATTAGCAACGATAAATAACATCACTAATAATAGACTTAAGTAACGACATGTCGTTTCTAATTACCACATGTTATCTCTAAAAACAGTTTTGCGATAACATTGTTGTCATTTAAAATAATGTTTAATTAATTTATTTGATACAAACTTATTATTATTATTATTATTTGTAGTAGTTGGTTGATTTTTTTCTCTCCCCCTCATTTTTCAGTGACTGTCTTATGCGGAAGCAGAAATGCTAAAGCAGAGCGAGTTCAATATTAGGAGGCATCGTATATAAAAGGTTGATTTAATTTTTCCCTACAACCTCTAGATTGATATTGATTTTTATTAATTAATATTGATTTTAGGAGTTTTCTTAATATTTTATAAAATGAGATACAATACATCCCAATTTTTGTGTCACTGTAACAAAAAAGGTCTTTAGAGATAATATTATTAGTGACGACAAATATCATCACTAATAATAGACTTAAGTAACGATTTCTCGTCTTTAATTACCACATGTCATCTCTAATGACATTTTATGACAATATTGTCATCACTTAAAAATATTTTTTACATGACATCATGTCGTCTCAAATAGACCGTCTCTAAAAGTTTGTTCCAAATAAATTAAATATACTTTTAAGTGACATCAATGTTGTCACAAAAATATCATTAGAGATGACATGTGGTAATTAGAGACGACATATCGTTACTTAAGTTTATTATTAGTAACGACATTTGTCTCTAATAATATTATTCCCAAAAACCATTTTTGTTGTAGTGTGTTCGAAACCCATCTATATTAAGATCACATATATAAAGGCATTTAGGGGATGGCAAACTTTTCTTCACCAATAAAAGCTAGAGTGGAATTAGAAATTTTTCATTTGCGAGGGGTGGGGGCGGGGGGTACTTTTCTTTACTAATACCTATTATTAATTCTTCAGTAACTATATATAAAAATCTATATATAATACCTACAAATTGAACTTAATGCCTTAATATTTACAACTTATTATAAGAAAAATAAACAAATCTCTATTTCATAGCAATTTTACAACCGACATCATATATATATATATATATATATAGACTCATAATTCTACCATTTGTAAGTTTAATGTTCCGACAATTGAAAGTTGAGTGTCATTATGCCGAAGAACACAACTGAACAATAAATCGTGCTCGTCTTCCTTTATATATAAGATGTTAAATCTTGCTCGAAATTACTATTATTTTTGTAAAAAAAATGTTCGACTTTTGGGACTCGTATGGTTTTGGCTTACGTGGAATTTTTTTTCAGTTGCCGGAAAAACTTGCGGATGGTAGAATTATGACAACAATAAAACGTTGGGGGTAAAATTTTCATTAAATATATATATGTTGTGGTATTATTTGCACAAGTTGCTAATTAATGTTGGAGTATTAAGTATAATTTCCCCATTTAATACAAAAAAGTGATAAAACACACCATTTTCTCATATATATATATATATATATATATATATATATATATATATATATAAGTATATATATATTATATATGACTAACTGCACCTGAGATCCTCTAGTGCACTTTATGTGTCCTATTTCGTGTCCCACTATATATAATTCATTAAAAAAAATCTTCAATTTCTACTTCTTATGATTTAGTTTTATTGACAATTGTTAATTGAGGTGGACTTGCGTGCAACAACAGTTATTTCCGCCTATTTCAGACGGTCACGTGGCCCCACGCGGGTGTGCCACGTGGCACATGGTACTTTTTATTATAGTTGGAATGATGATAGTATTAATCTCAGGTTGATACCTTTCTTTATCGTACTTGATACTTTTCTGCTTACCACATGGTACTTTTTATTTTACCGAACTCGCATTTTGCTTTCCTTTGCAAATTCTTGAAATGATGATTGTTTTAGATTAATCTCAACACATACAATATAAAAACTGAAAAAAAAATCAGAATTTGAACTAAATAAACTTATATAAAATAACTAGCAGATCCCTTACTTTTTAATGATACAGATGGTACTTTTTGAATGTTTTGTGATACTTTTGGACAGTTTTTTGTTTATGGGTTGACCCAGTCAAAGCGGGTTGACCCGCGTTGACTGGGTCAAAAACGGATTTAACTGACCCGTCTCATATAGTGTTATTTGCATCATGATGTATGCAAGTGTTTGCCTTGTTAATTATATATAGTTCCTTTTTTTTTCTTTTTATAGCCAATAACAAACTTTCATTCATTGATCATATAGAACTATAACATTTGAAGGAGTCTCTTCAAACATATCGTATCCAATTAGGAATTCGGTTTACAATTATGATTTAATTAGCATTTAATTTTTAATTTTTAGTCAATAATTGATTGTTTCATAATTATGATTTATATTATTTTAATTCTTTGTCGATAATGTTGGTTATAGTTGATTATTTTATTTGTAATTAGTTTCCATATTTAAAATTACTATGATTAATATACTAAATTTGATAATTAATGAGACACAATGGAACAAAAAGGTAGACTAGATCGAAGATCTTATCCCCGATTAAGTAATTAATACATTTTTTTACCAATTAATTAAGATCACGATGATTTATTAGTCCACTAGTACTAAAGTCGGATTTCTTGTTACTTATTTTGTTCAACCAGCAAAGGGATCAAACATCCGCAATGCTCAAGGACATGAATTATTTCCCAATAACTACACCACATTCTTCAATATTGCCAAGTTAATATCCAAAACAATGCTGGTAATACTCGGTTTAGGTAAGTCTACATTCTCTGTGCTTCACTCCGTGCTACAACCAATTTTTGTAGTTTTATTGATAATTTGTTTATTTCATGCATGAATAGTCCAGATTCTTAATTTGGCCCTAATATAATATTCCACGTTAATTATTTGAAATAATGTAAACATCCGTCTTCATGCTCTCAACTCTATTTTTATTTAACCCTTTTTTCCTTTTCCATCCTTATGAATTTCCATATTAAAACTAGTTTTCTCTTTTCTCATAGCAAATTAAAATGAAATATCACACAAATGTTTTTCTATTATTCCAAACTTCCATTTATGGAATGAGAATCGATCTGAACAATAGTATTGATTATGGATTAGAGGATCTCGACTGTCTCACCAGAACCCCGACAATACACGTGAAACTTCATATTGCAATCTCCGTGTTAGACTCCGTGTTGTACATTCAAATTATGGGGTTTTCTTGTATTTTTTTCTTCAATTTTATTTTTTTGTGATTTAGTTTAATTTTATGGTTGTTTCTTAGGGTTCACCTTATCCAATTAAGGTTTATAATTATTTTTTAATATTTAATTTTAATTTTTCAATTAATAATTCATTATTGTGGTTGATTTATTAAAAATTATATCTTATAGATTTTTAATTTATTTTTTTTATTTATATTATAATTAATTTTTATTTTGTAATAAATATTTTTAAAATTATAAATTTAATTATGAAATACAGAAAAGTGTAACTGGAAATTTCAACCCCGTAACAATATTAAATAATTAATTAACTTTCCTCAAGTCAATATTTTCAAGGCTCGAAATCAGTAGAAAAGATGAGAGAGAAGAAGACGAAGCACATCTGGTCATTCCAAATGATGGAAAAGATGCTGGAGTGTGGCACCCTCAAACGTGCAGTAGAAGAACAGACTAACAATGTGAGCGTGCCTTGAATTTTTTTTTTATTTTTTTAAATAGAAAGAAAAGTATTGGTAGACTCGAGAAAGCATAAGATTTACTTCCATACATAATTTACATAAATATATTAAGGGAAGAAAGAGTATTCCGTCGTCAAAAGAGTACAGCAGGGAAGTTAAAAGTTTATATGAAATCAAAACGGTGAACTTTGAAGAAGTTTCACGCTTGAACAAAAACAGAGTCAAAAAGTGGTGCGAAAAACTTATAAACAAAGGCCCATCAGGTCGTCATCCATATACATAGACCCACAGGAACTTGTAGGAACTCCACGTCCCGCACCATGCATTCTCATGCTTCATCAGAGTTACCTACAATGCATGAACTACATGAGCTAAAGCTCAGTAAGCAGAAATCATGCATGCGACCTCATACACAACGCATAAAGAAGACACCACACCATGGCTAATGCTCGTGATATAAAATATTTTCATCTCAAAAGTATTTTCACTGTTTAGGAACTATCCCTTCACCAGACACCAACATGAGTCATGAGCTCATAATATAATCAATATCACTTGGCCAGAATGTGATTAGTGCACTCATGTGGCTCATCCTTCCTAGACCCCAAGGGACACGCCCCCTGCCTGTTCCCTTTGATCCCACATGAAAGTCATCCCACATCAGCCACTCATCACCTCAAAGGTGCAATCGAAGTGGACCATCCTCCCTGGACCCCAAGGGACACGCCCCCTGCCTGTTCCCTTTGATCCCGCATGGAAGTCATCTCACTCAAGGCACAAATATTAACACAGCACAACACGGGCTGGTGGTGACCAATCCCAAACAAAACATTTTCTCTCTCTCAAAACCATTTCATGCATGCAACTCGATAATATCTACATGACGTGCATGCATATGCTCGTGATCATGTACAATATATTCAATGCAAATAGATAGAACGCCACAAGCATATTACACCACACATTTATGAGGTAGTAAATTATAATAACACAATAACAAATAATAATCACATATAATCAAATAATAATATATTCATGCATTGTAGTTGCAAATGGATTTCTACTTACCTCGAATCGTAAGATTACAATATTTGAAATCCTAAAGGTTGTGCTTTCTCAAGAGAATCTAATTAAAATAAACCAAGAATTAATAATGAATTAATACAAAGTGAATTAAAATGAATTACTAATCATTAACGACTCTAAAATTTATAGCAAAATATTATTTGGTTATACAAAATAATTTCATTTCAATACTATACTATATGGGTGATACATTTACTCCATTCTTAAATTTATTTTAAATGTACTTGTTCTAAACCTTCTTTTGTCTCAAAGTTCCTAACTATTATCAATTATAAATATTTCCCATTATTCTAATTTTATAGGTATGTTAATTTATTTTTACCACATAAAACATGATTCTAATTTCTAAAATTTGTTAAAGTAGTGGATTAATTAAACATGATGAATAAAATCATCTTCGTAATACTTTAAATTATTCTAACTTATTAGTTAATTTGTTTTCCTTTTTCTTTACAAATATAAGTATATAATAACAATATTAAAATTTATGTATTTATTTATCAACCTAGTTAAACCTTCCAAACAATAAACTGATTTACAAAAATATATCTTAATCCACCAACTAGTATTAGAACGTAATTAAGCCTATTATTTTTACTAAAATCCCAATATATAACAAAAGAAATATTACTTAATTTAATAATTTGTTTTTTTTTTAAATTCAGAACAATAAACTATATTATCAAAACTTCAAATTCAACTGTATATACATAAATACATCAATTTTAAATTGAAACAATAAATGCCATAAATTAATTATTTAGATTAAAATTAATAATCGAAGCATTGACGAACCTGAATGATGTTTTTGTTTTAACTACAATCGTTTGTTTCTTCCTTTTTTTTCTTTTTTTTTTATAGTAGTAACCAACCTCCCTACCATTTATAAACAATCTCATATTTTGCCAAGTATCAAGCTACGTAGAGAGCATGCATTATTATCATCATTATTATTTTTTTTAAGTAATTTCATGTCCATTTAGCAAAAAGTGTATATCTAATTATCTATAGTGCCTACCCGTATACCTATATATATAATATAATATTCATTGGTATAACATATTACTTAAATTTTCAATATATATATATATATATATACATGCTAATTTTATTCTTGGCAGGTATAATTTTTGTACGTGACACCTATAGTAAAATCATACTATAACTTATGTAGCTTTCATCTTTAATTATTAGGCTTTATGCTAATGTATTTAACAAACAGAATATAAAATAACTAAATAAATATAATCATATTGACACATATCTATATAATGTAAGTTGGCAGCAGAAAAACACATAAAACTTATATAAAACACATATATCAAGATAATAATTGAGTAGTCTCGGCTACTACATGGAGCATGCCAAGTCTTACGAGTACGAATTTAACGGAAAGGCACCCGTCATTCCGGCACCGGTCGGAAATGAAAACGCAATCATTTCTTATACCATATCCAATATTGCCGGCGCCGACACCGACGTTGCCGGCCTCAACCTGAGTATGATTGATAATATTGTTTATGAACAATATAATAATCCGAGAAAATTTCACTTTTGGTCCCATAGGACACGCCTCACTCCCCTTTTGGTCCCAGAGCTGTCTATTTTAGTCCTTTTTCTAAATTTTCGCTCACTTTTAGTCCCATAGGATTGACACTGTCAATTTTAGTCCCTTTAAATTAAACGACTGTTAAGAGTGAGAGACGGAACCTTCGCACGTGCAGCACGTGTGGCCTATTTGAGCGGGATTTCACCCTAAAATCGATCTAAAGCCCTAATTTCCCAATCCTGAACCCTTAACCCAAGAAAATCTCAAATCCCACCCAAATCAAAACCCTAATTTTCCCCTAATTGACCAGCCAAAATGGAATAGCACGTTGGAATCGCATCAAAAGCAAAACACACCATGATTCGAAGGAAGTTTTTCTTGCCAATGCCACACCCAAATTATGGTAAGCTTCTTCCTCTCTTCTTCCACCAAAGGAAATGTGTTTGTTGTTCATGGCGGCACGAGGGAATTTACTCTTCCGCCTCTGGCCTCAACGAGTTCTCCCCCGGAGACTCTTTTATTCGGTGAATTTTTTTTTTAATTTTTTTCGCGGAATTTGGCGAGCTTTGTTGTTTGCGTGATTGTTTGATTAGGTATTTGTTGCTTGAAGGTGTTGACTTCGAGTTTTTTTGGGGAGATCCACTCGAGATTTGACTTGGAATTGGTGTTTGTAGATGTCGGTGGTTAGGAAGTTTTGTGAAGTGTTTTGTGAAATGCTTTGGATTTTTACTATCTAGAGAAATTGATGGGTGTGGAAACTTGATATTGTACTTCAAGAAAAGCATCTGACTGATACCTTTTTTTTTAGTCTCACTTGCTGCAAATGAAAGCCTAGGTTGATAATCTAATAGAAAATGCATTTCTTTCTTGATTCCCCCTTTTTCCCAAGGATTAGTGGGCATTAAATTGGGATCTAGAAGAATAGTTGATAGGACATATTCTACTTGTTATTATCACGACTTTTTGGTGACTTTTCTCCTTATTGTCTATCCTATATTTGTGTATTTTGGTGCTTTAATATGTTGTTAAGTTGTGTAGGGACATGGTGCAATATGGAGAAGAGAGGCAGGGTTTTGGTGCAAGAAAAGATACAAGTAAAGGAAAGGGGGAAGTTCGAGCAGGTCAAGCTGCAAGGGCATTCAGCTGGAGGATTGAAGCAGATTTCTGGAGGCCCGGTCCAGAATACGTTTTTGGGCTTGCTGAGCCCAGTTCTCGGCCCTCGCGCGAACCTGGATGCGGAAATCCATCTCCACCGCCTCTAAAAGTATTTTGCATGGGATTTACCTAGATTAGGATGTTATTTCCTATTTAGAACTCTATCTTTTATGGATTGTAAATATATATTAGGTATTTAGTTTATTTTCAATCATCACGCACGCGAGGAACGAGAAACGCAGCAGCGAACAGTTTTAATTCAGTTTTATTTTCTTCTTCTCTTCGATTTCATCATCGCGTGATTATACAACTTCGTATTGCTCGATTCCAGCATGCAAAGTAGCTAAGTAATTCGTATTCCGGTGACGACGACAAAGCTCCGCTTATATAACTATGAGATCTAATTGTTTGTTCATAATTAATTGATGTATGTATCTGTTATTCTTGGATTTCGGATCGTTAATTAATTACTAGCCAATTAAATCGGCCATACATAATCGTGGTTTAGGTTTAATAAGTGGTAAAACGGTTGCTCAAATAACTAAGGGAATAACATAGTTAATTTTACAGTCCCGCGTCAGAGTCTGTAAGTTAAGAATCGGGTCTTTCTTGTGCTCATTGCTGTCGGCTCATTAAACTCATAGAGCGTCTCTTACAGTTGTCAGTCGATTAGGGGAATAATTAATGAAGCGTCTTCTTAATTATCGAAACAGTGTGGAGAGATTAGGTCATGTCAGAAGCGTCTTCGATGACTATAACTGATTTGCATGGTTTGATTAATTAATTCTTGCATCTGTGATCGGTGTTATAAGTGGAGTGGAATTTGTTGGATCCGGAATACCCTCTTATAATTGATTTAGTTCAGCTCGTTTGCATACATATTTTCATTAGTTGGTTATTTAATTCTTCGATTTATTTTACATAATTCACACAAAACACGTTTCTGGAAGTTTGGGCACGCAGACTGAAAGTCAAGAGTAATTCTCGCCGGTCCTTTGGGAGATGATCCTGCTTGCCACTGTACTCTGCAGTGTGGGCTTGCCGACGAAAGTCGGAACATTTATTTTTGGTAAAAAACGACGCACCAAATTTTGGCGCCGTTGCCAGAGATCGGTTCTAAAAGCAGTGCTTAGTTGAAATTTTCAGTTTGTTATTTACTTTGTTTTTATTTTTAATTTTCTGGTCTATGACCCGTTCCTCTGCAGATAAAGATTTAATGTTCGATCCAGAGCCAGAAAGAACGTTACACCGGTTGAGAAAGAATACTAAAGAGCTTACAAAGACTCTCGAAGCTGATCAACACCTCGACATGGCTAATAATGAAGATCCACCACCGAACTCGCAAGACCTTGCCGCAGGAAGAGCCCTCATCCAAGCCAATGTGGCTAATCATGGACCTGATCATGAGCCTCTCACACGGGAAATCGGCCGTCTTCGGAGTAACAGACCCATCTGTATTGTGCTGTCCCCGATTGCCAACAATGCGGAGATTCGACCTGCATTCATCCAAGTATTACCGAAGTTTGGTGATTTGCCGGGAGAAAATGCACAGAAACATTTGTCTGAATTTGATCTCGTGTGCTCCACTTTAAGACCTACAGGTTTTACTGCTAATAACCTAAGGTTACTCACTTTTTTCCACACTTTGCAGGGAAAGGCACGAGATTGGTTGTTTGATTTACCACCGGAGTCTATCACTACTTGAGCGGAATTAGGACAATTCCTGCGAAAGTTCTTTCCTAAGACTCGCGCTGCAAATCTGAGAATGGCTATCAGTAGCATCAAACAAAAGTCGAATGAAAGCCTAGCTGAATACTGGGAGAGATTTCAACAGCTTTGCCGCAAATGCCCGGACCATGGGTTCACTGATTATCAGCTTCTGACTAATTATTTTTACCGTGGCATGTCTTCTTTTGATAGGAAAATCGTCGATGCTACCAGCGGGGGATCTCTCACCAACAAAACCCTCGGCGAAGCTAAACAGCTCATAATTGACATAGCTTCTGGAGGACAGCAGTACGAAGAAGAAGATGAAGGGAGACACCGACCTGTAAGGGCAATCGACCGAGCTGGAGGATCAGAAGTAAATGAGAAGATAGATGCTCTTACCTCCCTAGTCCGAGGCTTGGCTGTGGCGCACACAAGGCCAAACCGCTGTGGAGTTTGTTCCGAGCATGGGCATTTCACTGACGAATGCCCTAATTTACATGAGCCACCTACTGAACAAGCTTGTTATGGATCAGGCGATGCACAGCAAGATGCTCTCAGAGGAATCAATTATGATGCCCCGCCAGGAGACAACATCAGGAGAAAGCGGAATAATGATCCTTATTCCAATTCTTACAATCTCGGCTGGAGAGATCATCCGAATTTCTGTTGGAGACAGCCTGGAGATCCACCCGCCGCAGGAGATTTACCACCGAGACCCCCAAAAGGTGAGCCGTATGCCCACACAGACCGATCCACACCATCTATGAGTGAGATCATGAAGAGTCTTGAGCAAAGCACCAACCTCGTGAGTAGCCTGGCACAGAGCTAAAAGGCTTTTCAGCAAGAGACGCAAGCCGCCTTAGGCAGCATGGGCACATAGATCACCCAGCTTGCCACACAATTGAACAAGCTGCAAGGGCATACTGGAAAACTTCCATCCCAAGCCAAGCAAAACTCGAGAGGAAATGTCAGTGCTGTGACTCTTCGGAGTGGGAAAGAGTTAGTAGAGGATGAGAAACAGAAGCGACACAACCACACACTGAGTGGGCAAACCGCAGAAGCTGACGACAAACCCAACGATAAGGGCACATAGCCTGCCACACAGATTGCTCCTAATGAGGTACAGATTTTGTCTAAACCTCCTCACCCTATTAATGCAGCTCCTTTTCCTTCTAGGTTAGCACGACACAAGAAAGAGGAAGATGAGAAAGAGATCTTTGAGCTTTTCAAGAAAGTCAAGATCAACCTACCTCTGATCGATGCTATCAAGCAAGTCCCTTGATACGCAAAATTCTTGAAGGAGCTATGTGCCAAGAAAATACGGTATGGAAGGGATGCAAAAATCAAGGTAGGAGAAAATGTCTCAGCCATAATTCAGCGGAAGTTGCCTCAAAAGTGTCGAGATCCAGGTATGTTCACTATCCCTTGTATCATTGGCAGCAAAAAGGTATAAAAAGTCATGTTAGACTTAGGAGCATCTATTAATGTTATGTCTTTCTCTGTTTACAAAGAGTTATAGCTAAGTCTGATGAAAGATACTCGAGTTATCATTCAATTAGCTGATAGGTCCAATGCATACCCTAGAGGTGTAGTAGAGGATGTCTTAGTTAAGGTGAATGAGTTGATTTTCCCTGTAGATTTCTACATCGTTGACATGGATGATGCATTGTCTGCACATAGATCTTTAATTTTGCTAGGCCGCCCATTTATGAAAACTGCACGCACGAAGATTGATGTTGATAAAAGCATGATGAGTTTCGAATTTGATGGGGATGTTGTCACATTTAATATATTCGAAGCCATGAAGCATGTAGAAGACCCCGAGGCTCTTTTTATGGTAGATATTATCGATTCCATTACTGATGATTTTGTTGAGTGCAATTTCAGGGATGGCAGTTTAGAGCAGGTACTTTATGGAGGGATACCAGACCACATTGCAGATTCAGAAGAGAAAAAAGAGATTCGAGACCTCATACAGCAGTTATACGCTGCCGATGAATTTTCTGTCAGAAATGCGGCCGGCCGTTTGCCCTTGCCGCCCATCACGGAACCCATTCTTCCATCTCATGTGAAGGCCCCGACTTTGGAATTGAAGATTCTTCCCAAGCACCTGAAGTACGCCTACCTGGGCGAAGCAGATACTCTACCTGTCATCGTGAGTAAAGACCTTACCGCAGCCCAGGAAACACAACTTGTTACTCTTTTGAAGAAGCACAGAGGTGCTATCGGCTGGACTCTCGCCGACATCAATGGGATCAGCCCCGACATCTGCATGCACCGCATATTTCTGGAAAAGAATCATAAACCATCCCGAGATCCTCAGAGGAAGTTGAACCCAGTAATGAAAGAAGTGGTGTTGAAAGAGATTCTGAAGTTGCTCCAATTGGGAATGATTTACCCAATCTCCGACAGTGTTTGGGTTAGTCCAGTACACGTCATTCCAAAGAAGTCTGGATTCCAACTCATGAAGAATGAGAGTAACGAATTGATCCCTATGCGATTGCAAACAGGGTGGCGAATGTGCATCGATTTCCGAAAGTTGAATGATGCCACACGCAAGGATCACTTTCCGTTACCTTTTATTGATGAGATGCTTGAAAGATTAGCTGGGAAGTCCTGATACGACCCGAACTCTAGGAACGAACACACATCGACACACGTAAGTTTTTGTGTCTACGATGACTCAAATAATCAAAGTAAAATAAGCGGAATAAAATTGGAACAAACTAGACGACTAAGACTCAACTAAAATACCTAGACAATGACACACAAAATAACACAATATCCAAAGGATGGGGGCTGTTATGAACAGTATTTTGGAGAAGAATTATGATGATGTGGAGAATGGAATTTCGATGGTGTGTATTGGTTTAGAATGGCTTGAGTAGATAGGGTATGTTAGAGATACGATGGACTTACGGATGTAACGAAGAGAACACGATCTTGAGGATGATGGTTGAGATGGATGACGGTGGATGGTGGTGGCGTCGAAGGTGGCTGGACGGCGGCGGTGATGGTGTTGTGAATTACAACCCGAAAGTTGCCTTGAATCTCGAACGTACACAAGGCCAAATTCTTTAAGTTGCTCTTCGGATAGCGAGTTTCCGACGATCCCTCGAACGTGGACGGCGAATTCCCTTTGTAAAACTTAGAGATGCTAAATCTAAGAGTATGAATTTAATTATCTAAACTCACAAAGATCAAAAGGGGAGAGACGATATTGAAAGCAAAGGCTTAATAATCAAATATAGTCTAAAGTAACAATGAAACATGGATCCCCTATTTATAATAATAGGTGGATCGAAAACTATAAGCTAAGGACCGAAAATCATAGTCCAAATCAATCTAGGATTGTGTTTGGATAATTCCTAAACTAGAATTCTATTTAAGGTAGAACTTGTAGATCTTACCTTATCTAAAATCCTAGTCAAACCATGACTTATTGTAACCGAAAATTATCCTAAATAATTAATTAAAAAATCTGATCTAAACTATAGTATAATTAAATAAAATAAATACTATAGTCCAAAATAAAATAACTACTAGATAAAATCAATAGGACCGAAAATTGGTCTAGTTCAAACTCGGCCGATTCTTCTTCACTTCAAGCCCATGCACACGTCCACATGCACACGTGCACATCTTCATGTTGTGTTCTCTATGTCTTGATCTCCATCTTCCAATAGCAACAAGTTCATCATTTTCAAGCTTCCTTGCACGCCGTCTTCTTCTTCAAGCTTCTTGCGAATTGTAACTTGCAAATATTCTTGCAACTTCTTAGCTCGTAGTCTTGTGACGGGTCCTTTGAATTGAAGCTCTTCATTAACTTCCTCATTGCTATGGATGTCCTCATCAAGTCCTATTTCTGCTTCCTCGATGGCTATTTCGGCTATTTCCAGATTTTTGTGGCTCAAGAAGATCAAGAAAAGACGACCTTTACTTGTCCATTTGGGACCTTTGCCTGCCGAAAGATGCCCTTTGGCTTGTGCAACTGATATGACCCCAACTCTAGGAACGAACACACGTCGACACACGTAAGTTTTTGTGTCTTCTATGACTCAAATAATCAAAGATAAAAATAGGCGGAAGATAATGGAACAAACTAGACGACAAAATACCTAGACAATGACACACAAAATAACACAAAATCCAACAATTATGGGGCTGTTTTGGACGGTTAGGATAGGGTGAAAGATGATGGATTTTTGATGGTGATGATTAGGTTTAGAAGGGCTAAGGTAGATAGGATATGATAGAGATACGATGGACTTACGGATTGAACGGAATGATGATGAACTCGAACACGATGGTGGCTGGACTTGGAGGCGGACGGCGATGGTGATGGTGGCGTCGTGGATGATGAACGGCGGTGGTGATAGTGTTGTGAATTACAACCCGAAAGTTGCCTTGAATCTCGAACGTACACAAGGCCAAATTCTTTAAGTTGCTCTTCGGATAGCGAGTTTCCGACGATCCCTCGAACGTGGACGGCGAATTCCCTTTGTAAAACTTAGAGATGCTAAATCTAAGAGTATGAATTTAATTATCTAAACTCACAAAAGATTAACGGGGATGAGACAATATTGAAGCAAAAAGCTATTTAATCAAATAAAGTCTAAAGTAACAATGAAGCATGGATCCCCTATTTATAATAATAGATGGATCGAAAATCCTAAGCTAAAGGACCGAAAATCATAGTCCAAATCAATCCAGGATTGTGTTTGGATATTTCCTAGACTAGAATTCTATTTAAGGTAGAACTTGTAGATCTTACCTTATCTAAAATCCTAGTCAAACCATGACTTATTGTAACCGAAAATTATCCTAAATAATTAATAAAAATCTGATCTAAACTATAGTATAATTAAATAAAATAAATACTATAGTCCAAAATAAAATAACTACTAGATAAAATTAATAGGACCGAAAATTGGCCTAGTTCAAACTCGGCCGATTCTTCTTCATGCCATGCACATGCACACGTCCTCTTGCACACATGCACAGCTTCATGTTGTGTTCTCCATGTCTTGATCTCCATCTTCCAATGTCAATAAGTTCATCATTTTCAAGCTTCCTTGCACGCCGTCTTCTTCTTCAAGTGATACGACCCGAACTCTAGGAACGAACACACGTCGACACACGTAAGTTTTTGTGTCTACGATGACTCAAATAATCAAAGTAAAATAAGCGGAATAAAATTGGAACAAACTAGACGACTAAGACTCAACTAAAATACCTAGACAATGACACACAAAATAACACAATATCCAAAGGATGGGGGCTGTTATGAACGGTATTTTGGACGAGAATTATGATGATGTGGAGAATGGAATTTCGATGGTGTGTATTGGTTTAGAATGGCTTGAGTAGATAGGGTATGTTAGAGATACGATGGACTTACGGATGTAACGAAGAGAACACGATCTTGAGGATGATTGTTGAGATGGACGACGGTGGATGGTGGTGGCGTCGAAGGTGGCTGGACGGCGGCGGTGATGGTGTTGTGAATTACAACCCGAAAGTTGCCTTGAATCTCGAACGTACACAAGGCCAAATTCTTTAAGTTGCTCTTCGGATAGCGAGTTTCCGACGATCCTTCGAACGTGGACGGCGAATTCCCTTTGTAAAACTTAGAGATGCTAAATCTAAGAGTATGAATTTAATTATCTAAACTCACAAAGATCAAAAGGGGAGAGACGATATTGAAAGCAAAGGCTTAATAATCAAATATAGTCTAAAGTAACAATGAAACATGGATCCCCTATTTATAATAATAGGTGGATCGAAAACTATAAGCTAAGGACCGAAAATCATAGTCCAAATCAATCTAGGATTGTGTTTGGATGATTCCTAAACTAGAATTCTATTTAAGGTAGAACTTGTAGATCTTACCTTATCTAAAATCCTAGTCAAACCATGACTTATTGTAACCGAAAATTATCCTAAATAATTAATTAAAAAATCTGATCTAAACTATAGTATAATTAAATAAAATAAATACTATAGTCCAAAATAAAATAACTACTAGATAAAATCAATAGGACCGAAAATTGGCCTAGTTCAAACTCGGCCGATTCTTCTTCACTTCAAGCCCATGCACACGTCCACATGCACACGTGCACATCTTCATGTTGTGTTCTCTATGCCTTGATCTCCATCTTCCAATATCAACAAGTTCATCATTTTCAAGCTTCCTTGCACGCCGTCTTCTTCTTCAAGCTTCTTGCGAATTGTAACTTGCAAATATTCTTGCAACTTCTTAGCTCGTAGTCTTGTGACGGGTCCTTTGAATTGAAGCTCTTCATTAACTTCCTCATTGCTATGGATGTCCTCATCATTCCCCCCCTGCTGAAAAGAATTCGTCCTCGAATTTGAATCCTCATCATGGTCGAATTCATCTGCAAGAAAAGGAGATAAATCAGCAACGTTAAACGTAGAAGAACACTTATACTCACCAGGTAGATTAATGCGGTATGCATTGTCATTAACACGGCTTAGAACAGTGAAGGGACCATCTCCACGGGGCGACAACTTGGACTTCCTCAAGTTAGGAAATCGGCCGGGGCTTAAATGAACCCAAACACGATCATCGGGCTGGAAGATGACACGTTTACGCCTCGTGTTGCGTGCGGCGGCGATCCGGGAGCCTTGATGCTCAATCCGGGCACGTACCTTCTCATGCATCTCTTGAATGAAATCAGCTCTTTTCATACCTTTAACACTTGTTAGATGCTCAACAGGTAAAGGTAACAAATCATTAGGAGTTAACGGATTAAATCCATAAACTACCTCAAACGGAGACATGTTAGTAGAAGAATGCACAACACGATTATAAGCAAATTCAGCATATGGTAAACATTCTTCCCATGACTTCAAGTTATTCTTAATTAGAGACCTAATTAAAGCTCCTAAAGTGCGATTCACAACCTCAGTTTGACCATCGGTTTGTGGATGACATGCAGTAGAAAACAATAACTTAGTTCCTAATTTTCCCCACAAAACACGCCAGAAATGTCCTAAAAACTTAGAATCCCTATCACTAACAATAGTACGAGGAATTTGATGTGACCCGGACAATGTATCCAAGACACGAATGAATACGCAGGCGGAAGACTTTATGGACTCGAACAACGTCAGCTAAAGAAGGATTCAAACCGACTCGAAATAAACGGTGAAACTTACTAGAATTACGTAGACACGAACTAGGACTCGATTGGAACACGTAAGATGGCTCGAGGGTGGCTGGAATACGGCGGTGTGGACGGCGGATGGCGGTGGAGTGTTGGTGACGGCGGCGGTGGTTTGGTAGAAGGATAGGACAGATCGGTGAACCCGTGTTGAATCAACCCGAACGCTCTCGTTTAACTTCTCCGGATAGCAATTCTCCCAAGTACTCGATTGTACCCTGAAGAACTTAAATAAGACTATTGATTTGCTAGAACAATAGAATTGTGTTTGATCAACCAAAGGATCGATAAATGTGATCAACCAAAGGATCGGTGAGACAATTGATAAATTAACTCTTTATTTCATGCAACGTCTGATTTATGAATGTCACAGGGTGCTCCTATTTATAGGAGAGATTATGAACGAAAATTAACCCTAATTAACTAGATAAACATCAAAAAATACTAATCCTAATCAATCTAGGATAAAATCAAAAGATACCAAAAATAAGATAACAAAAATCTATCTAAATCTAACTAGATAAGGATAAATCCCATAATGGATTTGGGCCTGTATTTCCACACCATCTTGGACCTTAGAACTCGATCATGGGCTAAATTAACATGAATAATTTCGTGGCCCATGGTACAATTAATATTACCACCTTTGCATGAAAAACAGCATCTCCCGATTTCCCATGCAAACGCGTATAACTTTTCATGCACACGTCCAAATGGCGTGATTCTTCTTCTCACGTCTTCATGATACCTTCTTCATCATCAATAGATAGCATGGTGATCCATCTTGGGCTGCCCTTGACTTCATCTTCATGCATTTCAAATTTGCGACGAATAGAACCTTGTAAATAAGCTTGTAACTTCTTAGCTCGCAAACGCGTCATTGGACCTTTAAACTGCAGCTCCGGATCATTTTCTTCATTGCCTTGTATGACCTCATCATTAAATTTATGATGTGACCCGGACTAATAATCCAAGACACAAGAAATATGAAAGCGGAAGACTTAAGAATCGAACAACG
Organism: Perilla frutescens; assembly: GCA_026008535.1. NCBI lineage: Eukaryota > Viridiplantae > Streptophyta > Magnoliopsida > Lamiales > Lamiaceae > Perilla > Perilla frutescens. The sequence continues at coordinate 47,599,183 of BRKX01000014.1, forward strand.
TCAGCGAGAAAGGAAGGAACAATCCGACTCAAAAAGATAGGAATTTTGGACTCGAATTAAGATAGAACTTACTAGGATAGTTTGTGGAAGATAGGAGGCGGACGAATGGTGTCTTGTGGATGAAGGTAGTGGCGTCGAGATGTAGATGATAGGTAGAATGGATTGGAACTTCAGCTGAACCCCGGCTTCAAGAGACGAAACGCAGCTACTTCGATCTTCTCCGATTTGTTAGCAATTCTCCCAAGTACTCGTTGTACCCTGAAGAACTTGAATAAGACTATTGAATTGCTAGATCAATAGAATTGTGTTTGATCAACCAAAGGATCGATAAATGTGATCAACCAAAGGATCGGTGAGACAATTGAGAAATTAACTCTTTATTTCATGCAACGTCTGAATAATAATGTCACAAGGTACTCCTATTTATAGGAGTGATATATGAACGAAATTTAGAGTCCTAAATCTAGGAAAAATCGAAAAACTAAGAGTTCTAGTCAAACTAGGATAAAATCAAAAGTTACCAAAAATAAGATAAGAAAAATCTATCTAAATCTAACTAGATAAGGATAAATCCCAACAACTTGGGCCTTCATAAATCTCGCCTGTTGGACCTTCAAATTAACACAATATGGGCTGCAATTTATCATAAATAATTCGTGGCCCATATCATGTATTATTCTTGCCACCTTTGCATGAAAAACAATAACTCCCGATTTCCCATGCAAACGCGTATAACTTTTAATGCACACGTCCAAATGGCGTCATTCTTCTTCTCACGTCTTCATGCTTCCTTCTTCATCATCTATGGATAGCATGTTGACCAATCTCGGGCTGAATATTTGATCTTTATGGACTGCCCAAAATATCTGAATATGTTCATGCACTTGTGTTCTTCAAATCTTGATCTCCAATCTTTAATCTTGGACAACATGATTATCTTTGAAGCTCTCAATGGCACTCTTGGATTTGATTCTTTTATGCTTTTCGAGTTCGTATCATTCCCCTCCTCTTGAAAAGAATTCGTCCTCGAATTCAAATCTCCAGGATCAAAGATGAACACGAAATGAACATCAATCTCTTTTTGCACAAACCCAACTTTCAATGGAATAATTTCAACAACCTGTAAAATATAGATAGCACAAGAAAATGGTTGACAAATGATGTTAGAATTCGGTAGCTCCTCCATGCTTGCTTGATCGAATTCTTTGTGATCTTCAACCATTGCTCCACTGATGTCATTCTCCTTTTCAAAACAAGGCTGTATCTCCATCACCTTCTCAACTTCTTTGGATTCCTCAACGGCGGCAACAATCTCTATTTCTTCTCTCTCGACTTCTCCAACGTCTTCACAAGTAGCAACATTTATCAATTCATCAAGAGATGCTTCAACTGAAATTGTTACCTCGAAAGTAGAATCTTCTTTGATGGCAACGATCTCAGATGGTAACTCAATGTGAATCTCCTCTTGAATGTTGCTGGCTTGGCTTGGCACATCTATGATTGGCTGAACTGGTGATGCAGGCCGTGTAGGTGGCACATAGGTACGTAGAAACTCCTCGAATGTCTCAGGTTCGCTCCAACGAAATGGGGCTGTTTGGCGATGAGCTCTAAGTGACAACTCTACATTTGACTCTACTTGAACCACTTCATTTTGCAGACTCTCCAACCACTTCTCTATCTCAATGGTATATTGCACCATGTCTTTTAACTTGTCGAAGTGATACAATGCTACCTTTTCTCGGATTTCCCTTCGTAGACCAGCTAGGAATCTATACATGGTATCTTCTAGATACTCTTCTACATCAGCTCGTCTCATGGCTTCAATCATTTTGTAGTAGTAGTCATTTACACTTCGATCTCTTTGTCTAAGCTTGTATAGCTTTTCCTCCAACTCCCATTGGTAGTGGTCTGGAATGAAGCGTTTCCGCATCAAATCTTTCAACTCACGCCATGTGTCAATAGGTGGAAGGTGATCTCGGTGGCATCGATTTTGTTGGAATTCCCACCATGTTGCTGCGTAGCCTGTAAACTCCAATGTGGCTAATTGCACCTTCTTTGGCTCGGGGAAGTAGTAGTACTTAAAGATCTTATCAACTCTGCGTTCCCAATCTAGGTACACTTCTGGATCGTATAGACCCTCAAACTCTGGGATGGTTATCTTGTTGCGGTGTAGACCATTGGTATCTCTGAATCGATTTGGGCGGACTCGAACTGGATTCATCTTAACGGTGTAGGTAAACCTGCCTGGTGTATGCGGACCACGGGTGTATGGGTGTACGGGTGTATGGGTGTATGTGTGTATGGACTATGTGGTGTATAAGGTGAACCGGGTGTAGGTAGGAAAGGGATGAAAGTTTCGAACACTATAGAGTATAGGATTCGAAAATATGGTGGATGAGGATAGATGATATGATCAGATATGGATGAGGATGGAAAGATCTTGAATAGATATGGATTAGGATGAAAGATATCTAAACAAGGTAGGAAATCTAGTGGATAAGGTAGAATATTTTTGGATAAGTTTGACTAAGTGTGAACACAATCTAACAAATCCTAAAATATCTATCTTAGATGGAAACAATCCAAAACAAGGATTAAAAATTCGAAAATAACAAGAATTAAATCAGATTTTCGTTTTTTTTTTTTTTTTCGGTGACTTTTTTTTTCGTTTGTTTTTTTAGTCGATGTCTTTTGCTCCTTTTTTTTTCAATGAATATGAATCAGGTTACAAAAGACTCGATACAAAAATTAAATGACACATACGATAGATAACTGACACGTATTTGACACGTAGATGACACGTCGGATTGAACCACGACCAGCAGAGCTGACGTGTCTCTGATACCAAATTTATGATGTGACCCGGACTAATAATCCAAGACACAAGAAATATGCAAGCGGAAGACTTAAGAATCGAACAACGTCAGCGAGAAAGGAAGGAACAATCCGACTCAAAAAGATAGGAATTTTGGACTCGAATTAAGATAGAACTTACTAGGATAGTTTGTGGAAGATAGGAGGCGGACGAATGGTGTCTTGTGGATGAAGGTAGTGGCGTCAAGATGTAGATGATAGGTAGAATGGATTGGAACTTCAGCTGAACCCCGGCTTCAAGAGACGAAACGCAGCTACTTCGATCTTCTCCGATTTGTTAGCAATTCTCCAAGTACTCGTTGTACCCTGAAGAACTTGAATAAGACTATTGAATTGCTAGATCAATAGAATTGTGTTTGATCAACCAAAGGATCGATAAATGTGATCAACCAAAGGATCGGTGAGACAATTGAGAAATTAACTCTTTATTTCATGCAACGTTTGAATAATAATGTTACAAGGTACTCCTATTTATAGGAGTGATATATGAATGAAATTTAGAGTCCTAAATCTAGGAAAAATCGAAAAACTAAGAGTTCTAGTCAAACTAGGATAAAATCAAAAGTTACCAAAAATAAGATAAGAAAAATCTATCTAAATCTAACTAGATAAGGATAAATCCCAACAACTTGGGCCTTCATAAATCTTGCCTGTTGGACCTTCAAATTAACACAATATGGGCTGCAATTTATCATAAATAATTCGTGGCCCATATCATGTATTATTCTTGCCACCTTTGCATGAAAAACAATAACTCCCGATTTCCCATGCAAACGCGTATAACTTTTAATGCACACGTCCAAATGGCGTCATTCTTCTTCTCACATCTTCATGCTTCCTTCTTCATCATCTATGGATAGCATGTTGACCAATCTCGGGCTGAATATTTGATCTTTATGGACTGCCCAAAATATCTGAATATGTTCATGCACTTGTGTTCTTCAAATCTTGATCTCCAATCTTTAATCTTGGACAACATGATTATCTTTGAAGCTCTCAATGGCACTCTTGGATTTGATTCTTTTATGCTTTTCGAGTTCGTATCATTCCCCTCCTCTTGAAAAGAATTCGTCCTCGAATTCAAATCTCCAGGATCAAAGATGAACACGAAATGAACATCAATCTCTTTTTGCACAAACCCAACTTTCAATGGAATAATTTCAACAACCTGTAAAATATAGATAGCACAAGAAAATGGTTGACAAATGATGTTAGAATTCGGTAGCTCCTCCATGCTTGCTTGATCGAATTCTTTGTGATCTTCAACCATTGCTCCACTGATGTCATTCTCCTTTTCAAAACAAGGCTGTATCTCCATCATCTTCTCAACTTCTTTGGATTCCTCAACGGCGGCAACAATCTCTATTTCTTCTCTCTCGACTTCTCCAACGTCTTCACAAGTAGCAACATTTATCAATTCATCAAGAGATGCTTCAACTGAAATTGTTACCTCGAAAGTAGAATCTTCTTTGATGGCAACGATCTCAGATGGTAACTCAATGTGAATCTCCTCTTGAATGTTGCTGGCTTGGCTTGGCACATCTATGATTGGCTGAACTGGTGATGCAGGCCGTGTAGGTGGCACATAGGTACGTAGAAACTCCTCGAATGTCTCAGGTTCGCTCCAACGAAATGGGGCTGTTTGGCGATGAGCTCTAGGTGACAACTCTACATTTGACTCTACTTGAACCACTTCATTTTGCAGACTCTCCAACCACTTCTCTATCTCAATGGTATATTGCACCATGTCTTTTAACTTGTCGAAGTGATACAATGCTACCTTTTCTCGGATTTCCCTTCGTAGACCAGCTAGGAATCTATACATGGTATCTTCTAGATACTCTTCTACATCAGCTCGTCTCATGGCTTCAATCATTTTGTAGTAGTAGTCATTTACACTTCGATCTCTTTGTCTAAGCTTGTATAGCTTTTCCTCCAACTCCCATTGGTAGTGGTCTGGAATGAAGCGTTTCCGCATCAAATCTTTCAACTCACGCCATGTGTCAATAGGTGGAAGGTGATCTCGGTGGCATCGATTTTGTTGGAATTCCCACCATGTTGCTGCGTAGCCTGTAAACTCCAATGTGGTAATTGCACCTTCTTTGGCTCGGGGAAGTAGTAGTACTTAAAGATCTTATCAACTCTGCGTTCCCAATCTAGGTACACTTCTGGATCGTATAGACCCTCAAACTCTGGGATGGTTATCTTGTTGCGGTGTAGACCATCGGTATCTCTGAATCGATTTGGGCGGACTCGAACTGGATTCATCTTAACGGTGTAGGTAAACCTGCTGATTGGTGTATGCGGACCACGGGTGTATGGGTGTACGGGTGTATGGGTGTATGTGTGTATGGACTATGTGGTGTATAAGGTGAACCGGGTGTAGGTAGGAAAGGGATGAAAGTTTCGAACACTATAGAGTATAGGATTCGAAAATATGGTGGATGAGGATAGAAGATATGATCAGATATGGATGAGGATGGAAAGATCTTGAATAGATATGGATTAGGATGAAAGATATCTAAACAAGGTAGGAAATCTAGTGGATAAGGTAGAATATTTTTGGATAAGTTTGACCAAGTGTGAACACAATCTAACAAATCCTAAAATATCTATCTTAGATGGAAACAATCCAAAACAAGGATTAAAAATTCGAAAATAACAAGAATTAAATCAGATTTTCGTTTTTTTTTTTTTTTTTTTCGGCGACTTTTTTTTTTTCGTTTTTTTTTTAGCCGATGTCTTTTGCTCCTTTTTTTTTCAATGAATATGAATCAGGTTACAAAAGACTCGATACAAAAATTAAATGACACATACGATAGATAACTGACACGTATTTGACACGTAGATGACACGTCGGATTGAACCACGACCAGCAGAGCTGACGTGTCTCTGATACCAAATTTATGATGTGACCCGGACTAATAATCCAAGACACAAGAAATATGCAAGCGGAAGACTTAAGAATCGAACAACGTCAGCGAGAAAGGAAGGAACAATCCGACTCAAAAAGATAGGAATTTTGGACTCGAATTAAGATAGAACTTACTAGGATAGTTTGTGGAAGATAGGAGGCGGACGAATGGTGTCTTGTGGATGAAGGTAGTGGCGTCGAGATGTAGATGATAGGTAGAATGGATTGGAACTTCAGCTGAACCCCGGCTTCAAGAGACGAAACGCAGCTACTTCGATCTTCTCCGATTTGTTAGCAATTCTCCCAAGTACTCGTTGTACCCTGAAGAACTTGAATAAGACTATTGAATTGCTAGATCAATAGAATTGTGTTTGATCAACCAAAGGATCGATAAATGTGATCAACCAAAGGATCGGTGAGACAATTGAGAAATTAACTCTTTATTTCATGCAACGTCTGAATAATAATGTCACAAGGTACTCCTATTTATAGGAGTGATATATGAATGAAATTTAGAGTCCTAAATCTAGGAAAAATCGAAAAACTAAGAGTTCTAGTCAAACTAGGATAAAATCAAAAGTTACCAAAAATAAGATAAGAAAAATCTATCTAAATCTAACTAGATAAGGATAAATCCCAACAACTTGGGCCTTCATAAATCTCGCCTGTTGGACCTTCAAATTAACACAATATGGGCTGCAATTTATCATAAATAATTCGTGGCCCATATCATGTATTATTCTTGCCACCTTTGCATGAAAAACAATAACTCCCGATTTCCCATGCAAACGCGTATAACTTTTAATGCACACGTCCAAATGACGTCATTCTTCTTCTCACATCTTCATGCTTCCTTCTTCATCATCTATGGATAGCATGTTGACCAATCTCGGGCTGAATATTTGATCTTTATGGACTGCCCAAAATATCTGAATATGTTCATGCACTTGTGTTCTTCAAATCTTGATCTCCAATCTTTAATCTTGGACAACATGATTATCTTTGAAGCTCTCAATGGCACTCTTGGATTTGATTCTTTTATGCTTTTCGAGTTCGTATCATTCCCCTCCTCTTGAAAAGAATTCGTCCTCGAATTCAAATCTCCAGGATCAAAGATGAACACGAAATGAACATCAATCTCTTTTTGCACAAACCCAACTTTCAATGGAATAATTTCAACAACCTGTAAAATATAGATAGCACAAGAAAATGGTTGACAAATGATGTTAGAATTCGGTAGCTCCTCCATGCTTGCTTGATCGAATTCTTTGTGATCTTCAACCATTGCTCCACTGATGTCATTCTCCTTTTCAAAACAAGGCTGTATCTCCATCACCTTCTCAACTTCTTTGGATTCCTCAACGGCGGCAACAATCTCTATTTCTTCTCTCTCGACTTCTCCAACGTCTTCACAAGTAGCAACATTTATCAATTCATCAAGAGATGCTTCAACTGAAATTGTTACCTCGAAAGTAGAATCTTCTTTGATGGCAACGATCTCAGATGGTAACTCAATGTGAATCTCCTCTTGAATGTTGCTGGCTTGGCTTGGCACATCTATGATTGGCTGAACTGGTGATGCAGGCCGTGTAGGTGGCACATAGGTACGTAGAAACTCCTCGAATGTCTCAGGTTCGCTCCAACGAAATGGGGCTGTTTGGCGATGAGCTCTAGGTGACAACTCTACATTTGACTCTACTTGAACCACTTCATTTTGCAGACTCTCCAACCACTTCTCTATCTCAATGGTATATTGCACCATGTCTTTTAACTTGTCGAAGTGATACAATGCTACCTTTTCTCGGATTTCCCTTCGTAGACCAGCTAGGAATCTATACATGGTATCTTCTAGATACTCTTCTACATCAGCTCGTCTCATGGCTTCAATCATTTTGTAGTAGTAGTCATTTACACTTCGATCTCTTTGTCTAAGCTTGTATAGCTTTTCCTCCAACTCCCATTGGTAGTGGTCTGGAATGAAGCGTTTCCGCATCAAATCTTTCAACTCACGCCATGTGTCAATAGGTGGAAGGTGATCTCGGTGGCATCGATTTTGTTGGAATTCCCACCATGTTGCTGCGTAGCCTGTAAACTCCAATGTGGTAATTGCACCTTCTTTGGCTCGGGGAAGTAGTAGTACTTAAAGATCTTATCAACTCTGCGTTCCCAATCTAGGTACACTTCTGGATCGTATAGACCCTCAAACTCTGGGATGGTTATCTTGTTGCGGTGTAGACCATCGGTATCTCTGAATCGATTTGGGCGGACTCGAACTGGATTCATCTTAACGGTGTAGGTAAACCTGCTGATTGGTGTATGCGGACCACGGGTGTATGGGTGTACGGGTGTATGGGTGTATGTGTGTATGGACTATGTGGTGTATAAGGTGAACCGGGTGTAGGTAGGAAAGGGATGAAAGTTTCGAACACTATAGAGTATAGGATTCGAAAATATGGTGGATGAGGATAGAAGATATGATCAGATATGGATGAGGATGGAAAGATCTTGAATAGATATGGATTAGGATGAAAGATATCTAAACAAGGTAGGAAATCTAGTGGATAAGGTAGAATATTTTTGGATAAGTTTGACCAAGTGTGAACACAATCTAACAAATCCTAAAATATCTATCTTAGATGGAAACAATCCAAAACAAGGATTAAAAATTCGAAAATAACAAGAATTAAATCAGATTTTCGTTTTTTTTTTTTTTTTTTTTTCGGCGACTTTTTTTTTTTCGTTTTTTTTTTAGCCGATGTCTTTTGCTCCTTTTTTTTCAATGAATATGAATCAGGTTACAAAAGACTCGATACAAAAATTAAATGACACATACGATAGATAACTGACACGTATTTGACACGTAGATGACACGTCGGATTGAACCACGACCAGCAGAGCTGACGTGTCTCTGATACCAAATTTATGATGTGACCCGGACTAATAATCCAAGACACAAGAAATATGCAAGCGGAAGACTTAAGAATCGAACAACGTCAGCGAGAAAGGAAGGAACAATCCGACTCAAAAAGATAGGAATTTTGGACTCGAATTAAGATAGAACTTACTAGGATAGTTTGTGGAAGATAGGAGGCGGACAAATGGTGTCTTGTGGATGAAGGTAGTGGCGTCGAGATGTAGATGATAGGTAGAATGGATTGGAACTTCAGCTGAACCCCGGCTTCAAGAGACGAAACGCAGCTACTTCGATCTTCTCCGATTTGTTAGCAATTCTCCCAAGTACTCGTTGTACCCTGAAGAACTTGAATAAGACTATTGAATTGCTAGATCAATAGAATTGTGTTTGATCAACCAAAGGATCGATAAATGTGATCAACCAAAGGATCGGTGAGACAATTGAGAAATTAACTCTTTATTTCATGCAACGTCTGAATAATAATGTCACAAGGTACTCCTATTTATAGGAGTGATATATGAATGAAATTTAGAGTCCTAAATCTAGGAAAAATCGAAAAACTAAGAGTTCTAGTCAAACTAGGATAAAATCAAAAGTTACCAAAAATAAGATAAGAAAAATCTATCTAAATCTAACTAGATAAGGATAAATCCCAACAACTTGGGCCTTCATAAATCTCGCCTGTTGGACCTTCAAATTAACACAATATGGGCTGCAATTTATCATAAATAATTCGTGGCCCATATCATGTATTATTCTTGCCACCTTTGCATGAAAAACAATAACTCCCGATTTCCCATGCAAACGCGTATAACTTTTAATGCACACGTCCAAATGGCGTCATTCTTCTTCTCACGTCTTCATGCTTCCTTCTTCATCATCTATGGATAGCATGTTGACCAATCTCGGGCTGAATATTTGATCTTTATGGACTGCCCAAAATATCTGAATATGTTCATGCACTTGTGTTCTTCAAATCTTGATCTCCAATCTTTAATCTTGGACAACATGATTATCTTTGAAGCTCTCAATGGCACTCTTGGATTTGATTCTTTTATGCTTTTCGAGTTCGTATCATTCCCCTCCTCTTGAAAAGAATTCGTCCTCGAATTCAAATCTCCAGGATCAAAGATGAACACGAAATGAACATCAATCTCTTTTTGCACAAACCCAACTTTCAATGGAATAATTTCAACAACCTGTAAAATATAGATAGCACAAGAAAATGGTTGACAAATGATGTTAGAATTCGGTAGCTCCTCCATGCTTGCTTGATCGAATTCTTTGTGATCTTCAACCATTGCTCCACTGATGTCATTCTCCTTTTCAAAACAAGGCTGTATCTCCATCACCTTCTCAACTTCTTTGGATTCCTCAACGGCGGCAACAATCTCTATTTCTTCTCTCTCGACTTCTCCAACGTCTTCACAAGTAGCAACATTTATCAATTCATCAAGAGATGCTTCAACTGAAATTGTTACCTCGAAAGTAGAATCTTCTTTGATGGCAACGATCTCAGATGGTAACTCAATGTGAATCTCCTCTTGAATGTTGCTGGCTTGGCTTGGCACATCTATGATTGGCTGAACTGGTGATGCAGGCCGTGTAGGTGGCACATAGGTACGTAGAAACTCCTCGAATGTCTCAGGTTCGCTCCAACGAAATGGGGCTGTTTGGCGATGAGCTCTAGGTGACAACTCTACATTTGACTCTACTTGAACCACTTCATTTTGCAGACTCTCCAACCACTTCTCTATCTCAATGGTATATTGCACCATGTCTTTTAACTTGTCGAAGTGATACAATGCTACCTTTTCTCGGATTTCCCTTCGTAGACCAGCTAGGAATCTATACATGGTATCTTCTAGATACTCTTCTACATCAGCTCGTCTCATGGCTTCAATCATTTTGTAGTAGTAGTCATTTACACTTCGATCTCTTTGTCTAAGCTTGTATAGCTTTTCCTCCAACTCCCATTGGTAGTGGTCTGGAATGAAGCGTTTCCGCATCAAATCTTTCAACTCACGCCATGTGTCAATAGGTGGAAGGTGATCTCGGTGGCATCGATTTTGTTGGAATTCCCACCATGTTGCTGCGTAGCCTGTAAACTCCAATGTGGTAATTGCACCTTCTTTGGCTCGGGGAAGTAGTAGTACTTAAAGATCTTATCAACTCTGCGTTCCCAATCTAGGTACACTTCTGGATCGTATAGACCCTCAAACTCTGGGATGGTTATCTTGTTGCGGTGTAGACCATCGGTATCTCTGAATCGATTTGGGCGGACTCGAACTGGATTCATCTTAACGGTGTAGGTAAACCTGCTGATTGGTGTATGCGGACCACGGGTGTATGGGTGTACGGGTGTATGGGTGTATGTGTGTATGGACTATGTGGTGTATAAGGTGAACCGGGTGTAGGTAGGAAAGGGATGAAAGTTTCGAACACTATAGAGTATAGGATTCGAAAATATGGTGGATGAGGATAGAAGATATGATCAGATATGGATGAGGATGGAAAGATCTTGAATAGATATGGATTAGGATGAAAGATATCTAAACAAGGTAGGAAATCTAGTGGATAAGGTAGAATATTTTTGGATAAGTTTGACCAAGTGTGAACACAATCTAACAAATCCTAAAATATCTATCTTAGATGGAAACAATCCAAAACAAGGATTAAAAATTCGAAAATAACAAGAATTAAATCAGATTTTCGTTTTTTTTTTTTTTTTTTCGGCGACTTTTTTTTTTTCGTTTTTTTTTAGCCGATGTCTTTTGCTCCTTTTTTTTCAATGAATATGAATCAGGTTACAAAAGACTCGATACAAAAATTAAATGACACATACGATAGATAACTGACACGTATTTGACACGTAGATGACACGTCGGATTGAACCACGACCAGCAGAGCTGACGTGTCTCTGATACCAAATTTATGATGTGACCCGAACTAATAATCCAAGACATAAGAAATATGCAAGCGGAAGACTTAAGAATCGAACAACGTCAGCGAGAAAGGAAGGAACAATCCGACTCAAAAAGATAGGAATTTTGGACTCGAATTAAGATAGAACTTACTAGGATAGTTTGTGGAAGATAGGAGGCGGACGAATGGTGTCTTGTGGATGAAGGTAGTGGCGTCGAGATGTAGATGATAGGTAGAATGGATTGGAACTTCAGCTGAACCCCGGCTTCAAGAGACGAAACGCAGCTACTTCGATCTTCTCCGATTTGTTAGCAATTCTCCCAAGTACTCGTTGTACCCTGAAGAACTTGAATAAGACTATTGAATTGCTAGATCAATAGAATTGTGTTTGATCAACCAAAGGATCGATAAATGTGATCAACCAAAGGATCGGTGAGACAATTGAGAAATTAACTCTTTATTTCATGCAACGTCTGAATAATAATGTCACAAGGTACTCCTATTTATAGGAGTGATATATGAATGAAATTTAGAGTCCTAAATCTAGGAAAAATCGAAAAACTAAGAGTTCTAGTCAAACTAGGATAAAATCAAAAGTTACCAAAAATAAGATAAGAAAAATCTATCTAAATCTAACTAGATAAGGATAAATCCCAACAACTTGGGCCTTCATAAATCTCGCCTGTTGGACCTTCAAATTAACACAATATGGGCTGCAATTTATCATAAATAATTCGTGGCCCATATCATGTATTATTCTTGCCACCTTTGCATGAAAAACAATAACTCCCGATTTCCCATGCAAACGCGTATAACTTTTAATGCACACGTCCAAATGGCGTCATTCTTCTTCTCACGTCTTCATGCTTCCTTCTTCATCATCTATGGATAGCATGTTGACCAATCTCGGGCTGAATATTTGATCTTTATGGACTGCCCAAAATATCTGAATATGTTCATGCACTTGTGTTCTTCAAATCTTGATCTCCAATCTTTAATCTTGGACAACATGATTATCTTTGAAGCTCTCAATGGCACTCTTGGATTTGATTCTTTTATGCTTTTCGAGTTCGTATCAGAATTCCATGCAATCTAACAACATGCACAAAGAACAAGTTGGCAACATGTATAGCATCATCAGTTTTCCTACATGCAATGAAATGAGCCATTTTGGAAAACCTATCAACTACAACAAACACAGAATCCTTACCCGACCTAGTTCTAGGCAATCCTAAGATGAAATCCATAGAAATATCAATCCAAGGAGAAGAGGGGGCGGGTAGGGGCGAGTAAAGACCAAATGGGTGTGAAGTGGATTTAGCTTGACGACAAGTAATGCAACGACTACACACATTCTCTACATCCTTACGCATATGCGGCCAAAAGAAGTATTCATGCAGCAAGTTCAATGTTTTATGCACACCAAAGTGACCCATTAAACCTCCCGCATGCGATTCTAACACTAATAACTCACGCATAGAACAAGTAGGGATGCATAATTTCGACTCTTTGAACAGAAAACCATCATGCACATAATAACCATCATAAGACTCAAAACCAAGCATCTTAGCATGCATTAAGTTCAAAAGAGCGTACCTTCTTGATAGGGCATCGGCGACCACGTTTTCCTCGCCTTTCTTGTACTTGATAACATACGGGAAGGACTCGATGAACTCGACCCATCTCGCATGTCTCTTGTTCAGATTGTTTTGCCCTTTCAAATGCTTCAAACTTTCATGATCCGTGTGGATGACGAACTCCTTAGGACAGAGATATTGCTACCATGTGTCCAACGCACGCTTCAAAGCGTAGAGCTCTTTATCGTACGTGGAGTACCTAAGGGAGGCGCCATTTAACTTCTCACTGAAGTATGCCACGGGACGTTTTTCCTGCATCAAAACAGCACCAATACCTATCCCGGAGGCATCACATTCGATCTCAAAAGTTTTGGAAAAATCAGGTAAACACAAAACAGGAGCAGAACATAACAATGACTTCAAAGTATTAAAAGCATGCTCTTGTTGTTTACCCCACTCAAATTTCCGATCCTCCTAATGAAGCCACGAAAAGCCTTGAAGAACTTAATCCGGAGCTGCAAATACGTGGTCCAATTACACGATTTCGAGCAATACAATTGCAAGGATTTTTCCAAGCATTTGTGTGTAAGAAATTCGAAGATGACAAAGGTGTTGAGAGCAACTCCAAAATTGTTACTTTGCTAGTAATTAAAGATTGGAGATCAAGGTTTGAAGAAGAGAACATGAAGAACTTGTCGAGTTGTGCATGCGTGCACGAGATCAGATTTTCGGCCCTTTAATTAATTTAATTAGGGGTTGAATTTTATTTAGACTATAGTATTTATTTAATTATGTTAGACTATAGTTTAGTTCAGATTTTTAATTATTTATTATGTAATTTTCGTCCATAATAAGCATAGGTTTGACTAGAATTGTATTTAAGGCAATTTCCTACCTTGAATAGAATTCTAGCTTAGGGAGTTTCCTAGTATAGTTAGAGATCCCTTTTGGATCAATTTTTAGGCCTTTTTTTGATGCAAATTTCGTTCCCTTATGTCTTATAAATAGGGGAACCATGTCACATTGATACTTTAGACTATATTTGATTAATTAAGCTTTGCTTTCAATATTGTCTCAACCCCCTTTTAAATCTTTGTGAGTTTTGATTTAAAATTCATATTCTTGGAGCTAGCAACTTTAAGTCTTATTCAAGGGTATTGCTTAATCCACTTGAGGGATTAACCGGTATTCGCTATCCGAAGATCAACTTAGAGATTTCATCCTTGGGTACGTTCGAGATTCAAGGAGGCTATCGGGTTGTAATTCACATCAACGAATCATCATCCATCAACCATAATCGACGCCATCCATACTCCATCGACGCACGCCTCAATTCAGCCCGTGTTCGAGTTCAAGTTCTACACCGTATCGTTCATACCGTAAGTTCAATCGTACTCTATCATATCCTACCTTCTCCAAGCCATTCTTCACAAGCCATCACACACGAAAACCTCCATAATTCCAGCCCCTATACACGTTCCTTTCCAGCCCATAAACCTTTGGTATCGTGTTACATAGTTCGTGTCGTTTTCTAGGTATTTTAATTGTCTAGATTGTCTAATTTCCGTTGTTTTTTTAGTCGGATTGAAGCCCTTCATTCGCTGACGTGTTTCGTATCCAGAAGTCTTCCGCTACGTATTTTATTCGTCCTAGATTAATTGTCCGGGTCGTATCATGTAGCGCCCCGATCCCGAAAGACCGTGGAAATGGACGCCACGGGGGTTGGAATTAAGAAGCGGGAAAGAAAAGGGGTAACCTGAATAATAAAATCTCAACAGAAGACCCAGAATAGTCAAACATGCTGTATAATAATATATACATATTCCTAACACCAAGATAGAGCTCTTAGTGTTTAACAAAAGAATATTACAAGCGCGGAGACTTCATTATCAACAGAATAATTAACAAAAAGAGACAATGGGAAAATACGTAAACAACAAAAGCCCATCTCTCAGCATCGTCACCTCCACGCGCCAGCTTACTAACCTGAAAAATATTTGAAAATATTTGGGCTGAGTACTAGTGCACTCAGTGGGCAAGTTTTTACAATTCGAGTTATGCAAATCATTTTATTAAAGTAATCTATCTGTGTTCATGCAGGTAGTGAAACTTAGGAGGTTTAAAAGTTGGAAGCAACCTAAGTTCACCAAAATATTTTATCGTGAAGCGCTTAAGAGTATAACCCATCACTGCCCGCAACCCAAACTACATCACCAGCGCATAACGTTGAGTATGGCCATAGTATACCCAAAGAGTATAACCAATAAGTGTTTCATTTTAGTCTCACCGACAAGGAGTAGGGCAGGACAAACAATGCATGCATACTGTAGCTACTCACATTGACACAGCGCTGGTTTATGAGACTCCGACAACATACAGTAGCATGTAAATATTTAACACAGATAGTCACATATGCAATTTTGACAAAAGCAGAGCTTAATAACTCGAAAGATACAATTTGTAAAGATATAGTATAGCCCACCTTATACATACAGAAGTCCTTCCCTGGTTCCCCTAGGCTAAGATGCTCTAACCATCTCGAGATTCAATCCTTCACCTTCCTCGTAAGTCACGCAAATCCTACAAGGATCGATCTTCAGTTCAGAACGACTACTATATTTTCAGAAATTAATCTACTGTAATCCGAGCTATTATTTAATTTTATTCTTTTTAGAAATAGATTGCGCGACTCTAGAGACCTCGAATAATTCCGACAAAGAAGGAAATAAATTCCAAAATATTATTCTTGATTTATTGGGACCAACCGATTTGACAGGGGTCTCTTTTCAAAACTTGCCATTTTAATCAATTTTTATCAGATTTGTGCCACGGCACTTTTTAACCGTTCAAAAATTATGAAAATATTCAAGGACCATCCTATATATGCCAAGACTATAGTTTGAGAGTTTTAGAATTTTTCGATAACACATGACTCCAGTATAAAAATAACTGCTTAAGTTGAATAATCGAGATTATTCAAAACTCGTCCGAAAATTACGAAATTTGACGGGCGCATAGGAAATAATTTTTGGAGCAACTTTTGAGAAGAAACTTTTTCGATTTGACGACCCAAAATGGATGAAACGGGACAAAAACTCACAGATTTTAGCTGAAATGTATCGGTCTCGATTGAGATCGATACTCGTTGGATTTTCGCTCAAAAGTACAATTTTTGATAGTGCAGAAAATAAGGAATTGAATACGAATATTTAGGGAAATGAATAATTACTAGTTGAATTCGATTATATATAGCCTCGTCACCTTCACGCTCCAGCCTACTGACCTGAAAATGTTTGAAAAGATTTGGGCTATTATGATTTACATATTTTTTTTCCGTTGTCTCTTTTATCTAGTATTCTATTAAGAATTGAGTTTCCGCACTTGTGACATTCTTTTGCTAAATGCTAAGAACTCTGATCTTGGTATTTTGTTGATATGATTCTGTTTCTCTGATTCTGAACATCTATTGACTTCCTAATTAACATGTCTCGTATGCTTAACCATATAATTATTCTAAGGGAAGGAAGCCCCGTCTTTTGTTATGCCTATATGATCATTCATGTTGGTCTATGGAAGGGCTTCATTTGTTCAGCATATTGGTGTCTGTTTCTTTTGTCGACCTATGAATGGGTCTATTAATTGTTGGTATCTGTTTATTTGTTTTCGTTTGGCCTATGAAAGGGCTTATTGAATTGTTACAGCTTCCATTCTTCTCTTATAAGCCGTTATAAACGGGGATCCGCTCTAGTTACAGAGGTTATGCTGTCTAATTTTTCGGAAGCCATAACCTATCTTTGGCATACTCGGTTGTTAAATTGTATTCTAAACATTAATTTTTTTTTTTTGGATTATCACCCCGTTGTTAATTAAACTACCCCATTTCTTTCCCGCTTCTTAATTCCCACCCCCGTGGCGTCCATTTCCACGGTCTTTCGGGACCGGGGCGCTACATATCACCTCCTTACTTAGCTCAGTAAGAGGGGCGGCTATACTGGAGAAATCCCGTACAAAACGACGGTAAAACCCAGCTAGACCATGGAATGATCGAACCTCAGAGGCGTTTTTCGGGGTTGGCCATTCCTCAATCGCTTTGATTTTGGAACGGTCTACCTCAATACCTCGTGAACTAACGACAAAGCCTAAAAACACGACTTCATCCATGCAAAAGGAACATTTAGACAAGTTTCCATACAACTTAGCATCACGCAGAAGACAGAAAACACGCCTAAGATGATCTAAGTGCGCCTGTGCATTGTGACTGTAAATCAAAATATCATCAAAGTAGACAACAACAAATTTACCAATCACATCACGCAAAACATGATTCATTAATCTCATAAACGTGCTCAGTGCATTAGTGAGACCAAAAGGCATAACTAACCACTCATATAAACCATGCTTTGTTTTAAATGCAGTTTTCCATTCATCCCCTTCATGCATTCTAACTTGAAAATAACCAGATCTCAAATCTATCTTAGAAAACACATGAGAACCACTTAATTCATCTAGCATATCATCAAGTCTAGGGATAGGAAATCTGTACTTAACTGTTATTTTGTTGATGGCGTGACAATCCATGCACATTCTCCATTCGTTGTTCTTCTTGGGCACTAGAATGATTGGAACTGCACAAGGGCTCATCGACTCTCGGATTTGCTTCTTCTCTAGCAACTCCTTTACTTGGCGATCGATCTCCTTCGTCTCTTCAGGGGACGTGCGGTACGCCGGTCGGTTGGGTAGGACTGCGCCGGGAACGAAGTCGATCTGGTGCTCGATCCCACGAACTGGAGGTAATCCACTTGGAATCTCATCCGGGAACACATCCGTGAACTCCTCCATAAGTGGCTGCACATCACAAGGTAAAGAAACACCATTAGTAGCACTGTCCTTATAAGATAAAAGAACGAAAGGTAAACCTGCTTTTAGTGCTTTCTCTACGCCTTTAACTGAGATGAACAGGGATCGATTCTTCTCTTTGCTTGGGTCTGATCCGGTGGCTTTTCCACGAGCTAAGACATCATTAGGAGGTGTCTTAGGGGCTGCATTTGTCGAACTTGAGGTGGAACTCGGCGTTGAAGTGGCGACCGAGTTGGTTCGGGCTGCGGCTGCGGCTTGTTTTGCCCGTTCTTGCTTGAATCTCTCTTGCATCCTTTCTTGATCCTCTGCAACGGCTTTAGGAGTGAGTGGCTTGAGTACAGTGGTGCGACCATCTCGAGTAATCGAGTAGGTGTTGGCTAAACCATCGTGAACTGCTTTTCTGTTGAACTGCCACGGTCTTCCTAAAAGTATATGGGCTGCTTCTATGGGAATAACATCACAAAGAACAGTGTCAGAATAGCGACCTTTAGTAAAGGAAACGTGTACCTGACTTGTAACTCTGATGGATCCGCGATCTGTGAGCCATTGCAACTTGTACGGTTTTGGATGCTTTGTTGTGGTGAGGGCGAGTTTATCAACGGCATACTGACTGATCGCGTTGATTACACTCCCACTGTCGATGATCATGGCACAAGTCTGATCTTTGATTGCAACTCCAGTGTAGAAAATGTTTTCTCGTTGCGATTGTTCTTCGTCTTCACGGTTGATGTTCAGACTGCGAATAGAAACCAAGCTGACATGAGGTAGCTCGACTTCATCATCATCTGGCTCAACTTCAGGGACCTTGACTGCTTCAGGGGCGGCGTCTTGGGTCTCCTCTTCATCTTCACTGGCTGATTCAAGTCCATTCTGTTCATTGAGGAACAGAACACGCCGGTTTGGACACTGGTTCTGAAAATGACCCCAACCTTGGCATTTATGACATTGGATGTCACGGGCTCGACTAGGGGCTGCATTCGGCGTTGGAGTGGACTGATTGGGTCGTTGGAAAGGTGGCCTGGGTGTAGACTCGGGTCTACGGCTTGCTTGCGGTGTAGAACGATCAAAACGGCGTTCCGGAGGGCCGGATTGACCTCGGGGTCGTGTGGAATCAGTAGAAGGAGTAGAAGGTGATGTGGAAGGTGTACCTTTACTCCAAGATGATCGAGTAGGGGCTGCACTTTGACTGGATCGACGGCGGCCTTCTCGCAACTGCTTTTCCACAATTGATACGTATTGCACCATTCTCTCTATGCTTGTGAATTCTTTGAGCTTTACTTCACAGGCAATGTCTGGATTCATACCTTCAATGTACCGAATGATGGTAGCATTTAAGGTCTCCTCTTTTCCGACTCGATTCAGGGCAGTTTCGAGCTCTTTATGGTACTCTTCGATCGATCTAGCTCCTTGCTTGATCCGGTTGAGCTTCTTCTCAAGCTCTCTTTCATAGTGGACTGGAATGAAGCGTCCACGCAAGAATCCTTTCATTTCCTCCCAATTGTCAATGGGTGGATTTCTGTTTCTTCGTCTTCTTTCTTGCTGCATTTCCCACCAAGTGGCTGCGTAGCCTTTAAACTCCAAACATGCTAGCTGCACCTTTTTAGCTTCTGAAAAATCATAGCATGCGAAAATCTTCTCTACCTTACGTTCCCAATCAAGGTAGATATCGGGATCGTGAAGGCCTTCAAATTCTGGAATGCTCGTCTTGATGTTGTGGAGCATTCGATCTTCTTCATAGTCATCTCGACTATGACCTCGTCTCGGGCGACGTCCTCGATCAAATTCTTCAGTATTCTCATCAAAGTACTCCTCTTCAGGCTCGTTGTGATGCTCTAGGCGTTGGTTTCCCTGAATGGGTGGAGGAAAGACAGGTGTCATTTTAGTGCGTTCCAGAGCATGCACTAAATCTGATGTGACCCGGACAAGGTATCCAAGACACGAGATTTATGCACGCGGAAGACTTCAAGAATGAACTACGTCAGCTAGAAAACAATGGAATCAATCCGACTCAAAATACGATAAAACTTACTAGAATTACGTAGACACGAACTAGGACTCGATTGGAACAGTTGGATGGCTCGAGGGTGGCTGGAATACGGCGGTGTGGACGGTGGATGGCGGCGGTGGTGATGGTATTGACGGCGGCGATGATGTGCTGTGGATTGGATAGATTCGGCGAACCCGTGTTGAATAACCCGAACGCGCACGTCTAGCTTCTCCGGATAGCAATTCTCCCAAGTACTTAATTATACCCTGAAGAACTTAAATAAGACAATTGATTTGCTAGAACAATAGAATTGTAGATAAAAGTTTGATCAACCGAAGGATCGTGAGACAGATTGAGAATAACTCTTTATTTCTTGCAATTGTCTGAATTATGAATGTCACAGGGTGCTCCTATTTATAGGAGAGCATATGGACGAAATTTTAACCCTAAATAACTAGATAAATATTGAAAAATACTAATCCTAATCAATCTAGGATAAAATCAAAAGAAACCAAAAATAAGATAACAAAAATCTATCTAAATCTAACTAGATAAGGATAAATCCCACAATGGATTTGGGCCTGTATTTCCACACCATCTTGGACCTTAGAACTCGATCATGGGCTAAATTAACATGAATAATTTCGTGGCCCATGGTACAATTAATATTACCACCTTTGCATGAAAAACAGCATCTCCTGATTTCCCATGCAAACGCGTATAACTTTTCATGCACACGTCCAAATGGCGTGATTCTTCTTCTCACGTCTTCATGATACCTTCTTCATCATCAATAGATAGCATGGTGATCCATCTTGGGCTGCCCTTGACTTCATCTTCATGCATTTCGAATTTGCGACGAATAGAAGCTTGTAAATAAGCTTGTAACTTCTTAGCTCGCAAACGCGTCATTGGACCTTTAAACTGCAGCTCCGGATCATTTTCTTCATTGCCTTGTATGACCTCATCAAAATCATCTATCTTATCGGAGAGGGCCTGGTGTTGTCTTTGAACATGCTTAGACAACGCTTCGAAGTGGTACTTGGGATCCCACGGTGCGGGTGGATCCGAATATGACTCCATGGGTGCTTTGGAAGGGTCTTTGGATGGGTCCAAAGATGGAAAAGTTGACTGGGGGTCGAATGGTGGTGTAGAGGATGACTCGGTGTGGGTTCCTTTCTTCATGATACCTACAAAACGAACAAATGTAAAGGAAAACAAGGAAGATCCTCACAATCTCACTGTCGCTCGTTTGTTTTCACTCTTGATTTTTCCACTCGTGTATCACTCAAAGTGTATGGTGCACAGTGTGTGAAAATCGTGTATATGAAGGTAAGGGAATCGTGTGGTTTGTTTCGAGGAAGGACGGGAATGCTATTCTCGGAACAAGGATGAATTTGGTATGTGTAGATGAGATACGGGTTGAGTATGTGTGGGTATGGTAGTAGCCGAATGTAGTGTGGTATGGGATGGGGGTGGCCGATTGTTTTGAGGTATATATGGGTGTTGGTCGAGTATGGGTGGTAGGAAAGGAAAGAAGTAGATCAATTATTGAAGTTCCAAATAGATTAGGAAATCCAAAAATAAATCTAGGTAAAGAAGGAAAGAAATAGAATAGATAAGGAAGAAAGAAAGAGATAAGGTAAGTAGGGGATTTGGATATGTATCAATCTATGTGACACAATCTAAATACCTTAATTAGCCTAGACTCTAGAAGGAAAGAACCAAAAATAAAATAAGACACTTAAGGAAGTTACCAACAAGAAATAGAACTTGTATGGAAAGTTCCAAAAGTAAAACAAACTTGAAGGAAACTACCAAAAATAAGAAAGACTTATTAAGGTAATTACCAACTAACAACCTAGTACCAAAAGGAAAGTACCAAAATTAAAAATTGAACAAAAGGAAACAAAATATTTCGATTTTTTTTTTTTAATCGATCGGCTCTTTTTTTTTCTCTTTTTTTTTTTTTTTGATCGTGCCTTTTCTTCTTTTTTTTTTTTTTTAACAATGAACAGTACGGGAATTAAATTACAATTTGATTAAACGTGATGAGATCAAGCATAGCAATGAAGAAGATGATCCGGAGCTGCAGTTTAAAGGTCCAATGACGCGTTTGCGAGCTAAGAAGTTGCAAGCTTATTTACAAGCTTCTATTCGTCGCAAATTCGAAATGCATGAAGATGAAGTCAAGGGCAGCTCAAGATTGATCACCATGCTTGCCATAGATGAAGAAGAAGGAAGCATGAAGACGTGAGAAGAAGAATGACGCCATTTGGACGTGTGCATGAAAAGTTATACGCGTTTGCATGGGAAATCGGGAGATGCTGTTTTTCATGCAAAGGTGGCAATATTAATTGTAGCATGGGCCACGAATTTAATCACTTAATTCAGCCCATTGTTGTAATTAATTAAGTCCAAATAGGCGAGAATATTCAGCCCAAATCCATTGTGGGATTTATCCTTATCTAGTTAGATTTAGATAGATTTTTGTTATCTTATTTTTGGTATCTTTTGATTTTATCCTAGATTGATTAGGATTAGTATTTTTTGATGTTTATCTAGTTAATTAGGGTTAATTTTCGTTCATAATCTCTCCTATAAATAGGAGCACCCTGTGACATTCATAATTCAGACAATTGCAAGAAATAAAGAGTTATTCTCAATCTGTCTCACGATCCTTCGGTTGATCAAACTTTTATCTACAATTCTATTGTTTTAGCACTTCAATAGTCTTATTTAAGTTCTTCAGGGTATAATTAAGTACTTGGGAGAATTGCTATCCGGAGAAGCTAGACGAGTGCGTTCGGGTTGATTCAACACGGGTTCACCGATCTGTCCTATCCTTCTACCAAACCACCGCCGCCATCACCAATACTCCACCGCCGTCCGCCGTCGTTCACCATCAGATTCCAGCCACCCTTAGACGTATCAAGTGCGTTCATCGAGTCATAGTTCGTATCTTCGATTTCTAGTAAGTTTTGTCTTTTAATTTGCGTCGGATTCTACCCTTCTTTAGCTGACGTTGTTCGAGTCCTTAAAGTCTTCCGCCTGCGTATTCTTCGTGTCTTGGATTCATTGTCCGGGTCACATCATAAATTTGGCATCAGAGCCACGTCAGCTCTGCTGGTCGTGGTTCAATCCGACGTGTCATCTACGTGTCAAATACGTGTTAGTTTTCTGTCATACGTTTCATTTAATTTTTGTATTGTTTCGAGTCTATTGTAATCTGATTCATATTCATTGAAAACAAAAAAAAAAAAAAAAAGAAAAGAAATCGGCCAAAAAAAGAAAAAAAAAAAAAAAATCGCCGATTAAAAAAAAAAAAAAAAAAAAAAAAAAAAACGAAAATCAGATTGTTCTACTTGTTTTCAATTTTAATTCCTTGTTTTTAGATTTGTTCCATCTTTTTAGGGATTCTTAGATTGTGTTCACACATCCAAAATCCTTTTTCCTTTATCCATTAGATTTCTTACCTAGTTTAGATAGATTTCATCCTAATCTACATCTATTCAAGATCTTTCTATCCTCATCCATATCTAATCAAATCCTTCACCCTTATCCATCCATATTTTCGATCCTACACACTAAAGGGCTCGAAAATTTCATCTCTTCCATATACACCCGGCTCACCTTATACACCACATAGTCCATACACCCATACACCCATACACCCATACACCCGTACACCCATACACCCGTACACCCGTGGTCCATATACACCACCAGCTGAATTACTCATTCCACACGCCTACTTCTACTCTTAGCAACCTTCCGGCTTGATTTTATCCATTGGAGCTTGAAGAAGACCCAGAGGAGCTAGTCAAGAGAAACTGCTGAACTTTTTCGATCAACCCACCCCCATATTTCACTCCACACGTGCACCACACATACTTGAGAGTTAAACACGAGTGGAAAAATCAAGAGTGACATACACGAGCGTTTGTGAGGAATTGTGAGGTTCTACTTTACTTTTTCTTCACGTTTGTTCGTTTTGCAGGATAAATGGACCAACAGGAAGATATTTTCTACACCCGTTGCTCCATCCAAGACAAAATTGGTTCCATGATTATTGACAGTGGTAGTGTATTTAACGCCATTAGTCAATATGCAGTGGACAAGCTCGGCCTAGTACCACAGAAGCATCCCAAGCCCTATAAGTTGCAGCGGCTTACAATCACAAGTCAGGTAAGTGTCGCATTTGCTATTGGTCGATATACTGACACTGTTTTATGTGATGTCATTCCTATGGAGGCAACACACATTCTTCTAGGTCAACCGTGGCAATTCGATCGAGGAGCAGTGCACGATTGTCACGCCAACACTTATTCCTTTGCTTGGAATGGACGACCCATCAAACTGATGCCTTTGGCACCTGAGGACGTCATTAAGGATCAGAAGTGGATGCAAGAAAAATTTAAAGCCGAAAGGGAAAGGAAGGCCGCAACTATCGAGAGCGAATCAATCGCCACCGTCCCTAGCCCTACTATGACACCGTTGGAGTCTTGTTCACATCAAGACATGTCGTCTAGTTCATCCAACGCAGATCACCAGTTAAATTCAGACATGATAAGTGAAGCTACAATTCCGTCGCAGCCCATATGCATTGATCCAACACTGGATTCGGGTAAGTCGGATAATCTATTGATTTCTCAGAACAGTGCTACTAATGATTGTTTTTCTAGTGATGTGCAGATCGAGAAGAGAGAGTTCGAGATGGAGCAGCCTGGAATAGCTACATCCAACCCTGATGGCAGCTTGGAAGAAGTTTCTAACTCTCAAGAAGAGATCAACGAAGAGCTGAAGTTGGAGCATGATGATGTTCGACTTAGAGATCAGCTTGTTCTAGATAAGTCGTCCAATACCCATGTTGTTTATCTTAAGGACGTGTTACTTGAAATCGAGAGAGGTAAGTACCGTCTATACTATTCTAGTATTGATAGGTATTTGATGTGCATAGTTGAATCCATGTTTCTTTTTAGAATCAATTTAACATTTGGATTTGACTTGAATTGCATGAAAAGGTTGAAAAGTAGAAAGCTATTGTTTGTTCCAACCAAGTGTAAGATGCGAGCATGGTATTTGAATTCGATTAGTATGTGTTTTTCCATTGCTCATTTGAAATCTAATTATAGTGTTGAACATGCTGAAAATTGCATAATTGTTTGTTATACCATGTTCGATCCATTATATGCTACATGTTGGATAGTTGATTGTTTTGTTGAGTGTTATGCTGCATGTTTTGTGCATGAGGGTTTCTTGTTCAAGGGTTCACAGTTATGCATTCCTAAGTCTTCTATGCGTGAGTTGTTAGTTCTTGAATCGCATGCGGGAGGTTTAATGGGTCACTTTGGTGTGTCTAAAATGTTAAACTTGCTGCATGAACATTTCTTTTGGCCACGTATGAAGCATGATGTTGAGAATGTGTGTAGTAGATGCATTACATGTAGGAGATCGAAATCTACATCACACCCGTTTGGTTTATACACTCCTCTACCAGCCCCGTCTTCCCCGTGGATTGATTTATCTATGGATTTCATATTAGGATTACCACGGTCTAGGTCTGGTCGAGATTCCATATTTGTTGTAGTTGATAAGTTTTCCAAGATGGCACATTTCATTGCATGTAGGAAAACCGATGATGCAGTACACATAGCCAATCTGTTCTTTATACATGTTGTGCGTTTACATGGAATACCTAAAACTATTGTTAGTGATATGGATTCTAAGTTTCTTGCACATTTTTGGCGTGTACTATGGGGAAAATTAGGTACCAAGTTGTTGTTTTCTACTGCATGTCATCCACAAACTGATGGTCAAACTGAAGTAGTTAATCGCACCTTAGGTACTTTGCTGCGTGCTTTAGTTAAAAACAACTTGAAATCATGGGAAGATTGTTTGCCATATGCTGAATTTGCTTATAATCGAGTTGTGCATTCATCTACCAATATGTCTCCGTTTGAAGTTGTTTATGGTTTTAATCCGCTAACGCCTAATGATCTGTTGCCTTTACCTGTTGAGCATCTAACAAGTGTTAAAGGTACAAGAAAAGCGGAACAAAATAAGGAGATGCATGAGAAAGTACGTGCGCGTATTGAAGCCGTTGGCGCACGTAATGCTGTTCAAAAGAATAAACGGCGCAAGCAAGTGATTTTCCAGCCTGGAGATCGCGTTTGGATTCATCTGAGTCCTGGACGGTTTCCCAACTTGAGAAAATCGAAATTGATGCCTAGAGGAGATGGACCATTCACCGTGCTGAGTCGAGTCAATGACAATGCATATCGCATTGATTTACCCGGTGAGTACAAGTGTTCGTCTACATTTAATGTTGCTGACTTATCTCCCTTTTCTGCAGATGATGAGTTCGAGTGCAATGATGACGAGTCCTTGAATTCGAGGACGAATTCTTTTCAGCAGGGGGGGAATGATGAGATCAAGCATAGCAATGAAGAAGATGATCCGGAGCTGCAGTTTAAAGGTCCAATGACGCGTTTGCGAGCTAAGAAGTTGCAAGCTTATTTACAAGCTTCTATTCGTCGCAAATTCGAAATGCATGAAGATGAAGTCAAGGGCAGCTCAAGATTGATCACCATGCTTGCCATAGATGAAGAAGAAGGAAGCATGAAGACGTGAGAAGAAGAATGACGCCATTTGGACGTGTGCATGAAAAGTTATACGCGTTTGCATGGGAAATCGGGAGATGCTGTTTTTCATGCAAAGGTGGCAATATTAATTGTAGCATGGGCCACGAATTTAATCACTTAATTCAGCCCATTGTTGTAATTAATTAAGTCCAAATAGGCGAGAATATTCAGCCCAAATCCATTGTGGGATTTATCCTTATCTAGTTAGATTTAGATAGATTTTTGTTATCTTATTTTTGGTATCTTTTGATTTTATCCTAGATTGATTAGGATTAGTATTTTTTGATGTTTATCTAGTTAATTAGGGTTAATTTTCGTTCATAATCTCTCCTATAAATAGGAGCACCCTGTGACATTCATAATTCAGACAATTGCAAGAAATAAAGAGTTATTCTCAATCTGTCTCACGATCCTTCGGTTGATCAAACTTTTATCTACAATTCTATTGTTTTAGCACTTCAATAGTCTTATTTAAGTTCTTCAGGGTATAATTAAGTACTTGGGAGAATTGCTATCCGGAGAAGCTAGACGAGTGCGTTCGGGTTGATTCAACACGGGTTCACCGATCTGTCCTATCCTTCTACCAAACCACCGCCGCCATCACCAATACTCCACCGCCGTCCGCCGTCGTTCACCATCAGATTCCAGCCACCCTTAGACGTATCAAGTGCGTTCATCGAGTCATAGTTCGTATCTTCGATTTCTAGTAAGTTTTGTCTTTTAATTTGCGTCGGATTCTACCCTTCTTTAGCTGACGTTGTTCGAGTCCTTAAAGTCTTCCGCCTGCGTATTCTTCGTGTCTTGGATTCATTGTCCGGGTCACATCAAAACGTAAATACAATACGACACAAAAATCGAACCAAAGCCGACGTGGCTTTGATACCACTTTTATGATACGACCCGAACTCTAGGAACGAACACACGTCGACACACATAAGTTTTTGTGTCTACGATGACTCAAATAATCAAAGTAAAATAAGCGGAATAAAATTGGAACAAACTAAACGACTAAGACTCAACTAAAATACCTAGATAATGACACACAAAATAACACAATATCCAAAGGATGGGGGCTGTTATGAACGGTATTTTGGACGAGAATTATGATGATGTGGAGAATGGAATTTCGATGGTGTGTATTGGTTTAGAATGACTTGAGTAGATAGGGTATGTTAGAGATACGATGGACTTACGGATGTAACGAAGTGAACACGATCTTGAGGATGATGGTTGAGATGGACGACGGTGGATGGTGGTGGCGTCGAAGGTGGCTGGACGGCGGCGGTGATGGTGTTGTGAATTACAACCCGAAAGTTGCCTTGAATCTCGAACGTACACAAGGCCAAATTCTTTAAGTTGCTCTTCGGATAGCGAGTTTCCGACGATCCCTCGAACGTGAACGGTGAATTCCCTTTGTAAAACTTAGAGATGCTAAATCTAAGAGTATGAATTTAATTATCTAAACTCACAAAGATCAAAAGGGGAGAGACGATATTGAAAGCAAAGGCTTAATAATCAAATATAGTCTAAAGTAACAATGAAACATTGATCCCCTATTTATAATAATAGGTGGATCGAAAACTATAAGTTAAGGACCGAAAATCATAGTCCAAATCAATCTAGGATTGTGTTTGGATAATTCCTAAACTAGAATTCTATTTAAGGTAGAACTTGTAGATCTTACCTTATCTAAAATCCTAGTCAAACCATGACTTATTGTAACCGAAAATTATCCTAAATAATTAATTAAAAAATCTGATCTAAACTATAGTATAATTAAATAAAATAAATACTATAGTCCAAAATAAAATAACTACTAGATAAAATCAATAGGACCGAAAATTGGCCTAGTTCAAACTCGGCCGATTCTTCTTCACTTCAAGCCCATGCACACGTGCACATGCACACGTGCACATCTTCATGTTGTGTTCTCTATGTCTTGATCTCCATCTTCCAATATCAACAAGTTCATCATTTTCAAGCTTCCTTGCACGCCGTCTTCTTCTTCAAGCTTCTTGCGAATTGTAACTTGCAAATATTCTTGCAACTTCTTAGCTTGTAGTCTTGTGACGGGTCCTTTGAATTGAAGCCCTTCATTAACTTCCTCATTGCTATGGATGTCCTCATCAATATCCAAAGGATGGGGGCTGTTATGAACGGTATTTTGGACGAGAATTATGGGGGTGAATTGGACGTGAGATATGGTTGACGAAGGGTTGGAGTAGATAGGATATGATTGAGTTGGAACGGACTTACGGATTAAACGAAGAGATCACGATCTTGAGGGTGATGGTTGAGATGGACGACGGTGGACGGTGGTGGCGTCGAAGGTGGTTGGACGGCGGTGGTGGTTGTGATGTGAATTACAACCCGAAAGTTGCCTTGAATCTCGAACGTACACAAGGCCAAATTCTTTAAGTTGCTCTTCGGATAGCGAGTTTCCGACGATCCCTCGAACGTGGACGGCGAATTCCCTTTGTAAAACTTAGAGATGCTAAATCTAAGAGTATGAATTTAATTATCTAAACTCACAAAAGATTAAAAGGGGATGAGACAATATTGAAGCAAAAAGCTAATTAATCAAATAAAGTCTAAAGTAACAATGAGACATGGATCCCCTATTTATAATAATAGGTGGATCGAAAACTATAAGCTAAGGACCGAAAATCATAGTCCAAATCAATCTAGGATTGTGTTTGGAAGTTTCCTAAACTAGAATCCTATTTAAGGTAGAACTTGTAGATCTTACCTTATCTAAAATCCTAGTCAACCTATGACTTTGAAATAACCGAAAATTACACCAAAATAAATTAAATAAACTGATCCTAACTATAGTATAATTAAATAAAATAAATACTATAGTCTAAAATAAAATAACTACTAGATAAAATCAATAGGACCGAAAATTGGCCTAGTTCAAACTCGGCCGAAACTTCTTCATGCCATGCACATGCACACGTCCTCTTGCACACATGCACATCTTCATGTTGTGTTCTCCATGTCTTGATCTCCATCTTCCAATGTCAATAAGTTCATCATTTTCAAGCTCCCTTGCACGCCGTCTTCTTCTTCAAGCTTCTTGCGAATTGTAGCTTGCAAATACTCTTGCAACTTCTTAGCTCTTAGTCTTGTGACGGGTCCTTTGAATTGAAGCTCTTCATTGACTTCCTCATTGCTATGGATGTCCTCATCATTCCCCCCCTGCTGAAAAGAATTCGTCCTCGAATTGGAATCCTCATCATGGTCGAATTCATCTGCAAGAAAAGGAGATAAATCAGCAACGTTAAACGTAGAAGAACACTTATACTCACCAGGTAGATCAATGCGGTATGCATTGTCATTAACACGGCTTAGAACAGTGAAGGGACCATCTCCACGGGGCGACAACTTGGACTTCCTCAAGTTAGGAAATCGGCCGGGGCTTAAATGAACCCAAACACGATCACCGGGCTGGAAGATGACACGTTTACGCCTCGTGTTGCGTGCGGCGGCGATCCATGAGCCTTGGTGCTCAATCCGGGCACGTACCTTCTCATGCATCTCTTGAATAAAATCAGCTCTTTTCATACCTTTAACACTTGTTAGATGCTCAACAGGTAAAGGTAACAAATCATTAGGAGTTAATGGATTAAATCCATAAACTACCTCAAAAGGAGACATGTTAGTAGAAGAATGCACAACACGATTATAAGCAAATTCAGCATATGGTAGACATTCTTCCCATGATTTCAAATTATTCTTAATTAGAGGCCTAAGTAAAGCTCCTAAAGTGCGATTCACAACCTCAGTTTGACCATCGGTTTGTGGATGACATGCAGTAGAAAACAATAACTTAGTACCTAATTTTCCCCACAAAACACGCCAGAAATGTCCTAAAAACTTAGAATCCCTATCACTAACAATAGTACGAGGAATTCCATGCAATCTAACAACATGCACAAAGAACAAGTTGGCAACATGTATAGCATCATCAGTTTTCCTACATGCAATGAAATGAGCCATTTTGGAAAACCTATCAACTACAACAAACACAGAATCCTTACCCGACCTAGATCTAGGTAATCCTAAGATGAAATCCATAGAAATATCAATCCAAGGAGATGAGGGGGCGGGTAGGGGCGAAAAAAGACCAAAGGGGTGTGAAGTGGATTTAGTTTGACGACAAGTAATGCAACGACTACACACATTCTCGACATCCTTACGCATATGCGGCCAAAAGAAATGTTCATGCAGCAAGTTCAATGTCTTATGCACACCAAAGTGACCCATTAAACCTCCCGCATGCGATTCTAACACTAATAGCTCACGCATAGAACAAGTAGGGATGCTGATGTGACCCGGACAACTAATCCAAGACACGAAGAACGCAGGCGGAAGACTTTTGAAGGACTTGAACTACGTCAGCTAAAGAAGGGTAGAATCCGACAGGAATTAAATGACGAAACTTACTAGAATTAAACGACACGAACGGGACTCGATGTGGAATACGGGGACAACTTCGATGGTGGCTTGGAGTGGCGGCGGACGGCGGTGTGGATGGCGGTGGTCGTCGTGAGGTGTTGGCGGCGGTGGTGAAAAGGTAGAAGGATAATCAGGATCGGCGAACCCGTGTTGAATAACCCGAACGCGCACGTCTAGCTTCTCCGGATAGCAATTCTCCCAAGTACTTGAACGCACCCTGAAGAACTTGAATAGGACTATTGAGTTGCTAAAACAATAGAACTTTGAAGATAAAATTTCGATCAACAAAAGATCTTGAGACAGATTGAGAAATAACTCTTGAATTCTTGCAATTGTCTGATTTATGAATGTCACAGGGTGCTCCTATTTATAGGAGACATTATGAACGAAAATTAACCCTAATTAACTAGATAAATATCAAAAAATACTAATCCTAATCAATCTAGGATAAAATCAAAAGATACCAAAAATAAGATAACAAAAATCTATCTAAATCTAACTAGATAAGGATAAATCCTAACTAACTTTGGGCCTCTTATTTTCGCCACTTTTGGACCTTTAATAACACAATATGGGCTGCAATATATCATAAATAATTCGTGGCCCATATGTATTATTCTTGTCACCTTTGCATGAAAAACAGCATCTCCCGATTTCCCATGCAAACGCGTATAACTTTTGATGTACACGTCCAAATGGCGTCATTCTTCTTCTCACGTCTTCATGCTTCCTTCTTCATCATCTATGGATAGCATGGTGATCAATCTTGAGCTGCCCTTGACTACATCTTCATGCATTTCGAATTTGCGACGAATAGAAGCTTGTAAATAAGCTTGCAACTTCTTAGCTCGCAAACGCGTCATTGGACCTTTAAACTGCAGCTCCGGATCATCTTCTTCATTGCTATGCTTGATCTCATCAGATGCATAATTTCGACTCTTTGAACAGAAACCCATCATGCACATAATAACCATCAAATGACCTAGTTTTCGAGCTACATGAGGCATATATGGGGCTGAAGTAGGCATCCTCTTCATACAATGCTTTAATAGACTCAAAACCAAGCATCTTAGCATGCATTAAGTTCAAAAGAGCGTACCTTCTTGATAGGGCGTCGGCGACAACATTCTCTTCGCCTTTCTTGTACTTGATAACATACGGGAAAGACTCGATGAACTCGACCCATCTCGCATGTCTCTTGTTCAGATTGTTTTGCCCTTTCAAATGCTTCAATCTTTCATGATCCGTGTGGATGACGAACTCCTTAGGCCAGAGATAGTGCTGCCATGTGTCCAACGCACGCTTCAAAGCGTAGAGCTCTTTATCGTACGTGGAGTACCTAAGGGAGGCGCCACTTAACTTCTCACTGAAGTATGCCACGGGACGTTTTTCCTGCATCAAAACAACACCAATACCTATCCCGGAGGCATCACACTCGATCTCAAAAGTTTTGGAAAAATCAGGTAAACACAAAACAGGAGCAGAACATAACAATGACTTCAAGGTATTAAAAGCATGCTCTTGTTGTTTACCCCACTCAAATTTCCGATCCTTCTTACTTAGCTTAGTAAGAGGGGCGGCTATACTGGAGAAATCCCGTACAAAACGACGGTAAAACCCAGCTAGACCATGGAATGATCGAACCTCAGAGGCGTTTTTCGGGGTTGGCCATTCCTCAATCGCTTTGATTTTGGAACGGTCTACCTCAATACCTCGTGAACTAATGACAAAGCCTAAAAACACGACTTCATCCATGCAAAAGGAACATTTAGAAAAGTTTCCATACAACTTAGCATCACGCAGAAGACAGAAAACACGCCTAAGATGATCTAAGTGCCCCTGTGCATTGTGACTGTAAATCAAAATATCATCAAAGTAGACAACAACAAATTTACCAATCACATCACGCAAAACATGATTCATTAATCTCATAAACGTGCTCGGTGCATTAGTGAGACCAAAAGGCATAACTAACCACTCATATAAACAATGCTCTGTTTTAAACGCAGTTTTCCATTCATCCCCTTCATGCATTCTAACTTGAAAATAACCAGATCTCAAATCTATCTTAGAAAACACATGAGAACCACTTAATTCATCTAGCATATCATCAAGTCTAGGGATAGGAAATCTGTATTTAACTGTTATTTTGTTGATGGCGCGGCAATCCATGCACATTCTCCATTCGTTGTTCTTCTTGGGCACTAGAATGACTGGAACTGCACAGGGGCTCATCGACTCTCAGATTTGCTTCTTCTCTAGCAACTCCTTAACTTGGCGATCAATCTCCTTCGTCTCATCAGGGGACGTGCGGTATGCCGGTCGGTTTGGCAAGACTGCGCCGGGTACGAAGTCGATCTGGTGCTCGATCCCACGAACTGGAGGTAATCCACTTGGAATCTCTTCCGAGAACACATCCGCGAACTCCTCCATAAGTAGCTGCACATCACAAGGTAAAGAAACACCATTAGTAGCACTGTCCTTATAAGATAAAAGAACGAAAGGTAAACCTGCTTTTAGTGCTTTCTCTACGCCTTTAACTGAGATGAACAGGGATCGATTCTTCTCTTTGCTTGGGTCTGATCCGGTGGCTTTTCCACGAGCTAAGACATCATTAGGAGGTGTCTTAGGGGCTGCATTGGTCGAACTTGAGGTGGAACTCGGCGTTGAAGTGGCGGCCGAGTTGGTTCGGGTTGCGGCTGCGGCTTGTTTTGCCCGTTCTTGCTTGAATCTCTCTTGCATCCTTTCTTAATCCTCTGCAACGGCTTTAGGAGTGAGTGGCTTGAGTACAGTGGTTCGACCATCTCGAGTAATCGAGTAGGTGTTGGCTAAACCATCGTGAACTGCTTTTCTGTTGAACTGCCACGGTCTTCCTAAAAGTATATAGGCTGCTTCCATGGGAATAACATCACAAAGAACAGTGTCAGAATAGCGACCTTTAGTAAAGGAAACATGTACCTGACCTGTAACACTGATGGATCCGCGATCTGTGAGCCACTGCAACTTGTACGGTTTTGGATGCTTTGTTGTCGTGAGGGCGAGTTTATCAACGGCATACTGACTGATCGCGTTGATTACACTCCCACTGTCGATGATCATGGCACAAGTCTGATCTTTGATGGCAACTCGAGTGTAGAAGATGTTCTCTCTTTGCGATTGCTCTTCGTCTTCACGGTTGATGTTCAGACTGCGAATAGAAACCAAGCTGACATGAGGTAGCTCGACTTCTTCATCATCTGGCTCGACTTCAGGGACCTTGACTGCTTCAGGGGCGGCGTCTTGGGTCTCCTCTTCATCTTCACTGGCTGATTCAAGTCCATTCTGTTCATTGAGGAACAGAACACGCCGGTTTGGACACTGGTTCTGAAAATGACCCCAACCTTGGCATTTATGACATTGGATGTCACGGGCTCGACTAGGGGCTGCATTCGGCGTTGGAGTGGACTGATTGGGCCGTTGGAATGGTGGCCTGGGTGTAGACTCGGGTCTACGGCTTGCTTGCGGTGTAGAACGATCAAAACGGCGTTCCGGAGGGCCGGATTGACCTCGGGGTCGTGTGGAATCAGTAGAAGGAGTAGAAGGTGATGTGGGAGGTGTACCTTTACTCCAAGGTTGTCGAGTAGGGGCTGAAGTCTGACTGGATCGACGGCGGCCTTCTCGCAACTGCTTTTCCACAATTGATGCGTATTGCACCATTCTCTCTATGCTTGTGAATTCTTTGAGCTCTACTTCACAGGAAATGTCTGGATTCATACCTTCAATGTACCGAATGATGGTAGCATTTAAGGTCTCCTCTTTTCCGACTCGATTCAGGGCCGTTTCGAGCTCTTTGTGGTACTCTTCGATCGATCTAGCTCCTTGCTTGATCCGGTTGAGCTTCTTCTCAAGCTCTCTTTCATAGTGGACGGGAATGAAGCGTCCACGCAAGAATCCTTTCATTTCCTCCCAATTGTCAATGGGTGGATTTCTGTTTCTTCGTCTTCTTTCTTGCTGCATTTCCCACCAGGTGGCTGCGTAGCCTTTAAACTCCAAACATGCTAGCTGCACCTTTTTGGTTTCTGAAAAGTCATAGCATGCAAAAATCTTCTCTACCTTACGTTCCCAATCAAGATAGATATCGGGATCGTGAAGGCCTTCAAACTCTGGAATGCTCGTTTTGATGTTGTGGAGCATTCGATCCTCTTCATAGTCATCTCGACTATGACCTCTTCTTGGGCGACGTCCTCGGTCAAATTCTTCAGTATTCTCATCGAAGTATTCCTCTTCAGGCTCGTTGTGACGCTCTAGACGTTGGTTTCCTCGAATAGGTGGAGGAAAGACGGGTGTTGTTTTAGTGCGTTCAAGAGCATGCACTAAATCGTCTATCTTGTTGGAGAGAGCCTGGTGTTGTCTTTGAACATGCTTAGACAACGCTTCAAAATGGTACTTGGGATCCCATGGTGCGGGTGGATCCGAAGATGACTCCATGGGTGCTTTGGTTGGGTCTTTGGATGGGTCCAAAGATGGAAAAGTCGACTGGGGGTCGAATGGTGGTGTAGAGGATGACTCGGTGTGGGTTCCTTTCTTCATGATACCTACAAAACGAACAAACGTAAAGGAAAACAAGGAAGATCCTCACAATCTCACTGTCGCTCGTTTGTTTTCACTCTTGATTTTTCCACTCGTGTATCACTCAAATATATGGGTGCACAGTGTGTGAAAATCGTGTATATGAAGGTAAGGGAATCGTGTGGTTTGTGATGAGGACATCCATAGCAATGAGGACATCAATAAAGAGCTTCAATTCAAAGGCCCCGTCACAAGACTAAGAGCTAAGAAGTTGCAAGAATATTTGCAAGTTACAATTCGCAAGAAGCTTGAAGAAGAAGACGGCGTGCAAGGAAGCTTGAAAATGATGAACTTATTGACATTGGAAGATGGAGATCAAGACATGAAGAACACAACATGAAGATGTGCATGTGTGCAAGAGGACGTGTGCATGTGCATGGCATGAAGAAGTTTTGGCCGAGTTTGAACTAGGCCAATTTTCGGTCCTATTGATTTTATCTAGTAGTTATTTTATTTTAGACTATAGTATTTATTTTATTTACTTATACTATAGTTAGGATCAGTTTTTTTAATTTATTTTGGTGTAATTTTCGGTTATTTCAAAGTCATAGGTTGACTAGGATTTTAGATAAGGTAAGATCTACAAGTTCTACCTTAAATAGAATTCTAGTTTAGGAAATATCCAAAACAAATCCTAGATTGATTTGGACTATAATTTTCGGTCCTTTAGCTTAGGATTTTCGATCCACCTATTGTTATAAATAGGGGATCCATGTCTCATTGTTACTTTAGACTATATTTGATTATTAAGCCTTTGCTTTCAATATCGTCTCTCCCCGTTTAATCTTTTGTGAGTTTAGATAATTAAATTCATACTCTTAGATTTAGCATCTCTAAGTTTTACAAAGGGAATTCGCCGTCCACGTTCGAGGGATCGTCGGAAACTCGCTATCCGAAGAGCAACTTAAAGAATTTGGCCTTGTGTACGTTCGAGATTCAAGGCAACTTTCGGGTTGTAATTCACAACACTATCACCACCGCCATCTACCATCCACGACGCCTCCATCACCGCCGTTCGTCCGCCTCAAGATCAGCCACAATCGTGCCTAGTTCGTGTTCCAATCGTTCATCGTCTTGTTCAATCCGTAAGTCCGTTTCAACTCTATCATATCCTATCTACCCTAGCCCTTCTAAACCTAATCATCACCATCGAAATTCCTTCATTAATACCGTCCAATCCATCGTCCAAAACAGCTCCATAATCCTTTGGATATTGTGTTATTTTGTGTGTCATTGTCTAGGTATTTTAGTTGAGTCTTAGTCGTCTAGTTTGTTCCATTATTATTCCGCTTATTTTACTTTGATTATTTGAGTCATAAAAGACACAAAAACTTACGTGTGTCGACGTGTGTTCGTTCCTAGAGTTCGGGTCGTATCATAAAAGTGGTATCAAAGCCACGTCGGCTTTGGTTCGATTTTTGTGTCGTATTTTATTTTACGTCCAATCGAGTTGTAATTTAATTCCGTATTGTTCATTGTTATAAAAAAAAAAAAGAGCAAAAGCTTCGATCAAAAAAAAAAAGCGATCGAATTCAAAAAAAAAAAAAAAAAATCGATAAAAAAAAAAAAAAAACGAAAATTCATTGTTTCCTTTTGTGCAATTTTTAATTTTGGTACCTTCCTTTTGGTACTAGGTTGTTAGTTGGTAATTACTGATGAGATCAAGCATAGCAATGAAGAAGATGATCCGGAGCTGCAGTTTAAAGGTCCAATGACGCGTTTGCGAGCTAAGAAGTTGCAAGCTTATTTACAAGCTTCTATTCGTCGCAAATTCGACATGCATGAAGATGAAGTCAAGGGCAGCTCAAGATTGATCACCATGCTTGCCATAAATGATGAAGAAGTAAGCATGAAGACGTGAGAAGAAGAATGACGCCATTTGGACGTGTGCATTAAAAGTTATACGCGTTTGCATGGGAAATCGGGAGATGCTGTTTTTCATGCAAAGGTGGCAAGATTAATTATAACATGGGCCACGAATTTAATCAATAAAATCAGCCCATTGTTGTGATTAATTAAGTCCAAATAGGCGAGATTTATGAAGGCCCAAGTTGTTGGGATTTATCCTTATCTAGTTAGATTTTAGATAGATTTTTGTTATCTTATTTTTGGTATCTTTTGATTTTATCCTAGATTCATTAGGATTAGTTTTGGATTGTTTTTTATCACTTAATTAGGTCTAATTTTCGTCCCCTATGTGTCCTATAAATAGGAGCACCCTGTGACATTCATAATTCAGACAATTGCAAGAAATAAAGAGTTATTCTCAATCTGTCTCACGATCCTTCGGTTGATCAAACTTTTATCTACAATTCTATTGTTTTAGCACTTCAATAGTCTTATTTAAGTTCTTCAGGGTATAATTAAGTACTTGGGAGAATTGCTATCCGGAGAAGCTAGACGAGTGCGTTCGGGTTGATTCAACACGGGTTCACCGATCTGTCCTATCCTTCTACCAAACCACCGCCGCCATCACCAATACTCCACCGCCGTCCGCCGTCGTTCACCATCAGATTCCAGCCACCCTTAGACGTATCAAGTGTGTTCATCGAGTCATAGTTCGTATCTTCGATTTCTAGTAAGTTTTGTCTTTTAATTTGCGTCGGATTCTACCCTTCTTTAGCTGACGTAGTTCGAGTCCTTCAAAAGTCTTCCGCCTGCGTTCTTCGTGTCTTGGATTAGTTATCCGGGTCACATCATAAATTTGGTATCAGAGCCACGTCAGCTCTGCTGGTCGTGGTTCAATCCGACGTGTCGTCTACGTGTCAAATACGTGTCATTTAATTTTCGTTTTGTTTCGAGTCTTGTAATCTGATTTCTATTCATTGAAAAAAAAAAAGAGTAAAAGAGCAAAGGGATCGAAATCCCTACAGCAAAAAAAAAAAAAATCCGAAAAAAAAAAAAAAAAAAAATCTGAAAAAAAAAAAAAAAATCCAAAAAAAAAAAAAAACGAAAATCAGATTGTTTATTTGATTTCAATTTTTTAATTCCTTGTTTTTAGATTTGTTCCATATATTTAGGGATTCTTAGATTGTGTTCACACATCCAAAATCCTTATTCCCTTATCCATTAGATTTCTTACCTTGTTTAGATAGATTTCATCCTAATCTACATCTATTCAAGATCTTTCCATCCTCATCCATATCTAATCAAATCCTTCACCCTTATCCATCCATATTTTCGATCCTACACACTAAAGGGCTCGAAAATTTCATCTCTTCCATATACACCCGGTTCACCTTATACACCACATAGTCCATACCCATACACCCATACACCCGTACACCCATACACCCGTGGTCCACATACACCACCAGCTGAATTACTCATTCCACACGCCTACTTCTACTCTTAGCAACATTCCGGCTTGATTTTATCCGTTGGAGCTTGAAGAAGACCCAGAGGAGCTAGTCAAGAGAAACTGCTGAACTTTTTCGATCAACCCACCCCCATATTTCACTCCACACGTGCACTACACATACTTGAGAGTTAAACACGAGTGGAAAAATCAAGAGTGACATACACGAGCGTTTGTGAGGAATTGTGAGGTTCTACTTTACTTTTTCTTCACGTTTGTTCGTTTTGCAGGATAAATGAACCAACAGGAAGATATTTTCTACACCCGTTGCTCCATCCAAGACAAAATTGGTTCCATGATTATTGACAGTGGTAGTGTATTTAACGCCATTAGTCAATATGCAGTGGACAAGCTCGGCCTAGTACCACAGAAGCATCCCAAGCCCTATAAGTTGCAGCGGCTTACAATCACAAGTCAGGTAAGTGTCGCATTTGCTATTGGTCGATATACTGACACTGTTTTATGTGATGTCATTCCTATGGAGGCAACACACATTCTTCTAGGTCAACCGTGGCAATTCGATCGAGGAGCAGTGCACGATTGTCACGCCAACACTTATTCATTTGCTTGGAATGGACGACCCATCAAACTGATGCCTTTGGCACCTGAGGACGTCATTAAGGATAAGAAGTGGATGCAAGAAAAATTTAAAGCTGAAAGGGAAAGGAAGGCTGCAACTATCGAGAGCGAATCAATCGCCACCGTCCCTAGCCCTACTACGACACCGTTGGAGTCTTGTTCACATCAAGACATGTCGTCTAGTTCATCCAACGCAGATCACCAGTTAAATTCAGACATAATAAGTGAAGCTACAATTTTGTCCCAACCCATATGCATTGATCCAACACTTGATTCGGGTAAGTCGGATAATCTGTTAATTTCTGAGAACAGTGCTACTAATGATTGTTTTTCTAGTGATGCGCAGATCGAGAAAAGAGAGTTTGAGATTGAGCAGCCTGGAATAGCTACATCCAACCCTGATGGCAGCTCGGAAGAAGTTTCTAACTCTCAAGAAGAGATCAACGAAGAGCTGAAGTTGGAGCATGATGATGTTCGACTTAGAGATCAGCTTGTTCTAGATAAGTCGTCCAATACCCATGTTGTTTATCTTAAGGACGTGTTACTTGAAATCGAGAGAGGTAAGTACCGTCTATACTATTCTAGTATTGATAGGTATTTGATGTGCATAGTTGAATCCATGTTTCTTTTTAGAATTAATTTAACATTTGGATTTGACTTGAAGTGCATGAAAAGGTTGGATAGTAGAGAGTCATTGTTTGTTCCAACCAAGTGTAAGATGCGTGCATGGTATTTGAATTCGATTAGTATGTATTTTTCCATTGCTCATTTGAAATCTAATTATAGTGTTGAACATGCTGAAAATTGCATAATTGTTTGTTATACCATGTTCGATCCATTATATGCTACATGTTGGATAGTTGATTGTTTTGTTGAGTGTTATGCTGCATGTTTTGTGCATGAGGGTTTCTTGTTTAAGGGTTCACAATTATGCATTCCTAAGTCTTCTATGCGTGAGTTGTTAGTTCTTGAATCGCATGCGGGAGGTTTAATGGGTCACTTTGGTGTGTCTAAGACGTTAAACTTGCTGCATGAGCATTTCTTTTGGCCACGTATGAAGCATGATGTTGAGAATGTGTGTAGTAGATGTATAACATGCAAGAAATCGAAATCTACTTCACATCCTTTTGGTTTATACACGCCTCTACCAGCCCCGTCTTCCCCGTGGATTGATTTATCTATGGATTTCATATTAGGATTACCACGGTCTAGATCTGGTCGAGATAGTATTTTTGTGGTTGTTGATAGGTTTTCCAAGATGTCTCATTTCATTGCATGTAGGAAAACCGATGATGCAGTACACATAGCCAATCTGTTCTTTATACATGTTGTGCGTTTACATGGAATACCTAGAACTATTGTTAGTGATAGGGATTCTAAGTTTCTTGCACATTTTTGGCGTGTACTTTGGGGAAAATTAGGTACCAAATTGTTATTTTCTACTGCATGTCATCCACAAACTGATGGACAAACTGAAGTAGTTAATCGCACTTTAGGTACTTTGCTGCGAGCTTTAGTTAAAAACAACTTGAAATCATGGGAAGATTGTTTGCCATATGCTGAATTTGCTTATAATCGCGTTGTGCATTCATCTACCAATATGTCTCCGTTTGAAGTTGTTTATGGTTTTAATCCGCTAACGCCTAATGATCTGTTGCCTTTACCTGTTGAGCATCTAACAAGTGTTAAAGGTACAAGAAAAGCGGAACAAGTTAAGGAGATGCATGAGAAAATACGTGCGCGTATTGAAGCCGTTGGCGCACGTAATGCTGTTCAAAAGAATAAACGGCGCAAGCAAGTGATTTTCCAGCCTGGAGATCGCGTTTGGATTCATCTGAGTCCTGGACGATTTCCCAACTTGAGAAAATCGAAATTGATGCCTAGAGGAGATGGACCATTCACCGTGCTGAGTCGAGTCAATGACAATGCATATCGCATTGATTTACCCGGTGAGTATAAGTGTTCATCTACATTTAATGTTGCTGACTTATCTCCCTTTTCTGCAGATGATGAGTTCGATGATGATGAGCCTGTGAATTCGAGGACGAATTCTTTTCAGCAGGGGGGGAATGATGAGATCAAGCATAGCAATGAAGAAGATGATCCGGAGCTGCAGTTTAAAGGTCCAATGACGCGTTTGCGAGCTAAGAAGTTGCAAGCTTATTTACAAGCTTCTATTCGTCGCAAATTCGACATGCATGAAGATGAAGTCAAGGGCAGCTCAAGATTGATCACCA
The DNA here is from genome assembly GCA_026008535.1 of Perilla frutescens. Classification (NCBI taxonomy): domain Eukaryota; kingdom Viridiplantae; phylum Streptophyta; class Magnoliopsida; order Lamiales; family Lamiaceae; genus Perilla; species Perilla frutescens. The sequence continues at coordinate 47,641,118 of BRKX01000014.1, forward strand.
TGCTTGCCATAAATGATGAAGAAGTAAGCATGAAGACGTGAGAAGAAGAATGACGCCATTTGGACGTGTGCATTAAAAGTTATACGCGTTTGCATGGGAAATCGGGAGATGCTGTTTTTCATGCAAAGGTGGCAAGATTAATTATAACATGGGCCACGAATTTAATCAATAAAATCAGCCCATTGTTGTGATTAATTAAGTCCAAATAGGCGAGATTTATGAAGGCCCAAGTTGTTGGGATTTATCCTTATCTAGTTAGATTTTAGATAGATTTTTGTTATCTTATTTTTGGTATCTTTTGATTTTATCCTAGATTCATTAGGATTAGTTTTGGATTGTTTTTTTATCACTTAATTAGGTCTAATTTTCGTCCCCTATGTGTCCTATAAATAGGAGCACCCTGTGACATTCATAATTCAGACAATTGCAAGAAATAAAGAGTTATTCTCAATCTGTCTCACGATCCTTCGGTTGATCAAACTTTTATCTACAATTCTATTGTTTTAGCACTTCAATAGTCTTATTTAAGTTCTTCAGGGTATAATTAAGTACTTGGGAGAATTGCTATCCGGAGAAGCTAGACGAGTGCGTTCGGGTTGATTCAACACGGGTTCACCGATCTGTCCTATCCTTCTACCAAACCACCGCCGCCATCACCAATACTCCACCGCCGTCCGCCGTCGTTCACCATCAGATTCCAGCCACCCTTAGACGTATCAAGTGTGTTCATCGAGTCATAGTTCGTATCTTCGATTTCTAGTAAGTTTTGTCTTTTAATTTGCGTCGGATTCTACCCTTCTTTAGCTGACGTAGTTCGAGTCCTTCAAAAGTCTTCCGCCTGCGTTCTTCGTGTCTTGGATTAGTTATCCGGGTCACATCAATTACCTTAATAAGTCTTTCTTATTTTTGGTAGTTTCCTTCAAGTTTGTTTTACTTTTGGAACTTTCCATACAAGTTGTATTTCTTGTTGGTAACTTCCTTAAGTGTCTTATTTTATTTTTGGTTCATTCCTTCTAGAGTCTAGGCTAATTAAGGTATTTAGATTGTGTCACATAGATTGATACATATCCAAATCCCCTACTTACCTTATCTCTTTCTTCGTTCCTTATCTATTCTATTTCTTTCCTTTTTCTACCTAGATTTATTTTTGGATTTCCTAATCTACTTGGAACTTCAATAATTGATCTACTTCTTTCCTTTCCTACTACCCATACTCGACCAACATCCATACATACTTCAAAACAATCGGCCACCCCCATTCCATACCATACCACATTCGGCCACCCCCATACCTATACATACTCAACCCGTATCTCATCTACATATACCAAATTCATCTTTGTTCCGAGAATAGCATTCCCGTCCTTCCTCGAAACAAACCACACGATTCCCTTACCTTCATATACACGATTTTCACACACTATGCACCATACACTTTGAGTGATACACGAGTGGTAAAATCAAGAGTGAAAACAAAAGAGTGAACGTGAGATTGTGAGGATCTTCCTTGTTTTCTTTTACGTTTGTTCGTTTTGTAGGTATCATGAAGAAAGGAACCCACACCGAATCATCCTCTACACCTCCAGTCGATCACCATTCGACTTCACCACCTTTGGACCTGTCCAAAGACCCTTCTAAAGCACCCATGGAGTCATACTCGGATCCACCCGCACCGTGGGATCCCAAGTACCATTTTGAAGCGTTGTCTAAGCGTGTTCAAAGACAACACCAGGCCCTCTCTGACAAAATAGACGATTTAGTGCATGCTCTTGAACGCACTAAAACGACACCTGTCTTTCCTCCACCCATTCGAGGAAACCAACGTCTAGAGCGTCACAACGAGCCTGAAGAGGAATACTTTGATGAGAATACTGAAGAATTTGACCGAGGCCGTCGCCCGAGAAGAGGTCATAGTCGAGATGACTATGAAGAGGATCGAATGCTCCACAACATCAAAACGAGCATTCCAGAGTTTGAAGGCCTTCACGATCCCGATATCTATCTTGATTGGGAACGTAAGGTAGAGAAGATTTTCGCATGCTATGATTTTTCAGAAGCTAAAAAGGTGCAGCTAGCATGTTTGGAGTTTAAAGGCTACGCAGCCACTTGGTGGGAAATGCAGCAAGAAAGAAGACGAAGAAACAGAAATCCACCCATTGACAATTGGGAGGAGATGAAAGGATTCTTGCGTGGACGCTTCATTCCAGTCCACTATGAAAGAGAGCTTGAGAAGAAGCTCAACCGGATCAAGCAAGGAGCTAGATCGATCGAGGAGTACCACAAAGAGCTAGAAACGGCCCTGAATCGAGTCGGAAAAGAGGAGACCTTAAATGCTACCATCATTCGGTACATTGAAGGTATGAATCCAGACATTGCCTGTGAAGTAGAGCTCAAATCTAGTTAGATTTAGATAGATTTTTGTTATCTTATTTTTGGTATCTTTTGATTTTATCCTAGATTGATTAGGATTAGTATTTTTTGATGTTTATCTAGTTAATTAGGGTTAATTTTCGTTCATAATCTCTCCTATAAATAGGAGCACCCTGTGACATTCATAATTCAGACAATTGCAAGAAATAAAGAGTTATTCTCAATCTGTCTCACGATCCTTCGGTTGATCAAACTTTTATCTACAATTCTATTGTTTTAGCACTTCAATAGTCTTATTTAAGTTCTTCAGGGTATAATTAAGTACTTGGGAGAATTGCTATCCGGAGAAGCTAGACGAGTGCGTTCGGGTTGATTCAACACGGGTTCACCGATCTGTCCTATCCTTCTACCAAACCACCGCCGCCGTCACCAACACTCCACCGCCATCCGCCGTCCACACCACCGTATTCCAGCCACCCTCGAGCCATCTTACGTGTTCCAATCGAGTCCTAGTTCGTGTCTGATACGACCCAGACACGAACTAGGACGATAATAACGACGTAGCGGAAGACTTTAGGATACGAAACACGTCAACTTAAATGAAAGGAACAATCCGACACAAAAAAATACGACTAATCTAGACGATTAAAATACCTAGAACTATGACACAACTAAATAACACAAACCAAGGGTTATAGGGGCTGTATGGGACGATTATGAGGGCTGGAATTGGGTAGGAATTTGTGTGTGAAGGTTGGTGAAGAAGGGCTTGGAGAAGATAGGATATGTTAGTGATTGAATAGACTTACGGATAAAACGAACGGTGTAGAACTTGAACTTGATGGAACGGCCGTGAGATGGACGATGGTGGCTGATTTGGATGGCGTCGATTGATGAAGGTGGACGTGTGGTAGTGAAGTTGTGATTCACAACCCGATAGCCTCCTTGAATCTCGAACGTCTTCAAGGTTGAAATCTCCAAGTTGTTCCTCGTTAGCGAATACCGGTCAATCCCTCAAGTGAATTGAGCAATACCCTTGAATAAGACTTGTAGTTGCTAGCTCCAAGAATGAATATTTTCGTGTGAAAAGTATTCAAAAGACAAATAGATTTGAGACACAAATTGAATGCAAAAGCAATTTAATTCAACAATGTCTAAAGTAACAATGAGACATGGTTCCCCTATTTATAAGCACTAAGGGGGAACGAAATTTAACAATAAAAGGGCCTAAAGATTGATCCAAAAGGGATCTCTAACTATACTAGGAAGTTCCCTAAACTAGAATTCTATTCAAGGTAGGAAATTGCCTTAAATACAATTCTAGTCAAACTTGACCTCAATATGGACGAAAATTACTCCTAATTAATTAAATAAATCTGATCCAACTATAGTCTTAATTAAATAAAATAAATACTATAGTCTAAATAAAATCAACCCCATAATTAAATAACTATAGGACCGATTTTCTTCACTAAATCGCACACACATGCACACGGCAATTACATGCACATGCACACATGCACTTGAACTCTTCATCTTCATCTCTTCAAGATTGATACTCCATGGTGTGATCTTGATCTTCAATAGTTAACAAATTAACTATCTTGGAATTGCTTCTCTTGACTTCTTCATCTCCAATCTCGAGCTTTCTTCTAATCATCACTTGCATGTAAGCTTGCAACTTCTTAGCTCTTGATCTTGTGATTGGTCCTCTAAATTGCAACTCCGGTTCTTCTTCATCTTTGTTCTCCATGGCTTCATCATTCCCCCCCTGCTGAAAAGAATTCGTCCTCGAATTTGTATCTTCATCTTGATCGAATTCACCTACATCAAAGGGAGATAAATCAGCAACATTAAACGTTGAAGAACACTTATACTCACCAGGTAGATCAATGCGATACGCATTGTCATTGACTCGGCTTAAGACGGTGAAAGGACCATCTCCTCTTGGTGACAACTTTGATTTCCTTAGATTAGGAAACCTTCCGGGGCTCAAATGAATCCAAACGCGATCACCGGGCTGAAATACAACACGTTTGCGATGAGTATTACGGGCGGCGGCGGTTTGGGTTCCTCTATGCTCGATCCGGGCTCTAACTTTCTCATGCATCTCCTTGATAAGATCAGCTCTCTTCAATCCTTTAACACTTGTTAGATGCTCAACAGGTAAAGGAATCAAATCATTAGGCGTTAGTGGATTAAAACCATAAACAACCTCAAATGGAGACATGTTAGTAGAAGAATGAATAACACGATTGTAAGCAAACTCAGCATAAGGTAAACATTCTTCCCATGACTTCACATTATTCTTAATCAATGACCTAAGCAATGTTCCTAAAGTACGATTCACAACCTCAGTTTGACCATCGGTTTGTGGATGACATGCAGTAGAAAACAATAACTTAGTACCTAGCTTTCCCCAAAGAACGTGATATGATCCTGAAAAGCCTTGAAGAATTAAATCCGGAGCTATCATTCAAAAGTCCGAAGATTGTTAGAATGAGGGCCATCAAAGATTGGAAATCAAGATTTGAAGAACAATACATGATGATCAAAATCACACCATGGGATAACATACTTGAAGAGAAGAAGAATGACGCCATTTGGACGTGTGCATCAAAAGTTATTCGCGTTTGCATGGGAAATCGGGAGATGCTGTTTTTCATGCAAAGGTGGCAAGGATTATATTACATGGGCCACGAAATTATACACTATATTTCAGCCCATGTCGTGTAATTAAAGGTCCAAATAGGCGATTTTTATGAAGGCCCAAGTTGTTGGGATTTATCTTTATCTAGATAGATTTTTCTTATTTTATTTTTGGTATCTTTTGATTCTTACCTTAAAATCAGATTTTGGATAAGGTAACAATCCTAGATAGATTAGAACTAGTTTATTTTGAATTCTTCTAGTATTAGGACTCTAATTTTCGTCCATATACACTCCTATAAATAGGAGCACCATGTGACATTCATAATTCAGACGTTGCATGAAATAAAGAGTTAATTTCTCAATTGTCTCACCGATCCTTTGGTTGATCACATTTATCGATCCTTTGGTTGATCAAACACAATTCTATTGATCTAGCAATTCAATAGTCTTATTCAAGTTCTTCAGGGTACAACGAGTACTTGGGAGAATTGCTAACAAATCGGAGAAGATCGAAGTAGCTGCGTTTCGTCTCTTGAAGCTGGGGTTCAGCTGAAGTTCCAATCCATTCTACCTATCATCTACATCTCGACGCCACTACCTTCATCCACAAGACACTACTCGTCCGCCTCCTATCTTCCACAAATTATCCTAGTAAGTTCTAGTTTAATAGAGTCTTTTATTCTTATTTTAGTTGAGTTTTAGTCTAGTTAGTCGGATTGAATCCTTCTTAATCTGACGTGTTTCGAGTCCTTAAGTCTTCCGCTACGTGTTCTGTTGATTTGGCTCTGATACCAAATTTATGATGTGACCCAGACAAGATATCTAAGCCAAATCAACAGAACACGTAGCGGAAGACTTAAGGACTCGAAACACGTCAGATTAAGAAGGATTCAATCCGACTAACTAGACTAAAACTCAACTAAAATAAGAATAAAAGACTCTATTAAACTAGAACTTACTAGGATAATTTGTGGAAGATAGGAGGCGGACGAGTAGTGTCTTGTGGATGAAGGTAGTGGCGTCGAGATGTAGATGATAGGTAGAATGGATTGGAACTTCAGCTGAACCCCAGCTTCAAGAGACGAAACGCAGCTACTTCGATCTTCTCCGATTTGTTAGCAATTCTCCCAAGTACTCGTTGTACCCTGAAGAACTTGAATAAGACTATTGAATTGCTAGATCAATAGAATTGTGTTTGATCAACCAAAGGATCGATAAATGTGATCAACCAAAGGATCGGTGAGACAATTGAGAAATTAACTCTTTATTTCATGCAACGTCTGAATTATGAATGTCACATGGTGCTCCTATTTATAGGAGTGTATATGGACGAAAATTAGAGTCCTAATACTAGAAGAATTCAAAATAAACTAGTTCTAATCTATCTAGGATTGTTACCTTATCCAAAATCTGATTTTAAGGTAAGAATCAAAAGATACCAAAAATAAAATAAGAAAAATCTATCTAGATAAAGATAAATCCCAACAACTTGGGCCTTCATAAAAATCGCCTATTTGGACCTTTAATTACACGACATGGGCTGAAATATAGTGTATAATTTCGTGGCCCATGTAATATAATCCTTGCCACCTTTGCATGAAAAACAGCATCTCCCGATTTCCCATGCAAACGCGAATAACTTTTGATGCACACGTCCAAATGGCGTCATTCTTCTTCTCTTCAAGTATGTTATCCCATGGTGTGATTTTGATCATCATGTATTGTTCTTCAAATCTTGATTTCCAATCTTTGATGGCCCTCATTCTAACAATCTTCGGACTTTTGAATGATAGCTCCGGATTTAATTCTTCAAGGCTTTTCAGGATCATATCATTCTCCTCCTCTTGAAAAGAATTCGTCCTCGAATTCAAATCTCCAGGATCAAAGATGAACACGAAATGAACATCAATCTCTTTTTGCACAAGATCAATAACATGGGGCACATCTTTAGCAACCTGTAAAATAAAGATATCACAAGAAAATGGTTGACAAATGATGTTAGAATTCGGTAGCTCTTCCATGCTTGCTTGATCGAATTCTTTGTGATCTTCAACCATTGCTCCACTGATGTCATTCTCCTTTTCAGAACAAGGTTGTATCTCCATCAACTTCTCAACTTCTTGGGATTCCTCAACGGCGGCAACAACCTTCATTTCTTCTCTCTCAACTACTCCAACATCTTCACAAGTAGCAACATCTATCAATTCATCAATAGACGCATCGACTGAAATTGTTACCTCAAAAGTAGAATCTTCTTTGATGACAACGATCTCAGATGGTAACTCAACGTGGATTTCTTCTTGAATGTTGCGGGCTTGGCTTGGTACATCGATGACTGGGTGAACTGGTGATGCAGGCCGTGTAGGTGGTACATAGGTACGTAGAAACTCCTCGAATGACTCAGGTTCGCTCCAACGAAATGGGGCTGTTTGGCGATGAGCTCTAGGTGACAACTCTACATTCGAATCTACTTGAACCACTTCATTTTGCAGACTCTCCAACCACTTCTCTATCTCAATGGCATATTGCACCATGTCTTTCAACTTGTCGAAGTGATATAATGCTACCTTTTCTCGGATTTCTCTTCGTAGACCAGCTAGGAATCTATCCATGGTATCTTCTAGATACTCTTCTACATCAGCTCGTCTCATGGCTTCAATCATTTTGTGGTAGTAGTCATTTACATTTCGATTTCTTTGCCTAAGCTTGTATAGCTTTTCCTCCAACTCCCATTGGTAGTGGTCTGGAATGAAGCGTTTCCGCATCAACTCTTTCAACTCACGCCATGTGTCAATAGGTGGAAGGTGATCTCGGCGGCATCGATTTTGTTGGAATTCCCACCATGTTGCTGCGTAGTCTTTAAACTCCAATGTGGCTAATTGCACCTTCTTTGGCTCGGGAAAGTAGTAGTACTTAAAAATCTTATCAACTCTGCGTTCCCAATCTAGGTACACTTCTGGATCATATAGACCCTCAAACTCTGGGATGGTTATCTTGTTGCGGTGTAGACCATCGGCATCTCTGAATCGATTCGGGCGGACTCGGACCGGATCCATCTAACTTGATGATGTGGGGATGTTGTATAGATGGTGTAGGTAAACCGGTTGTTTTGGTGTATGGTGTATGTGGACCACGGGTGTATGGGTGTATGGACTATGTGGTGTATAAGGTGAACCGGGTGTAGGTAGGAAAGGGATGAAAATTTCGAACACTATAGAGTGTAGGATTCGAAAATATGGTGGATGAGGATGGAAGATATGATCAGATATGGATGAGGATGGAAAGATCTTGAATAGATGTAGATTATGATGAAATCTATCTAAACAAGGTAAGAAATCTAATGGATAAGGAAATAAGGATTTTGGATGTGTGAACACAATCTAAGAATCCCTAAATATATGGAACAAATCTAAAAACTATGATGAAATCGAAATCAACAAGAATTAAATCTGAATTTTCTTTTTTTTTTTTTTTTTTTTTTTTTCCGGCGACTTTTTTTTTTCCGTTTTTTTTTACTTAGCCGATGTCTTTTGCTCCTCTTTTTTTTTATCCAATATAAATCAGATTACAAAAGACTCGATACAAAAATTAAATGACACGTACGATAGATAACTGACACGTATTTGACACGTCGGATTGAACCACGACCAGCAGAGCTGACGTGGCTCTGATGCCAAATTTATGATGTGACCCAGACAAGATATCTAAGCCAAATCAACAGAACACGTAGCGGAAGACTTAAGGACTCGAAACACGTCAGATTAAGAAGGATTCAATCCGACTAACTAGACTAAAACTCAACTAAAATAAGAATAAAAGACTCTATTAAACTAGAACTTACTAGGATAATTTGTGGAAGATAGGAGGCGGACGAGTAGTGTCTTGTGGATGAAGGTAGTGGCGTCGAGATGTAGATGATAGGTAGAATGGATTGGAACTTCAGCTGAACCCCAGCTTCAAGAGACGAAACGCAGCTACTTCGATCTTCTCCGATTTGTTAGCAATTCTCCCAAGTACTCGTTGTACCCTGAAGAACTTGAATAAGACTATTGAATTGCTAGATCAATAGAATTGTGTTTGATCAACCAAAGGATCGATAAATGTGATCAACCAAAGGATCGGTGAGACAATTGAGAAATTAACTCTTTATTTCATGCAACGTCTGAATTATGAATGTCACATGGTGCTCCTATTTATAGGAGTGTATATGGACGAAAATTAGAGTCCTAATACTAGAAGAATTCAAAATAAACTAGTTCTAATCTATCTAGGATTGTTACCTTATCCAAAATCTGATTTTAAGGTAAGAATCAAAAGATACCAAAAATAAAATAAGAAAAATCTATCTAGATAAAGATAAATCCCAACAACTTGGGCCTTCATAAAAATCGCCTATTTGGACCTTTAATTACACGACATGGGCTGAAATATAGTGTATAATTTCGTGGCCCATGTAATATAATCCTTGCCACCTTTGCATGAAAAACAGCATCTCCCGATTTCCCATGCAAACGCGAATAACTTTTGATGCACACGTCCAAATGGCGTCATTCTTCTTCTCTTCAAGTATGTTATCCCATGGTGTGATTTTGATCATCATGTATTGTTCTTCAAATCTTGATTTCCAATCTTTGATGGCCCTCATTCTAACAATCTTCGGACTTTTGAATGATAGCTCCGGATTTAATTCTTCAAGGCTTTTCAGGATCATATCAGAACGCGCCAAAAATGTCCCAAAAACTTAGAATCCCTATCACTAACAATAGTACGAGGAATTCCATGCAATCTAACAACATGCACAAAGAACAAATTGGCTATTTGAATAGCATCATCAGTTTTCCTACATGCAATGAAATGCGCCATTTTGGAAAACCTATCAACTACAACAAACACAGAATCTTTACCCGATCTAGATCTAGGCAATCCCAAAATAAAATCCATAGATAAATCAATCCAAGGACTAGATGGAGCAGGCAAAGGCGTGTACAAACCAAAAGGATGCGAAGTAGATTTAGACTTATGACAAGTAATACATCTACTACACATGCGTTCAACATCACGTTTCATATGCGGCCAAAAGAAATGCTCATGCAACAAGGATAATGTCTTATGCACACCAAAATGTCCCATTAATCCTCCCGCATGCGATTCTAAAACAAGTAGCTCACGCATAGAACAAGTAGGAATGCACAACTTAGATTCTCTAAACAAAAACCCATCATGCACATAAAATCCATCAAATGACTTGCTAGAATTCGAACACTTAGCATATATGGGGCTGAAATAATCGTCCACTTCATACAATGATTTAATGGACTCAAAACCAAGCATCTTAGCATGCATTAGGTTAAGCAACGTGTACCTTCTAGAGAGGGCGTCGGCGACGACGTTGTCTTCTCCTTTCTTGTACTTGATGACGTATGGAAATGACTCGATGAATTCGACCCATCTCGCATGACGCTTGTTCAAGTTGCTTTGACCCTTTAGATGCTTCAAGCTCTCATGATCCGTGTGAATGACAAACTCCTTGGGCCACAAGTAGTGCTGCCATGTATCCAATGCACGCTTCAAAGCGTATAGCTCTTTATCGTACGTCGAATAGCGTAAGGCGGCGCCATTGAGCTTTTCACTGAAGTACGCCACGGGACGTTTTTCCTGCATCAAAACAGCACCAATACCTATCCCGGAGGCATCACACTCGATCTCAAAAGTTTTGGAAAAATCAGGTAAACACAAAACAGGAGCAGAACATAACAAAGATTTCAAAGTATTAAACGCATGTTCTTGTTGTTTACCCCATTCAAACTTGCGATCCTTCTTACTTAGCTCAGTAAGAGGCGCGGCAATGCTAGAGAAATCGCGCACAAAGCGACGATAAAATCCGGCAAGACCGTGAAAGGATCGAACTTCAGACGCGGTTTTGGGCGTTGGCCATTCCTCAATCGCCTTGATTTTGGAACGATCAACCTCAATACCTCTACAACTCACAACAAAGCCTAAGAATACTACTTCATTCAAGCAAAAAGAACACTTAGACATGTTGCCATACAATCGAGCATCTCTCAAGAGCATAAATACGCGCCTAAGGTGATCTAGGTGCGCCTGTGCACTGTGACTGTATATCAGGATATCATCAAAATAAACAACAACATATTTCCCAATAACATCACGTAAAACATGGTTCATCAATCTCATAAATGTGCTCGGTGCATTTGTGAGACCAAAAGGCATAACCAACCATTCATATAAACCATGCTTAGTCTTAAAAGCTGTTTTCCATTCATCTCCTTCATGCATGCGAACTTGAAAATAACCAGACCTTAAATCAATTTTAGAAAAGATTTTTGATCCACTTAATTCATCTAGCATATCATCAAGTCTAGGAATAGGAAAACGATACTTAACTGTTATCTTGTTGATGGCTCTGCAATCCATGCACATTCTCCATTCATTGTTCTTCTTTGGCACTAGAATCACTGGAACTGCACATGGGCTCATCGACTCTCTGATTTGCTTCTTCTCCAACAGCTCCTTAACTTGACGGTCTATCTCCTTTGTTTCTTCAGGGGACGTGCGATATGCAGGCCGGTTCGGTAAGACGGCTCCGGGCACGAAATCAATCTGGTGCTCGATCCCACGAACTGGAGGTAATCCACTTGGAATCTCATCCGGAAATACGTCCTCGAACTCCTTCATAAGTGGCTGCACATCACTAGGCAAAGAAACATCGTTAGTAGCACTGTTCTTACAAGTTAAAAGAACTAAAGGCAAACCTGCTTTAATAGCTTTCTCAACGCCTTTAATTGTACAAAACAGGGCTCGATTCTTCTCTTGTGTCTTGGGGGCTGAACTCACGCCTTTTCCATGTGTAATGGAGCTGGAATGAGGTGTGGAAGGGGCTGCAATGGTTGTGGAAGAAGTAGGGGTCGGCGGTGATGATATTTCGGCCGTGGAAGGGCCGTTGGCGGCGGCGGCTCGAACGGCTGCGGCTGCGGTCTTCTCACGCTCTTCTTTGAACCTTGTTCGCATTATTTCTTGCTCTTCTTGAACGGCTTTGGGTGTTAAAGGCTTCAAAACAGTGGTGCGGCCGTCCTTCTTAACTGTATAGGTGTTCGTGAGTCCGTCGTGTACAGCTTGTCTATCGAATTGCCATGGTCTCCCTAAAAGTATATGTGCTGCATCCATAGGAATAACATCGCATAATACAGTGTCAGAATAACGACCAATGGAAAAGGATACATGTACCTGACCGGTTACACGAACTGTGCCTCTTTCGGTAAGCCATTGCAAACGGTATGGATTTGGATGCTTCACGGTGGATAATCCAAGCTTGTCGACTGCGTACTGGCTCACTGCGTTGATAACACTGCCGCTATCAACTATCATCACGCAAGTCTTGCCTTGAACAGCAACTTTCGTGTAGAAGATGTTCTCTCGCTGTGATTGTTGCTCTTCTTCTCGGTTTATGTTCAGACTGCGGATAGAAACCAAACTAACATGAAGATTCTCGGGTTCTTCTTCTTCAAGCTCATCTTGGGCGTCTCCTTCAGGTGAAGGGTCGGCTTTGGATGGTTCATCATCTTCACTGGCTGATTCGAGCTCATTCTGATCCGTGATGAATAGAACTCGTCGGTTCGGGCACTGGTTCTGAAAATGGCCCCAACCTTGGCATTTATGGCATTGGACATCTCGGGCTCGACTAGGGGCTGAAGTTGGCGCCGGTGTGGGCTGATTGGGCCGTTGGAATGGTGGCCTGGGTGTAGACTCGGGTCTACGGCTTGATTGCGGAGTAGAACGGTCGAAACGGCGTTCCGGAGGTCCGGATTGACCACGGGGTCGAGTAGAATCAACAGAAGGAGTAGAAGGTGATGTGGAAGGCGTACCTTTACTCCAAGATTGGCGAGTAGGGGCTGAACCTTGACTGGATCGACGGCGGCCTTCTCGCAACTGCTTTTCTACAACTGATGCGTACTGCACCATTCTCTCTATGCTTGTGAATTCTTTGAGCTCCACTTCACATGCAATATCGGGATTCATACCTTCAATGTACCGAATGATGGTAGCATTTAAGGTCTCTTCTTTTCCAACTCGATTCAGGGCAGTTTCGAGCTCTTTGTGGTACTCTTCAATCGAACGGGTACCTTGCTTGATCCGATTGAGCTTCTTCTCAAGCTCTCTTTCATAGTGGACTGGAATGAAGCGTCCACGCATGAATCCTTTCATCTCTTCCCAATTGTCGATGGGTGGATTGCGATTTCTGCGCCTTCTTTCTTGCTGCATCTCCCACCAAGTGGCTGCGTAGCCTTTGAACTCCATACATGCTAATTGCACCTTTTTAGCTTCTGAAAAGTTATAGCATGCAAAAATCTTCTCTACCTTACGTTCCCAATCTAGGTAGACATCGGGATCGTGAAGGCCTTCAAACTCCGGAATGCTCGTTTTGATGTTGTTGAGCATTCGGTCTTCATTATAGTCATCTCGACTGTTGCCACGTCTCGGGCGCCGGCCTCGGTCGAATTCTTCACTGTTCTCATCAAAGTACTCCTCTTCAGGCTCGTTGTGACGCTCTAGGCGTTGGTTTCCTCGAATGGCTTGAGGAAAAACGGGCGTTGTTTTAGTGCGTTCAAGGGCATGCACTAAATCATCTATCTTGTCGGAGAGGGCCTGGTGTTGTCTTTGAACATGCTTAGACAACGCTTCATAGTGGTACTTAGGATCCCACGGTGCGGGTGGATCCGAGGATGATTCCATGGGTGCTTTGGATGGATCACGGGGCGGGTCTACAGGTGAAGTGTCGACTGGAGGGGTATAGGATGACTCGGATCGTGTTCCTTTCTTCCTGATACCTACAAGATGAACAAACGTAAAGGAAAACAAGGTAGAACCTCACAACCTCACTTTCTCTCGTTTGTTTTCACTCTTGATTTTACCTCTCGTGTTTGCACTCAAAATGTATGGTGAAGTGTGTGTGTCGTGTATAATGAATGATGAGGAGTAGAACTCTTGTCGAATGTCGAGGGTACGGATGAATTGCACGAAGGTGTAGACGAGTATCACTATCTAGGATCAATGGACGAGATGGTATGATGATGTGTAAGAGGCGTGTGGCTTATGTGGCAAGAGGGGGTGGAGGACGTGTAGGGTAGGTGGGTCGAGTAGGGTAGGGTGTATTAGGGATAGATGGATCCCCAAGTGTAGAAGGAAAGATGTAGAAAGGAAAAGGAAAGAAAGAATAGGTTATTTGGAAAGTGTTACACAATTGTGACACAATTCTAAATATCCTAATTGGACTAGACTCTAAAAGGAATGAACCAAAATTAAAATACAACTCAAAAGGAAACTACCAAAAAGAATTAAAACTTGGAAGGAAAGTTCCAAAAATAAAAGAAGACTCTAAAGGAAGTTACCAACTAAGGAATTATCCTAGAAGGAAACTACCAAAATTAAAATAGAACTTAGAAGGAAAGTTCCAAAAATAAAATTGATTCACAAGGTAACTACCAAATAAGATGAAATACCAAAAGGAAATTACCCAAAATAAATCAAGACTCAAATGGTAACACAATGAATATACCTCATCTTTTTTTTTTTTTTTTTTTTGAATTTTCGGATTTTTTCTTTCTTTTTTTATCCGATTTTTTTTTTTTTTTTTTTTTTTTGATTTTTCGGTCTCTTTTTTTTTTTTTTTTTTGACCGTTTCTTCTTTTTTTTTTTTTAATTCAATGAACAACTATGCTATTACAACTCGATAAAATAAAATTAAAATAACAAGACACGTAGATTGACACGTAGGATAAAAATGACACGTCGGATTGAACCACGACCAGCAGAGCTGACGTGGCTCTGATACCAAATTTATGATACGACCCAGACACGAACTAGGACGATAATAACGACGTAGCGGAAGACTTTAGGATACGAAACACGTCAACTTAAATGAAAGGAACAATCCGACACAAAAAAATACGACTAATCTAGACGATTAAAATACCTAGAACTATGACACAACTAAATAACACAAACCAAGGGTTATAGGGGCTGTATGGGACGATTATGAGGGCTGAAATTGGGTAGGAATTTGTGTGTGAAGGTTGGTGAAGAAGGGCTTGGAGAAGATAGGATATGTTAGTGATTGAATAGACTTACGGATAAAACGAACGGTGTAGAACTTGAACTTGATGGAACGGCCGTGAGATGGACGATGGTGGCTGATTTGGATGGCGTCGATTGATGAAGGTGGACGTGTGGTAGTGAAGTTGTGATTCACAACCCGATAGCCTCCTTGAATCTCGAACGTCTTCAAGGTTGAAATCTCCAAGTTGTTCCTCGTTAGCGAATACCGGTCAATCCCTCAAGTGAATTGAGCAATACCCTTGAATAAGACTTGTAGTTGCTAGCTCCAAGAATGAATATTTTCGTGTGAAAAGTATTCAAAAGACAAATAGATTTGAGACACAAATTGAATGCAAAAGCAATTTAATTCAACAATGTCTAAAGTAACAATGAGACATGGTTCCCCTATTTATAAGCACTAAGGGGGAACGAAATTTAACAATAAAAGGGCCTAAAGATTGATCCAAAAGGGATCTCTAACTATACTAGGAAGTTCCCTAAACTAGAATTCTATTCAAGGTAGGAAATTGCCTTAAATACAATTCTAGTCAAACTTGACCTCAATATGGACGAAAATTACTCCTAATTAATTAAATAAATCTGATCCAACTATAGTCTTAATTAAATAAAATAAATACTATAGTCTAAATAAAATCAACCCCATAATTAAATAACTATAGGACCGATTTTCTTCACTAAATCGCACACACATGCACACGGCAATTACATGCACATGCACACATGCACTTGAACTCTTCATCTTCATCTCTTCAAGATTGATACTCCATGGTGTGATCTTGATCTTCAATAGTTAACAAATTAACTATCTTGGAATTGCTTCTCTTGACTTCTTCATCTCCAATCTCGAGCTTTCTTCTAATCATCACTTGCATGTAAGCTTGCAACTTCTTAGCTCTTGATCTTGTGATTGGTCCTCTAAATTGCAACTCCGGTTCTTCTTCATCTTTGTTCTCCATGGCTTCATCAGTGTCTACGTAATTCTAGTGAGTTTTACCGTTTATTTCGAGTCGGTTTGAATCCTTCTTTAGCTGACGTTGTTCGAGTCCATAAAGTCTTCCGCCTGCTTATTCATTCGTGTCTTGGATACATTGTCCGGGTCACATCAATATGAGTGGTTAGTTATGCCTTTTGGTCTCACTAATGCACCAAGCACATTTATGAGATTAATGAATCATGTTTTGCGTGATGTGATTGGTAAATTTGTTGTTGTCTACTTTGATGATATTTTGATTTACAGTCACAATGCACAGGCGCACATAGATCATCTTAGGCATGTTTTCTGTCTTCTGCGTGATGCTAAGTTGTATGGAAACTTGTCTAAATGTTCTTTTTGCATGGATGAAGTCGTTTTTTTAGGCTTTGTCGTTAGTTCACGAGGTATTGAGGTAGACCGTTCCAAAATCAAAGCGATTGAGGAATGGCCAACCCCGAAAAACGCCTCTGAGGTTCGATCATTCCATGGTCTAGCTGGGTTTTACCGTCGTTTTGTACGGGATTTCTCCAGTATAGCCGCCCCTCTTACTGAGCTAAGTAAGAAGGATCGGAAATTTGAGTGGGGTAAACAACAAGAGCATGCTTTTAATACTTTGAAATCATTATTATGTTCTGCTCCTGTTTTATGTTTACCTCATTTTTCCAAAACTTTTGAGATCGAGTGTGATGCCTCCGGGATAGGTATTGGTGCTGTTTTGATGCAGGAAAAATGTCCCGTGGCATACTTCAGTGAGAAGTTAAATGGCGCCTCTCTTAGGTACTCCACGTACGATAAAGAGCTCTACACTTTGAAGCGTGCGTTGGACACATGGCAGCACTATCTTTGGCCTAAGGAGTTCGTCATCCACACGGATCATGAAAGCTTGAAACATTTGAAAGGGCAAAACAATCTGAACAAGAGACATGCGAGATGGGTTGAGTTCATCGAATCCTTTCCGTTTGTTATCAAGTACAAGAAAGGCGAGGAAAACGTGGTCGCCGACGCCCTATCAAGAAGGTACGCTCTTTTGAACTTAATGCATGCTAAGATGCTTGGTTTTGAGTCTATTAAAGCACTGTATGTTGAGGACGCCTATTTCAGCCCCATCTATGCTTCATGTAGCTCGAAAACTAGGTCATTTGATGGTTATTATGTGCATGATGGTTTTCTGTTCAAAGAGTCGAAATTATGCATCCCTACTTGTTCTATGCGTGAGCTATTAGTGTTAGAATCGCATGCGGGAGGTTTAATGGGTCACTTTGGTGTGCATAAGACATTGAACTTGCTACATGAACACTTCTTTTGGCCGCATATGCGTAAGGATGTAGAGAATGTGTGTAGTCGTTGCATTACTTGTCGTCAAGCTAAATCCACTTCACACCCGTTCGGTCTTTACTCGCCCCTACCCGCCCCCTCTTCTCCTTGGATTGATATTTCTATGGATTTCATCTTAGGATTGCCTAGATCTAGGTCGGGTAAGGATTCTGTGTTTGTTGTAGTTGATAGGTTTTCCAAAATGGCTCATTTCATTGCATGTAGGAAAACTGATGATGCTATACATGTTGCCAACTTGTTCTTTGTGCATGTTGTTAGATTGCATGGAATTCCTCGTACTATTGTTAGTGATAGGGATTCTAAGTTTTTAGGACATTTCTGGCATGTTTTGTGGGGAAAATTAGGTACTAAGTTATTGTTTTCTACTGCATGTCATCCACAAACCGATGGTCAAACTGAGGTTGTGAATCGCACTTTAGGAGCTTTACTTAGGTCTCTAATTAAGAATAATTTGAAATCATGGGAAGAATGTCTACCATATGCTGAATTTGCTTATAATCGTGTTGTGCATTCTTCTACTAACATGTCTCCTTTTGAGGTAGTTTATGGATTTAATCCGTTAACTCCTAATGATTTGTTACCTTTACCTGTTGAGCATCTAACAAGTGTTAAAGGTATGAAAAGAGCTGATTTTATTCAAGAGATGCATGAGAAGGTACGTGCCCGGATTGAGCATCAAGGCTCCCGGATCGCCGCCGCACGCAACACGAGGCGTAAACGTGTCATCTTCCAGCCCGGTGATCGTGTTTGGGTTCATTTAAGCCCCGACCGATTTCCCAACTTGAGGAAGTCCAAGTTGTCGCCCCGTGGAGATGGTCCCTTCACTGTTCTAAGCCGTGTTAATGACAATGCATACCGCATTGATCTACCTGGTGAGTATAAGTATTCTTCTACGTTTAATGTTGCTGATTTATCTCCTTTTGTTGCAGATGAATTCGACCTTGATGAGGAGTCAAATTCGAGGACGAATTCTTTTCAGCAGGGGGGGAATGATGAGGACATCCATAGCAATGAGGAAGTCAATGAAGAGCTTCATTTCAAAGGACCCATCACAAGATTAAGAGCTAAGAAGTTGCAAGACTATTTGCAAGTTACAATTCGCAAGAAGCTTGAAGATGATGAACTTATTGACATTGGAAGATGGAGATCAAGACATGGAGAATATTACATGATGTTGTGCACATGTGCAAGTGTGCGTGTCCTAGAGCCCACGGCCGAGAGTGAAGAGAAGCCCAAAGATTTCGGCCCTTAATGATCCAATTAAGGGGATTGATTTATTAGACTATAGTATTTTATTTATTTAATTAAGACTATATAGTTTAATTCAGTTTATTTAATTATTTTAGATGATATTTTCGGCCCTCATAAGTCATAGTTTGACTAGGATTTTAGATAAGGTAAGATCTACAAGTTCTACCTTAAATAGAATTCTAGTTTAGGAAACTTCCAAGTCCAATTCTAGATCAACTTGGACTCAATATTTTCGGCCATTAGCATAGGAATTTTCGGTCCTCCTATTATTATAAATAGGGGATCCATGTCTCATTGTTACTTTAGACTATATTTGATTATTAAGCCTTTGCTTTCAATATCGTCTCCCCCCGTTTAATCTTTTGTGAGTTTAGATAACTAAATTCATACTCTTAGATTTAGCATCTCTAAGTTTTACAAAGGGAATTCACCGTCCACGTTCGAGGGATCGTCGGAAACTCGCTATCCGAAGAGCAACTTAAAGAATTTGGCCTTGTGTACGTTCGAGATTCAAGGCAACTTTCGGGTTGTAATTCACAACACTATCACCACCGCCATCTACCATCCACGACGCCTCCATCACCGCCGTTCGTCCGCCTCAAGATCAGCCACCATCGTACCTAGTTCGTGTTCCAATCGTTCATCGTCTTGTTCAATCCGTAAGTCCATCGTATCTCTATCATACCCTATCTACTCAAGCCATTCTAAACCAACTCATCATCATCGAATTTCCATCCTCAATACATTCATCATAGCCGTCCATAACAGCCCCCTTGTTCATTGGATTTGTGTTATTTTGTGTGTCATTGTCTATGTATTTTAGTTGAGTCTTAGTCGTCTAGTTTATTCCGTTATCTTCCGCATATTTTTATCTTTGATTGTTTGAGTCATCTAAGGCACAAAAACTTACGTGTGTCGACGTGTGTTCGTTCCTAGAGTTCGGGTCGTATCACCGTGGAGATGGTCCCTTCACTGTTCTAAGCCGTGTTAATGACAATGCATACCGCATTGATCTACCTGGTGAGTATAAGTGTTCTTCTACGTTTAACGTTGCTGATTTATCTCCTTTTCTTGCAGATGAATTCGACCATGATGAGGATTCAAATTCGAGGACGAATTCTTTTCAGCAGGGGGGGAATGATGAGGACATCCATAGCAATGAGGACGTCAATAAAGAGCTTCAATTCAAAGGCCCCGTCACAAGACTAAGAGCTAAGAAGTTGCAAGAATATTTGCAAGTTACAATTCGCAAGAAGCTTGAAGAAGAAGACGGCGTGCAAGGAAGCTTGAAAATGATGAACTTATTGACATTGGAAGATGGAGATCAAGACATGAAGAACACAACATGAAGATGTGCATGTGTGCAAGAGGACGTGTGCATGTGCATGGCATGAAGAAGTTTTGGCCGAGTTTGAACTAGGCCAATTTTTGGTCCTATTGATTTTATCTAGTAGTTATTTTATTTTAGACTATAGTATTTATTTTATTTACTTATACTATAGTTAGGATCAGTTTATTTAATTTATTTTGGTGTAATTTTCGGTTATTTCAAAGTCATAGGTTGACTAGGATTTTAGATAAGGTAAGATCTACAAGTTCTACCTTAAATAGAATTCTAGTTTAGGAAATATCCAAAACCAATCCTAGATTGATTTGGACTATAATTTTCGGTCCTTTAGCTTAGGATTTTCGATCCACCTATTGTTATAAATAGGGGATCCATGTCTCATTGTTACTTTAGACTATATTTGATTATTAAGCCTTTGCTTTCAATATCGTCTCTCCCCGTTTAATCTTTTGTGAGTTTAGATAATTAAATTCATACTCTTAGATTTAGCATCTCTAAGTTTTACAAAGGGAATTCGCCGTCCACGTTCGAGGGATCGTCGGAAACTCGCTATCCGAAGAGCAACTTAAAGAATTTGGCCTTGTGTACGTTCGAGATTCAAGGCAACTTTCGGGTTGTAATTCACAACACTATCACCACCGCCATCTACCATCCACGACGCCTCCATCACCGCCGTTCGTCCGCCTCAAGATCAGCCACCATCGTGCCTAGTTCGTGTTCCAATCGTTCATCGTCTTGTTCAATCCGTAAGTCCGTTTCAACTCTATCATATCCTATCTACCCTAGCCCTTTTAAACCTAATCATCACCATCGAAATTCCTTCATTAATACCGTCCAATCCATCGTCCAAAACAGCTCCATAATCCTTTGGATATTGTGTTATTTTGTGTGTCATTGTCTAGGTATTTTAGTTGAGTCTTAGTCGTCTAGTTTGTTCCATTATTATTCCGCTTATTTTACTTTGATTATTTGAGTCATAAAAGACACAAAAACTTACGTGTGTCGACGTGTGTTCGTTCCTAGAGTTCGGGTCGTATCAGTTTGTTTCGAGGAAGGACGGGAATGCTATTCTCGGAACAAGGATGAATTTGGTATGTGTAGATGAGATACGGGTTGAGTATGTGTGTGTAGGAGGGTGGCCGATTGTAGTAGGTATGGTTTAGGGGTGGTGGTCGAGTATAGGAATGGTAGGAAAGGAAAGAAGTAGATCAATTATTGAAGTTCCAAATAGGTTTAGGAATTCCAAAAATAAATCTAGGTAGAAGAAGGAAAGAATTAGAAGAGATAAGGAAAGAAGAAAGAGATAAGGTAAGTAGGGGATTTGGATATGTATCAATCTATGTGACACAATCTAAATACCTTAATTAGCCTAGACTCTAGAAGGAATGAACCAAAAATAAAATAAGACACTTAAGGAAGTTACCAACAAGAAATAGAACTTGTATGGAAAGTTCCAAAAGTAAAACAAACTTGAAGGAAACTACCAAAAATAAGAAAGACTTATTAAGGTAATTACCAACTATGATCTAGTACCAAAAGGAAAGTACCAAAAATAAAATTGAACAATGAATTTTCATTTTTTTTTTTTTTTATCGATTTTTTTTTTTTTTTGAATTCGATCGCTTTTTTTTTTTTTTTTTTGATCGAAGCTTTTTCTCTTTTTTTTTTTATAACAATGAACAAACGGAAATTAAATTACAACTCGATTAAACGTAAAATAAATTACGACACAAAAATCGAACCAAAGCCGACGTGGCTTTGATACCACTTTTATGATACGACCCGAACTCTAGGAACGAACACACGTCGACACACGTAAGTTTTTGTGTCTTCTATGACTGAAATAATCAAAGTAGAATAAGCGGAAAAATAATGGAACAAACTAGACGACTAAGACTCAACTAAAATACCTAGACAATGACACACAAAATAACACAATATCCAAAGGATGGGGGCTGTTATGAACGGTATTTTGGACGAGAATTATGGGGGTGAATTGGACGTGAGATATGGTTGACGAAGGGTTGGAGTAGATAGGATATGATTGAGTTGGAACGGACTTACGGATTAAACGAAGAGATCACGATCTTGAGGGTGATGGTTGAGATGGACGACGGTGGACGGTGGTGGCGTCGAAGGTGGTTGGACGGCGGTGGTGGTTGTGATGTGAATTACAACCCGAAAGTTGCCTTGAATCTCGAACGTACACAAGGCCAAATTCTGTAAGTTGCTCTTCGGATAGTGAGTTTCCGACGATCCCTCGAACGTGGACGGCTAATTCCCTTTGTAAAACTTAGAGATGCTAAATCTAAGAGTATGAATTTAATTATCTAAACTCACAAAAGATTAAAAGGGGATGAGACAATATTGAAGCAAAAAGCTAATTAATCAAATAAAGTCTAAAGTAACAATGAGACATGGATCCCCTATTTATAATAATAGGTGGATCGAAAACTATAAGCTAAGGACCGAAAATCATAGTCCAAATCAATCTAGGATTGTGTTTGGAAGTTTCCTAAACTAGAATCCTATTTAAGGTAGAACTTGTAGATCTTACCTTATCTAAAATCCTAGTCAACCTATGACTTTGAAATAACCGAAAATTACACCAAAATAAATTAAATAAACTGAACCTAACTATAGTATAATTAAATAAAATAAATACTATAGTCTAAAATAAAATAACTACTAGATAAAATCAATAGGACCGAAAATTGGCCTAGTTCAAACTCGGCCGAAACTTCTTCATGCCATGCACATGCACACGTCCTCTTGCACACATGCACATCTTCATGTTGTGTTCTCCATGTCTTGATCTCCATCTTCCAATGTCAATAAGTTCATCATTTTCAAGCTCCCTTGCACGCCGTCTTCTTCTCCAAGCTTCTTGCGAATTGTAGCTTGCAAATACTCTTGCAACTTCTTAGCTCTTAGTCTTGTGACGGGTCCTTTGAATTGAAGCTCTTTATTGACTTCCTCATTGCTATGGATGTCCTCATCACAAAGAGATTGATGTGATCCGGACTAAAATAGGATCGAACACACGTCGACTCAACTGTAAGGGTTATGATACTCGAAATATGACTAAATAGCTAGACTCAAAGACTCGACTAAATACCTAGACTTGTGACATGACAATTAAATAAAACACAACAGAACGAACGGAAGAGGGGCTGTTTTGGTTTCGAATTTGATAGGGATGGCTAGGAACGTGTATGATAGTGATGTGGGGTGAAGAAGGGTTGGTGTAGATAGGTTATGACAAAGAAATAGAAGACTTACGGTATATGTGCTCAACTCGGCGCGAACAGCACGTATACTTGAACTGAACTCGAACAACTTGGAAACATGTAGATCTTCACTCGCACTTGATGGAGATTGATGTTATGGACGTTGGATGGCTGCTGGAAGTCGTCGAGGATGGATGGCGATGTTGATGAAGATAGAATGAGTTGATACGCGAAAGCAAACCCCGTGGACACTTGATCCGCGAAACGTACTTCACTTGGAATCTCCTCGATAGATGAATTGAACTCGGGGCGACACACCCTGTGTAAAACAATACACAAAAAGTCTCGCTACTTGAATTCTCTTCGGTTGCAAATCCGACCCTAACTCCACAAGAGAATTAGAACAAGATTTAAAGATAAAACTTAAAAGTTGCAAGCTTCTAAGAGTGTGTATTTTCGGCTGAAAATAAACAAAAAGAGGATCTTGGGTGAGACAATATTGAAAGGTAAATTCTTCTTAATCAAATATGGTCTAAATATCAAAGTAACAATGATCCCCTATTTATAATAGAGGGATGGACGAAAATTCTAAGATAAATCCTAAAAGAAATCGAAAATTAAAGCTATCCTAATCTAACTAGGATTGTTACCTTATCCAAAATCTGGTTTTAAGGTAAGAATCAAAAGATACCAAAAATAAAGTAAGAAAAATCTATCTAGATAAAGATAAATCCCAACAACTTGGGCCTTCATAAATCTCGCCTATTGGACCTTCAAATTAACACAATATGGGCTGCAATTTATCATAAATAATTCGTGGCCCATATCATGTATTATTCTTCAAATCTTGATTTCCAATCTTTGATGGTCCTCATTCTAACAATCTTCGGACCTTTGAATGATAGCTCCGGATTTAATTCTTCAAGGCTTTTCAGGATCATATCATTCCCCTCCTCTTGAAAAGAATTCGTCCTCGAATTCGAATCTCCAGGATCAAAGATGAACACGAAATGAATATCAATCTCTTTTTGCACAAGATCAATAACATGGGGCACATCTTTAGCAACCTGTAAAATAAAGATATCAAAAGTACAGGGTTGATCAAAAATGTTAGAACTCGGTAGCTCCTCCATGACTGCTTCTTTGAGTTCTTTGTGCTCCACAGTCTTTACTCCATTAATGTCAATCTCCTCTTGAAAACATGGCTGCATTTCCAACAGCTCTTCAACTGTTTCAAACTCCTCAGCTTCGAACAGCTCTTTAATGATTCCGATCTCCTCTACGGCGATAACAACCTTCATTCTTCTCTCTCGACTTCTCTAACGTCTTCACAAGTAGCAACTTTTATCAATTCATCAATAGGTGCATCAACTGAAATTGTTACCTCAAAAGTAGAATCTTCTTTGATGGCAACGATCTCAGATGGTAACTCAACATGGATCTCCTCTTGAATGTTGCTGGCTTGGCTTGGCATATCCATGACCAGCTGGACTGGTGATGCAGGCCGTGTAGGTGGTACATAGGTACGTAGAAACTCCTCGAATGACTCAGGTTCGCTCCAACGAAACGGGGCTGTTTGGCGATGAGCTCTAGGTGACAACTCTACATTTGACTCTACTTGAACCACTTCATTTTGCCTCATCTCTAGACTCTCCAACCACTTCTCTATCTTAATGGCATATTGCACCATGTCCTTCAACTTGTCGAAGTGATACAATGCTACCTTTTCTCGGATTTCCCTTCGTACACCAGCGAGGAATCTATCCATGGTATCTTCTAGATACTCCTCTATATCAGCTCGTCTCATGGCTTCAATCATTTTGTAGTAGTAGTCATTTACACTTCGATCTCTTTGCCTAAGCTTGTATAGCTTTTCCTCCAACTCCCATTGGTAATGGTCTGGAATGAAGCGTTTCCGCATCAAATCTTTCAACTCACGCCATGTGTCAATAGGTGGAAGGTGATCTCGGTGGCATCGATCTTGCTGGAATTCCCACCATGTTGCTGCGTAGCCTGTAAACTCCAAGGAAACTAAGTGCACTTTCTTTGGCTCGGGGAAGTAGTAGCGCTCAAAGAACTTATCAACTCTGCGTTCCCAATCTAGGTACACTTCTGGATCGTATAGACCCTCAAACTCTGGGATGGTTATCTTATTGCGGTGTAGACCATCGGCATCTCTGAATCGATTTGGGCGGACTCGAACTGGATTCATCTTAACTTGATGATGTGGGGATGTTGTATAGATGGTGTAGGTAAACCTGCTGATTTTGGTGTATGTGGACCACGGGTGTATGGGTGTACGGGTGTATGGGTGTATGTGTGTATGGACTATGTGGTGTATAAGGTGAACCGGGTGTATATGGGTGTGGATTGGGTAATTCGAATCCCTTGGGTGTAGGAATCAAATTAGATGTGGATAAGTAAGAAAGATCTTGAATAGATATGGATGAGGATGGAAAGATCTTGAATAGATGTAGATTAGGATGAAATCTATCTAAACAAGGTAAGAAATCTAATGGATAAAGGAAAAAGGATTTTGGATGTGTGAACACAATCTAAGAAATCCCAAAATATCTATCTAAGATGGATTCAAGCCTATCTAAAACAATAAAATCGAATTCATCAAGAAAATAAATCTGAATTTTCGTTTTTTTTTTTTTCCGGCGACTTTTTTTTTTTTAGCCGATGTCTTTTGCTCTCCTTTTTTTTTTCAATGAATATGAATCAGATTACAACTCGAAACAAATGAAAATTAAATGACACGTACGAAAAATAACTGACACGTAGATGACACGTCGGATTGAACCACGACCAGCAGAGCTGACGTGGCTCTGATGCCACTTTTATGATATGACCCGGACTCTAGGAACGAACACACGTCGACACACGTAAGTTTTGTGTCTTCTACGACTCAAACAATCAAAGAAAAATATGCGGAAGATTAACGTGACAAACTAGACGACTAGAACCAAATAAAATACCTATGATACGACCCGGACTATGCTAGGACGAATCTTGAGAACGTAGCGGAAGACTTAAGGATGCGAAACACGTCAGCGAATGAAGGGCTTCAATCCGACTCGATAAACAATGGAAAAATAGACAATCTAGACAACTAAAATACCTAGAAAAATGACACGAATTATATAACACAAATCCAAAGGTTTATGGGCTGGAAAGGAACGTGTATAGGGGCTGGAATTATGGAGGTTTTTGTGTGTGATGGCTTGTGAAGAATGGCTTGGAGAAGGTAGGATATGATAGAGTACGATTGAACTTACGGAAAAATGGAACGGTGGAGAACTTGAACTCGAACACGGGCTGAATTGAGGCGTGCGTCGATGGAGTATGGATGGCGTCGAATGGTGTTGATGGATGATGATTCGTTGATGTGAATCACAACCCGATAGCCTCCTTGAATCTCGAACGTATCCAAGAATGAAATCTCCAAGTTGCTCTTCGATAGCTGATACGACCCGAACTCTAGGAACGAACACACGTCGACACACGTAAGTTTTTGTGTCTATGATGACTCAAATAATCAAAGTAAAATAAGCGGAATAATATTGGAACAAACTAGACGACTAAGACTCAACTAAAATACCTAGACAATGACACACAAAATAACACAAATCCAACAAATATGGGGCTGTTTTGGACGGCAATGATGATGGCAAGGTTGATGGATTTTCGAAGGTATTGATTGGGTTTAGAATGGCTAGAGTAGATAGGATATGATAGAGTTATGTTGGACTTACGGATTGAACGAGATGAACACGATCTTAGACACGAACGGTGGATGAATCTTGAAACAGACGACGGGGTGTTGATGGTGGCGTCGTGAAGGCTGGACGGCGGTGGTGATAGTGTTGTGAATTACAACCCGAAAGTTGCCTTGAATCTCGAACGTACACAAGGCCAAATTCTTTAAGTTGATCTTCAAGTAGCGAGTTTCCGACGATCCCTCGAACGTGGACGGCGAATTCCCTTTGTAAAACTTAGAGGTGCTAAATCTAAGAGTATGAATTTAATTATCTAAACTCACAAAAGATTAAACGGGGAGAGACGATATTGAAAGCAAAGGCTTAATGATCAAATATAGTCTAAAGTAACAATGAGACATGGATCCACTATTTATAATAGTTGGATCGAATTCCTAAGGCTAAGGGACGAAAATTATAGTCCAATTTAGACTAGAATTGGACTTTGACTACTTCCTAAACAGAATTCTATTTAAGGTAGATTTTGTAGATCTTGCCTTATCTAAAAATCTAGTCAATATTCTATCTAAAAATAACCGAAAATCTTAACTAAAAATCTGCCAAAAATTCGTCCATAATATAATAAATAAAATACTATAGACTAATAAATCAATCCCCTTAATTGGATCATCAAGGGCCGATTATTTTGGGCTTTTCCACCATACATGCTTAACTTGGGCTGAATAGCAAGTATACACATCAAGCCCAACAAAAGCACACTTGCACGCCTTCTTCATGTATTGCACTCCATATCTTGATCTCCATCTTCCAATGTCAACAAGGTCATCATCTTCAAGCTTCTTGCGAATTGTAGCTTGCAAATAATCTTGCAACTTCTTAGCTCTTAATCTTGTGACGGGTCCTTTGAATTGAAGCTCTTCATTGACTTCCTCATTGCTATGGATGTCCTCATCAATAGCGAATACCGGTTAATCCCTCAAGTGGATTAAGCAATACCCTTGAGTAAGACTTAAAGTTGCTAGCTCCAAGAATATGAATTTGTTAATCAAAACTCACAAAGATTTAAAAGGGGGTTGAGACAATATTGAAAGCAAATAGACTCGAAATAATACGAAAGTTAAATGACACGTAAGACAGATAACTGACACGTATTTGACACGTCGGATTGAACCACGACCAGCAGAGCTGACGTGGCTCTGATGCCAAATGATACGATTACCGGTATGATGATCAACACCGAGAGAAAAACGCGCGGAAGACTTATAGAATCGAAACACACGTCAACTAAAGAAGGATTCAACCCGACTAATACTAGAACAAAATAAATGACTAAACAACGATAAATATGACTCTATTGTATGGCTGTACTTAGACTTGATAAAAATAAACAAAGAAAACTAATTAAGAACAAAGAATGACTCAATTTATCTATATGTGCTTAACTCGCTGAATTGAGCACGTATAGGTAAACTCAATAAACTGACCTTGGACACTTGTTAAACTCGACTGGATCTTGATGGATAACAATGATATGGATGTTGGATGGCTGCTGGATGACGTCGGTAATGATTGGCGATGTTGATGAAGATAGAATGAGTTGATACGCGAAAGCAAACCCCGTGGACACTTGATCCGCGAAACGTACTTCACTTGGAATCTCCTCGATAGATGAATTGAACTCGGGGCGACACACCCTGTGTAAAACAATACACAAAAAGTCTCGCTACTTGAATTCTCTTCGGTTGCAAATCCGACCCTAACTCCACAAGAGAATTAGAACAAGATTTAAAGATAAAACTTAAAAAGTTGCAAGCTTCTTAAGAGTGTGTATTTTTGGCTGAAAATAAACAAAAAGAGGATCTTGGGTGAGACAATATTGAAAGGTAAATTCTTCTTAGTCAAATATGGTCTAAATATCAAAGTAACAATGATCCCCTATTTATAATAGAGGGATGGACGAAAATTCCAAGATAAAATCCTAAAAAAATTAGAAAAAGAGTTTCCTATCATAACTAGGATTGTTTCCTTATCCAAAATCTGTTTTTAAGGAAAGAATCAAAATATACCAAAAATAAAATAAGAAAAATCTATCTAGATAAAGATAAATCCCAACAACTTGGGCCTTCATAAATCTCGCCTATTGGACCTTCAAATTAACACAATATGGGCTGCAATTTATCATAAATAATTCGTGGCCCATATCATGTATTATTCTTCAAATCTTGATTTCCAATCTTTGATGACCTTCATTATAACAATCTTCGGACCTTTGAATGATAGCTCAGAATTTGATTCTTCAAGGCATTTCAGGATCATGTCATTCCCCTCCTCTTGAAAAGAATTCGTCCTCGAATTCAAATCTTCGTGGTCAAGGACTACCATGAATGGATCATCAAACTCATTTGTGTGCACAACTAAATCATATGGAACATTCTCAACAACCTGTAAAATAGAGATATCAAAAGTACAGGGTTGATCAAAAATGTTAGAACTCGGTAGCTCCTCCATGACTGCTTCTGTGAGTTCTTTGTGCTCCACAGTCTTTACTCCATTAAAATAGGACCCGGACTAAAATAGGATCGAACACACGTCGACTCAACTGTAAGGGTTATGATACTCGAAATATGACTAAATAGCTAGACTCAAAGACTCGACTAAATACCTAGACTTGTGACACGATAATTAAATAAAACACAACGGAACGAACGGAAGAGGGGCTGTTTTGGCTTCGAATTTGATAGGGATGGCTAGGAACGTGTATGATAGTGATGTGGGTTGAAGAAGGGTTGGTGTAGATAGGTTATGACAAAGAAATAGAAGACTTACGGTATATGTGCTCAACTCGGCGCGAACAGCACGTATACTTGAACTGAACTCGAACAACTTGGAAACATGTAGATCTTCACTCGAACTTGATGGAGATTGATGTTATGGACGTTGGATGGCTGCTGGAAGTCGTCGAGGATGGATGGCGATGTTGATGAAGATAGAATGAGTTGATACGCGAAAGCAAACCCCGTGGACACTTGATCCGCGAAACGTACTTCACTTGGAATCTCCTCGATAGATGAATTGAACTCGGGGCGACACACCCTGTGTAAAATAATACACAAAAAGTCTCGCTACTTGAATTCTCTTCGGTTGCAAATCCGACCCTAACTCCACAAGAGAATTAGAACAAGATTTAAAGATAAAACTTAAAAGTTGCAAGCTTCTAAGAGTGTGTATTTTCGGCTGAAAATAAACAAAAAGAGGATCTTGGGTGAGACAATATTGAAAGGTAAATTCTTCTTAATCAAATATGGTCTAAATATTAAAGTAACAATGATCCCCTATTTATAATAGAGGGATGGACGAAAATTCTAAGATAAATCCTAAAAGAAATCGAAAATTAAAGCTATCCTAATCTAACTAGGATTGTTACCTTATCCAAAATCTGGTTTTAAGGTAAGAATCAAAAGATACCAAAAATAAAGTAAGAAAAATCTATCTAGATAAAGATAAATCCCAACAACTTGGGCCTTCATAAATCTCGCCTATTGGACCTTCAAATTTACACAATATGGGCTGCAATTTATCATAAATAATTCGTGGCCCATATCATGTATTATTCTTCAAATCTTGATTTCCAATCTTTGATGGCCCTCATTCTAACAATCTTCGGACCTTTGAATGATAGCTCCGGATTTAATTCTTCAAGGCTTTTCAGGATCATATCAGAGATCGAAGTGTAAATGACTACTACTACAAAATGATTGAAGCCATGAGACGAGCTGATATAGAGGAGTATCTAGAAGATACCATGGATAGATTCCTCGCTGGTCTACGAAGGGAAATCCGAGAAAAGGTAGCATTGTATCACTTCGACAAGTTGAAAGACATGGTGCAATACGCCATTGAGATAGAGAAGTGGTTGGAGAGACTAGAGATGAAGTCAAAAGAAGAGGTTCAAGTAGAGTCAAATGTAGAGTTATCACCTAGAGCTCATTGCCAAATAGCCCCATTTCGTTGGAGCGAACCTGAGTCATTCGAGGAGTTTCTACGTACCTATGTACCACCTACACGGCCTGCATCACCAGTTCAGCCAGTCATGGATGTGCCAAACCAAGCTCACGACATTCAAGAGGAGATCCATGTTGAGTTACCATCTGAGATCGTTGCCATCAAAGAAGATTCTACTTTTGAGGTAACAATTTCAGTCGATGCGCCTATTGATGAATTGATAGATGTTGCTACTTGTGAAGATGTTGGAGTAGTCGAGAGAGAAGAAATGAAGGTTGTTGCCGCCGTTGAGGAATCCAAAGAAGTTGAAAAGTTGGAGGAATTACAGCCATGTTCTAAAAAGGAGAATGACATCAGTGGAGCAATGGTTGAAGATCACAAAGAATTCGATCAAGCAAGCATGGAGGAGCTGCCGAATTCTAACATCATTTGTCAACCATTTTCTTGTGCTATCTATATTTTACAGGTTGTTGAAGTTATTCCATTGAAAGTTGGGTTTGTGCAAAGAAAGATTGATGATCCATTCGCGTTCGTCTTTGATCCTGGAGATTTGAATTCGAGGACGAATTCTTTTCAAGAGGAGGGGAATGATATGAACCCGAAAAGCATAAAAGAATCAAATCCAAGAATACCATTGAGAGCTTCAAAGATAATCATGTTGTTCAAAATTAAAGATTGGAGATCAAGACGTGTCGTATAGTTCATCCAACACAGATCACCAGTTAAATTCAGACATGATAAGTGAAGCTACAATCCCGTCCCAGCCTATATGCATTGATCCAACACTTGATCCAGGTAAGTCGGATAATTTGTTAATTTCTCAGAACAGTGCTACTAATGATTGTTTTTCTAGTGATGTGCAGATCGAGAAGAGAGAGTTCGAGATTTATCTTATTTTCCTTGTTTTTCGAGTCGGATTGAAACCCTTCATTCGCTGACGTGTTTCGATTCTTAAGTCTTCCGCTACGTTGTTATTATCGTCCTAGATTACTTGTCTGGGTCGTATCAACACACGTGCATGAAAATATTCAGATATTTTGGGCAGCCCATGAAGATCAAATATTCAGCCCGAGATTGGTCAACATACTATCATTTGATGATGAAGAAGGAAGCATGAAGATGTGAGAAGAAGAACGACGCCATTTGGACGTGTACATCAAAAGTTATACGCGTTTGCATGGGAAATCGGGAGATGCTGTCTTTCATGCAAAGGTGGCAAGAATTACACACACATGGGCCACGAAATTAATACACTTAATTCAGCCCATGGACGTGTATTTTGGGTCCAAGAATGGTGAGAATATCCAGCCCAAATCCACTTTGGGATTTATCCTTATCTAGTTAGATTTAGATAGATTTTTGTTACCTTATTTTTTGTATCTTTTGATTTTATCCTAGTTTGATTAGGATTAGTATATTTTCGGTTTCTTTAGCTTTTAGGACTCTAATTTTCGTCCATATACACTCCTATAAATAGGAGCACCCTGTGACATTCATAATTCAGACGTTGCATGAAATAAAGAGTTAATTTCTCAATTGTCTCACCGATCCTTTGGTTGATCACATTTATCGATCCTTTGGTTGATCAAACACAATTCTATTGATCTAGCAATTCAATAGTCTTATTCAAGTTCTTCAGGGTACAACGAGTACTTGGGAGAATTGCTATCCGGAGAAGCTAGACGTGCGCGTTCGGGTTTACAACATGGGTTCGCCGATCCTAGCCGACCCTTCTACCAAACTTCACTGCCGCCAAAGCCACCTTCAACGACATCCATCCTTCATCAATTCGTCCATATCACCATTATCCATCAAGTTCATCGAGTTTCCAAGCTGATTCCACCAATTTCAAGCATACGTGCTATTCGCGCCGAGTTAAGCACCTATATTGTAAGTTTCCTATTTTCTTATCATAACCTATCTACACCAGCCTTTCTTCAGCCCCTATCATCATACTATACGACCATACCCCTTTTCTTTCATATTCGAGTCTTAAATATCAAGTTTAGTCGTTAGTTTAGTTTATTCATAGTGTCGGATTGAATCCTTCATTCGCCTGACGTGTTTCGATCTAAAAGTCTTCCGCTACGTTTTCTCTCGTGTCTTGGATTCATTGTCCGGGTCACACCATAAATTTGGCATCAGAGCCACGTCAGCTCTGCTGGTCGTGGTTCAATCCGACGTGTCATCTACGTGTTAGTTATTTTTCGTACGTGTCATTTATCTGTCTTACGTGTCATTTAACTTTCGTATTATTTCGAGTCTATTGTAATCTGATTATTATTCATTGAAAAACAAAAGAGAGCAAAAAACATCGGCTAAAAAAAAAAGAAGAAAAAGTCGCCGGAAAAAAAAAAAAAAAAAAAAAAAAAAAAAAAAAAAAAAAAAAAACGAAAATTCAGATATATTTTCTTGTTGAATTCGATTTTATTGTTTTAGATAGGCTTGAATCCATCTTAGATAGATATTTTGGGATTTGTTAGATTGTGTTCACACTTGGTCAAACTTATCCAAAAATATTCTACCTTATCCACTAGATTTCCTACCTTGTTTAGATATCTTCCATCCTAATCCATATCTAATCAAGATCATCCATCCTTATCCATCATAGATTTCAATCCTTACACCTCTAGGATTCGAAATTTTCAGATCATACGTGCCTACACCCGGTGCACCTTATACACCACATAGTCCGTACACCCATACACCCGTACACCCGTACACCCATACACCCGTGGTTCACATACACCAATCAGCAGGTTTACCTACACTGTTAAGATGAATCCAGTCCGAGTCCGCCCGAATCGATTCAGAAATAATTGTCTTAGGTATACCATGTAGACGCACAACTTCCCTAAAGAATAAATCAACAATGTAGGAAGCATCATTTGTTTTAGAACATGCAATAAAATGTGCCATCTTAGTGATGAAGCCACGAAAAGCCTTGAAGAACTTAATCCGGAGCTGCAAATACGTGGTCCATTTACACGACTTCAAGCAATACAATTGCAAGGATTTTTCCAAGCATTTGTATGTAAGAAGTTCGAAGATGACAAAGGAATTGAGAGCATCCCAAAGATTGCTACTTTGTTAATAATCAAAGATTGGAGATCAAGATTTGAAGAACAATGCATGAAGATAGAACTCATCAAGTTGTGCATGCATGGCAGATTCACATTGCATAGACAAGTTGCATGGAGTTTTCGTCCCCCTTAATTATTTAATTAAGGGATTGATTAAATAAGACTATAGTATTTAATTAGACTATGGTATTTAATTAATTAGATCAGATTTTTATTTATTTATTAGTGTAATTTTCGTCCATAATAAGCATAGGTTTGACTAGAATTGTATTTAAGGCAATTTCCTACCTTGAATAGAATTCTAGCTTAGGGAACTTTCTAGTATAGTTAGAGATCCCTTTTGGATCAGTTTTTAGGCCTTTTTTTCTTATTATTTTCGTGCCTTTTAACCCTATAAATAGGGGATCCATGTCACATTGATACTTTAGACTTTATTTGAATTATTAAGCTTTGTTTTCAATATTGTCTCAACCCCTTTTAAATCTTTGTGAGTTTTGATTTAAAATTCATATTCTTGGAGCTAGCAACTTTAAGTCTAATTCAAGGGTATTACTTAATCCACTTGAGGGATTAACCGATATTCGCTATCCGAAGATCAACTTAGAGATTTCATCCTTGGGTACGTTCGAGATTCAAGGAGGCTATCGGGTTGTGATTCACATCAACGAATCATCATCCATCAACCATCATCGACGACGCCCATCCCCATCGACGCACGCCTCAATTCCAGCCCCCGTGTTCGAGCTCGAGTTCTACGTCCGTTCATTTTTATCCGTAAGTTCGTTTGATCTCTAACATATCCTATCTTCCCAAGCCATTCTTCACTAGCCTTCACACACAAAAACCTACTAAATTCCAGCCCTTAAACATCCCTCTTCAGCCCATAATTACCTTGGTATTGTGTTATATAATTCGTGTCATAATTCTAAGTATTTTAGTTGTCTAGATTATCTTATTTTCCTTGTTTTTCGAGTCGGATTGAAACCCTTCATTCGCTGAAGTGTTTCGATTCTTAAGTCTTCCGCTACGTTGTTATTATCGTCCTAGATTACTTGTCTGGGTCGTATCATAAATTTGGCATCAAAGCCACGTCAGCTCTGCTGGTCGTGGTTCAATCCGACGTGTCGTCTTACGTGTCTTGTTATTTAATTTTATTTTATCGAGTTGTAATAGCATAGTTGCTCATTGAAAAAATAAAGAGAAAAAAAAACAAATGGTAAAAAAAAAAGAGACCGAAAAAAAAAATTCAGAAAAAAAAATCCGAAAATTAAAAAAAAAAAAAAAAAAAGAGGAATATTCATAGTGTTACCATTTGAGTCTTGATTTATTTTGGTAATTTCCTTTTAGTATTTCATCTTATTTGGTAGTTACCTTGTGAGTCTTATTTTATTTTTGGAACTTTCCTTCCAAGTTTTATTTTATTTTGGTAGTTTCCTTTTGAGTTGTAATTTATTTTTAGTTCTTTCTTTTTAGAGTCTAGTTCAATTAGGATATTTAGATTGTGTCACAATTGTGTAACACTTTCCAAATTCCCTAATATTTCTTTACTTTTCTTTCCTATTTCTTTCCAAACCTTTGGGATTTATTTTTGGATTCCTATTCTATTTGGGAACTTCAAAAATACATCTAATTCTTTCCTTTTCTAGCTTTCTTCCATCCAAATCCTTCCAAACCTTCCATATACACTTCCTCCCTTCAAATTTTCGTCCACCATCATCAAGGGGATCGAAAATTCATCTTATTCCACATATATCATCTGTTCATACTCATATACACCATCCGGACCATACACATATGCACCCATGTACCATCCGGTCCATACACCATACACCAATCATACTCCGTATACCCATATACCCTATACACCAAATTCTCGCCATCTCTACCGCAACAACAACATGATCATACCTGAGTTTGAAGGTCTATACTATCCCGACATCTATTTGGATTGGGAACGCAAAGTAGACAAACTTTTTGAGTACTATGACTTCCCTGAGAAAAAGAAAGTGCAGCTAGTTTCGTCAAAGTTTAAAGGCTACGCAACAACATGGTGGGAATTCCAGCAGAATCGGTGCCATAGAGATCACCTTCCACCCATCGACACATGGCGTGAGTTGAAAGATTTGATACGGAAACGCTTCATTCCAGACCACTACCAATGGGAGTTGGAAGAAAAGCTATACAAGCTTAGACAAAGAGATCGAAGTATAAATGACTACTACAATACAATGATTGAAGCCATGAGACGAGCTGATGTAGAAGAATATCCAGAAGACACCATGGATAGATTTCTAGCTGGTCTACGAAGAGCAATCCGTGAAAGAGTAGCATTGTACCACTTCGACGAGTTGGAAGACATGGTGGAATACGCCATTTGGATAGAAAAGTGGCTAGAGGAACTAGAGATGAAGTCAAAAGAGGAGGTTCAAGTAGACTCGAGCATTGCCACCCATGATGTTTCTACTTCCAAGGTACCAATTCTAGACTTCATTGAAGTACCTTTTATCTCATTACCATCTGTTTCTATGTGCTTAGAAGATGAGATAGTTGAAGAATCTAAGCCAGAGTTGGACATGATAAAAACAACCAATGAGAAGATGCCAGTTTTGGAGGAGTTAGTTCAAGACGAATGTAATTAAGAGGAGTCGGTTTCCATTCATGTCGATGAAGAGGTGCCCATTCTCGAAATCACTAATCCGGAGAAGACAAGTATAGAAGATTGCAGTTTGGATGTTTTGTCCATGGAGATGACAAGTCCTAAAGATTGTGTGGAGGATAAACTACAAATTGTGAATTTGGAGCCGATCGAATTCAAAAAAAAAAAAAAGAAATCGGATAAAAAAAAAGGAATCCGAAATTTAAAAAAAAAAAAAGAATATTCATTGTTTCCTTTTAGTTCAAATTTTTATTTTTGGTACATTCCTTTTGGTACTAGATCATAGTTGGTAATTACCTAGTGAGTCTCAACTTATTTTGGTAGTTTCCTTCTAAGTTGTTTTTTTTTTTTGAACTTTCCATACAAGTTCTATTTCTTTTTGGTAACTTCCTTAAGAGTCTTATTTTATTTTTGGTTCATTCCTTCTAGAGTCTAGGCTAATTAAGATATTTAGATTGTGTCACATAGATTGATACATATCCAAATCCCCTACTTACCTTATCTCTTTCTTCTTTCCTTATCTATTCTATTTCTTTCCTTCTTCTATCTAGATTTATTTTTGGAATTCCTAAACCTATTTGGAACTTCATTAATTGATCTACTTCTTTCCTTTCCTACCACCCCCATAATCGACCAACACCCCTACACACACAAACAATCGGCCACCCCATTCCTATACCCTACCACATTCGGCCACCCCCATACCACACATACTCAACCCGTATCTCATCTATACACACAAAATTCATCCTTGTTCCGAGAATAGCATTCCCGTCTTTCCTCAGCACAAGACACACGATTCCCTTACCTTCATATACATGATTATCACACACTGTGCACCCATATATTGAGTGATACACGAGTGGTAAAATCAAGAGTGAAAATAAACGAGCGAAACTGAGATTGTGAGGTCCTACCTTGTTTTCTTTTACGTTTGTTCATTTTGTAGGTAACATGAAGAAAGGAACCCGCACCGAATCATCCTCTACACCACCAATCGACCCCCAGTCGACCTCACCACCTTTGGACCCGTCCAAAGACCCTTCCAAAGCACCCATGGAGTCATCCTCAGATCCACCCGCACCGTGGGATCCCAAGTACCACTTTGAAGCGTTGTCTAAGCATGTTCAAAGACAACACCAGACTCTCTCCGACAAGATAGACGATTTAGTGCATGCTCTTGAACGCACTAAAACAACACCTGTCTATCCTCCACCCATTCGAGGAAACCAACGTCTAGAGCGTCACAACGAGCCTGAAGAGGAGTATTTTGATGAAAACACTGAAGAATTTGACTGAGGCCGTCGCCCGAGACGTGGGAATAGTCGAGATGACTATGATGAAGATCGAATGCTCAATAACATCAAGACGAGCATTCCAGAGTTTGAAGGCCTTCACGATCCCGATATCTATCTTGATTGGGAACGTAAGGTAGAGAAGATTTTCGCATGCTATGACTTTTCAGAAGCTAAAAAGGTGCAGCTAGCATGTTTGGAGTTTAAAGGCTACGCAGCCACTTGGTGGGAGATGCAGCAAGAAAGAAGACGAAGGAACAGAAATCCGCCCATCGACAATTGGGAGGAAATGAAAGGTTTCATTCGTGGACGTTTCATTCCAGTCCACTATGAAAGAGAGCTTGAGAAGAAGCTCAACCGGATCAAGCAAGGCACCCGTTCAATTGAAGAGTACCACAAAGAGCTCGAAACCGCCCTCAATCGAGTCGGAAATGAGGAGACCTTAAATGTGATGAGGACATCCATAGCAATGAGGAACTCAATGAAGAGCTTCAATTCAAAGGACCCGTCACAAGATTAAGAGCTAAGAAGTTGCAAGATTATTTGCAAGCTACAATTCGCAAGAAGCTCGAAGAAGAAGACGGCGTGCAAGGAAGCTTGAAGATGATGAACTTGTTGACATTGGAAGATGGAGATCAAGACATGGAGAACACTACATGATGATGTGCACGTGTGCATGAGTGCATGGTGAAGAGCCGCAGCCAAGCAATGAAGAGAAACCGATTTTCGGTTCTTATCTATTTTATTTTAGTAGTTATTTTATTTTAGACTATAGTATTTATTTTATTTAATTATACTATAGTTTGGATCAGATTTACTTAATTAAAATAGGGTAATTTTCGGTCATGTCAAAGTCATAGGTTGACTAGGATTTTAGATAAGGTAAGATCTACAAGTTCTACCTTAAATAGAATTCTAGTTTAGGAAACTTCCAAGTCTAGTTCTAGTTTGATTTGGGCATGAAATTTTCGGCCCTTATAGCTCTATTTTTCGGTCCTCCTATGCTTATAAATAGGGGATCTATGTCACATTCATACTTTAGACTATATTTGATTATTAAGCCTTTGCTTTCAATATCATCTCTTCCTTTTAATCTTTTGTGAGTTTAGATAATTAAATTCATACTCTTAGATTTAGGACCTCTAAGTTTTACAAAGGGAATTTGTCGTCCACGTTCGAGGGATCGCCGGAAACTCGCTATCCGAATAGCAACTTAAAGAATTTGGCCTTGTGTACGTTCGAGATCCAAGGCAACTTTCGGGTTGTAATTCACATCGACAATCACCGTCACCACCGCCGATTGACGTCTACCACCACCACCACCGTACGTCTCAAGTCCAGCCACCATCACCGCCGTTCAAGCCCCGCCGCCGTTCGTGTCCAATTCATCTTTCATACCGTTCAATCCGTAAGTCCGTCATAACTCTATCATATCCTATCTACTCTAGCCATTCTAAACCCAATCAACCCCATCGAAAATCCATCAACCTTACCCGCATCATTGCCGTCCAAAACAGCCCCTTCTTCGTTGGATTTGTGTTATTTTGTGTGTCATACGTCTAGGTATTTTATTTGGTCTTAGTCGTCTAGTTTGTTCCATAATTTCTTCCGCATATTTTACTTTGATTATTTGAGTCATAGAAGGCACAAAACCTTACGTGTGTCGACGTGTGTTCGTTCCTAGAGTCTGGGTCGTATCATAAAAGTGGTATCAAAGCCACGTCGGCTTTGGTTCGATTTTTGTGTCGTATTTTATTTTGCGTTTGATCGAGTTGTAATTTAATTTTCGTTGTTTCATTGTTCAAAAAAAAAAAGAGAAGGCACGATCAAAAAAGAAAAAACAAAAAGAGCCGATCGATAAAAAAAATCAAAAATACATTGTTTCCTTTTGGTTCAATTTTTAATTTTGGTACTTTCCTTTTGGTACTAGATCATAGTTGGTAATTACCTAGTGAGTCTCAACTTATTTTGGTAGTTTCCTTCTAAGTTGTTTTTATTTTTGGAACTTTCCAATACAAGTTCTAATTCTTGTTGGTAACTTCCATAAGAGTCTTATTTTATTTTTGGTTCATTCCTTCTAGAGTCTAGGCTAATTAAGGTATTTAGATTGTGTCACATAGATTGATACATATCCAAATCCCCTACTTATCTTATCTCTTTCTTCTTTCCTTATCTATTCTATTTCTTTCCTTCTTCTACCTAGATTTATTTTTGGATTTCCTAATCTACTTGGAACTTCATTAATTGATCTACTTCTTTCCTTCCTACACTATTCTTCCTACCCTAATTCGACCACCACCCCCATACTACACCAACAATCGGCCACCCCATACACACTCCTACAACATTCGGTCGCCCCATCCCTTACACATACTCAACCCGTATCTCATCTATACACACCAAATTCATCCTTGTTCCGAGATTAGCATTCTTGTCCTTCCTCCGAACAAACCACACGATTCCCTTACCTTCATATACACGATTTTCACACACTGTGCACCCATATATTTGAGTGATACACGAGTGGTAAAATCAAGAGTGAAAACAAACGAGTGAAAGTGAGATTGTGAGGTCCTTCCCTGTTTTCTTTTACGTTTGTTCGTTTTGTAGGTACTATGAAGAAAGGAACCCGCACCGAGTTATCCTCCACACCACCATTCGACCCCCAGTCGACCGCACCATCTTTGGACCCATCCAAAGCACCCATGGAGTCATCCTCGGATCCACCCGCACCGTGGGATCCCAAGTACCACTATGAGGCATTGTCTAAGCATGTTCAAAGACAACACCAAGCTCTATCCGACAAGATAGACGATTTAGTGCATGCTCTTGAACGCACTAAAACAACACCTGTCTATCCTCCACCCATTCGAGGAAACCAACGTCTAGAGCATCACAACGAGCCTGAAGAGGAGTACTTTGATGAGAATACTAAAGAATTTGACCGAGGCCGTCGCCCGAGAAGAGGCCATAGTCGAGATGACTATGAGGAAGATCGAATGCTCCACAACATCAAGACGAGCATTCCAGAGTTTGAAGGCCTTCACGATCCCGATATCTATCTTGATTGGGAACGTAAGATAGAGAAGATTTTCGCATGCTATGATTTTTTAGAAGCTAAAAAGGTGCAGCTAGCATGTTTGGAGTTTAAAGGCTATGCAGCCACTTGGTGGGAGATGCAGCAAGAAAGAAGACGAAGAAATCGAAATCCACCCATCGACAATTGGGAGGAAATGAAAGGATTCTTGCGTGGACGCTTCATTCCAGTCCACTATGAAAGAGAGCTTGAGAAGAAGCTCAACCGGATCAAGCAAGGCACCCGTTCGATTGAAGAGTACCACAAAGAGCTCGAAACCGCCCTCAATCGAGTCGGAAAGGAGGAGACCTTAAATGCTACCATCATTCGGTACATTGAAGGTATGAATCCCGATATTGCATGTGAAGTAGAACTCAAGGAGTTCACCAGCATAGAGAGAATGGTGCAGTACGCATCAATTATGGAAAAGCAGCTACGAGAAGGTCGTGTCGATCCAGTCAAGGGTCAGCACCTACTCGACCATCTTGGAGTAAAGGTACACCTTCCACATCACCTTCTACTCCTTCTACTGATTCCACACGACCCCGAGGTCAATCCGGCCCTCCGGAACGTCGTTTCGACCGTTCTACACCGCAAGCAAGCCGTAGACCTGAGTCTACGCCCAGGCCACCATTCCAACGGCCCAATCAGTCCACTCCAACGCCGAATTCAGCCCCTAGTCGAGCCCGAGACATCCAGTGCCATAAATGTCAAGGTTGGGGTCATTTTCAGAACTAGTGTCCAAACCGGCGTGTTCTGTTCATCAATGAACATAATGGACTTGAATCAGCCAGTGAAGATGAAGAGGAGCCTCAGTCCGCCGCCCCTGAAGTAGTTGAGGTCCCAGAAGTCGAGCCAGATGATGATGAAGTCGAGCTACCTCATGTCAGTTTGGTTTCTATTCGCAGTCTGAACATCAACCGTGAAGACGAAGAGCAATCGCAACGAGAGAACATCTTCTACACTCGAGTTGCCATCAAAGATCAGACTTGTGCAATGATCATCGACAGTGGGAGTGTAATCAACGCAATCAGTCAGTATGCCGTTGATAAACTCGCCCTCACCACAACAAAGTATCCAAAACCGTACAAGTTGTAGTGGCTCACAGATCGCGGATCCATTCGAGTGACAGGTCAGGTACACGTTACTTTTACTAAAGGTCGCTATTCTGACATTGTTCTTTGTGA
Source organism: Perilla frutescens (assembly GCA_026008535.1). Lineage (NCBI taxonomy): Eukaryota > Viridiplantae > Streptophyta > Magnoliopsida > Lamiales > Lamiaceae > Perilla > Perilla frutescens. The sequence continues at coordinate 47,683,432 of BRKX01000014.1, forward strand.
TGTTATTCCTATGGAAGCAGCCCATATACTTTTAGGAAGACCGTGGCAGTTCGACAGAAAAGCGGTTCACGATGGCTTAGCCAACACCTACTCGATTACTCGAGATGGTCGAACCACTGTGCTCAAGCCACTCACTCCTAAAGCCGTTGCAGAGGATCAAGAAAGGATGCAAGAGAGATTCAAGCAAGAACGGGCAAAACAAGCCGCAGCCGCAGCCCGAGCCAGTTCGGCCGCCACTTCACAGCCGAGCACAACACCAAGTTCGACCAATGCAGCCCCTAAGACACCTCGTAATGATGTCTTAGCTCGTGGAAAAGCACCCGGATCAGACCCAAGCAAAGAGAAGAATCGGTCCCTGTTCAACTCTGTGTTCCCAATCTAGGTACACTTCTGGATCGTATAGACCCTCAAACTCTGGGATTGTTATCTTGTTGCGGTGTAGACCATCGGCATCTCTGAATCGATTCGGGCGGGCTCGGACTGGATCCATCTAACTTGATGATTGTGGGGCTGTTGTATGGATGGTGTAGGTAAACCGGTTGGTTTTGGTGTATGGTGTATGTGGACCACGGGTGTATGGGTGTATGGACTATGTGGTGTATAAGGTGAACTGGGTGTATATGGAAAAGATGATAAATTTTCGAATCCCTTTAGTGTGTAGGATCGAAAATATTGTGGATGGGGATGGAAGATTATGATTAGATATGGATGAGGATGGAAAGATCTTGAATATATGTAGATTAGGATGAAATCTATCTAAACAAGGTAAGAAATCTAATGGATAAGGGAATAAGGATTTTGGATGTGTGAACACAATCTAAGAATCCCTAAAAAGATGGAAACAAATCTAAAAACAAGGAATTAAAATTGAAATCAAATAAACAATCTGATTTTCGTTTTTTTTTTTTTTGCTTTTGACTTTTTTTTTTTTGCTGTAGGGATTTCGATCCCTTGCTCTTTTTTTTTCAATGAATATGAATCAGATTACAATAGACTCGAAACAATATGAAAATTAAATGACACGTATGATAGATAAATGACACGTATTTGACACGTAGATGACACGTCGGATTGAACCACGACCAGCAGAGCTGACGTGGCTCTGATACCAAATTTATGGTGTGACCCGGACAATGAATCCAAGACACGAGAGAAAACGTAGCGGAAGACTTTTAGATCGAAACACGTCAGGCGAATGAAGGATTCAATCCGACAGATAACAAGACATAAATAAACGACTAATAAGGGAAATAAGACTCGATTAAATGCTATACACCTAAGATACTTAGAAATATGACTCAACTAAATAAAACACACACAAATAAATAGATAGATAGGCGATTTGGGACAGATTTGTTATACGTGTTAATTAAGGCGAATTGGACACGTATAGGTGATGAACGATTTATGGCGATGAATTATGGCTGGATTATGGATGATGGCTGAAGATGAAACGTACGTAGATGGTAGATGAAGGATGGTGAAAGATGGAGATGAATTGAAAAGGTAGAAGAAGTAAACTTACTCGAACCCCGTCTTGCGGTGAAGACGAAACGCGATTTCTCGAATACTCCAAGTTTGATAGCAATTCTCCGAAGTACTTGATATACCCTGAAGAACTTAAATAAGACTATTGATTTGCTAGAACAATAGAATATGATAAATGGGTGATCAACCAAAGGATCGTGAGACAATTGAGAAATTAATCTTTTATTTCATGCAACGTCTGAATTATGAATGTCACAAGGTACTCCTATTTATAGGAGCATAAAACTGAAAATCTAAACCTAATAGCTAAAGGATTTCGAAAATCCTAAGTAGATCAACTAGGAATCCTATTTTGACTAGAAGTCCCTGATTAAGGTAAAATCAAAAAGACCAAAATCAAAAAGACTAAAAATCAAAAAGACCAAAAATCAAAAAGACTAAAAATAAAATAATAAAATCTAAAATAATCTAGATAAAATCCCAACACTTTGGGCCTTCAAATCCACGCCTATTTGGACCTAAAATAATCGACCATGGGCTGAAATCCATGAATTAATTCGTGGCCCATGTCTCAATTAATCTTGCCACCTTTGCATGAAAAACAGCATCTCCCGATTTCCCATGCAAACGCGTATAACTTTTAATGCACACGTCCAAATGGCGTCATTCTTCTTCTCGCGTCTTCATGCTTCCTTCTTCATCATCAAATAATAGCATGTTGACCAATCTCGGGCTGAATATTTGATCTTCATGGGCTGCCCAAAATATCTGAATATTTTCATGCACTTGTGTTCTTCAAATCTTGATCTCCAATCTTTAATCTTGAACAACATGATTATCTTTGAAGCTCTCAATGGCATTCTTGGATTTGATTCTTTTATGCTTTTCGGGTTCGTATCATTATGGATGGTGATGATGGAAGAAATTAGATGGTGGAGTTTAGGTTTAGAAGGGCTAGGGTAGATAGGATATGATAGAGTTAAACGGACTTACGGATTGAACGATTTGAACGATGAATTGGACACGAACGGCGACGACTTGAACGGCGGCTAATACGACCCAGACACGAACTAGGACGATAATAACGACGTAGCGGAAGACTTCTGATGATGAGGTCATACAAGGCAATGAAGAAAATGATCCGGAGCTGCAGTTTAAAGGTCCAATGACGCGTTTGCGAGCTAAGAAGTTACAAGCTTATTTACAAGCTTCTATTCGTCGCAAATTCGAAATGCATGAAGATGAAGTCAAGGGCAGCCCAAGATGGATCACCATGCTATCTATTGATGATGAAGAAGGTATCATGAAGACGTGAGAAGAAGAATCACGCCATTTGGACGTGTGCATGAAAAGTTATACGCGTTTGCATGGGAAATCGGGAGATGCTGTTTTTCATGCAAAGGTGGTAATATTAATTGTACCATGGGCCACGAAATTATTCATGTTAATTTAGCCCATGGATTGAGTTCTAAGGTCCAAGATGGTGTGGAAATACAGGCCCAAATCCATTGTGGGATTTATCCTTATCTAGTTAGATTTAGATAGATTTTTGTTATCTTATTTTTGGTATCTTTTGATTTTATCCTAGATTGATTAGGATTAGTATTTTTTGATGTTTATCTAGTTAATTAGGGTTAATTTTCGTTCATAATCTCTCCTATAAATAGGAGCACCCTGTGACATTCATAATTCAGACAATTGCAAGAAATAAAGAGTTATTCTCAATCTGTCTCACGATCCTTCGGTTGATCAAACTTTTATCTACAATTCTATTGTTTTAGCACTTCAATAGTCTTATTTAAGTTCTTCAGGGTATAATTAAGTACTTGGGAGAATTGCTATCCGGAGAAGCTAGACGAGTGCGTTCGGGTTGATTCAACACGGGTTCACCGATCTGTCCTATCCTTCTACCAAACCACCGCCGCCGTCACCAACACTCCACCGCCATCCGCCGTCCACACCGCCGTATTCCAGCCACCCTCGACCCATCTTACGTGTTCCAATCGAGTCCTAGTTCGTGTCTACGTAATTCTAGTAAGTTTTACTGTTTATTTCGAGTCGGTTTGAATCCTTCTTTAGCTGACGTTGTTCGAGTCCATAAAGTCTTCCGCCTGCGTATTCATTCGTGTCTTGGATACATTGTCCGGGTCACATCATCTAAGAATCGAAACACGTCAACTAAATGAAGGGAACAATCCGACACAAAAATACGGCTAATGTAGACAACTAAAATACCTAGAACTATGACACAAATTAAATAACACAAACCAAAGGTTCAAGGGGCTGAATTGGACGTGTATGAGGGCTGGAATAATGGAGGAAAATCGTGTGTGAAGGTTTGTGAAGAAAGGCTTGGAGAAGATAGGATATGTTAGTGATTGAACGGACTTACGGATAAAACGAACGGATGATGGATTTGGACGTGTAGGGGCTGCCGAAGGTGGATGTTGGTGGCTGATTGGAAGTCGTCGAAGATGGTGTGGACGTTGGTGGTGTTGTGTAGTGATTCACAACCCGATAGCCTCCTTGAATCTCGAACGTTGATGAGGACATCCATAGCAATGAGGAAGTTAATGAAGAGCTTCAATTCAAAGGACCCGTCAAAAGACTACGAGCTAGGAAGTTGCAAGAATATTTGCAAGTTACAATTCGCAAGAGGCTTGAAGAAGAAGACGGCGTGCAAGGAAGCTTGAAAATGATGAACTTGTTGATATTGGAAGATGGAGATCAAGACATGGAGAACACAACATGAAGATGTGCACGTGTGCATGTGGACGTGTGCATGGGCTTGAAGTGAAGAAGAATCGGCCGAGTTTGAACTAGGCCAATTTTCGGTCCTATTGATTTTATCTAGTAGTTATTTTATTTTGGACTATAGTATTTATTTTATTTAATTATACTATAGTTTAGATCAGATTTTTATTAATTATTTAGGATAATTTTCGGTTACAATAAGTCATGGTTTGACTAGGATTTTAGATAAGGTAAGATCTACAAGTTCTACCTTAAATAGAATTCTAGTCTAGGAAATATCCAAACACAATCCTAGATTGATTTGGACTATGATTTTCGGTCCTTTAGCTTAGGATTTTCGATCCACCTATTATTATAAATAGGGGATCCATGCTTCATTGTTACTTTAGACTATATTTGATTATTAAGCCTTTGCTTTCAATATCGTCTCTCCCCGTTTAATCTTTTGTGAGTTTAGATAATTAAATTCATACTCTTAGATTTAGCACCTCTAAGTTTTACAAAGGGAATTCGCCGTCCACGTTCGAGGGATCGTCGGAAACTCGCTATCCGAAGAGCAACTTAAAGAATTTGGCCTTGTGTACGTTCGAGATTCAAGGCAACTTTCGGGTTGTAATTCACAACACTATCACCACCGCCGTCTACCATCCACGACGCCACCACCACCACCGGCCGTCCGTACCAATTCCAGCCACCATCACCGCCGTCCAAGCCCCGCCGCCGTTCGTGTTCCAATTCATCGTCATTCCGTTCAATCCGTAAGTCCATCGTATCTCTATCATACCCTATCTACTCAAGCCGTTCTAAACCCCTTCAATACCATCGAAATTCCATCAACCTTGCCATTGTCCTAGCCGTCCAAAACAGCCCCATACTTGTTTGGATTTTGTGTTATTTTGTGTGTCATAGTTTAGATATTTTAGTTGAGTCTTAGTCGTCTAGTTTGTTCCAATATTATTCCGCTTATTTTACTTTGATTATTTGAGTCATCGAAGACACAAAAACTTACGTGTGTCGACGTGTGTTCGTTCCTAGAGTTCGGGTCGTATCATAAAAGTGGTATCAAAGCCACGTCGGCTTTGGTTCGATTTTTGTGTCGTATTTTATTTTACGTCCAATCGAGTTGTAATTTAATTCCGTATTGTTCATTGTTATAAAAAAAAAAGAGCAAAAGCTTCGATCAAAAAAAAAAAAAGCGATCGAATTCAAAAAAAAAAAATCGATAAAAAAAAAAAACGAAAATTCATTGTTTCCTTTTGTGTAATTTTTAATTTTGGTACCTTCCTTTTGGTACTAGGTTGTTAGTTGGTAATTACCTTAATAAGTCTTTCTTATTTTTGGTAGTTTCCTTCAAGTTTGTTTTACTTTTGGAACTTTCCATACAAGTTCTATTTCTTGTTGGTAACTTCCTTAAATGTCTTATTTTATTTTTTTGGTTCTTTCCTTCTAGAGTCTAGGCTAATTAAGGTATTTAGATTGTGTCACATAGATTGATACATATCCAAATCCCCTACTTACCTTATCTCTTTCTTTCTTCCTTATCTATTCTATTTTTTTCCTTCTTATACCTAGATTTATTTTTGGATCTCCTAATCTATTTGGGACTTCAATAATTGATCTACTTCTTTCCTTTCCTACTACCCATACTCGACCAACCCCCAACCCATACCACACTACAATCGGCCACCCTCATTCCTACACATACTCAATCCGTATCTCATCTACACATACCAAATTCATCCTTGTTACGAGAATAGCATTCCCGTCCTTCCTCGAAACAAACTGATGAAGCCACGAAAAGCCTTGAGGAACTTAATCCGGAGCTGCAAATACGTGGTCCATTTACACGATTTCGAGCAATACAATTGCAAGGATTTTTCCAAGTATTTGTATGTAAGAAGTTCAAAGATGACAAAGGAATTGAGAGCATCCCAAAGATTGCTACTTTGTTAATAATCAAAGATTGGAAATCAAGATTTGAAGAACAATGCATGAAGATAGAACTCATCAAGTTGTGCATGCATGGCAGATTCACATTGCATAGACAAGTTGCATGGAGTTTTCGTCCCCCTTAGTTATTTAATTAAGGGATTGATTAAATAAGACTATAGTATTTAATTAGACTATGGTATTTAATTAATTAGATCAGATATTTATTTATTTATTAGTGTAATTTTCGTCCATATTATAGTCAAGGTTTGACTAGAATTGTATTTAAGGCAATTTCCTACCTTGAATAGAATTCTAACTTAGGGAACATCCTAGTATAGTTAGAGATCCCTTTTGGATCAATTTTTAGGCCTTTTAAGCTTATTATTTTCGTCCCTATAGCTCTTATAAATAGGGGATCATTGTTACATTGGTATTTTAGACTATATTTGATTAATTAAGCTTTGCTTTCAATATTGTCTCAACCCCCTTTTAAATCTTTGTGAGTTTTGATTTAAAATTCATATTCTTGGAGCTAGCAACTTTAAGTCTTATTCAAGGGTATTGCTTAATCCACTTGAGGGATTAACCGGTATTCGCTATCCGAAGATCAACTTAGAGATTTCATCCTTGGGTACGTTCGAGATTCAAGGAGGCTATCGGGTTGTGATTCACATCAACGAATCATCATCTATCAACCACATCGACGACGCCCATCCTCATCGACGCACGCCTCAATTCAGCCCCAAGTTCGAATTTCATCAATCGTTCCATTCAACACGTATTTTAATTGTCTAGATTGTCTATTTTTTCGTTGTTTATCGAGTCGGATTGAAGCCCTTCATTCGCTGACGTGTTTTGTATCCAGAAGTCTTCCGCTACGTCTCTAGATTCGTCCTAGATTATTTGTCCGGGTCGTATCATAAAAGTGGTATCAAAGCCACGTCGGCTTTGGTTCGATTTTTGTGTCGTCTTTTATTTTATTTTTCGTTTGATCGAGTTGTAATTTAATTTCCGTATTGTTCATTGTTACAAAAAAAAAGAGGCACGATCATATAAAAAAAAAGAAGAGAAAAGCCGATCGAATTGTCAAAAAAAAAAAAAAAATCAGATAAAAAAAAAAGAAAAAAAAAATCCGAAATTAAAAAAAAAAAAAAAAAAAACGAAAATTCTTTGATTCCTTTTTGTCCAATTTTTATTTTTGGTACTTTCCAAATTTATGATACGGCCCGGACTATGCTAGGACGAATCTTGAGAACATAGCGGAAGACTTAAGAATCGAAACACGTCAGAATTAAGAAGGATTCAATCCGACTCGACAAACAACGGAAAAATGACAATCTAGACAACTAAAAATACATAAACTATGACACGAACTATGTAACACAATACCAAAGGTTAAAGGGGCTGAAAGGGAACGTGTATGGGGGCTGGAATTAATGAAGGATTCGTGTGTTTGTGGCTTGTGAAGAAGGCTTGGAGTAGATAGAATATGATAGGGATGAAACGAACTTACGTGTTGAATGGAACGATTGATGAAATTCGAACTTGGGGCTGAATTGAGGCGTGCGTCGATGAGGATGGGCGTCGTCGATGTGGTTGATGGATGATGATTCGTTGATGTGAATCACAACCCGATAGCCTCCTTGAATCTCGAACGTACCCAAGGATGAAATCTCTAAGTTGATCTTCGGATAGCGAATACCGGTTAATCCCTCAAGTGGATTAAGCAATACCCTTGAATAAGACTTAAAGTTGCTAGCTCCAAGAATATGAATTTTAAATCAAAACTCACAAAGATTTAAAAGGGGGTTGTGATGAGGTCATACAAGGCAATGAAGAAGATGATCCGGAGCTGCAGTTTAAAGGTCCAATGACGCGTTTGCGAGCTAAGAAGTTACAAGCTTATTTACAAGCTTCTATTCGTCGCAAATTCGAAATGTATGAAGATGAAGTCAAGGGCAGCTCAAGATTGATCACCATGCTATCATTTGATGATGAAGAAGGAAGCATGAAGACGTGAGAAGAAGAACGACGCCATTTGGACGTGTGCATGAAAAGTTATACGCGTTTGCATGGGAAATCGGGAGATGCTGTTTTTCATGCAAAGGTGGCAAGATTAATTATAACATGGGCCACGAATTTAATCAATAAAATCAGCCCATTGTTGTGATTAATTAAGTCCAAATAGGCGAGATTTATGAAGGCCAAGTTGTTGGGATTTATCCTTATCTAGTTAGATTTAGATAGATTTTTGTTATCTTATTTTTGGTATCTTTTGATTTTATCCTAGATTCATTAGGATTAGTTTTGGATTGATTTTTATCACTTAATTAGGTCTAATTTTCGTCCCCTATGTGTCCTATAAATAGGGCTACCATGTGACACTTTAAAAGTTAGACAATTGCAAGAAATAAAGAGTTATTCTCAATCTGTCTCACGATCCTTCGGTTGATCAAACTTTTATCTACAATTCTATTGTTTTAGCACTTCAATAGTCTTATTTAAGTTCTTCAGGGTATAATTAAGTACTTGGGAGAATTGCTATCCGGAGAAGCTAGACGAGTGCGTTCGGGTTGATTCAACACGGGTTCACCGATCTGTCCTATCCTTCTACCAAACCACCGCCGCCATCACCAATACTCCACCGCCGTCCGCCGTCGTTCACCATCAGATTCCAGCCACCCTTAGACGTATCAAGTGCGTTCATCGAGTCATAGTTCGTATCTTCGATTTCTAGTAAGTTTTGTCTTTTAATTTGCGTCGGATTCTACCCTTCTTTAGCTGACGTTGTTCGAGTCCTTAAAGTCTTCCGCCTGCGTATTCTTCGTGTCTTGGATTCATTGTCCGGGTCACATCATAAATTTGGTATCAGAGCCACGTCAGCTCTGCTGGTCGTGGTTCAATCCGACGTGTCATCTACGTGTCAAATACGTGTTAGTTTTCTGTCATACGTGTCATTTAATTTTCGTATTGTTTTGAGTCTATTGTAATCTGATTCATATTCATTGAAAACAAAAAAAAAAAGAAAAGAAATCGGCCAAAAAGAAAAAAAAAAAAAAAAAAAAATCGCCGATTAAAAAAAAAAAAAAAAAAAAAAAAAAAAAAAACGAAAATCAGATTGTTCTACTTGTTTTCAATTTTAATTCCTTGTTTTTAGATTTGTTCCATATATTTAGGGATTCTTAGATTGTGTTCACACATCCAAAATCCTTATTTCTTTATCCATTAGATTTCTTACCTTGTTTAGATAGATTTCATCCTAATCTATATCTATTCAAGATCTTTCCATCCCCATCCATATCTAATCAAGATTATCCATCCTAAACCATCAAATTTTCGTTCCTAATCATCTATAGGATTCGAAATTGCCATCTCTTTCATACATACACCCGGTTCACCTTATACACCACATAGTCCATACACCCATACACCCATACACCCGTACACCCGTACACCCGTGGTCTACATACGCCAACCCATTGAATACTCATTCCACACGCCTACTTCTACTCTTAGCAACCTTCCGGCTTGATTTTATCCGTTGGAGCTTGAAGAAGACCCAAGAGGAGCTAGTCAAGAGAAGCTGCTGAATTTTTTCGATCAACCCACCCCCATATTTCACTCCACACGTGCACTACACATACTTGAGAGTTAAACACGAGTGGAAAAATAAGAGTGACATACACGAGCGTCTGTGAGGAATTGTGAGGTACTACTTTGCTTTTTCTTCACGTTTGTTCGTTTTGCAGGTACCATGAAGAAAGGAAACAATAAAGGGGCGACTACTCCACCCCTTGAGGAGCCTAGATCGCCGAACACACCAGGCGAACAGTCCTACTCGTCCGAACCACAGTGGGATCCCAAGTTCCAATACCAAGCTCTAGTTCAACACTTTGAACGACAGAATCGTCTACTGAAAGACGAACTTGGCAACCAAGTAGCTGAATTGCAAGAGGAGCTTGCAAGACTCAGAGCCCAGTCGACCACATCCCAAACGGTCCAAGGAAATCCTGAGAAGAGGCCACTCGAGCCTCAAGATGACGAAACGAGGCAATCTGAGCCTCAAATCAATGCAGCGAGGCAACCTGAGCCTCAAAGTGATGCAGAGAGGCGTCCCGAGCCTCAATTGGGGCCTACTGACCGACGCCAGCAGCAGAGGAACGTTGACAGGCCGCCACCTGTACAACACAATGATCAAAGGCCGCCCCGTGAGCCTGCCTTTGAAGATGACTATGATTATGGATACGATTCCTATGCCGCCAGTGGGTATGAAGCTGATTATCCACCACAAGGGCACAGAGGACGCCATGGCCGACCCCGAGGTCCCCATAGGCGTGCAAATCATCATGATGATGATGATGGTAGGCTCAACAACATCAAGACGAGCATACCCGAATTTGAAGGCCTCCACGATCCCGATGTTTACTTAGATTGGGAACGTAAGGTAGAGAAGATCTTTGCATGCTACAACTTTTCAGAGCAAAAGAAGGTGCAACTCGCATGCTTAGAATTTAGAGGCTACGCAGCCTCATGGTGGGAAATGCAACAAGAAAGAAGACGCAGAAACCACAACCCTCCCATCGACAATTGGGAAGAAATGAAGGGATTCCTGCGTGGGCGATTTATACCTATGCATTATGAACGGGAGCTTGAGAAGAAGCTCAATCGGGTCAAACAAGGTACAAGGTCGATTGAAGAGTACCACAAGGAATTGGAGACCCTTTTGAACCGAGTCGGGAAGCAAGAGACCTTAAATGCTACCATCATCCGGTACATTGAAGGCATGAACCCCGACAATGCATGTGAAGTCGAGCTCAGAGACTTCACCAGTGTAGAAAGAATGGTGCAGTACGCATCAATTGTGGAAAGGCAGCTAAGAGAGGGTCGTCGTCGATCCCACTTCAATTCAGCCCCTACACGCCCCTCTTGGAATAAAGGTACACCTTCCACATCACTTTCTACTCCTTCTAATGATTCTACACGTCCCAGAGGTCCACCCGGACCACCCGAACGGCGTTTCGACCGTTCTACACCACAGACAAGCCGTAGACCCGAGTCTACGCTGCCCAACCAGCCACGGCCGACCCCTACTCGGCCAAATCAAGGTGTTACAGCCCCTAATGCAGCCCCTAATCGTGCTCGTGACATCCAATGTCATAAGTGTCAAGGTTGGGGTCATTTCCAAGCTCAATGTCCAAACCGGCGGATTCTATACTTAACGGAATCAAATGAAGTCGAATCAGCCAGTGAGGATGAAACAGAGCCCGTGGGCGACGCCACCATTGAAGAAGAGATCGAGAATGATGCAGCCCCTAATACAGTCGATCCGGAAGTTCAACTCAGTTTGGTCACAATCCGGAGTTTGAGCATCATTCGAGAAGAGGAACAAGAACACCAACGGGAGAACATCTTCTACACCCGTGCAGTGATTCAAGGTCACACGTGTTCCATGATAATTGACAGTGGCAGTGTGATCAACGCCATTAGTCAATACGCAGTTGAAAAGCTTGGTCTACCTGTTCAACAACATGCAAAACCATACAGACTGCAGTGGCTTACAGAAAGAGGCGAGATACGCGTGGTTCACCAGGTAAGTGTCTCATTCTCAATCCATAAGTTTTCTGACACTGTTTTGTGCGACGTTATCCCTATGGATGCGGCACACTTGTTGTTAGGCAGACCTTGGCAGTATGATCGACGTGTTGTCCACGATGGACGTATGAACACTTACACCGTCGACATTGATGGCCGAATCAGCACCCTAAGGCCATTATCACCTAAAGACGTTGCTACGGATCAGCAACGCATGCAAGAGAGGTTCAAAGAGGAAAAGGCGAAGCAAGCAGCCGCAAAACGGGCCCCGAAGGCCACGGCCGAGACCTCAGCCCCCGGACAGCCCCTTGGCACTGCCACTTCACCTTCCAAACCACCTCATTCGAGCTCCCTAGCTGTGGAAAAGGAGTTGGAGTCGAGTTCAAACAAGCCTCATGTGAAGAGCTTGTTTATTTCAGCAAAAGGAGTTCAGAAAGCCGTTAAAGCAGGTATGCCCCTTGTTCTACTCACATTTAAGAGCAGTGCTACTAATGAGTGTTTGCATAGTGATGTGCAGCCCTTACTTGATGAGTTCAAGGACGTTTTTCCTGAGGAGATACCCGGAGGACTTCCACCAGTGCGAGGAATCGAGCATCAGATCGATTTCATCCCCGGAGCCGTGCTTCCCAACCGACCAGCCTATAGGACGTCTCCCGACGAGACTAAGGAGATAGATAGACAAGTCAAGGAGCTGTTGGAGAAGAAGCAAATTCGAGAAAGCTTGAGCCCGTGCGCCGTTCCAGTGATTCTAGTGCCAAAGAAGAACAATGAATGGCGTATGTGCATGGATTGCCGTGCAATCAACAAAATCACGGTAAAGTATCGTTTTCCCATCCCTAGATTAGATGATATGCTTGATGAGTTATCTGGTTCGCGCGTCTTTTCTAAAATTGATTTGCGTTCTGGTTATTTTCAAGTACGTATGCAAGAAGGTGATGAATGGAAAACTGCATTTAAAACTAAGCATGGTTTGTATGAATGGCTTGTTATGCCTTTTGGTCTCACTAATGCACCAAGCACATTTATGCGTTTGATGAATCATGTTTTACGTGAAGTGATTGGAAAGTATGTTGTTGTGTATTTTGATGACATTTTGATTTATAGTGACACGACACATACACATATGCAGCACCTTAGACACGTTTTTGAGCTTCTTAGAGAGTCAAAATTATATGGTAATCTGTCTAAGTGTTCTTTTTGCATGAGTGAAGTCGTTTTTCTAGGCTTCGTTGTGAGTTTACGTGGTATAGAAGTAGACCGTTCCAAAATCAAAGCGATTGAGGAATGGCCCACTCCTAAGTCTGCGAGTGACGTGAGGTCTTTCCACGGCCTTGCTGGCTTTTATCGTCGCTTTGTGCGCGATTTCTCCAGCATAGCCGCGCCGCTTACTGAGTTAAGCAAGAAAGATCGAAAGTTTGAATGGGGTCCTGTTCAAGAGCATGCGTTTAACACTTTAAAATCATGTTTATGTAATGCGCCTGTTCTTGCTCTTCCGGACTTTAATAAAACTTTTGAGATTGAATGTGATGCCTCGGGCAAAGGGATTGGTGCTGTTTTGATGCAGGAACGGCGTCCAGTCGCCTATTTCAGTGAAAAGCTCCACGATGCAGCCCTTCGTTATTCGACTTATGACAAGGAGTTGTACGCACTTAAGAGAGCTTTAGAAACGTGGCAGCACTATTTATGGCCTAAGGAGTTTGTGATTCACACGGATCACGAGAGTTTAAAGCATTTGAAAGGCCAACAAAATCTGAACAAGCGACATGCACGATGGGTAGAGTTTATCGAGTCTTTCCCGTACGTCATCAAGTACAAGAAAGGCGCCGAAAACGTTGTTGCTGATGCATTGTCGAGAAGGTACGTTCTCTTGAACCTTATGCATGCTAAGATGTTGGGATTTGATGCAATTAAGGAATTATATGCATGTGATGAGTTTTTCGCACCCATATATGCTGGATGTTGCTCAAAATCTCGTGCTTTTGATGGTTATTTTGTGCATGATGGGTTCTTGTTCAAGGGTTCACAGTTATGTATTCCTAAATCTTCTATGCGTGAGTTGTTAGTTCTTGAATCGCATGCGGGAGGTTTAATGGGTCACTTTGGTGTGTCTAAAACGTTAAACTTGCTGCATGAACATTTCTTTTGGCCACGTATGAAGCATGATGTTGAGAATGTGTGTAGTAGATGCATTACATGTAGGAGATCGAAATCTACATCACACCCGTTTGGTTTATACACTCCTCTACCAGCCCCGTCTTCCCCGTGGATTGATTTATCTATGGATTTCATATTAGGATTACCACGGTCTAGATCTGGTCGAGATAGTATTTTTGTGGTTGTTGATAGGTTTTCCAAGATGTCTCATTTCATTGCATGTAGGAAAACCGATGATGCAGTACACATAGCCAATCTGTTCTTTATACATGTTGTGCGTTTACATGGAATACCTAGAACTATTGTTAGTGATAGGGATTCTAAGTTTCTTGCACATTTTTGGCGTGTACTTTGGGGAAAATTAGGTACCAAATTGTTATTTTCTACTGCATGTCATCCACAAACTGATGGACAAACTGAAGTAGTTAATCGCACTTTAGGTACTTTGCTGCGAGCTTTAGTTAAAAACAACTTGAAATCATGGGAAGATTGTTTGCCATATGCTGAATTCGCCTATAATAGAGTTGTGCATTCATCTACCAATATGTCTCCGTTTGAAGTTGTTTATGGTTTTAATCCGCTAACGCCTAATGATCTGTTGCCTTTACCTGTTGAGCATCTAACAAGTGTTAAAGGTACAAGAAAAGCGGAACAAGTTAAGGAGATGCATGAGAAAATACGTGCGCGTATTGAAGCCGTTGGCGCACGTAATGCTGTTCAAAAGAATAAACGGCGCAAGCAAGTGGTTTTCCAGCCTGGAGATCGCGTTTGGATTCATCTGAGTCCTGGACGATTTCCCAACTTGAGAAAATCGAAATTGATGCCTAGAGGAGATGGACCATTCACCGTGTTGAGTCGAGTCAATGACAATGCATATCGCATTGATTTACCCGGTGAGTATAAGTGTTCATCTACATTTAATGTTGCTGACTTATCTCCCTTTTCTGCAGATGATGAGTTCGATGATGATGAGCCTGTGAATTCGAGGACGAATTCTTTTCAGCAGGGGGGGAATGATGAGGTCATACAAGGCAATGAAGAAGATGATCCGGAGCTGCAGTTTAAAGGTCCAATGACGCGTTTGCGAGCTAAGAAGTTACAAGCTTATTTACAAGCTTCTATTCGTCGCAAATTCGAAATGTATGAAGATGAAGTCAAGGGCAGCTCAAGATTGATCACCATGCTATCATTTGATGATGAAGAAGGAAGCATGAAGACGTGAGAAGAAGAACGACGCCATTTGGACGTGTGCATGAAAAGTTATACGCGTTTGCATGGGAAATCGGGAGATGCTGTTTTTCATGCAAAGGTGGCAAGATTAATTATAACATGGGCCACGAATTTAATCAATAAAATCAGCCCATTGTTGTGATTAATTAAGTCCAAATAGGCGAGATTTATGAAGGCCAAGTTGTTGGGATTTATCCTTATCTAGTTAGATTTAGATAGATTTTTGTTATCTTATTTTTGGTATCTTTTGATTTTATCCTAGATTCATTAGGATTAGTTTTGGATTGATTTTTATCACTTAATTAGGTCTAATTTTCGTCCCCTATGTGTCCTATAAATAGGGCTACCATGTGACACTTTAAAAGTTAGACAATTGCAAGAAATAAAGAGTTATTCTCAATCTGTCTCACGATCCTTCGGTTGATCAAACTTTTATCTACAATTCTATTGTTTTAGCACTTCAATAGTCTTATTTAAGTTCTTCAGGGTATAATTAAGTACTTGGGAGAATTGCTATCCGGAGAAGCTAGACGAGTGCGTTCGGGTTGATTCAACACGGGTTCACCGATCTGTCCTATCCTTCTACCAAACCACCGCCGCCATCACCAATACTCCACCGCCGTCCGCCGTCGTTCACCATCAGATTCCAGCCACCCTTAGACGTATCAAGTGCGTTCATCGAGTCATAGTTCGTATCTTCGATTTCTAGTAAGTTTTGTCTTTTAATTTGCGTCGGATTCTACCCTTCTTTAGCTGACGTTGTTCGAGTCCTTAAAGTCTTCCGCCTGCGTATTCTTCGTGTCTTGGATTCATTGTCCGGGTCACATCAGGTTGAGACAATATTGAAAGCAAAGCTTAATTAATCAAATATAGTCTAAAGTATCAAAGTAACATGGATCCCCTATTTATAAGTATAGGAGGACCGAAAATTAAAGGAATAAGGGCCGAAAATCTAGAGCCCAAATCAAACTAGAACTAGACTTGGAAGTTTCCTAAACTAGAATTCTATTTAAGGTAGAACTTGTAGATCTTGCCTTATCTAAAATCCTAGTCAAACAACAACTAATATGACCGAAAATATCAACCAAATAATTAAATAAAACTGAATTATACTATGGTCTAATTAAATAAAATAAAATAAAACTCTATTTAATTTTCGAACAGCTTCTGGTAAATAAGACATGGTCACGCCTTATTCGCCATAACCTCCTGGATTGGCCTCAACTTGAAATCTTCAAATATGCGGCCAAGTATGCTTCAATCCATACAAGTATGATCCTCCTCTTCAAGTGAAAGCATTGTAATGATCTTGGAGCGGCTTTGAACATTCATTTCTTCCTCGAGCTTCTTTCGCACATATCCTTGAAAGTAACCTTGAAGTTGCTTAGCTCGTAACCTTGTAATTGGACCTCGAATTTGGATCCTCATCATGGTCGAATTCATGGATTGAACGGGATGAACACGATCTTGGACACGAACGGTGGATGAATCTTGAAACGGACGACGGGGTGTTGATGGTGGCGTCGTGAAGGCTGAACGGCGGTGGTGTTAGTGTTGTATGGACTATGTGGTGTATAAGGTGAAGCTACAATTCCGTCCCAGCCCATATGCATTGATCCAACACTTGATTCGGGTAAGTCGGATAATCTATTAATTTCTCAGAACAGTGCTACTAATGATTGTTTTTCTAGTGATGCGCAGATCGAGAAAAGAGAGTTCGAGATTGAGCAGCCTGGAATAGCTACATCCAACCCTGATGGCAGATCGGAAGAAGTTTCTAACTCTCAAGAAGAGATCAACGAAGAGCTGAAGTTGGAGCATGATGATGTTCGACTTAGAGATCAGCTTGTTCTAGATAAGTCGTCCAATACCCATGTTGTTTATCTTAAGGACGTGTTACTTGAAATCGAGAGAGGTAAGTACCGTCTATACTATTCTAGTATTGATAGGTATTTGATGTGCATAGTTGAATCCATGTTTCTTTTTAGAATTAATTTAACATTTGGATTTGACTTGAAGTGCATGAAAAGGTTGGATAGTAGAGAGTCATTGTTTGTTCCAACCAAGTGTAAGATGCGTGCATGGTATTTGAATTCGATTAGTTTGTGTTTTTCCATTGCTCATTTGAAAGCTATTCATAGTGTTGAACATGTTGGAAATTGCATGATTGTTTATTATACCACGTTAGATCCATTATATGTTACACATTGGATAGTTGATTGTTTTGTTGAGTATTGTGCTGAAGCATCGACAAGAAGGTACGTTCTCTTAAACCTTATGCATGCTAAGATGTTGGAATTTGATGCAATTAAGGAGTTGTGTGCATGTGATGAGTTCCTTGTACCGATCTATGCTCTTTGTTGCTCTAAATCTCGTTCACATGATGGATGTTTTGTGCATGAGAGGTTCCTGTTCAAGGGTTCTTGTTTGTGTATTCCTAAGTCTTCTATGCGTGAGCTGTTGATTTTAGAGTCGCATGCGGGAGGTTTAATGGGTCATTTTGGCGTGTCTAAAATGTTAAACTTGCTGCATGAATATTTCTTTTGGCCACGTATGAAGCATGATGTTGAGAATGTGTGTAGTAGATGCATTACATGTAGGAGATCGAAATCTACTTCACATCCTTCTGGTTTATACACTCCTCTACCAGCCCCGTCTTCCCCGTGGATTGATTTATCTATGGATTTCATATTAGGATTACCACGGTCTAGGTCTGGTCGAGATTCCATATTTGTTGTAGTTGATAGGTTTTCCAAGATGTCTCATTTCATTGCATGTAGGAAAACCGATGATGCAGTACACATAGCCAATCTGTTCTTTATACATGTTGTGCGTTTACATGGAATACCTAGAACTATTGTTAGTGATAGGGATTCTAAGTTTCTAGCACATTTTTGGCGTGTACTATGGGGAAAATTAGGTACCAAGTTGTTGTTTTCTACTGCATGTCATCCACAAACTGATGGACAAACTGAAGTAGTTAATCGCACTTTAGGTACTTTGTTGCGTTCTTTGGTTAAAAACAACTTGAAATCATGGGAAGATTGTTTGCCATATGCTGAATTTGCTTATAATCGCGTTGTGCATTCATCTACCAATATGTCTCCGTTTGAAGTTGTTTATGGTTTTAATCCGCTAACACCTAATGATCTGTTGCCTTTACCTGTTGAGCATCTAACAAGTGTTAAAGGTACAAGAAAAGCGGAACAAGTTAAGGAGATGCATGAGAAAGTACGTGCGCGTATTGAAGCCGTTGGCGCACGTAATGCTGTTCAAAAGAACAAACGGCGCAAGCAAGTGATTTTCCAGCCTGGAGATCGCGTTTGGATTCATCTGAGTCCTGGACGGTTTCCTAACTTGAGAAAGTCGAAGTTGATGCCAAGAGGAGATGGACCATTCACCGTGTTGAGTCGAGTCAATGATAATGCATATCGCATTGATTTACCCGGTGAGTACAAGTGTTCGTCTACATTTAATGTTGCTGACTTATCTCCCTTTTCTGCAGATGATGAGTTCGAGTGCAATGATGACGAGTCCTTGAATTCGAGGACGAATTCTTTTCAGCAGGGGGGGAATGATGAGATCAAGCATAGCAATGAAGAAGATGATCCGGAGCTGCAGTTTAAAGGTCCAATGACGCGTTTGCGAGCTAAGAAGTTGCAAGCTTATTTACAAGCTTCTATTCGTCGCAAATTCGAAATGCATGAAGATGAAGTCAAGGGCAGCTCAAGATTGATCACCATGCTTGCCATAGATGAAGAAGAAGGAAGCATGAAGACGTGAGAAGAAGAATGACGCCATTTGGACGTGTGCATGAAAAGTTATACGCGTTTGCATGGGAAATCGGGAGATGCTGTTTTTCATGCAAAGGTGGCAATATTAATTGTAGCATGGGCCACGAAATTAATTAAATTAATTCAGCCCATGGACGTTTATTTTGGGTCCAAATAGGCGTGGATTTGCAAGCCCAAGTCCATTGGGATTTATCCTTATCTAGTTAGATTTAGATAGATTTTTGTTATCTTATTTTTGGTATCTTTTGATTTTATCCTAGATTGATTAGGATTAGTATTTTTCAATGTTTATCTAGTTATTTAGGGTTAAAATTTCGTCCATATGCTCTCCTATAAATAGGAGCACCCTGTGACATTCATAAATCAGACGTTGCATGAAATAAAGAGTTAATTTCTCAATTGTCTCACCGATCCTTTGGTTGATCACATTTATCGATCCTTTGGTTGATCAAACACAATTCTATTGATCTAGCAATTCAATAGTCTTATTCAAGTTCTTCAGGGTACATCGAGTACTTGGGAGAATTGCTATCCGGAGAAGTTAGACGTGCGCGTTCGGGTTTACAACACGGGTTCGCCGATCCTAGCCTATCCTTCACCAACATCGACGCCCTCCATATCAAGTTCATCCACCTCCATATTTCGTCCATATCAATATCAAGTCATCCCAAGATCAGTCCGAGGTTCATTCATCCAATTCCAGCCGAGTTCAGCTATACGTGCTCAATTCATCGAGTTCTACAACATCATTCGTAAGTTCATCTTATCGCTATCATAACCTATCTTCTCAAGCCATTCTTCACCTAATTATCACAACCTACACGTTCCATATATCATCCCTAAACCCACGTTCCATTCCAGCCCGTTTGCCTTTGTTTTGTGTGCTATTTTTGTGTCTTGTTATCCGTCGGATTGAATCCTTCATTCGCCTGACGTTGTTCGATTCTTAAGTCTTCCGCTTGCGTATTCTTCGTGTCTTGGATTCATTATCTGGGTCACATCATAAATTTGGCATCAGAGGCACGTCAGCTCTGCTGGTCGTGGTTCAATCCGACGTGTCAAATACGTGTTAGTTTTGTCATACGTTTCATTTAATTTTTGTATTGTTTCGAGTCTATTGTAATCTGATTCATATTCATTGAAAACAAAAAAAAAAAAGAAAAGAAATCGGCCAAAAAAAGAAAAAAAAAAAAAAATCGCCGATTAAAAAAAAAAAAAAAAAAAAACGAAAATCAGATTGTTCTACTTGTTTTCAATTTTAATTCCTTGTTTTTAGATTTGTTCCATCTTTTTAGGGATTCTTAGATTGTGTTCACACATCCAAAATCCTTTTTCCTTTATCCATTAGATTTCTTACCTAGTTTAGATAGATTTCATCCTAATCTACATCTATTCAAGATCTTTCTATCCTCATCCATATCTAATCAAATCCTTCACCCTTATCCATCCATATTTTCGATCCTACACACTAAAGGGCTCGAAAATTTCATCTCTTCCATATACACCCGGCTCACCTTATACACCACATAGTCCATACACCCATACACCCATACACCCGTACACCCATACACCCGTACACCCGTGGTCCATATACACCACCAGCTGAATTACTCATTCCACACGCCTACTTCTACTCTTAGCAACCTTCCGGCTTGATTTTATCCATTGGAGCTTGAAGAAGACCCAGAGGAGCTAGTCAAGAGAAACTGCTGAACTTTTTCGATCAACCCACCCCCATATTTCACTCCACACGTGCACTACACATACTTGAGAGTTAAACACGAGAGGAAAAATCAAGAGTGACATACACGAGCGTTTGTGAGGAATTGTGAGGTTCTACTTTACTTTTTCTTCACGTTTGTTCGTTTTGCAGGATAAATGGCTACAGTTCAGCCACCACAGCTAGACCAACGGGAAGATTTTTTC
Organism: Perilla frutescens; assembly: GCA_026008535.1. Lineage (NCBI taxonomy): Eukaryota > Viridiplantae > Streptophyta > Magnoliopsida > Lamiales > Lamiaceae > Perilla > Perilla frutescens. The sequence continues at coordinate 47,704,302 of BRKX01000014.1, forward strand.
TACACCCGTTGTTCCATCCAAAACCACACTTGTTCCATGATCATTGACAGTGGAAGTGTTTTTAACGCCATTAGTCAATATGCAGTCGACAAGCTCGGCCTAGTACCACAGATGCATCCCAAGCCCTATAAGTTGCAGCGGATTACAATCACAAGTCAGGTAAGTGTCGCATTTACTATTGGTCGATATACTGACACTGTTTTATGTGATGTCATCCCTATGGAGGCAACACACATTCTTCTAGGTCAACTGTGGCAATTCGATCGAAGAGCAGTACACTATTGTCACGCAAACACGTATTCCTTTACTTGGAATAGACGTACCACTATACTGAGACCTTTGGCACCTGAGGACGTCATTAAGGATCAGAAGTGGATGCAAGAAAAGTTTAAAGCCGAAAGGGAAAGGAAGGCTGCAGCTACCCAGAGCGAATCAATCGTCACCATCCCTAGCACTACTTCGACACCGTTGGAGTCTTGTTCACACCAAGACGTGTCGTCTAATCCATCCAACGCAGATCACCAGTTAAATTCAGACATGATAAGTGAAGCTACAATTCCGTCCCAGCCCATATGCATTGATCCAACACTTGATTCGGGTAAGTCGGATAATCTATTAATTTCTCAGAACAGTGCTACTAATGATTGTTTTTCTAGTGATGCGCAGATCGAGAAAAGAGAGTTCGAGATTGAGCAGCCTGGAATAGCTACATCCAACCCTGATGGCAGCTCGGAAGAAGTTTCTAACTCTCAAGAAGAGATCAACGAAGAGCTGAAGTTGGAGCATGATGATGTTCGACTTAGAGATCAGCTTGTTCTAGATAAGTCGTCCAATACCCATGTTGTTTATCTTAAGGACGTGTTACTTGAAATCGAGAGAGGTAAGTACCGTCTATACTATTCTAGTATTGATAGGTATTTGATGTGCATAGTTGAATCCATGTTTCTTTTTAGAATTAATTTAACATTTGGATTTGACTTGAAGTGCATGAAAAGGTTGGATAGTAGAGAGTCATTGTTTGTTCCAACCAAGTGTAAGATGCGTGCATGGTATTTGAATTCGATTAGTTTGTGTTTTTCCATTGCTCATTTGAAAGCTATTCATAGTGTTGAACATGTTGGAAATTGCATGATTGTTTATTATACCACGTTAGATCCATTATATGTTACACATTGGATAGTTGATTGTTTTGTTGAGTATTGTGCTGAAGCATCGACAAGAAGGTACGTTCTCTTGAACCTTATGCATGCTAAGATGTTGGAATTTGATGCAATTAAGGAGTTGTGTGCATGTGATGAGTTCCTTGTACCGATCTATGCTCTTTGTTGCTCTAAATCTCGTTCACATGATGGATGTTTTGTGCATGAGAGGTTCCTGTTCAAGGGTTCTTGTTTGTGTATTCCTAAGTCTTCTATGCGTGAGCTGTTGATTTTAGAGTCGCATGCGGGAGGTTTAATGGGTCATTTTGGCGTGTCTAAAATGTTAAACTTGCTGCATGAATATTTCTTTTGGCCACGTATGAAGCATGATGTTGAGAATGTGTGTAGTAGATGCATTACATGTAGGAGATCGAAATCTACTTCACATCCTTCTGGTTTATACACTCCTCTACCAGCCCCGTCTTCCCCGTGGATTGATTTATCTATGGATTTCATATTAGGATTACCACGGTCTAGGTCTGGTCGAGATTCCATATTTGTTGTAGTTGATAGGTTTTCCAAGATGTCTCATTTCATTGCATGTAGGAAAACCGATGATGCAGTACACATAGCCAATCTGTTCTTTATACATGTTGTGCGTTTACATGGAATACCTAGAACTATTGTTAGTGATAGGGATTCTAAGTTTCTAGCACATTTTTGGCGTGTACTATGGGGAAAATTAGGTACCAAGTTGTTGTTTTCTACTGCATGTCATCCACAAACTGATGGACAAACTGAAGTAGTTAATCGCACTTTAGGTACTTTGTTGCGTTCTTTGGTTAAAAACAACTTGAAATCATGGGAAGATTGTTTGCCATATGCTGAATTTGCTTATAATCGCGTTGTGCATTCATCTACCAATATGTCTCCGTTTGAAGTTGTTTATGGTTTTAATCCGCTAACACCTAATGATCTGTTGCCTTTACCTGTTGAGCATCTAACAAGTGTTAAAGGTACAAGAAAAGCGGAACAAGTTAAGGAGATGCATGAGAAAGTACGTGCGCGTATTGAAGCCGTTGGCGCACGTAATGCTGTTCAAAAGAACAAACGGCGCAAGCAAGTGATTTTCCAGCCTGGAGATCGCGTTTGGATTCATCTGAGTCCTGGACGGTTTCCTAACTTGAGAAAGTCGAAGTTGATGCCAAGAGGAGATGGACCATTCACCGTGTTGAGTCGAGTCAATGATAATGCATATCGCATTGATTTACCCGGTGAGTACAAGTGTTCGTCTACATTTAATGTTGCTGACTTATCTCCCTTTTCTGCAGATGATGAGTTCGAGTGCAATGATGACGAGTCCTTGAATTCGAGGACGAATTCTTTTCAGCAGGGGGGGAATGATGAGATCAAGCATAGCAATGAAGAAGATGATCCGGAGCTGCAGTTTAAAGGTCCAATGACGCGTTTGCGAGCTAAGAAGTTGCAAGCTTATTTACAAGCTTCTATTCGTCGCAAATTCGAAATGCATGAAGATGAAGTCAAGGGCAGCTCAAGATTGATCACCATGCTTGCCATAGATGAAGAAGAAGGAAGCATGAAGACGTGAGAAGAAGAATGACGCCATTTGGACGTGTGCATGAAAAGTTATACGCGTTTGCATGGGAAATCGGGAGATGCTGTTTTTCATGCAAAGGTGGCAATATTAATTGTAGCATGGGCCACGAAATTAATTAAATTAATTCAGCCCATGGACGTTTATTTTGGGTCCAAATAGGCGTGGATTTGCAAGCCCAAGTCCATTGGGATTTATCCTTATCTAGTTAGATTTAGATAGATTTTTGTTATCTTATTTTTGGTATCTTTTGATTTTATCCTAGATTGATTAGGATTAGTATTTTTCAATGTTTATCTAGTTATTTAGGGTTAAAATTTCGTCCATATGCTCTCCTATAAATAGGAGCACCCTGTGACATTCATAAATCAGACGTTGCATGAAATAAAGAGTTAATTTCTCAATTGTCTCACCGATCCTTTGGTTGATCACATTTATCGATCCTTTGGTTGATCAAACACAATTCTATTGATCTAGCAATTCAATAGTCTTATTCAAGTTCTTCAGGGTACATCGAGTACTTGGGAGAATTGCTATCCGGAGAAGTTAGACGTGCGCGTTCGGGTTTACAACACGGGTTCGCCGATCCTAGCCTATCCTTCACCAACATCGACGCCCTCCATATCAAGTTCATCCACCTCCATATTTCGTCCATATCAATATCAAGTCATCCCAAGATCAGTCCGAGGTTCATTCATCCAATTCCAGCCGAGTTCAGCTATACGTGCTCAATTCATCGAGTTCTACAACATCATTCGTAAGTTCATCTTATCGCTATCATAACCTATCTTCTCAAGCCATTCTTCACCTAATTATCACAACCTACACGTTCCATATATCATCCCTAAACCCACGTTCCATTCCAGCCCGTTTGCCTTTGTTTTGTGTGCTATTTTTGTGTCTTGTTATCCGTCGGATTGAATCCTTCATTCGCCTGACGTTGTTCGATTCTTAAGTCTTCCGCTTGCGTATTCTTCGTGTCTTGGATTCATTATCTGGGTCACATCACTAGATAAGGATAAATCCTAACTAACTTTGGGCCTCTTATTTTTGCCACTTTGGGACCTTTAATAATACAATATGGGCTGCAATATATCATAAATAATTCGTGGCCCATATGTATTATTCTTGCTACCTTTGCATGAAAAACAGCATCTCCCGATTTCCCATGCAAACGCGTATAAACTCTTCATGCACACGTCCAAATGGCTTCGTTCTTCTTCTCACGTCTTCATGCTTCCTTCTTCATCATCAAATGATAGCATGTTGACCAATCTCGGGCTGAATATTTGATCTTCATGGGCTGCCCAAAATATCTGAATATTTTCATGCACTTGTGTTCTTCAAATCTTGATCTCCAATCTTTAATCTTGGACAACATGATTATCTTTGAAGCTCTCAATGGCTTTCTTGGATTTGATTCTTTTATGTTTTTCGGGTTCATATCATTCCCCTCCTCTTGAAAAGAATTCGTCCTCGAATTCAAATCTCCGGGATCAAAGACGAACACGAACTGAACATCAATCTCTTTTTGCATAAGATCAATAACATGGGGCACATCTTTAGCGACCTGTAAAATAAAGATATCACAAGAAAATGGTTGACACAATGATGTTAGAATTCGGCAGCTCCTCCATGCTTGCTTGATCGAATTCTTTGTGATCTTCAACCATTGCTCCACTGATGTCATTCTCCTTTTCAGAACAAGGCTGTATCTCCATCAACTTCTCAACTTCTTTGGATTCCTCAACGGCGGCAACAACCTTCATTTCTTCTCTCTCGAATACTCCAACATCTTCACAAGTAGCAACATCTATCAATTCATCAATAGGTGCATCAACTGAAATTGTTACCTTGAAAGTAGAATCTTCTTTGATGGCAACGATCTCAGATGGTAACTCAACGTGGATCTCCTCTTGAATGTTGCTGGCTTGGCTTGGCACATCTATGCCCAACTGAACTGGTGATGCAGGCCGTGTAGGTGGTACATAGGTACGTAGAAACTCCTCGAATGACTCAGGTTCACTCCAACGAAACGGGGCTGTTTGGCGATGAGCTCTAGGTGACAACTCTACATTTGTCTTTACTTGAACCACTTCATTTTGCAGACTCTCCAACCACTTCTCTATCTCAATGGCATATTGCACCATGTCTTTCAACTTGTCGAAGTGATACAATGCTACCTTTTCTCGGATTTCCCTTCGTAGACCAGCTAGGAATCTATCCATGGTATCTTCTGGATATTCTTTTACATCAGCTCGTCTCATGGCTTCAATCATTTTGTGGTAGTAGTCATTTACACTTCGATCTCTTTGTCTAAGCTTGTATAGCTTCTCCTCCAACTCCCATTGGTAGTGGTCTGGAATGAAGCGTTTCCGTATCAAATCTTTCAACTCACGCCATGTGTCGATAGGTGGAAGGTGATCTCGGTGGCATCGATTTTGTTGGAATTCCCACCATGTTGCCGCATAGTCTTTAAACTCCAATGTGGCTAATTGCACCTTCTTTGGCTCGGGGAAGTAGTGATGCATAGTCCGGCTTTTCTCTTCTTTTTTTTTTATATGATCGTGCCTCTTTTTTTTGTAACAATGATCAATACGGAAATTAAATTACAACTCGATCAAACGTAAATTTGGTATCATTAATTTTCGTCCCCTATACCCTTTAGAGTTTGAAAATCTGCCCTAGTTCACATACACCACCCGTACACCATCCGGACCATACCCCCATACACCTATATGATCCATACACCATGTACCCATACACCAATCATACTCCGTATACCCATACACCATATACACCAAATTCTCGCCATCTCTACCGCAACAACAACATGATCATACCTGAGTTTGAAGGTCTATACTATCCCGACATCTATTTGGATTGGGAATGCAAAGTAGAAAAACTTTTTGAGTGCTATGACTTCCCCGAGAAAAAGAAAGTGCAGCTAGTTTCTTCAAAATTTAAAGGCTACGCAACAACATGGTGGGAATTCCAGCAGAATCGGTGCCACAGAGATCGCCTTCCACCCATGGACACATGGCGTGAGTTGAAAGATTTGATGCGGAAACGCTTCATTCCAGACCACTACCAATGGGAGTTGGAAGAAAAGCTATACAAGCTTAGACAAAGAGATCGAAGTGTAAATGACTACTACAACAAAATGATTGAAGCCATGAGACGAGCTGATGTAAAAGAATATCCAGAAGACACCATGGATAGATTTCTAGCTGGTCTACGAAGGGCAATCCGTGAAAGAGTAGCATTGTACCGCTTCGACGAGTTGGAAGACATGGTGGAATACGCCATTCGGATAGAAAAGTGGCTAGAGGAACTAGAGATGAAGTCAAAAGAGGAGGTTCAAGTAGAGTCGAGCATTGCCACCCATGATGCTTCTATTTCCAAGGTACCTATTCTAGACTTCATTGAAGTACCTATTATCTCATCGCCATCTGTTTCTATGTGCTTAGAAAATGAGATAGTTGAAGAATCTAAGCCGGAAGTAGACATGAAAGAATCAACAAATGTGGAGATGCCAATTTTGGAGGAGTTAGTTCTAGAAGATTGCAATTTGGGAGTTTCGTCCATGGAGATTATCGATCCTAAAGATTGTATGGAGGACAAACTACAAATTGTGAACATGGAGATCCATGATACAGTTGAAGAGGCCAAAGATGAAGAGCAGTTCGAAACTGAAGATAAAGGAGATGTGATGAAAGTACAACCTTGTTATGAAAAGGATAATGATATCCGTGAGATAATGGTTGAAGATCAAGAAGAGCTCGAACAAGCTAGCATGGTGAATCCATCGAGTTCTAACATTTTTTGTCTACCATTTTTTTGTGATATCTTTATTTTACAGGTTGATGAAGATGTTCCATTGGAAGTTGATGTACCACCAAGTTTGAACGTGGATACCATACCGAGGCAATCTATGCTAGAGTTTCGGATGATTAACACAAGTGGAATGTTCTCGTTCATGTTCATGAAGATGTGTTTCATGCAGCTTGTGCAAAAAGAATTTGATGGCCAGTTCGTGTTCGTCTTTGATCCCGGAGCTTTGAATTCGAGGACGAATTCTTTTCAAGAGGAGGGGAATGATGAAGCCACGAAAAGCCTTGAAGAACTTAATCCGGAGCTGCAAATACGTGGTCCATTTACACGATTTCGAGCAATACAATTGCAAGGATTTTTCCAAGTATTTGTATGTAAGAAGTTCAAAGATGACAAAGGAATTGAGAGCATCCCAAAGATTGCTACTTTGTTAATAATCAAAGATTGGAAATCAAGATTTGAAGAACAATGCATGAAGATAGAACTCATCAAGTTGTGCATGCATGGCAGATTCACATTGCATAGACAAGTTGCATGGAGTTTTCGTCCCCCTTAGTTATTTAATTAAGGGATTGATTAAATAAGACTATAGTATTTAATTAGACTATGGTATTTAATTAATTAGATCAGATATTTATTTATTTATTAGTGTAATTTTCGTCCATATTATAGTCAAGGTTTGACTAGAATTGTATTTAAGGCAATTTCCTACCTTGAATAGAATTCTAACTTAGGGAACATCCTAGTATAGTTAGAGATCCCTTTTGGATCAATTTTTAGGCCTTTTAAGCTTATTATTTTTGTCCCTATAGCTCTTATAAATAGGGGATCATTGTTACATTGGTATTTTAGACTATATTTGATTAATTAAGCTTTGCTTTCAATATTGTCTCAACCCCCTTTTAAATCTTTGTGAGTTTTGATTTAAAATTCATATTCTTGGAGCTAGCAACTTTAAGTCTTATTCAAGGGTATTGCTTAATCCACTTGAGGGATTAACCGGTATTCGCTATCCGAAGATCAACTTAGAGATTTCATCCTTGGGTACGTTCGAGATTCAAGGAGGCTATCGGGTTGTGATTCACATCAACGAATCATCATCCATCAACCACATCGACGACGCCCATCCTCATCGACGCACGCCTCAATTCAGCCCCAAGTTCGAATTTCATCAATCGTTCCATTCAACACGTATTTTAATTGTCTAGATTGTCTATTTTTCGTTGTTTATCGAGTCGGATTGAAGCCCTTCATTCGCTGACGTATTTTGTATCCAGAAGTCTTCCGCTACGTCTCTAGATTCGTCCTAGATTATTTGTCCGGGTCGTATCACAAACCACACGATTCCCTTACCTTCATATATACGATTTTCACACACTGTGCACCATACACTTTGAGTGATACACTGATACGACCCGAACTCTAGGAACGAACACACGTCGACAAACGTAAGTTTTTGTGTCTTCTATGACTCAAACAATCAAAGAAAATATGCGGAAGAATTATTGAACAAACTAGACGACTAAGACTCAACTAAAATACCTAGACAATGACACACAAAATAACACAAATCCAATGAACAAGGGGCTGTTATGGACGGTATTTTGGACGAGAATTATGGGGGTGAATTGGACGTGAGATATGGTTGACGAAGGGTTGGAGTAGATAGGATATGATTGAGTTGGAACGGACTTACGGATTAAACGAAGAGATCACGATCTTGAGGGTGATGGTTGAGATGGACGACGGTGGACGGTGGTGGCGTCGAAGGTGGCTGGACGGCGGTGGTGGTTGTGATGTGAATTACAACCCGAAAGTTGCCTTGAATCTCGAACGTACACAAGGCCAAATTCTTTAAGTTGCTCTTCGGATAGCGAGTTTCCGACGATCCCTCGAACGTGGACGGCGAATTCCCTTTGTAAAACTTAGAGGTGCTAAATCTAAGAGTATGAATTTAATTATCTAAACTCACAAAAGATTAAACGGGGAGAGACGATATTGAACGCAAAGGCTTAATAATCAAATATAGTCTAAAGTAACAATGAGACATGGATCCCCTATTTATAACAATAGGTGGATCGAAAATCCTAAGGCTAAGGGACGAAAATAATAGTCCTAATTAGACTAGAATTGAACTTTGACTACTTCCTAAACTAGAATTCTATTTAAGGTAGATTTTGTAGATCTTGCCTTATCTAAAAATCTAGTCAAAATTCTATCTAAAAATAACCGAAAATCTTAACTAAAAATCTGCCAAAAATTCGTCCATAATATAATAAATAAAATACTATAGACTAATAAATCAATCCCCTTAATTGGATCATCAAGGGCCGATTATTTTGGGCTTTTCCACCATACATGCTTAACTTGGGCTGAATAGCAAGTATACACATCAAGCCCAACAAAAGCACACTTGCACGTCTTCTTCATGTATTGCACTCCACATCTTGATCTCCATCTTCCATCTTCAACAATGTCATCATCTTCAAGCTTTCTTGTACGCCGTCTTCTTCTTCAAGCTTCTTGCGAATTGTAGCTTGCAAATAATCTTGCAACTTCTTAGCTCTTAATCTTGTGACGGGGCCTTTGAATTGAAGCTCTTCATTGACGTCCTCATTGCTATGGATGTCCTCATCATTCCCCCCCTGCTGAAAAGAATTCGTCCTCGAATTTGACTCCTCATCATGGTCGAATTCATCTGCAACAAAAGGAGATAAATCAGCAACATTAAACGTAGAAGAACACTTATACTCACCAGGTAGATCAATGCGGTATGCATTATCATTAACACGGTTTAGAACAGTAAAGGGACCATCTCCACGGGGCGACAACTTGGACTTCCTCAAGTTAGGAAATCGGCCAGGGCTAAGGTGTACCCAAACGCGATCTCCGGGCTGAAAGATGACACGTTTGCGCCTCGTGTTGCGTGCGGCGGCTATTCTTGAGCCTTGGTGCTCAATCCGGGCACGTACCTTCTCATGCATCTCTTGAATGAAATCAGCTCTTTTCATACCTTTAACACTTGTTAGATGCTCAACAGGTAAAGGTAACAAATCATTAGGAGTTAACGGATTAAATCCATAAACTACCTCAAACGGAGACATGTTAGTAGAAGAATGCACAACACGATTATAAGCAAATTCAGCATATGGTAAACATTCTTCCCATGACTTCAAGTTATTCTTAATTAGAGACCTAAGTAAAGCTCCTAAAGTGCGATTCACAACCTCAGTTTGACCATCGGTTTGTGGATGACATGCAGTAGAAAACAATAACTTAGTACCTAATTTTCCCCACAAAACACGCCAGAAATGTCCTAAAAACTTAGAATCCCTATCACTAACAATAGTACGAGGAATTCCATGCAATCTAACAACATGCACAAAGAACAAGTTGGCAACATGTATAGCATCATCAGTTTTCCTACATGCAATGAAATGAGCCATTTTGGAAAACCTATCAACTACAACAAACACAGAATCCTTGCCCGACCTAGATCTAGGCAATCCTAAGATGAAATCCATAGAAATATCAATCCAAGGAGATGAGGGGGCGGGTAGGGGCGAATAAAGACCAAATGGGTGTGAAGTGGATTTAGCTTGACGACAAGTAATGCAACGACTACACACATTCTCTACATCCTTACGCATATGCGGCCAAAAGAAGTGTTCATGCAACAAGTTCAATGTCTTATGCACACCAAAGTGACCCATAAAACCTCCTGCATGCGATTCTAACACTAATAACTCACGCATAGAACAAGTAGGGATGCATAATTTCGACTCTTTGAACAAGAAACCATCATGCACATAATAACCATCATAAGACCTAGATTTCGAGCTACATGAGGCATATATGGGGCTGAAGTAGGCGTCCTCTTCATACAATGCTTTAATAGCATGCATTAAGTTCAAAAGAGCGTACCTTCTTGATAGGGCGTCGGCGACAACATTCTCTTCGCCTTTCTTGTACTTGATAACATACGGGAAGGACTCGATGAATTCGATCCATCTCGCATGTCTCTTGTTCAAATTGTTTTGCCCTTTCAAATGTTTCAAGCTTTCATGATCCGTGTGGATGACGAACTCCTTAGGCCAAAGATAGTGCTGCCATGTGTCCAACGCACGCTTCAAAGCGTAGAGCTCTTTATCGTACGTGGAGTACCTAAGGGAGGCGCCATTTAACTTCTCACTGAAATATGCCACGGGACGTTTTTCCTGCATCAAAACAGCACCAATACCTATCCCGGAGGCATCACACTCGATCTCAAAAGTCTTAGAAAAATCAGGTAAACATAAAACTGGAGCAGAACATAACAATGACTTCAAAGTACTAAAAGCATGCTCTTGTTGTTTACCCCACTCAAATTTCCGATCCGTCTTACTTAGCTCAGTAAGAGGGGCGGCTATACTAGAGAAATCCCGTACAAAACGACGGTAAAACCCAGCTAGACCATGGAATGATAGAACCTCAGAGGCGTTTTGATGTGACCCGAACAATGAATCCAAGACACGAGATATACGCAAGCGGAAGACTTTAAGGACTCGAACAACGTCAGCGAATGAAGGGATACAATCCGACTCAATTAACACGATAAAACTTACTAGAATCTGAAGACACGAACTAGGACTCGATTGGAACACTTGGATGGTGGCTGGAACTCGGCGGTGGTGATTATCACGGCGGCGGATGACGGCGGTATTGATGGTGTTGGCGGCGGCGGTGTGGTCGAAGGATAGGTTAGATTCGGCGAACCCGTGTTGAATAACCCGAACGCGCACGTCTAGCTTCTCCGGATAGCAATTCTCCCAAGTACTTAATTATACCCTGAAGAACTTAAATAAGACTATTGATTTGCTAGAACAATAGAATTATAGATAAAAGTTTGATCAACCGAAGGATCGTGAGACAGATTGAGAATAACTCTTTATTTCTTGCAATTGTCTAACTTTTAAAGTGTCACATGGTAGCCCTATTTATAGGACACATAGGGGACGAAAATTAGACCTAATTAAGTGATAAAAATCAATCCAAAACTAATCCTAATGAATCTAGGATAAAATCAAAAGATACCAAAAATAAGATAACAAAAATCTATCTAAATCTAACTAGATAAGGATAAATCCCAACAACTTGGGCCTTCATAAATCTCGCCTATTTGGACTTAATTAATCACAACAATGGGCTGATTTTATTGATTAAATTCGTGGCCCATGTTATAATTAATCTTGCCACCTTTGCATGAAAAACAGCATCTCCCGATTTCCCATGCAAACGCGTATAACTTTTAATGCACACGTCCAAATGGCGTCATTCTTCTTCTCACGTCTTCATGCTTCCTTCTTCATCATCTATGGATAGCATGGTGATCAATCTTGAGCTGCCCTTGACTTCATCTTCATGCATTTCGAATTTGCGACGAATAGAAGCTTGTAAATAAGCTTGCAACTTCTTAGCTCGCAAACGCGTCATTGGACCTTTAAACTGCAGCTCCGGATCATCTTCTTCTTTACCTTGCACGACCTCATCATTCCCCCCCTGCTGAAAAGAATTCGTCCTCGAATTCGGGGACTCATCATCATCGAACTCATCATCTGCAGAAAAGGGAGATAAGTCAGCAACATTAAATGTAGATGAACACTTATACTCACCGGGTAAATCAATGCGATATGCATTATCATTGACTCGACTCAGCACGGTGAATGGTCCATCTCCTCTAGGCATCAATTTCGATTTTCTCAAGTTGGGAAATCGTCCAGAACTCAGATGAATCCAAACGCGATCTCCAGGCTGGAAAATCACTTGCTTGCGCCGTTTGTTCTTTTGAACAGCATTACGTGCGCCAACGGCTTCAATACGCGCACGTATTTTCTCATGCATCTTCTTAACTTGTTCCGCTTTTCTTGTACCTTTAACACTTGTTAGATGCTCAACAGATAAAGGCAACAGATCATTAGGCGTTAGCGGATTAAAACCATAAACAACTTCAAACGGAGACATATTGGTAGATGAATGCACAACGCGATTATAAGCAAATTCAGCATATGGCAAACAATCTTCCCATGATTTCAAGTTGTTTTTAACTAAAGCTCGCAGCAAAGTACCTAAAGTGCGATTAACTACTTCAGTTTGTCCATCAGTTTGTGGATGACATGCAGTAGAAAATAACAATTTGGTACCTAATTTTCCCCAAAGTACACGCCAAAAATGTGCAAGAAACTTAGAATCCCTATCACTAACAATAGTTCTAGGTATTCCATGTAAACGCACAACATGTATAAAGAACAGATTGGCTATGTGTACTGCATCATCGGTTTTCCTACATGCAATGAAATGAGACATCTTGGAAAACCTATCAACAACCACAAAAATACTATCTCGACCAGATCTAGACCGTGGTAATCCTAATATGAAATCCATAGATAAATCAATCCACGGGGAAGACGGGGCTGGTAGAGGCGTGTATAAACCAAAAGGATGTGAAGTAGATTTTCGATTTCTTGCATGTTATACATCTACTACACACATTCTCAACATCATGCTTCATACGTGGCCAAAAGAAATGCTCATGCAGCAAGTTTAACGTCTTAGACACACCAAAGTGACCCATTAAACCTCCCGCATGCGATTCAAGAACTAACAACTCACGCATAGAAGACTTAGGAATGCATAATTGTGAACCCTTGAACAAGAACCCATCATGCACGAAATAACCATCATAAGCACGAGATTTTGAGCAACAATCAGCATATATGGGTGCGAAAAACTCATCACATGAATATAACTCCTTAATTGCATCAAATCCCAACATCTTAGCATGCATAAGGTTCAAGAGAACGTACCTTCTCGACAATGCATCAGCTACAATGTTTTCGGCGCCTTTCTTGTACTTGATGACGTACGGGAAAGACTCGATAAACTCTACCCATCGTGCATGTCGCTTGTTCAGATTTTGCTGGCCTTTCAAATGCTTCAAACTCTCGTGATCCGTGTGAATCACGAACTCCTTAGGCCACAAATAGTGCTGCCACATTTCTAAAGCTCTCTTGAGTGCGTACAGCTCCTTGTCATAGGTCGAATAACGAAGGGCTGCATCGTGGAACTTTTCACTAAAATATGCGACTGGACGCCGTTCCTGCATCAAAACAGCACCAATCCCTTTGCCCGAGGCATCACATTCAATCTCAAAAGTTTTATTAAAGTCCGGAAGAGCAAGAACAGGCGCATTACATAAACATGATTTTAAAGTGTTAAACGCATGCTCTTGAACAGGACCCCATTCAAACTTTCGATCTTTCTTGCTTAACTCAGTAAGCGGCGCGGCTATGCTGGAGAAATCGCGCACAAAGCGACGATAAAAGCCAGCAAGGCCGTGGAAAGACCTCACGTCACTCGCAGACTTAGGAGTGGGCCATTCCTCAATCGCTTTGATTTTGGAACGGTCTACTTCTATACCACGTAAACTTACAACGAAGCCTAGAAAAACGACTTCACTCATGCAAAAAGAACACTTAGACATATTACCATATAATTTCGACTCTCTAAGAAGCTCAAAAACGTGTCTAAGGTGCTGCATATGTGTATGTGTCGTGTCACTATAAATCAAAATGTCATCAAAATACACAACAACATACTTTCCAATCACTTCACGTAAAACATGATTCATCAAACGCATAAATGTGCTTGGTGCATTAGTGAGACCAAAAGGCATAACTAGCCATTCATACAAACCATGCTTAGTTTTAAATGCAGTTTTCCATTCATCACCTTCTTGCATACGTACTTGAAAATAACCAGAACGCAAATCAATTTTAGAAAAAACACGCGAACCAGATAACTCATCAAGCATATCATCTAATCTAGGGATGGGAAAACGATACTTTACTGTGATTTTATTGATTGCACGGCAATCCATGCACATACGCCATTCGTTGTTCTTCTTTGGCACTAGAATCACTGGAACGGCGCACGAGCTTAAGCTTTCTCGAATTTGCTTCTTCTCCAATAGCTCTTTGACTTGTCTATCTATCTCTTTAGTCTCGTCGGGAGACGTCCTATAGGCTGGTCGGTTGGGAAGCACGGCTCCGGGGACGAAATCGATCTGATGCTCGATTCCTCGTACTGGTGGCAGTCCTCCGGGTATCTCCTCAGGAAAAACGTCCTTGAACTCATCAAGTAAGGGCTGCACATTACTATGCAAACACTCATTAGTAGCACTGCTCTTAAATGTGAGTAGAACAAGGGGCATACCTGCTTTAACGGCTTTCTGAACTCCTTTTGCTGAAATAAACAAGCTCTTCACATGAGGCTTGTTTGAACTCGACTCCAACTTCTTTTCCTCAGCTAGGGAGCTCGAATGAGGTGGTTTAGGAGGGTTAGGGGCGACGGCAAGGGGCTGTCCGGGGGCTGAGGTCTCGGCCGTGGCCTTCGGGGCCCGTTTTGCGGCTGCTTGCTTCGCCTTTTCCTCTTTGAACCTCTCTTGCATGCGTTGCTGATCCGTAGCAACGTCTTTAGGTGATAATGGCCTTAGGGTGCTTATTCGGCCATCAATGTCGACGGTGTAAGTGTTCAGACGTCCATCGTGGACAACACGTCGATCATACTGCCAAGGTCTGCCTAACAACAAGTGTGCTGCATCCATAGGGATAACGTCGCACAAAACAGTGTCAGAAAACTTATGGATTGAGAATGAGACACTTACCTGGTGAACCACGCGTATCTCGCCTCTTTCTGTAAGCCACTGCAATCTGTATGGTTTTGCATGTTGTTGAACAGGTAGACCAAGCCTTTCAACGGCATATTGACTAATGGCATTGATTACACTGCCACTGTCAATAATCATAGAACACGTGTGACCTTGAATCACTGCACGGGTGTAGAAGATGTTGATGTGACCCGAACAATGAATCCAAGACACGAAGAATACGCAAGCGGAAGACTTTAAGGACTCGAACAACGTCAGCGAATGAAGGGATACAATCCGACTCAAATAACACGATAAAACTTACTAGAAATCAAACAACGGACGATGGACTCGATTGGAACACGTAGGATGGCTCGAGGGTGGCTGGAATACGGCGGTGTGGACGGCGGATGGCGGCGGTGGTGATGGTATTGATGGCGGTGACGATGTGTTGTGGATTGGTTAGATTCGGCGAACCCGTGTTGAATAACCCGAACGCGCACGTCTAGCTTCTCCGGATAGCAATTCTCCCAAGTACTTAATTATACCCTGAAGAACTTAAATAAGACTATTGATTTGCTAGAACAATAGAATTGTAGATAAAAGTTTGATCAACCGAAGGATCGTGAGACAGATTGAGAATAAGTCTTTATTTCTTGCAATTGTCTAACTTTTAAAGTGTCACATGGTAGCCCTATTTATAGGACACATAGGGGACGAAAATTAGACCTAATTAAGTGATAAAAATCAATCCAAAACTAATCCTAATGAATCTAGGATAAAATCAAAAGATACCAAAAATAAGATAACAAAAATCTATCTAAATCTAACTAGATAAGGATAAATCCCAACAACTTGGGCCTTCATAAATCTCGCCTATTTGGACTTAATTAATCACAACAATGGGCTGATTTTATTGATTAAATTCGTGGCCCATGTTATAATTAATCTTGCCACCTTTGCATGAAAAACAGCATCTCCCGATTTCCCATGCAAACGCGTATAACTTTTCATGCACACGTCCAAATGGCGTCGTTCTTCTTCTCACGTCTTCATGCTTCCTTCTTCATCATCAAATGATAGCATGGTGATCAATCTTGAGCTGCCCTTGACTTCATCTTCATACATTTTGAATTTGCGACGAATAGAAGCTTGTAAATAAGCTTGTAACTTCTTAGCTCGCAAACGCGTCATTGGACCTTTAAACTGCAGCTCCGGATCATCTTCTTCTTTACCTTGCACGACCTCATCATTCCCTCCCTGCTGAAAAGAATTCGTCCTCGAATTCACAGGCTCATCATCATCGAACTCATCATCTGCAGAAAAGGGAGATAAGTCAGCAACATTAAATGTAGATGAACACTTATACTCACCGGGTAAATCAATGCGATATGCATTGTCATTGACTCGACTCAGCACGGTGAATGGTCCATCTCCTCTAGGCATCAATTTCGATTTTCTCAAGTTGGGAAATCGTCCAGGACTCAGATGAATCCAAACGCGATCTCCAGGCTGGAAAATCACTTGCTTGCGCCGTTTATTCTTTTGAACAGCATTACGTGCGCCAACGGCTTCAATACGCGCACGTATTTTCTCATGCATCTCCTTAACTTGTTCCGCTTTTCTTGTACCTTTAACACTTGTTAGATGCTCAACAGGTAAAGGCAACAGATCATTAGGCGTTAGCGGATTAAAACCATAAACAACTTCAAACGGAGACATATTGGTAGATGAATGCACAACGCGATTATAAGCAAATTCAGCATATGGCGAACAATCTTCCCATGATTTCAAGTTGTTTTTAACCAAAGAACGCAGCAAAGTACCTAAGGTGCGATTAACTACTTCAGTTTGTCCATCAGTTTGTGGATGGCATGCAGTAGAAAACAACAACTTGGTACCTCTCTCGATTTCATGTAACACGTCCTTAAGATAAACAATGTGGGTGTTGGACGACTTATCTAGAACAAGCTGATCTCTAAGTCGAACATCATCATGCTCCAACTTTAGCTCTTCGTGGATCTCCTTTTGAGAGTTGGAAACTTCTTTCGAGCTGTCATCAGGGTTGGATGTAGCTATTCCAGGCTGCTCAATCTCGAACTCTCTCTTCTCAATCTGCACATCACTAGAAAAACAATCATTAGTAGCACTGTTCTGAGAAATTAATAGATTATCCGACTTACCCGAATCCAGTGTTGGATCAATGCATATGGGCTGCGACGGAATTGTAGCTTCACTTATCATGTCTGAATTTAACTGGTGATCTGCGTTGGATGAACTAGACGACATGTCTTGATGTGAACAAGACTCCAACGGTGTCGTAGTAGGGCTAGGGATGGTGGCGATTGATTCGCTCTCGATAGTTGCGGCCTTCCTTTCCCTTTCAGCTTTAAACTTTTCTTGCATCCACTTCTGATCCTTAATGACGTCCTCAGGTGCCAAAGGCATCAATTTGATGGGTCGTCCATTCCAAGCAAAGGAATAAGTGTTGGCGTGACAATCGTGCACTGCTCCTCGATCGAATTGCCACGGTTGACCTAGAAGAATGTGTGTTGCCTCCATAGGAATGACATCACATAAAACAGTGTCAGTATATCGACCAATAGCAAATGCGACACTTACCTGACTTGTGATTGTAAGCCGCTGCAACTTATAGGGCTTGGGATGCTTCTGTGGTACTAGGCCGAGCTTGTCCACTGCATATTGACTAATGGCGTTAAATACACTACCACTGTCAATAATCATGGAACCAATTTTGTCTTGGATGGAGCAACGGGTGTAGAAAATATCTTCCTGTTGGTCCATTTATCCTGCAAAATGAACAAACGTGAAGAAAAAGTAAAGTAGAACCTCACAATTCCTCACAAACGCTCGTGTATGTCACTCTTAATTTTTCCACTCGTGTTTAACTCTCAAGTATGTGTAGTGCACGTGTGGAGTGAAATATGGGGGTGGGTTGATCGAAAAATTCAACAGCTTCTCTTGACTAGCTCCTCTGGGTCTTCTTCAAGCTCCAACGGATAAAATCAAGCCGGAAGGTTGCTAAGAGTAGAAGTAGGCGTGTGGAATGAGTATTCAATGGGTTGGTGTATGCGGACCACGGGTGTATGGGTGTACGGGTGTACGGGTGTATGGGTGTATGGACTATGTGGTGTATAAGGTGAACCGGGTGTATATGGAAGAGATGAAATTTTCGAGCCCTTTAGTGTGTAGGATCGAAAATATGGATGGATAAGGGTGAAAGATTTGATTAGATATGGATGAGGATGGAAAGATCTTGAATAGATGTAGATTAGGATGAAATCTATCTAAACAAGGTAAGAAATCTAATGGATAAAGGAAAAAGGATTTTGGATGTGTGAACACAATCTAAGAATCCCTAAAAAGATGGAAACAAATCTAAAAACAAGGAATTAAGATCCAAAACACAATAACAAATTGAATTTTCGTTTTTTTTTTTTTTTTTTTGAAGATTTTTTTTTTTGCTGTAGGGATTTCGATCCCTTTGCTCTTTTACTCTCTTTTTATTTCAATGAATAGAAATTAAATTACAACTCAAAACAATACGAAAAAAATAAAGACACGTACGAATGAAAACGGACACGTAGATGACACGTCGGATTGAACCACGACCAGCAGAGCTGACGTGGCTCTGATGCCAAATTTATGATGTGACCCGAACAATGAATCCAAGACACGAAGAATACGCAAGCGGAAGACTTTAAGGACTCGAACAACGTCAGCGAATGAAGGGATACAATCCGACTCAAATAACACGATAAAACTTACTAGAAATCAAACAACGGACGATGGACTCGATTGGAACACGTAGGATGGCTCGAGGGTGGCTGGAATACGGCGGTGTGGACGGCGGATGGCGGCGGTGGTGATGGTATTGATGGCGGTGACGATGTGTTGTGGATTGGTTAGATTCGGCGAACCCGTGTTGAATAACCCAAACGCGCACGTCTAGCTTCTCCGGATAGCAATTCTCCCAAGTACTTAATTATACCCTGAAGAACTTAAATAAGACTATTGATTTGCTAGAACAATAGAATTGTAGATAAAAGTTTGATCAACCGAAGGATCGTGAGACAGATTGAGAATAAGTCTTTATTTCTTGCAATTGTCTAACTTTTAAAGTGTCACATGGTAGCCCTATTTATAGGACACATAGGGGACGAAAATTAGACCTAATTAAGTGATAAAAATCAATCCAAAACTAATCCTAATGAATCTAGGATAAAATCAAAAGATACCAAAAATAAGATAACAAAAATCTATCTAAATCTAACTAGATAAGGATAAATCCCAACAACTTGGGCCTTCATAAATCTCGCCTATTTGGACTTAATTAATCACAACAATGGGCTGATTTTATTGATTAAATTCGTGGCCCATGTTATAATTAATCTTGCCACCTTTGCATGAAAAACAGCATCTCCCGATTTCCCATGCAAACGCGTATAACTTTTCATGCACACGTCCAAATGGCGTCGTTCTTCTTCTCACGTCTTCATGCTTCCTTCTTCATCATCAAATGATAGCATGGTGATCAATCTTGAGCTGCCCTTGACTTCATCTTCATACATTTTGAATTTGCGACGAATAGAAGCTTGTAAATAAGCTTGTAACTTCTTAGCTCGCAAACGCGTCATTGGACCTTTAAACTGCAGCTCCGGATCATCTTCTTCTTTACCTTGCACGACCTCATCAGATGTTCTCCCGTTGGTGTTCTTGTTCCTCTTCTCGAATGATGCTCAAACTCCGGATTGTGACCAAACTGAGCTGAACTTCCGGATCGACTGGATTAGGGGCTGCATCATTCTCGACTTCTTCTTCAATGTTGGCGTCGCCTATGGGCTCTTTTTCATCCTCACTGGCTGATTCGACTTCATTTGATTCCGTTAAGTATAGAATCCGCCGGTTTGGACATTAAGCTTGGAAATGGCCCCAACCTTGACACTTATGACATTGGATGTCACGAGCACGATTAGGGGCTGCATTCGGGGCTGTAACGCCTTGATTTGGCCGAGTAGGGGTCGGCCGTGGCTGGTTGGGCGGCGTAGACTCGGGTCTACGGCTTGTCTGTGGTGTAGAACGGTCGAAACGCCGTTCGGGTGGTCCGGATGGACCTCTGGGACGTGTAGAGTCATTAGAAGGAGTAGAAAGTGATGTGGAAGGTGTACCTTTATTCCAAGAGGGGCGTGTAGGGGCTGAATTGAAGTGGGATCGACGGCGACCCTCTCTTAGCTGCCTTTCCACAATTGATGCGTACTGCACCATTCTTTCTACACTGGTGAAGTCTCTGAGCTCGACTTCACATGCAATGTCGGGGTTCATGCCTTCAATGTACCGGATGATGGTAGCATTTAAGGTCTCTTGCTTCCCGACTCGGTTCAGAAGGGTCTCCAATTCCTTGTGGTACTCTTCAATCGACCTTGTACCTTGTTTGACCCGATTGAGCTTCTTCTCAAGCTCCCGTTCATAATGCATAGGTATAAATCGCCCACGCAGGAATCCCTTCATTTCTTCCCAATTGTCGATGGGAGGGTTGTGGTTTCTGCGTCTTCTTTCTTGTTGCATTTCCCACCATGAGGCTGCGTAGCCTCTAAATTCTAAGCATGCGAGTTGCACCTTCTTTTGCTCTGAAAAGTTGTAGCATGCAAAGATCTTCTCTACCTTACGTTCCCAATCTAAGTAAACATCGGGATCGTGAAGGCCTTCAAATTCGGGTATGCTCGTCTTGATGTTGTTGAGCCTACGATCATCATCATCATGATGATTTGCACGCCTATGGGGACCTCGGGGTCGGCCATGGCGTCCTCTGTGCCCTTGTGGTGGATAATCAGCTTCATACCCACTGGCTTCATAGGAATCGTATCCATAATCATAGTCATCTTCAAAGTGATGTGACCCGGACAATGAATCCAAGACACGAAGAATACGCAGGCGGAAGACTTTAAGGACTCGAACAACGTCAGCTAAAGAAGGGTAGAATCCGACGCAAATTAAAAGACAAAACTTACTAGAAATCGAAGATACGAACTATGACTCGATGAACACACTTGATACGTCTAAGGGTGGCTGGAATCTGATGGTGAACGACGGCGGACGGCGGTGGAGTGTTGGTGATGGCGGCGGTGGTTTGGTAGAAGGATAGGACAGATCGGTGAACCCGTGTTGAATCAACCCGAACGCACTCGTCTAGCTTCTCCGGATAGCAATTCTCCCAAGTACTTAATTATACCCTGAAGAACTTAAATAAGACTATTGAAGTGCTAAAACAATAGAATTGTAGATAAAAGTTTGATCAACCGAAGGATCGTGAGACAGATTGAGAATAACTCTTTATTTCTTGCAATTGTCTGCTTTATGAATGTCACAGGGTGCTCCTATTTATAGGAGAGCATATGGACGAAATTTTAACCCTAAATAACTAGATAAACATTGAAAAATACTAATCCTAATCAATCTAGGATAAAATCAAAAGATACCAAAAATAAGATAACAAAAATCTATCTAAATCTAACTAGATAAGGATAAATCCTAACTAACTTTGGGCCTCTTATTTTCGCCACTTTTGGACCTTTAATAACACAATATGGGCTGCAATATATCATAAATAATTCGTGGCCCATATGTATTATTCTTGCCACCTTTGCATGAAAAACAGCATCTCCCGATTTCCCATGCAAACGCGTATAACTTTTAATGCACACGTCCAAATGGCGTCATTCTTCTTCTCATGTCTTCATGCTTCCTTCTTCATCATCAAATGATAGCATGTTGACCAATCTCGGGCTGAATATTTGATCTTCATGGGCTGCCCAAAATATCTGAATATTTTCATGCACTTGTGTTCTTCAAATCTTGATCTCCAATCTTTAATCTTGGACAACATGATTATCTTTGAAGCTCTCAATGGCATTCTTGGATTTGATTCTTTTATGCTTTTCGGGTTCGTATCATTCCCCTCCTCTTGAAAAGAATTCGTCCTCGAATTCGAATCTCCGGGATCAAAGACGAACGTGAATGGATCATCAATCTTTCTTTGCACAAACCCAACTTTCAATGGAATAACTTCAACAACCTGTAAGATATAGATAGCACAAGAAAATGGTTGACAAATGATGTTAGAATTCGGCAGCTCCTCCATGCTTGCTTGATCGAATTCTTTGTAATCTTCAACCATTGCTCCACTGATGTCATTCTCCTTTTCAAAACAAGGCTGTATCTCCATCAACTTCTCAACTTCTTTGGATTCCTCAACGGCGGAAACAACCTTCATTTCTTCTCTCTCGACTTCTCCAACGTCTTCACAAGTAGCAACATTTATCAATTCATCAAGAGATGCTTCAACTGAAATTGTTACCTCGAAAGTAGAATCTTCTTTGATGGCAACGATCTCAGATGGTAACTCAACGTGAATCTCCTCTTGAATGTCGCTAGCTTGGCTTGGCATATCCATGACTAGCTGAACTGGTGATGCAGGCCGTGTAGGTGGCACATAGGTACGTAGAAACTCCTCAAATGACTCAGGTTCGCTCCAACGAAACGGGACTGTTTGGCGATGAGCTCTAGGTGACAACTCTACATTTGACTCTACTTGAACCACTTCATTTTGCAGACTCTCCAACCACTTCTCTATCTCAATGGCATATTGCACCATGTCTTTCAACTTGTCGAAGTGATACAATGCTACCTTTTCTCGGATTTCCCTTCGTAGACCAGCTAGGAATCTATCCATGGTATCTTCTAGATACTCCTCTATATCAGCTCGTCTCATGGCTTCAATCATTTTATAGTAGTAGTCATTTACACTTTGATCTCTTTGCCTAAGCTTGTATAGCTTTTCCTCCAATTCCCATTGGTAATGGTCCGGAATGAAGCGTTTCCGCATCAACTCTTTCAACTCACGCCATGTGTCGATAGGTGGAAGGTGATCTCGGCGGCATCGATCTTGCTGGAATTCCCACCATGTTGCTGCATAGTCTTTAAACTCCAATGTGGCTAATTGCACCTTCTTTGGCTCGGGGAAGTAGTGATACTTAAAAATCTTA
This sequence comes from Perilla frutescens, assembly GCA_026008535.1. NCBI lineage: Eukaryota > Viridiplantae > Streptophyta > Magnoliopsida > Lamiales > Lamiaceae > Perilla > Perilla frutescens. The sequence continues at coordinate 47,727,636 of BRKX01000014.1, forward strand.
TCAACTCTGCGTTCCCAATCTAGGTACACTTCTGGATCGTATAGACCCTCAAACTCTGGGATGGTTATCTTGTTGCGGTGTAGACCATCGGCATCTCTGAATCGATTCGAGCGGGCTCGAACTGGATCCATCTAACTTGATGATGTGGGGTTGTTGTATAGATGGTGTAGGTAAACTTGCTGATTGGTGTATGTGGACCATGGGTGTATGGGTGTATGTGTGTATGGACTATGTGGTGTATAAGGTGAGCTGGGTGTATATGGGTGGGATGAAGAATTTCGAATCCTAGAGGTGTAAGGATCGAAATCTATGATGGATAAGGATGAATGATCTTGATTAGATATGGATTAGGATGGAAGATATCTAAATAAGGTAGGAAATCTAGTGGATAAGGTAGAATATTTTTGGATAAGTTTGACTAAGTGTGAACAAAATTTAACAAATCCCAAAATATCTATCTAAGATGGATTCAAGCCTATCTAAAACAATAAAATCGAATTCAACAAGAAAATAAATCTGAATTTTCGTGTTTTTTTTTTTTTTTTTTTTTTTTTTTTTTTTTTTCCGGCGACTTTTTTTTTTAGCCGATGTCTTTTGCTCTCTTTTGTTTTTTCAATGAATAAGAATCAGATTACAATAGACTCGAAATAATACGAAAGTTAAATGACACGTAAGACAGATAACTGACACGTATTTGACACGTCGGAGTGAACTACGACCAGCAGAGCTGACGTGTCTCTGATGCCAAATTTATGATGTGACCCGGACAATGAATCCAAGACACGAAGAATACGCAGGCGGAAGACTTTAAGGACTCGAACAACGTCAGCTAAAGAAGGGTAGAATCCGACGCAAATTAAAAGACAAAACTTACTAGAAATCGAAGATACGAACTATGACTCGATGAACACACTTGATACGTCTAAGGGTGGCTGGAATCTGATGGTGAACGACGGCGGACGGCGGTGGAGTGTTGGTGATGGCGGCGGTGGTTTGGTAGAAGGATAGGACAGATCGGTGAACCCGTGTTGAATCAACCCGAACGCACTCGTCTAGCTTCTCCGGATAGCAATTCTCCCAAGTACTTAATTATACCCTGAAGAACTTAAATAAGACTATTGAAGTGCTAAAACAATAGAATTGTAGATAAAAGTTTGATCAACCGAAGGATCGTGAGACAGATTGAGAATAACTCTTTATTTCTTGCAATTGTCTGCTTTATGAATGTCACAGGGTGCTCCTATTTATAGGAGAGCATATGGACGAAATTTTAACCCTAAATAACTAGATAAACATTGAAAAATACTAATCCTAATCAATCTAGGATAAAATCAAAAGATACCAAAAATAAGATAACAAAAATCTATCTAAATCTAACTAGATAAGGATAAATCCTAACTAACTTTGGGCCTCTTATTTTCGCCACTTTTGGACCTTTAATAACACAATATGGGCTGCAATATATCATAAATAATTCGTGGCCCATATGTATTATTCTTGCCACCTTTGCATGAAAAACAGCATCTCCCGATTTCCCATGCAAACGCGTATAACTTTTAATGCACACGTCCAAATGGCGTCATTCTTCTTCTCATGTCTTCATGCTTCCTTCTTCATCATCAAATGATAGCATGTTGACCAATCTCGGGCTGAATATTTGATCTTCATGGGCTGCCCAAAATATCTGAATATTTTCATGCACTTGTGTTCTTCAAATCTTGATCTCCAATCTTTAATCTTGGACAACATGATTATCTTTGAAGCTCTCAATGGCATTCTTGGATTTGATTCTTTTATGCTTTTCGGGTTCGTATCATTTAATTAAGGGATTGATTTATTTAGACTATAGTATTTAATTAGACTATGGTATTTAATTAATTAGATCAGATTTTTATTTATTTATTAGTGTAATTTTCGTCCATAATAAGCATAGGTTTGACTAGAATTGTATTTAAGGCAATTTCCTACCTTGAATAGAATTCTAGCTTAGGGAACTTCCTAGTATAGTTAGAGATCCCTTTTGGATCAATTTTTAGGCCTTTTTTTGATGCAAATTTCATTCCCTTATGTCTTATAAATAGGGGAACCATGTCACATTGATACTTTAGACTATATTTGATTATCAAGCCTTTGCTTTCAATATCGTCTCTCCCCGTTTAATCTTTTGTGAGTTTAGATAATTAAATTCATACTCTTAGATTTAGCACCTCTAAGTTTTACAAAGGGAATTCGCCGTCCACGTTCGAGGGATTGTCGGAAACTCGCTACTTGAAGATCAACTTAAAGAATTTGGCCTTGTGTACGTTCGAGATTCAAGGCAACTTTCGGGTTGTGATTCGCATCTACCAATCACCACCGTCCAGCCGCCTTCAACAACATCCATCATCATCTTCGTCCATCTCAACATCCTTCCAAGAATTCATAGTTCGAGTATCAAGCCATTCCAAACCGTTCCGGATCAGATTTGCATATACGTGTTCTACGCGACGTTTGGAGCATATATAACGTAAGTTTATCCAATCCTTATCATACCCTATCTACCTTAGCCATTCTTCACCCTAACATCACACACGAAATCCTCTCCATAATTCCAGCCCCTATACACGATCCATTCCAGCCCTTACGCCCTTGGTTTGTGATATGATCCTGAAAAGCATAAAAGAATCAAATCCAAGAATGCCATTGAGAGCTTCAAAGATAATCATGTTGTTCAAGATTAAAGATTGGAGATCAAGATTTGAAGAACACAAGTGCATGAAAATATTCAGATATTTTGGGCAGCCCATGAAGATCAAATATTCAGCCCGAGATTGGTCAACATGCTATCATTTGATGATGAAGAAGAAAGCATGAAGACGTGAGAAGAAGAACGAAGCCATTTGGACGTGTGCATGAAGAGTTATACGCGTTTGCATGGGAAATCGGGAGATGCTGTTTTTCATGCAAAGGTGGCAAGAATAATACATATGGGCCACGAATTATTTATGATATATTGCAGCCCATATTGTGTTATTAAAGGTCCAAAAGTGGCAAAAATAAGAGGCCCAAAGTTAGTTAGGATTTATCCTTATCTAGTTAGATTTAGATAGATTTTTCTTATCTTATTTTTGGTAACTTTTGATTTTATCCTAGTTTGACTAGAACACCTTTAAATTTTCGATTTCTCCTAGATTTAGGGTTTAATTTTCGTTCATAATCCCTACCCTATATAAAGGGATCAGTTGTGAACTTTATTATTCAGACGTTGCATGAAATAAAGAGTTAATTTCTCAATTGTCTCACCGATCCTTTGGTTGATCACATTTATCGATCCTTTGGTTGATCAAACACAATTCTATTGATCTAGCAATTCAATAGTCTTATTCAAGTTCTTCAGGGTACAACGAGTACTTGGGAGAATTGCTATCCGGAGAAGTTAGACGTGCGCGTTCGGGTTTACAACACGGGTTCGCCGATCCTAGCCGATCCTTCTACCAAACTTCACCGCCGCCAAAGCCACCTTCAACGACATCCATCCTTCATCAATTCGTCCATATCACCATCATCCATCAAGTTCATCGAGTTTTCAAGCTGATTCCGCCAATTTCAAGCATACGTGCTATTCGCGCCGAGTTAAGCACCTATATTGTAAGTTTCCTATTTTCTTATCATAACCTATCTACACCAGCCTTTCTTCACCCCCTATCATCATACTATACGACCATACCCTTTTTCTTTCATATTCAAGTCTTAAATATCAAGTTTAGTCGTTAGATTAGTTTATTCATAGTGTCGGATTGAATCCTTCATTCGCCTGACGTGTTTCGATCTTAAAGTCTTCCGCTTGCGTATATCTCGTGTCTTGGATTAATTGTCCGGGTCACATCATAAATTTGGTATCAGAGCCACGTCAGCTCTGCTGGTCGTGGTTCAATCCGACGTGTCAAATACGTGTCAGTTATCTGTCTTACGTGTCATTTAACTTTCGTATTATTTCGAGTCTATTGTAATCTGATTGTTATTCATTGAAAAACAAAAGAGAGCAAAAGACATTGGCTAAAAAAAAAAAAAGTCGCCGGAAAAAAAAAAAAAAAAAAAAAAAAAAAAAAAAAAAAAACGAAAAATCAGATTTATTTTCTTGTTGAATTCGATTTTATTGTTTTAGATAGGCTTGTATCCATCTTAGATAGATATTTTGGGATTTGTTAGATTGTGTTCACACTTGGTCAAACTTATCCAAAAATATTCTACCTTATCCACTAGATTTCCTACCTTGTTTAGATATCTTCCATCCTCATCCATATCTATTCAAGATCTTTCTTACTTATCTACATCTAATTTGATTCCTACACCCAAGGGATTCGAATTACCCAATCCACACCCATATACACCCGGTTCACCTTATACACCACATAGTCCATACACCCATACACCCGTATACCCATACACCCGTGGTCCACATACACCATACACCAAAACAACCGGTTTACCTACACCATTCATACAACAGCCCCACATCATCAAGTTAGATGGATCCGGTCCGAGTCCGCCCGAATCGATTCAGAGATGCCGATGGTCTACACCGCAACAAGATAACCATCCCAGAGTTTGAGGGTCTATACGATCCAGAAGTGTACCTAGATTGGGAACGCAGAGTTGATAAGATTTTTAAGTATCACTACTTCCCAGAGTCAAAGAAGGTGCAATTAGCCACATTGGAGTTTAAAGACTACGCAGCAGCATGGTGGGAATTCCAACAAAATCGATGCCATCGAGATCACCTTCCACCTATTGACACATGGCGTGAGTTGAAAGATTTGATGCGGAAACGCTTCATTCCAGACCATTACCAATGGGAGTTGGAGGAAAAGCTATACAAGCTTAGGCAAAGAGATCGAAGTGTAAATGACTACTACCACAAAATGATTGAAGCCATGAGACGAGCTGATGTAGAGGAGTATCTAGAAGATACCATGGATAGATTCTTAGCTGGTCTACGAAGGGAAATCCGAGAAAAGGTAGCATTGTATCACTTCGACAAGTTAAAAGACATGGTGCAATATGCCATTGAGATAGAGAAGTGGTTGGAGAGTCTGCAAAATGAAGTGGTTCAAGTAGAGTCAAATGTAGAGTTGTCACCTAGAGCTCATCGCCAAACAGCCCCATTTCGTTGGAGCGAACCTGAGTCATTCGAGGAGTTTCTACATACCTATGTACCACCTACACGGCCTGCATCACCAGTTCAGCCAGTCATGGATGTGCCAAACCAAGCTCACGACATTCAAGAGGAGATCCACGTTGAGTTACCATCTGAGATCGTTGCCATCAAAGAAGATTCTACTTTCGAGGTAACAATTTCAGTTGATGCACCTATAGAAGAAATAGAGATTGTTGCCGCCGTTGAGGAATCCAATGATACAGTTGAGGAAGTTGAAGTAGTTGAGAAATTGATGGAGATGCAGTCTTGTTTTGAAGAGGAAACCGACATCCATGAGGAAATGATCGTAGATCATATGGAGCTCGATCAAGCTAGCATGGAGACGCAGTCGAATTCTAATATCATTTGTCAACCATTTTCTTGTGATATCTTTATTTTACAGGTTGCTAAAGATGTGCCCCATGTTACTGATCTTGTACAAAAAGAGATTGATGTTCATTTCGTGTTCATCTTTGATCCTGGAGATTTGAATTCGAGGACGAATTCTTTTCAAGAGGAGGGGAATGATATGATCCTGAAAAGCATAAAAGAATCAAATCCAAGAATGCCATTGAGAGCTTCAAAGATAATCATGTTGTTCAAGATTAAAGATTGGAGATCAAGATTTGAAGAACACAAGTGCATGAAAATATTCAGATATTTTGGGCAGCCCATGAAGATCAAATATTCAGCCCGAGATTGGTCAACATGCTATCATTTGATGATGAAGAAGAAAGCATGAAGACGTGAGAAGAAGAACGAAGCCATTTGGACGTGTGCATGAAGAGTTATACGCGTTTGCATGGGAAATCGGGAGATGCTGTTTTTCATGCAAAGGTGGCAAGAATAATACATATGGGCCACGAATTATTTATGATATATTGCAGCCCATATTGTGTTATTAAAGGTCCAAAAGTGGCAAAAATAAGAGGCCCAAAGTTAGTTAGGATTTATCCTTATCTAGTTAGATTTAGATAGATTTTTCTTATCTTATTTTTGGTAACTTTTGATTTTATCCTAGTTTGACTAGAACACCTTTAGATTTTCGATTTCTCCTAGATTTAGGGTTTAATTTTCGTTCATAATCCCTACCCTATATAAAGGGATCAGTTGTGAACTTTATTATTCAGACGTTGCATGAAATAAAGAGTTAATTTCTCAATTGTCTCACCGATCCTTTGGTTGATCACATTTATCGATCCTTTGGTTGATCAAACACAATTCTATTGATCTAGCAATTCAATAGTCTTATTCAAGTTCTTCAGGGTACAACGAGTACTTGGGAGAATTGCTATCCGGAGAAGTTAGACGTGCGCGTTCGGGTTTACAACACGGGTTCGCCGATCCTAGCCGATCCTTCTACCAAACTTCACCGCCGCCAAAGCCACCTTCAACGACATCCATCCTTCATCAATTCGTCCATATCACCATCATCCATCAAGTTCATCGAGTTTTCAAGCTGATTCCGCCAATTTCAAGCATACGTGCTATTCGCGCCGAGTTAAGCACCTATATTGTAAGTTTCCTATTTTCTTATCATAACCTATCTACACCAGCCTTTCTTCACCCCCTATCATCATACTATACGACCATACCCTTTTTCTTTCATATTCAAGTCTTAAATATCAAGTTTAGTCGTTAGATTAGTTTATTCATAGTGTCGGATTGAATCCTTCATTCGCCTGACGTGTTTCGATCTTAAAGTCTTCCGCTTGCGTATATCTCGTGTCTTGGATTAATTGTCCGGGTCACATCAGTTTGTGTTACATAGTTCGTGTCGTTCTCTACGTACTCTAGTTGTCTAGTTTGTCGTAATTTTCCGTTGTTTGTCAAGTCGGATTGAATCCTTCTTAATTCTGACGTGTTTCGATTCTTAAGTCTTCCGCTACGTTCTCAAGATTCGTCCTAGCATAGTCCGGGTCGTATCATAAATTTGGTATCAGAGCCACGTCAGCTCTGCTGGTCGTGGTTCAATCCGACGTGTCATTTTTATCCTACGTGTCGTCTTAAATGTCTTCTTTATTTTTTTTATTTTATCGAGTTGTAATAGCATAGCTATCAATTGAAAAAAAAAAGAGCATCGACAAAAAAAAAGAGAAAAAGCAGTCGAAAAAAAAAAAAAAAGAAAAAAAAAATCGGATATAAAAAAAAGAAAAAAAATCCGAAAATTAAAAAAAAAAAAAAAGAGGTATATTCATTGTGTTACCATTTGAGTCTTGATTTATTTTGGTAATTTCCTTTTAGTAATACATCTTATTTGGTAGTTACCTTGTGAGTCTATTTTATTTTTGGAACTTTCCTTCTAAGTTCTATTTTAATTTTGGTAGTTTCCTTCTAGGATAATTCCTTAGTTGGTAACTTCCTTTAGAGTCTTATTTTATTTTTGGAACTTTCCTTCCAAGTTTTTATTTTATTTTGGTAGTTTCCTTTTGAGTTGTAAATTATTTTTGGTTCTTTCCTTTTAGAGTCTAGTTCAATTAGGATATTTAGATTGTGTCACAATTGTGTAACACTTTCCAAATTACCTAATCTTTCTTTCCTTCTTCTTTCCTATTTCTTTCCTTCTACATTTGGGATTTATTTTTGGATTCCTATTCTATTTGGGAACTTTAAAAATACATCTAATTCTTTCCTTTTCTAGCTTTCTTCCATCCAAATCCTTCCAAACCTTCCACATACACTTCCTCCCTTCAAATTTTCGTCCACCATCATCAAGGGGATCGAAAATTCATCTTATTCAACATATATCATCTGTTCTTACCCATATACACCATCCGGACCATACACATATGCACCCATGTACTATCCGGTCCATACACCATACACCAATCATACTCCATATACCCATACACCCTATACACCAAATCCTCCCCATCTCTACCGCAACAACAACATGATCATACCTGAGTTTGAAGGTCTATACTATCCCGACATCTATTTGGATTGGGAATGCAAAGTAGAAAAACTTTTTGAGTGCTATGACTTCCCCGAGAAAAAGAAAGTGCAACTAGTTTCGTCAAAGTTTAAAGGCTACGCAACAACATGGTGGGAATTCCAGCAGAACCGGTGCCATAGAGATCACCTTCCACCTATCGACACATGGCGTGAGTTAAAAGATTTGATGCGGAAATGCTTCATTCCAGACCACTACCAATGGGAGTTGGAGGAAAAGCTATACAAGCTTAGACAAAGAGATCGAAGTGTAAATGACTACTACAATAAAATGATTGAAGCCATGAGACGAGCTGATGTAGAAGAATATCCAGAAGACACCATGGATAGATTTCTAGCTGGTCTACGAAGAGCAATCCGTGAAAGAGTAGCATTGTACCGCTTCGACGAGTTGGAAGACATGGTGGAATACGCCATTCGGATAGAAAAGTGGCTAGAGGAACTAGAGATGAAGTCAAAAGAGGAGGTTCAAGTAGAGTCGAGCATTGCCACCCATGATGCTTCTACTTCTAAGGTACCAATTCTAGACTTCATTGAAGTACCTTTTATCTCATTACCATCTGTTTCTATGTGCTTAGAAGATGAGATAGTTGAAGAATCTAAGCCAGAGTTGGACATGATAGAAACAACTAATGAGAATATGCCAGTTTTGGAGGAGTTAGTTCAAGACGAATGTAATCAAGAGGAGTCGGTTTCCATTCATGTTGATGAAGAGGTGCCCATTCTCGAAATTACTAATCCGGAGAAGACAAGTATAGAAGATTGTAGTTTGGATGTTTTGTCCATGGAGATGACAAGTCCTCAAGATTGTATGGAGGATAAACTACAAATTGTGAATTTGGAGATCCATGAAGCAGTTAAGGAAGCCGAAGAAGTTGAAGATTTGTTGAAGATACAACCTTGTTATGAAAAGAAGAATGATATCCGTGAGACAATGGTTGAAGATCATGAAGAGCTCGAACAAGCTAGCATGGCGAATCCATCAAGTTCTAACATTTTTTGTCAACCGTTTTCTTGTGATGTCTTTATTTTACAGGTTGTTGAAGAAATTCCATTGGAAGTTGATGTACCACTAGATTTGATCGTGAATGCCATGTCAAGCCAAACTATGGAGCTAGAGTTTCAGCCATTTGACACCAAGTTGATGTGTACGTTCATGAAGATGTGTTTTATGCAGCTTGTGCAAAAAGAATTTGATGGCCAGTTCGTGTTCGTCTTTGATCCCGGAGCTTTGAATTCGAGGACGAATTCTTTTCAAGAGGAGGGGAATGATGAAGCCACGAAAAGCATTGAAGAACTTAATCCGGAGCTACAAATACGTGGTCCAATTACACGATTTCGAGCAATACAATTGCAAGGATTTTTCCAAGCATTTGTATGTAAGAAATTCGAAGATGACAAAGATGTTGAGAGCAACTCCAAAATTGTTACTTTGCTAGTAATTAAAGATTGGAGATCAAGGTTTGAAGAAGAGAACATGAAGAACTCGTCGAGTTGTGCATGCGTGCACGGGATCAGATTTTCGGCCCTTTAATTAATTTAATTAGGGGTTGAATTTTATTTAGACTATAGTATTTATTTAATTATGTTAGTCTATAGTTTAGCTCAGATTTTTATTTAATTTAATGTAATTTTCGTCCATATTATAGTCAAGGTTGACTAGAATTGTATTTAAGGCAATTTCCTAACTTGAATAGAATTCTAGTTTAGGGAACTTCCTAGTATAGTTAGAGATCCCTTTTGGATCAATTTTTAAGCCTTTTTTATGCATAATTTCGTTCCCCCTTAGGCCTATAAATAGGGGAACCATGTTACATTGTTACTTTAGACTTTATTTGAATTATTAAGCTTTGCTTTCAATATTGTCTCAACCCCCTTTTAAATCTTTGTGAGTTTTGATTTAAAATTCATATTCTTGGAGCTAGCAACTTTAAGTCTTATTCAAGGGTATTGCTTAATCCACTTGAGGGATTAACCCGTATTCGCTATCCGAAGATCAACTTGGAGATTTCATCCTTGGGTACGTTCGAGATTCAAGGAGGCTATCGGGTTGTGATTCACATCAACGAATCATCATCCATCAACACCATTTGACGCCATCCATACTCCATTGACGCACGCCTCAATTCAGCCCGTGTTCGAGTTCAAGTTCTACACCGTATCATTTATACCGTAAGTTCAATCGTACTCTATCATATCCTACCTTCTCCAAGCCATTCTTCACAAGCCATCACACACGAAAACCTCCATAATTCCAGCCCCTATACACGTTCCTTTCCAGCCAATAAACCTTTGGATTTGTGTTATATAGTTTGTGTCATTTTTCTAGGTATTTTAGTTATCTAGATTGTCTATTTTTTCATTGTTTATCGAGTCGGATTGAAACCCTTCATTCGCTGACGTGTTTCGTATCCTTAATCTTCCGCTACGTTCTCAAGATTCGTCCTAGCATAGTCCGGGTCGTATCACCGCACGTCCCCTGAAGAGACAAAGGAGATCGATCGCCAAGTAAAGGAGTTGCTAGAAAAGAAGCAAATCCAAGAGTCGATGAGCCCTTGTGCAGTTCCAGTCATTCTAGTGCCCAAGAAGAACAACGAATGGAGAATGTGCATGGATTGCCGCGCCATCAACAAAATAACAGTTAAGTACAGATTTCCTATCCCTAGACTTGATGATATGCTAGATGAATTAAATGGTTCTCATGTGTTTTCTAAGATAGATTTGAGATCTGGTTATTTTCAAGTTAGAATGCATGAAGGGGATGAATGGAAAACTGCGTTTAAAACAAAGCATGGTTTATATGAGTGGTTAGTTATGCCTTTTGGTCTCACTAATGCACCGAGCACGTTTATGAGGTTAATGAATCATGTTTTGCGTGATGTGATTGGTAAATTTGTTGTTGTCTACTTTGATGATATTTTGATTTACAGTCACAATGCACAGGCGCACTTAGATCATCTTAGGCGTGTTTTCTGTCTTCTGCGTGATGCTAAGTTGTATGGAAACTTGTCTAAATGTTCTTTTTGCATGGATGAAGTCGTATTTTTAGGCTTTGTCGTTAGTTCACGAGGTATTGAGGTAGACCGTTCCAAAATCAAAGCGATTGAGGAATGGCCAACCCCGAAAAACGCCTCTGAGGTTCGATCATTCCATGGTCTAGCTGGGTTTTACCGTCATTTTGTACGGGATTTCTCCAGTATAGCCGCCCCTCTTACGGAGCTAAGTAAGAAGGATCGGAAATTTGAGTGGGGTAAACAACAAGAGCATGCTTTTAATACTTTGAAGTCATTGTTATGTTCTGCTCCTGTTTTGTGTTTACCTGATTTTTCCAAAACTTTTGAGATCGAGTGTGATGCCTCCGGGATAGGTATTGGTGCTGTTTTGATGCAGGAAAAACGTCCCGTGGCATACTTCAGTGAGAAGTTAAATGGCACCTCTCTTAGGTACTCCACGTACGATAAAGAGCTCTACGCTTTGAAGCGTGCGTTGGACACATGGCAGCACTATCTTTGGCCTAAGGAGTTCGTCATCCACACGGATCATGAAAGCTTGAAGCATTTGAAAGGGCAAAACAATCTGAACAAAAGACATGCGAGATGGGTCGAGTTCATCGAGTCTTTTCCGTATGTTATCAAGTACAAGAAAGGCGAGGAGAATGTTGTCGCCGATGCCCTATCAAGAAGGTACGCTCTTTTGAACTTAATGCATGCTAAGATGCTTGGTTTTGAGTCTATTAAAGCACTGTATGTTGAGGACGCCTATTTCAGCCCCATCTATGCTTCATGTAGCTCGAAATCTAGTTCTTATGATGGTTATTATGTGCATGATGGTTTCTTGTTCAAAGAGTCGAAATTATGCATCCCTACCTGTTCTATGCGTGAGTTATTAATGTTAGAATCGCATGCGGGAGGTTTAATGGGTCACTTTGGTGTGCATAAGACATTGAACTTGCTGCATGAACACTTCTTTTGGCCGCATATGCGTAAGGATGTAGAGAATGTGTGTAGTCGTTGCATTACTTGTCGTCAAGCTAAATCCACTTCACACCCATTTGGTCTTTATTCGCCCCTACCCGCCCCCTCATCTCCTTGGATTGATATTTCTATGGATTTCATCTTAGGATTGCCTAGATCTAGGTCGAGTAAGGATTCTGTGTTTGTTGTAGTTGATAGGTTTTCCAAAATGGCTCATTTCATTGCATGTAGGAAAATTGATGATGCTATACATGTTGCCAACTTGTTCTTTGTGCATGTTGTTAGATTGCATGGAATTCCTCGTACTATTGTTAGTGATAGGGATTCTAAGTTTTTAGGACATTTCTGGCGTGTTTTGTGGGGAAAATTAGGTACTAAGTTATTGTTTTCTACTGCATGTCATCCACAAACCGATGGTCAAACTGAGGTTGTGAATCGCACTTTAGGAGCTTTACTTAGGTCTCTAATTAAGAATAACTTGAAGTCATGGGAAGAATGTTTACCATATGCTGAATTTGCTTATAATCGTGTTGTGCATTCTTCTACTAACATGTCTCCGTTTGAGGTAGTTTATGGATTTAATCCGTTAACTCCTAATGATTTGTTACCTTTACCTGTTGAGCATCTAACAAGTGTTAAAGGTATGAAAAGAGCTGATTTTATTCAAGAGATGCATGAGAAGATACGTGCCCGGATTGAGCACCAAGGCTCAAGAATAGCCGCCGCACACAACATGAGGCGCAAACGTGTCATCTTTCAGCCCGGTGATCGTGTTTGGGTACACCTTAGCCCTGGCCGATTTCCTAACTTGAGGAAGTCCAAGTTGTCGCCCCGTGGAGATGGTCCCTTCACTGTTCTAAGCCGTGTTAATGACAATGCATACCGCATTGATCTACCTGGTGAGTATAAGTGTTCTTCTACGTTTAACGTTGCTGATTTATCTCCTTTTCTTGCAGAGGAATTCGACCATGATGAGGATTCAAATTCGAGGACGAATTCTTTTCAGCAGGGGGGGAATGATGAGGACATCCATAGCAATGAGGAAGTTAATGAAGAGCTTCAATTCAAAGGACCCGTCACAAGACTACGAGCTAGGAAGTTGCAAGAATATTTGCAAGTTACAATTCGCAAGAGGCTTGAAGAAGAAGACGACGTGCAAAGAAGCTTGAAAATGATGAACTTGTTGATATTGGAAGATGGAGATCAAGACATGGAGAACACAACATGAAGATGTGCACGTGTGCATGTGGACGTGTGCATGGGCTTGAAGTGAAGAAGAATCGGCCGAGTTTGAACTAGGCCAATTTTCGGTCCTATTGATTTTATCTAGTAGTTATTTTATTTTGGACTATAGTATTTATTTTATTTAATTATACTATAGTTTAGATCAGATTTTTATTAATTATTTAGGATAATTTTCGGTTACAATAAGTCATGGTTTGACTAGGATTTTAGATAAGGTAAGATCTACAAGTTCTACCTTAAATAGAATTCTAGTCTAGGAAATATCCAAACACAATCCTAGATTGATTTGGACTATGATTTTCGGTCCTTTAGCTTAGGATTTTCGATCCACCTATTATTATAAATAGGGGATCCATGCTTCATTGTTACTTTAGACTATATTTGATTATTAAGCCTTTGCTTTCAATATCGTCTCTCCCCGTTTAATCTTTTGTGAGTTTAGATAATTAAATTCATACTCTTAGATTTAGCACCTCTAAGTTTTACAAAGGGAATTCGCCGTCCACGTTCGAGGGATCGTCGGAAACTCGCTATCCGAAGAGCAACTTAAAGAATTTGGCCTTGTGTACGTTCGAGATTCAAGGCAACTTTCGGGTTGTAATTCACAACACTATCACCACCGCCGTCTACCATCCACGATGCCACCACCACCACCGGCCGTCCGTACCAATTCCAGCCACCATCACCGCCGTCCAAGCCCCGCCGCCGTTCGTGTTCCAATTCATCGTCATTCCGTTCAATCCGTAAGTCCATCGTATCTCTATCATACCCTATCTACTCAAACCGTTCTAAACCCCTTCAATACCATCGAAATTCCATCAACCTTGCCATTGTCCTAGCCGTCCAAAACAGCCCCATACTTGTTTGGATTTTGTGTTATTTTGTGTGTCATAGTTTATATATTTTAGTTGAGTCTTAGTCGTGTAGTTTGTTCCAATATTATTCCGCTTATTTTACTTTGATTATTTGAGTCATCGAAGACACAAAAACTTATGTGTGTCGACGTGTGTTCGTTCCTAGAGTTCGGGTCGTATCAAACGTCTTCAAGGTTGAAATCTCCAAGTTGTTCCTCGTAGCGAATACCGGTCAATCCCTCAAGTGAATTGAGCAATACCCTTGAATAAGACTTGTAGTTGCTAGCTCCAAGAATGAATATTTTCGTGTGAAAATTATTCAAAAGACAAATAGATTTGAGACACAAATTGAATGCAAAAGCAAATTAATTCAAGAATGTCTAAAGTATCAATGTAACAATGTTCCCCTATTTATAGGTACTATGGGGGACGAAAATTAACAATAAAAGGGCCTAAAAATTGATCCAAAAGGGATCTCTAACTATACTAGGAAGTTCCCTAAACTAGAATTCTATTCAAGGTAGGAAATTGCCTTAAATACAATTCTAGTCAAACTTGACCACATTATGGATGAAAATTACTCCTAATTAATTAAATAAATCTGATCCAACTATAGTCTTAATTAAATAAAATAAATACTATAGTCTAAATAAAATCAACCCCATAATTAAATTAATTGAGGGCCGATTTCTTGCACAAAATCGCACACACATGCACACGGCAATTACATGCACATGCACACATGCACTTGAACTCTTCATCTTCATCTCTTCAAGATTAATACTCCATGGTGTGTTCTTGATCTTCGATAGTTAATAAATTAACTATCTTGGAATTGCTTCTCTTGACTTCTTCATCTCCAATCTTGATCTTCCTTCGAATCAACACTTGCAAGTAAGCTTGCAACTTCTTAGCTCTTGATCTTGTGATTGGTCCTCGAAATTGCAACTCCGGTTCTTCATCATCTTTGCTATCCATGGCTTCATCAGCGGCGATGGTGGCTAGACTTGGTACGGACGGCCGGTGGTGGTGGTGACGTCGTGGGTGATGGACGGCGGTGGTGATGATTGTTGTGAATTACAACCCGAAAGTTGCCTTGAATCTCGAACGTACACAAGGCCAAATTCTTTAAGTTGCTCTTCGGATAGCGAGTTTCCGACGATCCCTCGAACGTGGACGGCGAATTCCCTTTGTAAAACTTAGAGGTGCTAAATCTAAGAGTATGAATTTAATTATCTAAACTCACAAAAGATTTAAAAGGGGAGAGACGATATTGAAAGCAAAGGCTTAATAATCAAATATAGTCTAAAGTATGAATGTCACATAGTACCTCTATTTATAATAATAGAGGGCCGAAAATTACTAAGCTAGGGGCCGAAAATATTGATTCCAAGTTGATCTAGAATTGGACTTGGAAGTTTCCTAAACTAGAATTCTATTTAAGGTAGAACTTGTAGATCTTACCTTATCTAAAATCCTAGTCAAACTAAGACTTAATGTAACCGAAAATTACCCTATTTTAATTAAATAAAACTGATCCTAACTATAGTATAATTAAATAAAATAAATACTATAGTCTAAAATAAAATAACTACTAGATAAAATAATACAAGGACCGAAAATTGGTCTTGCTCTATTTGGCCGATCCTCTTCACTTCTTGAGCTCATGCACACGTGCACATCTTCATGTTGTGTTCTCCATGTCTTGATCTCCATCTTCCAATGTCAACAAGTTCATCATCTTCAACGTTCCTTGTACGCCGTCTTCTTCTTCAAGCTTCTTGCGAATTGTAGCTTGCAAATAATCTTGCAACTTCTTAGCTCTTAATCTTGTGACGGGTCCTTTGAATTGAAGTTCCTCATTGACTTCCTCATTGCTATGGATGTCCTCATCATTCCCCCCCTGCTAAAAAGAATTCGTCCTCGAATTTGACTCCTCATCATGGTCGAATTCATTTGATACGACCCGAACTCTAGGAACGAACACACGTCGACACACGTAAGTTTTGTGTCTACGATGACTCAAACAATCAAAGTAAAATATGCGGAAGATAACGGAATAAACTAGACGACTAAGACTCAACTAAAATACCTAGACAATGACACACAAAATAACACAATATCCAAACAAAGATGGGGCTGTTTTTGGGCGATTATGATGATGGTGTGGAGGGTGGAATTTCGATGGTGTGTATTGGTTTAGAATGGCTTGAGTAGATAGGGTATGATAGAGTTGAAACGGACTTACGGATTTGAACGGACAGTTGATGAATTGGACACGAACGGCGGCGGCTTGGACGGCGGTGATGGTGGCTGGACTTGAGACGTACGGTGTGGTGGTGGTAGATGTCGATCGGCGGTGGTGGCGGTGGTTTGTCGATGTGAATTACAACCCGAAAGTTGCCTTGAATCTCGAACGTACACAAGGCCAAATTCTTTAAGTTGTCCTTCGATAGCGAGTTTCCGACGATCCCTCGAACGTGGACGGCGAATTCCCTTTGTAAAACTTAGAGGTGCTAAATCTAAGAGTATGAATTTAATTATCTAAACTCACAAAAGATTAAACGGGGAGAGACGATATTGAAAGCAAAAGGCTTAATAATCAAATATAGTCTAAAGTAACAATGAAACATGGATACACTATTTATAATAGTAGGACCGAAAATCCTAAGGCTAAGGGATGAAAATTATAGTCCAAATCTAACTAGAATTGGATTTGGATATTTCCTAAACTAGAATTCTATTTAAGGTAGAACTTGTAGATCTTGCCTTATCTAAAATCCTAGTCAAACCTTGATATGATCCTGAAATGCCTTGAAGAATCAAATTCTGAGCTATCATTCAAAGGTCCGAAGATTGTTATAATGAGGGTCATCAAAGATTGGAAATCAAGATTTGAAGAACACAAGTGCATGAAAATATTCAGATATTTTGGGCAGCCCATGAAGATCAAATATTCAGCCCGAGATTGGTCAACATGCTATCATTTGATGATGAAGAAGGAAGCATGAAGACGTGAGAAGAAGAACGAAGCCATTTGGACGTGTGCATGAAGAGTTATACGCGTTTGCATGGGAAATCGGGAGATGCTGTTTTTCATGCAAAGGTGGCAAGATTAATTATGTCATGGGCCACGAATTTAATTCAATTAATTCAGCCCATTGTCGTGATTAATAAGGTCCAAATAGGAGAGAATATCCAGCCCAAATCCACTTTGGGATTTATCCTTATCTAGTTAGATTTAGATAGATTTTTGTTATCTTATTTTTGGTATCTTTTGATTTTATCCTAGATTGATTAGGATTAGTATTTTTCAATGTTTATCTAGTTAATTAGGGTTTAAATTTCGTTCCTACTCTCTCCTATAAATAGGAGCACCCTGTGACATTCATAATTCAGACAATTGCATGAGTTTGAGATTTATTCCTCCCTTTTGTCTCCGATCCTTTGGTTGATCACCTATCTACAAACAATTCTATTGTTCTAGCAAATCAATAGTCTTATTTAAGTTCTTCAGGGTACAATCGAGTACTTGGGAGAATTGCTATCCGGAGAAGTTAGACGTGCGCGTTCGGGTTTATACAACATGGGTTCGCCGCTTTATCCTATCCTTCTACCAACAACACCGCCGCCCAAGCCACCTTCACCGCCGACTTCCGCCACCATCACCATCGTAATTCCAGCCACCCTCGAGTGTTCCAAGTGTTATCATCGAGTCCATCGTCCGTTACCATATTCTAGTAAGTTTTATCGTGTTAATTCGAGTCGGATTGAATCCTTCATTCGCCTGACGTGTTTCGATCTAAAAGTCTTCCGCTTGCATATTCCTCGTGTCTTGGATTCATTGTCCGGGTCACATCAAACCTATGACTAATATAACCGAAAATATCAACCAAATTAATTAAATAAATCTGATCCATACTATAGTCTAATTAAATAAATTAAATAAAACTCTATTTAATTTTCGAACAGCTTCTGGTAAATAAGACATGGTCACGCCTTATTCGCCATAACCTCCTGGATTGGCATCAAATTGAAATCTTCAAATATGTGGCCAAGTATGCTTCAATCCATACAAGTATGATCCTCCTCTTCAAGTGAAAGCATTGTAATGATCTTGGAGCGGCTTTGAACATTCATTTCTTCCTCGAGCTTCTTTCGCACATATCCTTGAAAGTAACCTTGAAGTTGCTTAGCTCGTAACCTTGTAATTGGACCTCGAATTTGCAACTCCGGGTTTGAATCTTCAATGCTATGCACGTTCTCATCATTCCCCCCTTGCTGAAAAGAATTCGTCCTCGAATTTGGATCCTCATCATGGTCGAATTCATCTGCAACAAAAGGAGATAAATTGATACGACCCGGACAAATAATCTAGGGCGAATCTAAAGACGTAGCGGAAGACTTCTGGATACGAAACACGTCAACTTAATGAAGGGATCAATCCGACACAAAACAACGACTAAACTAGACAATTAAGACACCTAAACTATGACACACGAAATAACACAATATTCAAAGGATTATGGGGCTGTTTTGGATGATGGATTGGACGGTAATAATGAAGGAATTTCGATGGTGATGATTAGGTTTAGAAGGGCTAGGGTAGATAGGATATGATAGAGTAATAATGGACTTACGGATTGAACGAGACGATGAACAATTGGAACACGAACTAGGCACGATGGTGGCTGATCTTGTGGTGGACGAACGGCGGTGATGGTGGCGTCGTGGAGGTGGTTCGGCGGTGGTGGAAGTGATGTGAATCACAACCCGAAAGTTGCCTTGAATCTCGAACGTACACAAGGCCAAGTTCTTTAAGTTGCTCTTCGGATAGCGAGTTTCCGACGATCCCTCGAACGTGGACGGCGAACTCCCTTTGTAAAACTTAGAGGTGCTAAATCTAAGAGTATGAATTTAATTATCTAAACTCACAAAAGATTAAACGGGGAGAGACTATATTTGATTATTAAGCCTTTGCTTTCAATATCGTCTCTCCCCGTTTAATCTTTTGTGAGTTTAGATAATTAAATTCATACTCTTAGATTTAGCACCTCTAAGTTTTACAAAGGGAATTCACCGTCCACATTCGAGGGATTGTCGGAAACTCGCTATCCGAAGAGCAACTTAAAGAACTTGGCCTTGTGTACGTTCGAGATTCAAGGCAACTTTCGGGTTGTGATTCACATCACTTCCACCACCGCCGAACCACCTCCACGACGCCACCATCACCGCCATTCGTCCGCCACAAGATCAGCCACCATCGTGCCTAGTTCGTGTTCCAATCATTCATCGTCTCGTTCAATCCGTAAGTCCATTATTACTCTATCATAT
This sequence comes from Perilla frutescens, assembly GCA_026008535.1. Lineage (NCBI taxonomy): Eukaryota > Viridiplantae > Streptophyta > Magnoliopsida > Lamiales > Lamiaceae > Perilla > Perilla frutescens. The sequence continues at coordinate 47,747,171 of BRKX01000014.1, forward strand.
CCTATCTACCCTAGCCCTTCTAAACCTAATCATCACCATCGAAATTCCTTCATTATTACCGTCCAATCCATCGTCCAAAACAGCCCCATAATCCTTTGGATATTGTGTTATTTCGTGTGTCATAGTTTAGGTGTCTTAATTGTCTAGTTTAGTCGTTATTTTGTGTCGGATTGATCCCTTCATTAAGTTGACGTGTTTCGTATCCAGAAGTCTTCCGCTACGTCTTTAGATTCGCCCTAGATTATTTGTCCGGGTCGTATCATAAATTTGGCATCAGAGCCACGTCAGCTCTGCTGGTCGTGGTTCAATCCGACGTGTCATTTTTATCCTACGTGTCGTCTTACGTGTCTTCTTTATTTTTTATTTTATCGAGTTGTAATAGCATAGCTATCAATTAAAAAAAAAAGAGCATCGACAAAAAAAAAGAGAGAAAAAAAGCCGTCGAAAAAAAAAAAGAAAAAAAAATCGGATAAAAAAAAAAAGAAAAAAAAAATCCGAAAATTAAAAAAAAAAAGAGGTATATTCATTGTTTCCTTTTGTGTTTCTTTAATTTTGGTACCTTCCTTTTTAGTACTAAATCATAGTTGGTAATTTCCTAGTGAGTCTTTTCTTATTTTTGGTAGTTTCCTTCTAGTTTTATTTTATTTTTGGAACTTTCCTTCTAAGTTCTATTTTAATTTTGGCAGTTTCCTTTTAGGATAATTCCTTAGTTGGTAACTTCCTTTAGAGTCTTATTTTATTTTTGGAACTTTCCTTCCAAGTTTTTATTTTATTTTGGTAGTTTCCTTTTGAGTTGTAATTTATTTTTGGTTATTTCTTTTTATAGTCTAGTTCAATTAGGATATTTAGATTGTGTCACAATTGTGTAACACTTTCCAAATTACCTAATCCCTTTTTCCTTTTCCTCTCTAATTCTTACCTTCCTGATGTGACCCGGACTAATAATCCAAGACATGAGAAATACGCAAGCGGAAGACTTAAGAATCGAACAACGTCAGCGAGAAAGGAAGGAACAATCCGACTTAAAACGATAGGAATTTTGGACTCGAATTGAGATAGAACTTACTAGGATGATTTGTGGAAGATAGGAGGCGGACGAATAGTGTCTTGTGGATAAAGGTAGTGGCGTCGAGATGTAGATGATAGGTAGAATGGATTGGAACTTCAGCTGAACCCCGGCTTCAAGAGACGAAACGCAGCTACTTCGATCTTCTCCGATTTGTTAGCAATTCTCCCAAGTACTCGATTGTACCCTGAAGAACTTGAATAAGACTATTGAATTGCTAGATCAATAGAATTGTATTTGATCAACCAAAGGATCGATAAATGTGATCAACCAAAGGATCGGTGAGACAATTGAGAAATTAACTCTTTATTTCATGCAACGTCTGATTTATGAATGTCACAGGGTGCTCCTATTTATAGGAGACATTATGGACGAAATTAAACCCTAATTAACTAGATAAACATTGAAAAATACTAATCCTAATCAATCTAGGATAAAATCAAAAGATACCAAAAATAAGATAACAAAAATCTATCTAAATCTAACTAGATAAGGATAAATCCCATAATGGATTTGGGCTTGTATTCTCGCCTATTTGGACTTAATTAATCACAACAATGGGCTGAATTAAGTGATTAAATTCGTGGCCCATGACATAATTAATCTTGCCACCTTTGCATGAAAAACAGCATCTCTCGATTTCCCATGCAAACGCGTATAACTTTTCATGCACACGTCCAAATGGCTTCGTTCTTCTTCTCACGTCTTCATGCTTCCTTCTTCATCATCAAATGATAGCATGTTGACCAATCTCGGGCTGAATATTTGATCTTCATGGGCTGCCCAAAATATCTGAATATTTTCATGTACTTGTGTTCTTCAAATCTTGATCTCCAATCTTTAATCTTGAACAACATGATTATCTTTGAAGCTCTTAATGACATTCTTGGATTTGATTCTTTTATGCTTTTCGGGTTCGTATCATTCCCCTCCTCTTGAAAAGAATTCGTCCTCGAATTCAAATCTCCAGGATCAAAGATGAACACGAAATGAACATCAATCTCTTTTTGCACAAGATCAATAACATGGGGCACATCTTTAGCAACCTGTAAAATAAAGATATCACAAGAAAATGGTTGACAAATGATGTTAGAATTCGACTGCGTATCCATGCTAGCTTGATCGAGCTCCATATGATCTACGATCATTTCCTCATGGATGTCGGTTTCCTCTTCAAAACAAAGCTGCATCTCCATCAATTTCTCAACTACTTCAACTTCCTCAACGGCGGCAATAATCTCTATTTCTTCTTCCTCGACTTTTCCAACAACTTCACAAGTAGCAACATCTATCAATTCATCAATAGGTGCATCAACTGAAATTGTTACCTCAAAAGTAGAATCTTCTTTGATGGCAACGATCTCAGATGGTAACTCAACGTAGATCTCCTCTTGAATGTCACTGGCTTGGTTTGGCATATCCATGACCAGCTGGACTGGTGATGCAGGTCGTGTAGGTGGTACATAGGTACGTAGAAACTCCTCGAATGACTCAGGTTCGCTCCAACGAAACGGGACTGTTTGGCGATGAGCTCTAGGTGACAACTCTACATTTGACTCTACTTGAACCACTTCATTTTGCAGACTCTCCAACCACTTCTCTGTCTCAATGGCATATTGCACCATGTCTTTCAACTTGTCGATGTGATACAATGCTACCTTTTCTCAGATTTTCCTTCGTAGACCAGCTAGGAATCTATCCATGGTATCTTCTAGATACTCCTCTATATCAGCTCGTCTCATGGCTTCAATCATTTTGTAGTAGTAGTCATTTACACTTCGATCTCTTTGCCTAAGCTTGTATAGCTTTTCCTCCAACTCCCATTGGTAGTGGTCTTGATACGACCCGGACTATGCTAGGACGAATCTTGAGAACGTAGCGGAAGATTAAGGATACGAAACACGTCAGCGAATGAAGGGTTTCAATCCGACTCGATAAACAATGGAAAAATAGACAATCTAGATAACTAAAATACCTAGAAAAATGACACAAACTATATGATGTGACCCGGACAATGTATCCAAGACACGAATGAATACGCAGGCGGAAGACTTTATGGACTCGAACAACGTCAGCTAAAGAAGGATTCAAACCGACTCGAAATAAACGGTAAAACTTACTAGAATTACGTAGACACGAACTAGGACTCGATTGGAACACGTAAGATGGCTCGAGGGTGGCTGGAATACGGCGGTGTGGACGGCGGATGGCGGTGGAGTGTTGGTGACGGCGGCGGTGGTTTGGTAGAAGGATAGGACAGATCGGTGAACCCGTGTTGAATCAACCCGAACGCACTCGTCTAGCTTCTCCGGATAGCAATTCTCCCAAGTACTTAATTATACCCTGAAGAACTTAAATAAGACTATTGAAGTGCTAAAACAATAGAATTGTAGATAAAAGTTTGATCAACCGAAGGATCGTGAGACAGATTGAGAATAACTCTTTATTTCTTGCAAATTGTCTGAATTATGAATGTCACAGGGTGCTCCTATTTATAGGAGAGATTATGAACGAAAATTAACCCTAATTAACTAGATAAACATCAAAAAATACTAATCCTAATCAATCTAGGATAAAATCAAAAGATACCAAAAATAAGATAACAAAAATCTATCTAAATCTAACTAGATAAGGATAAATCCCACAATGGATTTGGGCCTGTATTTCCACACCATCTTGGACCTTAGAACTCGATCATGGGCTAAATTAACATGAATAATTTCGTGGCCCATGGTACAATTAATATTACCACCTTTGCATGAAAAACAGCATCTCCCGATTTCCCATGCAAACGCGTATAACTTTTCATGCACACGTCCAAATGGCGTGATTCTTCTTCTCACGTCTTCATGATACCTTCTTCATCATCAATAGATAGCATGGTGATCCATCTTGGGCTGCCCTTGACTTCATCTTCATGCATTTCGAATTTGCGACGAATAGAAGCTTGTAAATAAGCTTGTAACTTCTTAGCTCGCAAACGCGTCATTGGACCTTTAAACTGCAGCTCCGGATCATTTTCTTCATTGCCTTGTATGACCTCATCACTATATAACACAAATCCAAAGGTTTATGGGCTGGAAAGGAACGTGTATAGGGGCTGGAATTATGGAGGTTTTCGTGTGTGATGGCTTGTGAAGAATGGCTTGGAGAAGGTAGGATATGATAGAGTACGATTGAACTTACGGTATGAACGATACGGTGTAGAACTTGAACTCGAACACGGGCTGAATTGAGGCGTGCATCAATGGAGTATGGATGGCGTCAAATGGTGTTGATGGATGATGATTCGTTGATGTGAATCACAACCCGATAGCCTCCTTGAATCTCGAACGTACCCAAGGATGAAATCTCCAAGTTGATCTTCGGATAGTGAATACCGGTTAATCCCTCAAGTGGATTAAGCAATACCCTTGAATAAGACTTAAAGTTGCTAGCTCCAAGAATATGAATTTTAAATCAAAACTCACAAAGATTTAAAAGGGGGTTGAGACAATATTGAAAGCAAAGCTTAATAATTCAAATAAAGTCTAAAATATCAATGTGACATGGTTCCGCTATTTATAGGACATAAGGGAACGAAATTATGCATCAAAAAGGCTTAAAAAATTGATCCAAAAGGGATCTCTAACTATACTAGGAAGTTCCCTAAACTAGAATTCTATTCAAGGTAGGAAATTGCCTTAAATACAATTCTAGTCAACCTTGACTATAATATGGATGAAAATTACACTAATAAATAAATAAAAATCTGATCTAATTAATTAAATACCATAGTCTAATTAAATACTATAGTCTTATTTAATCAATCCCTTAATTAAATAACTAAGGGGGACGAAAACTCCATGCAACTTGTCTATGCAATGTGAATCTGCCATGCATGCACAACTTGATGAGTTCTATCTTCATGCATTGTTCTTCAAATCTTGATCTCCAATCTTTGATTATTAACAAAGTAGCAATCTTTGGGATGCTCTCAATTCCTTTGTCATCTTTGAACTTCTTACATACAAATACTTGGAAAAATCCTTGCAATTGTATTGCTCGAAATCGTGTAAATGGACCACGTATTTGCAGCTCCGGATTAAGTTCTTCAAGGCTTTTCGTGGCTTCATCAGGTCTGGAATGAAGCGTTTCCGCATCAAATCTTTCAACTCACGCCATGTGTCGATAGGTGGAAGGTGATCTCGGTGGCATCGATTTTGCTGGAATTCCCACCATGTTGCTGCGTAGTCTTTAAACTCCAATGTGGCTAATTGCACCTTCTTTGGCTCGGGGAAATAGTGATACTTAAAAATCTTATCAACTCTGCGTTCCCAATTTAGGTACACTTCTGGATCGTATAGACCCTCAAACTCTGGGATGGTTATCTTGTTGCGATGTAGACCATCGGCATCTCTGAATCGATTCGGGCGGGCTCGAACTGGATCCATCTAACTTGATGATGTGGGGCTGTTGTATGGATGGTGTAGGTAAACCTGCTGTTTTGGTGTTTGTAGACCACGGGTGTACGGATGTATGGGTGTATGGGTGTATGGAGTATGTGGTGTATATGGTGAACCGGGTGTAGGTATGAAAGATATAAAAATTTCAAACCTAGAGGGTGTATGGATATATGGACCGCAAAATTCGAAGCCTAGATAGAGTGGGAATCGAATTTTAGGTGGATAGGAATGGAAGATCTTGATTAGATATGGATGAGGATGGAAGATATCTAAACAAGGTAGGAAATCTAGTGGATAAGGTAGAATATTTTTGGATAAGTTTGACCAAGTGTGAACACAATCTAACAAATCCCAAAATATCTATCTAAGATGGATTCAAGCCTATCTAAAACAATAAAATCGAATTTAACAAGAAAATAAATCTGAATTTTCGTTTTTTTTTTTTTTTTTTTTTTTTTCGGCGACTTTTTTTTTTAGCCGATGTCTTTTGCTCTCTTTTGTTTTTCAATGAATAACAATCAGATTACAATAGACTCAAAATAATACGAAAGTTAAATGACACGTATGACAGATAAATGACACGTAGGATTGAACCACGACCAGCAGAGTTGACGTGGCTCTGATGCCAAATTTATGATGTGACCCGGACTAATAATCCAAGACACGAGAAATACGCAAGCGGAAGACTTAAGAATCGAACAACGTCAGCGAGAAAGGAAGGAACAATCCGACTTAAAACGATAGGAATTTTGGACTCGAATTGAGATAGAACTTACTAGGATGATTTGTGGAAGATAGGAGGCAGACGAATAGTGTCTTGTGGATAAAGGTAGTGGTGTCGAGATGTAGATGAGAGGTAGAATGGATTGGAACTTCAGCTGAACCCCGGCTTCAAGAGACGAAACGCAGCTACTTCGATCTTCTCCGATTTGTTAGCAATTCTCCCAAGTACTCGATTGTACCCTGAAGAACTTGAATAAGACTATTGAATTGCTAGATCAATAGAATTGTATTTGATCAACCAAAAGATCGATAAATGTGATCAACCAAAGGATCGGTGAGACAATTGAGAAATTAACTCTTTATTTCATGCAACGTCTGATTTATGAATGTCACAGGGTGCTCCTATTTATAGGAGACATTATGGACGAAATTAAACCCTAATTAACTAGATAAACATTGAAAAATACTAATCCTAATCAATCTAGGATAAAATCAAAAGATACCAAAAATAAGATAACAAAAATCTATCTAAATCTAACTAGATAAGGATAAATCCCATAATGGATTTGGGCTTGTATTCTCGCCTATTTGGACTTAATTAATCACAACAATGGGCTGAATTAAGTGATTAAATTCGTGGCCCATGACATAATTAATCTTGCCACCTTTGCATGAAAAACAGCATCTCTCGATTTCCCATGCAAACGCGTATAACTTTTCATGCACACGTCCAAATGGCTTCGTTCTTCTTCTCACGTCTTCATGCTTCCTTCTTCATCATCAAATGATAGCATGTTGACCAATCTCGGGCTGAATATTTGATCTTCATGGGCTGCCCAAAATATCTGAATATTTTCATGTACTTGTGTTCTTCAAATCTTGATCTCCAATCTTTAATCTTGAACAACATGATTATCTTTGAAGCTCTTAATGACATTCTTGGATTTGATTCTTTTATGCTTTTCGGGTTCGTATCACTTCCATACATTTGGATTTATTTTTGGATCTTCTTGATACGACCCGAACTCTAGGAACGAACACACATCGACACACGTAAGTTTTTGTGTCTACGATGACTCAAATAATCAAAGTAAAATAAGCGGAATAATATTGGAACAAACTAGACGACTAAGACTCAACTAAAATACCTAGACAATGACACACAAAATAACACAAATCCAACAAATATGGGGCTGTTTTGGACGGCAATGATGATGGCAAGGTTGATGGATTTTTGAAGGTATTGATTGGGTTTAGAATGGCTAGAGTAGATAGGATATGATAGAGTTATGTTGGACTTACGGATTGAACGAGATGAACACGATCTTAGACACGAACGGTGGATGAATCTTGAAACGGACGACGGGGTGTTGATGGTGGCGTCGTGAAGGCTGGACGGCGGTGGTGATAGTGTTGTGAATTACAACCCGAAAGTTGCCTTGAATCTCGAACGTACACAAGGCCAAATTCTTTAAGTTGATCTTCAAGTAGCGAGTTTCCGACGATCCCTCGAACGTGGACGGCGAATTCCCTTTGTAAAACTTAGAGGTGCTAAATCTAAGAGTATGAATTTAATTATCTAAACTCACAAAAGATTAAACGGGGAGAGACGATATTGAAAGCAAAGGCTTAATGATCAAATATAGTCTAAAGTAACAATGAGACATGGATCCACTATTTATAATAGTTGGATCGAATTCCTAAGGCTAAGGGACGAAAATTATAGTCCAATTTAGACTAGAATTGGACTTTGACTACTTCCTAAACTAGAATTCTATTTAAGGTAGATTTTGTAGATCTTGCCTTATCTAAAAATCTAGTCAAAATTCTATCTAAAAATAACCGAAAATCTTAACTAAAAATCTGCCAAAAATTCGTCCATAATATAATAAATAAAATACTATAGACTAATAAATCAATCCCCTTAATTGGATCATCAAGGGCCGATTATTTTGGGCTTTTCCACCATACATGCTTAACTTGGGCTGAATAGCAAGTATACACATCAAGCCCAACAAAAGCACACTTGCACGCCTTCTTCATGTATTGCACTCCATATCTTGATCTCCATCTTCCAATGTCAACAAGGTCATCATCTTCAAGCTTCCTTGTACGCCGTCTTCTTCTTCAAGCTTCTTGCGAATTGTAGCTTGCAAATAATCTTACAACTTCTTAGCTCTTAATCTTGTGACGGGTCCTTTGAATTGAAGCTCTTCATTGACTTCCTCATTGCTATGGATGTCCTCATCATTCCCCCCCTGCTGAAAAGAATTCGTCCTCGAATTTGACTCCTCATCATGGTCGAATTCATCTGCAACAAAAGGAGATAAATCAGCAACATTAAACGTAGAAGAACACTTATACTCACCAGGTAGATCAATGCGGTATGCATTATCATTAACACGGCTTAGAACAGTAAAGGGACCATCTCCACGGGGCGACAACTTGGACTTCCTCAAGTTCGGAAATCGGCCAGGGCTAAGGTGTACCCAAACACGATCTCCGGGCTGGAATATCACACGCTTGCGCCTCGTGTTGCGTGCGGCGGCTATCCTTGAGCCTTGGTGCTCAATCCGGGCACGTACCTTCTCATGCATCTCTTGAATAAAATCAGCTCTTTTCATACCTTTAACACTTGTTAGATGCTCAACAGGTAAAGGTAACAAATCATTAGGAGTTAACGGATTAAATCCATAAACAACCTCAAAAGGAGACATGTTAGTAGAAGAATGCACAACACGATTATAAGCAAATTCAGCATAAGGTAAACATTCTTCCCATGACTTCAAATTATTCTTAATTAGAGACCTAAGTAAAGCTCCTAAAGTGCGATTCACAACCTCAGTTTGACCATCGGCTTGTGGATGACATGCAGTAGAAAACAATAACTTAGTACCTAATTTTCCCCACAAAACACGCCAGAAATGTCCTAAAAACTTAGAATCCCTATCACTAACAATAGTACGAGGAATTCCATGCAATCTAACAACATGCACAAAGAACAAGTTGGCAACATGTATAGCATCATCAGTTTTCCTACATGCAATGAAATGAGCCATTTTGGAAAACCTATCAACTACAACAAACACAGAATCCTTACTCGACCTAGACCTAGGCAATCCTAAGATGAAATCCATAGAAATATCAATCCAAGGAGAAGAGGGGGCGGGTAGGGGCGAATAAAGACCGAATGGGTGTGAAGTGGATTTAGCTTGACGACAAGTAATGATACAACCCGAACTCTAGGAACGAACACACGTCGACACACGTAAGTTTTTGTGTCTACGATGACTCAAATAATCAAAGTAAAATAAGCGGAATAATATTGGAACAAACTAGACGACTAAGACTCAACTAAAATACATAGACAATGACACACAAAATAACACAAATCCAACAAATATGGGGCTGTTTTGGACGGCAATGATGATGGCAAGGTTGATGGATTTTCGAAGGTATTGATTGGGTTTAGAATGGCTAGAGTAGATAGGATATGATAGAGTTATGTTGGACTTACGGATTGAACGAGATGAACACGATCTTAGACACGAACGGTGGATGAATCTTGAAACGGACGACGGGGTGTTGATGGTGGCATCGTGAAGGCTGGACGGCGGTGGTGATAGTGTTGTGAATTACAACCCGAAAGTTGCCTTGAATCTCGAACGTACACAAGGCCAAATTCTTTAAGTTGATCTTCAAGTAGCGAGTTTCCGACGATCCCTCGAACGTGGACGGCGAATTCCCTTTGTAAAACTTAGAGGTGCTAAATCTAAGAGTATGAATTTAATTATCTAAACTCACAAAAGATTAAACGGGGAGAGACGATATTGAAAGCAAAGGCTTAATGATCAAATATAGTCTAAAGTAACAATGAGACATGGATCCACTATTTATAATAGTTGGATCGAATTCCTAAGGCTAAGGGACGAAAATTATAGTCCAATTTAGACTAGAATTGGACTTTGACTACTTCCTAAACTAGAATTCTATTTAAGGTAGATTTTGTAGATCTTGCCTTATCTAAAAATCTAGTCAAAATTCTATCTAAAAATAACCGAAAATCTTAACTAAAAATCTGCCAAAAATTCGTCCATAATATAATAAATAAAATACTATAGACTAATAAATCAATCCCCTTAATTGGATCATCAAGGGCCGATTATTTTGGGCTTTTCCACCATACATGCTTAACTTGGGCTGAATAGCAAGTATACACATCAAGCCCAACAAAAGCACACTTGCACGCCTTCTTCATGTATTGCACTCCATATCTTGATCTCCATCTTCCAATGTCAACAAGGTCATCATCTTCAAGCTTCCTTGTACGCCGTCTTCTTCTTCAAGCTTCTTGCGAATTGTAGCTTGCAAATAATCTTACAACTTCTTAGCTCTTAATCTTGTGACGGGTCCTTTGAATTGAAGCTCTTCATTGACTTCCTCATTGCTATGGATGTCCTCATCATTCCCCCCCTGCTGAAAAGAATTCGTCCTCGAATTTGACTCCTCATCATGGTCGAATTCATCTGCAACAAAAGGAGATAAATCAGCAACATTAAACGTAGAAGAACACTTATACTCACCAGGTAGATCAATGCGGTATGCATTATCATTAACACGGCTTAGAACAGTAAAGGGACCATCTCCACGGGGCGACAACTTGGACTTCCTCAAGTTCGGAAATCGGCCAGGGCTAAGGTGTACCCAAACACGATCTCCGGGCTGGAATATCACACGCTTGCGCCTCGTGTTGCGTGCGGCGGCTATCCTTGAGCCTTGGTGCTCAATCCGGGCACGTACCTTCTCATGCATCTCTTGAATAAAATCAGCTCTTTTCATACCTTTAACACTTGTTAGATGCTCAACAGGTAAAGGTAACAAATCATTAGGAGTTAACGGATTAAATCCATAAACAACCTCAAAAGGAGACATGTTAGTAGAAGAATGCACAACACGATTATAAGCAAATTCAGCATAAGGTAAACATTCTTCCCATGACTTCAAATTATTCTTAATTAGAGACCTAAGTAAAGCTCCTAAAGTGCGATTCACAACCTCAGTTTGACCATCGGCTTGTGGATGACATGCAGTAGAAAACAATAACTTAGTACCTAATTTTCCCCACAAAACACGCCAGAAATGTCCTAAAAACTTAGAATCCCTATCACTAACAATAGTACGAGGAATTCCATGCAATCTAACAACATGCACAAAGAACAAGTTGGCAACATGTATAGCATCATCAGTTTTCCTACATGCAATGAAATGAGCCATTTTGGAAAACCTATCAACTACAACAAACACAGAATCCTTACTCGACCTAGACCTAGGCAATCCTAAGATGAAATCCATAGAAATATCAATCCAAGGAGAAGAGGGGGCGGGTAGGGGCGAATAAAGACCGAATGGGTGTGAAGTGGATTTAGCTTGACGACAAGTAATGATACAACCCGAACTCTAGGAACGAACACACGTCGACACACGTAAGTTTTTGTGTCTACGATGACTCAAATAATCAAAGTAAAATAAGCGGAATAATATTGGAACAAACTAGACGACTAAGACTCAACTAAAATACCTAGACAATGACACACAAAATAACACAAATCCAACAAATATGGGGCTGTTTTGGACGGCAATGATGATGGCAAGGTTGATGGATTTTCGAAGGTATTGATTGGGTTTAGAATGGCTAGAGTAGATAGGATATGATAGAGTTATGTTGGACTTACGGATTGAACGAGATGAACACAATCTTAGACACGAACGGTGGATGAATCTTGAAACGGACGACGGGGTGTTGATGGTGGCATCGTGAAGGCTGGACGGCGGTGGTGATAGTGTTGTGAATTACAACCCGAAAGTTGCCTTGAATCTCGAACGTACACAAGGCCAAATTCTTTAAGTTGATCTTCAAGTAGCGAGTTTCCGACGATCCCTCGAACGTGGACGGCGAATTCCCTTTGTAAAACTTAGAGGTGCTAAATCTAAGAGTATGAATTTAATTATCTAAACTCACAAAAGATTAAACGGGGAGAGACGATATTGAAAGCAAAGGCTTAATGATCAAATATAGTCTAAAGTAACAATGAGACATGGATCCACTATTTATAATAGTTGGATCGAATTCCTAAGGCTAAGGGACGAAAATTATAGTCCAATTTAGACTAGAATTGGACTTTGACTACTTCCTAAACTAGAATTCTATTTAAGGTAGATTTTGTAGATCTTGCCTTATCTAAAAATCTAGTCAAAATTCTATCTAAAAATAACCGAAAATCTTAACTAAAAATCTGCCAAAAATTCGTCCATAATATAATAAATAAAATACTATAGACTAATAAATCAATCCCCTTAATTGGATCATCAAGGGCCGATTATTTTGGGCTTTTCCACCATACATGCTTAACTTGGGCTGAATAGCAAGTATACACATCAAGCCCAACAAAAGCACACTTGCACGCCTTCTTCATGTATTGCACTCCATATCTTGATCTCCATCTTCCAATGTCAACAAGGTCATCATCTTCAAGCTTCCTTGTACGCCGTCTTCTTCTTCAAGCTTCTTGCGAATTGTAGCTTGCAAATAATCTTGCAACTTCTTAGCTCTTAATCTTGTGACGGGTCCTTTGAATTGAAGCTCTTCATTGACTTCCTCATTGCTATGGATGTCCTCATCAAGTAATGCAATGACTACACACATTCTCTACATCCTTACGCATATGCGGCCAAAAGAAGTGTTCATGCAGCAAGTTCAATGTCTTATGCACACCAAAGTGACCCATTAAACCTCCCGCATGCGATTCTAACACTAATAACTCACGCATAGAACAGGTAGGGATGCATAATTTCGACTCTTTGAACAAGAAACCATCATGCACATAATAACCATCATAGGACCTAGATTTCGAGCTACATGAAGCAAAGATGGGGCTGAAATAGGCGTCCTCAACATACAGTGCTTTAATAGACTCAAAACCAAGTATCTTAGCATGCATTAAGTTCAAAAGAGCGTACCTTCTTGATAGGGCGTTGGCGACCACGTTTTCCTCGCCTTTCTTGTACTTGATAACATACGGAAAGGATTCGATGAACTCGACCCATCTCGCATGTCTTTTGTTCAGATTGTTTTGCCCTTTCAAATGCTTCAAGCTTTCATGATCCGTGTGGATGACGAACTCCTTAGGCCAGAGATAATGCTGCCATGTGTCCAACGCACGCTTCAAAGCGTAGAGCTCTTTATCGTACGTGGAGTACCTAAGGGAGGCGCCATTTAACTTCTCACTGAAGTATGCCACGGGACGTTTTTCCTGCATCAAAACAGCACCAATACCTATCCCGGAGGCATCACATTCGATCTCAAAAGTTTTGGAAAAATCAGGTAAACACAAAACAGGAGCAGAACATAACAATGACTTCAAAGTATTAAAAGCATGCTCTTGTTGTTTACCCCACTCAAATTTCCGATCCTTCTTACTTAGCTCAGTAAGAGGGGCGGCTATACTGGAGAAATCCCGTACAAAATGACGGTAAAACCCAGCTAGACCATGGAATGATCGAACCTCAGAGGCGTTTTTCGGGGTTGGCCATTCCTCAATCGCTTTGATTTTGGAACGGTCTACCTCAATACCTCGTGAACTAACGACAAAGCCTAAAAATACGACTTCATCCATGCAAAAAGAACATTTAGACAAGTTTCCATACAACTTAGCATCACGCAGAAGACAGAAAACACGCCTAAGATGATCTAAGTGCGCCTGTGCATTGTGACTGTAAATCAAAATATCATCAAAGTAGACAACAACAAATTTACCAATCACATCACGCAAAATATGATTCATTAACCTCATAAACGTGCTCGGTGCATTAGTGAGGCCAAAAGGCATAACTAACCACTCATATAAACCATGCTTTGTTTTAAACGCAGTTTTCCATTCATCCCCTTCATGCATTCTAACTTGAAAATAACCAGATCTCAAATCTATCTTAGAAAACACATGAGAACCACTTAATTCATCTAGCATATCATCAAGTCTAGGGATAGGAAATCTGTACTTAACTGTTATTTTATTGATGGCGCGGCAATCCATGCACATTCTCCATTCATTGTTCTTCTTGGGCACTAGAATGACTGGAACTGCACAAGGGCTCATCGACTCTCGGATTTGCTTCTTCTCTAGCAACTCCTTAACTTGGCGATCGATCTCCTTCGTCTCTTCAGGGGACGTGCGGTACGCCGGTCGGTTGGGTAAGACTGCGCCGGGTACGAATTCGATCTGGTGCTCGATCCCACGAACTGGAGGTAATCCACTTGGAATCTCATCCGGGAACACATCCGCGAACTCCTCCATAAGTGGCTGCACATCACAAGGTAAAGAAACACCATTAGTAGCACTGTCCTTATAAGATAAAAGAACGAAAGGTAAACCTGCTTTTAGTGCTTTCTCTACGCCTTTAACTGAGATGAACAGGGATCGATTCTTCTCTTTGCTTGGGTCTGATCCGGTGGCTTTTCCACGAGCTAAGACATCATTAGGAGGTGTCTTAGGGCTGCATTGGTCGAACTTGGTGTTGTGTTCGGCTGAGAGGTGGCGGCCGAACTGGTTCGGGCTGCGGCTGCGGCTTGTTTTGCCCGTTCTTGCTTGAATCTCTCTTGCATCCTATCTTGATCCTCTGCAACGGCTTTAGGAGTGAGTGGCTTGAGTACAGTGGTTCGACCATCTCGAGTAATCGAGTAGGTGTTGGCTAACCCATCGTGAACTGCTTTTCTGTCGAACTGCCACGGTCTTCCTAAAAGTATATGGGCTGCTTCCATGGGAATAACATCACAAAGAACAGTGTCAGAATAGCGACCTTTAGTAAAGGAAACGTGTACCTGACCTGTAACTCTGATGGATCCGCGATCTGTGAGCCACTGCAACTTGTACGGTTTTGGATGCTTTGTTGTGGTGAGGGCGAGTTTATCAACGGCATACTGACTGATTGCGTTGATTACACTTCCACTGTCGATGATCATGGCACAAGTCTGATCTTTGATGGCAACTCGAGTGTAGAAGATGTTCTCTCTTTGCGATTGCTCTTCGTCTTCACGGTTGATGTTCAGACTGCGAATAGAAACCAAGCTGACATGAGGTAGCTCGACTTCATCATCATCTGGCTCGACTCCAGGGACCTTGACTGCTTCAGGGGCGGCGTCTTGGGTCTCCTCTTCATCTTCACTGGCTGATTCAAGTCCATTCTGTTCATTGAGGAACAGAACACGCCGGTTTGGACACTGGTTCTGAAAATGACCCCAACCTTGGCATTTATGACACTGAATGTCACGGGCTCGACTAGGGGCTGCATTCGGTGCTGAATTAGGTTGATTGGGCCGTTGGAAAGGTGGCCTGGGCGTAGACTCGGGTCTACGGCTTGCTTGCGGTGTAGAACGATCAAAACGGCGTTCCGGAGGGCCGGATTGACCTCGGGGTCGTGTGGAATCGGTAGAAGGAGTAGAAGGTGATGTGGAAGGTGTACCTTTACTCCAAGATGATCGAGTAGGGGCTGCACTTTGACTGGATCGACGGCGGCCTTCTCGCAACTGCTTTTCCACAATTGATGCGTATTGCACCATTCTCTCTATGCTTGTGAATTCTTTGAGCTCTACTTCACAGGCAATGTCTGGATTCATACCTTCAATGTACCGAATGATGGTAGCATTTAAGGTCTCCTCTTTTCCGACTCGATTCAGGGCAGTTTCGAGCTCTTTATGGTACTCTTCGATCGATCTAGCTCCTTGCTTGATCCGGTTGAGCTTCTTCTCAAGCTCTCTTTCATAGTGGACTGGAATGAAGCGTCCACGCAAGAATCCTTTCATTTCCTCCCAATTGTCAATGGGTGGATTTCTGTTTCTTCGTCTTCTCTCTTGCTGCATTTCCCACCAAGTGGCTGCGTAGCCTTTAAACTCCAAACATGCTAGCTGCACCTTTTTAGCTTCTGAAAAATCATAGCATGCGAAAATCTTCTCTACCTTACGTTCCCAATCAAGATAGATATCGGGATCGTGAAGGCCTTCAAATTCTGGAATGCTCGTCTTGATGTTGTGGAGCATTCGATCTTCTTTATAGTCATCTCGACTATGACCTCGTCTCGGGCGACGTCCTCGATCAAATTCTTCAGTATTCTCATCAAAGTACTCCTCTTCAGGCTCGTTGTGATGCTCTAGGCGTTGGTTTCCTCGAATGGGTGGAGGAAAGACAGGTGTCGTTTTAGTGCGTTCAAGGGCATGCACTAAATTGTCTATCTTGTTGGAGAGAGCCTGGTGTTGTCTTTGAACATGCTTAGACAACGCTTCAAAATGGTACTTGGGATCCCACGGTGCGGGTGGATCCGAGTATGACTCCATGGGTGCTTTGGAAGGGTCTTTGGACAGGTCCAAAGGTGGTGAAGTCGAATGGTGATGTGACCCGGACAACTAATCCAAGACACGAAGAACGCAGGCGGAAGACTTTTGAAGGACTCGAACTACGTCAGCTAAAGAAGGGTAGAATCCGACAGGAATTAAATGACAAAACTTACTAGAATTAAACGACACGAACGGGACTCGATGTGGAATACGGGGACAACTTCGATGGTGGCTTGGAGTGGCGGCGGACGGCGGTGTGGATGGCGGTGGTCGTCGTGAGGTGTTGGCGGCGGTGGTGAAAAGGTAGAAGGATAATCAGGATCGGCGAACCCGTGTTGAATAACCCGAACGCGCACGTCTAGCTTCTCCGGATAGCAATTCTCCCAAGTACTTGAACGCACCCTGAAGAACTTGAATAGGACTATTGAGTTGCTAAAACAATAGAACTTTGAAGATAAAATTTCGATCAACAAAAGATCTTGAGACAGATTGAGAAATAACTCTTGAATTCTTGCAATTGTCTGCATTATGAATGTCACAGGGTGCTCCTATTTATAGGAGAGATTATGAACGAAAATTAACCCTAATTAACTAGATAAACATCAAAAAAATACTAATCCTAATCAATCTAGGATAAAATCAAAAGATACCAAAAATAAGATAACAAAAATCTATCTAAATCTAACTAGATAAGGATAAATCCCACAATGGATTTGGGCCTGTATTTCCACACCATCTTGGACCTTAGAACTCGATCATGGGCTAAATTAACATGAATAATTTCGTGGCCCATGGTACAATTAATATTACCACCTTTGCATGAAAAACAGCATCTCCCGATTTCCCATGCAAACGCGTATAACTTTTCATACACACGTCCAAATGGCGTGATTCTTCTTCTCACGTCTTCATGATACCTTCTTCATCATCAATAGATAGCATGGTGATCCATCTTGGGCTGCCCTTGACTTCATCTTCATGCATTTCGAATTTGCGACGAATAGAAGCTTGTAAATAAGCTTGTAACTTCTTAGCTCGCAAACGCGTCATTGGACCTTTAAACTGCAGCTCCGGATCATTTTCTTCATTGCCTTGTATAACCTCATCATTCCCCCCCTGCTGAAAAGAATTCGTCCTCGAATTCACAGGCTCATCATCATCGAACTCATCATCTGCAGAAAAGGGAGATAAGTCAGCAACATTAAATGTAGATGAACACTTATACTCACCGGGTAAATCAATGCGATATGCATTGTCATTGACTCGACTCAGCACGGTGAATGGTCCATCTCCTCTAGGCATCAATTTCGATTTTCTCAAGTTGGGAAATCGTCCAGGACTCAGATGAATCCAAACGCGATCTCCAGGCTGGAAAATCACTTGCTTGCGCCGTTTATTCTTTTGAACAGCATTACGTGCGCCAACGGCTTCAATACGCGCACGTATTTTCTCATGCATCTCCTTAACTTGTTCCGCTTTTCTTGTACCTTTAACACTTGTTAGATGCTCAACAGGTAAAGGCAACAGATCATTAGGCGTTAGCGGATTAAAACCATAAACAACTTCAAACGGAGACATATTGGTAGATGAATGCACAACGCGATTATAAGCAAATTCAGCATATGGCAAACAATCTTCCCATGATTTCAAGTTGTTTTTAACTAAAGCTCGCAGCAAAGTACCTAAAGTGCGATTAACTACTTCAGTTTGTCCATCAGTTTGTGGATGACATGCAGTAGAAAATAACAATTTGGTACCTAATTTTCCCCAAAGTACACGCCAAAAATGTGCAAGAAACTTAGAATCCCTATCACTAACAATAGTTCTAGGTATTCCATGTAAACGCACAACATGTATAAAGAACAGATTGGCTATGTGTACTGCATCATCGGTTTTCCTACATGCAATGAAATGAGACATCTTGGAAAACCTATCAACAACCACAAAAATACTATCTCGACCAGATCTAGACCGTGGTAATCCTAATATGAAATCCATAGATAAATCAATCCACGGGGAAGACGGGGCTGGTAGAGGCGTGTATAAACCAAAAGGATGTGAAGTAGATTTCGATTTCTTGCATGTTATACATCTACTACACACATTCTCAACATCATGCTTCATACGTGGCCAAAAGAAATGCTCATGCAGCAAGTTTAACGTCTTAGACACACCAAAGTGACCCATTAAACCTCCCGCATGCGATTCAAGAACTAACAACTCACGCATAGAAGACTTAGGAATGCATAATTGTGAACCCTTAAACAAGAACCCATCATGCACGAAATAACCATCATAAGCACGAGATTTTGAGCAACAATCAGCATATATGGGTGCGAAAAACTCATCACATGAATATAACTCCTTAATTGCATTAAATCCCAACATCTTAGCATGCATAAGGTTCAAGAGAACGTACCTTCTCGACAATGCATCAGCTACAACGTTTTCGGCGCCTTTCTTGTACTTGATGACGTACGGGAAAGACTCGATAAACTCTACCCATCGTGCATGTCGCTTGTTCAGATTTTGCTGGCCTTTCAAATGCTTCAAACTCTCGTGATCCGTGTGAATCACGAACTCCTTAGGCCACAAATAGTGCTGCCACGTTTCTAAAGCTCTCTTGAGTGCGTACAGCTCCTTGTCATAGGTCGAATAACGAAGGGCTGCATCGTGGAGCTTTTCACTAAAATATGCGACTGGACGCCGTTCCTGCATCAAAACAGCACCAATCCCTTTGCCCGAGGCATCACATTCAATCTCAAAAGTTTTATTAAAGTCCGGAAGAGCAAGAACAGGCGCATTACATAAACATGATTTTAAAGTGTTAAACGCATGCTCTAGAACAGGACCCCATTCAAACTTTCGATCTTTCTTGCTTAACTCAGTAAGCGGCGCGGCTATGCTGGAGAAATCGCGCACAAAGCGACGATAAAAGCCAGCAAGGCCGTGGAAAGACCTCACATCACTCGCAGACTTAGGAGTGGGCCATTCCTCAATCGCTTTGATTTTGGAACGGTCTACTTCTATACCACGTAAACTTACAACGAAGCCTAGAAAAACGACTTCACTCATGCAAAAAGAACACTTAGACAGATTACCATATAATTTTGACTCTCTAAGAAGCTCAAAAACGTGTCTAAGGTGCTGCATATGTGTATGTGTCGTGTCACTGTAAATCAAAATGTCATCAAAATACACAACAACATACTTTCCAATCACTTCACGTAAAACATGATTCATCAGACGCATAAATGTGCTTGGTGCATTAGTGAGACCAAAAGGCATAACAAGCCATTCATACAAACCATGCTTAGTTTTAAATGCAGTTTTCCATTCATCACCTTCTTGCATACGTACTTGAAAATAGCCAGAACGCAAATCAATTTTTGAAAAAACACGCGAACCAGATAACTCATCAAGCATATCATCTAATCTAGGGATGGGAAAACGATACTTTACCGTGATTTTATTGATTGCACGGCAATCCATGCACATACGCCATTCGTTGTTCTTCTTTGGCACTAGAATCACTGGAACGGCGCACGGGCTTAAGCTTTCTCGAATTTGCTTCTTCTCCAACAGCTCTTTGACTTGTCTATCTATCTCTTTAGTCTCGTCGGGAGACGTCCTATAGGCTGGTCGGTTGGGAAGCACGGCTCCGGGGACAAAATCGATCTGATGCTCGATTCCTCGTACTGGTGGCAGTCCTCCGGGTATCTCCTCAGGAAAAACGTCCTTGAACTCATCAAGTAAGGGCTGCACATCACTATGCAAACACTCATTAGTAGCACTGCTCTTAAATGTGTGTAGAACAAGGGGCATACCTGCTTTAACGGCTTTCTGAACTCCTTTTGCTGAAATAAACAAGCTCTTCACATGGGGCTTGTTTGAACTCGACTCCAACTTCTTTTCCTCAGCTAGGGAGCTCGAATGAGGTGGTTTAGGAGGTTAGGGGCGACGGCAAGGGGCTGTCCGGGGGCTGAGGTCTCGGCCGTGGCCTTCGGGGCCCGTTTTGCGGCTGCTTGCTTCGCCTTTTCCTCTTTGAACCTCTCTTGCATGCGTTGCTGATCCGTAGCAACGTCTTTAGGTGATAATGGCCTTAGGGTGCTGATTCGGCCATCAATGTCGACGGTGTAAGTGTTCAGACGTCCATCGTGGACAACACGTCGATCATACTGCCAAGGTCTGCCTAACAACAAGTGTGCTGCATCCATAGGGATAACGTCGCACAAAACAGTGTCAGAAAACTTATGGATTGAGAATGAGACACTTACCTGGTGAACCACGCGTATCTCGCCTCTTTCTGTAAGCCACTGCAATCTGTATGGTTTTGCATGTTGTTGAACAGGTAGACCAAGCTTTTCAACGGCATATTGACTAATGGCATTGATTACACTGCCACTGTCAATAATCATAGAACACGTGTGACCTTGAATCACTGCACGGGTGTAGAAGATGTTCTCCCGTTGGTGTTCTTGTTCCTCTTCTCGAATGATGCTCAAACTCCGGATTGTGACCAAACTGAGCTGAACTTCCGGATCGACTGGATTAGGGGCTGCATCATTCTCGACTTCTTCTTCAATGTTGGCGTCGCCTATGGGCTCTTTTTCATCCTCACTGGCTGATTCGACTTCATTTGATTCCGTTAAGTATAGAATCCGCCGGTTTAGACATTGAGCTTGGAAATGGCCCCAACCTTGACACTTATGACATTGGATGTCACGAGCACGATTAGGGGCTGCATTCGGGGCTGTAACGCCTTGATTTGGCCGAGTAGGGGTCGGCCGTGGCTGGTTGGGCGGCGTAGACTCGGGTCTACGGCTTGTCTGTGGTGTAGAACGGTCGAAACGCCGTTCGGGTGGTCCGGATGGACCTCTGGGACGTGTAGAGTCATTAGAAGGAGTAGAAAGTGATGTGGAAGGTGTACCTTTATTCCAAGAGGGGCGTGCAGGGGCTGAATTGAAGTGGGATCGACGGCGACCCTCTCTTAGCTGCCTTTCCACAAGTGATGCGTACTGCACCATTCTTTCTACACTGGTGAAGTCTCTGAGCTCGACTTCACATGCAATGTCAGGGTTCATGCCTTCAATGTACCGGATGATGGTAGCATTTAAGGTCTCTTGCTTCCCGACTCGGTTCAAAAGGGTCTCCAATTCCTTGTGGTACTCTTCAATCGACCTTATACCTTGTTTGACCCGATTGAGCTTCTTCTCAAGCTCCCGTTCATAATGCATAGGTATAAATCGCCCACGCAGGAATCCCTTCATTTCTTCCCAATTGTCGATGGGAGGGTTGTGGTTTCTGCGTCTTCTTTCTTGTTGCATTTCCCACCATGAGGCTGCATAGCCTCTAAATTCTAAGCATGCGAGTTGTACCTTCTTTTGCTCTGAAAAGTTGTAGCATGCAAAGATCTTCTCTACCTTACGTTCCCAATCTAAGTAAACATCGGGATCGTGAAGGAATTCAAATTCGGGTATGCTCGTCTTGATGTTGTTGAGCCTACCATCATCATCATCATGATGATTTGCACGCCTATGGGGACCTCGGGGTCGGCCATGGCGTCCTCTGTGCCCTTGTGGTGGGTAATCAGCTTCATACCCACTGGCTGCATAGGAATCGTATCCATAATCATAGTCATCTTCAAAGGCGGGCTCTCGGGGCGGCCTTTGATCATTGTGTTGTACAGGCGGCGGCCTGTCAACATTCCTCTGCTGCTGGCGTCGGTCAGTAGGCCCCAATTGAGGCTCGGGACGCTTCTCTGCATCTCTTTGAGGCTCAGGTTGCCTCACTGCATTGATTTGAGGCTCAGATTGCTTCGTTTCGTCATCTTGAGGCTCGAGTGGCCTCTTCTCAGGATTCCCTTGGACCGTTTGGGATGTGGTCGACTGGGCTCTGAGTCTTGCAAGCTCCTCTTGCAATTCAGCTACTTGGTTGCCAAGTTCGTCTTTCAGTAGACGATTCTGTCGTTCAAAGTGTTGAACTAGAGCTTGGTATTGGAACTTGGGATCCCACTGTGGTTCGGACGAGTAGGACTGTTCGCCTGGTGTGTTCGGCGATCTAGGCTCCTCAAGGGGTGGAGTAGTTGCCCCTTTATTGTTTCCTTTCTTCATGGTACCTGCAAAACGAACAAACGTGAAGAAAAAGCAAAGTAGTACCTCACAATTCCTCACAGACGCTCGTGTATGTCACTCTTGATTTTTCCACTCGTGTTTAACTCTCAAGTATGTGTAGTGCACGTGTGGAGTGAATTATGGGGGGTGGGTTGATCGAAAAATTCAACAGCTTCTCTTGACTAGCTCCTCTGGGTCTTCTTCAAGCTCCAACGGATAAAATCAAGCCGGAAGGTTGCTAAGAGTAGAAGTAGGCGTGTGGAATGAGTATTCAATGGGTTGGTGTATGTAGACCACGGGTGTATGGGTGTACGGGTGTACGGGTGTATGGGTGTATGGGTGTATGGACTATGTGGTGTATAAGGTGAACCGGGTGTATGTATGAAAGAGATGGCAATTTCGAATCCTATAGATGATTAGGAACGAAAATTTGATGGTTTAGGATGGATAATCTTGATTAGATATGGATGGGGATGGAAAGATCTTGAATAGATATAGATTAGGATGAAATCTATCTAAACAAGGTAAGAAATCTAATGGATAAGGAAATAAGGATTTTGGATGTGTGAACACAATCTAAGAATCCCTAAATAAATGGAACAAATCTAAAAACAAGGAATTAAAAATTGAAATCAAATAAACAATCTGATTTTCGTTTTTTTTTTTTTTCGGATTTTTTTTTTTTTTTTTCGATTTTTTTTTTTTTTTTGCTGTAGGGATTTCGATCCCTTTGCTCTTTTACCTTTTTTTTTTTCAATGAATAGAAATCAGATTACAAGACTCGAAACAAAATGAAATTTAAATGACACGTATTTGACACGTAGATGACACGTCGGATTGAACCACGACCAGCAGAGCTGACGTGGCTCTGATGCCAAATTTATGATGTGACCCGGACAACTAATCCAAGACACGAAGAACGCAGGCGGAAGACTTTTGAAGGACTCGAACTACATCAGCTAAAGAAGGGTAGAATCCGACAGGAATTAAATGACGAAACTTACTAGAATTAAACGACACGAACGGGACTCGATGTGGAATACGGGGACAACTTCGATGGTGGCTTGGAGTGGCGGCGGACGGCGGTGTGGATGGCGGTGGTCGTCGTGAGGTGTTGGCGGCGGTGGTGAAAAGGTAGAAGGATAATCAGGATCGGCGAACCCGTGTTGAATAACCCGAACGCGCACGTCTAGCTTCTCCGGATAGCAATTCTCCCAAGTACTTGAACGCACCCTGAAGAACTTGAATAGGACTATTGAGTTGCTAAAACAATAGAACTTTGAAGATAAAATTTCGATCAACAAAAGATCTTGAGACAGATTGAGAAATAACTCTTGAATTCTTGCAATTGTCTGCATTATGAATGTCACAGGGTGCTCCTATTTATAGGAGAGATTATGAACGAAAATTAACCCTAATTAACTAGATAAACATCAAAAAAATACTAATCCTAATCAATCTAGGATAAAATCAAAAGATACCAAAAATAAGATAACAAAAATCTATCTAAATCTAACTAGATAAGGATAAATCCCACAATGGATTTGGGCCTGTATTTCCACACCATCTTGGACCTTAGAACTCGATCATGGGCTAAATTAACATGAATAATTTCGTGGCCCATGGTACAATTAATATTACCACCTTTGCATGAAAAACAGCATCTCCCGATTTCCCATGCAAACGCGTATAACTTTTCATACACACGTCCAAATGGCGTGATTCTTCTTCTCACGTCTTCATGATACCTTCTTCATCATCAATAGATAGCATGGTGATCCATCTTGGGCTGCCCTTGACTTCATCTTCATGCATTTCGAATTTGCGACGAATAGAAGCTTGTAAATAAGCTTGTAACTTCTTAGCTCGCAAACGCGTCATTGGACCTTTAAACTGCAGCTCCGGATCATTTTCTTCATTGCCTTGTATAACCTCATCAAATGGTGTTCGACTGGGGGTGTAGAGGATGACTCGGTGTGGGTTCCTTTCTTCATGGTACCTACAAAACGAACAAACGTAAAGAAAACAAGGTAGGTCCTCACTATCTCACGTTCACTCTTTTGTTTTCACTCTTGATTTTACCACTCGTGTATCACTCAAAGTGTATGGTGCACAGTGTGTGAAAATCGTGTATATGAAGGTAAGGGAATCGTGTGGTTTGTTTCGAGGAAGGACGGGAATGCTATTCTCGGAACAAGGATGAATTTGGTATGTATAGATGAGATACGGGTTGAGTATGTGTGGGTATGGTAATGGCCGAATGTGAGGGAGTATGGGTAGGGGTGTGGCCGATTGTGTAGTGGTTAGGGGTGTTGGTCGAGTATGGGTAGGAATGTAGGAAAGGAAAGAAGTAGATCAATTAATGAAGTTCCAAATAGGTTTAGGAATTCCAAAAATAAATCTAGGTAGAAGAAGGAAAGAAATAGAATAGATAAGGAAGAAAGAAATAGATAAGGTAAGTAGGGGATTTGGATATGTATCAATCTATGTGACACAATCTAAATACCTTAATTAGCCTAGACTCTAGAAGGAATGAACCAAAAATAAAATAAGACACTTAAGGAAGTTACCAACAAGAAATAGAACTTGTATGGAAAGTTCCAAAAGTAAAACAAACTTGAAGGAAACTACCAAAAATAAGAAAGACTTATTAAGGTAATTACCAACTATGATCTAGTACCAATAGGAAAGTACCAAAAATAAAATTGAACAATGAATTTTCGTTTTTTTTTTTTTTTTTTTTTTGAATTCGATCGCTTTTTTTTTTTTGATCGAAGCTTTTTCTCTTCTTTTTTTTTATAACAATGAACAAACGGAAATTAAATTACAACTCGATTAACCGTAAAATAAAATACGACACAAAAATCGAACCAAAGCCGACGTGGCTTTGATACCACTTTTATGATACGACCCGAACTCTAGGAACGAACACACGTCGACACACGTAAGTTTTTGTGTCTACGATGACTCAAATAATCAAAGTAAAATAAGCGGAATAATATTGGAACAAACTAGACGACTAAGACTCAACTAAAATACCTAGACAATGACACACAAAATAACACAAATCCAACAAATATGGGGCTGTTTTGGACGGCAATGATGATGGCAAGGTTGATGGATTTTCGAAGGTATTGATTGGGTTTAGAATGGCTAGAGTAGATAGGATATGATAGAGTTATGTTGGACTTACGGATTGAACGAGATGAACACGATCTTAGACACGAACGGTGGATGAGATGAAACGGACGACGGGGTGTTGATGGTGGCGTCGTGAAGGCTGGACGGCGGTGGTGATAGTGTTGTGAATTACAACCCGAAAGTTGCCTTGAATCTCGAACGTACACAAGGCCAAATTCTTTAAGTTGATCTTCAAGTAGCGAGTTTCCGACGATCCCTCGAACGTGGACGGCGAATTCCCTTTGTAAAACTTAGAGGTGCTAAATCTAAGAGTATGAATTTAATTATCTAAACTCACAAAAGATTTAAAGGGGAGAGACGATATTGAAAGCAAAGGCTTAATAATCAAATATAGACAAGTTGTCTATATTTGATTATTAAGCCTTTGCTTTCAATATCGTCTCTCCCCTTTAAATCTTTTGTGAGTTTAGATAATTAAATTCATACTCTTAGATTTAGCACCTCTAAGTTTTACAAAGGGAATTCGCCGTCCACGTTCGAGGGATCGTCGGAAACTCGCTACTTGAAGATCAACTTAAAGAATTTGGCCTTGTGTACGTTCGAGATTCAAGGCAACTTTCGGGTTGTGATTCGCATCTACCAATCACCACCGTCCAGCCGCCTTCAACAACATCCATCATCATCTTCGTCCATCTCAACATCCTTCCAAGAATTCATAGTTCGAGTATCAAGCCATTCCAAACCGTTCCGGATCAGATTTGCATATACGTGTTCTACGCGACGTTTGGAGCATATATAACGTAAGTTTATCCAATCCTTATCATACCCTATCTACCTTAGCCATTCTTCACCCTAACATCACACACGAAATCCTCTCCATAATTCCAGCCCCTATACACGATCCATTCCAGCCCTTACGCCCTTGGTTTGTGTTACATAGTTCGTGTCGTTCTCTACGTACTCTAGTTGTCTAGTTTGTCGTAATTTTCCGTTGTTTGTCGAGTCGGATTGAATCCTTCTTAATTCTGACGTGTTTCGATTCTTAAGTCTTCCGCTACGTTCTCAAGATTCGTCCTAGAGCTCGAACAAGCTAGCATGGCGAATCCATCGAGTTCTAACATTTTTTGTCTACCATTTTCTTGTGATATCTTTATTTTACAGGTTGATGAAGATGTTCCATTGGAAGTTGATGTACCACCAAGTTTGAACGTGGATACCATACCGAGGCAATCTATGCTAGAGTTTCGAATGATTAACACAAGTGGAATGTTCTCGTTCATGTTCATGAAGATGTGTTTTATGCAGCTTGTACAAAAAGAATTTGATGGCCAGTTCGTGTTCGTCTTTGATCCCGGAGCTTTGAATTCGAGGACGAATTCTTTTCAAGAGGAGGGGAATGATGAAGCCACGAAAAGCCTTGAAGAACTTAATCCGGAGCTGCAAATACGTGATCCAATTACACGATTTCGAGCAATACAATTGCAAGGATTTTTCCAAGCATTTGTATGTAAGAAATTCGAAGATGACAAAGATGTTGAGAGCAACTCCAAAATTGTTACTTTGCTAGTAATTAAAGATTGGAGATCAAGGTTTGAAGAAGAGAACATGAAGAACTCGTCGAGTTGTGCATGCGTGCACGAGATCAGATTTTCGGCCCTTTAATTAATTTAATTAGGGGTTGAATTTTATTTAGACTATAGTACTTATTTAATTATGTTAGACTACAGTTTAATTCAGATTTTTATTTAATTTTGATGTAATTTTCGTCCATAATAAGCATAGGTTTGACTAGAATTGTATTTAAGGCAATTTCCTACCTTGAATAGAATTCTAACTTAGGGAACTTCCTAGTATAGTTAGAGATCCCTTTTGGATCAATTTTTAGGCCTTTTAAGCTTATTATTTTCGTCCCTATAGCTCTTATAAATAGGGGATCATTGTTACATTGATACTTTAGACTATATTTGATTATTAAGCCTTTGCTTTCAATATCGTCTCTCCCCTTTTGATCTTTGTGAGTTTAGATAATTAAATTCATACTCTTAGATTTAGCACCTCTAAGTTTTACAAAGGGAATTCGCCGTCCACGTTCGAGGGATCGTCGGAAACTCGCTATCGAAGAACAACTTAAAGAATTTGGCCTTGTGTACGTTCGAGATTCAAGGCAACTTTCGGGTTGTAATTCACATCTACAAACCAACGACCATCCAGCCATAATCGACGTCAATCATCAACATCTACATCCGTCTCAAGACCAGCCCCATCGTGTTCAAGTTCATCGTCATCCCGTTCAATCCGTAAGTCCATCGTATCTCTAACATACCCTATCTACTCAAGCCATTCTAAACCAATACACACCATCGAAATTCCATCCTCCACATCATCATCATAATCGTCCAAAAACAGCCCCCATCTTGTTTGGATATTGTGTTATTTCGTGTGTCATTGTCTAGGTATTTTAGTTGAGTCTTAGTCGTTTAGTTTGTTCAATAATTCTTCCGCATATTTTCTTTGATTTATTTGAGTCATAGAAGACACAAAAACTTACGTGTGTCGACGTGTGTTCGTTCCTAGAGTTCGGGTCATATCAGACCATCCCTAGTAATCGAGTAGGTGTTGGCTAAACCATCATGAACCGCTTTTCTGTCAAACTGCCACGGTCTTCCTAAAAGTATATGGGCTGCTTCCATAGGAATAACATCACAAAGAACAGTGTCAGAATAACGACCTTTAGTAAAAGAAACGTGTACCTGACCTGTCACTCGAATGGAACCTCTATCAGTGAGCCACTGCAATTTGTATGGCTTCGGATGCTTTGTTGTGGTGAGGGCGAGTTTATCAACGGCATACTGACTGATTGCGTTGATTACACTCCCACTGTCAATGATCATCGCACAAGTCTGATCTTTGATGGCAACTCGAGTGTAGAAGATGTTCTCTCGTTGCGATTGCTCTTCGTCTTCACGGTTGATGTTCAGACTGCGAATAGAAACCAAGCTAACATGAGGTAGCTCGACTTCAGGGCTTTCAACGGCTTCAGGGGCGGCGGCCTGAGGCTCCTCTTCATCTTCACTGGCTGATTCAAGTCCATTCTGTTCATTGATGAACAGAACATGCCGGTTTGGACACTGGTTCTGAAAATGACCCCAACCTTGAAATTTATGGCACTGGATGTCTCGGGCACGACTAGGGGCTATATTCGGCGTTGGAGTGGGCTGATTGGGCCGTTGGAATGGTGGCCTGGGCGTAGACTCGGGTCTACGGCTTGCTTGCGGTGTAGAACGGTCGAAACGGTGTTCCGGAGGGCCGGATTGACCTCGGGGTCGTGTGGAATCAGTAGAAGGAGTAGAAGGTGATGTGGAAGGTGTACCTTTACTCCAAGATGATCGAGTAGGGGCTGAAGTCTGACTGGATCGACGGCGGCCTTCTCGCAACTGCTAATTTCTTCATGATACCTACAAAACGAACAAACGTAAAAGAAAACAAGGAAGATCCTTACAATCTCACTTTCTCTCGTTTGTTTTCACTCTTGATTTTACCACTCGTGTATCACTCAATTTATGGGTGCACAGTGTGTGAAAATCGTGTATATGAAGGTAAGGGAATCGTGTGGTTTGTTCGGAGGAATGACGGGAATGCTAATCTCGGAACAAGGATGAATTTGGTGTGTATAGATGAGATACGGGTTGAGTATGTGTGGGTATGTATGGGCCGAATGTAGTAGTTGGTGGTATGGGGGGGTGACCGATTGTTTGTGTGTGTATGGATGTGGGTGTCGAGCATTGTGGTGGTAGGGAAGGAAAGAATTAGATCAATTATTGAAGTTCCAAATAGATTGTGAATTCCAAAAATAATCTAGATAGAAGAAGGAAAGAATTAGAATAGATAAGGGAAGAAGAAAGAGATAAGGTATAGGGGATTTGGATATGTATCAATCTATGTGACACAATCTAAATACCTTAATTAGCCTAGACTCTAGAAGGAATGAACCAAAAATAAAATAAAACTCTTATGGAAGTTACCAAAAAGAAAATAGAACTTGTATGGAAAGTTCCAAAAATAAAATAAACTAGAAGGAAACTACCAAAAATAAGAAGAGACTTACTAGGTAATTACCAACTATGATCTAATCCCAAAAGGAAAGTACCAAAATTAAAAATTGAACTATAAGGAAACAATGAATATTCTTTTTTTTTTTATCGGTTATATCCTCTCTTTTTTTTGTACCGATTTTTTTTTTTTTTCGATTGGCTCTTTTGTTTTTTTTTTTTGAATGATCGTGCCTTTCTTTTTTTTTTTTTTATAACAATGAACAATACGGAATTTAAATTACAACTCGATTAAACGGAAAATAAATAACGACACAAAAACGAACCAAAGCCGACGTGGCTTTGATACCACTTTTATGATACGATCCGAACTGATACGACCCGAACGCTAGGAACGAACACACGTCGACACACGTAAGTTTTTGTGTCTTCTACGACTCAAATAATCAAAGTAAAATATGCGGAAGAAATACGGGACAAACTCGACGACTAGAACTAATAAAATTACCTAGACTTATGACACACAAAATAACACAAATCCAACGAAGATAGGGGCTGTTTTGGACGGTATTATGGACGGTAATGATGGAGGAATT
This sequence comes from Perilla frutescens, assembly GCA_026008535.1. NCBI lineage: Eukaryota > Viridiplantae > Streptophyta > Magnoliopsida > Lamiales > Lamiaceae > Perilla > Perilla frutescens. Next base: position 47,777,688 of record BRKX01000014.1, read on the forward strand.
TCGATGGTGGTGTTTAGGTTTAGAAGGGCTAGGGTAGATAGGATATGATAGAGTTATGTTGAACTTACGGATTGAACGGGATGACGATGAATTGGACACGATCTTGATCACGATGATGGCTGGATTTGAGGTGGACGAACGGCGGTGATGATGGCGTGGTGAAGGTGGTGAACGGCGGCGGTGTTGAAGGTGTTGTGAATTACAACCCGAAAGTTGCCTTGAATCTCAAGCGTATACAAGGCCAAATTCTTTAAGTTGCTCTTCGATAGCGAGTTTCCGACGATCCCTCGAACGTGGACGGCGAATTCCCTTTGTAAAACTTAGAGGTGCTAAATCTAATAGTATGAATTTAATTATCTAAACTCACAAAAGATTAAACGGGAAGAGACGATATTGAAAGCAAAGGCTTAATAATCAAATATAGTCTAAAGTAACAATGAAATATGGATCCACTATTTATAATAGTTGGATCGAAAATCCTAAGGCTAAGGGGCGAAAATTATAGTCCAATTTAGACTAGAATTGGACTTTGACTACTTCCTAAACTAGAATTCTATTTAAGGTAGATTTTGTAGATCTTGCCTTATCTAAAAAATCTAGTCAAAATTCTATCTAAAAATAACCGAAAATCTTAACTAAAAATCTGCCAAAAATTCGTCCAACTATAGGATAAATTAAATAAATAAAATACTATAATCTAATAAATCAATCCCCTTAATTGGATCATCAAGGGCCGATTATTTTTGGGCTTTTCCACCATACATGCTTAACTTGGGCTGAATAGCAAGTATACACATCAAGCCCAACAAAAGCACACTTGCACGCCTCCTTCATGTATTGCACTCCACATCTTGATCTCCATCTTCCAATGTCAACAAGTTCATCATCTTCAAGCTTCCTTGTACGCCGTCTTCTTCTTCAAGCTTCTTGCGAATTGTAGCTTGCAAATAATCTTGCAACTTCTTAGCTCTTAATCTTGTGACGGGGCCTTTGAATTGAAGCTCTTCATTGACTTCCTCATTGCTATGGATGTCCTCATCATTCCCCCCCTGCTGAAAAGAATTCGTCCTCGAATTTGACTCCTCATCATGGTCGAATTCATCTGCAACAAAAGGAGATAAATCAGCAACATTAAATGTAGAAGAACACTTATACTCACCAGGTAGATCAATGCGGTATGCATTGTCATTGACTCGGCTTAGAACAATGAAGGGACCATCTCCACGGGGCGACAACTTGGACTTCCTCAAGTTAGGAAATCGGCCGGGGCTTAAATGAACCCAAACACGATCACCGGGCTGGAAGATGACACGTTTACGCCTCGTGTTGCGTGCGGCGGCGATCCGTGAGCCTTGATGCTCAATCCGGGCACGTACCTTCTCATGCATCTCTTGAATAAAATCAGCTCGTTTCATACCTTTAACACTTGTTAGATGCTCAACAGGTAAAGGCAACAAATCAGTAGGAGTTAATGGATTAAATCCATAAACAACATCGAAAGGAGACATGTTAGTAGAAGAATGCACAACACGATTATAAGCAAATTCAGCATATGGTAAACATTCTTCCCATGACTTCAAGTTATTCTTAATTAGAGACCTAAGTAAAGCTCCTAAAGTACGATTCACAACCTCAGTTTGACCATCGGTTTGTGGATGACATGCAGTAGAAAACAATAACTTAGTACCTAATTTTCCCCACAAAACATGCCAGAAATGTCCTAAAAACTTAGAATCCCTATCACTAACAATAGTACGAGGAATTTGATGAGGACATCCATAGCAATGAGGAAGTTAATGAAGAGCTTCAATTCAAAGGACCCGTCACAAGACTACGAGCTAAGAAGTTGCAAGAATATTTGCAAGTTACAATTCGCAAGAAGCTTGAAGAAGAAGACGGCGTGCAAGGAAGCTTGAAAATGATGAACTTGTTGATATTGGAAGATGGAGATCAAGACATAGAGAACACAACAAGAAGATGTGCACGTGTGCATGTGGACGTGTGCATGGGCTTGAAGTGAAGAAGAATCGGCCGAGTTTGAACTAGGCCAATTTTCGGTCCTATTGATTTTATCTAGTAGTTATTTTATTTTGGACTATAGTATTTATTTTATTTAATTATACTATAGTTTAGATCAGATTTTTATTAATTATTTAGGATAATTTTCGGTTACAATAAGTCATGGTTTGACTAGGATTTTAGATAAGGTAAGATCTACAAGTTCTACCTTAAATAGAATTCTAGTTTAGGAAATATCGAAACACAATCCTAGATTGATTTGGACTATGATTTTCGGTCCTTAGCTTATAGTTTTCGATCCACCTATTATTATAAATAGGGGATCCATGTTTCATTGTTACTTTAGACTATATTTGATTATTAAGCCTTTGCTTTCAATATCGTCTCTCCCCTTTTGATCTTTGTGAGTTTAGATAATTAAATTCATACTCTTAGATTTAGCATCTCTAAGTTTTACAAAGGGAATTCGCCGTCCACTTTCGAGGGATCGTCGGAAACTCGCTATCCGAAGAGCAACTTAAAGAATTTGGCCTTGTGTACGTTCGAGATTCAAGGCAACTTTCAGGTTGTAATTCACAACACCATCACCGCCGCCGTCCAGCCACCTTCGACGCCACCACCATCCACCGTCGTCCATCTCAACCATCATCCTCAAGATCGTGTTCTCTTCGTTACATCCGTAAGTCCATCGTATCTCTAACATACCCTATCTACTCAAGCCATTCTAAACCAATACACACCATCGAAATTCCATTCTCCACATCATCATAATTCTCGTCCAAAATACCGTTCATAACAGCCCCCATCCTTTGGATATTGTGTTATTTTGTGTGTCATTGTCTAGATATTTTAGTTGAGTCTTAGTCGTCTAGTTTGTTCCAATTTTATTCCGCTTATTTTACTTTGATTATTTGAGTCATCGTAGACACAAAAACTTACGTGTGTCGACATGTGTTCGTTCCTAGAGTTCGGGTCGTATCATAAAAGTGGTATCAAAGCCACGTCGGCTTTGGTTCGATTTTTGTGTCGTATTGTATTTTACGTTTAATCAAATTGTAATTTAATTCCCGTATTGTTCATTGTTAAAAAAAAAAAGAAAGAAGAAAAGGCACGATCAAAAAAAAAAAGAGACAAAAAAAAAGAGCCGATCGATTAAAAAAAAAAAAATCGAAATATTTTGTTTCCTTTTGTTCAATTTTTAATTTTGGTACTTTCCTTTTGGTACTAGGTTGTTAGTTGGTAATTACCTTAATAAGTCTTTCTTATTTCTGGTAGTTTCCTTCAAGTTTGTTTTACTTTTGGAACTTTCCATACAAGTTCTATTTCTTGTTGGTAACTTCCTTAAGTGTCTTATTTTATTTTTGGTTCTTTCCTTCTAGAGTCTAGGCTAATTAAGGTATTTAGATTGTGTCACATAGATTGATACATATCCAAATCCCCTACTTGCCTTATCTCTTTCTTTCTTCCTTATCTATTCTATTTCTTTCCTTCTTTACCTAGATTTATTTTTGGATTTCCTAATCTATTTGGAACTTCAATAATTGATCTACTTCTTTCCTTTCCTACCACCCATGCTCGACCAACACCCATACATACCTCAAAACAATCGGCCACCCCCATCCATACCACACTACATTCGGCCACTACCATACCCACACATACTCAACCCGTATCTCATCTACACATACCAAATTCATCCTTGTTCCGAGAATAGCATTCCCGTCCTTCCTCGAAACAAACCACACGATTCCCTTACCTTCATATACACGATTTTCACACACTATGCACCATACACTTTGAGTGATACACGAGTGGAAAAATCAAGAGTGAAAACAAACGAGCGACAGTGAGATTGTGAGGATCTTCCTTGTTTTCCTTTACGTTTGTTCGTTTTGTAGGTATCATGAAGAAAGGAACCCACACCGAGTCATCCTCTACACCACCATTCGACCCCCAGTCGACTTTTCCATCTTTGAACCCATCCAAAGACCCTTCCAAAGCACCCATGGAGTCATATTCGGATCCACCCGCACTGTGGGATCCCAAGTACCACTTCGAAGCGTTGTCTAAGCATGTTCAAAGACAACACCAGGCCCTCTCCGACAAGATAGACGATTTAGTGCATGCTCTTGAACGCACTAAAACGACACCTGTCTTTCCTCCACCCATTCGAGGAAACCAACGCCTAGAGCATCACAACGAGCCTGAAGAGGAGTACTTTGATGAGAATACTGAAGAATTTGATCAAGGACGTCGCCCGAGACGAGGTCATAGTCGAGATGACTATGAAGAAGATCAAATGCTCCACAACATCAAGACGAGCATTCCAGAATTTGAAGGCCTTCACGATCCCGATATCTACCTTGATTGGGAACGTAAGGTAGAGAAGATTTTCGCATGCTATGATTTTTCAGAAGCTAAAAAGGTGCAGCTAGCATGTTTGGAGTTTAAAGGCTACGCAGCCACTTGGTGGGAAATGCAGCAAGAAAGAAGACGAAGAAACAGAAATCCACCCATTGACAATTGGGAGGAAATGAAAGGATTCTTGCGTGGACGCTTCATTCCAGTCCACTATGAAAGAGAGCTTGAGAAGAAGCTCAACCGGATCAAGCAAGGAGCTAGATCGATCGAAGAGTACCATAAAGAGCTCGAAACTGCCCTGAATCGAGTCGGAAAAGAGGAGACCTTAAATGCTACCATCATTCGGTACATTGAAGGTATGAATCCAGACATTGCCTGTGAAGTAGAGCTCAAAGAATTCACAAGCATAGAGAGAATGGTGCAATACGCATCAATTGTGGAAAAGCAGTTGCGAGAAGGCCGCCGTCGATCCAGTCAGACTTCAGCCCCTACTCGACAACCTTGGAGTAAAGGTACACCTTCCACATCACCTTCTACTCCTTCTACTGATTCCACACGACCCCGAGGTCAATCCGGCCCTCCGGAACGCCGTTTTGATCGTTCTACACCGCAAGCAAGCCTGATGTGACCCGGACAATGTATCCAAGACACGAATGAATACGCAGGCGGAAGACTTTATGGACTCGAACAACGTCAGCTAAAGAAGGATTCAAACCGACTCGAAATAAACGGTAAAACTTACTAGAATTACGTAGACACGAACTAGGACTCGATTGGAACACGTAAGATGGCTCGAGGGTGGCTGGAATACGGCGGTGTGGACGGCGGATGGCGGTGGAGTGTTGGTGACGACGGCGGTGGTTTGGTAGAAGGATAGGACAGATCGGTGAACCCGTGTTGAATCAACCCGAACGCACTCGTCTAGCTTCTCCGGATAGCAATTCTCCCAAGTACTTAATTATACCCTGAAGAACTTAAATAAGACTATTGAAGTGCTAAAACAATAGAATTGTAGATAAAAGTTTGATCAACCGAAGGATCGTGAGACAGATTGAGAATAACTCTTTATTTCTTGCAATTGTCTGAATTATGAATGTAACAGGGTGCACCTATTTATAGGAGAGATTATGAACGAAAATTAACCCTAATTAACTAGATAAACATCAAAAAATACTAATCCTAATCAATCTAGGATAAAATCAAAAGATACCAAAAATAAGATAACAAAAATCTATCTAAATCTAACTAGATAAGGATAAATCCCACAATGGATTTGGGCCTGTATTTCCACACCATCTTGGACCTTAGAACTCGATCATGGGCTAAATTAACTGATGAAGCCACGAAAAGCCTTGAAGAACTTAATCCGGAGCTGCAAATACGTGGTCCATTTACACGACTTCGAGCAATACGATTGCAAGGATTTTTCCAAGCATTTGTATGTAAGAAGTTCGAAGATGACAAAGGAATTGAGAGCATCCCAAATATTGCTACTTTGTTAATAATTAAAGATTGGAGATCAAGATTTGAAGAATAATGCATGAAGATAGAACTCATCAAGTTGTGCATGCATGACAGATTCGCGTTGCATGGAATTTTCGTCCCTCAGTTGATTTAATTAGGGGTTGAATTTTATTTAGACTATAGTATTTATTTAATTATGTTAGTCTATAGTTTAGTTCAGATTTTTATTTAATTTAATGTAATTTTCGTCCATATTATAGTCAAGGTTGACTAGAATTGTATTTAAGGTAATTTCCTACCTTGAATAGAATTCTAGTTTATGGGGCTTCCTAGTATAGTTAGAGATCCCTTTTGGATCAGTTTTTAGGCCTTTTTTTCTTATTATTTTCGTGCCTTTTAACCCTATAAATAGGGGATCCATGTTACATTGATACTTTAGACTATATTTGATTAATTAAGCTTTGCTTTCAATATTGTTTCAACCCCCTTTTAAATCTTTGTGAGTTTTGATTTAAAATTCATATTCTTGGAGCTAGCAACTTTAAGTCTTATTCAAGGGTATTGCTTAATCCACTTGAGGGATTAACCGGTATTCGCTATCCGAAGATCAACTTAGAGATTTCAACCTTGGATACGTTCGAGATTCAAGGAGGCTATCGGGTTGTGATTCACATCATCGAATCATCATCCATCTACACCAAACGACGATCCCCATCAAGCCATCCACGTCCGTATCCGTCCAGCCACCAATCGGCCGAGTCTCTTCCACAAGACGAGTTCGAGTTCTACCCGTTCCATTCAACACGTAAGTTCGTTTCATCCCTATCATATCCTATCTACTCCAAGCTTTCTTCACAAGCCACAAACACACGAATCCTTCATTAATTCCAGCCCCCATACACGTTCCCTTTCAGCCCCTTTAACCTTTGGTATTGTGTTACATAATTCGTGTCATTTTTCTAGATATTTTAGTTGTCTAGATTGTCTATTTTTCCATTGTTTATCGAGTCGGATTGAAGCCCTTCATTCGCTGACGTGTTTCGTATCCAGAAGTCTTCCGCTACGTTCTCAAGATTCGTCCTAGCATAGTCCGGGTCGTATCATAAATTTGGCATCAGAGCCACGTCAGCTCTGCTGGTCGTGGTTCAATCCGACGTGTCAAATACGTGTCAGTTATCTATCGTACGTGTCATTTAATTTTTGTATCGAGTCTTTTGTAATCTGATTCATATTCATTGGAAAAAAAAAAGAGGAGCAAAAGACATCGGCTAAGTAAAAAAAAAAACGAAAAAAAAAGTCGCCGGAAAAAAAAAAAAAAAAAAAAAAAAAAAAAAAAAAAAACGAAAATTCAGATTTAATTCTTGTTGATTTCGATTTCATCATAGTTTTTAGATTTGTTCCATATATTTAGGGATTCTTAGATTGTGTTCACACTTGGTCAAACTTATCCAAAAATATTCTACCTTATCCACTAGATTTCCTACCTTGTTTAGATATCTTTCATCCTAATCCATATCTATTCAAGATCTTTCTTACTTATCCACATCTAATTTGATTCCTACACCCAAGGGGATTCGAATTACCCAATCCACACCCATATACACCCGGTTCACCTTATACACCACATAGTCCATACACACATACTGGTGTGACCCGGACAATGAATCCAAGACACGAGAGAAAACGTAGCGGAAGACTTTTAGATCGAAACACGTCAGGCGAATGAAGGATTCAATCCGACAGATAACAAGACATAAATAAACGACTAATAAGGGAAATAAGACTCGATTAAATGCTATACACCTAAGATACTTAGAAATATGACTCAACTAAATAAAACACACACAAATAAATAGATAGATAGGCGATTTGGGACAGATTTGTTATACGTGTTAATTAAGGCGAATTGGACACGTATAGGTGATGAACGATTTATGGCGATGAATTATGGCTGGATTATGGATGATGGCAGAAGATGAAACGTACGTAGATGGTAGATGAAGGATGGTGAAAGATGGAGATGAATTGAAAAGGTAGAAGAAGTAAACTTACTCGAACCCCGTCTTGCGGTGAAGACAAAACGCGATTTCTCGAATACTCCAAGTTTGATAGCAATTCTCCCAAGTACTTGATATACCCTGAAGAACTTAAATAAGACTATTGATTTGCTAGAACAATAGAATATGATAAATGGGTGATCAACCAAAGGATCGTGAGACAATTGAGAAATTAATCTTTTATTTCATGCAACGTCTGAATAATAAAGTTCACAACTGATCCCTTTATATAGGGTAGGGATTATGAACGAAAATTAAACCCTAAATCTAGGAGAAATCGAAAATCTAAAGGTGTTCTAGTCAAACTAGGATAAAATCAAAAGTTACCAAAAATAAGATAAGAAAAATCTATCTAAATCTAACTAGATAAGGATAAATCCTAACTAACTTTGGGCCTCTTATTTTTGCCACTTTTGGACCTTTAATAACACAATATGGGCTGCAATATATCATAAATAATTCGTGGCCCATATGTATTATTCTTGCCACCTTTGCATGAAAAACAGCATCTCCCGATTTCCCATGCAAACGCGTATAACTCTTCATGCACACGTCCAAATGGCTTCGTTCTTCTTCTCACGTCTTCATGCTTCCTTCTTCATCATCAAATGATAGCATGTTGACCAATCTCGGGCTGAATATTTGATCTTCATGGGCTGCCCAAAATATCTGAATATTTTCATGCACTTGTGTTCTTCAAATCTTGATCTCCAATCTTTAATCTTGGACAACATGATTATCTTTGAAGCTCTCAATGGCTTTCTTGGATTTGATTCTTTTATGTTTTTCGGGTTCATATCATTCCCCTCCTCTTGAAAAGAATTCGTCCTCGAATTCAAATCTCCGGGATCAAAGACGAACACGAACTGAACATCAATCTCTTTTTGCATAAGATCAATAACATGGGGCACATCTTTAGCGACCTGTAAAATAAAGATATCACAAGAAAATGGTTGACAAATGATGTTAGAATTCGGCAGCTCCTCCATGCTTGCTTGATCGAATTCTTTGTGATCTTCAACCATTGCTCCACTGATGTCATTCTCCTTTTCAGAACAAGGCTGTATCTCCATCAACTTCTCAACTTCTTTGGATTCCTCAACGGCGGCAATAATCTCTATTTCTTCTTCCTCGACTTTTCCAACATCTTCACAAGTAGCAACATCTATCAATTCATCAATAGGTGCATCAACTGAAATTGTTACCTCAAAAGTAGAATCTTCTTTGATGGCAACGATCTCAGATGGTAACTCAATGTGGATCTCCTCTTGAATGTTGCTGGTTTGGCTTGGCACATCTATGCCCAACTGAACTGGTGATGCAGGCCGTGTAGGTGGTACATAGGTACGTAGAAACTCCTCGAATGACTCAGGTTCACTCCAACGAAACGGGGTTGTTTGGCGATGAGCTCTAGGTGACAACTCTACATTTGTCTTTACTTGAACCACTTCATTTTGCAGACTCTCCAACCACTTCTCTATCTCAATGGCATATTGCACCATGTCTTTCAACTTGTCGAAGTGATACATTGCTACCTTTTCTCGGATTTCCCTTCGTAGACCAGCTAGGAATCTATCCATGGTATCTTCTAGATACTCCTCTATATCAGCTCGTCTCATGGCTTCAATCATTTTGTAGTAGTAGTCATTTACACTTTGATCTCTTTGCCTAAGCTTGTATAGCTTTTCCTCCAATTCCCATTGGTAATGGTCCGGAATGAAGCGTTTCCGCATCAACTCTTTCAACTCACGCCATGTGTCGATAGGTGGAAGGTGATCTCGGCGGCATCGATCTTGCTGGAATTCCCACCATGTTGCTGCATAGTCTTTAAACTCCAATGTGGCTAATTGCACCTTCTTTGGCTCGGGGAAGTAGTGATACTTAAAAATCTTATCAACTCTGCGTTCCCAATCTAGGTACACTTCTGGATCGTATAGACCCTCAAACTCTGGGATGGTTATCTTGTTGCGGTGTAGACCATCGGCATCTCTGAATCGATTAGAGCGGGCTCGAACTGGATCCATCTAACTTGATGATGTGGGGTTGTTGTATAGATGGTGTAGGTAAACTTGCTGATTGGTGTATGTGGACCACGGGTGTATGGGTGTATGTGTGTATGGACTATGTGGTGTATAAGGTGAGCTGGGTGTATATGGGTGGGATGAAGAATTTCGAATCCTAGAGGTGTAAGGATCGAAATCTATGATGGATAAGGATGAATGATCTTGATTAGATATGGATTAGGATGGAAGATATCTAAACAAGGTAGGAAATCTAGTGGATAAGGTAGAATATTTTTGGATAAGTTTGACTAAGTGTGAACACAATCTAACAAATCCCAAAATATCTATCTAAGATGGATTCAAGCCTATCTAAAACAATAAAATCGAATTCAACAAGAAAATAAATCTGAATTTTCGTTTTTTTTTTTTTTTTTTTTTTTCCGGCGACTTTTTTTTTTAGCCGATGTCTTTTGCTCTCTTTTGTTTTTTCAATAAATAAGAATCAGATTACAATAGACTCAAAATAATACGAAAGTTAAATGACACGTAAGACAGATAACTGACACGTATTTGACACGTCGGAGTGAACCACGACCAGCAGAGCTGACGTGGCTCTGATACCAAATTTATGGTGTGACCCGGACAATGAATCCAAGACACGAGAGAAAACGTAGCGGAAGACTTTTAGATCGAAACACGTCAGGCGAATGAAGGATTCAATCCGACAGATAACAAGACATAAATAAACGACTAATAAGGGAAATAAGACTCGATTAAATGCTATACACCTAAGATACTTAGAAATATGACTCAACTAAATAAAACACACACAAATAAATAGATAGATAGGCGATTTGGGACAGATTTGTTATACGTGTTAATTAAGGCGAATTGGACACGTATAGGTGATGAACGATTTATGGCGATGAATTATGGCTGGATTATGGATGATGGCAGAAGATGAAACGTACGTAGATGGTAGATGAAGGATGGTGAAAGATGGAGATGAATTGAAAAGGTAGAAGAAGTAAACTTACTCGAACCCCGTCTTGCGGTGAAGACGAAACGCGATTTCTCGAATACTCCAAGTTTGATAGCAATTCTCCCAAGTACTTGATATACCCTGAAGAACTTAAATAAGACTATTGATTTGCTAGAACAATAGAATATGATAAATGGGTGATCAACCAAAGGATCGTGAGACAATTGAGAAATTAATCTTTTATTTCATGCAACGTCTGAATAATAAAGTTCACAACTGATCCCTTTATATAGGGTAGGGATTATGAACGAAAATTAAACCCTAAATCTAGGAGAAATCGAAAATCTAAAGGTGTTCTAGTCAAACTAGGATAAAATCAAAAGTTACCAAAAATAAGATAAGAAAAATCTATCTAAATCTAACTAGATAAGGATAAATCCTAACTAACTTTGGGCCTCTTATTTTTGCCACTTTTGGACCTTTAATAACACAATATGGGCTGCAATATATCATAAATAATTCGTGGCCCATATGTATTATTCTTGCCACCTTTGCATGAAAAACAGCATCTCCCGATTTCCCATGCAAACGCGTATAACTCTTCATGCACACGTCCAAATGGCTTCGTTCTTCTTCTCACGTCTTCATGCTTCCTTCTTCATCATCAAATGATAGCATGTTGACCAATCTCGGGCTGAATATTTGATCTTCATGGGCTGCCCAAAATATCTGAATATTTTCATGCACTTGTGTTCTTCAAATCTTGATCTCCAATCTTTAATCTTGGACAACATGATTATCTTTGAAGCTCTCAATGGCTTTCTTGGATTTGATTCTTTTATGTTTTTCGGGTTCATATCACATACACCCATCAACAGGTTTACCTACACCGTTAAGATGAATCCAGTTCGAATCCGCCCAAATCGATTCAGAGATACCGATGGTCTACACCGCAACAAGATAACCATCCCAGAGTTCGAAGGTCTATATGATCCAGAAGTGTACCTAGATTGGGAATGCAGAGTTGATAAGATTTTTAAGTATCACTACTTCCCCGAGCCAAAGAAGGTGCAATTAGCCACATTGGAGTTTAAAGACTATGCAGCAACATGGTGGGAATTCCAGCAAGATCGATGCCTCCGAGATCACCTTCCACCTATCGACACATGGCGTGAGTTGAAAGATTTGATGCGGAAACGCTTCATTCCAGACCACTACCAATGGGAGTTGGAGGAGAAGCTATACAAGCTTAGGCAAAGAGATCGAAGTGTAAATGATTACTACTACAAAATGATTGAAGCCATGAGACGAGCTGATATAGAGGAATGTCTAGAAGATACCATGGATAGATTCCTAGCTGGTCTACGAAGAAAAATCCGAGAAAAGGTAGCATCGTATCACTTCGACAAGTTGAAAGACATGATGCAATATGCCATTGAGATAGAGAAGTGGTTGGAGAGTCTAGAGAGTCTGCAAAATGAAGTGGTTCAAGTAGAGTCAAATGTAGAGTTGTCACCTAGAGCTCATCGCCAAACAGCCCCGTTTCGTTGGAGTGAACCTGAGTCATTCGAGGAGTTTCTACGTACCTATGTACCACCTACACGGCCTGCATCACCAGTTCAGTTGGTCATGGATGTGCCAAGCCAAGCCAGCAACATTCAAGAGGAGATCCATGTTGAGTTACCATCTGAGATCATTGCCATCAAAGAAGATTCTACTTTTGAGGTAACAATTTCAGTTGATGCACCTATTGATGAATTGATAGATGTTGCTACTTGTGAAGATGTGGAAAAGTCGAGGAAGAAGAAATAGAGATTATTGCCACCGTTGAGGAAGTTGAAGTAGTTGATAAATTGATGGAGATGCAGCTTTGTTTTGAAGAGGAAACCGACATCCATGAGGAAATGATCGTAGATCATATGGAGCTCGATCAAGCTAGCATGGAGACGCAGTCGAATTCTAACATCATTTATCAACCATTTTCTTGTGATATCTTTATTTTACAGGTTGCTAAAGATGTGCCCCATGTTATTGATCTTGTGCAAAAAGAGATTGATGTTCATTTCATGTTCATCTTTGATCCTGGAGATTTGAATTCGAGGACGAATTCTTTTCAAGAGGAGGGGAATGATACGAACCCGAAAAGCATAAAAGAATCAAATCCAAAGATACTATTGAGAGCTTCAAAGTTAATCATGTTGTTCAAGGTTAAAGATTGGAGATCAAGATTTGAAGAACAAGACATGAATAAATTCGAATATGATGAGCAGCCCATGGAGTTAAATAATTCAGCCCATGTTTGAATTATTAGAGCCCAAGTTTGAAGGCCCAAAGTGTTGGGATTTTATCTAGATTATTTTAGATTTTATTATCTTATTTTTAGTCTTTTTGATTTTTGGTCTTTTTGATTTTACCTTAATTAGGGACTTCTAGTCAAAATAGGATTCCTAGTTGATCTACTTAGGATTTTCGAAATCCTTTAGCTATTAGGTTTAGATTTTCAGTTTTATGCTCCTATAAATAGGAGTACCTTGTGACATTATTATTCAGACGTTGCATGAAATAAAGAGTTAATTTCTCAATTGTCTCACCGATCCTTTGGTTGATCACATTTATCGATCCTTTGGTTGATCAAACACAATTCTATTGATCTAGCAATTCAATAGTCTTATTCAAGTTCTTCAGGGTACAATGAGTACTTGGGAGAATTGCTAACAAATCGGAGAAGATCGAAGTAGCTGCGTTTCGTCTCTAGAAGCCGGGGTTCAGCTGAAGTTCTAATCCATTCTACCTATCATCTACATCTCAATGCCACTACCTTCATCCACAAGACACTACTCGTCCGCCTCCTATCTTTCACAAATTATCTTAGTAAGTTCTAGTTTAATCGAGTCTTTTATTCTTATTTTAGTTGAGTTTTAGTCTAGTTAGTCGGATTGAATCCTTCTTAATCTGACGTGTTTCGAGTCCTTAAAGTCTTCCGCTACGTGTTCTGTTGATTTGGCTTAGATATCTTGTCTGGGTCACATCATTAACATGAATAATTTCGTGGCCCATGGTACAATTAATATTACCACCTTTGCATGAAAAACAGCATCTCCCGATTTCCCATGCAAACGCGTATAACTTTTCATGCACACGTCCAAATGGCGTGATTTTTCTTCTCACGTCTTCATGATACCTTCTTCATCATCAATAGATAGCATGGTGATCCATCTTGGGCTGCCCTTGACTTCATCTTCATGCATTTCGAATTTGCGACGAATAGAAGCTTGTAAATAAGCTTGTAACTTCTTAGCTCGCAAACGCGTCATTGGACCTTTAAACTGCAGCTCCGGATCATTTTCTTCATTGCCTTGTATGACCTCATCATTCCCCCCCTGCTGAAAAGAATTCGTCCTCGAATTCACAGGCTCATCATCATCGAACTCATCATCTGCAGAAAAGGGAGATAAGTCAGCAACATTAAATGTAGATGAACACTTATACTCACCGGGTAAATCAATGCGATATGCATTGTCATTGACTCGACTCAGCACGGTGAATGGTCCATCTCCTCTAGGCATCAATTTCGATTTTCTCAAGTTGGGAAATCGTCCAGGACTCAGATGAATCCAAACGCGATCTCCAGGCTGGAAAATCACTTGCTTGCGCCGTTTATTCTTTTGAACAGCATTACGTGCGCCAACGGCTTCAATACGCGCACGTATTTTCTCATGCATCTCCTTAACTTGTTCCGCTTTTCTTGTACCTTTAACACTTGTTAGATGCTCAACAGGTAAAGGCAACAGATCATTAGGCGTTAGCGGATTAAAACCATAAACAACTTCAAACGGAGACATATTGGTAGATGAATGCACAACGCGATTATAAGCAAATTCAGCATATGGCAAACAATCTTCCCATGATTTCAAGTTGTTTTTAACTAAAGCTCGCAGCAAAGTACCTAAAGTGCGATTAACTACTTTAGTTTGTCCATCAGTTTGTGGATGACATGCAGTAGAAAATAACAATTTGGTACCTAATTTTCCCCAAAGTACACGCCAAAAATGTGCAAGAAACTTAGAATCCCTATCACTAACAATAGTTCTAGGTATTCCATGTAAACGCACAACATGTATAAAGAACAGATTGGCTATGTGTACTGCATCATCGGTTTTCCTACATGCAATGAAATGAGACATTTTGGAAAACCTATCAACAACCACAAAAATACTATCTCGACCAGATCTAGACCGTGGTAATCCTAATATGAAATCCATAGATAAATCAATCCACGGGGAAGACGGGGCTGGTAGAGGCGTGTATAAACCAAAAGGATGTGAAGTAGATTTCGATTTCTTGCATGTTATACATCTACTACACACATTCTCAACATCATGCTTCATACGTGGCCAAAAGAAATGCTCATGCAGCAAGTTTAACATCTTAGACACACCAAAGTGACCCATTAAACCTCCCGCATGCGATTCAAGAACTAACAACTCACGCATAGAAGACTTAGGAATGCATAATTGTGAACCCTTGAACAAGAACCCATCATGCACGAAATAACCATCATAAGCACGAGATTTTGAGCAACAATCAGCATATATGGGTGCGAAAAACTCATCACATGAATATAACTCCTTAATTGCATCAAATCCCAACATCTTAGCATGCATAAGGTTCAAGAGAACGTACCTTCTCGACAATGCATCAGCTACAACGTTTTCGGCGCCTTTCTTGTACTTGATGACGTACGGGAAAGACTCGATAAACTCTACCCATCGTGCATGTCGCTTGTTCAGATTTTGCTGGCCTTTCAAATGCTTCAAACTCTCGTGATCCGTGTGAATCACGAACTCCTTAGGCCACAAATAGTGCTGCCACGTTTCTAAAGCTCTCTTGAGTGCGTACAGCTCTTGTCATAGGTCGAATAACGAAGGGCTGCATCGTGGAGCTTTTCACTAAAATATGCGACTGGACGCCGTTTCTGCATCAAAACAGCACCAATCCCTTTGCCCGAGGCATCACATTCAATCTCAAAAGTTTTATTAAAGTCCGGAAGAGCAAGAACAGGCGCATTACATAAACATGATTTTAAAGTGTTAAACGCATGCTCTTGAACAGGACCCCATTCAAACTTTCGATCTTTCTTGCTTAACTCAGTAAGCGGCGCGGCTATGCTGATGTGATCCGGACAATGAATCCAAGACACGAAGAATACGCAGGCGGAAGACTTTAAGGACTCGAACAACGTCAGCTAAAGAAGGGTAGAATCCGACGCAAATTAAAAGACAAAACTTACTAGAAATCGAAGATACGAACTATGACTCGATGAACACACTTGATACGTCTAAGGGTGGCTGGAATCTGATGGTGAACGACGGCGGACGGCGGTGGAGTGTTGGTGATGGCGGCGGTGGTTTGGTAGAACGATAGGACAGATCGGTGAACCCGTGTTGAATCAACCCGAACGCACTCGTCTAGCTTCTCCGGATAGCAATTCTCCCAAGTACTTAATTATACCCTGAAGAACTTAAATAAGACTATTGAAGTGCTAAAACAATAGAATTGTAGATAAAAGTTTGATCAACCGAAGGATCGTGAGACAGATTGAGAATAACTCTTTATTTCTTGCAATTGTCTAACTTTTAAAGTGTCACATGGTAGCCCTATTTATAGGACACATAGGGGACGAAAATTAGACCTAATTAAGTGATAAAAATCAATCCAAAACTAATCCTAATGAATCTAGGATAAAATCAAAAGATACCAAAAATAAGATAACAAAAATCTATCTAAATCTAACTAGATAAGGATAAATCCCAACAACTTGGGCCTTCATAAATCTCGCCTATTTGGACTTAATTAATCACAACAATGGGCTGATTTTATTGATTAAATTCGTGGCCCATGTTATAATTAATCTTGCCACCTTTGCATGAAAAACAGCATCTCCCGATTTCCCATGCAAACGCGTATAACTTTTCATGCACACGTCCAAATGGCGTCGTTCTTCTTCTCACGTCTTCATGCTTCCTTCTTCATCATCAAATGATAGCATGGTGATCAATCTTGAGCTGCCCTTGACTTCATCTTCATACATTTCGAATTTGCGACGAATAGAAGCTTGTAAATAAGCTTGTAACTTCTTAGCTCGCAAACGCGTCATTGGACCTTTAAACTGCAGCTCCGGATCATTTTCTTCATTGCCTTGTATGACCTCATCATTCCCCCCCTGCTGAAAAGAATTCGTCCTCGAATTCACAGGCTCATCATCATCGAACTCATCATCTGCAGAAAAGGGAGATAAGTCAGCAACATTAAATGTAGATGAACACTTATACTCACCGGGTAAATCAATGCGATATGCATTGTCATTGACTCGACTCAACACGGTGAATGGTCCATCTCCTCTAGGCATCAATTTCGATTTTCTCAAGTTGGGAAATCGTCCAGGACTCAGATGAATCCAAACGCGATCTCCAGGCTGGAAAACCACTTGCTTGCGCCGTTTATTCTTTTGAACAGCATTACGTGCGCCAACGGCTTCAATACGCGCACGTATTTTCTCATGCATCTCCTTAACTTGTTCCGCTTTTCTTGTACCTTTAACACTTGTTAGATGCTCAACAGGTAAAGGCAACAGATCATTAGGCGTTAGCGGATTAAAACCATAAACAACTTCAAACGGAGACATATTGGTAGATGAATGCACAACTCTATTATAGGCGAATTCAGCATATGGCAAACAATCTTCCCATGATTTCAAGTTGTTTTTAACTAAAGCTCGCAGCAAAGTACCTAAAGTGCGATTAACTACTTCAGTTTGTCCATCAGTTTGTGGATGACATGCAGTAGAAAATAACAATTTGGTACCTAATTTTCCCCAAAGTACACGCCAAAAATGTGCAAGAAACTTAGAATCCCTATCACTAACAATAGTTCTAGGTATTCCATGTAAACGCACAACATGTATAAAGAACAGATTGGCTATGTGTACTGCATCATCGGTTTTCCTACATGCAATGAAATGAGACATCTTGGAAAACCTATCAACAACCACAAAAATACTATCTCGACCAGATCTAGACCGTGGTAATCCTAATATGAAATCCATAGATAAATCAATCCACGGGGAAGACGGGGCTGGTAGAGGAGTGTATAAACCAAACGGGTGTGATGTAGATTTCGATCTCCTACATGTAATGCATCTACTACACACATTCTCAACATCATGCTTCATACGTGGCCAAAAGAAATGTTCATGCAGCAAGTTTAACGTTTTAGACACACCAAAGTGACCCATTAAACCTCCCGCATGCGATTCAAGAACTAACAACTCACGCATAGAAGATTTAGGAATACATAACTGTGAACCCTTGAACAAGAACCCATCATGCACGAAATAACCATCAAAAGCACGAGATTTTGAGCAACATTCAGCATATATGGGTGCGAAAAACTCATCACATGCATATAACTCCTTAATTGCATCAAATCCCAACATCTTAGCATGCATAAGGTTCAAGAGAACGTACCTTCTCGACAATGCATCAGCAACAACGTTTTCGGCGCCTTTCTTGTACTTGATGACGTACGGGAAAGACTCGATAAACTCTACCCATCGTGCATGTCGCTTGTTCAGATTTTGTTGGCCTTTCAAATGCTTTAAACTCTCGTGATCCGTGTGAATCACAAACTCCTTAGGCCATAAATAGTGCTGCCACGTTTCTAAAGCTCTCTTAAGTGCGTACAACTCCTTGTCATAAGTGGAATAACGAAGGGCTGCATCGTGGAGCTTTTCACTGAAATAGGCGACTGGACGCCGTTCCTGCATCAAAACAGCACCAATCCCTTTGCCCGAGGCATCACATTCAATCTCAAAAGTTTTATTAAAGTCCGGAAGAGCAAGAACAGGCGCATTACATAAACATGATTTTAAAGTGTTAAACGCATGCTCTTGAACAGGACCCCATTCAAACTTTCGATCTTTCTTGCTTAACTCAGTAAGCGGCGCGGCTATGCTGGAGAAATCGCGCACAAAGCGACGATAAAAGCCAGCAAGGCCGTGGAAAGACCTCACGTCACTCGCAGACTTAGGAGTGGGCCATTCCTCAATCGCTTTGATTTTGGAACGGTCTACTTCTATACCACGTAAACTCACAACAAAGCCTAGAAAAACGACTTCACTCATGCAAAAAGAACACTTAGACAGATTACCATATAATTTTGACTCTCTAAGAAGCTCAAAAACGTGTCTAAGGTGCTGCATATGTGTATGTGTCGTGTCACTGTAAATCAAAATGTCATCAAAATACACAACAACATACTTTCCAATCACTTCACGTAAAACATGATTCATCAAACGCATAAATGTGCTTGGTGCATTAGTGAGACCAAAAGGCATAACAAGCCATTCATACAAACCATGCTTAGTTTTAAATGCAGTTTTCCATTCATCACCTTCTTGCATACGTACTTGAAAATAACCAGAACGCAAATCAATTTTAGAAAAGACGCGCGAACCAGATAACTCATCAAGCATATCATCTAATCTAGGGATGGGAAAACGATACTTTACCGTGATTTTGTTGATTGCACGGCAATCCATGCACATACGCCATTCATTGTTCTTCTTTGGCACTAGAATCACTGGAACGGCGCACGGGCTCAAGCTTTCTCGAATTTGCTTCTTCTCCAACAGCTCCTTGACTTGTCTATCTATCTCCTTAGTCTCGTCGGGAGACGTCCTATAGGCTGGTCGGTTGGGAAGCACGGCTCCGGGGATGAAATCGATCTGATGCTCGATTCCTCGCACTGGTGGAAGTCCTCCGGGTATCTCCTCAGGAAAAACGTCCTTGAACTCATCAAGTAAGGGCTGCACATCACTATGCAAACACTCATTAGTAGCACTGCTCTTAAATGTGAGTAGAACAAGGGGCATACCTGCTTTAACGGCTTTTTGAACTCCTTTTGCTGAAATAAACAAGCTCTTCACATGAGGCTTGTTCGAACTCGACTCTAACTTCTTTTCCACAGCTAGGGAGCTCGAATGAGGTGGTTTGGAAGGTGAAGTGGCGGTGCCAAGGGGCTGTCCGGGGGCTGAGGTCTCGGCCGTGGCCTTCGGGGCCCGTTTTGCGGCTGCTTGCTTCGCCTTTTCCTCTTTGAACCTCTCTTGCATGCGTTGCTGATCCGTAGCAACGTCTTTAGGTGATAATGGCCTTAGGGTGCTGATTCGGCCATCAATGTCGACGGTGTAAGTGTTCATACGTCCATCGTGGACAACACGTCGATCATACTGCCAAGGTCTGCCTAACAACAAGTGTGCCGCATCCATAGGGATAACGTCGCACAAAACAGTGTCAGAAAACTTATGGATTGAGAATGAGACACTTACCTGGTGAACCACGCGTATCTCGCCTCTTTCTGTAAGCCACTGCAGTCTGTATGGTTTTGCATGTTGTTGAACAGGTAGACCAAGCTTTTCAACTGCGTATTGACTAATGGCGTTGATCACACTGCCACTGTCAATTATCATGGAACACGTGTGACCTTGAATCACTGCACGGGTGTAGAAGATGTTCTCCCGTTGGTGTTCTTGTTCCTCTTCTCGAATGATGCTCAAACTCCGGATTGTGACCAAACTGAGCTGAACTTCCGGATCGACTGTATTAGGGGCTGCATCATTCTCAATCTCTTCTTCAATGGTGGCGTCGCCCACGGGCTCTGTTTCATCCTCACTGGCTGATTCGACTTCATTTGATTCCGTTAAGTATAGAATCCGCCGGTTTGGACATTGAGCTTGGAAATGACCCCAACCTTGACACTTATGACATTGGATGTCACGAGCACGATTAGGGGCTGCATTAGGGGCTGTAACACCTTGATTTGGCCGAGTAGGGGTCGGCCGTGGCTGGTTGGGCAGCGTAGACTCGGGTCTACGGCTTGTCTGTGGTGTAGAACGGTCGAAACGCCGTTCGGGTGGTCCGGGTGGACCTCTGGGACGTGTAGAATCATTAGGAGTAGAAAGTGATGTGGAAGGTGTACCTTTATTCCAAGAGGGGCGTGTAGGGGCTGAATTGAAGTGGGATCGACGACGACCCTCTCTTAGCTGCCTTTCCACAATTGATGCGTACTGCACCATTCTTTCTACACTGGTGAAGTCTCTGAGCTCGACTTCACATGCAATGTCGGGGTTCATGCCTTCAATGTACCGGATGATGGTAGCATTTAAGGTCTCTTGCTTCCCGACTCGGTTCAGAAGGGTCTCCAATTCCTTGTGGTACTCTTCAATCGACCTTGTACCTTGTTTGACCCGATTGAGCTTCTTCTCAAGCTCCCTTTCATAATGCATAGGTATAAATCGCCCACGCATGAATCCCTTCATTTCCTCCCAGTTGTCGATTGGAGGATTGTGGTTTCTGCGCCTTCTTTCTTGTTGCATTTCCCACCATGAGGCTGCATAGCCTCTAAACTCTAAGCATGCGAGTTGCACCTTCTTTTGCTCTGAAAAGTTGTAGCATGCAAAGATCTTCTCTACCTTACGTTCCCAATCTAAGTAAACATCGGGATCGTGAAGGCCTTCAAACTCGGGTATGCTCGTCTTGATGTTGCTGAGCCTACCATCATCATCATCATGATGATTTGCGCGCCTATGGGGACCTCGGGGTCGGCCATGGCGTCCTCTGTGCCCTTGTGGTGGATAATCAGCTTCATACCCACTGGCTGCATAGGAATCGTATCCATAATCATAGTCATCTTCAAAAGCGGGCTCTCGGGGCGGCCTTTGATCATTGTGTTGTACAGGCGGCGGCCTGTTAACGTTCCTCTGCTGCTGGCGTCGGTCAGTAGGCCCCAATTGAGGCTCAGGACGCCTCTCAGCATCATTTTGAGGCTCAGGTTGCCTCGCTGCATTGATTTGAGGCTCAGATTGCCTCGTTTCGTCATCTTGAGGCTCGAGTGGCCTCTTCTCAGGATTTCCTTGGACCGTTTGGGATGTGGTCGACTGGGCTCTGAGTCTTGCAAGCTCCTCTTGCAATTCAGCTACTTGGTTGCCAAGTTCGTCTTTCAGTAGACGATTCTGTCGTTCAAAGTGTTGAACTAGAGCTTGGTATTGGAACTTGGGATCCCACTGTGGTTCGGACGAGTAGGACTGTTCGCCTGGTGTGTTCGGCGATCTAGGCTCCTCAAGGGGTGGAGTAGTCGCCCCTTTATTGTTTCCTTTCTTCATGGTACCTGTAAAACGAACAAACGTGAAGAAAAAGCAAAGTAGTACCTCACAATTCCTCACAGACGCTCGTGTATGTCACTCTTGATTTTTCCACTCGTGTTTAACTCTCAAGTATGTGTAGTGCACGTGTGGAGTGAATTATGGGGGTGGGTTGATCGAAAAATTCAGCAGCTTCTCTTGACTAGCTCCTCTTGGGTCTTCTTCAAGCTCCAACGGATAAAATCAAGCCGGAAGGTTGCTAAGAGTAGAAGTAGGCGTGTGGAATGAGTATTCAATGGGTTGGTGTATGTAGACCATGGGTGTATGGGTGTACGGGTGTACGGGTGTATGGGTGTATGGGTGTATGGACTATGTGGTGTATAAGGTGAACCGGGTGTATGTATGAAAGAGATGGCAATTTCGAATCCTATAGATGATTAGGAACGAAAATTTGATGGTTTAGGATGGATAATCTTGATTAGATATGGATGGGGATGGAAAGATCTTGAATAGATATAGATTAGGATGAAATCTATCTAAACAAGGTAAGAAATCTAATGGATAAGGAAATAAGGATTTTGGATGTGTGAACACAATCTAAGAATCCCTAAATATATGGAACAAATCTAAAAACAAGGAATTAAAATTGAAAACAAGTAGAACAATCTGATTTTCGTTTTTTTTTTTTTTTTTTTTTTTTTAATCGGCGATTTTTTATTTTTTTTTTCTTTTTGGCCGATTTCTTTTCTTTTTTTTTTGTTTTCAATGAATATGAATCAGATTACAAGACTCGAAACAAAATGAAATTTAAATGACACGTATTTGACACGTAGATGACACGTCAGATTGAACCACGACCAGCAGAGCTGACGTGGCTCTGATACCAAATTTATGATGTGATCCGGACAATGAATCCAAGACACGAAGAATACGCAGGCGGAAGACTTTAAGGACTCGAACAACGTCAGCTAAAGAAGGGTAGAATCCGACGCAAATTAAAAGACAAAACTTACTAGAAATCGAAGATACGAACTATGACTCGATGAACACACTTGATACGTCTAAGGGTGGCTGGAATCTGATGGTGAACGACGGCGGACGGCGGTGGAGTGTTGGTGATGGCGGCGGTGGTTTGGTAGAAGGATAGGACAGATCGGTGAACCCGTGTTGAATCAACCCGAACGCACTCGTCTAGCTTCTCCGGATAGCAATTCTCCCAAGTACTTAATTATACCCTGAAGAACTTAAATAAGACTATTGAAGTGCTAAAACAATAGAATTGTAGATAAAAGTTTGATCAACCGAAGGATCGTGAGACAGATTGAGAATAACTCTTTATTTCTTGCAATTGTCTAACTTTTAAAGTGTCACATGGTAGCCCTATTTATAGGACACATAGGGGACGAAAATTAGACCTAATTAAGTGATAAAAATCAATCCAAAACTAATCCTAATGAATCTAGGATAAAATCAAAAGATACCAAAAATAAGATAACAAAAATCTATCTAAATCTAACTAGATAAGGATAAATCCCAACAACTTGGGCCTTCATAAATCTCGCCTATTTGGACTTAATTAATCACAACAATGGGCTGATTTTATTGATTAAATTCGTGGCCCATGTTATAATTAATCTTGCCACCTTTGCATGAAAAACAGCATCTCCCGATTTCCCATGCAAACGCGTATAACTTTTCATGCACACGTCCAAATGGCGTCGTTCTTCTTCTCACGTCTTCATGCTTCCTTCTTCATCATCAAATGATAGCATGGTGATCAATCTTGAGCTGCCCTTGACTTCATCTTCATACATTTCGAATTTGCGACGAATAGAAGCTTGTAAATAAGCTTGTAACTTCTTAGCTCGCAAACGCGTCATTGGACCTTTAAACTGCAGCTCCGGATCATTTTCTTCATTGCCTTGTATGACCTCATCATATGCTGGAGAAATCGCGCACAAAGCGACGATAAAAGCCAGCAAGGCCGTGGAAAGACCTCACATCACTCGCAGACTTAGGAGTGGGCCATTCCTCAATCGCTTTGATTTTGGAACGGTCTACTTCTATACCACATAAACTTATAACGAAGCCTAGAAAAACGACTTCACTCATGCAAAAAGAACACTTAGACAGATTACCATATAATTTTGACTCTCTAAGAAGCTCAAAAACGTGTCTAAGGTGCTGCATATGTGTATGTGTCGTGTCACTGTAAATCAAAATGTCATCAAAATACACAACAACATACTTTCCAATCACTTCACGTAAAACATGATTCATCAGACGCATAAATGTGCTTGGTGCATTAGTGAGACCAAAAGGCATAACAAGCCATTCATACAAACCATGCTTAGTTTTAAATGCAGTTTTCCATTCATCACCTTCTTGCATACGTACTTGAAAATAACCAGAACGCAAATCAATTTTAGAAAAAACACGCGAACCAGATAACTCATCAAGCATATCATCTAATCTAGGGATGGGAAAACGATACTTTACCGTGATTTTATTGATTGCACGGCAATCCATGCACATACGCCATTCGTTGTTCTTCTTTGGCACTAGAATCACTGGAACGGCGCACGGGTTTAAGCTTTCTCGAATTTGCTTCTTCTCCAACAGCTCTTTGACTTGTCTATCTATCTCTTTAGTCTCGTCGGGAGACGTCCTATAGGCTGGTCGGTTAGGAAGCACGGCTCCGGGGACGAAATCGATCTGATGCTCGATTCCTCGTACTGGTGGCAGTCCTCCGGGTATCTCCTCAGGAAAAACGTCCTTGAACTCATCAAGTAAGGGCTGCACATCACTATGCAAACACTCATTAGTAGCACTGCTCTTAAATGTGAGTAGAACAAGGGGCATACCTGCTTTAACGGCTTTCTGAACTCCTTTTGCTGAAATAAACAAGCTCTTCACATGAGGCTTGTTTGAACTCGACTCCAACTTCTTTTCCTCAGCTAGGGAGCTCGAATGAGGTGGTTTAGGAGGGTTAGGGGCGACGGCAAGGGGCTGTCCGGGGGCTGAGGTCTCGGCCGTGGCCTTCGGGGCCCGTTTTGCGGCTGCTTGCTTCGCCTTTTCCTCTTTGAACCTCTCTTGCATGCGTTGCTGATCCGTAGCAACGTCTTTAGGTGATAATGGCCTTAGGGTGCTGATTCGGCCATCAATGTCGACGGTGTAAGTGTTCAGACGTCCATCGTGGACAACACGTCGATCATACTGCCAAGGTCTGCCTAACAACAAGTGTGCTGCATCCATAGGGATAACGTCGCACAAAACAGTGTCAGAAAACTTATGGATTGAGAATGAGACACTTACCTGGTGAACCACGCGTATCTCGCCTCTTTCTGTAAGCCACTGCAATCTGTATGGTTTTGCATGTTGTTGAACAGGTAGACCAAGCTTTTCAACGGCATATTGACTAATGGCATTGATTACACTGCCACTGTCAATAATCATAGAACACGTGTGACCTTGAATCACTGCACGGGTGTAGAAGATGTTCTCCCGTTGGTGTTCTTGTTCCTCTTCTCGAATGATGCTCAAACTTCGGATTGTGACCAAACTGAGCTGAACTTCCGGATCGACTGGATTAGGGGCTGCATCATTCTCGACTTCTTCTTCAATGTTGGCGTCGCCTATGGGCTCTTTTTCATCCTCACTGGCTGATTCGACTTCATTTGATTCCGTTAAGTATAGAATCCGCCGGTTTGGACATTGAGCTTGGAAATAGCCCCAACCTTGACACTTATGACATTGGATGTCACGAGCACGATTAGGGGCTGCATTCGGGGCTGTAACGCCTTGATTTGGCCGAGTAGGGGTCGGCCGTGGCTGGTTGGGCGGCGTAGACTCGGGTCTACGGCTTGTCTGTGGTGTAGAACGGTCGAAACGCCGTTCGGGTGGTCCGGATGGACCTCTGGGACGTGTAGAGTCATTAGGAGTAGAAAGTGATGTGGAAGGTGTACCTTTATTCCAAGAGGGGCGTGTAGGGGCTGAATTGAAGTGGGATCGACGGCGACCCTCTCTTAGCTGCTTTTCCACAATTGATGCGTACTGCACCATTCTTTCTACACTGGTGAAGTCTCTGAGCTCGACTTCACATGCAATGTCGGGGTTCATGCCTTCAATGTACCGGATGATGGTAGCATTTAAGGTCTCTTGCTTCCCGACTCGGTTCAGAAGGGTCTCCAATTCCTTGTGGTACTCTTCAATCGACCTTGTACCTTGTTTGACCCGATTGAGCTTCTTCTCAAGCTCCCGTTCATAATGCATAGGTATAAATCGCCCACGCAGGAATCCCTTCATTTCTTCCCAATTGTCGATGGGAGGGTTGTGGTTTCTGCGTCTTCTTTCTTGTTGCATTTCCCACCATGAGGCTGCGTAGCCTCTAAATTCTAAGCATGCGAGTTGCACCTTCTTTTGCTCTGAAAAGTTGTAGCATGCAAAGATCTTCTCTACCTTACGTTCCCAATCTAAGTAAACATCAGGATCGTGAAGGCCTTCAAATTCGGGTATGCTCGTCTTGATGTTGTTGAGCCTACCATCATCATCATCATGATGATTTGCACGCCTATGGGGACCTCGGGGTCGGCCATGGCGTCCTCTGTGCCCTTGTGGTGGGTAATCAGCTTCATACCCACTGGCTGCATAGGAATCGTATCCATAATCATAGTCATCTTCAAAGGCGGGCTCTCGGGGCGGCCTTTGATCATTGTGTTGTACAGGCGGTGGCCTGTCAACGTTCCTCTGCTGCTGGCGTCGGTCAGTAGGCCCCAATTGAGGCTCGGGACGCTTCTCTGCATCTCTTTGAGGCTCAGGTTGCCTCACTGCATTGATTTGAGGCTCAGATTGCTTCGTTTCGTCATCTTGAGGCTCGAGTGGCCTCTTCTCAGGATTCCCTTGGACCGTTTGGGATGTGGTCGACTGGGCTCTGAGTCTTGCAAGCTCCTCTTGCAATTCAGCTACTTGGTTGCCAAGTTCGTCTTTCAGTAGACGATTCTGTCGTTCAAAGTGTTGAACTAGAGCTTGGTATTGGAACTTGGGATCCCACTGTGGTTCGGACGAGTAGGACTGTTCGCCTGGTGTGTTCGGCGATCTAGGCTCCTCAAGGGGTGGAGTAGTCGTCCCTTTATTGTTTCCTTTCTTCATGGTACCTGCAAAACGAACAAACGTGAAGAAAAAGCAAAGTAGTACCTCACAATTCCTCACAGACGCTCGTGTATGTCACTCTTGATTTTTCCACTCGTGTTTAACTCTCAAGTATGTGTAGCTTGCAAGATTATTTGCAAGCTACAATTCGCAAGAAGCTTGAAGAAGAAGACGGCGTACAAGGAAGCTTGAAGATGATGACATTGTTGAAAATGGAAGATGGAGATCAAGATGTGGAGTGCAATACATGAAGGAGGTGATACGACCCGAACTCTAGGAACGAACACACGTCGACACACGTAAGTTTTTGTGTCTACGATGACTCAAATAATCAAAGTAAAATAAGCGGAATAATATTGGAACAAACTAGACGACTAAGACTCAACTAAAATACCTAGACAATGACACACAAAATAACACAAATCCAACAAATATGGGGCTGTTTTGGACGGCAATGATGATGAAAAGGTTGATGGATTTTCGAAGGTATTGATTGGGTTTAGAATGGCTAGAGTAGATAGGATATGATAGAGTTACGTTGGACTTACGGATTGAACGAGATGAACACGATCTTAGACACGAACGGTGGATGAATCTTGAAACGGACGACGGGGTGTTGATGGTGGCGTCGTGAAGGCTGGACGGCGGTGGTGATAGTGTTGTGAATTACAACCCGAAAGTTGCCTTGAATCTCGAACGTACACAAGGCCAAATTCTTTAAGTTGATCTTCAAGTAGCGAGTTTCCGACGATCCCTCGAACGTGGACGGCGAATTCCCTTTGTAAAACTTAGAGGTGCTAAATCTAAGAGTATGAATTTAATTATCTAAACTCACAAAAGATTAAACGGGGAGAGACGATATTGAAAGCAAAGGCTTAATGATCAAATATAGTCTAAAGTAACAATGAGACATGGATCCACTATTTATAATAGTTGGATCGAATTCCTAAGGCTAAGGGACGAAAATTATAGTCCAATTTAGACTAGAATTGGACTTTGACTACTTCCTAAACTAGAATTCTATTTAAGGTAGATTTTGTAGATCTTGCCTTATCTAAAAATCTAGTCAAAATTCTATCTAAAAATAACCGAAAATCTTAACTAAAAATCTGCCAAAAATTCGTCCATAATATAATAAATAAAATACTATAGACTAATAAATCAATCCCCTTAATTGGATCATCAAGGGCCGATTATTTTGGGCTTTTCCACCATACATGCTTAACTTGGGCTGAATAGCAAGTATACACATCAAGCCCAACAAAAGCACACTTGCACGCCTTCTTCATGTATTGCACTCCATATCTTGATCTCCATCTTCCAATGTCAACAAGGTCATCATCTTCAAGCTTCCTTGTACGCCGTCTTCTTCTTCAAGCTTCTTGCGAATTGTAGCTTGCAAATAATCTTGCAACTTCTTAGCTCTTAATCTTGTGACGGGTCCTTTGAATTAAAGCTCTTCATTGACTTCCTCATTGCTATGGATGTCCTCATCATTCCCCCCCTGCTGAAAAGAATTCGTCCTCGAATTTGACTCCTCATCATGGTCGAATTCATCTGCAACAAAAGGAGATAAATCAGCAACATTAAACGTAGAAGAACACTTATACTCACCAGGTAGATCAATGCGGTATGCATCATCATTAACACGGCTTAGAACAGTAAAGGGACCATCTCCACGGGGCGACAACTTGGATTTCCTCAAGTTCGGAAATCGGCCAGGGCTAAGGTGTACCCAAACACGATCTCCGGGCTGGAATATCACACGCTTGCGCCTCGTGTTGCATGCGGCGGCTATCCTTGAGCCTTGGTGCTCAATCCGGGCACGTACCTTCTCATGCATCTCTTGAATAAAATCAGCTCTTTTCATACCTTTAACACTTGTTAGATGCTCAACAGGTAAAGGTAACAAATCATTAGGAGTTAACGGATTAAATCCATAAACAACCTCAAAAGGAGACATGTTAGTAGAAGAATGCACAACACGATTATAAGCAAATTCAGCATAAGGTAAACATTCTTCCCATGACTTCAAATTATTCTTAATTAGAGACCTAAGTAAAGCTCCTAAAGTGCGATTCACAACCTCAGTTTGACCATCGGTTTGTGGATGACATGCAGTAGAAAACAATAACTTAGTACCTAATTTTCCCCACAAAATACGCCAGAAATGTCCTAAAAACTTAGAATCCCTATCACTAACAATAGTACGAGGAATTCCATGCAATCTAACAACATGCACAAAGAACAAGTTGGCAACATGTATAGCATCATCAGTTTTCCTACATGCAATGAAATGAGCCATTTTGGAAAACCTATCAACTACAACAAACACAGAATCCTTACTCGACCTAGACCTAGGCAATCCTAAGATGAAATCCATAGAAATATCAATCCAAGGAGAAGAGGGGGCGGGTAGGGGCGAATAAAGACCGAACGGGTGTGAAGTGGATTTAGCTTGACGACAAGTAATGCAACGACTACACACATTCTCTACATCCTTACGCATATGCGGCCAAAAGAAGTGTTCATGCAGCAAGTTCAATATCTTATGCACACCAAAGTGACCCATTAAACCTCCCGCATGCGATTCTAACACTAATAACTCACGCATAGAACAGGTAGGGATGCATAATTTCGACTCTTTGAACAAGAAACCATCATGCACATAATAACCATCATAGGACCTAGATTTCGAGCTACATGAAGCAAAGATGGGGCTGAAATAGGCGTCCTCAACATACAGTGCTTTAATAGACTCAAAACCAAGCATCTTAGCATGCATTAAGTTCAAAAGAGCGTACCTTCTTGATAGGGCGTCGGCGACCACATTTTCCTTGCCTTTCTTGTACTTGATAACATACGGAAAGGATTCGATGAACTTGACCCATCTCGCATGTCTTTTGTTCAGATTGTTTTGCCCTTTCAAATGCTTCAAGCTTTCATGATCCGTGTGGATGACGAACTCCTTAGGCCAGAGATAATGCTGCCATGTGTCCAACGCACGCTTCAAAGCGTAGAGCTCTTTATCGTACGTGGAGTACCTAAGTGATACGACCCGAACTCTAGGAACGAACACACGTCGACAAACGTAAGTTTTTGTGTCTTCTATGACTCAAACAATCAAAGAAAATATGCGGAAGAATTATTGAACAAGGGGCTGTTATGGACGGTATTTTGGACGAGAATTATGGGGGTGAATTGGACGTGAGATATGGTTGACGAAGGGTTGGAGTAGATAGGATATGATTGAGTTGGAACGGACTTACGGATTAAACGAAGAGATCACGATCTTGAGGGTGATGGTTGAGATGGACGACGGTGGACGGTGGTGGCGTCGAAGGTGGCTGGACGGCGGTGGTGGTTGTGATGTGAATTACAACCCGAAAGTTGCCTTGAATCTCGAACGTACACAAGGCCAAATTCTTTAAGTTGCTCTTCGGATAGCGAGTTTCCGACGATCCCTCGAACGTGGACGGCGAATTCCCTTTGTAAAACTTAGAGGTGCTAAATCTAAGAGTATGAATTTAATTATCTAAACTCACAAAAGATTAAACGGGGAGAGACGATATTGAACGCAAAGGCTTAATAATCAAATATAGTCTAAAGTAACAATGAGACATGGATCCCCTATTTATAACAATAGGTGGATCGAAAATCCTAAGGCTAAGGGACGAAAATAATAGTCCTAATTAGACTAGAATTGAACTTTGACTACTTCCTAAACTAGAATTCTATTTAAGGTAGATTTTGTAGATCTTGCCTTATCTAAAAATCTAGTCAAAATTCTATCTAAAAATAACCGAAAATCTTAACTAAAAATCTGCCAAAAATTCGTCCATAATATAATAAATAAAATACTATAGACTAATAAATCAATCCCCTTAATTGGATCATCAAGGGCCGATTATTTTGGGCTTTTCCACCATACATGCTTAACTTGGGCTGAATAGCAAGTATACACATCAAGCCCAACAAAAGCACACTTGCACGTCTTCTTCATGTATTGCACTCCACATCTTGATCTCCATCTTCCATCTTCAACAATGTCATCATCTTCAAGCTTCCTTGTACGCCGTCTTCTTCTTCAAGCTTCTTGCGAATTGTAGCTTGCAAATAATCTTGCAACTTCTTAGCTCTTAATCTTGTGACGGGGCCTTTGAATTGAAGCTCTTCATTGACGTCCTCATTGCTATGGATGTCCTCATCACTAAGGGAGGCGCCATTTAACTTCTCACTGAAGTATGCCACGGGACGTTTTTCCTGCATCAAAACAGCACCAATACCTATCCCGGAGGCATCACATTCGATCTCAAAAGTTTTGGAAAAATCAGGTAAACACAAAACAGGAGCAGAACATAACAATGACTTCAAAGTATTAAAAGCATGCTCTTGTTGTTTACCCCACTCAAATTTCCGATCCTTCTTACTTAGCTTAGTAAGAGGGGCGGCTATACTTGATGAGGTCATACAAGGCAATGAAGAAAATGATCCGGAGCTGCAGTTTAAAGGTCCAATGACGCGTTTGCGAGCTAAGAAGTTACAAGCTTATTTACAAGCTTCTATTCATCGCAAATTCGAAATGCATGAAGATGAAGTCAAGGGCAGCCCAAGATGGATCACCATGCTATCTATTGATGATGAAAAAGGTATCATGAAGACGTGAGAAGAAGAATCACGCCATTTGGACGTGTGCATGAAAAGTTATACGCGTTTGCATGGGAAATCGGGAGATGCTGTTTTTCATGCAAAGGTGGTAATATTAATTGTACCATGGGCCACGAAATTATTCATGTTAATTTAGCCCATGATCGAGTTCTAAGGTCCAAGATGGTGTGGAAATACAGGCCCAAATCCATTGTGGGATTTATCCTTATCTAGTTAGATTTAGATAGATTTTTGTTATCTTATTTTTGGTATCTTTTGATTTTATCCTAGATTGATTAGGATTAGTATTTTTTGATGTTTATCTAGTTAATTAGGGTTAATTTTCGTTCATAATCTCTCCTATAAATAGGAGCACCCTGTGACATTCATAATGCAGACAATTGCAAGAAATAAAGAGTTATTCTCAATCTGTCTCACGATCCTTCGGTTGATCAAACTTTTATCTACAATTCTATTGTTTTAGCACTTCAATAGTCTTATTTAAGTTCTTCAGGGTATAATTAAGTACTTGGGAGAATTGCTATCCGGAAAAGTTAGACGTGCGCGTTCGGGTTATTCAACACGGGTTCGCCGAATCTAACCTATCCTTCGACCACACCGCCGCCGCCAACACCATCAATACCGCCGTCATCCGCCGCCGTGATAATCACCACCGCCGAGTTCCAGCCACCATCCAAGTGTTCCAATCGAGTCCTAGTTCGTGTCTACGTAATTCTAGTAAGTTTTATCGTATTTTGAGTCGGATTGATTCCATTGTTTTCTAGCTGACGTAGTTCGTTCTTGAAGTCTTCCGCGTGCATAAATCTCGTGTCTTGGATACATTGTCCGGGTCACATCATAAATTTGGCATCAGAGCCACGTCAGCTCTGCTGGTCGTGGTTCAATCCGACGTGTCATCTACGTGTCAGTTTTCTGTCGTACGTGTCATTTAAATTTTGCATCGTGTCTATTGTAATCTGATTGATATTCATTGAAAAAAAAAGGAGAAAAGAAATCGGCCAAAAAAAAAAAAATCGCCGAAAAAAAAAAAAAAAAACGAAAATTCAGTTTGTTTTTGTGTTTTTGATCTCAATTCCTTGTTTTTAGATTTGTTCCCATATATTTAGGGATTCTTAGATTGTGTTCACACATTCAAAATCCTTATTTCCTTATCCATTAGATTTCTTACCTTGTTTAGATAGATTTCATCCTAATCTACATCTATTCAAGATCTTTCCATCCACATCCATATCTAATCAAATCCTTCACCCTTATCCATCCATATTTTCGATCCTACACACTAAAGGACTCGAAAATTTCATCTCTTCCATATACACCCGGTTCACCTTATACACCACATAGTCCATACACCCATACACCCATACACCCGTACACCCGTACACCCATACACCCGTGGTCTACATACACCAACCCATTGAATACTCATTCCACACGCCTACTTCTACTCTTAGCAACCTTCCGGCTTGATTTTATCCGTTGGAGCTTGAAGAAGACCCAAGAGGAGCTAGTCAAGAGAAGCTGCTGAATTTTTCGATCAACCCACCCCCATAATTCACTCCACACGTGCACTACACATACTTGAGAGTTAAACACGAGTGGAAAAATCAAGAGTGACATACACGAGCGTCTGTGAGGAATTGTGAGGTACTACTTTGCTTTTCTTCACGTTTGTTCGTTTTACAGGTACCATGAAGAAAGGAAACAATAAAGGGGCGACTACTCCACCCCTTGAGGAGCCTAGATCGCCGAACACACCAGGCGAACAGTCCTACTCGTCCGAACCACAGTGGGATCCCAAGTTCCAATACCAAGCTCTAGTTCAACACTTTGAACGACAGAATCGTCTACTGAAAGACGAACTTGGCAACCAAGTAGCTGAATTGCAAGAGGAGCTTGCAAGACTCAGAGCCCAGTCGACCACATCCCAAACGGTCCAAGGAAATCCTGAGAAGAGGCCACTCGAGCCTCAAGATGACGAAACGAGGCAATCTGAGCCTCAAATCAATGCAGCGAGGCAACCTGAGCCTCAAAGTGATGCAGAGAGGCATCCCGAGCCTCAATTGGGGCCTACTGACCGACGCCAGCAGCAGAGGAACGTTGACAGGCCGCCACCTGTACAACACAATGATCAAAGGCCGCCCCGTGAGCCTGCCTTTGAAGATGACTATGATTATGGATACGATTCCTATGCAGCCAGTGGGTATGAAGCTGATTATCCACCACAAGGGCACAGAGGACGCCATGGCCGACCCCGAGGTCCCCATAGGCGTGCAAATCATCATGATGATGATGATGGTAGGCTCAACAACATCAAGACGAGCATACCCGAATTTGAAGGCCTCCACGATCCCGATGTTTACTTAGATTGGGAACGTAAGGTAGAGAAGATCTTTGCATGCTACAACTTTTCAGAGCGAAAGAAGGTGCAACTCGCATGCTTAGAATTTAGAGGCTACGCAGCCTCATGGTGGGAAATGCAACAAGAAAGAAGACGCAGAAACCACAACCCTCCCATCGACAATTGGGAAGAAATGAAGGGATTCCTGCGTGGGCGATTTATACCTATGCATTATGAACGGGAGCTTGAGAAGAAGCTCAATCGGGTCAAACAAGGTACAAGGTCGATTGAAGAGTACCACAAGGAATTGGAGACCCTTCTGAACCGAGTCGGGAAGCAAGAGACCTTAAATGCTACCATCATCCGGTACATTGAAGGCATGAACCCCGACATTGCATGTGAAGTCGAGCTCAGAGACTTCACCAGTGTAGAAAGAATGGTGCAGTACGCATCAATTGTGGAAAGGCAGCTAAGAGAGGGTCGCCGTCGATCCCACTTCAATTCAGCCCCTACACGCCCCTCTTGGAATAAAGGTACACCTTCCACATCACTTTCTACTCCTTCTAATGATTCTACACGTCCTAGAGGTCCACCCGGACCACCCGAACGGCGTTTCGACCGTTCTACACCACAGACAAGCCGTAGACCCGAGTCTACGCTGCCCAACCAGCCACGGCCGACCCCTACTCGGCCAAATCAAGGTGTTACAGCCCCTAATGCAGCCCCTAATCGTGCTCGTGACATCCAATGTCATAAGTGTCAAGGTTGGGGTCATTTCCAAGCTCAATGTCCAAACCGGCGGATTCTATACTTAACGGAATCAAATGAAGTCGAATCAGCCAGTGAGGATGAAACAGAGCCCGTGGGCGACGCCACCATTGAAGAAGAGATCGAGAATGATGCAGCCCCTAATACAGTCGATCCGGAAGTTCAGCTCAGTTTGGTCACAATCCGGAGTTTGAGCATCATTCGAGAAGAGGAACAAGAACACCAACGGGAGAACATCTTCTACACCCGTGCAGTGATTCAAGGTCACACGTGTTCCATGATAATTGACAGTGGCAGTGTGATCAACGCCATTAGTCAATACGCAGTTGAAAAGCTTGGTCTACCTGTTCAACAACATGCAAAACCATACAGACTGCAGTGGCTTACAGAAAGAGGCGAGATACGCGTGGTTCACCAGGTAAGTGTCTCATTCTCAATCCATAAGTTTTCTGACACTGTTTTGTGCGACGTTATCCCTATGGATGCGGCACACTTGTTGTTAGGCAGACCTTGGCAGTATGATCGACGTGTTGTCCACGATGGACGTATGAACACTTACACCGTCGACATTGATGGCCGAATCAGCACCCTAAGGCCATTATCACCTAAAGACGTTGCTACGGATCAGCAACGCATGCAAGAGAGGTTCAAAGAGGAAAAGGCGAAGCAAGCAGCCGCAAAACGGGCCCCGAAGGCCACGGCCGAGACCTCAGCCCCCGGACAGCCCCTTGGCACCGCCACTTCACCTTCCAAACCACCTCATTCGAGCTCCCTAGCTGTGGAAAAGGAGTTGGAGTCGAGTTCAAACAAGCCTCATGTGAAGAGCTTGTTTATTTCAGCAAAAGGAGTTCAGAAAGCCGTTAAAGCAGGTATGCCCCTTGTTCTACTCACATTTAAGAGCAGTGCTACTAATGAGTGTTTGCATAGTGATGTGCAGCCCTTACTTGATGAGTTCAAGGACGTTTTTCCTGAGGAGATACCCGGAGGACTACCACCAGTACGAGGAATCGAGCATCAGATCGATTTCGTCCCCGGAGCCGTGCTTCCCAACCGACCAGCCTATAGGACGTCTCCCGACGAGACTAAAGAGATAGATAGACAAGTCAAAGAGCTGTTGGAGAAGAAGCAAATTCGAGAAAGCTTAAGCCCGTGCGCCGTTCCAGTGATTCTAGTGCCAAAGAAGAACAACGAATGGCGTATGTGCATGGATTGCCGTGCAATCAATAAAATCACGGTAAAGTATCGTTTTCCCATCCCTAGATTAGATGATATGCTTGATGAGTTATCTGGTTCGCGTGTTTTTTCTAAAATTGATTTGCGTTCTGGTTATTTTCAAGTACGTATGCAAGAAGGTGATGAATGGAAAACTGCATTTAAAACTAAGCATGGTTTGTATGAATGGCTTGTTATGCCTTTTGGTCTCACTAATGCACCAAGCACATTTATGCGTCTGATGAATCATGTTTTACGTGAAGTGATTGGAAAGTATGTTGTTGTGTATTTTGATGACATTTTGATTTACAGTGACACGACACATACACATATGCAGCACCTTAGACATGTTTTTGAGCTTCTTAGAGAGTCAAAATTATATGGTAATCTATCTAAGTGTTCTTTTTGCATGAGTGAAGTCGTTTTTCTAGGCTTCATTGTAAGTTTACGTGGTATAGAAGTAGACCGTTCCAAAATCAAAGCGATTGAGGAATGGCCCACTCCTAAGTCTGCGAGTGATGTGAGGTCTTTCCACGGCCTTGCTGGCTTTTATCGTCGCTTTGTGCGCGATTTCTCCAGCATAGCCGCGCCGCTTACTGAGTTAAGCAAGAAAGATCGAAAGTTTGAATGGGGTCCTGTTCAAGAGCATGCGTTTAACACTTTAAAATCATGTTTATGTAATGCGCCTGTTCTTGCTCTTCCGGACTTTAATAAAACTTTTGAGATTGAATGTGATGCCTCGGGCAAAGGGATTGGTGCTGTTTTGATGCAGGAACGGCGTCCAGTCGCATATTTTAGTGAAAAGCTCCACGATGCAGCCCTTCGTTATTCGACCTATGACAAGGAGCTGTACGCACTCAAGAGAGCTTTAGAAACGTGGCAGCACTATTTGTGGCCTAAGGAGTTCGTGATTCACACGGATTACGAGAGTTTGAAGCATTTGAAAGGCCAGCAAAATCTGAACAAGCGACATGCACGATGGGTAGAGTTTATCGAGTCTTTCCCGTACGTCATCAAGTACAAGAAAGGCGCCGAAAACGTTGTAGCTGATGCATTGTCGAGAAGGTACGTTCTCTTGAACCTTATGCATGCTAAGATGTTGGGATTTGATGCAATTAAGGAGTTATATTCATGTGATGAGTTTTTCGCACCCATATATGCTGATTGTTGCTCAAAATCTCGTGCTTATGATGGTTATTTCGTGCATGATGGGTTCTTGTTCAAGGGTTCACAATTATGCATTCCTAAGTCTTCTATGCGTGAGTTGTTAGTTCTTGAATCGCATGCGGGAGGTTTAATGGGTCACTTTGGTGTGTCTAAGACGTTAAACTTGCTGCATGAGCATTTCTTTTGGCCACGTATGAAGCATGATGTTGAGAATGTGTGTAGTAGATGTATAACATGTAAGAAAACGAAATCTACTTCACATCCTTTTGGTTTATACACGCCTCTACCAGCCCCGTCTTCCCCGTGGATTGATTTATCTATGGATTTCATATTAGGATTACCACGGTCTAGATCTGGTCGAGATAGTATTTTTGTGGTTGTTGATAGGTTTTCCAAGATGTCTCATTTCATTGCATGTAGGAAAACCGATGATGCAGTACACATAGCCAATCTGTTCTTTATACATGTTGTGCGTTTACATGGAATACCTAGAACTATTGTTAGTGATAGGGATTCTAAGTTTCTTGCACATTTTTGGCGTGTACTTTGGGGAAAATTAGGTACCAAATTGTTATTTTCTACTGCATGTCATCCACAAACTGATGGACAAACTGAAGTAGTTAATCGCACTTTAGGTACTTTGCTGCGAGCTTTAGTTAAAAACAACTTGAAATCATGGGAAGATTGTTTGCCATATGCTGAATTTGCTTATAATCGCGTTGTGCATTCATCTACCAATATGTCTCCGTTTGAAGTTGTTTATGGTTTTAATCCGCTAACGCCTAATGATCTGTTGCCTTTACCTGTTGAGCATCTAACAAGTGTTAAAGGTACAAGAAAAGCGGAACAAGTTAAGGAGATGCATGAGAAAATACGTGCGCGTATTGAAGCCGTTGGCGCACGTAATGTTGTTCAAAAGAATAAACGGCGCAAGCAAGTGATTTTCCAGCCTGGAGATCGCGTTTGGATTCATCTGAGTCCTGGACGATTTCCCAACTTGAGAAAATCGAAATTGATGCCTAGAGGAGATGGACCATTCACCGTGCTGAGTCGAGTCAATGATAATGCATATCGCATTGATTTACCCGGTGAGTATAAGTGTTCATCTACATTTAATGTTGCTGACTTATCTCCCTTTTCTGCAGATGATGAGTTCGATGATGATGAGCCTGTGAATTCGAGGACGAATTCTTTTCAGCAGGGGGGGAATGATGAGGTCATACAAGGCAATGAAGAAAATGATCCGGAGCTGCAGTTTAAAGGTCCAATGACGCGTTTGCGAGCTAAGAAGTTACAAGCTTATTTACAAGCTTCTATTCATCGCAAATTCGAAATGCATGAAGATGAAGTCAAGGGCAGCCCAAGATGGATCACCATGCTATCTATTGATGATGAAAAAGGTATCATGAAGACGTGAGAAGAAGAATCACGCCATTTGGACGTGTGCATGAAAAGTTATACGCGTTTGCATGGGAAATCGGGAGATGCTGTTTTTCATGCAAAGGTGGTAATATTAATTGTACCATGGGCCACGAAATTATTCATGTTAATTTAGCCCATGATCGAGTTCTAAGGTCCAAGATGGTGTGGAAATACAGGCCCAAATCCATTGTGGGATTTATCCTTATCTAGTTAGATTTAGATAGATTTTTATTATCTTATTTTTGGTATCTTTTGATTTTATCCTAGATTGATTAGGATTAGTATTTTTTGATGTTTATCTAGTTAATTAGGGTTAATTTTCGTTCATAATCTCTCCTATAAATAGGAGCACCCTGTGACATTCATAATGCAGACAATTGCAAGAAATAAAGAGTTATTCTAATCTGTCTCACGATCCTTCGGTTGATCAAACTTTTATCTACAATTCTATTGTTTTAGCACTTCAATAGTCTTATTTAAGTTCTTCAGGGTATAATTAAGTACTTGGGAGAATTGCTATCCGGAGAAGTTAGACGTGCGCGTTCGGGTTATTCAACACGGGTTCGCCGAATCTAACCTATCCTTCGACCACACCGCCGCCGCCAACACCATCAATACCGCCGTCATCCGCCGCCGTGATAATCACCACCGCCGAGTTCCAGCCACCATCCAAGTGTTCCAATCGAGTCCTAGTTCGTGTCTACGTAATTCTAGTAAGTTTTATCGTATTTTGAGTCGGATTGATTCCATTGTTTTCTAGCTGACGTAGTTCGTTCTTGAAGTCTTCCGCGTGCATAAATCTCGTGTCTTGGATACATTGTCCGGGTCACATCAATACTGGAGAAATCCCGTACAAAACGACGGTAAAACCCAGCTAGACCATGGAATGATCGAACCTCAGAGGCGTTTTTCGGGGTTGGCCATTCCTCAATCGCTTTGATTTTGGAACGGTCTACCTCAATACCTCGTGAACTAACGACAAAGCCTAAAAATACGACTTCATCCATGCAAAAAGAACATTTAGACAAGTTTCCATACAACTTAGCATCACGCAGAAGACAGAAAACACGCCTAAGATGATCTAAGTGCGCCTGTGCATTGTGACTGTAAATCAAAATATCATCAAAGTAGACAACAACAAATTTACCAATCACATCACGCAAAACATGATTCATTAACCTCATAAACGTGCTCGGTGCATTAGTGAGGCCAAAAGGCATAACTAACCACTCATATAAACCATGCTTTGTTTTAAACGCAGTTTTCCATTCATCCCCTTCATGCATTCTAACTTGAAAATAACCAGATCTCAAATCTATCTTAGAAAACACATGAGAACCACTTAATTCATCTAGCATATCATCAAGTCTAGGGATAGGAAATCTGTACTTAACTGTTATTTTATTGATGGCGCGGCAATCCATGCACATTCTCCATTCATTGTTCTTCTTGGGCACTAGAATGACTGGAACTGCACAAGGGCTCATCGACTCTCGGATTTGCTTCTTCTCTAGCAACTCCTTAACTTGGCGATCGATCTCCTTCGTCTCTTCAGGGGACGTGCGGTACGCCGGTCGGTTGGGTAAGACTGCGCCGGGTACGAAGTCGATCTGGTGCTCGATCCCACGAACTGGAGGTAATCCACTTGGAATCTCATCCGGGAACACATCCGCGAACTCCTCCATAAGTGGCTGCACATCACAAGGTAAAGAAACACCATTAGTAGCACTGTCCTTATAAGATAAAAGAACGAAAGGTAAACCTGCTTTTAGTGCTTTCTCTACGCCTTTAACTGAGATGAACAGGGATCGATTCTTCTCTTTGCTTGGGTCTGATCCGGTGGCTTTTCCACGAGCTAAGACATCATTAGGAGGTGTCTTAGGGGCTGCATTGGTTGAACTTGGTGTTGTGTTCGGCTGAGAGGTGGCGGCCGAACTGGTTCGGGCTGCGGCTGCGGCTTGTTTTGCCCGTTCTTGCTTGAATCTCTCTTGCATCCTTTCTTGATCCTCTGCAACGGCTTTAGGAGTGAGTGGCTTGAGTACAGTGGTTCGACCATCTCGAGTAATCGAGTAGGTGTTGGCTAACCCATCGTGAACTACTTTTCTGTCGAACTGCCACGGTCTTCCTAAAAGTATATGGGCTGCTTCCATGGGAATAACATCACAAAGAACAGTGTCAGAATAGCGACCTTTAGTAAAGGAAACGTGTACCTGACCTGTAACTCTGATGGATCCGCGATCTGTGAGCCACTGCAACTTGTACGGTTTTGGATGCTTTGTTGTGGTGAGGGTGAGTTTATCAACGGCATACTGACTGATTGCGTTGATTACACTTCCACTGTCGATGATCATGGCACAAGTCTGATCTTTGATGGCAACTCGAGTGTAGAAGATGTTCTCTCTTTGCGATTGCTCTTCGTCTTCACGGTTGATGTTCAGACTGCGAATAGAAACCAAGCTGACATGAGGTAGCTCGACTTCATCATCATCTGGCTCGAC
The DNA here is from genome assembly GCA_026008535.1 of Perilla frutescens. NCBI lineage: Eukaryota > Viridiplantae > Streptophyta > Magnoliopsida > Lamiales > Lamiaceae > Perilla > Perilla frutescens. The sequence continues at coordinate 47,818,992 of BRKX01000014.1, forward strand.
TTCAGGGACCTTGACTGCTTCAGGGGCGGCGTCTTGGGTCTCCTCTTCATCTTCACTGGCTGATTCAAGTCCATTCTGTTCATTGAGGAACAGAACACGCCGGTTTGGACACTGGTTCTGAAAATGACCCCAACCTTGGCATTTATGACACTGAATGTCACGGGCTCGACTAGGGGCTGCATTCTGTGCTGAATTAGGTTGATTGGGCCGTTGGAAAGGTGGCCTGGGCGTAGACTCGGGTCTACGGCTTGCTTGCGGTGTAGAACGATTAAAACGGCGTTCCGGAGGGCCGGATTGACCTCGGGGTCGTGTGGAATCGGTAGAAGGAGTAGAAGGTGATGTGGAAGGTGTACCTTTACTCCAAGATGATCGAGTAGGGGCTGCACTTTCACTGGATCGACGGCGGCCTTCTCGCAACTGCTTTTCCACAATTGATGCGTATTGCACCATTCTCTCTATGCTTGTGAATTCTTTGAGCTCTACTTCACAGGCAATGTCTGGATTCATACCTTCAATGTACCGAATGATGGTAGCATTTAAGGTCTCCTCTTTTCCGACTCGATTCAGGGCAGTTTCGAGCTCTTTATGGTACTCTTCGATCGATCTAGTTCCTTGCTAGATCCGGTTGAGCTTCTTCTCAAGCTCTCTTTCATAGTGGACTGGAATGAAGCGTCCACGCAAGAATCCTTTCATTTCCTCCCAATTGTCAATGGGTGGATTTCTGTTTCTTCGTCTTCTCTCTTGCTGCATTTCCCACCAAGTGGCTGCGTAGCCTTTAAACTCCAAACATGCTAGCTGCACCTTTTTAGCTTCTGAAAAATCATAGCATGCGAAAATCTTCTCTACCTTACGTTCCCAATCAAGATAGATATCGGGATCGTGAAGGCCTTCAAATTCTGGAATGCTCGTCTTGATGTTGTGGAGCATTCGATCTTCTTCATAGTCATCTCGACTATGACCTCGTCTCAGGCGACGTCCTCGATCAAATTCTTCAGTATTCTCATCAAAGTACTCCTCTTCAGGCTCGTTGTGATGCTCTAGGCGTTGGTTTCCTCGAATGGGTGGAGGAAAGACAGGTGTCGTTTTAGTGCGTTCAAGGGCATGCACTAAATCGTCTATCTTGTTGGAGAGAGCCTGGTGTTGTCTTTGAACATGCTTAGACAACGCTTCAAAATGGTACTTGGGATCCCACGGTGCGGGTGGATCCGAGTATGACTCCATGGGTGCTTTGGAAGGGTCTTTGGACAGGTCCAAAGGTGGTGAAGTCGAATGGTGTTCGACTGGGGGTGTAGAGGATGACTCGGTGTGGGTTCCTTTCTTCATGGTACCTACAAAGCGAACAAACGTAAAGAAAACAAGGTAGGTCCTCACTATCTCACGTTCACTCTTTTGTTTTCACTCTTGATTTTACCACTCGTGTATCACTCAAAGTGTATGGTGCACAGTGTGTGAAAATCGTGTATATGAAGGTAAGGGAATCGTGTGGTTTGTTTCGAGGAGGGACGGGAATGCTATTCTCGGAACAAGGATGAATTTGGTATGTATAGATGAGATACGGGTTGAGTATGTGTGGGTATGGTAATGGCCGAATGTGAGGGAGTATGGGTAGGGGTGTGGCCGATTGTGTAGTGGTTAGGGGTGTTGGTCGAGTATGGGTAGGAATGTAGGAAAGGAAAGAAGTAGATCAATTAATGAAGTTCCAAATAGGTTTAGGAATTCCAAAAATAAATCTAGGTAGAAGAAGGAAAGAAATAGAATAGATAAGGAAGAAAGAAATAGATAAGGTAAGTAGGGGATTTGGATATGTATCAATCTATGTGACACAATCTAAATACCTTAATTAGCCTAGACTCTAGAAGGAATGAACCAAAAATAAAATAAGACACTTAAGGAAGTTACCAACAAGAAATAGAACTTGTATGGAAAGTTCCAAAAGTAAAACAAACTTGAAGGAAACTACCAAAAATAAGAAAGACTTATTAAGGTAATTACCAACTATGATCTAGTACCAATAGGAAAGTACCAAAAATAAAATTGAACAATGAATTTTCGTTTTTTTTTTTTTTTTTTTTGATTTTTTTTTTTTTTTTGAATTCGATCGCTTTTTTTTTTTTTTTGATCGAAGCTTTTTCTCTTCTTTTTTTTTATAACAATGAACAAACGGAAATTAAATTACAACTCGATTAACCGTAAAATAAAATACGACACAAAAATCGAACCAAAGCCGACGTGGCTTTGATACCACTTTTATGATACGACCTGAACTCTAGGAACGAATACACGTCGACACACGTAAGTTTTTGTGTCTACGATGACTCAAATAATCAAAGTAAAATAAGCGGAATAATATTGGAACAAACTAGACGACTAAGACTCAACTAAAACACCTAGACAATGACACACAAAATAACACAAATCCAACAAATATGGGGCTGTTTTGGACGGCAATGATGATGGCAAGGTTGATGGATTTTCGAAGGTATTGATTGGGTTTAGAATGGCTAGAGTAGATAGGATATGATAGAGTTATGTTGGACTTACGGATTGAACGAGATGAACACGATCTTAGACACGAACTGATGAAGCCACGAAAAGCCTTGAAGAACTTAATTCGGAGCTGCAAATACGTGGTCCAATTACACGATTTCGAGCAATACAATTGCAAGGATTTTTCCAAACATTTGTATGTAAGAAATTCGAAGATGACAAAGATGTTGAGAGCAACTCCAAAATTGTTACTTTGCTAGTAATTAAAGATTGGAGATCAAGGTTTGAAGAAGAGAACATGAAGAACTCGTCGAGTTGTGCATGCGTGCACGAGATCAGATTTTCGGCCCTTTAATTAATTTAATTAGGGGTTGAATTTTATTTAGACTATAGTACTTATTTAATTATGTTAGACTATAGTTTAATTCAGATTTTTATTTAATTAGGAGTAATTTTCGTCCATTATGAGGTCAAGTTTGACTAGAATTGTATTTAAGGCAATTTCCTACCTTGAATAGAATTCTAGTTTAGGGAACTTCCTAGTATAGTTAGAGATCCCTTTTGGATCAATTTTTAAGCCTTTTTTATCTTTAATTTCGTCCATCTTAGCCCTATAAATAGGGGATCCATGTAACATTATTATTTTAGACTATATTTGATTAATTAAGCTTTGCTTTCAATATTGTCTCAACCCCCTTTTAAATCTTTGTGAGTTTTGATTTAAAATTCATATTCTTGGAGCTAGCAACTTTAAGTCTTATTCAAGGGTATTGCTTAATCCACTTGAGGGATTAACCGGTATTCGCTATCCGAAGATCAACTTAGAGATTTCATCCTTGGGTACGTTCGAGATTCAAGGAGGCTATCGGGTTGTGATTCACCTCAACGAATCATCATCCTTCTACACCAAACGACGACTTCCATCAAGTCATCCACGTCCATAACCGTCCAGCCACCAATCGATCGAGTCTCTTTCACAAGACGAGTTCGAGTTCTACCGTTTCATCTACACGTAAGTTCGATTCATATCTATCATATCCTATCTACTCCAAGCCTTTCTTCACAAGCCATCACACACGATTTTTTCCAATATTCCAGCCCTCATAAACGTCCCTTTTCAGCCCCTCATCCGTTGTTATTGTGTTACATAGTTTGTGTCATTTTTTCTAGGTATTTTAGTTGTCTAGATTTTTCCGTATTTTCGTTGTTTATCGAGTCGGATTGAAGCCCTTCATTCGCTGACCTGTTTCGTATCCAGAAGTCTTCCGCTACGTCTCTAGATTCGTCCTAGATTATTTGTCCGGGTCGTATCATAAATTTGGCATCAGAGCCACGTCAGCTCTGCTGGTCGTGGTTCAATCCGACGTGTCATTTTTATCCTACGTGTTGTCTTACATGTCTTCTTTATTTTTTTATTTTATCGAGTTGTAATAGCATAGCTATCAATTGAAAAAAAAAGAGCATCGACAAAAAAAAAGAGAAAAAGCCGTCGAAAAAAAAAAAAGAAAAAAAAAATCGGATAAAAAAAAAAGAAAAAAAATCCGAAAATTAAAAAAAAAAAAACAGAGGTATATTCATTGTGTTACCATTTGAGTCTTGATTTATTTTGGTAATTTCCTTTTAGTAATACATCTTATTTGGTAGTTACCTTGTGAGTCTATTTTATTTTTGGAACTTTCCTTCTAAGTTCTATTTTAATTTTAGTAGTTTCCTTCTAGGATAATTCCTTAGTTGGTAATTTCCTTTAGAGTCTTATTTTATTTTTGGAACTTTCCTTCCAAGTTTTTATTTTATTTTGGTAGTTTCCTTTTGAGTTGTAAATTATTTTTGGTTCTTTCCTTTTAGAGTCTAGTTCAATTAGGATATTTAGATTGTGTCACAATTGTGTAACACTTTCCAAATTACCTAATCTTTCTTTCCTTCTTCTTTCCTATTTCTTTCCTTCTACATTTGGGATTTATTTTTGGATTCCTATTCTATTTGGGAACTTCAAAAATACATCTAATTCTTTCCTTTTCTAGCTTTCTTCCATCCAAATCCTTCCAAACCTTCCACATACACTTCCTCCCTTCAAATTTTCGTCCACCATCATCAAGGGGATCGAAAATTTATCTTATTCCACATATATCATCTGTTCACACTCACTCATATACACCATCTGGACCATACACATATGCACCCATGTACCATTCGGTCCATACACCATACACCAATCATACTCCGTATACCCAAACACCCTATACACCAAATCCTCCCCATCTCTACCGCAACAACAACATGATCATACCTGAGTTTGAAGGTCTATACTATCCCGACATCTATTTGGATTGGGAATGCAAAGTAGAAAAACTTTTTGAGTGCTATGACTTCCCCGAGAAAAAGAAAGTGCAGTTAGTTTCGTCAAAGTTTAAAGGCTACGCAACAACATGGTGGGAATTCCAGCAGAACCGGTGCCATAGAGATCACCTTCCACCCATCGACACATGGCGTGAGTTGAAAGATTTGATGCGGAAACGCTTCATTCCAGACCACTACCAATGGGAGTTGGAGGAAAAGCTATACAAGCTTAGACAAAGAGATCGAAGTGTAAATGACTACTACAACAAAATGATTGAAGCCATGAGACGAGCTGATGTAGAAGAATATCCAGAAGATACCATGGATAGATTTCTAGCTGGTCTACGAAGGGCAATCCGTGAAAGAGTAGCATTGTACCGCTTCGACGAGTTGGAAGACATGTTGGAATACGCCATTCGAATAGAAAAGTGGCTAGAGGAACTAGAGATGAAGTCAAAAGAGGAGGTTCAAGTAGAGTCGAGCATTGCCACCCATGATGCTTCTATTTCCAAGGTACCAATTCTAGACTTCGTTGAAGTACCTTTTATCTCATTACCATCTGTTTCTATGTGCTTAGAAGATGAGATAGTTGAAGAATCTAAGCCAGAGTTGGACATGATAGAAACAACCAATGAGAATATGCCAGTTTTGGAGAAGTTAGTTCAAGACGAATGTAATCAAGAGGAGTCGGTTTCCATTCATGTTGATGAAGAGGTGCCCATTCTCGAAATTACTAATCCGGAGAAGACAAGTATAGAAGATTGCAATATGGATGTTTTGTCCATGGAGATGACAAGTCCTGAAGATTGTATGGATGATAAACTACAAATTGTGAATTTGGAGATCCATGATGCAGTTGAGGAAGCTGAAGAAGTTGAAGAGTTGTTGGAGATACAACCATGTTTTAAAAAGGAGAATGATATCCGTGAGACAATGGTTGAAGATCATGAAGAGCTCGAACAAGCTAGCATGGCGAATCCATCGAGTTCTAACATTTTTTGTCTACCATTTTCTTGTGATATCTTTATTTTACAGGTTGATGAAGATGTTCCATTGGAAGTTGATGTACCACCAGATTTGATCGTGAATGCCATGTCAAGGCAATCTATGGAGCTAGAGTTTCGGATGATTAACACAAGTGGAATGTTCTCGTTCATGTTCATGAAGATGTGTTTTATGCAGCTTGTGCAAAAAGAATTTGATGGCCAGTTCGTGTTCGTCTTTGATCCCGGAGCTTTGAATTCGAGGACAAATTCTTTTCAAGAGGAGGGGAATGATGAAGCCACGAAAAGCCTTGAAGAACTTAATTCGGAGCTGCAAATACGTGGTCCAATTACACGATTTCGAGCAATACAATTGCAAGGATTTTTCCAAGCATTTGTATGTAAGAAATTCGAAGATGACAAAGATGTTGAGAGCAACTCCAAAATTGTTACTTTGCTAGTAATTAAAGATTAGAGATCAAGGTTTGAAGAAGAGAACATGAAGAACTCGTCGAGTTGTGCATGCGTGCACGAGATCAGATTTTCGGCCCTTTAATTAATTTAATTAGGGGTTGAATTTTATTTAGACTATAGTACTTATTTAATTATGTTAGACTATAGTTTAATTCAGATTTTTATTTAATTAGGAGTAATTTTCGTCCATTATGAGGTCAAGTTTGACTAGAATTGTATTTAAGGCAATTTCCTACCTTGAATAGAATTCTAGTTTAGGGAACTTCCTAGTATAGTTAGAGATCCCTTTTGGATCAATTTTTAAGCCTTTTTTATCTTTAATTTCGTCCATCTTAGCCCTATAAATAGGGGATCCATGTAACATTATTATTTTAGACTATATTTGATTAATTAAGCTTTGCTTTCAATATTGTCTCAACCCCCTTTTAAATCTTTGTGAGTTTTGATTTAAAATTCATATTCTTGGAGCTAGCAACTTTAAGTCTTATTCAAGGGTATTGCTTAATCCACTTGAGGGATTAACCGGTATTCGCTATCCGAAGATCAACTTAGAGATTTCATCCTTGGGTACGTTCGAGATTCAAGGAGGCTATCGGGTTGTGATTCACCTCAACGAATCATCATCCTTCTACACCAAACGACGACTTCCATCAAGTCATCCACGTCCATAACCGTCCAGCCACCAATCGATCGAGTCTCTTTCACAAGACGAGTTCGAGTTCTACCGTTTCATCTACACGTAAGTTCGATTCATATCTATCATATCCTATCTACTCCAAGCCTTTCTTCACAAGCCGTCACACACGATTTTTTCCAATATTCCAGCCCTCATAAACGTCCCTTTTCAGCCCCTCATCCGTTGTTATTGTGTTACATAGTTTGTGTCATTTTTTCTAGGTATTTTAGTTGTCTAGATTTTTCCGTATTTTCGTTGTTTATCGAGTCGGATTGAAGCCCTTCATTCGCTGACCTGTTTCGTATCCAGAAGTCTTCCGCTACGTCTCTAGATTCGTCCTAGATTATTTGTCCGGGTCGTATCACGAACGGTGGATGAATCTTGAAACGGACGACGGGGTGTTGATGGTGGCGTCGTGAAGGCTGGACGGCGGTGGTGATAGTGTTGTGAATTACAACCCGAAAGTTGCCTTGAATCTCGAACGTACACAAGGCCAAATTCTTTAAGTTGATCTTCAAGTAGCGAGTTTCCGACGATCCCTCGAACGTGGACGGCGAATTCCCTTTGTAAAACTTAGAGGTGCTAAATCTAAGAGTATGAATTTAATTATCTAAACTCACAAAAGATTAAACGGGGAGAGACGATATTGAAAGCAAAGGCTTAATGATCAAATATAGTCTAAAGTAACAATGAGACATGGATCCACTATTTATAATAGTTGGATCGAATTCCTAAGGCTAAGGGACGAAAATTATAGTCCAATTTAGACTAGAATTGGACTTTGACTACTTCCTAAACTAGAATTCTATTTAAGGTAGATTTTGTAGATCTTGCCTTATCTAAAAATCTAGTCAAAATTCTATCTAAAAATAACCGAAAATCTTAACTAAAAATCTGCCAAAAATTCGTCCATAATATAATAAATAAAATACTATAGACTAATAAATCAATCCCCTTAATTGGATCATCAAGGGCCGATTATTTTGGGCTTTTCCACCATACATGCTTAACTTGGGCTGAATAGCAAGTATACACATCAAGCCCAACAAAAGCACACTTGCACGCCTTCTTCATGTATTGCACTCCATATCTTGATCTCCATCTTCCAATGTCAACAAGGTCATCATCTTCAAGCTTCCTTGTACGCCGTCTTCTTCTTCAAGCTTCTTGCGAATTGTAGCTTGCAAATAATCTTGCAACTTCTTAGCTCTTAATCTTGTGACGGGTCCTTTGAATTGAAGCTCTTCATTGACTTCCTCATTGCTATGGATGTCCTCATCATGGGTTGATCGAAAAATTCAACAGCTTCTCTTGACTAGCTCCTCTGGGTCTTCTTCAAGCTCCAACGGATAAAATCAAACCGGAAGGTTGCTAAGAGTAGAAGTAGGCGTGTGGAATGAGTAATTCAGCTGGTGGTGTATGTGGACCACGGGTGTATGGGTGTACGGGTGTATGGGTGTATGGGTGTATGGACTATGTGGTGTATAAGGTGAACCGGGTGTATATGGAAGAGATGAAATTTTCGAGCCCTTTAGTGTGTAGGATCGAAAATATGGATGGATAAGGGTGAAGGATTTGATTAGATATGGATGTGGATGGAAAGATCTTGAATAGATGTAGATTAGGATGAAATCTATCTAAACAAGGTAAGAAATCTAATGGATAAAGGAAAAAGGATTTTGGATGTGTGAATACAATCTAAGAATCCCTAAAAAGATGGAACAAATCTAAAAACAAGGAATTAAAATTGAAAACAAGTAGAACAATCTGATTTTCGTTTTTTTTTTTTTTTTTTTTAATCGGTGATTTTTTTTTTTTTGGGCGATTTCTTTTTCTTTTTTTTTTTTTGTTTTCAATGAATATGAATCAGATTACAATAGACTCGAAACAATACGAAAATTAAATGACACGTATGACAGAAAACTAACACGTATTTGACACGTCGGATTGAACCACGACCAGCAGAGCTGACGTGGCTCTGATGCCAAATTTATGATGTGACCCGGACAATGTATCCAAGACACGAATGAATACGCAACCGGAAGACTTTATGGACTCGAACAACGTCAGCTAAAGAAGGATTCAAACCGACTCGAAATAAACGGTAAAACTTACTACATCCGTAAGTCCATCGTATCTCTAACATACCCTATCTACTCAAGCCATTCTAAACCAATACCCACCATCGAAATTCCATTCTCCACATCATCATAATTCTCGTCCAAAATAACGTTCATAACAGCCCCCATCCTTTGGATATTGTGTTATTTTGTGTGTCATTGTCTAGGTATTTTAGTTGAGTCTTAGTCGTCTAGTTTGTTCCAATTTTATTCCGCTTATTTTACTTTGATTATTTGAGTCATCGTAGACACAAAAACTTACGTGTGTCGACGTGTGTTCGTTCCTAGAGTTCGGGTCGTATCAGAATTCCATGCAATCTAACAACATGCACAAAGAACAAGTTGGCAACATGTATAGCATCATCAGTTTTCCTACATGCAATGAAATGAGCCATTTTGGAAAACCTATCAACTACAATAAACACAGAATCCTTACCCGACCTAGATCTAGGCAATCCTAAGATGAAATCCATAGAAATATCAATCCAAGGAGATGAGGGGGCGGGTAGGGGCGAATAAAGACCAAATGGGTGTGAAGTGGATTTAGCTTGACGACAAGTAATGCAACGACTACACACATTCTCTACATCCTTACGCATATGCGGCCAAAAGAAGTGTTCATGCAGCAAGTTCAATGTCTTATGCACACCAAAGTGACCCATTAAACCTCCCGCATGCGATTCTAACACCAATAACTCACGCATAGAACAGGTAGGGATGCATAATTTCGACTCTTTGAACAAGAACCCATCATGCACATAATAACCATCATAGGACCTAGATTTCGAGCTACATGAAGCATAGATGGGGCTGAAATAGGCGTCCTCGACATACAGTGCTTTAATAGACTCAAAACCAAGCATCTTAGCATGCATTAAGTTCAAAAGAGCGTACTTTCTTGATAGGGCATCGGCGACCACGTTTTCCTCGCCTTTCTTGTACTTGATAACATATGGAAAGGACTCGATGAACTCGACCCATCTCGCATGTCTCTTGTTCAGATTGTTTTGCCCTTTCAAATGCTTCAAGCTTTCATGATCCGTGTGGATGACGAACTTCTTTGGTGATGAGATCAAGCATAGCAATGAAGAAGATGATCCGGAGCTGCAGTTTAAAGGTCCAATGACGCGTTTGCGAGCTAAGAAGTTACAAGCTTATTTACAAGCTTCTATTCGTCGCAAATTCGAAATGTATGAAGATGAAGTCAAGGGCAGCTCAAGATTGATCACCATGCTATCATTTGATGATGAAGAAGGAAGCATGAAGACGTGAGAAGAAGAACGACGCCATTTGGACGTGTGCATGAAAAGTTATACGCGTTTGCATGGGAAATCGGGAGATGCTGTTTTTCATGCAAAGGTGGCAAGATTAATTATAACATGGGCCACGAATTTAATCAATAAAATCAGCCCATTGTTGTGATTAATTAAGTCCAAATAGGCGAGATTTATGAAGGCCCAAGTTGTTGGGATTTATCCTTATCTAGTTAGATTTAGATAGATTTTTGTTATCTTATTTTTGGTATCTTTTGATTTTATCCTAGATTCATTAGGATTAGTTTTGGATTGATTTTTATCACTTAATTAGGTCTAATTTTCGTCCCCTATGTGTCCTATAAATAGGGCTACCATGTGACACTTTAAAAGCAGACAATTGCAAGAAATAAAGAGTTATTCTCAATCTGTCTCACGATCCTTCGGTTGATCAAACTTTTATCTACAATTCTATTGTTTTAGCACTTCAATAGTCTTATTTAAGTTCTTCAGGGTATAATTAAGTACTTGGGAGAATTGCTATCCGGAGAAGCTAGACGAGTGCGTTCGGGTTGATTCAACACGGGTTCACCGATCTGTCCTATCCTTCTACCAAACCACCGCCGCCATCACCAACACTCCACCGCCATCCGCCGTCGTTCACCATCAGATTCCAGCCACCCTTAGACGTATCAAGTGTGTTCATCGAGTCATAGTTCGTATCTTCGATTTCTAGTAAGTTTTGCGTCGGATTCTACCCTTCTTTAGCTGACGTTGTTCGAGTCCTTAAAGTCTTCCGCCTGCGTATTCTTCGTGTCTTGGATTCATTGTCCGGGTCACATCATAAATTTGGTATCAGAGCCACGTCAGCTCTGCTGGTCGTGGTTCAATCTGACGTGTCATCTACGTGTCAAATACGTGTCATTTAAATTTCATTTTGTTTCGAGTCTTGTAATCTGATTCATATTCATTGAAAACAAAAAAAAAAAAGAAAAGAAATCGGCCAAAAAGAAAAAAAAAAAAATCGCCGATTAAAAAAAAAAAAAAAAAAAAAAAAAAAAAAAAAAACGAAAATCAGATTGTTCTACTTGTTTTCAATTTTAATTCCTTGTTTTTAGATTTGTTCCATATATTTAGGGATTCTTAGATTGTGTTCACACATCCAAAATCCTTATTTCCTTATCCATTAGATTTCTTACCTTGTTTAGATAGATTTCATCCTAATCTATATCTATTCAAGATCTTTCCATCCCCATCCATATCTAATCAAGATTATCCATCCTAAACCATCAAATTTTCGTTCCTAATCATCTATAGGATTCGAAATTGCCATCTCTTTCATACATACACCCGGTTCACCTTATACACCACATAGTCCATACACCCATACACCCATACACCCATACACCCGTACACCCGTACACCCATACACCCATGGTCTACATACACCAACCCATTGAATACTCATTCCACACGCCTACTTCTACTCTTAGCAACCTTCCGGCTTGATTTTATCCGTTGGAGCTTGAAGAAGACCCAGAGGAGCTAGTCAAGAGAATCTGCTGAATTTTTCGATCAACCCCCATATTTCACTCCACACGTGCACCACACATACTTGAGAGTTAAACACGAGTGGAAAAATTAAGAGTGACATACACGAGCGTTTGTGAGGAATTGTGAGGTTCTACTTTACTTTTTCTTCACGTTTGTTCGTTTTGCAGGATAAATGGACCAACAGGAAGATATTTTCTACACCCGTTGCTCCATCCAAGACAAAATTGGTTCCATGATTATTGACAGTGGTAGTGTATTTAACGCCATTAGTCAATATGCAGTGGACAAGCTCGGCCTAGTACCACAGAAGCATCCCAAGCCCTATAAGTTGCAGCGGCTTACAATCACAAGTCAGGTAAGTGTCGCATTTGCTATTGGTCGATATACTGACACTGTTTTATGTGATGTCATTCCTATGGAGGCAACACACATTCTTCTAGGTCAACCGTGGCAATTCGATCGAGGAGCAGTGCACGATTGTCACGCCAACACTTATTCCTTTGCTTGGAATGGACGACCCATCAAATTGATGCCTTTGGCACCTGAGGACGTCATTAAGGATCAGAAGTGGATGCAAGAAAAGTTTAAAACTGAAAGGGAAAGGAAGGCCGCAACTATCGAGAGCGAATCAATCGCCACCGTCCCTAGCCCTACTACGACACCGTTGGAGTCTTGTTCACATCAAGACATGTCATCTAGTTCATCCAACGCAGATCACCAGTTAAATTCAGACATAATAAGTGAAGCTACAATTCCGTCCCAACCCATATGCATTGATCCAACACTTGATTCGGGTAAGTCGGATAATCTATTAATTTCTCAGAACAGTGCTACTAATGATTGTTTTTCTAGTGATGTGCAGATCGAGAAGAGAGAGTTCGAGATTGAGCAGCCTGGAATAGCTACATCCAACCCTGATGGCAGCTCGAAAGAAGTTTCCAACTCTCAAGAGGAGATCCACGAAGAGCTGAAGTTGGAGCATGATGATGTTCGACTTAGAGATCAGCTTGTTCTAGATAAGTCGTCCAATACCCATGTTGTTTATCTTAAGGACATGTTACTTGAAATCGAGAGAGGTAAGTACCGTCTGTACTATTCTAGTATTGATAGGTATTTGATGTGCATAGTTGAATCCATGTTTCTTTTTAGAATTAATTTAACATTTGGATTTGACTTGAAGTGCATGAAAAGGTTGGATAGTAGAGAGTCATTGTTTGTTCCAACCAAGTGTAAGATGCGTGCATGGTATTTGAATTCGATTAGTTTGTGTTTTTCCATTGCTCATTTGAAATCTAATTATAGTGTTGAACATGCTGAAAATTGCATAATTGTTTGTTATACCATGTTCGATCCATTATATGCTACATGTTGGATAGTTGATTGTTTTGTTGAGTGTTATGCTGCATGTTTTGTGCATGAGGGTTTCTTGTTCAAGGGTTCACAGTTATGCATTCCTAAGTCTTCTATGCGTGAGTTGTTAGTTCTTGAATCGCATGCGGGAGGTTTAATGGGTCACTTTGGTGTGTCTAAAACGTTAAACTTGCTGCATGAACATTTCTTTTGGCCACATATGAAGCATGATGTTGAGAATGTGTGTAGTAGATGTATTACATGCAAGAAGTCGAAATCTACATCACACCCGTTTGGTTTATACACTCCTCTACCAGCCCCGTCTTCCCCGTGGATTGATTTATCTATGGATTTCATATTAGGATTACCACGGTCTAGATCTGGTCGAGATAGTATTTTTGTGGTTGTTGATAGGTTTTCCAAGATGTCTCATTTCATTGCATGTAGGAAAACCGATGATGCAGTACACATAGCCAATCTGTTCTTTATACATGTTGTGCGTTTACATGGAATACCTAGAACTATTGTTAGTGATAGGGATTCTAAGTTTCTTGCACATTTTTGGCGTGTACTTTGGGGAAAATTAGGTACCAAATTGTTATTTTCTACTGCATGTCATCCACAAACTGATGGACAAACTGAAGTAGTTAATCGCACTTTAGGTACTTTGCTGCGAGCTTTAGTTAAAAACAACTTGAAATCATGGGAAGATTGTTTGCCATATGCTGAATTCGCCTATAATAGAGTTGTGCATTCATCTACCAATATGTCTCCGTTTGAAGTTGTTTATGGTTTTAATCCGCTAACGCCTAATGATCTGTTGCCTTTACCTATTGAGCATCTAACAAGTGTTAAAGGTACAAGAAAAGCGGAACAAGTTAAGGAGATGCATGAGAAAATACGTGCGCGTATTGAAGCCGTTGGCGCACGTAATGCTGTTCAAAAGAATAAACGGCGCAAGCAAGTGGTTTTCCAGCCTGGAGATCGCGTTTGGATTCATCTGAGTCCTGGACGATTTCCCAACTTGAGAAAATCGAAATTGATGCCTAGAGGAGATGGACCATTCACCGTGCTGAGTCGAGTCAATGACAATGCATATCGCATTGATTTACCCGGTGAGTATAAGTGTTCATCTACATTTAATGTTGCTGACTTATCTCCCTTTTCTGCAGATGATGAGTTCGATGATGATGAGCCTGTGAATTCGAGGACGAATTCTTTTCAGCAGGGGGGGAATGATGAGATCAAGCATAGCAATGAAGAAGATGATCCGGAGCTGCAGTTTAAAGGTCCAATGACGCGTTTGCGAGCTAAGAAGTTACAAGCTTATTTACAAGCTTCTATTCGTCGCAAATTCGAAATGTATGAAGATGAAGTCAAGGGCAGCTCAAGATTGATCACCATGCTATCATTTGATGATGAAGAAGGAAGCATGAAGACGTGAGAAGAAGAACGACGCCATTTGGACGTGTGCATGAAAAGTTATACGCGTTTGCATGGGAAATCGGGAGATGCTGTTTTTCATGCAAAGGTGGCAAGATTAATTATAACATGGGCCACGAATTTAATCAATAAAATCAGCCCATTGTTGTGATTAATTAAGTCCAAATAGGCGAGATTTATGAAGGCCCAAGTTGTTGGGATTTATCCTTATCTAGTTAGATTTAGATAGATTTTTGTTATCTTATTTTTGGTATCTTTTGATTTTATCCTAGATTCATTAGGATTAGTTTTGGATTGATTTTTATCACTTAATTAGGTCTAATTTTCGTCCCCTATGTGTCCTATAAATAGGGCTACCATGTGACACTTTAAAAGCAGACAATTGCAAGAAATAAAGAGTTATTCTCAATCTGTCTCACGATCCTTCGGTTGATCAAACTTTTATCTACAATTCTATTGTTTTAGCACTTCAATAGTCTTATTTAAGTTCTTCAGGGTATAATTAAGTACTTGGGAGAATTGCTATCCGGAGAAGCTAGACGAGTGCGTTCGGGTTGATTCAACACGGGTTCACCGATCTGTCCTATCCTTCTACCAAACCACCGCCGCCATCACCAACACTCCACCGCCATCCGCCGTCGTTCACCATCAGATTCCAGCCACCCTTAGACGTATCAAGTGTGTTCATCGAGTCATAGTTCGTATCTTCGATTTCTAGTAAGTTTTGTCTTTTAATTTGCGTCGGATTCTACCCTTCTTTAGCTGACGTTGTTCGAGTCCTTAAAGTCTTCCGCCTGCGTATTCTTCGTGTCTTGGATTCATTGTCCGGGTCACATCATTTGGCCAGAGATAGTGCTGCCATGTGTCCAACGCACGCTTCAAAGCGTAGAGCTCTTTATCGTACGTGAAGTACCTAAGGGAGGCGCCATTTAACTTCTCATTGAAGTATGCCACGGGACGTTTTTCCTGCATCAAAACAGCACCAATACCTATCCCGGAGGCATCACACTCGATCTCAAAAGTTTTGGAAAAATCAGGTAAACATAAAACAGGAGCAGAACATAACAATGATTTCAAAGTATTAAAAGCATGCTCTTGTTGTTTACCCCACTCAAATTTCCGATCCTTCTTACTTAGCTCAGTAAGAGGGGCGGCTATACTGGAGAAATCCCGTACAAAACGACGGTAAAACCCAGCTAGACCATGGAATGATCGAACCTCAGAGGCGTTTTTCGGGGTTGGCCATTCCTCAATCGCTTTGATTTTGGAACGGTCTACCTCAATACCTCGTGAACTAACGACAAAGCCTAAAAACACGACTTCATCCATGCAAAAAGAACATTTAGACAAGTTTCCATACAACTTAGCATCACGCAGAAGACAGAAAACACGCCTAAGATGATCTATGTGCGCCTGTGCATTGTGACTGTAAATCAAAATATCATCAAAGTAGACAACAACAAATTTACCAATCACATCACGCAAAACATGATTCATTAACCTCATAAACGTGCTCGGTGCATTAGTGAGACCAAAAGGCATAACTAACCACTCATATAAACCATGCTTTGTTTTAAACGCAGTTTTCCATTCATCCCCTTCATGCATTCTAACTTGAAAATAACCAGATCTCAAATCTATCTTAGAAAACACATGAGAACCACTTTGATACGACCCGAACTCTAGGAACGAACACACGTCGACACACGTAAGTTTTGTGTCTACGATGACTCAAATAATCAAAGTAAAAATATGCGGAAGATAACGGGACAAACTAGACGACTAAGACTCAACTAAAATACCTAGACAATGACACACAAAATAACACAAATCCAATGAATATGGGGCTGTTTTGGACGGCTAAGATAAAGGTAAGGGTGATGGAATTTCGATGGTATTGAATGGGTTTAGAATGGCTTGAGTAGATAGGGTATGATAGAGTTGAAACAGACTTACGGATTGAACGAAGGCGACACGATTTGAACTCGAAGGTGGCTGATCTTGAGACGAACGTGGATGATGATGTTTGACGTCGATTATGGCTGGATGGTCGATGGTTGGTAGATGTGAATTACAACCCGAAAGTTGCCTTGAATCTCAAACGTACACAAGGCCAAATTCTTTAAGTTGTTCTTCGATAGCGAGTTTCCGGCGATCCCTCGAACGTGGACGACGAATTCCCTTTGTAAAACTTAGAAGTGCTAAATCTAAGAGTATGAATTTAATTATCTAAACTCACAAAAGATTAAAAGGGGTGAGACGATATTGAAAGCAACGGCTTAAAAATCAAATATAGTCTAAAATATGAATGTCACATGGATCCCCTATTTATAACAATAGGTGGATCGAAAATAATAAGCTAAGGACCGAAAATCATAGTCCAAATCAATCTAGGACTGTGTTTGGAAGTTTCCTAAACTAGAATTCTATTTAAGGTAGATTTTGTAGATCTTGCCTTATCTAAAAATCTAGTCAAAATTCTATCTAAAATAACCGAAAATCTTAACTAAAAAATCTGCAAAATTTCGTCCATAATATAATAAATAAAATACTATAGACTAATAAATCAATCCCCTTAATTGGATCATCAAGGGCCGATTATTTTGGGCTTTTCCACCATGCACGCTTAACTTGGGCTGAATAGCAAGTATACACATCAAGTGATACGAACCCGAAAAGCATAAAAGAATCGAATCCAAGAATGCCATTGAGAGCTTCAAAGATAATCATGTTGTTCAAGATTAAAGATTGGAGATCAAGATTTGAAGAACACAAGTGCATGAAAATATTCAGATAATTTGGGCAGCCCATGAAGATCAAATATTCAGCCCGAGATTGGTCAACATGCTATCATTTGATGATGAAGAAGGAAGCATGAAGGCGTGAGAAGAAGAACAAAGCCATTTGGACGTGTGCATGAAAAGTTATACGCGTTTGCATGGGAAATCGGGAGATGCTGTTTTTCATGCAAAGGTGGCAGGATTAATTATGTCATGGGCCACGAATTTAATTCAATTAATTCAGCCCATTGTCGTTATTAATAAGGTCCAAATAGGTGAGAATATCCAGCCCAAATCCACTTTGGGATTTATCCTTATCTAGTTAGATTTAGATAGATTTTTCTTATCTTATTTTTGGTAACTTTTGATTTTATCCTAGTTTGACTAGAATACCTTAGATTTTCGATTTCTCTTAGGATTTTTACTTAGATTTTCGTCCACCCCCCTTCACCTATATAAGGGGATCAGTTGTGAACTTTATTTCTCAGACGTTGCATGAAATAAAAGATTAATTTCTCAATTGTCTCACGATCCTTTGGTTGATCACCCATTTATCATATTCTATTGTTCTAGCAAATCAATAGTCTTATTTAAGTTCTTCAGGGTACATCAAGTACTTGGGAGAATTGCTATCAAACTTGGAGTATTCGAGAAATCGCGTTTCGTCTTCACCGCAAGACGGGATTCGAGTAAGTTTACTTCTTCTACCTTTCAATTACATCTCCATCATTCATCTACCTTCATCCCTACATTACGCACGTATCACCATCATCCATCAATCAAAATTCGTCCATAATCATCACCATAATTCGTTCATCACCTATACGTGCTCAGTTCACCATAATTAACACGTATAACACATCTGCCCTACATCGCCTATCTACCCATTTATTTGTATGTGTTTTATTTAGTTGAGTCATATTTCTAAGTGTCTTAGGTGTCTAGCATTTATTCGAGTCTTATTTGTCATAGTTTAGTCGTTTATCTGTGTCTTATTATCTGTCGGATTGAATCCTTCATTCGCCTGACGTGTTTCGATCTATAAGTCTTCCGCATGCATTTTGTTCGTGTCTTGGATTAGTTGTCCGGGGCACATCATAAATTTGGCATCAGAGCCACGTCAGCTCTGCTGGTCGTGGTTCAATCCGACGTGTCAAATACGTGTCAGTTATCTATCGTATGTGTCATTTAATTTTTGTATCGAGTCTTTTGTAATCTGATTTATATTCATTGAAAAAAAAGAGAGGAGCAAAAGACATCGGCTAAGTCCAAAAAAAAAAAACGAAAAAAAAAGAAAAAAGAAAAAAAAAGAAAAAGTCGCCGGAAAAAAAAAAAAACGAAAATTCAGATTTATTTTCTTGTTGAATTCGATTTTATTGTTTTAGATAGGCTTGAATCCATATTAGATAGATATTTTGGGATTTGTTAGATTGTGTTCACACTTGGTCAAACTTATCCAAAAATATTCTACCTTATCCACTAGATTTCCTACCTTGTTTAGATATCTTCCATCCTAATCCATATCTAATCAAGATTTCCCACCCTCATCCATATCTGATCATATCTTCCATCCTCATCCACTATATTTTTGAATCCTATACTCTATAGTGTTCGAAATTTTCATCCATATCCTATCCGTACACCCGTATACCCATACACCCATACACCCGTACACCTGTGGTCCACATACACCAATCAACAGGTTTACCTACACCGTTAAGATGAATCCAGTTAGAGTCCGCCCAAATCGATTCAGAGATACCGATGGTCTACACCGCAACAAAATAACCATCCCAGAGTTCGAAGGTCTATACGATCCAGAAGTGTACCTAGATTGGGAACGCAGAGTTGATAAGATTTTTAAATACCACTACTTCCCCGAGCCAAAGAAGGTGCAATTAGCCACATTGGAGTTTAAAGACTACGCAGCAACATGGTGGGAATTCCAGAAAGATCGATGCCACCGAGATCACCTTCCACCTATTGACACATGGCGTGAGTTGAAAGATTTGATGCGGAAACGCTTCATTCCAGAACACTACCAATGGGAGTTGGAGGAAAAGCTATACAAGCTTAGGCAAAGAGATCGAAGTGTAAATGACTACTACCACAAAATGATTGAAGCCATGAGACGAGCTGATGTAGAAGAGTATCTAGAAGATACCATGGATAGATTCCTAGCTGGTCTACGAAGAGAAATCCGAGAAAAGGTAGCACTATATCACTTCGACAAGTTGAAAGACATGGTGCAATATGCCATTGAGATAGAGAAGTGGTTGGAGAGTCTGCAAAATGAAGTGGTTCAAGTAGAGTCAAATATAGAGTTGTCACCTAGAACTCATCGCCAAACAGCCCCGTTTCGTTGGAGCGAACCTGAGTCTTTCGAGGAGTTTCTATGTACCTATGTACCACCTACACGGCCTGCATCACCAGTTCAGTTGGTCATAGATGTGCCAAGCCAAGCCAGCAACATTCAAGAGGAGATCCATGTTGAGTTACCATCTGAGATCGTTGCCATCAAAGAAGATTCTACTTTTGAGGTAACAATTTCAGTTGATGCACCTATTGATGAATTGATAAATGTTGCTACTTGTGAAGACGTTGGAGAAGTCGAGAGAGAAGAAATGAAGGTTGTTGCCGCCGTTGAGGAATCCGAAATAGTTGAAAAGTTGGTGGAATTACAACCATGTTCTGAGGAAGAAAATGACATCAGCTGCACAACGAGTGAAGATCACAAAGAATTCGATCAAGCTAGCATGGAGACGCAGTCGAATTCTAACATCATTTGTCAACCATTTTCTTGTGCGATCTCTATTTTACAGGTTGTTGAAGTTATTCCATTGAAAGTTGAGTTTGTGCAAAGAAAGATTGATGATCCATTCGCGTTCGTCTTTGATCCCGGAGATTTGAATTCGAGGACGAATTCTTTTCAAGAGGAGGGGAATGATACGAACCCGAAAAGCATAAAAGAATCGAATCCAAGAATGCCATTGAGAGCTTCAAAGATAATCATGTTGTTCAAGATTAAAGATTGGAGATCAAGATTTGAAGAACACAAGTGCATGAAAATATTCAGATAATTTGGGCAGCCCATGAAGATCAAATATTCAGCCCGAGATTGGTCAACATGCTATCATTTGATGATGAAGAAGGAAGCATGAAGGCGTGAGAAGAAGAACAAAGCCATTTGGACGTGTGCATGAAAAGTTATACGCGTTTGCATGGGAAATCGGGAGATGCTGTTTTTCATGCAAAGGTGGCAGGATTAATTATGTCATGGGCCACGAATTTAATTCAATTAATTCAGCCCATTGTCGTTATTAATAAGGTCCAAATAGGTGAGAATATCCAGCCCAAATCCACTTTGGGATTTATCCTTATCTAGTTAGATTTAGATAGATTTTTCTTATCTTATTTTTGGTAACTTTTGATTTTATCCTAGTTTGACTAGAATACCTTAGATTTTCGATTTCTCTTAGGATTTTTACTTAGATTTTCGTCCACCCCCCTTCACCTATATAAGGGGATCAGTTGTGAACTTTATTTCTCAGACGTTGCATGAAATAAAAGATTAATTTCTCAATTGTCTCACGATCCTTTGGTTGATCACCCATTTATCATATTCTATTGTTCTAGCAAATCAATAGTCTTATTTAAGTTCTTCAGGGTACATCAAGTACTTGGGAGAATTGCTATCAAACTTGGAGTATTCGAGAAATCGCGTTTCGTCTTCACCGCAAGACGGGGTTCGAGTAAGTTTACTTCTTCTACCTTTCAATTACATCTCCATCATTCATCTACCTTCATCCCTACATTACGCACGTATCACCATCATCCATCAATCAAAATTCGTCCATAATCATCACCATAATTCGTTCATCACCTATACGTGCTCAGTTCACCATAATTAACACGTATAACACATCTGCCCTACATCGCCTATCTACCCATTTATTTGTATGTGTTTTATTTAGTTGAGTCATATTTCTAAGTGTCTTAGGTGTCTAGCATTTATTCGAGTCTTATTTGTCATAGTTTAGTCGTTTATCTGTGTCTTATTATCTGTCGGATTGAATCCTTCATTCGCCTGACGTGTTTCGATCTATAAGTCTTCCGCATGCATTTTGTTCGTGTCTTGGATTAGTTGTCCGGGGCACATCATCAAGCCCAACAAAAGTACACTTGCACGCCTCCTTCATGTATTGCACTCCACATCTTGATCTCCATCTTCCAATGTCAACAAGTTCATCATCTTCAAGCTTCCTTGTACGCCGTCTTCTTCTTCAAGCTTCTTGCGAATTGTAGCTTGCAAATAATCTTGCAACTTCTTAGCTCGTAGTCTTGTGACGGGGCCTTTGAATTGAAGCTCTTCATTGACTTCTTCATTGCTATGGATGTCCTCATCATTCCCCCCCTGCTGAAAAGAATTCGTCCTCGAATTTGAATCCTCATCATGGTCGAATTCATCTGCAACAAAAGGAGATAAATCAGCAACATTAAACGTAGAAGAACACTTGTACTCACCAGGTAGATCAATGCGGTATGCATTATCATTAACACGGCTTAGAACAGTAAAGGGACCATCTCCACGGGGCGACAACTTGGACTTCCTCAAGTTAGGGAATCGGCCAGGGCTTAAATGAACCCAAACGCGATCACCGGGCTGGAATATCACACGTTTGCGCCTCGTGTTGCGTGCGGCGGCAATTCTTGAGCCTTGGTGCTCAATCCGGGCACGTACCTTCTCATGCATCTCTTTGATAAAATCAGCTCTTTTCATACCTTTAACACTTGTTAGATGCTCAACAGGTAAAGGTAACAAATCATTGGGAGTTAATGGATTAAATCCATAAACAACCTCAAAAGGAGACATGTTAGTAGAAGAATGCACAACACGATTATAAGCAAATTCAGCATATGGTAAACATTCTTCCCATGACTTCAAATTATTCTTAATTAGAGACCTAAGTAAAGCTCCTAATGTACGATTCACAACCTCAGTTTGACCATCGGTTTGTGGATGACATGCAGTAGAAAACAATAACTTAGTACCTAATTTTCCCCACAAAACACGCCAAAAATGTCCTAAAAACTTAGAATCCCTATCACTAACAATAGTACGAGGAATTCCATGCAATCTAACAACATGCACAAAGAACAAGTTGGCAACATGTATAGCATCATCAGTTTTCCTGCATGCAATGAAATGAGCCATTTTGGAAAACCTATCAACTACAACAAACACAGAATCCTTACCCGACCTAGATCTAGGCAATCCTAAGATGAAATCCATAGAAATATCAATCCAAGGAGAAGAGGGGGCGGGTAGGGGCGAATAAAGACCGAACGGGTGTGAAGTGGATTTAGCTTGACGACAAGTAATGCAACGACTACACACGTTCTCTACATCCTTATGCATATGCGGCCAAAAGAAGTGTTCATGCAGCAAGTTCAATGTCTTATGCACACCAAAGTGACCCATTAAACCTCGCGCATGCGATTCTAACACTAATAACTCACGCATAGAACAAGTAGGGATGCATAATTTCGACTCTTTGAACAAGAAACCATCATGCACATAATAACCATCACATGACCTAGATTTCGAGCTACATGAAGCATAGATGGGGCTGAAATAGGCGTCCTCAACATACAGCGCTTTAATAGACTCAAAACCAAGCATCTTAGCATGCATTAAGTTCAAAAGAGCGTACCTTCTTGATAGGGCATCGGCGACCACATTTTCCTCGCCTTTCTTGTACTTGATAACATACGGAAAGGATTCGATGAACTCGACCCGTCTCGCATGTCTCTTGTTCAGATTGTTTTGCCCTTTCAAATGTTTCAAGCTTTCATGATCCGTGTGGATGACGAACTCCTTAGGCCAAAGATAGTGCTGCCATGTATCCAACGCACGCTTCAAAGCGTAGAGCTCTTTATCGTACGTGGAGTACCTAAGGGAGGCGCCATTTAACTTCTCACTGAAGTATGCCACGGGACGTTTTTCCTGCATCAAAACAGCACCAATACCTATCCCGGAGGCATCACACTCGATCTCGAAAGTTTTGGAAAAATCAGGTAAACACAAAACAGGAGCAGAACATAACAATGACTTCAAAGTATTAAAAGCATGCTCTTGTTGTTTACCCCACTCAAATTTCCGATCCTTCTTACTTAGCTCAGTAAGAGGGGCGGCTATACTGGAGAAATCCCGTACAAAACGACGGTAAAACCCAGCTAGACCATGGAATGATCGAACCTCAGAGGCGTTTTTCGGGGTTGGCCATTCCTCAATCGTTTTGATTTTGGAACGGTCTACCTCAATACCTCGTGAACTAACGACAAAGCCTAAAAACACGACTTCATCCATGCAAAAAGAACATTTAGACAAGTTTCCATACAACTTAGCATCACGCAGAAGACAGAAAACACGCCTAAGATGATCTAAGTGCGCCTGTGCATTGTGACTGTAAATCAAAATATCATCAAAGTAGACAACAACAAATTTACCAATCACATCACGCAAAACATGATTCATTAATCTCATAAACGTGCTCGGTGCATTAGTGAGACCAAAAGGCATAACTAACCACTCATATAAACCATGCTTTGTTTTAAACGCAGTTTTCCATTCATCCCCTTCATGCATTCTAACTTGAAAATAACCAGATCTCAAATCTATCTTAGAAAACACATGAGAACCACTTAATTCATCTAGCATATCATCAAGTCTAGGGATAGGAAATCTGTACTTAACTGTTATTTTGTTGATGGCACGGCAATCCATGCACATTCTCCATTCGTTGTTCTTCTTGGGCACTAGAATGACTGGAACTGCACAAGGGCTCATCGACTCTCGGATTTGCTTCTTCTCTAGCAACTCTTTAACTTGGCGATCGATCTCCTTCGTCGCTTCAGGGGACGTGCGGTACGCCGGTCGGTTGGGTAAGACTGCGCCGGGTATGAAGTCGATCTGGTGCTCGATCCCACGAACTGGAGGTAATCCACTTGGAATCTCATCCGGGAACACATCCGCGAACTCCTCCATAAGTGGCTGCACATCACAAGGTAAAGAAACACCATTAGTATCACTGTCCTTATAAGATAAAAGAACGAAAGGTAAACCTGCTTTTAGTGCTTTCTCTACGCCTTTAACTGAGATGAACAGGGATCGATTCTTCTCTTGACTTGGGACTGATCCGGTGGTTTTTCCACGAGCTAAGACATCATTAGGAGGTGTCTTAGGGGCTGCATTGGTCGAACTTGGTGTTGTGTTCGGCTGAGAGGTGGCGGCCGAACTGGTTCGGGCTGCGGCTGCGGCTTGTTTTGCCCGTTCTTGCTTGAACCTTTCTTGCATCCTTTCTTGATCCTCTGCAACAGCTTTAGGAGTGAGTGGCTTGAGTATAGTGGTGCGACCATCTCGAGTAATCGAGTAGGTGTTGGCTAAACCATCGTGAACTGCTTTTCTATCGAACTGCCACGGTCTTCCTAAAAGTATATGGGCTGCTTCCATGGGAATAACATCACAAAGAACAGTGTCAGAATAGCGACCTTTAGTAAAGGAAACGTGTACCTGACCTGTAACTCGAATGGATCCTCTGTCAGTAAGCCACTGCAACTTGTATGGCTTCGGATGCTTTGTTGTGGTGAGGGCGAGTTTATCAACGGCATACTGACTGATTGCGTTGATTACACTCCCACTGTCGATGATCATGGCACAAGTCTGATCTTTGATGGCAACTCGAGTGTAGAAGATGTTCTCTCGTTGCGATTGCTCTTCGTCTTCACGGTTGATGTTCAGACTGCGAATAGAAACCAAGCTAACATGAGATAGCTCGTCTTCTTCATCATCTGGCTCGACTTCAGGGACCTTGACTGCTTCAGGGGTGGCGTCTTGGGTCTCCTCTTCATCTTCACTGGCTGATTCAAGTCCATTCTGTTCATTGAGGAACAGAACACGCCGGTTTGGACACTGGTTCTGAAAATGACCCCAACCTTGGCATTTATGACACTGGATGTCACGGGCTCGACTAGGGGCTGCATTTGGCGTTGGAGTGGACTGGTTGGGCCGTTGGAATGGTGGCCTGGGTGTAGACTCGGGTCTACGGCTTGCTTGCGGTGTAGAACGATCAAAACGGCGTTCCGGAGGGCCGGATTGACCTCAGGGTCGTGTGGAATCAGTAGAAGGAGTAGAAGGTGATGTGGAAAGTGTACCTTTACTCCAAGATGATCGAGTAGGGGCTGCACTTTGACTGGATCGACGGCGGCCTTCTCGTAACTGCTTTTCCACAATTGATGCGTATTGCACCATTCTCTCTATGCTTGTGAATTCTTTGAGCTCTACTTCACAGGCAATGTCTGGATTCATACCTTCAATGTACCGAATGATGGTAGCATTTAAAGTCTCCTCTTTTCCGACTCGATTCAGGGCCGTTTCTAGCTCTTTGTGGTACTCCTCGATCGATCTAGCTCCTTGCTTGATCCGGTTGAGCTTCTTCTCAAGCTCTCTTTCATAGTGGACTGGGATGAAGTGTCCACGCAAGAATCCTTTCATTTCCTCCCAATTGTCAATGGGTGGATTTCTGTTTCTTCGTCTTCTTTCTTGCTGCATTTCCCACCAAGTGGCTGCGTAGCCTTTAAACTCCAAACATGCTAGCTGCACCTTTTTGGCTTCTGAAAAGTCATAGCATGCGAAAATCTTCTCTACCTTACGTTCCCAATCAAGATAGATATCGGGATCGTGAAGGCCTTCAAATTCTGGAATGCTCGTCTTGATGTTGTGGAGCATTCGATCTTCCTCATAGTCATCTCGACTATGGCCTCGTCTCGGGCGACGTCCTTGATCAAATTCTTCAGTATTCTCATCAAAGTACTCCTCTTCAGGCTCGTTGTGACGTTCTAGACGTTGGTTTCCTCGAATGGGTGGAGGAAAGACAGGTGTCGTTTTAGTGCGTTCAAGAGCATGCACTAAATCGTCTATTTTGTCAGAGAGGGCCTGGTGTTGTCTTTGAACATGCTTAGACAACGCTTCAAAATGGTACTTGGGATCCCACGGTGCGGGTGGATCCGAGTATGACTCCATGGGTGCTTTAGAAGGGTCTTTGGACGGGTCCAAAGGTGGTGAAGTCGAATGGTGATCGACTGGAGGTGTGGAGGGTGATTCGGTGTGGGTTCCTTTCTTCATGATACCTACAAAACGAATAAACGTAAAAGAAAACAAAAAAGATCTCACAGTCTCACTTTCTCTCGTTTGTTTTCACTCTTGATTTTTTTCCACTCGTGTTTGCACTCAAAGTGTATCGTGCACAGTGTGTGAAAATCGTGTATATGGGAGTAGGAACTCGTGTGGATTGTTCTAAGGAAGGACGGGAATGCTATTCTCGGAACAAGTATGAATTTGGTATGTGCAGATGAGATACGGGTTGAGTATGTGTAGTATGGAGTGAACGAATGTATAGGTGTAGTATGGGAAGTGGTCGAGTATGGTTAGGAATGGGAGGTGGTCGATTGTGAGGTGTAGTGGTGTGACCCGGACAATGTATCCAAGACACGAATGAATACGCAGGCGGAAGACTTTATGGACTCGAACAACGTCAGCTAAAGAAGGATTCAAACCGACTCGAATTAAACGGTAAAACTTACTAGAAATTTGAACAATGAAAAGAACGACGATGAGGACACTTGGAACACTTGAAGATGGCTGGAATTATGGTGATGGTGGCGGCGAAAGGCTTTGGTGTAGATGGACTTGGCGGCGGCGATGGTAGCGTTGTGGATTGGATAGATTCGGCGAACCCGTGTTGAATAACCCGAACGCGCACGTCTAGCTTCTCCGGATAGCAATTCTCCCAAGTACTTAATTATACCCTGAAGAACTTAAATAAGACTATTGATTTGCTAGAACAATAGAATTGTAGATAAAAGTTTGATCAACCGAAGGATCGTGAGACAGATTGAGAATAACTCTTTATTTCTTGCAATTGTCTGAATTATGAATGTCACAGGGTGCTCCTATTTATAGGAGAGATTATGAACGAAAATTAACCCTAATTAACTAGATAAACATCAAAAAATACTAATCCTAATCAATCTAGGATAAAATCAAAAGATACCAAAAATAAGATAACAAAAATCTATCTAAATCTAACTAGATAAGGATAAATCCCACAATGGATTTGGGCCTGTATTTCCACACCATCTTGGACCTTAGAACTCGATCATGGGCTAAATTAACATGAATAATTTCGTGGCCCATGGTACAATTAATATTACCACCTTTGCATGAAAAACAGCATCTCCCGATTTCCCATGCAAACGCGTATAACTTTTCATGCACACGTCCAAATGGCGTGATTCTTCTTCTCACGTCTTCATGATACCTTCTTCATCATCAATAGATAGCATGGTGATCCATCTTGGGCTGCCCTTGACTTCATCTTCATGCATTTCGAATTTGCGACGAATAGAAGCTTGTAAATAAGCTTGTAACTTCTTAGCTCGCAAACGCGTCATTGGACCTTTAAACTGCAGCTCCGGATCATTTTCTTCATTGCCTTGTATGACCTCATCATTCCCCCCCTGCTGAAAAGAATTCGTCCTCGAATTCACAGGCTCATCATCATCGAACTCATCATCTGCAGAAAAGGGAGATAAGTCAGCAACATTAAATGTAGATGAACACTTATACTCACCGGGTAAATCAATGCGATATGCATTGTCATTGACTCGACTCAGCACGGTGAATGGTCCATCTCCTCTAGGCATCAATTTCGATTTTCTCAAGTTGGGAAATCGTCCAGGACTCAGATGAATCCAAACGCGATCTCCAGGCTGGAAAATCACTTGCTTGCGCCGTTTATTCTTTTGAACAGCATTACGTGCGCCAACGGCTTCAATACGCGCACGTATTTTCTCATGCATCTCCTTAACTTGTTCCGCTTTTCTTGTACCTTTAACACTTGTTAGATGCTCAACAGGTAAAGGCAACAGATCATTAGGCGTTAGCGGATTAAAACCATAAACAACTTCAAATGGAGACATATTGGTAGATGAATGCACAACGCGATTATAAGCAAATTCAGCATATGGCAAACAATCTTCCCATGATTTCAAGTTGTTTTTAACTAAAGCTCGCAGCAAAGTACCTAAAGTGCGATTAACTACTTCAGTTTGTCCATCAGTTTGTGGATGACATGCAGTAGAAAATAACAATTTGGTACCTAATTTTCCCCAAAGTACACGCCAAAAATGTGCAAGAAACTTAGAATCCCTATCACTAACAATAGTTCTAGGTATTCCATGTAAACGCACAACATGTATAAAGAACAGATTGGCTATGTGTACTGCATCATCGGTTTTCCTACATGCAATGAAATGAGACATCTTGGAAAACCTATCAACAACCACAAAAATACTATCTCGACCAGATCTAGACCGTGGTAATCCTAATATGAAATCCATAGATAAATCAATCCACGGGGAAGACGGGGCTGGTAGAGGCGTGTATAAACCAAAAGGATGTGAAGTAGATTTCGATTTCTTGCATGTTATACATCTACTACACACATTCTCAACATCATGCTTCATACGTGGCCAAAAGAAATGCTCATGCAGCAAGTTTAACGTCTTAGACACACCAAAGTGACCCATTAAACCTCCCGCATGCGATTCAAGAACTAACAACTCACGCATAGAAGACTTAGGAATGCATAATTGTGAACCCTTGAACAAGAACCCATCATGCACGAAATAACCATCATAAGCACGAGATTTTGAGCAACAATCAGCATATATGGGTGCGAAAAACTCATCACATGAATATAACTCCTTAATTGCATCAAATCTCAACATCTTAGCATGCATAAGGTTCAAGAGAACGTACCTTCTCGACAATGCATCAGCTATAACGTTTTCGGCGCCTTTCTTGTACTTGATGACGTACGGGAAAGACTCGATAAACTCTACCCATCGTGCATGTCGCTTGTTCAGATTTTGCTGGCCTTTCAAATGCTTCAAACTCTCGTGATCCGTGTGAATCACGAACTCCTTAGGCCACAAATAGTGCTGCCACGTTTCTAAAGCTCTCTTGAGTGCGTACAGCTCCTTGTCATAGGTCGAATAACGAAGGGCTGCATCGTGGAGCTTTTCACTAAAATATGCGACTGGACGCCGTTCCTGCATCAAAACAGCACCAATCCCTTTGCCCGAGGCATCACATTCAATCTCAAAAGTTTTATTAAAGTCCGGAAGAGCAAGAACAGGCGCATTACATAAACATGATTTTAAAGTGTTAAACGCATGCTCTTGAACAGGACCCCATTCAAACTTTCGATCTTTCTTGCTTAACTCAGTAAGCGGCGCGGCTATGCTGGAGAAATCGCGCACAAAGCGACGATAAAAGCCAGCAAGGCCGTGGAAAGACCTCACATCACTCGCAGACTTAGGAGTGGGCCATTCCTCAATCGCTTTGATTTTGGAACGGTCTACTTCTATACCACGTAAACTTACAACGAAGCCTAGAAAAACGACTTCACTCATGCAAAAAGAACACTTAGACAGATTACCATATAATTTTGACTCTCTAAGAAGCTCAAAAACGTGTCTAAGGTGCTGCATATGTGTATGTGTCGTGTCACTGTAAATCAAAATGTCATCAAAATACACAACAACATACTTTCCAATCACTTCACGTAAAACATGATTCATCAGACGCATAAATGTGCTTGGTGCATTAGTGAGACCAAAAGGCATAACAAGCCATTCATACAAACCATGCTTAGTTTTAAATGCAGTTTTCCATTCATCACCTTCTTGCATACGTACTTGAAAATAACCAGAACGCAAATCAATTTTAGAAAAAACACGCGAACCAGATAACTCATCAAGCATATCATCTAATCTAGGGATGGGAAAACGATACTTTACCGTGATTTTATTGATTGCACGGCAATCCATGCACATACGCCATTCGTTGTTCTTCTTTGGCACTAGAATCACTGGAACGGCGCACGGGCTTAAGCTTTCTCGAATTTGCTTCTTCTCCAACAGCTCTTTGACTTGTCTATCTATCTCTTTAGTCTCGTCGGGAGACGTCCTATAGGCTGGTCGGTTGGGAAGCACGGCTCCGGGGACAAAATCGATCTGATGCTCAATTCCTCGTACTGGTGGCAGTCCTCCGGGTATCTCCTCAGGAAAAACGTCCTTGAACTCATCAAGTAAGGGCTGCACATCACTATGCAAACACTCATTAGTAGCACTGCTCTTAAATGTGAGTAGAACAAGGGGCATACCTGCTTTAACGGCTTTCTGAACTCCTTTTGCTGAAATAAACAAGCTCTTCACATGAGGCTTGTTTGAACTCGACTCCAACTTCTTTTCCTCAGCTAGGGAGCTCGAATGAGGTGGTTTAGGAGGGTTAGAGGCGACGGCAAGGGGCTGTCCGGGGGCTGAGGTCTCGGCCGTGGCCTTCGGGGCCCGTTTTGCGGCTGCTTGCTTCGCCTTTTCCTCTTTGAACCTCTCTTGCATGCGTTGCTGATCCGTAGCAACGTCTTTAGGTGATAATGGCCTTAGGGTGCTGATTCGGCCATCAATGTCGACGGTGTAAGTGTTCAGACGTCCATCGTGGACAACACGTCGATCATACTGCCAAGGTCTGCCTAACAACAAGTGTGCTGCATCCATAGGGATAACGTCGCACAAAACAGTGTCAGAAAACTTATGGATTGAGAATGAGACACTTACCTGGTGAACCACGCGTATCTCGCCTCTTTCTGTAAGCCACTGCAATCTGTATGGTTTTGCATGTTGTTGAACAGGTAGACCAAGCTTTTCAACGGCATATTGACTAATGGCATTGATTACACTGCCACTGTCAATAATCATAGAACACGTGTGACCTTGAATCACTGCACGGGTGTAGAAGATGTTCTCCCGTTGGTGTTCTTGTTCCTCTTCTCGAATGATGCTCAAACTCCGGATTGTGACCAAACTGAGCTGAACTTCCGGATCGACTGGATTAGGGGCTGCATCATTCTCGACTTCTTCTTCAATGTTGGCGTCGCCTATGGGCTCTTTTTCATCCTCACTGGCTGATTCGACTTCATTTGATTCCGTTAAGTATAGAATCCGCC
The DNA here is from genome assembly GCA_026008535.1 of Perilla frutescens. NCBI lineage: Eukaryota > Viridiplantae > Streptophyta > Magnoliopsida > Lamiales > Lamiaceae > Perilla > Perilla frutescens. The sequence continues at coordinate 47,850,578 of BRKX01000014.1, forward strand.
GGTTTGGACATTGAGCTTGGAAATGGCCCCAACCTTGACACTTATGACATTGGATGTCACGAGCACGATTAGGGGCTGCATTCGGGGCTGTAACGCCTTGATTTGGCCGAGTAGGGGTCGGCCGTGGCTGGTTGGGCGGCGTAGACTCGGGTCTACGGCTTGTCTGTGGTGTAGAACGGTCGAAACGCCGTTCGGGTGGTCCGGATGGACCTCGGGGACGTGTAGAGTCATTAGAAGGAGTAGAAAGTGATGTGGAAGGTGTACCTTTATTCCAAGAGGGGCGTGTAGGGGCTGAATTGAAGTGGGATCGACGGCGACCCTCTCTTAGCTGCCTTTCCACAATTGATGCGTACTGCACCATTCTTTCTACACTGGTGAAGTCTCTGAGCTCGACTTCACATGCAATGTCGGGGTTCATGCCTTCAATGTACCGGATGATGGTAGCATTTAAGGTCTCTTGCTTCCCGACTCGGTTCAGAAGGGTCTCCAATTCCTTGTGGTACTCTTCAATCGACCTTGTACCTTGTTTGACCCGATTGAGCTTCTTCTCAAGCTCCCGTTCATAATGCATAGGTATAAATCGCCCACGCAGGAATCCCTTCATTTCTTCCCAATTGTCGATGGGAGGGTTGTGGTTTCTGCGTCTTCTTTCTTGTTGCATTTCCCACCATGAGGCTGCATAGCCTCTAAATTCTAAGCATGCGAGTTGTACCTTCTTTTGCTCTGAAAAGTTGTAGCATGCAAAGATCTTCTCTACCTTACGTTCCCAATCTAAGTAAACATCGGGATCGTGAAGGCCTTCAAATTCGGGTATGCTCGTCTTGATGTTGTTGAGCCTACCATCATCATCATCATGATGATTTGCACGCCTATGGGGACCTCGGGGTCGGCCATGGCGTCCTCTGTGCCCTTGTGGTGGGTAATCAGCTTCATACCCACTGGCTGCATAGGAATCGTATCCATAATCATAGTCATCTTCAAAGGCGGGCTCTCGGGGCGGCCTTTGATCATTGTGTTGTACAGGCGGCGGCCTGTCAACGTTCCTCTGCTGCTGGCGTCGGTCAGTAGGCCCCAATTGAGGCTCGGGACGCTTCTCTGCATCTCTTTGAGGCTCAGGTTGCCTCACTGCATTGATTTGAGGCTCAGATTGCTTCGTTTCGTCATCTTGAGGCTCGAGTGGCCTCTTCTCAGGATTCCCTTGGACCGTTTGGGATGTGGTCGACTGGGCTCTGAGTCTTGCAAGCTCCTCTTGCAATTCAGCTACTTGGTTGCCAAGTTCGTCTTTCAGTAGACGATTCTGTCGTTCAAAGTGTTGAACTAGAGCTTGGTATTGGAACTTGGGATCCCACTGTGGTTCGGACGAGTAGGACTGTTCGCCTGGTGTGTTCGGCGATCTAGGCTCCTCAAGGGGTGGAGTAGTCGCCCCTTTATTGTTTCCTTTCTTCATGGTACCTGCAAAACGAACAAACGTGAAGAAAAAGCAAAGTAGTACCTCACAATTCCTCACAGACGCTCGTGTATGTCACTCTTGATTTTTCCACTCGTGTTTAACTCTCAAGTATGTGTAGTGCACGTGTGGAGTGAATTATGGGGGGTGGGTTGATCGAAAAATTCAACAGCTTCTCTTGACTAGCTCCTCTGGGTCTTCTTCAAGCTCCAACGGATAAAATCAAGCCGGAAGGTTGCTAAGAGTAGAAGTAGGCGTGTGGAATGAGTAATTCAGCTGGTGGTGTATGTGGACCACGGGTGTATGGGTGTACGGGTGTATGGGTGTATGGGTGTATGGACTATGTGGTGTATAAGGTGAACCGGGTGTATATGGAAGAGATGAAATTTTCGAGCCCTTTAGTGTGTAGGATCGAAAATATGGATGGATAAGGGTGAAGGATTTGATTAGATATGGATGTGGATGGAAAGATCTTGAATAGATGTAGATTAGGATGAAATCTATCTAAACAAGGTAAGAAATCTAATGGATAAAGGAAAAAGGATTTTGGATGTGTGAATACAATCTAAGAATCCCTAAAAAGATGGAACAAATCTAAAAACAAGGGATTAAAATTGAAAACAAGTAGAACAATCTGATTTTCGTTTTTTTTTTTTTTTTTTTTTTTTTAATCGGCGATTTTTTTTTTTTTTTTTTTTTTCTTTTTGGCCGATTTCTTTTCTTTTTTTTTTTTGTTTTCAATGAATATGAATCAGATTACAATAGACTCGAAACAATACGAAAATTAAATGACACGTATGACAGAAAACTAACACGTATTTGACACGTAGATGACACGTCGGATTGAACCACGACCAGCAGAGCTGACGTGGCTCTGATGCCAAATTTATGGTGTGACCCGGACAATGTATCCAAGACACGAATGAATACGCAGGCGGAAGACTTTATGGACTCGAACAACGTCAGCTAAAGAAGGATTCAAACCGACTCGAATTAAACGGTAAAACTTACTAGAAATTTGAACAATGAAAAGAACGACGATGAGGACACTTGGAACACTTGAAGATGGCTGGAATTATGGTGATGGTGGCGGCGAAAGGCTTTGGTGTAGATGGACTTGGCGGCGGCGATGGTAGCGTTGTGGATTGGATAGATTCGGCGAACCCGTGTTGAATAACCCGAACGCGCACGTCTAGCTTCTCCGGATAGCAATTCTCCCAAGTACTTAATTATACCCTGAAGAACTTAAATAAGACTATTGATTTGCTAGAACAATAGAATTGTAGATAAAAGTTTGATCAACCGAAGGATCGTGAGACAGATTGAGAATAACTCTTTATTTCTTGCAATTGTCTGAATTATGAATGTCACAGGGTGCTCCTATTTATAGGAGAGATTATGAACGAAAATTAACCCTAATTAACTAGATAAACATCAAAAAATACTAATCCTAATCAATCTAGGATAAAATCAAAAGATACCAAAAATAAGATAACAAAAATCTATCTAAATCTAACTAGATAAGGATAAATCCCACAATGGATTTGGGCCTGTATTTCCACACCATCTTGGACCTTAGAACTCGATCATGGGCTAAATTAACATGAATAATTTCGTGGCCCATGGTACAATTAATATTACCACCTTTGCATGAAAAACAGCATCTCCCGATTTCCCATGCAAACGCGTATAACTTTTCATGCACACGTCCAAATGGCGTGATTCTTCTTCTCACGTCTTCATGATACCTTCTTCATCATCAATAGATAGCATGGTGATCCATCTTGGGCTGCCCTTGACTTCATCTTCATGCATTTCGAATTTGCGACGAATAGAAGCTTGTAAATAAGCTTGTAACTTCTTAGCTCGCAAACGCGTCATTGGACCTTTAAACTGCAGCTCCGGATCATTTTCTTCATTGCCTTGTATGACCTCATCATGTAGGAAAGGAAAGAAATAGAATAGATAAGGAAGAAAGAAAGAGATAAGGTAAGTAGGGGATTTGGATATGTATCAATCTATGTGACACAATCTAAATACCTTAATTAGCCTAGACTCTAGAAGGAATGAACCAAAAATAAAATAAGACACCTTAAGGAAGTTACCAACAAGAAATAGAACTTGTATGGAAAGTTCCAAAAGTAAAACAAACTTGAAGGAAACTACCAAAAATAAGAAAGACTTATTAAGATAATTACCAACTAACAACTAGTACCAAAAGGAAAGTACCAAAATAAAACCGAACTAAAGGGGACAATGAATTTTCGTTTTTTTTTTTTTTTTTTTTCGGATTTTTTTTTTTTTTTTTTGTCCGACTTTTTTTTTTTTTGAACAATGAACAACGGAAATTAAATTACAACTCGATCAAACGGAAAATAAAATACGACACAAAAACGAACCAAAGCCGACGTGGCTTTGATACCACTTTTATGATACGACCCGAACTCTAGGAACGAACACACGTCGACACACGTAAGTTTTGTGTCTACGATGACTCAAATAATCAAAGTAAAAATATGCGGAAGATAACGGGACAAACTAGACGACTAAGACTCAACTAAAATACCTAGACAATGACACACAAAATAACACAAATCCAATGAATATGGGGCTGTTTTGGACGGCTAAGATAAAGGTAAGGGTGATGGAATTTCGATGGTATTGAATGGGTTTAGAATGACTTGAGTAGATAGGGTATGATAGAGTTGAAACGGACTTACGGATTGAACGAAGGCGACACGATTTGAACTCGAAGGTGGCTGATCTTGAGACGAACGTGGATGATGATGTTTGACGTCGATTATGGCTGGATGGTCGATGGTTGGTAGATGTGAATTACAACCCGAAAGTTGCCTTGAATCTCAAACGTACACAAGGCCAAATTCTTTAAGTTGTTCTTCGATAGCGAGTTTCCGGCGATCCCTCGAACGTGGACGACGAATTCCCTTTGTAAAACTTAGAAGTGCTAAATCTAAGAGTATGAATTTAATTATCTAAACTCACAAAAGATTAAAAGGGGTGAGACGATATTGAAAGCAACGGCTTAAAAATCAAATATAGTCTAAAATATGAATGTCACATGGATCCCCTATTTATAACAATAGGTGGATCGAAAATAATAAGCTAAGGACCGAAAATCATAGTCCAAATCAATCTAGGACTGTGTTTGGAAGTTTCCTAAACTAGAATTCTATTTAAGGTAGATTTTGTAGATCTTGCCTTATCTAAAAATCTAGTCAAAATTCTATCTAAAATAACCGAAAATCTTAACTAAAAAATCTGCAAAATTTCGTCCATAATATAATAAATAAAATACTATAGACTAATAAATCAATCCCCTTAATTGGATCATCAAGGGCCGATTATTTTGGGCTTTTCCACCATGCACGCTTAACTTGGGCTGAATAGCAAGTATACACATCAAGCCCAACAAAAGTACACTTGCACGCCTCCTTCATGTATTGCACTCCACATCTTGATCTCCATCTTCCAATGTCAACAAGTTCATCATCTTCAAGCTTCCTTGTACGCCGTCTTCTTCTTCAAGCTTCTTGCGAATTGTAGCTTGCAAATAATCTTGCAACTTCTTAGCTCGTAGTCTTGTGACGGGGCCTTTGAATTGAAGCTCTTCATTGACTTCTTCATTGCTATGGATGTCCTCATCACACTTAATTCATCTAGCATATCATCAATTCTAGGGATAGGAAATCTGTACTTAACTGTTATTTTGTTGATGGCGCGGCAATCCATGCACATTCTCCATTCGTTGTTCTTCTTGGGCACTAGAATGACTGGAACTGCACAAGGGCTCATCGACTCTCGGATTTGCTTCTTCTCTAGCAACTCCTTTACTTGGCGATCGATCTCCTTCATCTCTTCAGGGGACGTTCGGTACGCCGGTCGGTTGGGCAAGACTGCGCCGGGTACGAAGTCGATCTGGTGCTCGATCCCACGAACTTGAGGTAATCCACTTGGAATCTCATCCGGGAACACATCCGCGAACTCCTCCATAAGTGGCTGCACATCACAAGGCAAAGAAACTCCATTAGTAGCACTGTCCTTATAAGATAAAAGAACGAAAGGTAAACCTGCTTTTAGTGCTTTTTCTACGCCTTTAACTGAGATGAACAGGGATCGATTCTTCTCTTTGCTTGGGTCTGATCCGGTGGCTTTTCCACGAGCTAAGACATCATTAGAAGGTGTCTTAGGGGCTGCATTGGTCGAACTTGAGGTGGAACTCGGCGTTGAAGTGGCGGCCGAGTTGGTTCGGGCTGCGGCTGCGGCTTGTTTTGCCCGTTCTTGCTTGAATCTCTCTTGCATCCTTTCTTGATCCTCTGCAACGGCTTTAGTAGTGAGTGGCTTGAGTACAGTGGTTCGACCATCTCGAGTAATCGAGTAGGTGTTGGCTAAACCATCGTGAACTGCTTTTCTGTCGAACTGCCACGGTCTTCCTAAAAGTATATGGGCTGCTTCCATGGGAATAACATCACAAAGAACAGTGTCAGAATAGCGACCTTTAGTAAAGGAAACGTGTACCTGACCTGTAACTCGAATGGATCCGCGATCTGTGAGCCACTGCAACTTGTACGGTTTTGGATGCTTTGTTGTGGTGAGGGCGAGTTTATCAACGGCATACTGACTGATTGCGTTGATTACACTCCCACTGTCGATGATCATGGCACAAGTCTGATCTTTGATGGCAACTCGAGTGTAGAAGATGTTCTCTCTTTGCGATTGCTCTTCGTCTTCACGGTTGATGTTCAGACTGCGAATAGAAACCAAGCTGACATGAGGTAGCTCGACTTCTTCATCATCTGGCTCGACTTCAGGGACCTCAACTGCTTCAAGGGCGGCGGTCTGAGGCTCCTCTTCGTCTTCACTGGCTGATTCAAGTCCATTCTGTTCATTGAGGAACAGAACACGCCGGTTTGGACACTGGTTCTGAAAATGACCCCAACCTTGGCATTTATGACACTGGATGTCACGGGCTCGACTAGGGGCTGCATTTGGCGTTGGAATGGACTGATTGGGCCGTTGGAATGGTGGCCTGGGTGTAGACTCGGGTCTACGGCTTGCTTGCGGTGTAGAACGATCAAATCGGCGTTCCGGAGGGCCGGATTGACCTCGGGGTCGTGTGGAATCAGTAGAAGGAGTAGAACATGTGGAAGGTGTACCTTTACTCCACGGTTGTCGAGTAGGGGCTGAAGTCTGACTGGATCGACGGTGGCCTTCTCGCAACTGCTTTTCCACAATTGATGCGTATTGCACCATTCTCTCAATGCTTGTGAATTCTTTGAGCTCTACTTCACAGGCAATGTCTGGATTCATACCTTCAATGTACCGAATGATTTTCTGTCGTACGTGTCATTTAAATTTTGCATCGTATCTATTGTAATCTGATTGTTATTCATTGAAAAAAAAGAGTATTCGGCAAAAAAAAAAAAGAAGAAAGAGCCGCCGATAAAAAAAAAAAAAAAAAAAAGTCGCCGGAAAAAAAAAAAAAAAAAAAACGAAAATTCAGATTTATTTTCTTGTTGAATTCGATTTTATTGTTTTAGATAGGCTTGAATCCATCTTAGATAGATATTTTGGGATTTGTTAGATTGTGTTCACACTTGGTCAAACTTATCCAAAAATATTCTACCTTATCCACTAGATTTCCTACCTTGTTTAGATATCTTCCATCCTAATCCATATCTAATCAAGATCATCCATCCTTATCCATCATAGATTTCGATCCTTACACCTCTAGGATTCGAAATTCTTCATCCCACCCATATACACCCAGTTGACCTTATACACCACATAGTCCATACACCCATACACCCATACACCCGTACACCTATACACCCGTGGTCCACATACACCAATCAGCAGGTTTACCTACACCGTTAAGATGAATCCAGTCTGAGTCCGCCCTAATCGATTCAGAGATGCCGATGGTCTACACCGCAACAAGATAACCATCCCAGAGTTTGAGGGTCTATACGATCCAGAAGTGTACCTAGATTGGGAACGCAGAGTTGATAAGATTTTTAAGTATCACTACTTCCCCGAGCCAAAGAAGGTGCAATTAGCCACATTGGAGTTTAAAGACTATGCAGCAACATGGTGGGAATTCCAACAAGATCGATGCCACCGAGATCACCTTCCACCTATTGACACATGGCGTGAGTTGAAAGATTTGATGCGGAAACGCTTTATTCCAGACCACTACCAATGGGGGTTAGAGGAAAAGCTATACAAGCTTAGACAAAGAGATCGAAGTGTAAATGCCTACTACAACAAAATGATTTAAGCCATGAGACGAGCTGATATAGAAGAGTATCTAGAAGATACCATGGATAGATTCCTAGCTGGTCTACGAAGAGAAATCCGAGAAAAGGTAGCACTATATCACTTCGACAAGTTGAAAGACATGGTGCAATATGCCATTGAGATAGAGAAGTGGTTGGAGAGTCTGCAAAATGAAGTGGTTCAAGTAGAGTCAAATGTAGAGTTGTCACCTAGACCCATTTCGTTGGAGCGAACCTGAGTCATTCGAGGAGTTTCTACGTACCTATGTACCACCTACACGGCCTGCATCACCAGTTCAGCTGGTCATGGATATGCCAAACCAAGCCAGTGACATTCAAGAGGAGATCTACGTTGAGTTACCATCTGAGATCGTTGCCATCAAAGAAGATTCTACTTTTGAGGTAACAATTTCAGTTGATGCACCTATTGATGAATTGATAAATGTTGCTACTTGTGAAGACGTTGGAGAAGTCGAGAGAGAAGAAATGAAGGTTGTTACCGCCGTAGAGGAGATCGGAATCATTAAAGAGCTGTTCGAAGCTGAGGAGTTCGAAACAGTTGAAGAGTTGTTGGAAATGCAGCCTTGTTTTGAAGAGGAAAACGACATCCATGAGGAAATGATCATAGATCATATGGAGCTCGATCAAGCTAGCATGGAGACGCAGTCGAATTCTAATATCATTTGTCAACCATTTTCTTGTGATATATTTATTTTACAGGTTGCTAAAGATGTGCCCCATGTTATTAATCTTGTACAAAAAGAGATTGATGTTCATTTCGTGTTCATCTTTGATCCTGGAGATTTAAATTCGAGGACGAATTCTTTTCAAGAGGAGGGGAATGATATGATCCTGAAAAGCATAAAAGAATCAAATCAAAGAATGCCATTGAGAGCTTCAAAGATAATCATGTTGTTCAAGATTAAAGATTGGAGATCAAGATTTGAAGAACACAAGTGCATGAAAATATTCAGATATTTTGGGCAGCCCATGAAGATCAAATATTCAGCCCGAGATTGGTCAACATGCTATCATTTGATGATACGAACCCGAAAAGCATAAAAGAATCAAATCCAAAGATACTATTGAGAGCTTCAAAGTTAATCATGTTGTTCAAGGTTAAAGATTGGAGATCAAGATTTGAAGAACAAGACATGAATAAATTCGAATATGATGAGCAGCCCATGGTGTTAATCAATTCAGCCCCAAGTTCGAATTTCATCAACCGTTCGATTCAACACGTAAGTTCGTTTCATCCCTATCATATCCTATCTACTCCAAGCCTTCTTCACAAGCCACAAACACACGAATCCTTCATTAATTCCAGCCCCATACACGTTCCCTTTCAGCCCCTTTAACCTTTGGTATTGTGTTACATAGTTCGTGTCGTTTTCTAGGTATTTTAATTGTCTAGATTGTCTATTTTTCGTTGTTTATCGAGTCGGATTGAAGCCCTTCATTCGCTGACGTGTTTCGTATCCAGAAGTCTTCCGCTACGTCTCTAGATTCGTCCTAGATTATTTGTCCGGGTCACATCATAAATTTGGAACTTTAAGTCTTATTCAAGGGTATTGCTTAATCCACTTGAGGGATTAACCGGTATTCGCTATCCGAAGATCAACTTAGAGATTTCATCCATGGGTACGTTCGAGATTCAAGGAGGCTATCGGGTTGTGATTCACATCAACGAATCATCATCCATCAACCACATCGACGACACCCATCCTCATCGACGCACGCCTCAATTCAGCCCCAAGTTCGAATTTCATCAACCGTTCCATTCAACACGTAAGTTCGTTTCATCCCTATCATATCCTATCTACTCCAAGCCTTCTTCACAAGCCACAAACACACGAATCCTTCATTAATTCCAGCCCCATACACGTTCCCTTTCAGCCCCTTTAATCTTTGGTATTGTGTTACATAGTTCGTGTCGTTTTCTAGGTATTTTAATTGTCTAGATTGTCTATTTTTCGTTGTTTATCGAGTCGGATTGAAGCCCTTCATTCGCTGACGTGTTTCGTATCCAGAAGTCTTCCGCTACGTCTCTAGATTCGTCCTAGATTATTTGTCCGGGTCGTATCATTTGATGATGAAGAAGGAAGCATGAAGACGTGAGAAGAAGAACGAAGCCATTTGGACGTGTGCATGAAGAGTTATACGCGTTTGCATGGGAAATCGGGAGATGCTGTTTTTCATGCAAAGGTGGCAAGATTAATTATGTCATGGGCCACGAATTTAATTCAATTAATTCAGCCCATTTTCGTTATTAATAAGGTCCAAATAGGTGAGAATATCCAGCCCAAATCCACTTTGGGATTTATCCTTATCTAGTTAGATTTAGTTAGATTTTTCTTATCTTATTTTTGGTAACTTTTGATTTTATCCTAGTTTGACTAGAATACCTTAGATTTTCGATTTCTCTTAGGATTTTTACTTAGATTTTCGTCAACCCCCCTTCACCTATATAAGGGGATCAGTTGTGAACTTTATTTCTCAGACGTTGCATGAAATAAATAGTTAATTTCTCAATTGTCTCACCGATTCTTTGGTTGACCCGGACAATTGTTTCGATCTAAAAGTCTTCCGCTACGTTTTCTCTCGTGTCTTGGATTCATTGACCGGGTCACACCAAGACCGTTCCAAAATCAAAGCAATTGAGGAATGGCCAACCCCGAAAAACGCCTCTGAGGTTCGATCATTCCATGGTTTAGCTGGGTTTTACCGTCGTTTTGTACGGGATTTCTCCAGTATAGCCGCCCCTCTTACTGAACTAAGTAAGAAGGATCGGAAATTTGAGTGGGGTAAACAACAAGAGCATGCTTTTAATACTTTGAAATCCTTGTTATGTTCTGCTCCTGTTTTGTGTTTACCTGATTTTTCTAAGACTTTTGAGATCGAGTGTGATGCCTCCGGGATAGGTATTGGTGCTATTTTGATGCAGGAAAAACGTCCCGTGGCATACTTCAGTGAAAAGTTAAATGGCGCCTCTCTTAGGTACTCCACGTACGATAAAGAGCTCTACGCTTTGAAGCGTGCGTTGGACACATGGCAGCACTATCTCTGGCCTAAAGAGTTCGTCATCCACACGGATCATGAAAGTTTGAAGCACTTGAAAGGACAAAACAATCTGAACAAGAGACATGCGAGATGGGTCGAGTTCATCGAGTCCTTCGCGTATGTTATCAAGTACAAGAAAGGCGAGGAAAACGTGGTCGCCGATGCTCTATCAAGAAGGTACGCTCTTTTGAACTTAATGCATGCTAAGATGCTTGGTTTTGAGTCTATTAAAGCTTTGTATGTTGAGGACTGATACGAACCCGAAAAGCATAAAAGAATCAAATCCAAAGATACTATTGAGAGCTTCAAAGTTAATCATGTTGTTCAAGGTTAAAGATTGGAGATCAAGATTTGAAGAACAAGACATGAATAAATTCGAATATGATGAGCAGCCCATGGAGTTAATCAATTCAGCCCCAAGTTCGAATTTCATCAACCGTTCCATTCAACACGTAAGTTCGTTTCATCCCTATCATATCCTATCTACTCCAAGCCTTCTTCACAAGCCACAAACACACGAATCCTTCATTAATTCCAGCCCCATACACGTTCCCTTTCAGCCCCTTTAACCTTTGGTATTGTGTTACATAGTTCGTGTCGTTTTCTAGGTATTTTAATTGTCTAGATTGTCTATTTTTCGTTGTTTATCGAGTCGGATTGAAGCCCTTCATTCGCTGACGTGTTTCGTATCCAGAAGTCTTCCGCTACGTCTCTAGATTCGTCCTAGATTATTTGTTCGGGTCGTATCATAAATTTGGCATCAGAGCCACGTCAGCTCTGCTGGTCGTGGTTCAATCCGACGTGTCATTTTTATCCTACGTGTCGTCTTACGTGTTTTCTTTATTTTTTATTTTATCGAGTTGTAATAGCATAGCTATCAATTGAAAAAAAAAAGGAGCATCGACAAAAAAAGAGAGAGAAAAAGCCGTCGAAAATAAAAAAAAAAATTGGATAAAAAAAAAGAAAAAAAAATCCGAAAATTAAAAAAAAAAAAGAGGTATATTCATTGTTTCCTTTTGTGTTTCTTTAATTTTGGTACCTTCCTTTTTAGTACTAAATCATAGTTGGTAATTTCCCAGTGAGTCTTTTCTTATTTTTGGTAGTTTCCTTCTAGTTTTATTTTATTTTTGGAACTTTCCTTCTAAGTTCTATTTTAATTTTGGTAGTTTCCTTTTAGGATAATTCCTTAGTTGGTAACTTCCTTTAGAGTCTTATTTTATTTTTGGAACCTTCCTTCCAAGTTTTAATTCTTTTTGGTAGTTTCCTTTTGAGTTGTAGTTTAATTTTGGTTCATTCCTTTTAGAGTCTAGTCCAATTAGGATATTTAGATTGTGTCACAATTGTGTAACACTTTCCAAATTACCTAATCTTTCTTTCCTTCTACCTTTGGTTTTATTTTTGGATTCCTATTCTATTTGGGAACTTCAAAAATACATCTAATTCTTTCCTTTTCTAGCTTTCTTCCATCCAAATCCTTCCAAACCTTCCATATACACTTCCTCCCTTCAAATTTTCGTCCACCATCATCAAGGGGATCGAAAATTCATCTTATTCCACATATATCATCTGTTCACACTCATATACACCATCCGGACCATACACATATGCACCCATGTACCATTCGGTCCATGCACCATACACCAATCATACTCCGTATACCCATACATCATATACACCAAATTCTCGCCATCTCTACCGCAACAACAACATGATCATACCTGAGTTTGAAGGTCTATACTATCCCGACATCTATTTGGATTGGGAACGCAAAGTAGAAAAACTTTTTGAGTGCTATGACTTCCCCGAGAAAAAGAAAGTGCAGCTAGTTTCGTCAAAGTTTAAAGACTACGCAACAACATGGTGGGAATTCCAGCAGAACCGGTGCCATAGAGATCACCTTCCACCTATCGACACATGGCGTGAGTTGAAAGATTTGATGCGGAAACGCTTCATTCCAGACCACTACCAATGGGAGTTGGAGGAAAAGCTATACGAGCTTAGACAAAGAGATCGAAGTGTAAATGACTACTACAATAAAATGATTGAAGCCATGAGACGAGCTGATGTAGAAGAATATCCAGAAGTGATGAGGTCATACAAGGCAATGAAGAAAATGATCCGGAGCTGCAGTTTAAAGGTCCAATAACGCGTTTGCGAGCTAAGAAGTTACAAGCTTATTTACAAGCTTCTATTCATCGCAAATTCGAAATGCCAAGATGGATCACCATGCTATCTATTGATGATGAAGAAGGTATCATGAAGACGTGAGAAGAAGAATCACGCCATTTGGACGTGTGCATGAAAAGTTATACGCGTTTGCATGAGAAATCGGGAGATGCTGTTTTTCATGCAAAGGTGGTAATATTAATTGTACCATGGGCCACGAAATTATTCATGTTAATTTAGCCCATGATCGAGTTCTAAGGTCCAAGATGGTGTGGAAATACAGGCCCAAATCCATTGTGGGATTTATCCTTATCTAGTTAGATTTAGATAGATTTTTGTTATCTTATTTTTGGTATCTTTTGATTTTATCCTAGATTGATTAGGATTAGTATTTTTTTGATGTTTATCTAGTTAATTAGGGTTAATTTTCGTTCATAATCTCTCCTATAAATAGGAGCACCCTGTGACATTCATAAATCAGACAATTGCAAGAAATAAAGAGTTATTCTCAATCTGTCTCACGATCCTTCGGTTGATCAAACTTTTATCTATAATTCTATTGTTCTAGCAAATCAATAGTCTTATTTAAGTTCTTCAGGGTATAATTAAGTACTTGGGAGAATTGCTATCCGGAGAAGTTAGACGTGCGCGTTCGGGTTATTCAACACGGGTTCGCCGAATCTAACCTATCCTTCGACCACACCGCCGCCGCCAACACCATCAATACCGCCGTCATCCGCCGCCGTGATAATCACCACCGCCGAGTTCCAGCCACCATCCAAGTGTTCCAATCGAGTCCTAGTTCGTGTCTACGTAATTCTAGTAAGTTTTATCGTATTTTGAGTCGGATTGATTCCATTGTTTTCTAGCTGACGTAGTTCGTTCTTGAAGTCTTCCACGTGCATAAATCTCGTGTCTTGGATACATTGTCCGGGTCACATCATAAATTAACCCTAATTAACTGCAGCTCCGGATCATTTTTTTCATTGCCTTGTATGACCTCATCATTCCCCCCCTGCTGAAAAGAATTCGTCCTCGAATTCACAGGCTCATCATCATCGAACTCATCATCTGCAGAAAAGGGAGATAAGTCAGCGACATTAAATGTAGATGAACACTTATACTCACCGGGTAAATCAATGCGATATGCATTGTCATTGACTCGACTCAGCACGGTGAATGGTCCATCTCCTCTAGGCATCAATTTCGATTTTCTCAAGTTGGGAAACCGTCCAGGACTCAGATGAATCCAAACGCGATCTCCAGGCTGGAAAATCACTTGCTTGCGCCGTTTGTTCTTTTGAACAGCATTACGTGTGCCAACGGCTTCAATACGCGCACGTACTTTCTCATGCATCTCCTTAACTTGTTCCGTTTTTCTTGTACCTTTAACACTTGTTAGATGCTCAACAGATAAAGGCAACAGATCATTAGGTGTTAGCGGATTAAAACCATAAACAACTTCAAACGGAGACATATTGGTAGATGAATGCACAACGCGATTATAAGCAAATTCAGCATATGGCAAACAATCTTCCCATGATTTCAAGTTGTTTTTAACTAAAGCACGCAACATAGTACCTAAAGTGCGATTAACTACTTCAGTTTGTCCATCAGTTTGTGGATGACATGCAGTAGAAAACAACAATTTAGTACCTAACTTACCCCATAGTACACGCCAAAAATGTGCTAGAAACTTAGAATCTCTATCACTAACAATAGTTCTAGGTATTTCATGTAAACACACAACATGTATAAAGAACAGATTGGCTATGTGTACTGCATCATCGGTTTTCCTACATGCAATGAAATGAGACATCTTGGAAAAACCTATCAACTACAACAAATATGGAATCTCGACCAGACCTAGACCGTGGTAATCCTAATATGAAATCCATAGATAAATCAATCCACGGGGAAGACGGGGCTGGTAGAGGGGTGTATAAACCAAACGGGTGTGATGTAGATTTCGACCTCCTACAAGTTATACATCTACTACACACATTCTCAACATCATATCTCATATGCGGCCAATAAAAGTGTTCATGCAGCAAGTCTAATGTTTTTGACACACCAAAGTGACCCATTAAACCTCCCGCATGCGACTCTAAAATCAACAGCTCACGCATAGAAGACTTAGGAACACACAAACAAGAACCCTTGAACAGAAACCCATCATGCACGAAAAATCCATCTCTAGCCTTAGCAAATTTCGAACATGCTTCATAAATAGGTGCAAAAAATGGATCTAATGCATATAAGCCCTTAATGTGATCAAATCCCAACAGCTTAGCATGCATTAAGTTCAAGAGTACGTACCTTCTTGACAATGCTTCAGCACAACACTCAACAAAACAATCAACTATCCAATGTGTAACATATAATGGATCTAACATGGTATAATAAACAGTCATGCAATTTCCAACATGTTCAACACTATGAATAGCTTTCAAATGAGCAATGGAAAAACACAAACTAATCGAATTCAAATACCATGCTCGCATCTTACACTTGGTTGGAACAAACAATAGCTTTCTACTTTTCAACCTTTTCATGCAATTCAAGTCAAATCCAAATGTCAAATTAATTCTAAAAAGAAACATGGATTCAACTATACACATCAAATACCTATCAATACTAGAATAGTATAGACGGTACTTACCTCTCTCGATTTCAAGTAACACGTCCTTAAGATAAACAACATGGGTATTGGACGACTTATCTAGAACAAGCTGATCTCTAAGTCGAACATCATCATGCTCCAACTTCAGCTCTTCGTGGATCTCCTCTTGAGAGTTGGAAACTTCTTCCGAGCTGCCTTCAGGGTTGGATGTAGCTATTCCAGGCTGCTCCATCTCGAACTCTCTCTTCTTGATCTGCACATCACTAGAAAAACAATCATTAGTAGCACTGTTCTGAGAAATTAATAGATTATCCGACTTACCCGAATCCAGTGTTGGATCAATGCATATGGGCTGCGACGGAATTGTAGCTTCACTTATCATGTCTGAATTTAACTGGTGATCTGCGTTGGATGAACTAGACGACATGTCTTGATGTGAACAAGACTCCAACGGTGTCGTAGTAGGGCTAGGGACGGTGGCGATTGATTCGCTCTCGATAGTTGCGGCCTTCCTTTCCCTTTCGGCTTTAAATTTTTCTTGCATCCACTTCCGATCCTTAATGACGTCCTCAGGTGCCAAAGGCATCAGTTTGATGGGTCGTCCATTCCAAACAAAGGAATAAGTGTTGGCGTGACAATCGTGCACTGCTCCTCGATCGAATTGCCACGGTTGACCTAGAAGAATGTGTGTTGCCTCCATAGGAATGACATCACATAAAACAGTGTCAGTATATCGACCAATAGCAAATGCGACACTTACCTGACTTGTGATTGTAAGCCGCTGCAACTTATAGGGCTTGGGATGCTTCTGTGGTACTAGGCCGAGCTTGTCCACTGCATATTGACTAATGGCGTTAAATACACTACCACTGTCAATAATCATGGAACCAATTTTGTCTTGGATGGAGCAACGGGTGTAGAAAATATCTTCCTGTTGGTCCATTTATCCTGCAAAACGAACAAACGTGAAGAAAAAGTAAAGTAGAACCTCACAATTCCTCACAAACGCTCGTGTATGTCATTCTTGATTTTTCCACTCGTGTTTAACTCTCAAGTATGTGTGGTGCACGTGTGGAGTGAAATATGGGTGTGGGTGGATCGAAAACTTCAGCAGCTTCTCTTGACTAGCTCCTCTGGGTCTTCTTCAAGCTCCAACGGATAGAATCAAGCCGGAAGGTTGCTAAGAGTAGAAGTAGGCGTGTGGAATGAGTAATTCAGCTGGTGGTGTATGTGGACCACGGGTGTATGGGTGTACGGGTGTATGGGTGTATGGGTGTATGAACTATGTGGTGTATAAGGTGAACCGGGTGTATGTATGAAAGAGATGGCAATTTCGAATCCTATAGATGATTAGGAACGAAAATTTGATGGTTTAGGATGGATAATCTTGATTAGATATGGATGGGGATGGAAAGATCTTGAATAGATATAGATTAGGATGAAATCTATCTAAACAAGGTAAGAAATCTAATGGATAAGGAAATAAGGATTTTGGATGTGTGAACACAATCTAAGAATCCCTAAATATATGGAACAAATCTAAAAACAAGGAATTAAAAATTGAAATCAAATAAACAATCTGATTTTCGTTTTTTTTTTTTTTTTTCGGATTTTTTTTTTTTCGATTTTTTTTTTTTTTTTTGCTGTAGGGATTTCGATCCCTTTGCTCTTTTACCTTTTTTTTTTCAATGAATAGAAATCAGATTACAAGACTCGAAACAAAACGAAATTTAAATGACACGTATTTGACACGTAGATGACACGTCGGATTGAACCACGACCAGCAGAGCTGACGTGGCTCTGATACCAAATTTATGATGTGACCCGGACAATGTATCCAAGACACGAGATTTATGCACGTGGAAGACTTCAAGAACGAACTACGTCAGCTAGAAAACAATGGAATCAATCCGACTCAAAATACGATAAAACTTACTAGAATTACGTAGACACGAACTAGGACTCGATTGGAACACTTGGATGGTGGCTGGAACTCGGCGGTGGTGATTATCACGGCGGCGGATGACGGCGGTATTGATGGTGTTGGCGGCGGCGGTGTGGTCGAAGGATAGGTTAGATTCGGCGAACCCGTGTTGAATAACCCAAACGCGCACGTCTAACTTCTCCGGATAGCAATTCTCCCAAGTACTTAATTATACCCTGAAGAACTTAAATAAGACTATTGATTTGCTAGAACAATAGAATTATAGATAAAAGTTTGATCAACCGAAGGATCGTGAGACAGATTGAGAATAACTCTTTATTTCTTGCAATTGTCTGATTTATGAATTTCACAGGGTGCTCCTATTTATAGGAGAGATTATGAACGAAAATTAACCCTAATTAACTAGATAAACATCAAAAAAATACTAATCCTAATCAATCTAGGATAAAATCAAAAGATACCAAAAATAAGATAACAAAAATCTATCTAAATCTAACTAGATAAGGATAAATCCCACAATGGATTTGGGCCTGTATTTCCACACCATCTTGGACCTTAGAACTCGATCATGGGCTAAATTAACATGAATAATTTCGTGGCCCATGGTACAATTAATATTACCACCTTTGCATGAAAAACAGCATCTCCCGATTTCCCATGCAAACGCGTATAACTTTTCATGCACACGTCCAAATGGCGTGATTCTTCTTCTCACGTCTTCATGATACCTTCTTCATCATCAATAGATAGCATGGTGATCCATCTTGGCATTTCGAATTTGCGATGAATAGAAGCTTGTAAATAAGCTTGTAACTTCTTAGCTCGCAAACGCGTTATTGGACCTTTAAACTGCAGCTCCGGATCATTTTCTTCATTGCCTTGTATGACCTCATCATTCCCCCCCTGCTGAAAAGAATTCGTCCTCGAATTCACAGGCTCATCATCATCGAACTCATCATCTGCAGAAAAGGGAGATAAGTCAGCGACATTAAATGTAGATGAACACTTATACTCACCGGGTAAATCAATGCGATATGCATTGTCATTGACTCGACTCAGCACGGTGAATGGTCCATCTCCTCTAGGCATCAATTTCGATTTTCTCAAGTTGGGAAACCGTCCAGGACTCAGATGAATCCAAACGCGATCTCCAGGCTGGAAAATCACTTGCTTGCGCCGTTTGTTCTTTTGAACAGCATTACGTGCGCCAACGGCTTCAATACGCGCACGTACTTTCTCATGCATCTCCTTAACTTGTTCCGTTTTTCTTGTACCTTTAACACTTGTTAGATGCTCAACAGATAAAGGCAACAGATCATTAGGTGTTAGCGGATTAAAACCATAAACAACTTCAAACGGAGACATATTGGTAGATGAATGCACAACGCGATTATAAGCAAATTCAGCATATGGCAAACAATCTTCCCATGATTTCAAGTTGTTTTTAACTAAAGCACGCAACATAGTACCTAAAGTGCGATTAACTACTTCAGTTTGTCCATCAGTTTGTGGATGACATGCAGTAGAAAACAACAATTTAGTACCTAACTTACCCCATAGTACACGCCAAAAATGTGCTAGAAACTTAGAATCTCTATCACTAACAATAGTTCTAGGTATTTCATGTAAACACACAACATGTATAAAGAACAGATTGGCTATGTGTACTGCATCATCGGTTTTCCTACATGCAATGAAATGAGACATCTTGGAAAACCTATCAACTACAACAAATATGGAATCTCGACCAGACCTAGACCGTGGTAATCCTAATATGAAATCCATAGATAAATCAATCCACGGGGAAGACGGGGCTGGTAGAGGGGTGTATAAACCAAACGGGTGTGATGTAGATTTCAACCTCCTACAAGTTATACATCTACTACACACATTCTCAACATCATATCTCATATGCGGCCAATAAAAGTGTTCATGCAGCAAGTCTAATGTTTTTGACACACCAAAGTGACCCATTAAACCTCCCGCATGCGACTCTAAAATCAACAGCTCACGCATAGAAGACTTAGGAACACACAAACAAGAACCCTTGAACAGAAACCCATCATGCACGAAAAATCCATCTCTAGCCTTAGCAAATTTCGAACATGCTTCATAAATAGGTGCAAAAAATGGATCTAATGCATATAAGCCCTTAATGTGATCAAATCCCAACAGCTTAGCATGCATTAAGTTCAAGAGAACGTACCTTCTTGACAATGCTTCAGCACAACACTCAACAAAACAATCAACTATCCAATGTGTAACATATAATGGATCTAACATGGTATAATAAACAGTCATGCAATTTCCAACATGTTCAACACTATGAATAGCTTTCAAATGAGCAATGGAAAAACACAAACTAATCGAATTCAAATACCATGCTCGCATCTTACACTTGGTTGGAACAAACAATAGCTTTCTACTTTTCAACCTATTCATGCAATTCAAGTCAAATCCAAATGTCAAATTAATTCTAAAAAGAAACATGGATTCAACTATACACATCAAATACCTATCAATACTAGAATAGTATAGACGGTACTTACCTCTCTCGATTTCAAGTAACACGTCCTTAAGATAAACAACATGGGTATTGGACGACTTATCTAGAACAAGCTGATCTCTAAGTCGAACATCATCATGCTCCAACTTCAGCTCTTCGTGGATCTCCTCTTGAGAGTTGGAAACTTCTTCCGAGCTGCCTTCAGGGTTGGATGTAGCTATTCCAGGCTGCTCCATCTCGAACTCTCTCTTCTTGATCTGCACATCACTAGAAAAACAATCATTAGTAGCACTGTTCTGAGAAATTAATAGATTATCCGACTTACCCGAATCCAGTGTTGGATCAATGCATATGGGCTGCGACGGAATTGTAGCTTCACTTATCATGTCTGAATTTAACTGGTGATCTGCGTTGGATGAACTAGACGACATGTCTTGATGTGAACAAGACTCCAACGGTGTCGTAGTAGGGCTAGGGACGGTGGCGATTGATTCGCTCTCGATAGTTGCGGCCTTCCTTTCCCTTTCGGCTTTAAATTTTTCTTGCATCCACTTCCGATCCTTAATGACGTCCTTAGGTGCCAAAGGCATCAGTTTGATGGGTCGTCCATTCCAAACAAAGGAATAAGTGTTGGCGTGACAATCGTGCACTGCTCCTCGATCGAATTGCCACGGTTGACCTAGAAGAATGTGTGTTGCCTCCATAGGAATGACATCACATAAAACAGTGTCAGTATATCGACCAATAGCAAATGCGACACTTACCTGACTTGTGATTGTAAGCCGCTGCAACTTATAGGGCTTGGGATGCTTCTGTGGTACTAGGCCGAGCTTGTCCACTGCATATTGACTAATGGCGTTAAATACACTACCACTGTCAATAATCATGGAACCAATTTTGTCTTGGATGGAGCAACGGGTGTAGAAAATATCTTCCTGTTGGTCCATTTATCCTGCAAAACGAACAAACGTGAAGAAAAAGTAAAGTAGAACCTCACAATTCCTCACAAACGCTCGTGTATGTCATTCTTGATTTTTCCACTCGTGTTTAACTCTCAAGTATGTGTGGTGCACGTGTGGAGTGAAATATGGGTGTGGGTGGATCGAAAACTTCAGCAGCTTCTCTTGACTAGCTCCTCTGGGTCTTCTTCAAGCTCCAACGGATAGAATCAAGCCGGAAGGTTGCTAAGAGTAGAAGTAGGCGTGTGGAATGAGTAATTCAGCTGGTGGTGTATGTGGACCACGGGTGTATGGGTGTACGGGTGTATGGGTGTATGGGTGTATGAACTATGTGGTGTATAAGGTGAACCGGGTGTATGTATGAAAGAGATGGCAATTTCGAATCCTATAGATGATTAGGAACGAAAATTTGATGGTTTAGGATGGATAATCTTGATTAGATATGGATGGGGATGGAAAGATCTTGAATAGATATAGATTAGGATGAAATCTATCTAAACAAGGTAAGAAATCTAATGGATAAGGAAATAAGGATTTTGGATGTGTGAACACAATCTAAGAATCCCTAAATATATGGAACAAATCTAAAAACAAGGAATTAAAAATTGAAATCAAATAAACAATCTGATTTTCGTTTTTTTTTTTTTTTTTCGGATTTTTTTTTTTTCGATTTTTTTTTTTTTTTTTGCTGTAGGGATTTCGATCCCTTTGCTCTTTTACCTTTTTTTTTTCAATGAATAGAAATCAGATTACAAGACTCGAAACAAAACGAAATTTAAATGACACGTATTTGACACGTAGATGACACGTCGGATTGAACCACGACCAGCAGAGCTGACGTGGCTCTGATACCAAATTTATGATGTGACCCGGACAATGTATCCAAGACACGAGATTTATGCACGTGGAAGACTTCAAGAACGAACTACGTCAGCTAGAAAACAATGGAATCAATCCGACTCAAAATACGATAAAACTTACTAGAATTACGTAGACACGAACTAGGACTCGATTGGAACACTTGGATGGTGGCTGGAACTCGGCGGTGGTGATTATCACGGCGGCGGATGACGGCGGTATTGATGGTGTTGGCGGCGGCGGTGTGGTCGAAGGATAGGTTAGATTCGGCGAACCCGTGTTGAATAACCCAAACGCGCACGTCTAACTTCTCCGGATAGCAATTCTCCCAAGTACTTAATTATACCCTGAAGAACTTAAATAAGACTATTGATTTGCTAGAACAATAGAATTATAGATAAAAGTTTGATCAACCGAAGGATCGTGAGACAGATTGAGAATAACTCTTTATTTCTTGCAATTGTCTGATTTATGAATTTCACAGGGTGCTCCTATTTATAGGAGAGATTATGAACGAAAATTAACCCTAATTAACTAGATAAACATCAAAAAAATACTAATCCTAATCAATCTAGGATAAAATCAAAAGATACCAAAAATAAGATAACAAAAATCTATCTAAATCTAACTAGATAAGGATAAATCCCACAATGGATTTGGGCCTGTATTTCCACACCATCTTGGACCTTAGAACTCGATCATGGGCTAAATTAACATGAATAATTTCGTGGCCCATGGTACAATTAATATTACCACCTTTGCATGAAAAACAGCATCTCCCGATTTCCCATGCAAACGCGTATAACTTTTCATGCACACGTCCAAATGGCGTGATTCTTCTTCTCACGTCTTCATGATACCTTCTTCATCATCAATAGATAGCATGGTGATCCATCTTGGCATTTCGAATTTGCGATGAATAGAAGCTTGTAAATAAGCTTGTAACTTCTTAGCTCGCAAACGCGTTATTGGACCTTTAAACTGCAGCTCCGGATCATTTTCTTCATTGCCTTGTATGACCTCATCATTCCCCCCCTGCTGAAAAGAATTCGTCCTCGAATTCACAGGCTCATCATCATCGAACTCATCATCTGCAGAAAAGGGAGATAAGTCAGCGACATTAAATGTAGATGAACACTTATACTCACCGGGTAAATCAATGCGATATGCATTGTCATTGACTCGACTCAGCACGGTGAATGGTCCATCTCCTCTAGGCATCAATTTCGATTTTCTCAAGTTGGGAAACCGTCCAGGACTCAGATGAATCCAAACGCGATCTCCAGGCTGGAAAATCACTTGCTTGCGCCGTTTGTTCTTTTGAACAGCATTACGTGCGCCAACGGCTTCAATACGCGCACGTACTTTCTCATGCATCTCCTTAACTTGTTCCGTTTTTCTTGTACCTTTAACACTTGTTAGATGCTCAACAGATAAAGGCAACAGATCATTAGGTGTTAGCGGATTAAAACCATAAACAACTTCAAACGGAGACATATTGGTAGATGAATGCACAACGCGATTATAAGCAAATTCAGCATATGGCAAACAATCTTCCCATGATTTCAAGTTGTTTTTAACTAAAGCACGCAACATAGTACCTAAAGTGCGATTAACTACTTCAGTTTGTCCATCAGTTTGTGGATGACATGCAGTAGAAAACAACAATTTAGTACCTAACTTACCCCATAGTACACGCCAAAAATGTGCTAGAAACTTAGAATCTCTATCACTAACAATAGTTCTAGGTATTTCATGTAAACACACAACATGTATAAAGAACAGATTGGCTATGTGTACTGCATCATCGGTTTTCCTACATGCAATGAAATGAGACATCTTGGAAAACCTATCAACTACAACAAATATGGAATCTCGACCAGACCTAGACCGTGGTAATCCTAATATGAAATCCATAGATAAATCAATCCACGGGGAAGACGGGGCTGGTAGAGGGGTGTATAAACCAAACGGGTGTGATGTAGATTTCAACCTCCTACAAGTTATACATCTACTACACACATTCTCAACATCATATCTCATATGCGGCCAATAAAAGTGTTCATGCAGCAAGTCTAATGTTTTTGACACACCAAAGTGACCCATTAAACCTCCCGCATGCGACTCTAAAATCAACAGCTCACGCATAGAAGACTTAGGAACACACAAACAAGAACCCTTGAACAGAAACCCATCATGCACGAAAAATCCATCTCTAGCCTTAGCAAATTTCGAACATGCTTCATAAATAGGTGCAAAAAATGGATCTAATGCATATAAGCCCTTAATGTGATCAAATCCCAACAGCTTAGCATGCATTAAGTTCAAGAGAACGTACCTTCTTGACAATGCTTCAGCACAACACTCAACAAAACAATCAACTATCCAATGTGTAACATATAATGGATCTAACATGGTATAATAAACAGTCATGCAATTTCCAACATGTTCAACACTATGAATAGCTTTCAAATGAGCAATGGAAAAACACAAACTAATCGAATTCAAATACCATGCTCGCATCTTACACTTGGTTGGAACAAACAATAGCTTTCTACTTTTCAACCTATTCATGCAATTCAAGTCAAATCCAAATGTCAAATTAATTCTAAAAAGAAACATGGATTCAACTATACACATCAAATACCTATCAATACTAGAATAGTATAGACGGTACTTACCTCTCTCGATTTCAAGTAACACGTCCTTAAGATAAACAACATGGGTATTGGACGACTTATCTAGAACAAGCTGATCTCTAAGTCGAACATCATCATGCTCCAACTTCAGCTCTTCGTGGATCTCCTCTTGAGAGTTGGAAACTTCTTCCGAGCTGCCTTCAGGGTTGGATGTAGCTATTCCAGGCTGCTCCATCTCGAACTCTCTCTTCTTGATCTGCACATCACTAGAAAAACAATCATTAGTAGCACTGTTCTGAGAAATTAATAGATTATCCGACTTACCCGAATCCAGTGTTGGATCAATGCATATGGGCTGCGACGGAATTGTAGCTTCACTTATCATGTCTGAATTTAACTGGTGATCTGCGTTGGATGAACTAGACGACATGTCTTGATGTGAACAAGACTCCAACGGTGTCGTAGTAGGGCTAGGGACGGTGGCGATTGATTCGCTCTCGATAGTTGCGGCCTTCCTTTCCCTTTCGGCTTTAAATTTTTCTTGCATCCACTTCCGATCCTTAATGACGTCCTTAGGTGCCAAAGGCATCAGTTTGATGGGTCGTCCATTCCAAACAAAGGAATAAGTGTTGGCGTGACAATCGTGCACTGCTCCTCGATCGAATTGCCACGGTTGACCTAGAAGAATGTGTGTTGCCTCCATAGGAATGACATCACATAAAACAGTGTCAGTATATCGACCAATAGCAAATGCGACACTTACCTGACTTGTGATTGTAAGCCGCTGCAACTTATAGGGCTTGGGATGCTTCTGTGGTACTAGGCCGAGCTTGTCCACTGCATATTGACTAATGGCGTTAAATACACTACCACTGTCAATAATCATGGAACCAATTTTGTCTTGGATGGAGCAACGGGTGTAGAAAATATCTTCCTGTTGGTCCATTTATCCTGCAAAACGAACAAACGTGAAGAAAAAGTAAAGTAGAACCTCACAATTCCTCACAAACGCTCGTGTATGTCATTCTTGATTTTTCCACTCGTGTTTAACTCTCAAGTATGTGTGGTGCACGTGTGGAGTGAAATATGGGTGTGGGTGGATCGAAAACTTCAGCAGCTTCTCTTGACTAGCTCCTCTGGGTCTTCTTCAAGCTCCAACGGATAGAATCAAGCCGGAAGGTTGCTAAGAGTAGAAGTAGGCGTGTGGAATGAGTAATTCAGCTGGTGGTGTATGTGGACCACGGGTGTATGGGTGTACGGGTGTATGGGTGTATGGGTGTATGAACTATGTGGTGTATAAGGTGAACCGGGTGTATGTATGAAAGAGATGGCAATTTCGAATCCTATAGATGATTAGGAACGAAAATTTGATGGTTTAGGATGGATAATCTTGATTAGATATGGATGGGGATGGAAAGATCTTGAATAGATATAGATTAGGATGAAATCTATCTAAACAAGGTAAGAAATCTAATGGATAAGGAAATAAGGATTTTGGATGTGTGAACACAATCTAAGAATCCCTAAATATATGGAACAAATCTAAAAACAAGGAATTAAAAATTGAAATCAAATAAACAATCTCATTTTCGTTTTTTTTTTTTTTTCGGATTTTTTTTTTTCGATTTTTTTTTTTTTTTTTTTTTTTTTGCTGTAGGGATTTCGATCCCTTTGCTCTTTTACCTTTTTTTTTTTTTCAATGAATAGAAATCAGATTACAAGACTCGAAACAAAACGAAATTTAAATGACACGTAGATGACACGTCGGATTGAACCACGACCAGCAGAGCTGACGTGGCTCTGATACCAAATTTATGATGTGACCCGGACAATGTATCCAAGACACGAGATTTATGCACGTGGAAGACTTCAAGAACGAACTACGTCAGCTAGAAAACAATGGAATCAATCCGACTCAAAATACGATAAAACTTACTAGAATTACGTAGACACGAACTAGGACTCGATTGGAACACTTGGATGGTGGCTGGAACTCGGCGGTGGTGATTATCACGGCGGCGGATGACGGCGGTATTGATGGTGTTGGCGGCGGCGGTGTGGTCGAAGGATAGGTTAGATTCAGCGAACCCGTGTTGAATAACCCGAACGCGCACGTCTAACTTCTCCGGATAGCAATTCTCCCAAGTACTTAATTATACCCTGAAGAACTTAAATAAGACTATTGATTTGCTAGAACAATAGAATTATAGATAAAAGTTTGATCAACCGAAGGATCGTGAGACAGATTGAGAATAACTCTTTATTTCTTGCAATTGTCTGATTTATGAATGTCACAGGGTGCTCCTATTTATAGGAGAGATTATGAACGAAAATTAACCCTAATTAACTAGATAAACATCAAAAAAATACTAATCCTAATCAATCTAGGATAAAATCAAAAGATACCAAAAATAAGATAACAAAAATCTATCTAAATCTAACTAGATAAGGATAAATCCCACAATGGATTTGGGCCTGTATTTCCACACCATCTTGGACCTTAGAACTCGATCATGGGCTAAATTAACATGAATAATTTCGTGGCCCATGGTACAATTAATATTACCACCTTTGCATGAAAAACAGCATCTCCCGATTTCCCATGCAAACGCGTATAACTTTTCATGCACACGTCCAAATGGCGTGATTCTTCTTCTCACGTCTTCATGATACCTTCTTCATCATCAATAGATAGCATGGTGATCCATCTTGGCATTTCGAATTTGCGATGAATAGAAGCTTGTAAATAAGCTTGTAACTTCTTAGCTCGCAAACGCGTTATTGGACCTTTAAACTGCAGCTCCGGATCATTTTCTTCATTGCCTTGTATGACCTCATCATTAGGTCCAAGATGGTGTGGAAATACAGGCCCAAATCCATTGTGGGATTTATCCTTATCTAGTTAGATTTAGATAGATTTTTGTTATCTTATTTTTGGTATCTTTTGATTTTATCCTAGATTGATTAGGATTAGTATTTTTTTGATGTTTATCTAGTTAATTAGGGTTAATTTTCGTTCATAATCTCTCCTATAAATAGGAGCACCCTGTGACATTCATAAATCAGACAATTGCAAGAAATAAAGAGTTATTCTCAATCTGTCTCACGATCCTTCGGTTGATCAAACTTTTATCTATAATTCTATTGTTCTAGCAAATCAATAGTCTTATTTAAGTTCTTCAGGGTATAATTAAGTACTTGGGAGAATTGCTATCCGGAGAAGTTAGACGTGCGCGTTCGGGTTATTCAACACGGGTTCGCCGAATCTAACCTATCCTTCGACCACACCGCCGCCGCCAACACCATCAATACCGCCGTCATCCGCCGCCGTGATAATCACCACCGCCAAGTTCCAGCCACCATCCAAGTGTTCCAATCGAGTCCTAGTTCGTGTCTACGTAATTCTAGTAAGTTTTATCGTATTTTGAGTCGGATTGATTCCATTGTTTTCTAGCTGACGTAGTTCGTTCTTGAAGTCTTCCACGTGCATAAATCTCGTGTCTTGGATACATTGTCCGGGTCACATCAAGAAGACACCATGGATAGATTTCTAGCTGGTCTACGAAGGGCAATCCGTGAAAGAGTAGCATTGTACCGCTTCGATGAGTTGGAAGACATGGTGGATTACGCCATCCGGATAGAAAAATGGCTAGAAGAACTAGAGATGAAGTCAAAAGAGGAGGTTCAAGTAGAGTCGAGCATTGCCACCCATGATGCTTGTACTTCCAAGGTACCAATTCTAGACTTCGTTGAAGTACCTTTTATCTCATTACCATCTGTTTCTATGTGCTTAGAAGATGAGATAGTTGAAGAATCTAAGCCGGAAGTAGACATGATAGAAACATCGAATGAGGAGATGCCAGTTTTGGAGGAGTTAGTTCAAGACGAATGTAATCAAGAGGAGTCGGTTTCCATTCATGTCGATGAAGAGGTGCCCATTCTAGAAATTACTAATCCGGAGAAGACAAGTATAGAAGATTGCAATTTGGATGTTTTGTCCATGGAGATGACAAGTCCTGAAGATTGTATAGATGATAAACTACAAATTGTGAATTTGGAGATCCATGAAGCAGTTGAGGAAGCTGAAGAAGTTGAAGAGTTGTTGGAGATACAACCTTGTTCTAAAAAGGAGAATGACATCAGTGGAGCAATGGTTGAAGATCACAAAGAATTCGATCAAGCAAGCATGGAGGAGCTGCCGAATTCTAACATCATTTGTCAACCATTTTCTTGTGCTATCTATATCTTACAGGTTGTTGAAGTTATTCCATTGAAAGTTGGGTTTGTGCAAAGAAAGATTGATGATCCGTTCACGTTCGTCTTTGATCCCGGAGATTTGAATTCGAGGACGAATTCTTTTCAAGAGGAGGGGAATGATACGAACCCGAAAAGCATAAAAGAATCAAATCCAAAGATACTATTGAGAGCTTCAAAGTTAATCATGTTGTTCAAGGTTAAAGATTGGAGATCAAGATTTGAAGAACAAGACATGAATAAATTCGAATATGATGAGCAGCCCATGGAGTTAATCAATTCAGCCCCAAGTTCGAATTTCATCAACCGTTCCATTCAACACGTAAGTTCGTTTCATCCCTATCATATCCTATCTACTCCAAGCCTTCTTCACAAGCCACAAACACACGAATCCTTCATTAATTCCAGCCCCATACACGTTCCCTTTCAGCCCCTTTAACCTTTGGTATTGTGTTACATAGTTCGTGTCGTTTTCTAGGTATTTTAATTGTCTAGATTGTCTATTTTTCGTTGTTTATCGAGTCGGATTGAAGCCCTTCATTCGCTGACGTGTTTCGTATCCAGAAGTCTTCCGCTACGTCTCTAGATTCGTCCTAGATTATTTGTCCGGGTCGTATCAAGGACGCCTACTTCAGCCCCATATATGCTTCATGTAGCTCGAAATCTAGGTCATTTGATGGTTATTATGTGCATGATGGTTTTCTGTGCAAAGAGTCGAAGTTATGCATCCCTACTTGTTCTATGCGTGAGCTATTGGTGTTAGAATCGCATGCGGGATGTTTAAGGGACACTTTGGTGTGCATAAGACATTGAACTTGCTGCATGAACACTTCTTTTGGCTGCATATGCGTAAGGATGTAGAGAATGTGTGTAGTCGTTGCATTACTTGTCGTCAAGCTAAATCCACTTCACACCCCTTTGGTTTATACTCGCCCCTACCCGCCCCTCATCTCCTTGGATTGATATTTCTATGGATTTCATCTTAGGATTGCCTAGGTCTAGGTCGGGTAAGGATTCTGTGTTTGTTGTAGTTGATAGGTTTTCCAAAATGGCTCATTTCATTGCATGTAGGAAAACTGATGATGCTATACATATTGCCAACTTGTTCTTTGTGCATGTTGTTAGATTGCATGGAATTCCTCGTACTATTGTTAGTGATAGGGATTCTAAGTTTTTGATGAGGTAGTGCAAGACAATGAAGAAGATGATCTGGAGCTGCAGTTTAAAGGTCCAATGACGGGTTTGCGAGCTAAGAAGTTGCAAGCTTATTTACAAGCTTCTATTCGTCGCAAATTCGAGTTGCATGAAGATGAAGTGAAGAGCAGCCCAAGATGGATCACCATGCTATCTATTAATGATGAAGAAGGTATCATGAAGACGTGAGAAGAAGAATCACGCCATTTGGACGTGTGCATGAAAAGTTATACGCGTTTGCATGGGAAATCGGGAGATGCTGTTTTTCATGCAAAGGTGGTAATATTAATTGTACCATGGGCCACGAAATTATTCATGTTAATTCAGCCCATGATCGAGTTCTAAGGTCCAAGATGGTGTGGAAATACAAGCCCAAATCCATTATGGGATTTATCCTTATCTAGTTAGATTTAGATAGATTTTTGTTATCTTATTTTTGGTATCTTTCGATTTTATCCTAGATTGATTAGGATTAGTATTTTTCAATGTTTATCTAGTTATTTAGGGTTAAATTTCGTTCTACTCTCTCCTATAAATAGGAGCACCCTGTGACATTCATAATGCAGACAATTGCAAGAAATAAAGAGTTATTCTCAATCTGTCTCACGATCCTTCGGTTGATCAAACTTTTATCTACAATTCTATTGTTCTACCAATTCAATAGTCTTATTTAAGTTCTTCAGGGTACATTCAAGTACTTTGGAGAATTGCTATCCAGAAAAGTTAGACGTGCGCGTTCGGGTTATTCAACACGGGTTCGCCGAATCTATCCAATCCACAACACTACCATCGCCGCCGCCAAGTCCATCTACACCAAAGCCTTCCGCCGCCACCATCACCATAATTCCAGCCATCTTCAAGTGTTCCAAGTGTCCTCATCGTCGTTCTTTTCGTTGTTCGAATTTCAAGTAAGTTTTACCGTTTAATTCGTGTCGGGTTGAGTCCTTCTTTAGCTGACGTAGTTCGAGTCCTTAAAGTCTTCCGCCTGCGTATTCTTCGTGTCTTGGATTCATTGTCCGGGTCACATCATAAATTTGGCATCAGAGCCACGTCAGCTCTGCTGGTCGTGGTTCAATCCGACGTGTCATCTACGTGTCCGTTTTCATTCGTACGTGTCTTTATTTTTTCGTATTGTTTTGAGTTGTAATTTAATTTCTATTCATTGAAAAAAAAAGAGTAAAAGAGCAAAGGGATCAAAATCCCTACAGCAAAAAAAAAATCTTCAAAAAAAAAAAAATGAAAATTCAATTTGTTATTGTGTTTTGGATCTTAATTCCTTGTTTTTAGGTTTGTTCCATATATTTAGGGATTCTTAGATTGTGTTCACACATCCAAAATCCTTATTCCCTTATCCATTAAATATCTTACCTTGTTTAGATAGATTTCATCCTAATCTACATCTATTCAAGATCCTTCCATCCTCATCCATATCTAATCAAAATTATCCATCCTAATCCATCTAATTTTCGTTCCAAATCATCTATAGGATTCGAAATTGCCATCTCTTTCATACATACACCCGGTTCACCTTATACACCACATAGTCCGTACACCCGTACACCCATACACCCATACACCCGTACACCCGTGGTCTACATACACCACCAGCTGAATTACTCATTCCACACGCCTACTTCTACTCTTAGCAACCTTCCGGCTTGATTTTATCCGTTGGAGCTTGAAGAAGACCCAGAGGAGCTAGTCAAGAGAAGCTGCTGAATTTTTTCGATCAACCCACCCCCATATTTCACTCCACACGTGCACTACACATACTTGAGAGTTAAACACGAGTGGAAAAATCAAGAGTGACATACACGAGCGTCTGTGAGGAATTGTGAGGTACTACTTTGCTTTTTCTTCACGTTTGTTCGTTTTGCAGGTACCATGAAGAAAGGAAACAATAAAGGGGCAACTACTCCACCCCTTGAGGAGCCTAGATCGCCGAACACACCAGGCGAACAGTCCTACTCGTCCGAACCACAGTGGGATCCCAAGTTCCAATACCAAGCTCTGGTTCAACACTTTGAACGACAGAATCGTCTACTGAAAGATAAACTTGGCAACCAAGTAGCTGAATTGCAAGAGGAGCTTGCAAGACTCAGAGCCCAGTCGACCACATCCCAAACGGTCCAAGGGAATCCTGAGAAGAGGCCACTCGAGCCTCAAGATAAAGAGACGAGGCAATCTGAGCCTCAAATCAATGCAGAGAGGCAATCCAAGTCTCAAGACAACACAAAGAGGCATTCCGAGCCTCAATTGGAGCCTACTGGCCGACGCCAGCAACAAAGGACTGTCAACAGGCCGCCGCCTGTACAGCAAGATGTTCAAAGGCCGCCCCGTGAGCCCGCCTTTGAAGATGACTATGATTATGGATACGATTCCTATGCAGCCAGTGGGTATGTAGCTGATTACCCACCGCAAGGGCACAGAGGACGCCATGGCCGACGCCGAGGTCCCCATAGGCGTGCAAATCATCATGATGATGATGATGGTAGGCTCAACAACATCAAGATGAGCATACCCGAGTTTGAAGGCCTTCACGATCCCGATGTTTACTTAGATTGGGAACGTAAGGTAGAGAAGATCTTTGCATGCTACAACTTTTCAGAGCAAAAGAAGGTACAACTCGCATGCTTAGAATTTAGAGGCTATGCAGCCTCATGGTGGGAAATGCAACAAGAAAGAAGGCGCAGAAACCACAATCCTCCAATCGACAACTGGGAGGAAATGAAGGGATTTATGCGTGGCCGTTTTATACCCATACATTATGAAAGAGAGCTTGAGAAGAAGCTCAATCGGGTCAAACAAGGTACAAGGTCGATTGAAGAGTACCACAAGGAATTGGAGACCCTTTTGAACCGAGTCGGGAAACAAGAGACCTTAAATGCTACCATCATCAGGTACATTGAAGGCATGAACCCCGACATTGCATGTGAAGTCGAGCTCAGAGACTTCACAAGTGTAGAAAGAATGGTGCAGTACGCATCAATTGTGGAAAGGCAGCTAAGAGAGGGCCGCCGTCGATCCCACTACAATGCAGCCCCTACTCGTTCATCTTGGAGTAAAGGTACACCTTCCACATCACTTTCTACACGTCCTACTGATTCTACACGACCCAGAGGTCCATCCGGACCACCCGAACGGCGTTCGACCGTTCTACACCGCAGACAAGCTGTAGACCCGAGTCTACGCCGCCCAACCAGTCAAGGCCGACCCCTACTCGGCCAAATCAAGGTGTTACAGCCCCTAATGCAGCCCCTAATCGTGCTCGCGACATCCAATGTCATAAGTGTCAAGGTTGGGGCCATTTCCAAGCTCAATGTCCAAACCGGCGGATTCTATACTTAACAGAATCGAATGAAGTCGAATCAGCCAGTAAGGATGAAACAGAGCCCGTGAGCGACGCCACCATTGAAGAAGAAGTCGAGAATGATGCAGCCCCTAACCCAGTCGATCCGGAAGTTCAGCTCAGTTTGGTCACAATCCGGAGTTTGAGCATCATTCGAGAAGAGGAACAAGAACACCAACGGGAAAACATCTTCTATACCCGTGCAGTGATTCAAGGTCACACGTGTTCCATTATAATTGACAGTGGCAGTGTGATCAATGCCATTAGTCAATACGCAGTTGAAAAACTTGGTCTACCTGTTCAACAACATGCAAAACCATACAGATTGCAGTGGCTTACAGAAAGAGGCGAGATACGCGTGGTTCACCAGGTAAGTGTCTCATTCTCAATCCATAAGTTTTCTGACACTGTTTTGTGCGACGTTATCCCTATGGATGCAGCACACTTGTTGTTAGGCAGACCTTGGCAGTATGATCGACGTGTTGTCCACGATGGACGTATGAACACTTACACCGTCGACATTGATGGCCGAATCAGCACCCTAAGGCCATTATCACCTAAAGACGTTGCTATGGATCAGCAACGCGTGCAAGAGAGGTTCAAAGAGGAAAAGGCGAAGCAAGCAGCCGCAAAACGGGCCCCGAAGGCCACGACCGAAACCTCAGCTCCCGGGCAGCCCCTTGCCGTCGCCCCTAACCCTCCTAAACCACCTCATCCGAGCTCCCTAGCTGTGGAAAAGAAGTTGGAGTCGAGTTCAAACAAGCCTCATGTGAAGAGCTTGTTTATTTCAGCAAAAGGAGTTCAGAAAGCCGTTAAAGCAGGTATGCCCCTTGTTCTACTCACATTTAAGAGCAGTGCTACTAATGATTGTTTTCCTAGTGATGTGCAGCCCTTACTTGATGAGTTTAAGGACGTTTTTCCTGAGGAGATACCCGGAGGACTGCCACCAGTGCGAGGAATCGAGCATCAGATCGATTTCATCCCCGGAGCCATACTTCCCAACCGACCAGCCTATAGGACGTCTCCCGACGAGACTAAGGAGATAGATAGGCAAGTCAAAGAGCTGTTGGAGAAGAAGCAAATTCGAGAGAGCTTGAGCCCGTGCGCCGTTCCAGTGATTCTAGTGCCAAAAAAGAACAACGAATGGCGTATGTGCATGGATTACCGTGCAATCAACAAAATCACGGTAAAGTATTGTTTTCCCATCCCTAGATTAGATGATATGCTTGATGAGTTATCTGGTTCGCGTGTCTTTTCTAAAATTGATTTGCGTTCTGGTTATTTTCAAGTACGTATGCAAGAAGGTGATGAATGGAAAACTGCATTTAAAACTAAGCATGGTTTGTATGAATGGCTTGTTATGCCTTTTGGTCTCACTAATGCACCAAGCACATTTATGCGTTTGATGAATCATGTTTTACGTGAAGTGATTGGAAAGTATGTTGTTGTGTATTTTGATGACATTCTGATTTATAGTGACACAATACACACACATATGTAGCACCTTAGACATGTGTTCGAATTGCTTAGAGAGTCGAAGCTATATGGTAATCTGTCTAAGTGTTCTTTTTGCATGAGTGAAGTCGTTTTTCTAGGTTTCGTTGTGAGTTTACGTGGTATAGAAGTAGACCGTTCCAAAATCAAAGCGATTGAGGAATGGCCCACTCCTAAGTCTGCAAGTGATGTGAGATCTTTCCATGGCCTTGCTGGCTTTTATCGTCGCTTTGTGCGTGATTTTTCCAGCATAGCTGCGCCGCTTACTGAGTTAAGCAAGAAAGATCGAAAGTTTGAATGGGGTCCTGTTCAAGAGCATGCGTTTAACACTTTAAAGTCTTGTTTATGTAATGCGCCTGTTCTTGCTCTTCCGGACTTCAATAAAACGTTTGAAATAGAATGTGATGCCTCGGGCAAAGGGATTGGTGCTGTTTTGATGCAGGAACGGCGTCCAGTCGCCTATTTTAGTGAGAAGCTCCATGATGCAGCCCTTCATTATTCTACCTATGACAAGGAGCTGTACGCACTCAAGAGAGCTTTAGAAATGTGGCAGCACTATTTATGGCCTAAGGAGTTCGTGATTCACACGGATCACGAGAGTTTGAAGCATTTGAAAGGCCAACAAAATCTGAACAAGCGACATGCATGATGGGTAGAGTTTATCGAGTCTTTCCCGTACATCATCAAGTATAAGAAAGGCGCCGAAAACATAGTTGCTGATGCATTGTCGAGAAGGTATGTTCTCTTGAACTTTATACATGCTAAGATGTTGGGATTTAATGCAATTAAAAAGTTATATGCATGCGATGAGTTTTTCGCACCCATATATGCTGATTGTTGTTCAAAGACCCAACCAAAGACCCAACTAAAGCACCCATGGAGTCATCTTCGGATCCACCCGCACCGTGGGATCCCAAGTACCATGACATGATGCTCATTTCATAGCAATGAGGAAGTCAATGAAGAGCTTCAATTCAAAGGCCCCATCACAAGATTAAGAGCTAAGAAGTTGCAAGATTATTTGCAAGCTACAATTCGCAAGAAGCTTGAAGAAGAAGACGGCATACAAGGAAGCTTGAAGATGATGAACTTGTTGACATTGGAAGATGGAGATCAAGATGTGGAGTGCAATACATGAAGGAGGCGTGCAAGTGTGCTTTTGTTGGGCTTGATGTGTATACTTGCTATTCAGCCCAAGTTAAGCATGTATGGTGGAAAAGCCCAAAAATAATCGGCCCTTGATGATCCAATTAAGGGGATTGATTTATTAGATTATAGTATTTTATTTATTTAATTTATCCTATAGTTTGGACGAATTTTTGGCAGATTTTTAGTTAAGATTTTCGGTTATTTTTAGATAGAATTTTGACTAGATTTTTAGATAAGGCAAGATCTACAAAATCTACCTTAAATAGAATTCTAGTTTAGGAAGTAGTCAAAGTCCAATTCTAGTCTAAATTGGACTATAATTTTCGCCCCTTAGCCTTAGGATTTTCGGTCCTACTATTATAAATAGTGGATCCATGCTTCATTGTTACTTTAGTGATATGATCCTGAAAAGCCTTGAAGAATTAAATCCGGAGCTATCATTCAAAAGTCCGAAGATTGTTAGAATGAGGGCCATCGAAGATTGGAAATCAAGATTTGAAGAACAATACATCATGATCAAAATCACACCATGGGATATCATACTTTAAGAGAAGAAGAATGACGCCATTTGGACGTGTGCATCA
Organism: Perilla frutescens; assembly: GCA_026008535.1. Lineage (NCBI taxonomy): Eukaryota > Viridiplantae > Streptophyta > Magnoliopsida > Lamiales > Lamiaceae > Perilla > Perilla frutescens. The sequence continues at coordinate 47,887,101 of BRKX01000014.1, forward strand.
AAAGTTATTCGCGTTTGCATGGAAAATCGGGAGATGCTGTTTTTCATGCAAAGGTGGCAAGGATTATATTACATGGGCCACGAAATTATACACTATATTTCAGCCCATGTCGTGTAATTAAAGGTCCAAATAGGCGAGATTTATGAAGGCCCAAGTTTTTGGGATTTATCTTTATCTAGTTAGATTTTTCTTACTTTATTTTTGGTATCTTTTGATTCTTACCTTAAAACCAGATTTTGGATAAGGTAACAATCCTAGATAGATTAGAACTAGTTTATTTTGAATTCTTCTAGTATTAGGACTCTAATTTTCGTCCATATACACTCCTATAAATAGGAGCACCATGTGACATTCATAATTCAGACGTTGCATGAAATAAAGAGTTAATTTCTCAATTGTCTCACCGATCCTTTGGTTGATCACATTTATCGATCCTTTGATTGATCAAATACAATTCTATTGATCTAGCAATTCAATAGTCTTATTCAAGTTCTTCAGGGTACAATGAGTACTTGGGAGAATTGCTAAACAAATCGGAGAAGATCGAAGTAGCTGCGTTTCGTCTCTTGAAGCCGGGGTTCAGCTGAAGTTCTAATCCATTCTACCTATCATCTACATCTCAACGCCACTACCTTCATCCACAAGACACTACTCGTCCGCCTCCTATCTTCCACAAATTATCCTAGTAAGTTCTAGTTTAATAGAGTCTTTTATTCTTATTTTAGTTGAGTTTTAGTCTAGTTAGTCGGATTGAATCCTTCTTAATCTGACGTGTTTCGAGTCCTTAAGTCTTCCGCTACGTGTTCTGTTGATTTGGCTTAGATATCTTGTCTGGGTCACATCATAAATTTGGCATCAGAGCCACGTCAGCTCTGCTGGTCGTGGTTCAATCCGACGTGTCATCTACGTGTTAGTTTTCTGTCGTACGTGTCATTTAAATTTTGCATCGTATCTATTGTAATCTGATTTTTATTCATTTAAAAAAAAAGAGTATTCAGCAAAAAAAAAAAGAAGAAGAAAGAGCCGCCGATAAAAAAAAAAAGTCACCGGAAAAAAAAAAAAAAAAAAGTCGCCGGAAAAAAAAAAAAAAAAAAAAAAAAAAAAAAAAAAACGAAAATTCAGATTTATTTTCTTGTTGAATTCGATTTTATTGTTTTAGATAGGCTTGAATCCATCTTAGATAGATATTTTGGGATTTGTTAGATTGTGTTCACACTTGGTCAAACTTATCCAAAAATATTCTACCTTATCCACTAGATTTCCTACCTTGTTTAGATATCTTCCATCCTAATCCATATCTAATCAAGATCATCCATCCTTATCCATCATAGATTTCGATCCTTACACCTCTAGGATTCGAAATTCTTCATCCCACTCATATACACCCAGTTCACCTTATACACCACATAGTCCATACACCCATACACCCGTACACCTATACACCCGTGGTCCACATACACCAATCAGCAGGTTTACCTACACCGTTAAGATGAATCCAGTCCGAGCCCGCCCTAATCGATTCAGAGATGCCGATGGTCTACACCGCAACAAGATAACCATCCCAGAGTTTGAAGGTCTATACGATCCAGAAGTGTACCTAGATTGGGAACGCAGAGTTGATAAGATTTTTAAGCATCACTACTTCCCCGAGCCAAAGAAGGTGCAATTAGCCACATTGGAGTTTAAAGACTATGCGGCAACATGGTGGGAATTCCAGCAAGATCGATGCCGCCGAGATCACCTTCCACCTATCGACACATGGCATGAGTTGAAAGATTTGATGCGGAAACGCTTCATTCCAGACCACTACCAATGGGAGTTGGAGGAGAAGCTATATAAGCTTAGGCAAAGAGATCGAAGTGTAAATGACTACTACCACAAAATGATTGAAACCATGAGACGAGCTGATGTAGAAGAGTATCTAGAAGATACCATGGATAGATTCCTAGCTGGTCTACGAAGAGAAATCCGAGAAAAGGTAGCACTATATCACTTCGACAAGTTGAAAGACATGGTGCAATATGCCATTGAGATAGAGAAGTGGTTGGAGAGTCTGCAAAATGAAGTGGTTCAAGTAGACTCAAATGTAGAGTTGTCACCTATAGCTCATCGCCAAACAGCCCCGTTTCGATGGAGCGAACCTGAGTCATTCGAGGAGTTTCTACGTAGCTATGTACCACCTACACGGCCTGCATCACCAGTTCAGCCAGTCATGGATGTGCCAAACCAAGCTCACGACATTCAAGAGGAGATCCATGTTGAGTTACCATCTGAGATCGTTGCCATCAAAGAAGATTCTACTTTTGAGGTAATAATTTCAGTCGATGCGCCTATTGATGAATTGATAGATGTTGCTACTTGTGAAGATGTTGGAGTAGTCGAGAGAGAAGAAATGAAGGTTGTTGCCGCCGTTGAGGAATCCAAAGAAGTTGAAAAGTTGGAGGAATTACAACCATGTTCTAAAAAGGAGAATGACATCAGTGGAGGAATGGTTGAAGATCACAAAGAATTCGATCAAGCAAGCATGGAAGAGCTACCGAATTCGAACATCATTTGTCAACCATTTTCTTGTGCTATCTATATTTTACAGGTTGTTGAAGTTATTCCATTGAAAGTTGGGTTTGTGCAAAGAAAGATTGATGATCCATTCGCGTTCGTCTTTGATCCTGGAGATTTGAATTCGAGGACGAATTCTTTTCAAGAGGAGGGGAATGATATGATCCTGAAAAGCCTTGAAGAATTAAATCCGGAGCTATCATTCAAAAGTCCGAAGATTGTTAGAATGAGGGCCATCGAAGATTGGAAATCAAGATTTGAAGAACAATACATCATGATCAAAATCACACCATGGGATATCATACTTTAAGAGAAGAAGAATGACGCCATTTGGACGTGTGCATCAAAAGTTATTCGCGTTTGCATGGAAAATCGGGAGATGCTGTTTTTCATGCAAAGGTGGCAAGGATTATATTACATGGGCCACGAAATTATACACTATATTTCAGCCCATGTCGTGTAATTAAAGGTCCAAATAGGCGAGATTTATGAAGGCCCAAGTTTTTGGGATTTATCTTTATCTAGTTAGATTTTTCTTACTTTATTTTTGGTATCTTTTGATTCTTACCTTAAAACCAGATTTTGGATAAGGTAACAATCCTAGATAGATTAGAACTAGTTTATTTTGAATTCTTCTAGTATTAGGACTCTAATTTTCGTCCATATACACTCCTATAAATAGGAGCACCATGTGACATTCATAATTCAGACGTTGCATGAAATAAAGAGTTAATTTCTCAATTGTCTCACCGATCCTTTGGTTGATCACATTTATCGATCCTTTGGTTGATCAAATACAATTCTATTGATCTAGCAATTCAATAGTCTTATTCAAGTTCTTCAGGGTACAATGAGTACTTGGGAGAATTGCTAAACAAATCGGAGAAGATCGAAGTAGCTGCGTTTCGTCTCTTGAAGCCGGGGTTCAGCTGAAGTTCTAATCCATTCTACCTATCATCTACATCTCAACGCCACTACCTTCATCCACAAGACACTACTCGTCCGTCTCCTATCTTCCACAAATTATCCTAGTAAGTTCTAGTTTAATAGAGTCTTTTATTCTTATTTTAGTTGAGTTTTAGTCTAGTTAGTCGGATTGAATCCTTCTTAATCTGACGTGTTTCGAGTCCTTAAGTCTTCCGCTACGTGTTCTGTTGATTTGGCTTAGATATCTTGTCTGGGTCACATCATTTAGACTATATTTGATTATTAAGCCTTTGCTTTCAATATCGTCTCTCCCCGTTTAATCTTTTGTGAGTTTAGATAATTAAATTCATACTCTTAGATTTAGCACCTCTAAGTTTTACAAAGGGAATTCGCCGTCCACGTTCGAGGGATCGTCGGAAACTCGCTATTGAAGAGCAACTTAAAGAATTTGGCCTTGTATACGCTCGAGATTCAAGGCAACTTTCGGGTTGTAATTCACAACACCTTCAACACCGCCGCCGTTCACCACCTTCACGACGCCATCATCACCGCCGTTCGTCCACCTCAAATCCAGCCATCATCGTGATCAAGATCGTGTCCAATTCATCGTCATCCCGTTCAATCCGTAAGTTCAACATAACTCTATCATATCCTATCTACCCTAGCCCTTCTAAACCTAAACACCACCATCGAAATTCCTCCATCATTACCGTCCATAATACCGTCCAAAACAGCCCCTATCTTTGTTGGATTTGTGTTATTTTGTGTGTCATAAGTCTAGGTAATTTTATTAGTTCTAGTCGTCTAGTTTGTCGACGTGTGTTCGTTCCTAGCGTTCGGGTCGTATCATAAAAGTGGTATCAAAGCCACGTCGGCTTTGGTTCGATTTTTGTGTCGTATTTTATTTTACGTTTAATCGAGTTGTAATTTAATTCACGTATTGTTCATTGTTAAAAAAAAAAAAGAAGAAGAAAAGGCACGATCAAAAAAAAAAAACACAAAAAAAAAAGAGCCGATCGAAAAAAAAAAAATTCGAAATATTTTGTTTCCATCTTGTTCAATTTTAATTTTGGTACTTTCCTTTTGGTACTAGTTGTTAGTTGGTAATTACCTTAATAAGTCTTTTCTTATTTTTGGTAATTTCCTTCAAGTTTGTTTTACTTTTGGAACTTTCCATACAAGTTCTATTTCTTGTTGGTAACTTCCTTAAGTGTCTTATTTTATTTTTGGTTCATTCCTTCTAGAGTCTAGGCTAATTAAGGTATTTAGATTGTGTCATATAGATTGATACATATCCAAATCCCCTACTTACCTTATCTATTTCTTTCTTCCTTATCTATTCTATTTCTTTCCTTCTTCTACCTAGATTTATTTTTGGATTTCCTAATCTATTTGGGACTTCAATAATTGATCTACTTCCTTCCTTTCCTACCATACCCATAATCGACCAACACCCCTAACCACTACACAATCGGCCACACCCCTACCCATACTCACTCACATTCGGCCATTACCATACCCACCCATACTCAACCCGTATCTCATCTATACATACCAAATTCATCCTTGTTCCGAGAATAGCATTCCCGTCCTTCCTCGAAACAAACCACACGATTCCCTTACCTTCATATACACGATTTTCACACACTGTGCACCCATATATTTGAGTGATACACGAGTGGAAAAATCAAGAGTGAAAACAAACGAGCGACAGTGATATTGTGAGGATCTTCCTTGTTTTCCTTTACGTTTGTTCGTTTTGTAGGTATCATGAAGAAAGGAACCCACACCGAGTCATCCTCTACACCACCATTCGACCCCCAGTCGACTTTTCCATCTTTGGACCCATCCAAAGACCCAACCAAAGCACCCATGGAGTCATCTTCGGATCCACCCGCACCGTGGGATCCCAAGTACCATTTTGAAGCGTTGTCTAAGCACGTTCAAAGACAACACCAGGCCCTCTCCGACAAGATAGACGATTTAGTGCATGCTCTTGAACACACTAAAACGACACCTGTCTTTCCTCCACCCATTCGAGGAAACCAACGTCTAGAACGTCACAACGAGCCTGAAGAGGAGTACTTTGATGAGAATACAGAAGAATTTGATCGAGGACGTCGCCCGAGACGAGGTCATAGTCGAGATGACTATGAAGAGGATCGAATGCTCCACAACATCAAAACGAGCATTCCCGAGTTTGAAGGCCTTCACGATCCCGATATCTATCTTGATTGGGAACGTAAGGTAGAGAAGATTTTCGCATGCTATGATTTTTCAGAAGCTAAAAAGGTGCAGCTAGCATGTTTGGAGTTTAAAGGCTACGCAGCCACCTGGTGGGAAATGCAGCAAGAAAGAAGACGAAGAAACAGAAATCCACCCATTGACAATTGGGAGGAAATGAAAGGATTCTTGCGTGGATGCTTCATTCCAGTCCACTATGAAAGAGAGCTTGAGAAGAAGCTCAACCGGATCAAGCAAGGAGCCAGATCGATCGAAGAGTACCATAAAGAGCTCGAAACTGCCCTGAATCGAGTCGGAAAAGAGGAGACCTTAAATGCTACCATCATTCGGTACATTGAAGGTATGAATCCAGACATTGCCTGTGAAGTAGAGCTCAAAGAATTCACAAGCATAGAGAGAATGGTGCAATACGCATCAATTGTGGAAAAGCAGTTGCGAGAAGGCCGCCGTCGATCCAGTCAGACTTCAGCCCCTACTCGACAACCTTGGAGTAAAGGTACACTTTCCACATCACCTTCTACTCCTTCTACTGATTCCACACGACCCCAAGGTCAATCCGGCCCTCCGGAACGCCGTTTTGATCATTCTACACCGCAAGCAAGCCGTAGACCCGAGTCTACACCCAGGCCACCATTCCAACGGCCCAATCAGTCCACTCCAATGCCAAATGCAGCCCCTAGTCGAGCCCGTGACATCCAGTGTCATAAATGCCAAGGTTGGGGTCATTTTCAGAACCAGTGTCCAAACCGGCGTGTTCTGTTCCTCAATGAACAGAATGGACTTGAATCAGCCAGTGAAGATGAAGAGGAGCCTCAGACCGCCGCCCCTGAAGCAATTGAGGTCCCTGAAGTCGAGCCAGATGATGATGAAGTCGAGCTACCTCATGTCAGCTTGGTTTCTATTCGCAGTCTGAACATCAACCGTGAAGACGAAGAGCAATCGCAAAGAGAGAACATCTTCTACACTCGAGTTGCCATCAAAGATCAGACTTGTGCCATGATCATCGACAGTGGGAGTGTAATCAACGCAATAAGTCAGTATGCCGTTGATAAACTCGCCCTCACCACAACAAAGCATCCAAAACCGTACAAGTTGCAGTGGCTCACAGATCGCGGATCCATTCGAGTTACAGGTCAGGTACACGTTTCCTTTACTAAAGGTCGCTATTCTGACACTGTTCTTTGTGATGTTATTCCCATGGAAGCAGCCCATATACTTTTAGGAAGACCGTGGCAGTTCGACAGAAAAGCAGTTCACGATGGTTTAGCCAACACCTACTCGATTACTCGAGATGGTCGAGCCACTGTACTCAAGCCACTCACTCCTAAAGCCATTGCAGAGGATCAAGAAAGGATGCAAGAGAGATTCAAGCAAGAACGGGCAAAACAAGCCGCAGCCGCAGCCCGAACCAACTCGGTCGCCACTTCAACGCCGAGTTCCACCTCAAGTTCGACCAATGAAGCCCCTAAGACACCTCCTAATGATGTCTTAGCTCGTGGAAAAGCCACCGGATCAGACCCAAGCAAAGAGAAGAATCGATCCCTGTTCATCTCAGTTAAAGGCGTAGAGAAAGCACTAAAAGCAGGTTTACCTTTCGTTCTTTTATCTTATAAGGACAGTGCTACTAATGGTGTTTCTTTACCTTGTGATGTGCAGCCACTTATGGAGGAGTTCGCGGACGTGTTCCCGGAAGAGATTCCAAGTGGATTACCTCCAGTTCGTGGGATCGAGCACCAGATCGACTTCGTACCCGGCGCAGTGCTGCCCAACCGACCGGCGTACCGCACGTCCCCTGAAGAGACGAAGGAGATCGATCGCTAAGTAAAGGAGTTGCTAGAGAAGAAGCAAATCCGAGAGTCGATGAGCCCTTGTGCAGTTCCAGTCATTCTAGTGCCCAAAAAGAACAACGAATGGAGAATATGTGATGAGATCAAGCATAGCAATGTCAAGGTTGGGGTCATTTCCAAGCTCAATGTCCAAACCGGCGGATTCTATACTTAACGGAATCAAATGAAGTCGAATCAGCCAGTGAGGATGAAACAGAGCCCGTGGGCGACGCCACCATTGAAGAAGAGATCGAGAATGATGCAGCCCCTAATACAGTCGATCCGGAAGTTCAGCTCAGTTTGGTCACAATCCGGAGTTTGAGCATCATTCGAGAAGAGGAACAAGAACACCAACGGGAGAACATCTTCTACACCCGTGCAGTGATTCAAGGTCACACGTGTTCCATGATAATTGACAGTGGCAGTGTGATCAACGCCATTAGTCAATACGCAGTTGAAAAGCTTGGTCTACCTGTTCAACAACATACAAAACCATACAGACTGCAGTGGCTTACAGAAAGAGGCGAGATACGCGTGGTTCACCAGGTAAGTGTCTCATTCTCAATCCATAAGTTTTCTGACACTATTTTGTGCGACGTTATCCCAATGGATGCGGCACACTTGTTGTTAGGCAGACCTTGGCAGTATGATCGACGTGTTGTCCACAATGGACGTATGAACACTTACACCGTCGACATTGATGGCCGAATCAGCACCCTAAGGCCATTATCACCTAAAGACGTTGCTACGGATCAGCAACGCATGCAAGAGAGGTTCAAAGAGGAAAAGGCGAAGCAAGCAGCCGCAAAACGGGCCCCGAAGGCCACGGCCGAGACCTCAGCCCCCGGACAGCCCCTTGGCACCGCCACTTCACCTTCCAAACCACCTCATTCGAGCTCCCTAGCTGTGGAAAAGGAGTTGGAGTCGAGTTCAAACAAGCCTCATGCGAAGAGCTTGTTTATTTCAGCAAAAGGAGTTCAGAAAGCCGTTAAAGCAGGTATGCCCCTTGTTCTACTCACATTTAAGAGCAGTGCTACTAATGAATGTTTGCCTAGTGATGTGCAGCCCTTACTTGATGAGTTCAAGGACGTTTTTCCTGAGGAGATACCCGGAGGACTTCCACCAGTGCGAGGAATCGAGCATCAGATCGATTTCGTCCCCGGAGCCGTGCTTCCTAACCGACCAGCCTATAGGACGTCTCCCGACGAGACTAAGGAGATAGATAGACAAGTCAAGGAGCTGTTGGAGAAGAAGCAAATTCGAGAAAGTTTGAGCCCGTGCGCCGTTCCAGTGATTCTAGTGCCAAACAAGAACAACAAATGGCGTATGTGCATGGATTGTCGTGCAATCAACAAAATCACGGTAAAGTATCGTTTTCCCATCCCTAGATTAGATGATATGCTTGATGAGTTATCTGGTTCGCGTGTCTTTTCTAAGATTGATTTGCGTTCTGGTTATTTTCAAGTACGTATGCAAGAAGGTGATGAATGGAAAACTGCATTTAAAACTAAGCATGGTTTGTATGAATGGCTTGTTATGCCTTTTGGTCTCACTAATGCACCAAGCACATTTATGCGTTTGATGAATCATGTTTTACGTGAAGTGATTGGAAAGTATGTTGTTGTGTATTTTGATGACATTTTGATTTATAGTGACACGACACATACACATATGCAGCACCTTAGACACGTTTTTGAGCTTCTTAGAGAGTCGAAATTATATGGTAATATGTCTAAGTGTTCTTTTTGTATGAGTGAAGTCGTTTTTCTAGGCTTCGTTGTGAGTTTACGTGGTATAGAAGTAGACCGTTCCAAAATCAAAGCGATTGAGGAATGGCCCACTCCTAAGTCTGCGAGTGACGTGAGGTCTTTCCACGGCCTTGCTGGCTTTTATCGTCGCTTTGTGCGCGATTTCTCCAGCATAGCCGCGCCGCTTACTGAGTTAAGCAAGAAAGATCGAAAGTTTGAATGGGGTCCTGTTCAAGAGCATGCGTTTAACACTTTAAAATCATGTTTATGTAATGCGCCTGTTCTTGCTCTTCCGGACTTTAATAAAACTTTTGAGATTGAATGTGATGCCTCGGGCAAAGGGATTGGTGCTGTTTTGATGCAGGAACGGCGTCCAGTCGCCTATTTTAGTGAAAAGCTCCATGATGCAGCCCTTCGTTATTCTACCTATGACAAGGAGCTGTACGCACTCAAGAGAGCTTTAGAGACGTGGCAGCACTATTTGTGGCCTAAGGAGTTTGTGATTCACACGGATCACGAGAGTTTAAAGCATTTGAAAGGCCAACAAAATCTGAACAAGCGACATGCACGATGGGTAGAGTTTATCGAGTCTTTCCCGTACGTCATCAAGTACAAGAAAGGCGCCGAAAACGTAGTTGCTGATGCATTGTCGAGAAGGTACGTTCTCTTGAACATTATGCATGCTAAGATGTTGGGATTTGATGCAATTAAGGAGTTATATGCATGTGATGAGTTTTTCGCACCCATATATGCTGAATGTTGCTCAAAATCTCGTGCTTTTGATGGTTATTTCGTGCATGATGGGTTCTTGTTCAAGGGGTTCACAGTTATGTATTCCTAAATCTTCTATGCGTGAGTTGTTAGTTCTTCAATCGCATGCGGGAGGTTTAATGGGTCACTTTGGTGTGTGTCTAAAACGTTAAACTTGCTGCATGAACATTTTTTTTGGCCACGTATGAAGCATGATGTTGAGAATGTGTGTAGTAGATGCATTACATGTAGGAGATCGAAATCTACATCACACCCGTTTGGTTTATACACTCCTCTACCAGCCCCGTCTTCCCCGTGGATTGATTTATCTATGGATTTCATATTAGGATTACCACGGTCTAGATCTGGTCGAGATAGTATTTTTGTGGTTGTTGATAGGTTTTCCAAGATGTCTCATTTCATTGCCTGTAGGAAAACCGATGATGCAGTACACATAGCCAACCTGTTCTTTATACATGTTGTGCGTTTACATGGAGTACCTAGAACTATTGTTAGTGATAGGGATTCTAAGTTTCTTGCACATTTTTGGCGTGTACTTTGGGGAAAATTAGGTACCAAATTGTTATTTTCTACTGCATGTCATCCACAAACTGATGGACAAACTGAAGTAGTTAATCGCACTTTAGGTACTTTGCTGCGAGCTTTAGTTAAAAACAACTTGAAATCATGGGAAGATTGTTTGCCATATGCTGAATTCGCCTATAATAGAGTGGTGCATTAATCTACCAATATGTCTCCGTTTGAAGTTGTTTATGGTTTTAATCCGCTAACGCCTAATGATCTGTTGCCTTTACCTGTTGAGCATCTAACAAGTGTTAAAGGTACAAGAAAAGCGGAACAAGTTAAGGAGATGCATGAGAAAGTACGTGCGCGTATTGAAGCCGTTGGCGCACGTAATGCTGTTCAAAAGAACAAACGGCGCAAGCAAGTGATTTTCCAACCTGGGGATCGCGTTTGGATTCATCTGAGTCCTGGACGGTTTCCTAACTTGAGAAAATCGAAATTGATGCCAAGAGGAGATGGACCGTTCACCGTGCTGAGTCGAGTCAATGACAATGCATATCGCATTGATTTACCCGGTGAGTATAAGTGTTCATCTACATTCAATGTTGCTGACTTATCTCCCTTTTCTGCAGATGATGAGTTCGAGTGCAATGATGACGAGTCCTTGAATTCAAGGACGAATTCTTTTCAGCAGGGGGGGAATGATGAGATCAAGCATAGCAATGAAGAAGATGATCCGGAGCTGCAGTTTAAAGGTCCAATGACGCGTTTGCGAGCTAAGAAGTTGTAAGCTTATTTACAAGCTTCTATTCGTCGCAAATTCGAAATGCATGAAGATGAAGTCAAGGGCAGCTCAAGATTGATCACCATGCTTGCCATAGATGAAGAAGAAGGAAGCATGAAGACGTGAGAAGAAGAATGACGCCATTTGGACGTGTGCATGAAAAGTTATACGCGTTTGCATGGGAAATCGGGAGATGCTGTTTTTCATGCAAAGGTGGCAAGATTAATTGTAGCATGGGCCACGAAATTAATTAAATTAATTCAGCCCATGGACGTTTATTTTGGGTCCAAATAGGCGTGGATTTGCAAGCCCAAGTCCATTGGGATTTATCCTTATCTAGTTAGATTTTAGATAGATTTTTGTTATCTTATTTTTGGTATCTTTTGATTTTATCCTAGATTCATTAGGATTAGTTTTGGATTGATTTTTATCACTTAATTAGGTCTAATTTTCATCCCCTATGTGTCCTATAAATAGGGCTACCATGTGACACTTTAAAAGTTAGACAATTGCAAGAAATAAAGAGTTTTTCTCAATCTGTCTCACGATCCTTCGGTTGATCAAACTTTTATCTACAATTCTATTGTTCTAGCAAATCAATAGTCTTATTTAAGTTCTTCAGGGTATAATTAGGTACTTGGGAGAATTGCTATCCGGAGAATTAGTCGTGCGCGTTCGAGTTGATACAACACGGGTTCGCCGATCCTGATTATCCATTCTACCTTTCACCGCCGCCAATACCACCTTCACGACGACCACCGCCACCTTCACCGCCGTCCGCCGCCGTGTCCAAGCCATTCCCAAGCTGTCCAATCGAGTCCCTCGCCGTATTCGTGTTTTCTAGTAAGTTTTGTCGTTTAATTCGTGTCGGATTCTACCCTTCTTTAGCTGACGTAGTTCGAGTCCTTCTTAAGTCTTCCGCCTGCGTATTCTTCGTGTCTTGGATACATTGTCCGGGTCACATCATAAAATTGGCATCAGAGCCACGTCAGCTCTGCTGGTCGTGGTTCAATCCGACGTGTCAAATACGTGTTAGTTTTCTGTCATACGTGTCATTTAATTTTCGTATTGTTTCGAGTCTATTGTAATCTGATTCATATTCATTGAAAACAAAAAAAAAAGAAAAGAAATCGGCCAAAAAAAAAATCGCCGATTAAAAAAAAAAAAAACGAAAATCAGATTGTTCTACTTGTTTTCAATTTTAATTCCTTGTTTTTAGATTTGTTCCATATATTTAGGGATTCTTATATTGTGTTCACACATTCAAAATCCTTATTTCCTTATCCATTAGATTTCTTACCTTGTTTAGATAGATTTCATCCTAATCTATATCTATTCAAGATCTTTCCATCCCCATCCATATCTAATCAAGATTATCCATCCTAAACCATCAAATTTTCGTTCCTAATCATCTATAGGATTCGAAATTGCCATCTCTTTCATACATACACCCGGTTCACCTTCTACACCACATAGTCCATACACCCATACACCCATACACCCGTACACCAATACACCCGTGGTCTACATACACCAACCCATTGAATACTCATTCCACACACCTACTTCTACTCTTAGCAACCTTCCGGCTTGATTTTATCCGTTGGAGCTTGAAGAAGACCCAAGAGGAGCTAGTCAAGAGAAGCTGCTGAATTTTTCGATCAACCCACCCCCATAATTCACTCCACACGTACACTACACATACTTGAGAGTTAAACACGAGTGGAAAAATCAAGAGTGACATACACGAGCGTCTGTGAGGAATTGTGAGGTACTACTTTGCTTTTTATTCACGTTTGTTCGTTTTACAGGTACCATGAAGAAAGGAAACAATAAAGGGGCGACTACTCCACCCCTTGAGGAGCCTAGATCGCCGAACACACCAGGTGAACAGTCCTACTCGTCCGAACCACAGTGGGATCCCAAGTTCCAATACCAAGCTCTAGTTCAACACTTTGAACGACAGAATCGTCTACTGAAAGACGAACTTGGCAACCAAGTAGCTGAATTGCAAGAGGAGCTTGCAAGACTCAGAGCCCAGTCGACCACATCCCAAACGGTCCAAGGGAATCCTGAGAAGAGGCCACTCGAGCCTCAAGATAAAGAGACGAGGCAATCTGAGCCTCAAATCAATGCAGAGAGGCAATCTGAGCCTCAAGACAACACAGAGAGGCATTCCGAGCCTCAATTGGAGCCTACTGGCCGACGCCAGCAGCAAAGGACTGTCAACAGGCCGCCGCCTGTACATCAAGATGTTCAAAGGCCGCCCCGTGAGCCCGCCTTTGAAGATGACTATGATTATGGATACGATTCCTATGCAGCCAGTGGGTATGAAGCTGATTATCCACCACAAGGGCACAGAGAACGCCATGGCCGACCCCGAGGTCCCCATAGGCGTGCAAATCATGATGATGATGATGATGGTAGGCTCAACAACATTAAGACGAGCATACCTGAATTTGAAGGCCTTCACGATCCCGATGTTTACTTAGATTGGGAACGTAAGGTAGAGAAGATCTTTGCATGCTACAACTTTTCAGAGCAAAAGAAGGTACAACTCGCACGCTTAGAGTTTAGAGGCTATGCAGCCTCATGGTGGGAAATGCAACAAGAAAGAAGGCGCAGAAACCACAATCCTCCAATCGATAACTGGGAGGAAATGAAGGGATTTATGCATGGCCGTTTTATACCCATGCATTATGAAAGAGAGCTTGAGAAGAAGCTCAATCGGGTCAAACAAGGTACAAGGTCGATTGAAGAGTACCACAAGGAATTGGAGACCCTTCTGAACCGAGTCGGGAAGCAAGAGACCTTAAATGCTACCATCATCCGGTACATTGAAGGCATGAACCCCGACATTGCATGTGAAGTCGAGCTCAGAGACTTCACCAGTGTAGAAAGAATGGTGCAGTACGCATCAATTGTGGAAAGGCAGCTAAGAGAGGGTCGCCGTCGATCCCACTTCAATTCAGCCCCTACACGCCCCTCTTGGAATAAAGGTACACCTTCCACATCACTTTCTACTCCTTCTAATGATTCTACACATCCCAGAGGCCCACCCGGACCACCCGAACGGCGTTTCGACCGTTCTACACCACAGACAAGCCGTAGACCCGAGTCTACGCTGCCCAACCAGCCACGGCCGACCCCTACTCGGCCAAATCAAGGTGTTACAGCCCCTAATGCAGCCCCTAATCATGCTCGTGACATCCAATGTCATAAGTGTCAAGGTTGGGGTCATTTCCAAGCTCAATGTCCAAACCGGCGGATTCTATACTTAACGGAATCAAATGAAGTCGAATCAGCCAGTGAGGATGAAACAGAGCCCGTGGGCGACGCCACCATTGAAGAAGAGATCGAGAATGATGCAGCCCCTAATACAGTCGATCCGGAAGTTCAGCTCAGTTTGGTCACAATCCGGAGTTTGAGCATCATTCGAGAAGAGGAACAAGAACACCAACGGGAGAACATCTTCTACACCCGTGCAGTGATTCAAGGTCACACGTGTTCCATGATAATTGACAGTGGCAGTGTGATCAACGCCATTAGTCAATACGCAGTTGAAAAGCTTGGTCTACCTGTTCAACAACATACAAAACCATACAGACTGCAGTGGCTTACAGAAAGAGGCGAGATACGCGTGGTTCACCAGGTAAGTGTCTCATTCTCAATCCATAAGTTTTCTGACACTATTTTGTGCGACGTTATCCCAATGGATGCGGCACACTTGTTGTTAGGCAGACCTTGGCAGTATGATCGACGTGTTGTCCACAATGGACGTATGAACACTTACACCGTCGACATTGATGGCCGAATCAGCACCCTAAGGCCATTATCACCTAAAGACGTTGCTACGGATCAGCAACGCATGCAAGAGAGGTTCAAAGAGGAAAAGGCGAAGCAAGCAGCCGCAAAACGGGCCCCGAAGGCCACGGCCGAGACCTCAGCCCCCGGACAGCCCCTTGGCACCGCCACTTCACCTTCCAAACCACCTCATTCGAGCTCCCTAGCTGTGGAAAAGGAGTTGGAGTCGAGTTCAAACAAGCCTCATGCGAAGAGCTTGTTTATTTCAGCAAAAGGAGTTCAGAAAGCCGTTAAAGCAGGTATGCCCCTTGTTCTACTCACATTTAAGAGCAGTGCTACTAATGAATGTTTGCCTAGTGATGTGCAGCCCTTACTTGATGAGTTCAAGGACGTTTTTCCTGAGGAGATACCCGGAGGACTTCCACCAGTGCGAGGAATCGAGCATCAGATCGATTTCGTCCCCGGAGCCGTGCTTCCTAACCGACCAGCCTATAGGACGTCTCCCGACGAGACTAAGGAGATAGATAGACAAGTCAAGGAGCTGTTGGAGAAGAAGCAAATTCGAGAAAGTTTGAGCCCGTGCGCCGTTCCAGTGATTCTAGTGCCAAACAAGAACAACAAATGGCGTATGTGCATGGATTGTCGTGCAATCAACAAAATCACGGTAAAGTATCGTTTTCCCATCCCTAGATTAGATGATATGCTTGATGAGTTATCTGGTTCGCGTGTCTTTTCTAAGATTGATTTGCGTTCTGGTTATTTTCAAGTACGTATGCAAGAAGGTGATGAATGGAAAACTGCATTTAAAACTAAGCATGGTTTGTATGAATGGCTTGTTATGCCTTTTGGTCTCACTAATGCACCAAGCACATTTATGCGTTTGATGAATCATGTTTTACGTGAAGTGATTGGAAAGTATGTTGTTGTGTATTTTGATGACATTTTGATTTATAGTGACACGACACATACACATATGCAGCACCTTAGACACGTTTTTGAGCTTCTTAGAGAGTCGAAATTATATGGTAATATGTCTAAGTGTTCTTTTTGCATGAGTGAAGTCGTTTTTCTAGGCTTCGTTGTGAGTTTACGTGATATAGAAGTAGACCGTTCCAAAATCAAAGCGATTGAGGAATGGCCCACTCCTAAGTCTGCGAGTGACGTGAGGTCTTTCCACGGCCTTGCTGGCTTTTATCGTCGCTTTGTGCGCGATTTCTCCAGCATAGCCGCGCCGCTTACTGAGTTAAGCAAGAAAGATCGAAAGTTTGAATGGGGTCCTGTTCAAGAGCATGCGTTTAACACTTTAAAATCATGTTTATGTAATGCGCCTGTTCTTGCTCTTCCGGACTTTAATAAAACTTTTGAGATTGAATGTGATGCCTCGGGCAAAGGGATTGGTGCTGTTTTGATGCAGGAACGGCGTCCAGTCGCCTATTTTAGTGAAAAGCTCCATGATGCAGCCCTTCGTTATTCTACCTATGACAAGGAGCTGTACGCACTCAAGAGAGCTTTAGAGACGTGGCAGCACTATTTGTGGCCTAAGGAGTTTGTGATTCACACGGATCACGAGAGTTTAAAGCATTTGAAAGGCCAACAAAATCTGAACAAGCGACATGCACGATGGGTAGAGTTTATCGAGTCTTTCCCGTACGTCATCAAGTACAAGAAAGGCGCCGAAAACGTAGTTGCTGATGCATTGTCGAGAAGGTACGTTCTCTTGAACATTATGCATGCTAAGATGTTGGGATTTGATGCAATTAAGGAGTTATATGCATGTGATGAGTTTTTCGCACCCATATATGCTGAATGTTGCTCAAAATCTCGTGCTTTTGATGGTTATTTCGTGCATGATGGGTTCTTGTTCAAGGGGTTCACAGTTATGTATTCCTAAATCTTCTATGCGTGAGTTGTTAGTTCTTCAATCGCATGCGGGAGGTTTAATGGGTCACTTTGGTGTGTGTCTAAAATGTTAAACTTGCTGCATGAACATTTCTTTTGGCCACGTATGAAGCATGATGTTGAGAATGTGTGTAGTAGATGCATTACATGTAGGAGATCGAAATCTACATCACACCCGTTTGGTTTATACACTCCTCTACCAGCCCCGTCTTCCCCGTGGATTGATTTATCTATGGATTTCATATTAGGATTACCACGGTCTAGATCTGGTCGAGATAGTATTTTTGTGGTTGTTGATAGGTTTTCCAAGATGTCTCATTTCATTGCCTGTAGGAAAACCGATGATGCAGTACACATAGCCAACCTGTTCTTTATACATGTTGTGCGTTTACATGGAGTACCTAGAACTATTGTTAGTGATAGGGATTCTAAGTTTCTTGCACATTTTTGGCGTGTACTTTGGGGAAAATTAGGTACCAAATTGTTATTTTCTACTGCATGTCATCCACAAACTGATGGACAAACTGAAGTAGTTAATCGCACTTTAGGTACTTTGCTGCGAGCTTTAGTTAAAAACAACTTGAAATCATGGGAAGATTGTTTGCCATATTGATACGACCCGGACTATGCTAGGACGAATCTTGAGAACGTAGCGGAAGACTTAAGAATCGAAACACGTCAGAATTAAGAAGGATTCAATCCGACTCGACAAACAACGGAAAATTACGACAAACTAGACAACTAGAGTACGTAGAGAACGACACGAACTATGTAACACAAACCAAGGGCGTAAGGGCTAGAATGGATCGTGTATAGGGGCTGGAATTATGTATAGGATTTCGTGTGTGATGTTAGGGTGAAGAATGGCTAAGGTAGATAGGGTATGATAAGGATTGGATAAACTTACGTTATATGTGCTCCAAACGTCGCGTAGAACACGTATATGCAAATCTGATCCGGAACGGTTTGGAATGGCTTGATATTCGAACTATGAATTCTTGGAAGGATGTTGAGATGAACGAAGATGATGATGGATGTTGTTGAAGGCGGCTGGACGGTGGTGATTGGTAGATGCGAATCACAACCCGAAAGTTGCCTTGAATCTCGAACGTACACAAGGCCAAATTCTTTAAGTTGATCTTCAAGTAGCGAGTTTCCGACGATCCCTCGAACGTGGATGGCGAATTCCCTTTGTAAAACTTAGAGGTGCTAAATCTAAGAGTATGAATTTAATTATCTAAACTCACAAAGATTAAATGGGTTGAGACGATATTGAAAGCAAAGGCTTAATAATTCAAATATAGTCTAAAATAATAATGTTACATGGATCCCCTATTTATAGGGCTAAGATGGACGAAATTAAAGATAAAAAAGGCTTAAAAATTGATCCAAAAGGGATCTCTAACTATACTAGGAAGTTCCCTAAACTAGAATTCTATTCAAGGTAGGAAATTGCCTTAAATACAATTCTAGTCAACCTTGACTATAATATGGACGAAAATTACACTAATAAATAAATAAAAATCTGATCTAATTAATTAAATACCATAGTCTAATTAAATACTATAGTCTTATTTAATCAATCCCTTAATTAAATAACTAAGGGGGACGAAAACTCCATGCAACTTGTCTATGCAATGTGAATCTGCCATGCATGCACAACTTGATGAGTTCTATCTTCATGCATTGTTCTTCAAATCTTGATCTCCAATCTTTGATTATTAACAAAGTAGCAATATTTGGGATGCTCTCAATTCCTTTGTCATCTTCGAACTTCTTACATACAAATGCTTGGAAAAATCCTTGCAATTGTATTGCTCGAAATCGTGTAATTGGTCCACGTATTTGCAGCTCCGGATTAAGTTCTTCAAGGCTTTTCATGGCTTCATCACATATGCTGAATTCGCCTATAATAGAGTGGTGCATTAATCTACCAATATGTCTCCGTTTGAAGTTGTTTATGGTTTTAATCCGCTAACGCCTAATGATCTGTTGCCTTTACCTGTTGAGCATCTAACAAGTGTTAAAGGTACAAGAAAAGCGGAACAAGTTAAGGAGATGCATGAGAAAGTACGTGCGCGTATTGAAGCCGTTGGCGCACGTAATGCTGTTCAAAAGAACAAACGGCGCAAGCAAGTGATTTTCCAACCTGGGGATCGCGTTTGGATTCATCTGAGTCCTGGACGGTTTCCTAACTTGAGAAAATCGAAATTGATGCCAAGAGGAGATGGACCGTTCACCGTGCTGAGTCGAGTCAATGACAATGCATATCGCATTGATTTACCCGGTGAGTATAAGTGTTCATCTACATTCAATGTTGCTGACTTATCTCCCTTTTCTGCAGATGATGAGTTCGAGTGCAATGATGACGAGTCCTTGAATTCAAGGACGAATTCTTTTCAGCAGGGGGGGAATGATGAGATCAAGCATAGCAATGAAGAAGATGATCCGGAGCTGCAGTTTAAAGGTCCAATGACGCGTTTGCGAGCTAAGAAGTTGTAAGCTTATTTACAAGCTTCTATTCGTCGCAAATTCGAAATGCATGAAGATGAAGTCAAGGGCAGCTCAAGATTGATCACCATGCTTGCCATAGATGAAGAAGAAGGAAGCATGAAGACGTGAGAAGAAGAATGACGCCATTTGGACGTGTGCATGAAAAGTTATACGCGTTTGCATGGGAAATCGGGAGATGCTGTTTTTCATGCAAAGGTGGCAAGATTAATTGTAGCATGGGCCACGAAATTAATTAAATTAATTCAGCCCATGGACGTTTATTTTGGGTCCAAATAGGCGTGGATTTGCAAGCCCAAGTCCATTGGGATTTATCCTTATCTAGTTAGATTTTAGATAGATTTTTGTTATCTTATTTTTGGTATCTTTTGATTTTATCCTAGATTCATTAGGATTAGTTTTGGATTGATTTTTATCACTTAATTAGGTCTAATTTTCATCCCCTATGTGTCCTATAAATAGGGCTACCATGTGACACTTTAAAAGTTAGACAATTGCAAGAAATAAAGAGTTTTTCTCAATCTGTCTCACGATCCTTCGGTTGATCAAACTTTTATCTACAATTCTATTGTTCTAGCAAATCAATAGTCTTATTTAAGTTCTTCAGGGTATAATTAGGTACTTGGGAGAATTGCTATCCGGAGAATTAGTCGTGCGCGTTCGAGTTGATACAACACGGGTTCGCCGATCCTGATTATCCATTCTACCTTTCACCGCCGCCAATACCACCTTCACGACGACCACCGCCACCTTCACCGCCGTCCGCCGCCGTGTCCAAGCCATTCCCAAGCTGTCCAATCGAGTCCCTCGCCGTATTCGTGTTTTCTAGTAATTTTTGTCGTTTAATTCATGTCGGATTCTACCCTTCTTTAGCTGACGTAGTTCGAGTCCTTCTTAAGTCTTCCGCCTGCGTATTCTTCGTGTCTTGGATACATTGTCCGGGTCACATCAATATGCATGGATTTCCGCGCCATCAACAAGATAACAGTTAAGTACAGATTTCCTATCCCTAGACTTGATGATATGCTAGATGAATTAAGTGGTTCTCATGTGTTTTCTAAGATAGATTTGAGATCTGGTTATTTTCAAGTTAGAATGCATGAAGGGGATGAATGGAAAACTGCGTTTAAAACAAAGCATGGTTTATATGAGTGGTTAGTTATGCCTTTTGGTCTCACTAATGCACCGAGCACGTTTATGAGGTTAATGAATCATGTTTTGCGTGATGTGATTGGTAAATTTGTGGTTGTCTACTTTGATGATATCTTGATTTACAGTCACAATGCACAGGCGCACATAGATCATCTTAGGCGTGTTTTCTGTCTTCTACGTGATGCTAAGTTGTATGGAAACTTGTCTAAATGTTCTTTTTGCATGGATGAAATCGTGTTTTTAGGCTTTGTCGTTAGTTCACGAGGTATTGAGGTAGACTGTTCCAAAATCAAAGCGATTGAGGAATGGCCAACCCCGAAAAACGCCTCTGAGGTTCGATCATTCCATGGTCTAGCTGGGTTTTACCGTCGTTTTGTATGGGATTTCTCCAGTATAGCCGCCCCTCTTACTGAGCTAAGTAAGAAGGATCGGAAATTTGAGTGGGGTAAGCAACAAGAGCATGCTTTTAATACTTTGAAGTCATTGTTATGTTCTGCTCTTGTTTTGTGTTTACCTGATTTTTCTAAGACTTTTGAGATCAAGTGTGATGCCTCCGGGATAGGTATTGGTGCTGTTTTGATGCAGAAAAAACGTCCCGTGGCATACTTCAGTGAGAAGTTAAATGGTGCCTCCCTTAGGTACTCCACGTACGATAAAGAGCTCTACGCTTTGAAGCGTGCGTTGGACACATGGCAGTACTATCTCTGGCCAAAGGAGTTCGTCATCCACACGGATCATGAAAGCTTGAAGCATTTGAAAGGGCAAAATAATCTGAACAAGAGACATGCGAGATGGGTCGAGTTCATCGAGTCCTTTCCATATGTTATCAAGTACAAGAAAGGTGAGGAAAACGTGGTCGCCGATGCCCTATCAAGAAGGTACGCTCTTTTGAACTTAATGCATGCTAAGATGCTTGGTTTTGAGTCTATTAAAGCACTGTATGTCGAGGACGCCTATTTCAGCCCCATCTATGCTTCATGTAGCTCGAAATCTAGGTCCTACGATGGTTATTATGTGCATGATGGGTTCTTGTTCAAAGAGTCGAAATTATGCATCCCTACCTGTTCTATGCGTGAGTTATTGGTCTTAGAATCGCATGCGGGAGGTTTAATGGGTCACTTTGGTGTGCATAAGACATTGAACTTGCTGCATGAACACTTCTTTTGGCTGCATATGCGTAAGGATGTAGAGAATGTGTGTAGTCGTTGCATTACTTGTCGTCAAGCTAAATCCACTTCACACCCATTTGGTCTTTATTCGCCCCTACCCGCCCCCTCATCTCCTTGGATTGATATTTCTATGGATTTCATCTTAGGATTGCCTAGATCTAGGTCGGGTAAGGATTCTGTGTTTGTTGTAGTTGATAGGTTTTCCAAAATGGCTCATTTCATTGCATGTAGGAAAACTGATGATGCTATACATGTTGCCAACTTGTTCTTTGTGCATGTTGTTAGATTGCATGGAATTCCTCGTACTATTGTTAGTGATAGGGATTCTAAGTTTTTAGGACATTTCTGGCGTGTTTTGTGGGGAAAATTAGGTACTAAGTTATTGTTTTCTACTGCATGTCATCCACAAACCGATGGTCAAACTGAGGTTGTGAATCGTACTTTAGGAGCTTTACTTAGGTCTCTAATTAAGAATAACTTGAAGTCATGGGAAGAATGTTTACCATATGCTGAATTTGCTTATAATCGTGTTGTGCATTCTTCTACTAACATGTCTCCTTTTGAGGTAGTTTATGGATTTAATCCGTTAACTCCTAATGATTTGTTACCTTTACCTGTTGAGCATCTAACAAGTGTTAAAGGTATGAAAAGAGCTGATTTTATTCAAGAGATGCATGAGAAGGTACGTGCCCGGATTGAGCACCAAGGCTCAAGAATAGCCGCCGCATGCAACACGAGGCGCAAACGTGTCATCTTTCAGCCCGGTGATCGTGTTTGGGTTCATTTAAGCCCTGGCCGATTTCCTAACTTGAGGAAGTCCAAGTTGTCGCCCCGTGGAGATGGTCCCTTCACTGTTCTAAGCCGTGTTAATGATAATGCATACCGCATTGATCTACCTGGTGAGTATAAGTGTTCTTCTACGTTTAATGTTGCTGATTTATCTCCTTTTGTTGCAGATGAATTCGACCATGATGAGGAGTCAAATTCGAAGACGAATTCTTTTCAGCAGGGGGGGAATGATGAGGACATCCATAGCAATGAGGAAGTCAATGAAGAGCTTCAATTCAAAGGCCCTGTCACAAGATTAAGAGCTAAGAAGTTGCAAGATTATTTGCAAGCTACAATTCGCAAGAAGCTTGAAGAAGAAGACGGCGTACAAGGCCTTCAAGGCCTTGTAGGAAAACTGATGATGCTATACACGTTGCCAACTTGTTCTTTGTGCATGTTGTTAGATTGCATGGAATTCCTCGTACTATTGTTAGTGATAGGGATTCTAAGTTTTTAGGACATTTCTGGCGTGTTTTGTGGGGAAAATTAGGTACTAAGTTATTGTTTTCTACTGCATGTCATCCACAAACCGATGGTCAAACTGAGGTTGTGAATCGTACTTTAGGAGCTTTACTTAGGTCTCTAATTAAGAATAACTTGAAGTCATGGGAAGAATGTTTACCATATGCTGAATTTGCTTATAATCGTGTTGTGCATTCTTCTACTAACATGTCTCCTTTTGAGGTAGTTTATGGATTTAATCCGTTAACTCCTAATGATTTGTTACCTTTACCTGTTGAGCATCTAACAATGTTAAAGGTATGAAAAGAGCTGATTTTATTCAAGAGATGCATGAGAAGGTACGTGCCCGGATTGAGCACCAAGGCTCAAGAATAGCCGCCGCACGCAACACGAGGCGCAAACGTGTCATCTTTCAGCCCGGTGATCGTGTTTGGGTTCATTTAAGCCCCGGCCGATTTCCTAACTTGAGGAAGTCCAAGTTGTCGCCCCGTGGAGATGGTCCCTTCACTGTTCTAAGCCGTGTTAATGATAATGCATACCGCATTGATCTACCTGGTGAGTATAAGTGTTCTTCTACGTTTAATGTTGCTGATTTATCTCCTTTTGTTGCAGATGAATTCTACCATGATGAGGAGTCAAATTCGAGGACGAATTCTTTTCAGCAGGGGGGGAATGATGAGGACATCCATAGCAATGAGGAAGTCAATGAAGAGCTTCAATTCAAAGGCCCCGTCACAAGATTAAGAGCTAAGAAGTTGCAAGATTATTTGCAAGCTACAATTCGCAAGAAGCTTGAAGAAGAAGACAGCGTACAAGGCCTTCAAGGCCTTGTAGGAAAACTGATGATGCTATACATGTTGCCAACTTGTTCTTTGTGCATGTTGTTAGATTGCATGGAATTCCTCGTACTATTGTTAATGATAGGGATTCTAAGTTTTTAGGACATTTCTGGCGTGTTTTCCTTCAAGGCCCCGTACAAGGCCTTCAAGATGATGTCCTAAAAATCTTCTTGGAGTGCAGTACATGATGAACTTGTACGCCGTCTTCTTCTTCAACCTTCTTGCGAATTGTAGCTTGCAAATAATCTTGCAACTTCTTAGCTCTTAATCTTGTGACGGGGCCTTTGAATTGAAGCTCTTCATTGACTTCCTCATTGCTATGGATGTCCTCATCATTCCCCCCCTGCTGAAAAGAATTCGTCCTCGAATTTGACTCCTCATCATGGTCGAATTCATCTGCAACAAAAGGAGATAAATCAGCAACATTAAACGTAGAAGAACACTTATACTCACCAGGTAGATCAATGCGGTATGCATTATCATTAACACGGCTTAGAACAGTGAAGGGACCATCTCCACGGGGCGACAACTTGGACTTCCTCAAGTTAGGAAATCGGCCGGGGCTTAAATGAACCCAAACACGATCACCGGGCTGAAAGATGACACGTTTGCGCCTCGTGTTGCGTGCATCGGCTATTCTTGAGCCTTGGTGCTCAATCCGGGCACGTACCTTCTCATGCATCTCTTGAATAAAATCAGCTCTTTTCATACCTTTAACACTTGTTAGATGCTCAACAGGTAAAGGTAACAAATCAGTAGGAGTTAGTGGATTAAATCCATAAACTACCTCAAAAGGAGACATGTTAGTAGAAGAATGCACAACACGATTATAAGCAAATTCAGCATATGGTAAACATTCTTCCCATGACTTCAAGTTATTCTTAATTAGAGACCTAAGTAAAGCTCCTAAAGTACGATTCACAACCTCAGTTTGACCATCGGTTTGTGGATGACATGCAGTAGAAAACAATAACTTAGTACCTAATTTTCCCCACAAAACACGCCAGAAATGTCCTAAAAACTTAGAATCCCTATCACTAACAATAGTACGAGGAATTTGAGCCATTTTGGAAAACCTATCAACTACAACAAACACAGAATCCTTACCCGACCTAGATCTAGGCAATCCTAAGATGAAATCCATAGAAATATCAATCCAAGGAGATGAGGGGGCGGGTAGGGGCGAATAAAGACCAAATGGGTGTGAAGTGGATTTAGCTTGACGACAAGTAATGCAACGACTACACACATTCTCTGCATCCTTACGCATATGCGGCCAAAAGAAGTGTTCATGCAGCAAGTTCAATGTCTTATGCACACCAAAGTGACCCATTAAACCTCCCGCATGCGATTCTAACACCAATAACTCACGCATAGAACAGGTAGGGATGCATAATTTCGACTCTTTGAACAAGAACCCATCATGCACATAATAACCATCATAGGACCTAGATTTCGAGCTACATGAAGCATAGATGGGGCTGAAATAGGCGTCCTCGACATACAGTGCTTTAATAGACTCAAAACCAAGCATCTTAGCATGCATTAAGTTCAAAAGAGCGTACCTTCTTGATAGGGCATCGGCGACCACGTTTTCCTCGCCTTTCTTGTACTTGATAACATATGGAAAGGACTCGATGAACTCGACCCATCTCGCATGTCTCTTGTTCAGATTGTTTTGCCCTTTCAAATGCTTCAAGCTTTCATGATCCGTGTGGATGACGAACTCCTTTGGCCAGAGATAGTGCTGCCATGTGTCCAACGCACGCTTCAAAGCGTAGAGCTCTTTATCGTACGTGGAGTACCTAAGGGAGGCGCCATTTAACTTCTCACTGAAGTATGCCACGGGACGTTTTTTCTGCATCAAAACAGCACCAATACCTATCCCGGAGGCATCACACTCGATCTCAAAAGTCTTAGAAAAATCAGGTAAACACAAAACAGGAGCAGAACATAACAATGACTTCAAAGTATTAAAAAGCATGCTCTTGTTGCTTACCCCACTCAAATTTCCGATCCTTCTTACTTAGCTCAGTAAGAAGGGCGGCTATACTGGAGAAATCCCGTACAAAACGACGGTAAAACCCAGCTAGACCATGGAATGATCGAACCTCAGAGGCGTTTTTCGGGGTTGGCCATTCCTCAATCGCTTTGATTTTGGAACGGTCTACCTCAATACCTCGTGAACTAACGACAAAGCCTAAAAACACGACTTCATCCATGCAAAAAGAACATTTAGACAAGTTTCCATACAACTTAGCATCACGCAGAAGACAGAAAACACGCCTAAGATGATCTATGTGCGCCTGTGCATTGTGACTGTAAATCAAGATATCATCAAAGTAGACAACCACAAATTTACCAATCACATCACGCAAAACATGATTCATTAACCTCATAAAGGTGCTCGGTGCATTAGTGAGATCAAAAGGCATAACTAACCACTCATATAAACCATGCTTTGTTTTAAACGCAGTTTTCCATTCATCCCCTTCATGCATTCTAACTTGAAAATAACCAGATCTCAAATCTATCTTAGAAAACACATGAGAACCACTTAATTCATCTAGCATATCATCAAGTCTAGGGATAGGAAATCTGTACTTAACTGTTATCTTGTTGATGGCGCGGCAATCCATGCATATTCTTCATTCATTGTTCTTTTTGGGCACTAGAATGACTGGAACTGCACAAGGGCTCATCGACTCTCGGATTTGCTTCTTCTCTAGCAACTCCTTTACTTGGCGATCGATCTCCTTCGTCTCTTCAGGGGACGTGCGGTACGCCGGTCGGTTGGGCAGGACTGCGCCGGGTACAAAGTCGATCTGGTGCTCGATCCCACGAACTGGAGGTAATCCACTTGGAATCTCTTCCGGGAACACGTCCGCGAACTCCTCCATAAGTGGCTGCACATCACAAGGTAAAGAAACACCATTAGTAGCACTGTCCTTATAAGATAAAAGAACGAAAGGTAAACCTGCTTTTAGTGCTTTCTCTACGCCTTTAACTGAGATGAACAGGGATCGATTCTTCTCTTTGCTTGGGTCTGATCCGGTGGCTTTTCCACGAGCTAAGACATCATTAGGAGGTGTCTTAGGGGCTGCATTGGTCGAACTTGAGGTGGAACTCGGCGTTGAAGTGGCGACCGAGTTGGTTCGGGCTGCGGCTGCGGCTTGTTTTGCCCGTTCTTGCTTGAATCTCTCTTGCATCCTTTCTTGATCCTCTGCAACGGCTTTAGGAGTGAGTGGCTTGAGTACAGTGGTTCGACCATCTCGAGTAATCGAGTAGGTGTTGGCTAAACCATCGTGAACTGCTTTTCTGTCGAACTGCCACGGTCTTCCTAAAAGTATATGGGCTGCTTCCATGGGAATAACATCACAAAGAACAGTGTCAGAATAGCGACCTTTAGTAAAGGAAACGTGTACCTGACCTGTAACTCGAATGGATCCGCGATCTGTGAGCCACTGCAACTTGTACGGTTTTGGATGCTTTGTTGTGGTGAGGTCGAGTTTATCAACGGCATACTGACTTATTGCGTTGATTACACTCCCACTGTCGATGATCATGGCACAAGTCTGATCTTTGATGGCAACTCGAGTGTAGAAGATGTTCTCTCATTGCGATTGCTCTTCGTCTTCACGGTTGATGTTCAGACTGCGAATAGAAACCAAGCTGACATGAGGTAGCTCGACTTCATCATCATCTGGCCCGACTTCAGGGACCTCAATTGCTTCAGGGGCGGCGGTCTGAGGCTCCTCTTCATCTTCACTGGCTGATTCAAGTCCATTCTGTTCATTGAGGAACAGAACACGCCGGTTTGGACACTGGTTCTGAAAATGACCCCAACCTTGGCATTTATGACACTGGATGTCACGGGCTCGACTAGGGGCTGCATTTGGCATTGGAGTGGACTGATTGGGCCGTTGGAATGGTGGCCTGGGTGTAGACTCGGGTCTACGGCTTGCTTGCGGTGTAGAACGATCAAAACGGCGTTCCGGAGGGCCGGATTGACCTCGGGGTCGTGTGGAATCAGTAGAAGGAGTAGAAGGTGATGTGGAAGGTGTACCTTTACTCCAAGGTTGTCGAGTAGGGGCTGAAGTCTGACTGGATCGACGGCGGCCTTCTCGCAACTGCTTTTCCACAATTGATGCGTATTGCACCATTCTCTCTATGCTTGTGAATTCTTTGAGCTCTACTTCATAGGCAATGTCTGGATTCATACCTTCAATGTACCGAATGAGGGTAGCATTTAAGGTCTCCTCTTTTCCGACTCGATTCAGGGCAATTTCGAGCTCTTTATGGTACTCTTCGATCGATCTGGCTCCTTGCTTGATCCGGTTGAGCTTCTTCTCAAGCTCTCTTTCATAGTGGACTGGAATGAAGCGTCCACGCAAGAATCCTTTCATTTCCTCCCAATTGTCAATGGGTGGATTTCTGTTTCTTCGTCTTCTTTCTTGCTGCATTCCCCACCAGGTGCCTTTAAACTCCAAACATGCTAGCTGCACCTTTTTAGCTTCTGAAAAATCATAGCATGCGAAAATCTTCTCTATCTTACGTTCCCAATCAAGATAGATATCGGGATCGTGAAGGCCTTCAAACTCGGGAATGCTCGTTTTGATGTTGTGGAGCATTCGATCCTCTTCATAGTCATCTCGACTATGACCTCGTCTCGGGCGACGTCCTCGATCAAATTCTTCAGTATTCTCATCAAAGTACTCCTCTTCAGGCTCGTTGTGACGTTCTAGACGTTGGTTTCCTCGAATGGGTGGAGGAAAGACAAGTGTCGTTTTAGTGCGTTCAAGAGCATGCACTAAATCGTCTATCTTGTCGGAGAGGGCCTGGTGTTGTCTTTGAACGTGCTTAGACAACGCTTCAAAATGGTACTTGGGATCCCACGGTGCGGGTGGATCCGAAGATGACTCCATGGGTGCTTTGGTTGGGTCTTTGGATGGGTCCAAAGATGGAAAAGTCGACTGGGGGTCGAATGGTGGTGTAGAGGATGACTCGGTGTGGGTTCCTTTCTTCATGATACCTACAAAACGAACAAACGTAAAGGAAAACAAGGAAGATCCTCACAATCTCACTGTCGCTCGTTTGTTTTCACTCTTGATTTTTCCACTCGTGTATCACTCAAATATATGGGTGCACAGTGTGTGAAAATCGTGTATATGAAGGTAAGGGAATCGTGTGGTTTGTTTCGAGGAAGGACGGGAATGTTATTCTCGGAACAAGGATGAATTTGGTATGTATAGATGAGATACGGGTTGAGTATGGGTGGGTATGGTAATGGCCGAATGTGAGTGAGTATGGGTAGGGGTGTGGCCGATTGTGTAGTGGTTAGGGGTGTTGGTCGATTATGGGTATGGTAGGAAAGGAAGGAAGTAGATCAATTATTGAAGTCCCAAATAGATTAGGAAATCCAAAAATAAATCTAGGTAGAAGAAGGAAAGAAATAGAATAGATAAGGAAGAAAGAAATAGATAAGGTAAGTAGGGGATTTGGATATGTATCAATCTATGTGACACAATCTAAATACCTTAATTAGCCTAGACTCTAGAAGGAATGAACCAAAAATAAAATAAGACACTTAAGGAAGTTACCAACAAGAAATAGAACTTGTATGGAAAGTTCCAAAAGTAAAACAAACTTGAAGGAAATTACCAAAAATAAGAAAAGACTTATTAAGGTAATTACCAACTAACAACTAGTACCAAAAGGAAAGTACCAAAATTAAAATTGAACAAGATGGAAACAAAATATTTCGAATTTTTTTTTTTTTTTTCGATCGGCTCTTTTTTTTTTGTGTTGTTTTTTTTTGATCGTGCCTTTTCTTCTTCTTTTTTTTTTTAACAATGAACAATACGTGAATTAAATTACAACTCGATTAAACGTAAAATAAAATACGACACAAAAATCGAACCAAAGCCGACGTGGCTTTGATACCACTTTTATGATACGACCCGAACGCTAGGAACGAACACACGTCGACACACGTAAGTTTAGTTGTCTTCTACGACTCAAATAATCAAAGTAAAATATGCGGAAGAAATACGGGACAAACTAGACGACTAGAACTAATAAAATTACCTAGACTTATGACACACAAAATAACACAAATCCAACAAAGATAGGGGCTGTTTTTGACGGTATTATGGACGGTAATGATGGAGGAATTTCGATGGTGGTGTTTAGGTTTAGAAGGGCTAGGGTAGATAGGATATGATAGAGTTATGTTGAACTTACGGATTGAACGGGATGACGATGAATTGGACACGATCTTGATCACGATGATGGCTGGATTTGAGGTGGACGAACGACGGTGATGATGGCGTCGTGAAGGTGGTGAACGGCGGCGGTGTTGAAGGTGTTGTGAATTACAACCCGAAAGTTGCCTTGAATCTCGAGTGTATACAAGGCCAAATTCTTTAAGTTGCTCTTCAATAGCGAGTTTCCGACGATCCCTCGAACGTGGACGGCGAATTCCCTTTGTAAAACTTAGAGGTGCTAAATCTAAGAGTATGAATTTAATTATCTAAACTCACAAAAGATTAAACGGGGAGAGACGATATTGAAAGCAAAGGCTTAATAATCAAATATAGTCTAAAGTAACAATGAAGCATGGATCCACTATTTATAATAGTAGGACCGAAAATCCTAAGGCTAAGGGGCGAAAATTATAGTCCAATTTAGACTAGAATTGGACTTTGACTACTTCCTAAACTAGAATTCTATTTAAGGTAGATTTTGTAGATCTTGTCTTATCTAAAAATCTAGTCAAAATTCTATCTAAAAATAACCGAAAATCTTAACTAAAAATCTGCCAAAAATTCGTCCAAACTATAGGATAAATTAAATAAATAAAATACTATAATCTAATAAATCAATCCCCTTAATTGGATCATCAAGGGCCGATTATTTTTGGGCTTTTCCACCATACATGCTTAACTTGGGCTGAATAGCAAGTATACACATCAAGCCCAACAAAAGCACACTTGCACGCCTCCTTCATGTATTGCACTCCACATCTTGATCTCCATCTTCCAATGTCAACAAGTTCATCATCTTCAAGCTTCCTTGTACGCCGTCTTCTTCTTCAAGCTTCTTGCGAATTGTAGCTTGCAAATAATCTTGCAACTTCTTAGCTCTTAATCTTGTGACGGGGCCTTTGAATTGAAGCTCTTCATTGACTTCCTCATTGCTATGGATGTCCTCATCATTATGATGGATATTTCGTGCATGATGGGTTCTTGTTCAAGGGTTCACAGTTATGCATTCCTAAGTCTTCTATTCGTGAGTTGTTAGTCTTTGAGTCGCATGCGGGAGGTTTAATGGGTCACTTTGGTGTGTCTAAGACGTTAAACTTGCTGCATGAACATTTCTTTTGGCCACGTATGAAGCATGATGTTGAGAATGTGTGTAGTAGATGTATAACTTGTAGGAGGTCGAAATCTACATCACACCCGTTTGGTTTATACACCCCTCTACCAGCCCCGTCTTCCCCGTGGATTGATTTATCTATGGATTTCATATTAGGATTACCACGGTCTAGGTCTGGTCGAGATTCCATATTTGTTGTAGTTGATAGGTTTTCCAAGATGTCTCATTTCATTGCATGTAGGAAAACCGATGATGCAGTACACATAGCCAATTTGTTCTTTATACATGTTGTGCGTTTACATGGAATACCTAGAACTATTGTTAGTGATAGGGATTCTAAGTTTCTAGCACATTTTTGGCGTGTACTATGGGGTAAGTTAGGTACCAAATTGTTGTTTTCTACTGCATGTCATCCACAAACTAATGGACAAACTGAAGTAGTTAATCGCACTTTAGGTACTTTGCTGCGTGCTTTAGTTAAAAACAACTTGAAATTATGGGAAGATTGTTTGCCATATGCTGAATTTGCTTATAATAGAGTTGTGCATTCATCTACCAATATGTCTCCGTTTGAAGTTGTTTATGGTTTTAATCCGCTAACGCCTAATGATCTGTTGCCTTTACCTGTTGAGCATCTAACAAGTGTTAAAGGTACAAGAAAAGCGGAACAAGTTAAGGAGATGCATGAGAAAGTACGTGCGCGTATTGAAGCCGTTGGCGCACGTAATGCTGTTCAAAAGAACAAACGGCGCAAGCAAGTGATTTTCTAGCCTGGAGATCGCGTTTGGATTCATCTGAGTCCTGGACGGTTTCCCAACTTGAGAAAATCGAAATTGATGCCTAGAGGAGATGGACCGTTCACCGTGCTGAGTCGAGTCAATGATAATGCATATCGCATTGATTTACCCGGTGAGTCGAGTCAAGCTTCCTTGTACGCCGTCTTCTTCTTCAAGCTTCTTGCAAATTGTAGCTTGAAAATAATCTTGCAACTTCTTAGCTCTTAATCTTGTGACGGGTCCTTTGAATTGAAGCTCCTCATTGACTTCCTCATTGCTATGGATGTCCTCATCACAACCGACCGGCGTACCGCACGTCCCCTAAAGAGACGAAGGAGATCGATCACCAAGTAAAGGAGTTGCTAGAGAAGAAGCAAATCCGAGAGTCGATGAGCCCTTGTGCAGTTCCAGTCATTCTAGTGCCCAAGAAGAACAACGAATGGAGAATGTGCATGGATTGCCGCGCCATCAACAAGATAACAGTTAAGTACAGATTTCCTATCCCTAGACTTGATGATATGTTAGATGAATTAAGTGGTTCTCATGTGTTTTCTAAGATAGATTTGAGATCTGGATATTTTCAAGTTAGAATGCATGAAGGGGATGAATGGAAAACTGCGTTTAAGACAAAGCATGGTTTATATGAGTGGTTAGTTATGCCTTTTGGTTTCACTAATGTACCAAGCACATTTATGAGATTGATGATCATGTTTTGCGTGATGTGATTGGTAAAGTGTCGGATGAAGTCGTGTTTTTAGTCTCGGATGAAGTCGTGTTTTTGGTCTCGGATGAAGTCGTGTTTTTAGGCTTTGTCGTTAGTGTCTACTTTGATGATATTTTGATTTACAGTCACAATGCACAGGCGCACATAGATCATCTTAGGCGTGTTTTCTGTCTTCTGCGTGATGCTAAGTTGTATGGAAATTTGTCTAAGTGTTCTTTTTGCATGGATGAAGTCGTGTTTTTAGGCTTTGTCGTTAGTTCACGAGGTATTGAGGTAGACCGTTCCAAAATCAAAGCAATTGAGGAATGGCCAACCCCGAAAAATGCCTCTGAGGTTCGATCATTCCATGGTTTAGCTGGGTTTTACCGTCGTTTTGTACAGGATTTCTCCAGTATAGCCGCCCCTCTTACTGAACTAAGTAAGAAGGATCGGAAATTTGAGTGGGGTAAACAACAAGAGCATGCTTTTAATACTTTGAAATCCTTGTTATGTTCTGCTCCTGTTTTGTGTTTACCTGATTTTTCTAAGACTTTTGAGATCGAGTGTGATGCCTCCGGGATTGGGGCCGAAAATCTGATGCTACACGATTGCACACATGCACGTTAATTACATGCTCATGCACACGTGCACTTGAGCTCTCCATCTTCAACTCTTCAAACCTTGATCTCCAATCTTTGATTGTTAACAAGGTAACAATCTTGGGGTTGCATTTAACTTCATCTAATTCTTCAAACTTCTTGCGAATAATTGCTTGGAAACAACTTTGTAATTTCTTGGCTCGAAATCGTGTAATTAAACCTCTAAATGGCAGCTCCAGATTTAGTTCTTCAAGGCCCTGCATGGCTTCATCACATCGGGATCGTGAAGGCCTTCAAACTCGGGTATGCTCGTCTTGATGTTGTTGAGCCTACCATCTTCATAATCATCATAGTTTGCACGCTTATGAGGACCTCGGGGTCGACCATTGCGTTCTCTTCGCCCCTGTGGTGTGTAATCAGCTTCATAACCACTGGCTGCATAGGAATCATAACCGTAATCATAGTCTTCTTCAAAGGTAGGTGGTGGCCTCTAAATGTGTTGCTGCATAGGCGGCGGCCTGTTGACGGCTCTCTGATGCTGGTGTCGACCAGGGTTCCCTGCTTGAGGCTCGTGTCACCTCTCTACTTCATTTTGAGGCTCAGGTTGCCTCGTTGCATTGATTTGAGGCTCATATTGCCTCTCTATGTTGTCTTAAGGCTCGGGTTGCCTCTCAGGCTCTCCTTGGACCGTTTGGGACGCGGTTGACTGGGTTTTGAGCCTTGCAAGCTCCTCTTACAATTCAGCTACTTGGTTGCCAAGTTCGTCCTTCAGTAGACGATTCTGTCGCTCAAAGTGTTTAACTAGAGCTTCATATTGGTACTTGGCATCCCAGGGTGGCTCGGACGAGTAGGACTGCTCGCCTGGTGTATGCAATAACGAAATTCTATTTGCAATTATCGTTATGCATTGTCGTTATTCTTTTGTTTAATTATCATTATGCTTTATCGTTATTTTTTAATTAATTATCACTATGCATTATCATTTTTTTAATTATCGTTATGCATTATTATTATTCTTAGGATTTTGATAGTTATAGACGAAATTTAAACTAAATTATTATATCTTAATAATAATAATGATGATGATGATGAAATTAATAATAATCGTTATAGGATTTTGATAGTTATAATAATCATTATGGCCAAAATTACAATGATTATATCATAATTGTTATAGAAATTAATAATAATGATACGACCCGGACTATGTTAGGACGAGTCTTGAGAACGTAGCGGAAGACTTAAGGATACGAAACACGTCAACTAAAAGAAGGGATCAATCCGACACAAAAATTACGATTAATCTAGACAACTAAAATACCTAGAAATATGACACACCTAAATAACACAATCCAAAGGTTATAGGGGCTGTTTTGGACGTGTATGAGGGCTGGATTTAAGATGGAATTTCGTGTGTGAGGTATGGTGAAGAATGGTTTGGAGAAGGTAGGATATGTTAGGGATATTACGAACTTACGGATAAAACGAACGGTGTAATTCTTGAACTCAAACACGGGGGGGCTGAAATTGAGGCGTGCGTTGATGGAGTATGGACGAAGTCGAATGGTGTTGATGGATGATGATTCGTTGATGTGAATCACAACCCGATAGCCTCCTTGAATCTCGAACGTACCCAAGGATGAAATCTCCAAGTTGATCTTCGGATAGCAAATACCGGTTAATCCCTCAAGTGGATTAAGCAATACCCTTGAATAAGACTTAAAGTTGCTAGCTCCAAGAATATGAATTTTAAATCAAAACTCACAAAGATTTAAAAGGGGGTTGAGACAATATTGAAAGCAAAGCTTAATTAATCAAATATAGTCTAAAGTATCAATGTGACATGGTTCCCCTATTTATAAGACTTAAGGGAACGAAATTTGCATCAAAAAAGGCCTAAAAATTGATCCAAAAGGGATCTCTAACTATACTAGGAAGTTCCCTAAACTATAATTCTATTCAAGGTAGGAAATTGCCTTAAATACAATTCTAGTCAACCTTGACTATAATATGGACGAAAATTACACTAATAAATAAATAAAAATCTGATCTAATTAATTAAATACCATAGTCTAATTAAATACTATAGTCTAAATAAAGCAATCCCTTAATTAAATAACTAAGGGGGACGAAAACTCCATGCAACTTGTCTATGCAATGTGAATCTGCCATGCATGCACAACTTGATGAGTTCTATCTTCATGCATTGTTCTTCAAATCTTGATCTCCAATCTTTGATTATTAACAAAGTAGCAATCTTTGGGATGCTCTCAATTCCTTTGTCATCTTCGAACTTCTTACATACAAATGCTTGAAACAATCCTTGCAATTGTATTGCTCGAAGTCGTGTAATTGGACTTGGTATTTGCAGCTCCGGGTTAGGTTCTAGAAGGCTTGTCGTGGACGTATCAAATAACGAAATTGTTATAGAAATTATAACGATTAATAATAATAATCGTTATGGCTAGAGCTGTCAAAATACCGGGCTGGGTCGGCCTGACCCGGGCCCATCGGGCCACCGACCAAAAATCAGGCCGGGCCGGCCTGGTCCAAAAAATTTCAGGATGCAATTTTTCCGGCCCAGCCCAGCCCATGGGCTGCCCATCGGGCCGCCGGGCCAAATACCAGCCCATTTTTCTTTTCTTTCTCTCTAATGAAATGAATTCTTGTGAGGATTGTTAATTTGTTATAAATCCAAATCCTACTAGGTATAATAAATATGCAAAATCCAAAATACCAATTACAAAATAACAAAAAATTAGGGTGGTTGTAATAGTGAACCCCAAAAAGTAACTTCAACACTTCCACATAAGCGTCATGTCAAAAGTTAAATCCCACCATCTTTATAAACCTATCCCTAATAACAATAAACCTAAAAAAACAAGTTCAACATGGGTCCCATTAATATGCACATCTATATATATTTAAAGGCATGGCCCACCTCCTCTTCTCTCATTGGCTATTTCTTCATCCATCCCAACTTCAAATATTTGAACTCACACCCCCAACCTCAACCTGAACCCAACCTACTCTAATGGGATGAACCCAAAAAAGTAGGTTCAATGGGTTGGATGAACCTACCATTACTACCACCCTTAGCAAATTACAATCCCA
This sequence comes from Perilla frutescens, assembly GCA_026008535.1. Taxonomy (NCBI): domain Eukaryota; kingdom Viridiplantae; phylum Streptophyta; class Magnoliopsida; order Lamiales; family Lamiaceae; genus Perilla; species Perilla frutescens. Next base: position 47,923,694 of record BRKX01000014.1, read on the forward strand.
AACACATTAAATACCAAAAATATTGAATTGTAATATTTTTAGTTTTTTACTCAATTTACCAAAAATATTGAATTGTAATATTTTTAGTCCCTACCAAAAATACCACTTGTAATATTTTTAGTTTTTTACTAATCGATCCTTCATTTCTATATAATATTTATATATATATATATATATATATATACACTTTAATTGTTTTGAAGAATAAATTCATTAGCAGGTAATGATGAAGCCTTGGTTTGCTGGTTTGCTCCTTGTGACACAAATTTTGAGCTCCAGTTTTATCGAGTCTACAACTACAGAAGATTATTCAGGTAAGGGTTCAGCTTAATTAATAATTAAAGCTTGTTTTCTTCTCAAGAATAATTTCTTATTTCTGTTTCTGTAACATATATATATAGACCTAAATTAATCTATTTAAGTACTGTGATGCTGAATTAATTCTAATAATGTTGAATTGTTGATGATATTTCGTTAATTAAAAATTAAAATTATGTTGTGCAGGGCTAAAGAGGTGCCTCAAATGGGATATGCTATGCAGGGCTAAACTCAATTTACAACAAAACGATATAGAATGTATGATGTGACCCGGACAATGTATCCAAGACACGAGATTTATGCACGTGGAAGACTTCAAGAACGAACTACGTCAGCTAGAAAACAATGGAATCAATCCGACTCAAAATACGATAAAACTTACTAGAATTACGTAGACACGAACTAGGACTCGATTGGAACACTTGGATGGTGGCTGGAACTCGGCGGTGGTGATTATCACGGCGGCGGATGACGGCGGTATTGATGGTGTTGGCGGCGGCGGTGTGGTCGAAGGATAGGTTAGATTCGGCGAACCCGTGTTGAATAACCCAAACGCGCACGTCTAACTTCTCCGGATAGCAATTCTCCCAAGTACTTAATTATACCCTGAAGAACTTAAATAAGACTATTGATTTGCTAGAACAATAGAATTATAGATAAAAGTTTGATCAACCGAAGGATCGTGAGACAGATTGAGAATAACTCTTTATTTCTTGCAATTGTCTGATTTATGAATGTCACAGGGTGCTCCTATTTATAGGAGAGATTATGAACGAAAATTAACCCTAATTAACTAGATAAACATCAAAAAAATACTAATCCTAATCAATCTAGGATAAAATCAAAAGATACCAAAAATAAGATAACAAAAATCTATCTAAATCTAACTAGATAAGGATAAATCCCACAATGGATTTGGGCCTGTATTTCCACACCATCTTGGACCTTAGAACTCGATCATGGGCTAAATTAACATGAATAATTTCGTGGCCCATGGTACAATTAATATTACCACCTTTGCATGAAAAACAGCATCTCCCGATTTCCCATGCAAACGCGTATAACTTTTCATGCACACGTCCAAATGGCGTGATTCTTCTTCTCACGTCTTCATAATACCTTCTTCATCATCAATAGATAGCATGGTGATCCATCTTGGCATTTCGAATTTGCGATGAATAGAAGCTTGTAAATAAGCTTGTAACTTCTTAGCTCGCAAACGCGTTATTGGACCTTTAAACTGCAGCTCCGGATCATTTTCTTCATTGCCTTGTATGACCTCATCAATGTAACAACTAACAACTAACAATCTGAACTCCCTTTACGAGATGGCAAAACCAATACAAAAAATTTTGCCAAAATTAACTGTAGTTTCAAACAAATTTACAGCAAAAGCTAACCTTTTTCTCCTTCAAATTCTTGGAGAAACCGATTGTATGGTGCGTGTGACGTTAAATGATGGTGAGTCGACGACTAGTCTGGAAGAGCGGCGACGCTGAGATGGGGTTGCGGCACTGCGGTAGGGTTTGTTTGTGTGTGTGACTGGTTGTGACTTGTGAGTCTTGTGAGTTGACCGTGTGAGGAAAGGCAGAAACTAAATTGAATTACAACTTAAACAAATTAAAAAAAAAAATTGGGCCAATTGATCTGGCACGAAATTTCGGGCTTTTTAGCCCAGACCCGATTGGCCTACTGGGTCGGTCTATATAGGCCCGATTTTTTTTGGGCCTTCATTTTTCAAGCCCAGCCCAACCCATTGGTCGGGTAGGTCGGGCCGGCCCATCGGGGAGGACCAATTTTGACAGCTATGGCCAATTAATAATAACTTTGTAAAAAGACTAAAAGTTATTCTTTGTTTTAAAAATAATAATAACAATTATTATTATTTTTTGAATTGGCCATAATGAAGTTAATAATAACGATTATTATTATTTTTTCTTAAATAAAACTAAAGTTATCGTTATACTTTGTGTGATAATGATTAATTTAATAATATAAGGCATGGCTACTAGTGTGTAAGACACTTTTCTGAAAAAGTGGAAGAATATTCAACTTTTGCGATCAAATGATTTAATATAATACAAATTGCCCAAATAACTCCTATGGTATTTTAAAACTTGCCCAACTACCCAAATTTTAGAATTAAATTATCTAGATAAAAATTTCTCCCAAAACAAAATATTTTGCACTAAGCAGTGAAATTTGTGCATTCCTAGATAAACTATGTATGTAAATTTGTATTTTATATACATAAGAGAAAAAGGAACGATAAATTAAAGCTAGGAGGCAACAACATTGTTTTAACTATTAATTAATCATAAATAATCAATAAAATTAATGAGTCGGATTAAAGAAGCAGACGACAGAACAAAAGCAATGAAGAATACAAACTACAAAGCCTCTCTCTCTCTCTCTCTCTCTCTCTCTATATATATATATATCCAAATCCATACAAAGAATCCAAATATTGGCAAGTCCCCGTGATCGATGTCTGACATATGTTAAATAATGGTGCTCATAATGTGCACGTGGAGGGGCTGCCAAAACACTAATTAAATAACAAAAAATGAATAATGTTTCTAGAATAAGAGACACCCAAACACGGCCCCTCCCATTGCCAAACTAGCCAACACCTTCTGCACGCTCATCAATTTCTCCGCCCCATTCTGCATAAATTAAAACCCCACATCAATTTGTCAATATATAACTGTGTTTTAAATACACACAACTAGCTTTGTACTACTATTTTAATCATGGATCTATATTGCGAAGCACATTTTCAAACGATCTTAGATCCAAGATTTGAAGGAAAAGAAAATCTATGGATCCAAACCATATTATACTATATCTTGCATCAACAGAAATAATCATGTTCAAGCATCAAAATATTTCAAGAAAAATAAACCCCATACTTTGCTACTCACAAGTGAGTTTGTATTAATCATAATTAGGATCGATTGAGTTTCTTATCATCTAGTCCACAGCTCATATCCACAACAGCAACATAATAAATAATTATTACTAAAAATTAAAAATAAAATATATATATATATATATATCCAAATTATGGAATAATTAAATTTAATTATCAATTATATTAACTAAATAATAAAATTTAACTACTAAAAAATAAATATAGACAGAATAAATCCTAAATAATAATTACAGAATTAAACTAACCAAAGAAATTAAAATGGCAGGCAAAAAACTCGATGAAAAACAAATAAAAATAAAAATGTGTCACCAAGTGAGACAGACAAATGTGGATTAGATGACTTTTATTTAGGGATATATTTGCAAATGATTTCAAGATCTTAGGTTTTTTTGACGGTCCGCGATCTTGGAGTTTTGTTTGGTGGGGGGGGGGGGGGGGAGTTTCAAGATCTAGGGCTGTGGATATGCATTTTATATTTTAATGTAATTTAATAAAATTATGTACATGGCATTAGAGAAATATAATGCCAAATGTAATCTTGACTACCTCACCCTGTCCTAATACAAACTTGCTATTGTGCGCACTGTGCTTACTACATCCTTAACCCGTGTCGGCACATTTTTCCTTTTTAATAAAGACTGAAATCTAGCATGTCAAATCCAAAATCTATGCCCACAAAAAGCAAAACTGATCTAGTTCGATTTGGGACCACGACAACTAACGTTGTCACAAGCAGTAGTTGGTAAGGGGGTGACACTATACTGCACCGGTACTGCTCACGTCTAGAAAAACACACAACCAAGCACCGACGTTGAGGGTTCCAGCTACAGATCTCGCAAATCCGTAGCGACTAATCTGTCCTAAGTTGATTAGCGCAACAAATATATAGATCAGGAAGAAATGTGAAAGAAATATGCAGATATTTTCCAGATCTGGAAGCGCATTGTCTATCCAGCGCATTTTAGCAAGGATAAGAAGTACTTACAACGTCGGCGACTGTTGCGGGACCAGGAGAAGAGGCGTCGCCACTAGGTCCGGGAGCTTCGGTCGGCGGAGCTGGTGGGCCTTCCAGCTCGGGAGCCGGAGCAGGAGCGGCGTGCTTCTTACCCTTCTTCTTGCTTGGTGTCGGCGCCGTGGAAGGTGCCTCAGCAGGCGGCGAGGACACGGTGGGTGGAGTGGCGGCCTCGGGAGCAGGAGACGGCGGCGACTGAACTGGGGCGGCGGGTGTGGGTGGTGAGCTCACTGGTTCAGGAGCTGGTGGGGAGCTCACTGGCGCCAGTGGAGCGCTGACGACGGGAGCTGAAGCGGGAGGAGTTGAAACCGGAGCGGCAGCAGGTGGGGTCGAGACTGGAGGAGTAGCGACGGGTGCGGTGGCCGGAGCTGGTGTAGTAGGCTTAGAAGGAGGAGTAGCGGTGGGCGATGCGGCAGGGGGGGTTGCGACGACCTTGGCCTTGGTGGGGGCCTTAGCGGGGGCGGACGACGGAGACTGACCGCCGACGCTGGCTACGACAAGGCAGATCATTGCCAGGAGGAATCCGGTTCTTCTATCCATGGTTGGCGGGTTTGGAGAGAGAAAGTTGAAGTGGTGCTCAAGAGAGAGAGAGAGAGAGATGGGGAATGTGCAGTGGAGATGAGAGTGAGAGAGCGAGCGAGCGAGTGATATAAATAACGGAGAAATATGAGAAAGGAATTAGGAGAGAGAGAGTGGTTCGACATTTGGGTGGGGCCATGCAAGAGCGACCAAAACTGTGGCGAGTATACAGACTGGAGGTGGGCCCAATATTGCATGTGATGAAGTTCCGCCCGCCACGTCACCAACGGCTCTTTTCCGCGTTTTCATCCACTCGGTCAGGGTTAATTTCACCTCAGGACTCCGTACATAATATAATAAGATTATCTCCAACCTAACTTCAAATCTCATTTTGCAGTTAATAAGGTGCTCTAACCCACTTCCAAATTTAATACCATTTTATTATAAAACTTTAAATATGAACAGTGTATACCTATATATGCAGTTGTACTGTTCATCACTGCATATTACCTTTTCAAAAATCTGAAATTGCAAAATAGTCATTCTTAAATTCTTCTTCTCATCATTCATTCATTCATTCATCTTATACACACTACTGCACATTTTTGTATCAACCACCACGACCACACGGCCACCCATGGCGGCAGTGGAGATGAGGCGGGAGAGGCGTCTTCAGCAAGTAGCTTAACGCCAGCATCTCGAAGGAATCCGACAAGACGTGTATGAATCCAGTGCCGAGAATTATGTCGGCGGCGAACGACTTCACAACGACGACCAGGCTGCGCTCCGGGCTCAGAACCTTGACGGAGCGCGTCACCAGCAGCAGGCAAACGCCGATCATGCTCGTCACCATAATCACGACGATGGATACTATCTTTAGCGCCGCCTTCTTGTTGTTGCAGTCGCTGCTTTCCTCGGCGGCGCACTCCGGCGCTGATGCAGGCCGTAGTTCGATCCAAGTTCCTGTCGGGCCAATCACGAGAGCGCGAGCAAAGAAGTTTAAGGAAGTGCTAAACGGATTGATTCAAGAAGTTTGGACTCAAGAGTTCTCAAAGAAGCCCATTGGCGAAGTTGGAGAAGAAAGCCCAAAATGTGTTAATTTAATAGCTTATGTGCGGGCTGATCCATGAAGACTTTTTAGATTATTTATTTAGTCATTTTAGGATTTATTTGTGTTATTTTCGTGGGTCTATTTAGGGAGGTCTAATTTAGGCCTTAATTAAGTCAGTTTTGACTTTTATCTTTTGTTTTGGCTAAGGATTTGTTTCCTTATTAGTTTAGGAGTTATTTCCTATGTTTAGTTTCCTAGTTGCATTAGGTTATCACCCTTATATTTAAAGGGGATCACGTCCGCGAACTCCTCCATAAGTGGCTGCACATCACAAGGCAAAGAAAAACCATTAGTAGCACTGTCCTTATACGATAAAAGAACGAAAGGTAAACCTACTTTTAGTGCTTTCTCTACGCCTTTAACTGAGATGAACAGGGATCGATTCTTCTCTTTGCTTGGGACTGATCCGAAGGCCTTTCCATGAGCTAAGGAATCATTGGAAGGCGCCTTAGGAGCTGCATTGGTCGAACACCGTGTAGAACTCGGCTGAGAAGTGGCGGCCGAATCAGTTTGGACGGCGGTTGCAGCTTGCTTTGCCCTTTCTTATTTGAATCTCTCTTGCATCCTTTCTTGATCCTCTGCAACGGCTTTAGGAGTAAGTGGCTTGAGCACAGTGGTTCGGCCATCTTGTGTGATTGAGTACGTGTTGGCTAGACCATCGTGAACCGCTTTTCTGTCGAATTGTCACGGTCTTCCTAAAAGTATGTGGGCTGCTTCCATGGGGATAACATCACACAAAATAGTGTCAGAATAACGACCTTTAGTAAAAGAAACGTGTACATGACCTGTCACACGAATTGATCCGCGATCTGTGAGCCACAACAGCTTGTAGGGCTTTGGATGCTTTGTTGTGGTGAGGGCGAGCTTATCAACGGCATACTGACTGATTGCATTGATCACGCTTCCACTGTCTATAATCATCGCACATGTCTGATCTTTGATGGCAACTCGAATGTAAAAGATGTTCTCTCGTTGCGATTGTTCTTCGTCTTCTCGATTGATGTTCAGACTGCGGATTGAAACTAGACTGACATGAGGTAACTCGGTTTCCTCATCATCTGGCTCGACTTCAGGGGCGTCGACTGCTTCAGGGGCGGCGGCCTGGGGCTCCTCTTCATCTTCACTGGCTGATTCAAGTCCATTCTGTTCATTGAGGAACAGAACACGCCGGTTTGGACACTGATTCTGAAAATGACCCCAACCTTGGCATTTATGACACTAGATGTCACGGGCTCAACTAGGGGCTGAATTCGGCGTTGGATTGAGCTGATTGGGCTGTTGGAATGGTGGCCTTGGTGTAGACTCGGGTATATGGCTTGCTTGTGGTGTAGAACGGTTGAAACGCCGTTCCAGGGGTCCGGATTGACCTCGGGGTCGTGTAGACTCATTAGAAGGGGTAGAAGGTGATGTGGAAGGCGTACCTTTACTCCAAGAATGGTGAGTAGAGGCTGAAGTCTGACTGGATCGACGGCGGCCTTCTCGCAGCTGCTTTTCCACAATTGATGCGTACTGCACCATCTTCTCTATGCTGGTGAATTCTTTGAGTTCTACTTCACATGCAATGTCGGGATTCATACCTTCAATGCACCGAATGATGGTAGCATTTAAGGTCTCCTCTTTCCCGACTCGGTTCAAGGCAGTCTCGAGCTCTTTGTGATACTCTTCAATCGAACGGGTGCTTTGTTTGATCCGATTGAGCTTCTTCTCAAGCTCTCTTTCATAGTGGACTGGAATGAAGCGTCCACGCATGAATCCTTTCATCTCTTCCCAATTGTCGATGGGTGGATTTCGGTTTCTTCGTCTTCTTTCTTACTGCATTTCCCACCAAGTGGCTGCGTAGCCTTTAAACTCCAAACATGCTAGCTGCACCTTTTTAGCTTCTGAAAAATCATAGCATGCGAAAATCTTCTCTACCTTACGTTCCCAATCAAGATAGATATCGGGATCGTGAAGGCCTTCAAATTCTGGAATGCTCGTCTTGATGTTGTGGAGCATTCGATCTTCTTCATAGTCATCTCGACTATGACCTCGTCTCGGGCGACGTCCTCGATCAAATTCTTCAGTATTCTCATCAAAGTACTCCTCTTCAGGCTCGTTGTGATGCTCTAGGCGTTGGTTTCCTCGAATGGGTGGAGGAAAGACAGGTGTCGTTTTAGTGCGTTCAAGGGCATGCACTAAATCGTCTATCTTGTTGGAGAGAGCCTGGTGTTGTCTTTGAACATGCTTAGACAACGCTTCAAAATGGTACTTGGGATCCCACGGTGCGGGTGGATCCGAGTATGACTCCATGGGTGCTTTGGAAGGGTCTTTGGACAGGTCCAAAGGTGGTGAAGTCGAATGGTGTTCGACTGGGGGTGTAGAGGATGACTCGGTGTGGGTTCCTTTCTTCATGGTACCTACAAAACGAACAAACGTAAAGAAAACAAGGTAGGTCCTCACTATCTCACGTTCACTCTTTTGTTTTCACTCTTGATTTTACCACTCGTGTATCACTCAAAGTGTATGGTGCACAGTGTGTGAAAATCGTGTATATGAAGGTAAGGGAATCGTGTGGTTTGTTTCGAGGAAGGACGGGAATGCTATTCTCGGAACAAGGATGAATTTGGTATGTATAGATGAGATACGGGTTGAGTATGTGTGGGTATGGTAATGGCCGAATGTGAGGGAGTATGGGTAGGGGTGTGGCCGATTGTGTAGTGGTTAGGGGTGTTGGTCGAGTATGGGTAGGAATGTAGGAAAGGAAAGAAGTAGATCAATTAATGAAGTTCCAAATAGGTTTAGGAATTCCAAAAATAAATCTAGGTAGAAGAAGGAAAGAAATAGAATAGATAAGGAAGAAAGAAATAGATAAGGTAAGTAGGGGATTTGGATATGTATCAATCTATGTGACACAATCTAAATACCTTAATTAGCCTAGACTCTAGAAGGAATGAACCAAAAATAAAATAAGACACTTAAGGAAGTTACCAACAAGAAATAGAACTTGTATGGAAAGTTCCAAAAGTAAAACAAACTTGAAGGAAACTACCAAAAATAAGAAAGACTTATTAAGGTAATTACCAACTATGATCTAGTACCAATAGGAAAGTACCAAAAATAAAATTGAACAATGAATTTTCGTTTTTTTTTTTTTTGATTTTTTTTTTTTTTGAATTCGATCGCTTTTTTTTTTTTTGATCGAAGCTTTTTCTCTTCTTTTTTTTTTATAACAATTGATATGACCCGAACTCTAGAAACGAACACACGTCGACACACGTAAGTTTTTGTGTCTTCTATGACTCAAATAAATCAAAGAAAATATGCGGAAGAATTATTGAACAAACTAGACGACTAAGACTCAACTAAAATACCTAGACAATGACACACGAAATAACACAATATCCAAACAAGATGGGGGCTGTTTTTGGACGATTATGATGATGATGTGGAGGATGGAATTTCGATGGTGTGTATTGGTTTAGAATGGCTTGAGTAGATAGGGTATGTTAGAGATACGATGGACTTACGGATTGAACGGGATGACGATGAACTTGAACACGATGGGGCTGGTCTTGAGACGGATGTAGATGTTGATGATTGACGTCGATTATGGCTGGATGGTCGTTGGTTTGTAGATGTGAATTACAACCCGAAAGTTGCCTTGAATCTCGAACGTACACAAGGCCAAATTCTTTAAGTTGTTCTTCGATAGCGAGTTTCCGATGATCCCTCGAACGTGGACGGCGAATTCCCTTTGTAAAACTTAGAGGTGCTAAATCTAAGAGTATGAATTTAATTATCTAAACTCACAAAGATCAAAAGGGGAGAGACGATATTGAAAGCAAAGGCTTAATAATCAAATATAGTCTAAAAAAATAATGTTACATGGATCCCTTATTTATAGGCATAATAGGGACGAAAATAATAAGCTTAAAAGGCCTAAAAATTGATCCAAAAGGGATCTCTAACTATACTAGGAAGATACCTAAACTAGAATTCTATTCAAGGTAGGAAATTGCCTTAAATACAATTCTAGTCAAACTTGACCTCGTTATGGACGAAAATTAACAAATAATTAATTAAAAATCTGATCTAATTAATTAAATACCATAGTCTAATTAAATACTATAGTCTAAATAAATCAATCCCTTAATTAAATAACTAAGGGGGACGAAAACTCCATGCAACTTGTCTATGCAATGTGAATCTGCCATGCATGCACAACTTGATGAGTTCTATCTTCATGCATTGCTCTTCAAATCTTGATCTCCAATCTTTGATTATTAAAGGAGTAACAATCTTGGGATCCTCTAATGGCAGCTTTGAATGGACCGATTTGATGCTTACTATGGTCTTATCAACAATGAACAAACGGAAATTAAATTACAACTCGATTAACCGTAAAATAAAATACGACACAAAAATCGAACCAAAGCCGACGTGGCTTTGATACCACTTTTATGATACGACCCGAACTCTAGGAACGAACACACGTCGACACACGTAAGTTTTTGTGTCTACGATGACTCAAATAATCAAAGTAAAATAAGCGGAATAATATTGGAACAAACTAGACGACTAAGACTCAACTAAAATACCTAGACAATGACACACAAAATAACACAAATCCAACAAATATGGGGCTGTTTTGGACGGCAATGATGATGGCAAGGTTGATGGATTTTCGAAGGTATTGATTGGGTTTAGAATGGCTAGAGTAGATAGGATATGATAGAGTTATGTTGGACTTACGGATTGAACGAGATGAACACGATCTTAGACACGAACGGTGGATGAATCTTGAAACGGACGACGGGGTGTTGATGGTGGCGTCGTGAAGGCTGGACGGCGGTGGTGATAGTGTTGTGAATTACAACCCGAAAGTTGCCTTGAATCTCGAACGTACACAAGGCCAAATTCTTTAAGTTGATCTTCAAGTAGCGAGTTTCCGACGATCCCTCGAACGTGGACGGCGAATTCCCTTTGTAAAACTTAGAGGTGCTAAATCTAAGAGTATGAATTTAATTATCTAAACTCACAAAAGATTAAACGGGGAGAGACGATATTGAAAGCAAAGGCTTAATGATCAAATATAGTCTAAAGTAACAATGAGACATGGATCCACTATTTATAATAGTTGGATCGAATTCCTAAGGCTAAGGGACGAAAATTATAGTCCAATTTAGACTAGAATTGGACTTTGACTACTTCCTAAACTAGAATTCTATTTAAGGTAGATTTTGTAGATCTTGTCTTATCTAAAAATCTAGTCAAAATTCTATCTAAAAATAACTGAAAATCTTAACTAAAAATCTGCCAAAAATTCATCCATAATATAATAAATAAAATACTATAGACTAATAAATCAATCCCCTTAATTGGATCATCAAGGGCCGATTATTTTGGGCTTTTCCACCATACATGCTTAACTTGGGCTGAATAGCAAGTATACACATCAAGCCCAACAAAAGCACACTTGCACGCCTTCTTCATGTATTGCACTCCATATCTTGATCTCCATCTTCCAATGTCAACAAGGTCATCATCTTCAAGCTTCCTTGTACGCCGTCTTCTTCTTCAAGCTTCTTGCGAATTGTAGCTTGCAAATAATCTTGCAACTTCTTAGCTCTTAATCTTGTGACGGGTCCTTTGAATTGAAGCTCTTCATTGACTTCCTCATTGCTATGGATGTCCTTATCAGGAGGCGTGCAAATGTGCTTTTGTTGGGCTTGATGTGTATACTTGCTATTCAGCCCAAGTTAAGCATGTATGGTGGAAAAGCCCAAAAATAATCGGCCCTTGATGATCCAATTAAGGGGATTGATTTATTAGATTATAGTATTTTATTTATTTAATTTATCCTATAGTTTGGACGAATTTTTGGCAGATTTTTAGTTAAGATTTTCGGTTATTTTTAGATAGAATTTTGACTAGATTTTTAGATAAGGCAAGATCTACAAAATCTACCTTAAATAGAATTCTAGCTTAGGAAGTAGTCAAAGTCCAATTCTAGTCTAAATTGGACTATAATTTTCGCCCCTTAGCCTTAGGATTTTCGGTCCTACTATTATAAATAGTGGATCCATGCTTCATTGTTTCTTTAGACTATATTTGATTATTAAGCCTTTGCTTTCAATATCGTCTCTCCCCGTTTAATCTTTTGTGAGTTTAGATAATTAAATTCATACTCTTAGATTTAGCATCTCTAAGTTTTACAAAGGGAATTCGCCGTCCACGTTCGAGGGATCGTCGGAAACTCGCTATCCGAAGAGCAACTTAAAGAATTTGGCCTTGTGTACGTTCGAGATTCAAGGCAACTTTCGGGTTGTAATTCACATCACAACCACCACCGCCGTCCAGCCACCTTCGACGCCACCACCATCCACCGTCTTCCATCTCAACCATCATCCTCAAGATCGTGTTCTCTTCGTTACATCCGTAAGTCCGTTATAACTCTATCATATCCTATCTACCCTAGCCCTTCAACACCTATTCATCACCATCGAAATATCTTCATAATTCTCGTCCCTATAACCGTCCAAATCAGCCCCATATTTGTTGGATTTGTGTTATTTGGTGTGTCATACGTCTAGGTATTTTATTTGGTCTTAGTCGTCTAGTTTGTTCCATTAATTTTTCCGCTTATTTTACTTTGATTATTTGAGTCATTGAAGACACAAAAAGTTACGTGTGTCGACGTGTGTTCGTTCCTAGAGTCCGGGTCGTATCAGTTTTAAATGCAGTTTTCCATTCATCACCTTCTTGCATACGTACTTGAAAATAACTAGAACGCAAATCAATTTTAGAAAAGACACGCGAACCAGATAACTCATCAAGCATATCATCTAATCTAGGGATGGGAAAATGATACTTTACCGTGATTTTGTTGATTGCATGGCAATCCATGCACATACGCCATTCGTTGTTCTTCTTTGGCACTAGAATCACTGGAACGGCGCACGGGCTCAAGCTCTCTCGAATTTGCTTCTTCTCCAACAGCTCTTTGACTTGTCTATCTATTTCCTTAGTCTCGTCGGGAGACGTCCTATAGGCTGGTCGGTTGGGAAGCACGGCTCCGGGGACGAAATCGATCTGATGCTCGATTCCTCGCATTGGTGGAAGTCCTCCAGGTATCTCCTCAGGAAAAACGTCCTTGAACTCATCAAGTAAGGGCTGCACATCACTAGGCAAACAATCATTAGTAGCACTGCTCTTAAATGTGAGTAGAACAAGGGGCATACCTGCTTTAACGGCTTTCTGAACTCCTTTTGCTGAAATAAACAAGCTCTTCGCATGAGGCTTGTTTGAACTCGACTCTAACTTCTTTTCCACAGCTAGGGAGCTCGAATGAGGTTGTTTGGGAGGTGAAGTGGCGGCGCCAAGGGGCTGTCCGGGGGCTGAGGTTTCGGCCGTGGCCTTCGGGGCCCGTTTTGCGTTGCTGATCCGTAGCAACGTCTTTAGGTGATAATGGCCTTAGGGTGCTGATTCGGCCATCAATGTCGACGGTATAAGTGTTCAGACGTCCATCATGGACAACACGTCGATCATACTGCCAAGGTCTGCCTAACAACAAGTGTGCCGCATCCATAGGGATAACGTCGCACAAAACAGTGTCAGAAAACTTATGGATTGAGAATGAGACACTTACCTGGTGAACCACGCGTATCTCGCCTCTTTCTGTAAGCCACTGCAGTCTGTATGGTTTTGCATGTTGTTGAACAGGTAGACCAAGCTTTTCAACTGCGTATTGACTAATGGCGTTGATCACACTACCACTGTTAATTATCATGGAACACGTGTGACCTTGAATCACTGCACGGGTGTAGATGTTCTCCCGTTGGTGTTCTTGTTCCTCTTCTCGAATGATGCTCAAACTCCGGATTGTGACCAAACTGAGCTGAACTTCCGGATCGACTGTATTAGGGGCTGCATCATTCTCAACTTCTTCTTCAATGGTGGTGTCGCCTATGGGCTCTTTTTCATCCTCACTGGCTGATTCGACTTCATTCGATTCTGTTAAGTATAGAATCCGCCGGTTTGGACATTGAGCTTGGAAATGGCCCCAACCTTGACACTTATGACATTGGATGTCACGAGCACGATTAGGGGCTGCATTCGGGGCTGTAACACCTTGATTTGTCCGAGTAGGGGTCGGCCTTGACTGGTTGGGCGGCGTAGACTCGGATCTACGGCTTGTCTGCGGTGTAGAACGGTCGAAACGCCGTTCGGGTGGTCCGGATGGACCTCTTGATCGTGTAGAATCATTAGAAGGAGTAGAAAGTGATGTGGAAGGTGTACCTTTATTCCAAGAGGGGCGTGTAGGGGCTGAATTGAAGTGGGATCGACGGCGACCCTCTCTTAGCTGCCTTTCCACAATTGATGCGTACTGCACCATTCTTTCTACACTGGTGAAGTCCCTAAGCTCGACTTCACATGCAATATCGGGGTTCATGCCTTCAATGTACCGGATGATGGTAGCATTTAAGGTCTCTTGCTTCCCGACTCGGTTCAAAAGGGTCTCCAATTCCTTGTGGTACTCTTCAATCGACCTTGTACCTTGTTTGACCCGATTGAGCTTCTTCTCAAGCTCCCTTTCATAATGCATAGGTATAAATCGCCCACGCATGAATCCCTTCATTTCCTCCCAGTTGTCGATTGAAGGATTGTGGTTTCTGCGCCTTCTTTCATGTTGCATTTCCCACCATGAGGCTGCATAGCCTCTAAACTCTAAGCATGCGAGTTGCACCTTCTTTTGCTCTGAAAAGTTGTAGCATACAAAGATCTTCTCTACCTTACGTTCCCAATCTAAGTAAACATCGGGGTCGTGAAGGCCTTCAAACTCGGGTATGCTCGTCTTGATGTTGTTGAGCCTACCATCATCATCATCATGATGATTTGCACGCCTATGGGGACCTCGGGGTCGGCCATGGCGTCCTCTGTGCCCTTGTGGTGGATAATCAGCTTCATACCCACTGGCTGCATAGGAATCGTATCCATAATCATAGTCATCTTCAAAGGCAGGCTCACGGGGCGGCCTTTGATCATTGTGTTGTACAGGTGGCGGCCTGTCAACGTTCCTCTGCTGCTGGCGTCGGTCAGTAGGCCCCAATTGAGGCTCGGGACGTCTCTCTGCATCACTTTGAGGCTCAGGTTGCCTCGTTGTATTGATTTGAGGCTCAGCTTGCCTCGTTTCGTCATCTTGAGGCTCGAGTGGCCTCTTCTCAGGATTCCCTTGGACCGTTTGGGATGTGGTCGACTGGGCTCTGAGTCTTGCAAGCTCCTCTTGCAATTCAGCTACTTGGTTGCCAAGTTCGTCTTTCAGTAGACGATTCTGTCGTTCAAAGTGTTGAACTAGAGCTTGGTATTGGAACTTGGGATCCCACTGTGGTTCGGACGAGTAGGACTGTTCACCTGGTGTATTCGGCGATCTAGGCTCCTCAAGGGGTGGAGTAGTCGCCCCTTTATTGTTTCCTTTCTTCATGGTACCTGCAAAACGAACAAACGTGAAGAAAAAACAAAGTAGTACCTCACAATTCCTCACAGACGCTCGTGTATGTCACTCTTGATTTTTCCACTCGTGTTTTAACTCTCAAGTATGTGTAGTGCACGTGTGGAGTGAAATATGGGGGTGGGTTGATCGAAAAATTCAGCAGCTTCTCTTGACTAGCTCCTCTGGGTCTTCTTCAAGCTCCAACGGATAAAATCAAGCCGGAAGGTTGCTAAGAGTAGAAGTAGGCGTGTGGAATGAGTAATTCAGCTGGTGGTGTATGTGGACCACGGGTGTACGGGTGTATGGGTGTATGGGTGTACGGGTGTACGGGTGTATGGACTATGTGGTGTATAAGGTGAACCGGGTGTATGTATGAACGAGATGGTAATTTCAAATCCTATAGATGATTAGGAACGAAAATTAGATGGATTAGGATGGATAATCTTGATTAGATATGGATGGGGATGGAAAGATCTTGAATAGATGTAGATTAAGATGAAATCTATCTATACAAGGTAAGAAATCTACTGGATAAGGAAATAAGGATTTTGGATGTGTGAACACAATCTAAGAATCCCTAAAAAGATGGAAACAAATCTAAAAACAAGGAATTGAGATCAAAAACACAAAAACAAACTGAATTTTCATTTTTTTTTTCAATTTTTTTTTTTTGGCCGATTTCTTTTCTCCTTTTTTTTTAATGAATATCAATCAGATTACAATAGACTCGAAATAATACGAAAGTTAAATGACACGTAAGACAGATAACTGACACGTATTTGACACGTTGGATTGAACCACGACCAGCAGAGCTGACGTGGCTCTGATACCAAATTTATGATGTGACCCGGACAATGAATCCAAGACACGAAGAATACGCAGGCGGAAGACTTAAGAAGGACTCGAAACACGTCAGCTAAAGAAGGACTCAACCCGACACGAATTAAACGGTAAAACTTACTAGAAATTTGAACAACGAAAAGAACGACGATGAGGACACTTGGAACACTTGAAGATGGCTGGAATTATGGCGATGGTGGCGGCGGAGGAAGGCTTTGGTGTAGATGGACTTGGCGGCGGCGATGGTAGTGTTGTGGATTGGATAGATTCGGCGAACCCGTGTTGAATAACCCGAACGCGCACGTCTAACTTCTCCGGATAGCAATTCTTCCAAGTACTTAATTATACCCTGAAGAACTTAAATAAGACTATTGATTTGCTAGAACAATAGAATTGTAAATAAAAGTTTGATCAACCGAAGGATCGTGAGACAGATTGAGAATAACTCTTTATTTCTTGCAATTGTCTCCTTTATGAATGTCACAGGGTGCTCCTATTTATAGGAGAGATTATGAATGAAAATTAACCCTAATTAACTAGATAAACATAAAAAAATACTAATCCTAATCAAACTAGGATATAATCAAAAGATACCAAAAAATTAAGATAAGAAAATCTATCTAAAATCTAACTAGATAAGGATAAATCCTAACTAACTTTGGGCCTCTTATTTTCGCCACTTTTGGACCTTTAATAACACAATATGGGCTGCAATATATCATAAATAATTCGTGGCCCATATGTATTATTCTTGCCACCTTTGCATGAAAAACAGCATCTCCCGATTTCCCATGCAAACGCGTATAACTTTTAATGCACACGTCCAAATGGCGTCATTCTTCTTCTCACGTCTTCATGCTTCCTTCTTCATCATCTATAGATAGCATGGTGATCAATCTTGAGCTGCCCTTGACTTCATCTTCATGCATTTCGAATTTGCGACGAATAGAAGCTTGTAAATAAGCTTGTAACTTCTTAGCTCGCAAACGCGTCATTGGTCCTTTAAACTGCAGCTCCGGATCATTTTCTTCATTGCCTTGCACGACCTCATCATTCTCCCCCTGCTGAAAAGAATTCGTCCTCGAATTCGGGGACTCATCATCATCGAACTCATCATCTGCAGAAAAGGGAGATAAGTCAGCAACATTAAATGTAGATGAACACTTGTACTCACCGGGTAAATCAATGCGATATGCATTATCATTGACTCGACTCAACACGGTGAATGGTCCATCTCCTCTTGGCATCAATTTCGACTTTCTAAAGTTAGGAAACCGTCCAGGACTCAGATGAATCCAAACGCGATCTCCAGGCTGGAAAATCACTTGCTTGCGCCGTTTGTTCTTTTGAACAGCATTACGTGCGCCAACGGCTTCAATACGCGCACGTACTTTCTCATGCATCTCCTTAACTTGTTCCGCTTTTCTTGTACCTTTAACACTTGTTAGATGCTCAACAGGTAAAGGCAACAGATCATTAGGCGTTAGCGGATTAAAACCATAAACAACTTCAAACGGAGACATATTGGTAGATGAATGCACAACTCTATTATAGGCGAATTCAGCACATGGCAAACAATCTTCCCATGATTTCAAGTTGTTTTTAACCAAGGAACGCAGCAAAGTACCTAAGGTGCGATTAACTACCTCAGTTTGTCCATCAGTTTGTGGATGACATGCAGTAGAAAACAACAACTTGGTACCTAATTTTCCCCATAGTACACGCCAAAAATGTGCTAGAAACTTAGAATCCCTATCACTAACAATAGTTCTAGGTATTCCATGTAAACGCACAACATGTATAAAGAACAGATTGGCTATGTGTACTGCATCATCGGTTTTCCTACATGCAATGAAATGAGACATCTTGGAAAACCTATCAACTACAACAAATATAGAATCTCGACCAGACCTAGACCGTGGTAAACCTAATATGAAATCTATAGATAAATCAATCCACGGGGAAGACGGGGCTGGTAGAGGAGTGTATAAACCGAATGGGTGTGATGTAGATTTCGACCTCCTACATGTAATGCATCTACTACACACATTCTCAACATCATGCTTCATACGTGGCCAAAAGAAATGTTCATGCAGCAAGTTTAACGTCTTAGACACACCAAAGTGACCCATTAAACCTCCCGCATGCGACTCAAGAACTAACAACTCACGCATAGAAGACTTAGGAATGCATAACTGTGAACCCTTGAACAAGAACCCATCATGCACGAAATAACCATCATAAGCACGAGATTTTGAGCAACAATTAGCATATATGGGTGCGAAAAACTCATCACATGCATATAACTCCTTAATTGCATCAAATCCTAACATTTTAGCATGCATAAGGTTCAAGAGAACGTACCTTCTCGACAATGCATCAGCAACAACGTTTTCGGCGCCTTTCTTGTACTTGATGATGTATGGGAAAGACTCGATAAACTCTACCCATCGTGCATGTCGCTTGTTCAGATTTTGTTGGCCTTTTAAATGCTTTAAACTCTCGTGATCCGTGTGAATCACAAACTCCTTAGGCCATAAATAGTGCTGCCACGTTTCTAAATCTCTCATACAGCTCCTTGTCATAGGTAGAATAACGAAGGGCTGCATCATGGAACTTCTCACTAAAGTAGGCGACTGGACGCCGTTCCTGCATCAAAACAGCACCAATCCCTTTGCCCGAGGCATCACATTCAATCTCAAAAGTTTTATTAAAGTCTGGGAGAGCAAGAACAGGCGCATTACATAAACATGATTTTAAAGTGTTAAACGCATGCTCTTGAACAGGACCCCATTCAAACTTTCGATCTTTCTTGCTTAACTCAGTAAGCGGCGCGGCTATGCTGGAGAAATCGCGCACAAAGCGACGATAAAAGCCAGCAAGGCCGTGGAAAGACCTCACATCACTCGCAGACTTAGGAGTGGGCCATTCCTCAATTGCTTTGATTTTGGAACGGTCTACTTCTATACCACGTAAACTTACAACGAAGCCTAGAAAAACGACTTCACTCATGCAAAAAGAACACTTAGACAGATTACCATATAATTTTGACTCTCTAAGAAGCTCAAAAACATGTCTAAGGTGCTGCATATGTGTATGTGTCGTGTCACTATAAATCAAAATGTCATCAAAATACACAACAACATACTTTCCAATCACTTCACGTAAAACATGATTCATCAGACGCATAAATGTGCTTGGTGCATTAGTAAGACCAAAAGGCATAACAAGCCATTCATACAAACCATGCTTAGTTTTAAATGCAGTTTTCCATTCATCACCTTCTTGCATACGTACTTGAAAATAACCAGAACGCAAATCAATTTTAGAAAAGACACGCGAACCAGATAACTCATCAAGCATATCATCTAATCTAGGGATGGGAAAACGATACTTTACCGTGATTTTGTTGATTGCATGGCAATCCATGCACATACGCCATTCGTTGTTCTTCTTTGGCACTAGAATCACTGGAACGGCGCACGGGCTCAAGCTCTCTCGAATTTGCTTCTTCTCCAACAGCTCTTTGACTTGTCTATCTATTTCCTTAGTCTCGTCGGGAGACGTCCTATAGGCTGGTCGGTTGGGAAGCACGGCTCCGGGGACGAAATCGATCTGATGCTCGATTCCTCGCACTGGTGGAAGTCCTCCAGGTATCTCCTCAGGAAAAACGTCCTTGAACTCATCAAGTAAGGGCTGCACATCACTAGGCAAACAATCATTAGTAGCACTGCTCTTAAATGTGAGTAGAACAAGGGGCATACCTGCTTTAACGGCTTTCTGAACTCCTTTTGCTGAAATAAACAAGCTCTTCGCATGAGGCTTGTTTGAACTCGACTCTAACTTCTTTTCCACAGCTAGGGAGCTCGAATGAGGTTGTTTGGGAGGTGAAGTGGCGGCGCCAAGGGGCTGTCCGGGGGCTGAGGTTTCGGCCGTGGCCTTCGGGGCCCGTTTTGCGTTGCTGATCCGTAGCAACGTCTTTAGGTGATAATGGCCTTAGGGTGCTGATTCGGCCATCAATGTCGACGGTATAAGTGTTCAGACGTCCATCATGGACAACACGTCGATCATACTGCCAAGGTCTGCCTAACAACAAGTGTGCCGCATCCATAGGGATAACGTCGCACAAAACAGTGTCAGAAAACTTATGGATTGAGAATGAGACACTTACCTGGTGAACCACGCGTATCTCGCCTCTTTCTGTAAGCCACTGCAGTCTGTATGGTTTTGCATGTTGTTGAACAGGTAGACCAAGCTTTTCAACTGCGTATTGACTAATGGCGTTGATCACACTACCACTGTTAATTATCATGGAACACGTGTGACCTTGAATCACTGCACGGGTGTAGATGTTCTCCCGTTGGTGTTCTTGTTCCTCTTCTCGAATGATGCTCAAACTCCGGATTGTGACCAAACTGAGCTGAACTTCCGGATCGACTGTATTAGGGGCTGCATCATTCTCAACTTCTTCTTCAATGGTGGTGTCGCCTATGGGCTCTTTTTCATCCTCACTGGCTGATTCGACTTCATTCGATTCTGTTAAGTATAGAATCCGCCGGTTTGGACATTGAGCTTGGAAATGGCCCCAACCTTGACACTTATGACATTGGATGTCACGAGCACGATTAGGGGCTGCATTCGGGGCTGTAACACCTTGATTTGTCCGAGTAGGGGTCGGCCTTGACTGGTTGGGCGGCGTAGACTCGGATCTACGGCTTGTCTGCGGTGTAGAACGGTCGAAACGCCGTTCGGGTGGTCCGGATGGACCTCTTGATCGTGTAGAATCATTAGAAGGAGTAGAAAGTGATGTGGAAGGTGTACCTTTATTCCAAGAGGGGCGTGTAGGGGCTGAATTGAAGTGGGATCGACGGCGACCCTCTCTTAGCTGCCTTTCCACAATTGATGCGTACTGCACCATTCTTTCTACACTGGTGAAGTCCCTAAGCTCGACTTCACATGCAATATCGGGGTTCATGCCTTCAATGTACCGGATGATGGTAGCATTTAAGGTCTCTTGCTTCCCGACTCGGTTCAAAAGGGTCTCCAATTCCTTGTGGTACTCTTCAATCGACCTTGTACCTTGTTTGACCCGATTGAGCTTCTTCTCAAGCTCCCTTTCATAATGCATAGGTATAAATCGCCCACGCATGAATCCCTTCATTTCCTCCCAGTTGTCGATTGAAGGATTGTGGTTTCTGCGCCTTCTTTCATGTTGCATTTCCCACCATGAGGCTGCATAGCCTCTAAACTCTAAGCATGCGAGTTGCACCTTCTTTTGCTCTGAAAAGTTGTAGCATACAAAGATCTTCTCTACCTTACGTTCCCAATCTAAGTAAACATCGGGGTCGTGAAGGCCTTCAAACTCGGGTATGCTCGTCTTGATGTTGTTGAGCCTACCATCATCATCATCATGATGATTTGCACGCCTATGGGGACCTCGGGGTCGGCCATGGCGTCCTCTGTGCCCTTGTGGTGGATAATCAGCTTCATACCCACTGGCTGCATAGGAATCGTATCCATAATCATAGTCATCTTCAAAGGCAGGCTCACGGGGCGGCCTTTGATCATTGTGTTGTACAGGTGGCGGCCTGTCAACGTTCCTCTGCTGCTGGCGTCGGTCAGTAGGCCCCAATTGAGGCTCGGGACGTCTCTCTGCATCACTTTGAGGCTCAGGTTGCCTCGTTGTATTGATTTGAGGCTCAGCTTGCCTCGTTTCGTCATCTTGAGGCTCGAGTGGCCTCTTCTCAGGATTCCCTTGGACCGTTTGGGATGTGGTCGACTGGGCTCTGAGTCTTGCAAGCTCCTCTTGCAATTCAGCTACTTGGTTGCCAAGTTCGTCTTTCAGTAGACGATTCTGTCGTTCAAAGTGTTGAACTAGAGCTTGGTATTGGAACTTGGGATCCCACTGTGGTTCGGACGAGTAGGACTGTTCACCTGGTGTATTCGGCGATCTAGGCTCCTCAAGGGGTGGAGTAGTCGCCCCTTTATTGTTTCCTTTCTTCATGGTACCTGCAAAACGAACAAACGTGAAGAAAAAACAAAGTAGTACCTCACAATTCCTCACAGACGCTCGTGTATGTCACTCTTGATTTTTCCACTCGTGTTTTAACTCTCAAGTATGTGTAGTGCACGTGTGGAGTGAAATATGGGGGTGGGTTGATCGAAAAATTCAGCAGCTTCTCTTGACTAGCTCCTCTGGGTCTTCTTCAAGCTCCAACGGATAAAATCAAGCCGGAAGGTTGCTAAGAGTAGAAGTAGGCGTGTGGAATGAGTAATTCAGCTGGTGGTGTATGTGGACCACGGGTGTACGGGTGTATGGGTGTATGGGTGTACGGGTGTACGGGTGTATGGACTATGTGGTGTATAAGGTGAACCGGGTGTATGTATGAACGAGATGGTAATTTCAAATCCTATAGATGATTAGGAACGAAAATTAGATGGATTAGGATGGATAATCTTGATTAGATATGGATGGGGATGGAAAGATCTTGAATAGATGTAGATTAAGATGAAATCTATCTATACAAGGTAAGAAATCTACTGGATAAGGAAATAAGGATTTTGGATGTGTGAACACAATCTAAGAATCCCTAAAAAGATGGAAACAAATCTAAAAACAAGGAATTGAGATCAAAAACACAAAAACAAACTGAATTTTCATTTTTTTTTTCAATTTTTTTTTTTTGGCCGATTTCTTTTCTCCTTTTTTTTTAATGAATATCAATCAGATTACAATAGACTCGAAATAATACGAAAGTTAAATGACACGTAAGACAGATAACTGACACGTATTTGACACGTTGGATTGAACCACGACCAGCAGAGCTGACGTGGCTCTGATACCAAATTTATGATGTGACCCGGACAATGAATCCAAGACACGAAGAATACGCAGGCGGAAGACTTAAGAAGGACTCGAAACACGTCAGCTAAAGAAGGACTCAACCCGACACGAATTAAACGGTAAAACTTACTAGAAATTTGAACAACGAAAAGAACGACGATGAGGACACTTGGAACACTTGAAGATGGCTGGAATTATGGCGATGGTGGCGGCGGAGGAAGGCTTTGGTGTAGATGGACTTGGCGGCGGCGATGGTAGTGTTGTGGATTGGATAGATTCGGCGAACCCGTGTTGAATAACCCGAACGCGCACGTCTAACTTCTCCGGATAGCAATTCTTCCAAGTACTTAATTATACCCTGAAGAACTTAAATAAGACTATTGATTTGCTAGAACAATAGAATTGTAAATAAAAGTTTGATCAACCGAAGGATCGTGAGACAGATTGAGAATAACTCTTTATTTCTTGCAATTGTCTCCTTTATGAATGTCACAGGGTGCTCCTATTTATAGGAGAGATTATGAATGAAAATTAACCCTAATTAACTAGATAAACATAAAAAAATACTAATCCTAATCAAACTAGGATAGAATCAAAAGATACCAAAAAATTAAGATAAGAAAATCTATCTAAAATCTAACTAGATAAGGATAAATCCTAACTAACTTTGGGCCTCTTATTTTCGCCACTTTTGGACCTTTAATAACACAATATGGGCTGCAATATATCATAAATAATTCGTGGCCCATATGTATTATTCTTGCCACCTTTGCATGAAAAACAGCATCTCCCGATTTCCCATGCAAACGCGTATAACTTTTAATGCACACGTCCAAATGGCGTCATTCTTCTTCTCACGTCTTCATGCTTCCTTCTTCATCATCTATAGATAGCATGGTGATCAATCTTGAGCTGCCCTTGACTTCATCTTCATGCATTTCGAATTTGCGACGAATAGAAGCTTGTAAATAAGCTTGTAACTTCTTAGCTCGCAAACGCGTCATTGGTCCTTTAAACTGCAGCTCCGGATCATTTTCTTCATTGCCTTGCACGACCTCATCATTCTCCCCCTGCTGAAAAGAATTCGTCCTCGAATTCGGGGACTCATCATCATCGAACTCATCATCTGCAGAAAAGGGAGATAAGTCAGCAACATTAAATGTAGATGAACACTTGTACTCACCGGGTAAATCAATGCGATATGCATTATCATTGACTCGACTCAACACGGTGAATGGTCCATCTCCTCTTGGCATCAATTTCGACTTTCTAAAGTTAGGAAACCGTCCAGGACTCAGATGAATCCAAACGCGATCTCCAGGCTGGAAAATCACTTGCTTGCGCCGTTTGTTCTTTTGAACAGCATTACGTGCGCCAACGGCTTCAATACGCGCACGTACTTTCTCATGCATCTCCTTAACTTGTTCCGCTTTTCTTGTACCTTTAACACTTGTTAGATGCTCAACAGGTAAAGGCAACAGATCATTAGGCGTTAGCGGATTAAAACCATAAACAACTTCAAACGGAGACATATTGGTAGATGAATGCACAACTCTATTATAGGCGAATTCAGCACATGGCAAACAATCTTCCCATGATTTCAAGTTGTTTTTAACCAAGGAACGCAGCAAAGTACCTAAGGTGCGATTAACTACCTCAGTTTGTCCATCAGTTTGTGGATGACATGCAGTAGAAAACAACAACTTGGTACCTAATTTTCCCCATAGTACACGCCAAAAATGTGCTAGAAACTTAGAATCCCTATCACTAACAATAGTTCTAGGTATTCCATGTAAACGCACAACATGTATAAAGAACAGATTGGCTATGTGTACTGCATCATCGGTTTTCCTACATGCAATGAAATGAGACATCTTGGAAAACCTATCAACTACAACAAATATAGAATCTCGACCAGACCTAGACCGTGGTAAACCTAATATGAAATCTATAGATAAATCAATCCACGGGGAAGACGGGGCTGGTAGAGGAGTGTATAAACCGAATGGGTGTGATGTAGATTTCGACCTCCTACATGTAATGCATCTACTACACACATTCTCAACATCATGCTTCATACGTGGCCAAAAGAAATGTTCATGCAGCAAGTTTAACGTCTTAGACACACCAAAGTGACCCATTAAACCTCCCGCATGCGACTCAAGAACTAACAACTCACGCATAGAAGACTTAGGAATGCATAACTGTGAACCCTTGAACAAGAACCCATCATGCACGAAATAACCATCATAAGCACGAGATTTTGAGCAACAATTAGCATATATGGGTGCGAAAAACTCATCACATGCATATAACTCCTTAATTGCATCAAATCCTAACATTTTAGCATGCATAAGGTTCAAGAGAACGTACCTTCTCGACAATGCATCAGCAACAACGTTTTCGGCGCCTTTCTTGTACTTGATGATGTATGGGAAAGACTCGATAAACTCTACCCATCGTGCATGTCGCTTGTTCAGATTTTGTTGGCCTTTTAAATGCTTTAAACTCTCGTGATCCGTGTGAATCACAAACTCCTTAGGCCATAAATAGTGCTGCCACGTTTCTAAATCTCTCATACAGCTCCTTGTCATAGGTAGAATAACGAAGGGCTGCATCATGGAACTTCTCACTAAAGTAGGCGACTGGACGCCGTTCCTGCATCAAAACAGCACCAATCCCTTTGCCCGAGGCATCACATTCAATCTCAAAAGTTTTATTAAAGTCTGGGAGAGCAAGAACAGGCGCATTACATAAACATGATTTTAAAGTGTTAAACGCATGCTCTTGAACAGGACCCCATTCAAACTTTCGATCTTTCTTGCTTAACTCAGTAAGCGGCGCGGCTATGCTGGAGAAATCGCGCACAAAGCGACGATAAAAGCCAGCAAGGCCGTGGAAAGACCTCACATCACTCGCAGACTTAGGAGTGGGCCATTCCTCAATTGCTTTGATTTTGGAACGGTCTACTTCTATACCACGTAAACTTACAACGAAGCCTAGAAAAACGACTTCACTCATGCAAAAAGAACACTTAGACAGATTACCATATAATTTTGACTCTCTAAGAAGCTCAAAAACATGTCTAAGGTGCTGCATATGTGTATGTGTCGTGTCACTATAAATCAAAATGTCATCAAAATACACAACAACATACTTTCCAATCACTTCACGTAAAACATGATTCATCAGACGCATAAATGTGCTTGGTGCATTAGTAAGACCAAAAGGCATAACAAGCCATTCATACAAACCATGCTTAGTTTTAAATGCAGTTTTCCATTCATCACCTTCTTGCATACGTACTTGAAAATAACCAGAACGCAAATCAATTTTAGAAAAGACACGCGAACCAGATAACTCATCAAGCATATCATCTAATCTAGGGATGGGAAAACGATACTTTACCGTGATTTTGTTGATTGCATGGCAATCCATGCACATACGCCATTCGTTGTTCTTCTTTGGCACTAGAATCACTGGAACGGCGCACGGGCTCAAGCTCTCTCGAATTTGCTTCTTCTCCAACAGCTCTTTGACTTGTCTATCTATTTCCTTAGTCTCGTCGGGAGACGTCCTATAGGCTGGTCGGTTGGGAAGCACGGCTCCGGGGACGAAATCGATCTGATGCTCGATTCCTCGCACTGGTGGAAGTCCTCCAGGTATCTCCTCAGGAAAAACGTCCTTGAACTCATCAAGTAAGGGCTGCACATCACTAGGCAAACAATCATTAGTAGCACTGCTCTTAAATGTGAGTAGAACAAGGGGCATACCTGCTTTAACGGCTTTCTGAACTCCTTTTGCTGAAATAAACAAGCTCTTCGCATGAGGCTTGTTTGAACTCGACTCTAACTTCTTTTCCACAGCTAGGGAGCTCGAATGAGGTTGTTTGGGAGGTGAAGTGGCGGCGCCAAGGGGCTGTCCGGGGGCTGAGGTTTCGGCCGTGGCCTTCGGGGCCCGTTTTGCGTTGCTGATCCGTAGCAACGTCTTTAGGTGATAATGGCCTTAGGGTGCTGATTCGGCCATCAATGTCGACGGTATAAGTGTTCAGACGTCCATCATGGACAACACGTCGATCATACTGCCAAGGTCTGCCTAACAACAAGTGTGCCGCATCCATAGGGATAACGTCGCACAAAACAGTGTCAGAAAACTTATGGATTGAGAATGAGACACTTACCTGGTGAACCACGCGTATCTCGCCTCTTTCTGTAAGCCACTGCAGTCTGTATGGTTTTGCATGTTGTTGAACAGGTAGACCAAGCTTTTCAACTGCGTATTGACTAATGGCGTTGATCACACTACCACTGTTAATTATCATGGAACACGTGTGACCTTGAATCACTGCACGGGTGTAGATGTTCTCCCGTTGGTGTTCTTGTTCCTCTTCTCGAATGATGCTCAAACTCCGGATTGTGACCAAACTGAGCTGAACTTCCGGATCGACTGTATTAGGGGCTGCATCATTCTCAACTTCTTCTTCAATGGTGGTGTCGCCTATGGGCTCTTTTTCATCCTCACTGGCTGATTCGACTTCATTCGATTCTGTTAAGTATAGAATCCGCCGGTTTGGACATTGAGCTTGGAAATGGCCCCAACCTTGACACTTATGACATTGGATGTCACGAGCACGATTAGGGGCTGCATTCGGGGCTGTAACACCTTGATTTGTCCGAGTAGGGGTCGGCCTTGACTGGTTGGGCGGCGTAGACTCGGATCTACGGCTTGTCTGCGGTGTAGAACGGTCGAAACGCCGTTCGGGTGGTCCGGATGGACCTCTTGATCGTGTAGAATCATTAGAAGGAGTAGAAAGTGATGTGGAAGGTGTACCTTTATTCCAAGAGGGGCGTGTAGGGGCTGAATTGAAGTGGGATCGACGGCGACCCTCTCTTAGCTGCCTTTCCACAATTGATGCGTACTGCACCATTCTTTCTACACTGGTGAAGTCCCTAAGCTCGACTTCACATGCAATATCGGGGTTCATGCCTTCAATGTACCGGATGATGGTAGCATTTAAGGTCTCTTGCTTCCCGACTCGGTTCAAAAGGGTCTCCAATTCCTTGTGGTACTCTTCAATCGACCTTGTACCTTGTTTGACCCGATTGAGCTTCTTCTCAAGCTCCCTTTCATAATGCATAGGTATAAATCGCCCACGCATGAATCCCTTCATTTCCTCCCAGTTGTCGATTGAAGGATTGTGGTTTCTGCGCCTTCTTTCATGTTGCATTTCCCACCATGAGGCTGCATAGCCTCTAAACTCTAAGCATGCGAGTTGCACCTTCTTTTGCTCTGAAAAGTTGTAGCATACAAAGATCTTCTCTACCTTACGTTCCCAATCTAAGTAAACATCGGGGTCGTGAAGGCCTTCAAACTCGGGTATGCTCGTCTTGATGTTGTTGAGCCTACCATCATCATCATCATGATGATTTGCACGCCTATGGGGACCTCGGGGTCGGCCATGGCGTCCTCTGTGCCCTTGTGGTGGATAATCAGCTTCATACCCACTGGCTGCATAGGAATCGTATCCATAATCATAGTCATCTTCAAAGGCAGGCTCACGGGGCGGCCTTTGATCATTGTGTTGTACAGGTGGCGGCCTGTCAACGTTCCTCTGCTGCTGGCGTCGGTCAGTAGGCCCCAATTGAGGCTCGGGACGTCTCTCTGCATCACTTTGAGGCTCAGGTTGCCTCGTTGTATTGATTTGAGGCTCAGCTTGCCTCGTTTCGTCATCTTGAGGCTCGAGTGGCCTCTTCTCAGGATTCCCTTGGACCGTTTGGGATGTGGTCGACTGGGCTCTGAGTCTTGCAAGCTCCTCTTGCAATTCAGCTACTTGGTTGCCAAGTTCGTCTTTCAGTAGACGATTCTGTCGTTCAAAGTGTTGAACTAGAGCTTGGTATTGGAACTTGGGATCCCACTGTGGTTCGGACGAGTAGGACTGTTCACCTGGTGTATTCGGCGATCTAGGCTCCTCAAGGGGTGGAGTAGTCGCCCCTTTATTGTTTCCTTTCTTCATGGTACCTGCAAAACGAACAAACGTGAAGAAAAAACAAAGTAGTACCTCACAATTCCTCACAGACGCTCGTGTATGTCACTCTTGATTTTTCCACTCGTGTTTTAACTCTCAAGTATGTGTAGTGCACGTGTGGAGTGAAATATGGGGGTGGGTTGATCGAAAAATTCAGCAGCTTCTCTTGACTAGCTCCTCTGGGTCTTCTTCAAGCTCCAACGGATAAAATCAAGCCGGAAGGTTGCTAAGAGTAGAAGTAGGCGTGTGGAATGAGTAATTCAGCTGGTGGTGTATGTGGACCACGGGTGTACGGGTGTATGGGTGTATGGGTGTACGGGTGTACGGGTGTATGGACTATGTGGTGTATAAGGTGAACCGGGTGTATGTATGAACGAGATGGTAATTTCAAATCCTATAGATGATTAGGAACGAAAATTAGATGGATTAGGATGGATAATCTTGATTAGATATGGATGGGGATGGAAAGATCTTGAATAGATGTAGATTAAGATGAAATCTATCTATACAAGGTAAGAAATCTACTGGATAAGGAAATAAGGATTTTGGATGTGTGAACACAATCTAAGAATCCCTAAAAAGATGGAAACAAATCTAAAAACAAGGAATTGAGATCAAAAACACAAAAACAAACTGAATTTTCATTTTTTTTTTCAATTTTTTTTTTTTGGCCGATTTCTTTTCTCCTTTTTTTTTAATGAATATCAATCAGATTACAATAGACTCGAAATAATACGAAAGTTAAATGACACGTAAGACAGATAACTGACACGTATTTGACACGTTGGATTGAACCACGACCAGCAGAGCTGACGTGGCTCTGATACCAAATTTATGATGTGACCCGGACAATGAATCCAAGACACGAAGAATACGCAGGCGGAAGACTTAAGAAGGACTCGAAACACGTCAGCTAAAGAAGGACTCAACCCGACACGAATTAAACGGTAAAACTTACTAGAAATTTGAACAACGAAAAGAACGACGATGAGGACACTTGGAACACTTGAAGATGGCTGGAATTATGGCGATGGTGGCGGCGGAGGAAGGCTTTGGTGTAGATGGACTTGGCGGCGGCGATGGTAGTGTTGTGGATTGGATAGATTCGGCGAACCCGTGTTGAATAACCCGAACGCGCACGTCTAACTTCTCCGGATAGCAATTCTTCCAAGTACTTAATTATACCCTGAAGAACTTAAATAAGACTATTGATTTGCTAGAACAATAGAATTGTAAATAAAAGTTTGATCAACCGAAGGATCGTGAGACAGATTGAGAATAACTCTTTATTTCTTGCAATTGTCTCCTTTATGAATGTCACAGGGTGCTCCTATTTATAGGAGAGATTATGAATGAAAATTAACCCTAATTAACTAGATAAACATAAAAAAATACTAATCCTAATCAAACTAGGATAGAATCAAAAGATACCAAAAAATTAAGATAAGAAAATCTATCTAAAATCTAACTAGATAAGGATAAATCCTAACTAACTTTGGGCCTCTTATTTTCGCCACTTTTGGACCTTTAATAACACAATATGGGCTGCAATATATCATAAATAATTCGTGGCCCATATGTATTATTCTTGCCACCTTTGCATGAAAAACAGCATCTCCCGATTTCCCATGCAAACGCGTATAACTTTTAATGCACACGTCCAAATGGCGTCATTCTTCTTCTCACGTCTTCATGCTTCCTTCTTCATCATCTATAGATAGCATGGTGATCAATCTTGAGCTGCCCTTGACTTCATCTTCATGCATTTCGAATTTGCGACGAATAGAAGCTTGTAAATAAGCTTGTAACTTCTTAGCTCGCAAACGCGTCATTGGTCCTTTAAACTGCAGCTCCGGATCATTTTCTTCATTGCCTTGCACGACCTCATCATTCTCCCCCTGCTGAAAAGAATTCGTCCTCGAATTCGGGGACTCATCATCATCGAACTCATCATCTGCAGAAAAGGGAGATAAGTCAGCAACATTAAATGTAGATGAACACTTGTACTCACCGGGTAAATCAATGCGATATGCATTATCATTGACTCGACTCAACACGGTGAATGGTCCATCTCCTCTTGGCATCAATTTCGACTTTCTAAAGTTAGGAAACCGTCCAGGACTCAGATGAATCCAAACGCGATCTCCAGGCTGGAAAATCACTTGCTTGCGCCGTTTGTTCTTTTGAACAGCATTACGTGCGCCAACGGCTTCAATACGCGCACGTACTTTCTCATGCATCTCCTTAACTTGTTCCGCTTTTCTTGTACCTTTAACACTTGTTAGATGCTCAACAGGTAAAGGCAACAGATCATTAGGCGTTAGCGGATTAAAACCATAAACAACTTCAAACGGAGACATATTGGTAGATGAATGCACAACTCTATTATAGGCGAATTCAGCACATGGCAAACAATCTTCCCATGATTTCAAGTTGTTTTTAACCAAGGAACGCAGCAAAGTACCTAAGGTGCGATTAACTACCTCAGTTTGTCCATCAGTTTGTGGATGACATGCAGTAGAAAACAACAACTTGGTACCTAATTTTCCCCATAGTACACGCCAAAAATGTGCTAGAAACTTAGAATCCCTATCACTAACAATAGTTCTAGGTATTCCATGTAAACGCACAACATGTATAAAGAACAGATTGGCTATGTGTACTGCATCATCGGTTTTCCTACATGCAATGAAATGAGACATCTTGGAAAACCTATCAACTACAACAAATATAGAATCTCGACCAGACCTAGACCGTGGTAAACCTAATATGAAATCTATAGATAAATCAATCCACGGGGAAGACGGGGCTGGTAGAGGAGTGTATAAACCGAATGGGTGTGATGTAGATTTCGACCTCCTACATGTAATGCATCTACTACACACATTCTCAACATCATGCTTCATACGTGGCCAAAAGAAATGTTCATGCAGCAAGTTTAACGTCTTAGACACACCAAAGTGACCCATTAAACCTCCCGCATGCGACTCAAGAACTAACAACTCACGCATAGAAGACTTAGGAATGCATAACTGTGAACCCTTGAACAAGAACCCATCATGCACGAAATAACCATCATAAGCACGAGATTTTGAGCAACAATTAGCATATATGGGTGCGAAAAACTCATCACATGCATATAACTCCTTAATTGCATCAAATCCTAACATTTTAGCATGCATAAGGTTCAAGAGAACGTACCTTCTCGACAATGCATCAGCAACAACGTTTTCGGCGCCTTTCTTGTACTTGATGATGTATGGGAAAGACTCGATAAACTCTACCCATCGTGCATGTCGCTTGTTCAGATTTTGTTGGCCTTTTAAATGCTTTAAACTCTCGTGATCCGTGTGAATCACAAACTCCTTAGGCCATAAATAGTGCTGCCACGTTTCTAAATCTCTCATACAGCTCCTTGTCATAGGTAGAATAACGAAGGGCTGCATCATGGAACTTCTCACTAAAGTAGGCGACTGGACGCCGTTCCTGCATCAAAACAGCACCAATCCCTTTGCCCGAGGCATCACATTCAATCTCAAAAGTTTTATTAAAGTCTGGGAGAGCAAGAACAGGCGCATTACATAAACATGATTTTAAAGTGTTAAACGCATGCTCTTGAACAGGACCCCATTCAAACTTTCGATCTTTCTTGCTTAACTCAGTAAGCGGCGCGGCTATGCTGGAGAAATCGCGCACAAAGCGACGATAAAAGCCAGCAAGGCCGTGGAAAGACCTCACATCACTCGCAGACTTAGGAGTGGGCCATTCCTCAATTGCTTTGATTTTGGAACGGTCTACTTCTATACCACGTAAACTTACAACGAAGCCTAGAAAAACGACTTCACTCATGCAAAAAGAACACTTAGACAGATTACCATATAATTTTGACTCTCTAAGAAGCTCAAAAACATGTCTAAGGTGCTGCATATGTGTATGTGTCGTGTCACTATAAATCAAAATGTCATCAAAATACACAACAACATACTTTCCAATCACTTCACGTAAAACATGATTCATCAGACGCATAAATGTGCTTGGTGCATTAGTAAGACCAAAAGGCATAACAAGCCATTCATACAAACCATGCTTAGTTTTAAATGCAGTTTTCCATTCATCACCTTCTTGCATACGTACTTGAAAATAACCAGAACGCAAATCAATTTTAGAAAAGACACGCGAACCAGATAACTCATCAAGCATATCATCTAATCTAGGGATGGGAAAACGATACTTTACCGTGATTTTGTTGATTGCATGGCAATCCATGCACATACGCCATTCGTTGTTCTTCTTTGGCACTAGAATCACTGGAACGGCGCACGGGCTCAAGCTCTCTCGAATTTGCTTCTTCTCCAACAGCTCTTTGACTTGTCTATCTATTTCCTTAGTCTCGTCGGGAGACGTCCTATAGGCTGGTCGGTTGGGAAGCACGGCTCCGGGGACGAAATCGATCTGATGCTCGATTCCTCGCACTGGTGGAAGTCCTCCAGGTATCTCCTCAGGAAAAACGTCCTTGAACTCATCAAGTAAGGGCTGCACATCACTAGGCAAACAATCATTAGTAGCACTGCTCTTAAATGTGAGTAGAACAAGGGGCATACCTGCTTTAACGGCTTTCTGAACTCCTTTTGCTGAAATAAACAAGCTCTTCGCATGAGGCTTGTTTGAACTCGACTCTAACTTCTTTTCCACAGCTAGGGAGCTCGAATGAGGTTGTTTGGGAGGTGAAGTGGCGGCGCCAAGGGGCTGTCCGGGGGCTGAGGTTTCGGCCGTGGCCTTCGGGGCCCGTTTTGCGTTGCTGATCCGTAGCAACGTCTTTAGGTGATAATGGCCTTAGGGTGCTGATTCGGCCATCAATGTCGACGGTATAAGTGTTCAGACGTCCATCATGGACAACACGTCGATCATACTGCCAAGGTCTGCCTAACAACAAGTGTGCCGCATCCATAGGGATAACGTCGCACAAAACAGTGTCAGAAAACTTATGGATTGAGAATGAGACACTTACCTGGTGAACCACGCGTATCTCGCCTCTTTCTGTAAGCCACTGCAGTCTGTATGGTTTTGCATGTTGTTGAACAGGTAGACCAAGCTTTTCAACTGCGTATTGACTAATGGCGTTGATCACACTACCACTGTTAATTATCATGGAACACGTGTGACCTTGAATCACTGCACGGGTGTAGATGTTCTCCCGTTGGTGTTCTTGTTCCTCTTCTCGAATGATGCTCAAACTCCGGATTGTGACCAAACTGAGCTGAACTTCCGGATCGACTGTATTAGGGGCTGCATCATTCTCAACTTCTTCTTCAATGGTGGTGTCGCCTATGGGCTCTTTTTCATCCTCACTGGCTGATTCGACTTCATTCGATTCTGTTAAGTATAGAATCCGCCGGTTTGGACATTGAGCTTGGAAATGGCCCCAACCTTGACACTTATGACATTGGATGTCACGAGCACGATTAGGGGCTGCATTCGGGGCTGTAACACCTTGATTTGTCCGAGTAGGGGTCGGCCTTGACTGGTTGGGCGGCGTAGACTCGGATCTACGGCTTGTCTGCGGTGTAGAACGGTCGAAACGCCGTTCGGGTGGTCCGGATGGACCTCTTGATCGTGTAGAATCATTAGAAGGAGTAGAAAGTGATGTGGAAGGTGTACCTTTATTCCAAGAGGGGCGTGTAGGGGCTGAATTGAAGTGGGATCGACGGCGACCCTCTCTTAGCTGCCTTTCCACAATTGATGCGTACTGCACCATTCTTTCTACACTGGTGAAGTCCCTAAGCTCGACTTCACATGCAATATCGGGGTTCATGCCTTCAATGTACCGGATGATGGTAGCATTTAAGGTCTCTTGCTTCCCGACTCGGTTCAAAAGGGTCTCCAATTCCTTGTGGTACTCTTCAATCGACCTTGTACCTTGTTTGACCCGATTGAGCTTCTTCTCAAGCTCCCTTTCATAATGCATAGGTATAAATCGCCCACGCATGAATCCCTTCATTTCCTCCCAGTTGTCGATTGAAGGATTGTGGTTTCTGCGCCTTCTTTCATGTTGCATTTCCCACCATGAGGCTGCATAGCCTCTAAACTCTAAGCATGCGAGTTGCACCTTCTTTTGCTCTGAAAAGTTGTAGCATACAAAGATCTTCTCTACCTTACGTTCCCAATCTAAGTAAACATCGGGGTCGTGAAGGCCTTCAAACTCGGGTATGCTCGTCTTGATGTTGTTGAGCCTACCATCATCATCATCATGATGATTTGCACGCCTATGGGGACCTCGGGGTCGGCCATGGCGTCCTCTGTGCCCTTGTGGTGGATAATCAGCTTCATACCCACTGGCTGCATAGGAATCGTATCCATAATCATAGTCATCTTCAAAGGCAGGCTCACGGGGCGGCCTTTGATCATTGTGTTGTACAGGTGGCGGCCTGTCAACGTTCCTCTGCTGCTGGCGTCGGTCAGTAGGCCCCAATTGAGGCTCGGGACGTCTCTCTGCATCACTTTGAGGCTCAGGTTGCCTCGTTGTATTGATTTGAGGCTCAGCTTGCCTCGTTTCGTCATCTTGAGGCTCGAGTGGCCTCTTCTCAGGATTCCCTTGGACCGTTTGGGATGTGGTCGACTGGGCTCTGAGTCTTGCAAGCTCCTCTTGCAATTCAGCTACTTGGTTGCCAAGTTCGTCTTTCAGTAGACGATTCTGTCGTTCAAAGTGTTGAACTAGAGCTTGGTATTGGAACTTGGGATCCCACTGTGGTTCGGACGAGTAGGACTGTTCACCTGGTGTATTCGGCGATCTAGGCTCCTCAAGGGGTGGAGTAGTCGCCCCTTTATTGTTTCCTTTCTTCATGGTACCTGCAAAACGAACAAACGTGAAGAAAAAACAAAGTAGTACCTCACAATTCCTCACAGACGCTCGTGTATGTCACTCTTGATTTTTCCACTCGTGTTTTAACTCTCAAGTATGTGTAGTGCACGTGTGGAGTGAAATATGGGGGTGGGTTGATCGAAAAATTCAGCAGCTTCTCTTGACTAGCTCCTCTGGGTCTTCTTCAAGCTCCAACGGATAAAATCAAGCCGGAAGGTTGCTAAGAGTAGAAGTAGGCGTGTGGAATGAGTAATTCAGCTGGTGGTGTATGTGGACCACGGGTGTACGGGTGTATGGGTGTATGGGTGTACGGGTGTACGGGTGTATGGACTATGTGGTGTATAAGGTGAACCGGGTGTATGTATGAACGAGATGGTAATTTCAAATCCTATAGATGATTAGGAACGAAAATTAGATGGATTAGGATGGATAATCTTGATTAGATATGGATGGGGATGGAAAGATCTTGAATAGATGTAGATTAAGATGAAATCTATCTATACAAGGTAAGAAATCTACTGGATAAGGAAATAAGGATTTTGGATGTGTGAACACAATCTAAGAATCCCTAAAAAGATGGAAACAAATCTAAAAACAAGGAATTGAGATCAAAAACACAAAAACAAACTGAATTTTCATTTTTTTTTTCAATTTTTTTTTTTTGGCCGATTTCTTTTCTCCTTTTTTTTTAATGAATATCAATCAGATTACAATAGACTCGAAATAATACGAAAGTTAAATGACACGTAAGACAGATAACTGACACGTATTTGACACGTTGGATTGAACCACGACCAGCAGAGCTGACGTGGCTCTGATACCAAATTTATGATGTGACCCGGACAATGAATCCAAGACACGAAGAATACGCAGGCGGAAGACTTAAGAAGGACTCGAAACACGTCAGCTAAAGAAGGACTCAACCCGACACGAATTAAACGGTAAAACTTACTAGAAATTTGAACAACGAAAAGAACGACGATGAGGACACTTGGAACACTTGAAGATGGCTGGAATTATGGCGATGGTGGCGGCGGAGGAAGGCTTTGGTGTAGATGGACTTGGCGGCGGCGATGGTAGTGTTGTGGATTGGATAGATTCGGCGAACCCGTGTTGAATAACCCGAACGCGCACGTCTAACTTCTCCGGATAGCAATTCTTCCAAGTACTTAATTATACCCTGAAGAACTTAAATAAGACTATTGATTTGCTAGAACAATAGAATTGTAAATAAAAGTTTGATCAACCGAAGGATCGTGAGACAGATTGAGAATAACTCTTTATTTCTTGCAATTGTCTCCTTTATGAATGTCACAGGGTGCTCCTATTTATAGGAGAGATTATGAATGAAAATTAACCCTAATTAACTAGATAAACATAAAAAAATACTAATCCTAATCAAACTAGGATAGAATCAAAAGATACCAAAAAATTAAGATAAGAAAATCTATCTAAAATCTAACTAGATAAGGATAAATCCTAACTAACTTTGGGCCTCTTATTTTCGCCACTTTTGGACCTTTAATAACACAATATGGGCTGCAATATATCATAAATAATTCGTGGCCCATATGTATTATTCTTGCCACCTTTGCATGAAAAACAGCATCTCCCGATTTCCCATGCAAACGCGTATAACTTTTAATGCACACGTCCAAATGGCGTCATTCTTCTTCTCACGTCTTCATGCTTCCTTCTTCATCATCTATAGATAGCATGGTGATCAATCTTGAGCTGCCCTTGACTTCATCTTCATGCATTTCGAATTTGCGACGAATAGAAGCTTGTAAATAAGCTTGTAACTTCTTAGCTCGCAAACGCGTCATTGGTCCTTTAAACTGCAGCTCCGGATCATTTTCTTCATTGCCTTGCACGACCTCATCATTCTCCCCCTGCTGAAAAGAATTCGTCCTCGAATTCGGGGACTCATCATCATCGAACTCATCATCTGCAGAAAAGGGAGATAAGTCAGCAACATTAAATGTAGATGAACACTTGTACTCACCGGGTAAATCAATGCGATATGCATTATCATTGACTCGACTCAACACGGTGAATGGTCCATCTCCTCTTGGCATCAATTTCGACTTTCTAAAGTTAGGAAACCGTCCAGGACTCAGATGAATCCAAACGCGATCTCCAGGCTGGAAAATCACTTGCTTGCGCCGTTTGTTCTTTTGAACAGCATTACGTGCGCCAACGGCTTCAATACGCGCACGTACTTTCTCATGCATCTCCTTAACTTGTTCCGCTTTTCTTGTACCTTTAACACTTGTTAGATGCTCAACAGGTAAAGGCAACAGATCATTAGGCGTTAGCGGATTAAAACCATAAACAACTTCAAACGGAGACATATTGGTAGATGAATGCACAACTCTATTATAGGCGAATTCAGCACATGGCAAACAATCTTCCCATGATTTCAAGTTGTTTTTAACCAAGGAACGCAGCAAAGTACCTAAGGTGCGATTAACTACCTCAGTTTGTCCATCAGTTTGTGGATGACATGCAGTAGAAAACAACAACTTGGTACCTAATTTTCCCCATAGTACACGCCAAAAATGTGCTAGAAACTTAGAATCCCTATCACTAACAATAGTTCTAGGTATTCCATGTAAACGCACAACATGTATAAAGAACAGATTGGCTATGTGTACTGCATCATCGGTTTTCCTACATGCAATGAAATGAGACATCTTGGAAAACCTATCAACTACAACAAATATAGAATCTCGACCAGACCTAGACCGTGGTAAACCTAATATGAAATCTATAGATAAATCAATCCACGGGGAAGACGGGGCTGGTAGAGGAGTGTATAAACCGAATGGGTGTGATGTAGATTTCGACCTCCTACATGTAATGCATCTACTACACACATTCTCAACATCATGCTTCATACGTGGCCAAAAGAAATGTTCATGCAGCAAGTTTAACGTCTTAGACACACCAAAGTGACCCATTAAACCTCCCGCATGCGACTCAAGAACTAACAACTCACGCATAGAAGACTTAGGAATGCATAACTGTGAACCCTTGAACAAGAACCCATCATGCACGAAATAACCATCATAAGCACGAGATTTTGAGCAACAATTAGCATATATGGGTGCGAAAAACTCATCACATGCATATAACTCCTTAATTGCATCAAATCCTAACATTTTAGCATGCATAAGGTTCAAGAGAACGTACCTTCTCGACAATGCATCAGCAACAACGTTTTCGGCGCCTTTCTTGTACTTGATGATGTATGGGAAAGACTCGATAAACTCTACCCATCGTGCATGTCGCTTGTTCAGATTTTGTTGGCCTTTTAAATGCTTTAAACTCTCGTGATCCGTGTGAATCACAAACTCCTTAGGCCATAAATAGTGCTGCCACGTTTCTAAATCTCTCATACAGCTCCTTGTCATAGGTAGAATAACGAAGGGCTGCATCATGGAACTTCTCACTAAAGTAGGCGACTGGACGCCGTTCCTGCATCAAAACAGCACCAATCCCTTTGCCCGAGGCATCACATTCAATCTCAAAAGTTTTATTAAAGTCTGGGAGAGCAAGAACAGGCGCATTACATAAACATGATTTTAAAGTGTTAAACGCATGCTCTTGAACAGGACCCCATTCAAACTTTCGATCTTTCTTGCTTAACTCAGTAAGCGGCGCGGCTATGCTGGAGAAATCGCGCACAAAGCGACGATAAAAGCCAGCAAGGCCGTGGAAAGACCTCACATCACTCGCAGACTTAGGAGTGGGCCATTCCTCAATTGCTTTGATTTTGGAACGGTCTACTTCTATACCACGTAAACTTACAACGAAGCCTAGAAAAACGACTTCACTCATGCAAAAAGAACACTTAGACAGATTACCATATAATTTTGACTCTCTAAGAAGCTCAAAAACATGTCTAAGGTGCTGCATATGTGTATGTGTCGTGTCACTATAAATCAAAATGTCATCAAAATACACAACAACATACTTTCCAATCACTTCACGTAAAACATGATTCATCAGACGCATAAATGTGCTTGGTGCATTAGTAAGACCAAAAGGCATAACAAGCCATTCATACAAACCATGCTTAGTTTTAAATGCAGTTTTCCATTCATCACCTTCTTGCATACGTACTTGAAAATAACCAGAACGCAAATCAATTTTAGAAAAGACACGCGAACCAGATAACTCATCAAGCATATCATCTAATCTAGGGATGGGAAAACGATACTTTACCGTGATTTTGTTGATTGCATGGCAATCCATGCACATACGCCATTCGTTGTTCTTCTTTGGCACTAGAATCACTGGAACGGCGCACGGGCTCAAGCTCTCTCGAATTTGCTTCTTCTCCAACAGCTCTTTGACTTGTCTATCTATTTCCTTAGTCTCGTCGGGAGACGTCCTATAGGCTGGTCGGTTGGGAAGCACGGCTCCGGGGACGAAATCGATCTGATGCTCGATTCCTCGCACTGGTGGAAGTCCTCCAGGTATCTCCTCAGGAAAAACGTCCTTGAACTCATCAAGTAAGGGCTGCACATCACTAGGCAAACAATCATTAGTAGCACTGCTCTTAAATGTGAGTAGAACAAGGGGCATACCTGCTTTAACGGCTTTCTGAACTCCTTTTGCTGAAATAAACAAGCTCTTCGCATGAGGCTTGTTTGAACTCGACTCTAACTTCTTTTCCACAGCTAGGGAGCTCGAATGAGGTTGTTTGGGAGGTGAAGTGGCGGCGCCAAGGGGCTGTCCGGGGGCTGAGGTTTCGGCCGTGGCCTTCGGGGCCCGTTTTGCGTTGCTGATCCGTAGCAACGTCTTTAGGTGATAATGGCCTTAGGGTGCTGATTCGGCCATCAATGTCGACGGTATAAGTGTTCAGACGTCCATCATGGACAACACGTCGATCATACTGCCAAGGTCTGCCTAACAACAAGTGTGCCGCATCCATAGGGATAACGTCGCACAAAACAGTGTCAGAAAACTTATGGATTGAGAATGAGACACTTACCTGGTGAACCACGCGTATCTCGCCTCTTTCTGTAAGCCACTGCAGTCTGTATGGTTTTGCATGTTGTTGAACAGGTAGACCAAGCTTTTCAACTGCGTATTGACTAATGGCGTTGATCACACTACCACTGTTAATTATCATGGAACACGTGTGACCTTGAATCACTGCACGGGTGTAGATGTTCTCCCGTTGGTGTTCTTGTTCCTCTTCTCGAATGATGCTCAAACTCCGGATTGTGACCAAACTGAGCTGAACTTCCGGATCGACTGTATTAGGGGCTGCATCATTCTCAACTTCTTCTTCAATGGTGGTGTCGCCTATGGGCTCTTTTTCATCCTCACTGGCTGATTCGACTTCATTCGATTCTGTTAAGTATAGAATCCGCCGGTTTGGACATTGAGCTTGGAAATGGCCCCAACCTTGACACTTATGACATTGGATGTCACGAGCACGATTAGGGGCTGCATTCGGGGCTGTAACACCTTGATTTGTCCGAGTAGGGGTCGGCCTTGACTGGTTGGGCGGCGTAGACTCGGATCTACGGCTTGTCTGCGGTGTAGAACGGTCGAAACGCCGTTCGGGTGGTCCGGATGGACCTCTTGATCGTGTAGAATCATTAGAAGGAGTAGAAAGTGATGTGGAAGGTGTACCTTTATTCCAAGAGGGGCGTGTAGGGGCTGAATTGAAGTGGGATCGACGGCGACCCTCTCTTAGCTGCCTTTCCACAATTGATGCGTACTGCACCATTCTTTCTACACTGGTGAAGTCCCTAAGCTCGACTTCACATGCAATATCGGGGTTCATGCCTTCAATGTACCGGATGATGGTAGCATTTAAGGTCTCTTGCTTCCCGACTCGGTTCAAAAGGGTCTCCAATTCCTTGTGGTACTCTTCAATCGACCTTGTACCTTGTTTGACCCGATTGAGCTTCTTCTCAAGCTCCCTTTCATAATGCATAGGTATAAATCGCCCACGCATGAATCCCTTCATTTCCTCCCAGTTGTCGATTGAAGGATTGTGGTTTCTGCGCCTTCTTTCATGTTGCATTTCCCACCATGAGGCTGCATAGCCTCTAAACTCTAAGCATGCGAGTTGCACCTTCTTTTGCTCTGAAAAGTTGTAGCATACAAAGATCTTCTCTACCTTACGTTCCCAATCTAAGTAAACATCGGGGTCGTGAAGGCCTTCAAACTCGGGTATGCTCGTCTTGATGTTGTTGAGCCTACCATCATCATCATCATGATGATTTGCACGCCTATGGGGACCTCGGGGTCGGCCATGGCGTCCTCTGTGCCCTTGTGGTGGATAATCAGCTTCATACCCACTGGCTGCATAGGAATCGTATCCATAATCATAGTCATCTTCAAAGGCAGGCTCACGGGGCGGCCTTTGATCATTGTGTTGTACAGGTGGCGGCCTGTCAACGTTCCTCTGCTGCTGGCGTCGGTCAGTAGGCCCCAATTGAGGCTCGGGACGTCTCTCTGCATCACTTTGAGGCTCAGGTTGCCTCGTTGTATTGATTTGAGGCTCAGCTTGCCTCGTTTCGTCATCTTGAGGCTCGAGTGGCCTCTTCTCAGGATTCCCTTGGACCGTTTGGGATGTGGTCGACTGGGCTCTGAGTCTTGCAAGCTCCTCTTGCAATTCAGCTACTTGGTTGCCAAGTTCGTCTTTCAGTAGACGATTCTGTCGTTCAAAGTGTTGAACTAGAGCTTGGTATTGGAACTTGGGATCCCACTGTGGTTCGGACGAGTAGGACTGTTCACCTGGTGTATTCGGCGATCTAGGCTCCTCAAGGGGTGGAGTAGTCGCCCCTTTATTGTTTCCTTTCTTCATGGTACCTGCAAAACGAACAAACGTGAAGAAAAAACAAAGTAGTACCTCACAATTCCTCACAGACGCTCGTGTATGTCACTCTTGATTTTTCCACTCGTGTTTTAACTCTCAAGTATGTGTAGTGCACGTGTGGAGTGAAATATGGGGGTGGGTTGATCGAAAAATTCAGCAGCTTCTCTTGACTAGCTCCTCTGGGTCTTCTTCAAGCTCCAACGGATAAAATCAAGCCGGAAGGTTGCTAAGAGTAGAAGTAGGCGTGTGGAATGAGTAATTCAGCTGGTGGTGTATGTGGACCACGGGTGTACGGGTGTATGGGTGTATGGGTGTACGGGTGTACGGGTGTATGGACTATGTGGTGTATAAGGTGAACCGGGTGTATGTATGAACGAGATGGTAATTTCAAATCCTATAGATGATTAGGAACGAAAATTAGATGGATTAGGATGGATAATCTTGATTAGATATGGATGGGGATGGAAAGATCTTGAATAGATGTAGATTAAGATGAAATCTATCTATACAAGGTAAGAAATCTACTGGATAAGGAAATAAGGATTTTGGATGTGTGAACACAATCTAAGAATCCCTAAAAAGATGGAAACAAATCTAAAAACAAGGAATTGAGATCAAAAACACAAAAACAAACTGAATTTTCATTTTTTTTTTCAATTTTTTTTTTTTGGCCGATTTCTTT
This sequence comes from Perilla frutescens, assembly GCA_026008535.1. Taxonomy (NCBI): domain Eukaryota; kingdom Viridiplantae; phylum Streptophyta; class Magnoliopsida; order Lamiales; family Lamiaceae; genus Perilla; species Perilla frutescens. The sequence goes on from BRKX01000014.1 coordinate 47,967,155, forward strand.
TCTCCTTTTTTTTTAATGAATATCAATCAGATTACAATAGACTCGAAATAATACGAAAGTTAAATGACACGTAAGACAGATAACTGACACGTATTTGACACGTTGGATTGAACCACGACCAGCAGAGCTGACGTGGCTCTGATACCAAATTTATGATGTGACCCGGACAATGAATCCAAGACACGAAGAATACGCAGGCGGAAGACTTAAGAAGGACTCGAAACACGTCAGCTAAAGAAGGACTCAACCCGACACGAATTAAACGGTAAAACTTACTAGAAATTTGAACAACGAAAAGAACGACGATGAGGACACTTGGAACACTTGAAGATGGCTGGAATTATGGCGATGGTGGCGGCGGAGGAAGGCTTTGGTGTAGATGGACTTGGCGGCGGCGATGGTAGTGTTGTGGATTGGATAGATTCGGCGAACCCGTGTTGAATAACCCGAACGCGCACGTCTAACTTCTCCGGATAGCAATTCTTCCAAGTACTTAATTATACCCTGAAGAACTTAAATAAGACTATTGATTTGCTAGAACAATAGAATTGTAAATAAAAGTTTGATCAACCGAAGGATCGTGAGACAGATTGAGAATAACTCTTTATTTCTTGCAATTGTCTCCTTTATGAATGTCACAGGGTGCTCCTATTTATAGGAGAGATTATGAATGAAAATTAACCCTAATTAACTAGATAAACATAAAAAAATACTAATCCTAATCAAACTAGGATAGAATCAAAAGATACCAAAAAATTAAGATAAGAAAATCTATCTAAAATCTAACTAGATAAGGATAAATCCTAACTAACTTTGGGCCTCTTATTTTCGCCACTTTTGGACCTTTAATAACACAATATGGGCTGCAATATATCATAAATAATTCGTGGCCCATATGTATTATTCTTGCCACCTTTGCATGAAAAACAGCATCTCCCGATTTCCCATGCAAACGCGTATAACTTTTAATGCACACGTCCAAATGGCGTCATTCTTCTTCTCACGTCTTCATGCTTCCTTCTTCATCATCTATAGATAGCATGGTGATCAATCTTGAGCTGCCCTTGACTTCATCTTCATGCATTTCGAATTTGCGACGAATAGAAGCTTGTAAATAAGCTTGTAACTTCTTAGCTCGCAAACGCGTCATTGGTCCTTTAAACTGCAGCTCCGGATCATTTTCTTCATTGCCTTGCACGACCTCATCATTCTCCCCCTGCTGAAAAGAATTCGTCCTCGAATTCGGGGACTCATCATCATCGAACTCATCATCTGCAGAAAAGGGAGATAAGTCAGCAACATTAAATGTAGATGAACACTTGTACTCACCGGGTAAATCAATGCGATATGCATTATCATTGACTCGACTCAACACGGTGAATGGTCCATCTCCTCTTGGCATCAATTTCGACTTTCTAAAGTTAGGAAACCGTCCAGGACTCAGATGAATCCAAACGCGATCTCCAGGCTGGAAAATCACTTGCTTGCGCCGTTTGTTCTTTTGAACAGCATTACGTGCGCCAACGGCTTCAATACGCGCACGTACTTTCTCATGCATCTCCTTAACTTGTTCCGCTTTTCTTGTACCTTTAACACTTGTTAGATGCTCAACAGGTAAAGGCAACAGATCATTAGGCGTTAGCGGATTAAAACCATAAACAACTTCAAACGGAGACATATTGGTAGATGAATGCACAACTCTATTATAGGCGAATTCAGCACATGGCAAACAATCTTCCCATGATTTCAAGTTGTTTTTAACCAAGGAACGCAGCAAAGTACCTAAGGTGCGATTAACTACCTCAGTTTGTCCATCAGTTTGTGGATGACATGCAGTAGAAAACAACAACTTGGTACCTAATTTTCCCCATAGTACACGCCAAAAATGTGCTAGAAACTTAGAATCCCTATCACTAACAATAGTTCTAGGTATTCCATGTAAACGCACAACATGTATAAAGAACAGATTGGCTATGTGTACTGCATCATCGGTTTTCCTACATGCAATGAAATGAGACATCTTGGAAAACCTATCAACTACAACAAATATAGAATCTCGACCAGACCTAGACCGTGGTAAACCTAATATGAAATCTATAGATAAATCAATCCACGGGGAAGACGGGGCTGGTAGAGGAGTGTATAAACCGAATGGGTGTGATGTAGATTTCGACCTCCTACATGTAATGCATCTACTACACACATTCTCAACATCATGCTTCATACGTGGCCAAAAGAAATGTTCATGCAGCAAGTTTAACGTCTTAGACACACCAAAGTGACCCATTAAACCTCCCGCATGCGACTCAAGAACTAACAACTCACGCATAGAAGACTTAGGAATGCATAACTGTGAACCCTTGAACAAGAACCCATCATGCACGAAATAACCATCATAAGCACGAGATTTTGAGCAACAATTAGCATATATGGGTGCGAAAAACTCATCACATGCATATAACTCCTTAATTGCATCAAATCCTAACATTTTAGCATGCATAAGGTTCAAGAGAACGTACCTTCTCGACAATGCATCAGCAACAACGTTTTCGGCGCCTTTCTTGTACTTGATGATGTATGGGAAAGACTCGATAAACTCTACCCATCGTGCATGTCGCTTGTTCAGATTTTGTTGGCCTTTTAAATGCTTTAAACTCTCGTGATCCGTGTGAATCACAAACTCCTTAGGCCATAAATAGTGCTGCCACGTTTCTAAATCTCTCATACAGCTCCTTGTCATAGGTAGAATAACGAAGGGCTGCATCATGGAACTTCTCACTAAAGTAGGCGACTGGACGCCGTTCCTGCATCAAAACAGCACCAATCCCTTTGCCCGAGGCATCACATTCAATCTCAAAAGTTTTATTAAAGTCTGGGAGAGCAAGAACAGGCGCATTACATAAACATGATTTTAAAGTGTTAAACGCATGCTCTTGAACAGGACCCCATTCAAACTTTCGATCTTTCTTGCTTAACTCAGTAAGCGGCGCGGCTATGCTGGAGAAATCGCGCACAAAGCGACGATAAAAGCCAGCAAGGCCGTGGAAAGACCTCACATCACTCGCAGACTTAGGAGTGGGCCATTCCTCAATTGCTTTGATTTTGGAACGGTCTACTTCTATACCACGTAAACTTACAACGAAGCCTAGAAAAACGACTTCACTCATGCAAAAAGAACACTTAGACAGATTACCATATAATTTTGACTCTCTAAGAAGCTCAAAAACATGTCTAAGGTGCTGCATATGTGTATGTGTCGTGTCACTATAAATCAAAATGTCATCAAAATACACAACAACATACTTTCCAATCACTTCACGTAAAACATGATTCATCAGACGCATAAATGTGCTTGGTGCATTAGTAAGACCAAAAGGCATAACAAGCCATTCATACAAACCATGCTTAGTTTTAAATGCAGTTTTCCATTCATCACCTTCTTGCATACGTACTTGAAAATAACCAGAACGCAAATCAATTTTAGAAAAGACACGCGAACCAGATAACTCATCAAGCATATCATCTAATCTAGGGATGGGAAAACGATACTTTACCGTGATTTTGTTGATTGCATGGCAATCCATGCACATACGCCATTCGTTGTTCTTCTTTGGCACTAGAATCACTGGAACGGCGCACGGGCTCAAGCTCTCTCGAATTTGCTTCTTCTCCAACAGCTCTTTGACTTGTCTATCTATTTCCTTAGTCTCGTCGGGAGACGTCCTATAGGCTGGTCGGTTGGGAAGCACGGCTCCGGGGACGAAATCGATCTGATGCTCGATTCCTCGCACTGGTGGAAGTCCTCCAGGTATCTCCTCAGGAAAAACGTCCTTGAACTCATCAAGTAAGGGCTGCACATCACTAGGCAAACAATCATTAGTAGCACTGCTCTTAAATGTGAGTAGAACAAGGGGCATACCTGCTTTAACGGCTTTCTGAACTCCTTTTGCTGAAATAAACAAGCTCTTCGCATGAGGCTTGTTTGAACTCGACTCTAACTTCTTTTCCACAGCTAGGGAGCTCGAATGAGGTTGTTTGGGAGGTGAAGTGGCGGCGCCAAGGGGCTGTCCGGGGGCTGAGGTTTCGGCCGTGGCCTTCGGGGCCCGTTTTGCGGCTGCTTGCTTCGCCTTTTCCTCTTTGAACCTCTCTTGCATGCGTTGCTGATCCGTAGCAACGTCTTTAGGTGATAATGGCCTTAGGGTGCTGATTCGGCCATCAATGTCGACGGTATAAGTGTTCAGACGTCCATCGTGGACAACACGTCGATCATACTGCCAAGGTCTGCCTAACAACAAGTGTGCCGCATCCATAGGGATAACGTCGCACAAAACAGTGTCAGAAAACTTATGGATTGAGAATGAGACACTTACCTGGTGAACCACGCGTATCTCGCCTCTTTCTGTAAGCCACTGCAGTCTGTATGGTTTTGTATGTTGTTGAACAGGTAGACCAAGCTTTTCAACTGCGTATTAACTAATGGCGTTGATCACACTACCACTGTTAATTATCATGGAACACGTGTGACCTTGAATCACTGCACGGGTGTAGAAGATGTTTTCCCGTTGGTGTTCTTGTTCCTCTTCTCGAATGATGCTCAAACTCCGGATTGTGACCAAACTGAGCTGAACTTCCGGATCGACTGTATTAGGGGCTGCATCATTCTCAACTTCTTCTTCAATGGTGGTGTCACCTATGGGCTCTTTTTCATCCTCACTGGCTGATTCGACTTCATTCGATTCTGTTAAGTATAGAATCCGCCGGTTTGGACATTGAGCTTGGAAATGGCCCCAACCTTGACACTTATGACATTGGATGTCACGAGCACGATTAGGGGCTGCATTCGGGGCTGTAACACCTTGATTTGTCCGAGTAGGGGTCGGCCTTGACTGGTTGGGCGGCGTAGACTCGGGTCTACGGCTTGTCTGCGGTGTAGAACGGTCGAAACGCCGTTCGGGTGGTCCGGATGGACCTCTTGATCGTGTAGAATCATTAGAAGGAGTAGAAAGTGATGTGGAAGGTGTACCTTTATTCCAAGAGGGGCGTGTAGGGGCTGAATTGAAGTGGGATCGACGGCGACCCTCTCTTAGCTGCCTTTCCACAATTGATGCGTACTGCACCATTCTTTCTACACTGGTGAAGTCTCTGAGCTCGACTTCACATGCAATATCGGGGTTCATGCCTTCAATGTACCGGATGATGGTAGCATTTAAGGTCTCTTGCTTCCCGACTCGGTTCAAAAGGGTCTCCAATTCCTTGTGGTACTCTTCAATCGACCTTGTACCTTGTTTGACCCAATTGAGCTTCTTCTCAAGCTCCCTTTCATAATGCATAGGTATAAATTGCCCACGCATGAATCCCTTCATTTCCTCCCAGTTGTCGATTGGAGGATTGTGGTTTCTGCGCCTTCTTTCTTGTTGCATTTCCCACCATGAGGCTGCATAGCCTCTAAACTCTAAGCATGCGAGTTGTACCTTCTTTTGCTCTGAAAAGTTGTAGCATACAAAGATCTTCTCTACCTTACGTTCCCAATCTAAGTAAACATCGGGATCGTGAAGGCCTTCAAACTCGGGTATGCTCGTCTTGATGTTGTTGAGCCTACCATCATCATCATCATGATGATTTGCACGCCTATGGGGACCTCGGGGTCGGCCATGGCGTCCTCTGTGCCCTTGTGGTGGATAATCAGCTTCATACCCACTGGCTGCATGTAGCGCCCCGGTCCCGAAAGACCGTGGAAATGGACGCCACGGGGGTGGGAATTAAGAAGCGGGAAAGAAATGGGGTAATTAAATTAATGACGGGGTGTTAATCCAAAAGGATTAATGTTTGAAATAAAATTTGATCACTAAGTATACCAAAGATAGGTTATGCCCTACGAGAAATCGGACAGCATAACCTCTGTAACTAGGGCGAATCCCCGTTTATAACGGCTTATAAGAGAAGAATAGAAACTTTAACAATTCAATAAGTGGTGTGACCCGGACAATGTATCCAAGACACGAATGAATACGCAGGCGGAAGACTTTATGGACTCGAACAACGTCAGCTAAAGAAGGATTCAAACCGACTCGAATTAAACGGTAAAACTTACTAGAAATTTGAACAATGAAAAGAACGACGATGAGGACACTTGGAACACTTGAAGATGGCTGGAATTATGGTGATGGTGGCGGCGAAAGGCTTTGGTGTAGATGGACTTGGCGGCGGCGATGGTAGCGTTGTGGATTGGATAGATTCGGCGAACCCGTGTTGAATAACCCGAACGCGCACGTCTAGCTTCTCCGGATAGCAATTCTCCCAAGTACTTAATTATACCCTGAAGAACTTAAATAAGACTATTGATTTGCTAGAACAATAGAATTGTAGATAAAAGTTTGATCAACCGAAGGATCGTGAGACAGATTGAGAATAACTCTTTATTTCTTGCAATTGTCTGAATTATGAATGTCACAGGGTGCTCCTATTTATAGGAGAGATTATGAACGAAAATTAACCCTAATTAACTAGATAAACATCAAAAAATACTAATCCTAATCAATCTAGGATAAAATCAAAAGATACCAAAAATAAGATAACAAAAATCTATCTAAATCTAACTAGATAAGGATAAATCCCACAATGGATTTGGGCTGAATATTCTCGCCTATTTGGACTTAATTAATTACAACAATGGGCTGAATTAAGTGATTAAATTCGTGGCCCATGCTACAATTAATATTGCCACCTTTGCATGAAAAACAGCATCTCCCGATTTCCCATGCAAACGCGTATAACTTTTCATGCACACGTCCAAATGGCGTCATTCTTCTTCTCACGTCTTCATGCTTCCTTCTTCTTCATCTATGGCAAGCATGGTGATCAATCTTGAGCTGCCCTTGACTTCATCTTCATGCATTTCGAATTTGCGACGAATAGAAGCTTGTAAATAAGCTTGCAACTTCTTAGCTCGCAAATGCGTCATTGGACCTTTAAACTGCAGCTCCGGATCATCTTCTTCATTGCTATGCTTGATCTCATCATTCCCCCCCTGCTGAAAAGAATTCGTCCTCGAATTCAAGGACTCGTCATCATTGCACTCGAACTCATCATCTGCAGAAAAGGGAGATAAGTCAGCAACATTAAATGTAGACGAACACTTGTACTCACCGGGTAAATCAATGCGATATGCATTGTCATTGACTCGACTCAGCACGGTGAATGGTCCATCTCCTCTAGGCATCAATTTCGATTTTCTCAAGTTGGGAAACCGTCCAGGACTCAGATGAATCCAAACGCGATCTCCAGGCTGGAAAATCACTTGCTTGCGCCGTTTATTCTTTTGAACAGCATTACGTGCGCCAACGGCTTCAATACGCGCACGTACTTTCTCATGCATCTCCTTATTTTGTTCCGCTTTTCTTGTACCTTTAACACTTGTTAGATGCTCAACAGGTAAAGGCAACAGATCATTAGGCGTTAGCGGATTAAAACCATAAACAACTTCAAACGGAGACATATTGGTAGATGAATGCACAACTCGATTATAAGCAAATTCAGCATATGGCAAACAATCTTCCCATGATTTCAAGTTGTTTTTAACTAAAGCACGCAGCAAAGTACCTAAGGTGCGATTAACTACTTCAGTTTGACCATCAGTTTGTGGATGACATGCAGTAGAAAACAACAACTTGGTACCTAATTTTCCCCATAGTACACGCCAAAAATGTGCAAGAAACTTAGAATCCATATCACTAACAATAGTTTTAGGTATTCCATGTAAACGCACAACATGTATAAAGAACAGATTGGCTATGTGTACTGCATCATCGGTTTTCCTACATGCAATGAAATGTGCCATCTTGGAAAACTTATCAACTACAACAAATATGGAATCTCGACCAGACCTAGACCGTGGTAATCCTAATATGAAATCCATAGATAAATCAATCCACGGGGAAGACGGGGCTGGTAGAGGAGTGTATAAACCAAACGGGTGTGATGTAGATTTCGATCTCCTACATGTAATGCATCTACTACACACATTCTCAACATCATGCTTCATACGTGGCCAAAAGAAATGTTCATGCAGCAAGTTTAACATTTTAGACACACCAAAGTGACCCATTAAACCTCCCGCATGCGATTCAAGAACTAACAACTCACGCATAGAAGACTTAGGAATGCATAACTGTGAACCCTTGAACAAGAAACCCTCATGCACAAAACATGCAGCATAACACTCAACAAAACAATCAACTATCCAACATGTAGCATATAATGGATCGAACATGGTATAACAAACAATTATGCAATTTTCAGCATGTTCAACACTATAATTAGATTTCAAATGAGCAATGGAAAAACACATACTAATCGAATTCAAATACCATGCTCGCATCTTACACTTGGTTGGAACAAACAATAGCTTTCTACTTTTCAACCTTTTCATGCAATTCAAGTCAAATCCAAATGTTAAATTGATTCTAAAAAGAAACATGGATTCAACTATGCACATCAAATACCTATCAATACTAGAATAGTATAGACGGTACTTACCTCTCTCGATTTCAAGTAACACGTCCTTAAGATAAACAACATGGGTATTGGACGACTTATCTAGAACAAGCTGATCTCTAAGTCGAACATCATCATGCTCCAACTTCAGCTCTTCGTTGATCTCTTCTTGAGAGTTAGAAACTTCTTCCAAGCTGCCATCAGGGTTGGATGTAGCTATTCCAGGCTGCTCCATCTCGAACTCTCTCTTCTCGATCTGCACATCACTAGAAAAACAATCATTAGTAGCACTGTTCTGAGAAATCAATAGATTATCCGACTTACCCGAATCCAGTGTTGGATCAATGCATATGGGCTGCGACGGAATTGTAGCTTCACTTATCATGTCTGAATTTAACTGGTGATCTGCGTTGGATGAACTAGACGACATGTCTTGATGTGAACAAGACTCCAACGGTGTCATAGTAGGGCTAGGGACGGTGGCGATTGATTCGCTCTCGATAGTTGCGGCCTTCCTTTCCCTTTCGGCTTTAAATTTTTCTTGCATCCACTTCTGATCCTTAATGACGTCCTCAGGTGCCAAAGGCATCAGTTTGATGGGTCGTCCATTCCAAGCAAAGGAATAAGTGTTGGCGTGACAATCGTGCACTGCTCCTCGATCGAATTGCCACGGTTGACCTAGAAGAATGTGTGTTGCCTCCATAGGAATGACATCACATAAAACAGTGTCAGTATATCGACCAATAGCAAATGCGACACTTACCTGACTTGTGATTGTAAGCCGCTGCAACTTATAGGGCTTGGGATGCTTCTGTGGTACTAGGCCGAGCTTGTCCACTGCATATTGACTAATGGCGTTAAATACACTACCACTGTCAATAATCATGGAACCAATTTTGTCTTGGATGGAGCAACGGGTGTAGAAAATATCTTCCTGTTGGTCCATTTATCCTGCAAAACGAACAAACGTGAAGAAAAAGTAAAGTAGAACCTCACAATTCCTCACAAACGCTCGTGTATGTCACTCTTGATTTTTCCACTCGTGTTTAACTCTCAAGTATGTGTGGTGCACGTGTGGAGTGAAATATGGGGGTGGGTTGATCGAAAAAGTTCAGCAGTTTCTCTTGACTAGCTCCTCTGGGTCTTCTTCAAGCTCCAATGGATAAAATCAAGCCGGAAGGTTGCTAAGAGTAGAAGTAGGCGTGTGGAATGAGTAATTCAGCTGGTGGTGTATATGGACCACGGGTGTACGGGTGTATGGGTGTACGGGTGTATGGGTGTATGGGTGTATGGACTATGTGGTGTATAAGGTGAGCCGAGTGTATATGGAAGAGATGAAATTTTCGAGCCCTTTAGTGTGTAGGATCGAAAATATGGATGGATAAGGGTGAAGGATTTGATTAGATATGGATGAGGATAGAAAGATCTTGAATAGATGTAGATTAGGATGAAATCTATCTAAACTAGGTAAGAAATCTAATGGATAAAGGAAAAAGGATTTTGGATGTGTGAACACAATCTAAGAATCCCTAAAAAGATGGAACAAATCTAAAAACAAGGAATTAAAATTGAAAACAAGTAGAACAATCTGATTTTCGTTTTTTTTTTTTTTTTTTTTTTTTTTTTAATCGGCGATTTTTTTTTTTTTCTTTTTTTGGCTGATTTCTTTTCTTTTTTTTTTTTTTTGTTTTCAATGAATATGAATCAGATTACAATAGACTCGAAACAATACAAAAATTAAATGAAACGTATGACAGAAAACTAACACGTATTTGACACGTAGATGACACGTCGGATTGAACCACGACCAGCAGAGCTGACGTGGCTCTGATGCCAAATTTATGGTGTGACCCGGACAATGTATCCAAGACACGAATGAATACGCAGGCGGAAGACTTTATGGACTCGAACAACGTCAGCTAAAGAAGGATTCAAACCGACTCGAATTAAACGGTAAAACTTACTAGAAATTTGAACAATGAAAAGAACGACGATGAGGACACTTGGAACACTTGAAGATGGCTGGAATTATGGTGATGGTGGCGGCGAAAGGCTTTGGTGTAGATGGACTTGGCGGCGGCGATGGTAGCGTTGTGGATTGGATAGATTCGGCGAACCCGTGTTGAATAACCCGAACGCGCACGTCTAGCTTCTCCGGATAGCAATTCTCCCAAGTACTTAATTATACCCTGAAGAACTTAAATAAGACTATTGATTTGCTAGAACAATAGAATTGTAGATAAAAGTTTGATCAACCGAAGGATCGTGAGACAGATTGAGAATAACTCTTTATTTCTTGCAATTGTCTGAATTATGAATGTCACAGGGTGCTCCTATTTATAGGAGAGATTATGAACGAAAATTAACCCTAATTAACTAGATAAACATCAAAAAATACTAATCCTAATCAATCTAGGATAAAATCAAAAGATACCAAAAATAAGATAACAAAAATCTATCTAAATCTAACTAGATAAGGATAAATCCCACAATGGATTTGGGCTGAATATTCTCGCCTATTTGGACTTAATTAATTACAACAATGGGCTGAATTAAGTGATTAAATTCGTGGCCCATGCTACAATTAATATTGCCACCTTTGCATGAAAAACAGCATCTCCCGATTTCCCATGCAAACGCGTATAACTTTTCATGCACACGTCCAAATGGCGTCATTCTTCTTCTCACGTCTTCATGCTTCCTTCTTCTTCATCTATGGCAAGCATGGTGATCAATCTTGAGCTGCCCTTGACTTCATCTTCATGCATTTCGAATTTGCGACGAATAGAAGCTTGTAAATAAGCTTGCAACTTCTTAGCTCGCAAACGCGTCATTGGACCTTTAAACTGCAGCTCCGGATCATCTTCTTCATTGCTATGCTTGATCTCATCAATAAGCCCTTTCATAGGCCAAACGAAAACAAATAAATAGATACCAACAATTAATAGACCCATTCATAGGTCGACAAAAGAAACAGACACCAATATGCTGAACAAATGAAGCCCTTCCATAGGCCAAAATGAATGATCAAATAGACATAACGAAAGACGGACTTCCTCCCCTTGGAATAATTATGTAGCTAAGCATATGATACATGTTAACTAGGAAGTCAACAAATGTTCAGAATCAGAGAAGTAGAATCATATCAACAAAATACCAAGATCAGAGTTCTTAGCATTTAGCAAAAAAATACCATAAGTGCGAAAGCTCAATTCTTAACAGAATACTAACAAAAAGGGACAACGGAAAAATATGTAAATCATATAATAGCCCATATCTCAGCCTTGTCACTTCCACGCTCCGGCCTACTTACCTGAAAATATTTGTAAAGATTTGGGCTGAGTACTAATGCACTCAGTGGGCAAGTTTTACAATTCAAGTTATGCAAATCATTTTATTAAAGTAATCTATCTGTGTTCATGCAGGTAGTGAAACTTAGGAGGTTTAAAAGTTGGAAGCAACCTAAGTTCACCAAAACATTTTATCGTGAAGCGCTTAAGAGTATAACCCGTCACTGCCCGCAACCCGAACTACATCACCAGCGCATAAAGTTGAGTATGGCCATAATATACCCAAAGAGTATAACCAATAAGTGTTTCATTTTAGTCTCACCGACAAGGAGTAGGGCAGGACAAACAATGCATGCATACTGTAGCTACTCACATTGACACAGCGCTGGTATATGAGACTCCGACAACATACAGTAGCACGTAAATATTTAACACAGATAGTCACATATGCAATTTTAGCAAAGCAGAGCTTAATAACTCGAAAGATACAATTTAGAAAGATATAGTAGCCCACCTTATACATACAGAAGTCCTTCCCTGGTTCCCCTAGGCTAAGATGCTCTAACCATCTCGAGATTCAATCCTTCACCTTCCTCGTAAGTCACGCAAATCCTACAAGGATCGATCTTCAGCTCAGAACGACTACTATATTTTCGGAAATTAATCTACTGTAATCCGAGCTATTATTTAATTTTATTCTTTTTAGAAATAGATTGCGCGACTCTAGAGACCTCGAATAATTCCGAAAAAGAAGGAAATAAATTCCAAAATATTATTCTTGATTTATTGGGACCAACCGATTTGACAGGGGTCTCTTTTCAAAACTTGCCATTTTAATCGATTTTTATCAGATTTGTGCCACGGCACTTTCTAACCGTTCAAAAATTATGAAAATATTCAAGGACCATCCTATATATGCCAAGACTATAGTTTGAGAGTTTTAGAATTTTTCGATAACACATGACTCCAGTATAAAAATAACTGCTTATATTAAATAATCGATATTATTCAAAACTCATCCGAAAATTACGAAATTCGACGGGAGCATAGGAAATATTATTTCGAGCAACTTTCGAGAAGAAACTTTTTTGATTTGACGACCCAAAATGGGTGAAACGGGAGTTTCGGTAAGAATATTCACAGATTTTAGCTGAAAATGTATCGGTCTCGATCGAGCTCGATACTCGTTGGATTTTCGCTCAAAAGTACAATTTTTGATAGTGCAGAAAATAAGAAATTTAATGGTGTAATCAGATCAAAGATCGGACGGCTAGATCATAAATTCGAAACTGGCAGATTTATAATGTAATATTCGGATCCGGATTTCAAACGACAAGAAATCAAAAATCTATTCCGGTTAACTACAAGATCCAAATGATCAAAGACTATTTATAAAAAGAAGATTTCTAATACGACTATCCAGGAAGAGTAGATCTGAGATTTACATAAAATGGAAACGGGGAAAAATACCGAAAACTCACAACATCAAAAATCGAAATCGGTAGAATTAAAGATAATCGAAATATAAGCATATTTAGAACTTGAAATTTCTAAATTCATCGGTCCGAATGACCAGAATCGGAGAAAGTACCTTTTCCGAGGAATTGGCGGCGGTCACGATAATTTTCCATCGTGATCATCCTTCGTGTCATCATTTCAATCATGTATTCGTGATCTACGCGTTGACACCTTCAAAATGACTATTTCAGAATTGAAATAGGAAACTAGAGTTGTACATTCTCTATAAGTTGCTCGGCGTTTCGATTTTGAAAATGAATGAAAAATGAAACCTTAAGCTCCTATTTATAGAGGAAAAATAAATAGGATAATAACGAATAAAAGAAAGAGGATAATGATGGAAAAAGAATAAGATAATTAAGAATAAGATAATCTTTTGAAAAAGAAATTGGATAATGACGGATGTGCCTTTTTCTATTAAATTTATTATTTTCCAACTTAAAGTTGTGCCAAGAGTTCATTTGAACTCGAAATTTGAAATTTCAAAGGTTGGCATGATTCTTGAAACATTTTCTATCAACCCGAGAAAAATATCATAACATATTTTTAAGACAATTTTTGACCAAATTAGATTTAACAGATTTCCCTGGCTGCGATTTTCCTTTATTTGAGTCCTTTAAGGACCCAGCTTATTTTCTAACTTACCAGAGGGTAACATAAGTTGAATAAAATCTTCTAAAATATTTCGGGGTATTACACTGCATAGGAATCGTATCCATAATCATAGTCATCTTCAAAGGCAGGCTCACGGGGCGGCCTTTGATCATTGTGTTGTACAGGTGGCGGCCTGTCAACGTTCCTCTGCTGCTGGCGTCGGTCAGTAGGCCCCAATTGAGGCTCGGGACGCCTCTCTGCATCACTTTCAGGCTCAGGTTGCCTCGCTGCATTGATTTGAGGCTCAGATTGCCTCGTTTCGTCATCTTGAGGCTCGAGTGGCCTCTTCTCAGGATTCCCTTGGACCGTTTGGGATGTGGTCGACTGGGCTCTGAGTCTTGCAAGCTCCTCTTGCAATTCAGCTACTTGGTTGCCAAGTTCGTCTTTCAGTAGACGATTCTGTCGTTCAAAGTGTTGAACTAGAGCTTGGTATTGGAACTTGGGATCCCACTGTGGTTCGGACGAGTAGGACTGTTCACCTGGTGTATTCGGCGATCTAGGCTCCTCAAGGAGTGGAGTAGTCGCCCCTTTATTGTTTCCTTTCTTCATGGTACCTGCAAAACGAACAAACGTGAAGAAAAAACAAAGTAGTACCTCACAATTCCTCACAGACGCTCGTGTATGTCACTCTTGATTTTTCCACTCGTGTTTTAACTCTCAAGTATGTGTAGTGCACGTGTGGAGTGAAATATGGGGGTGGGTTGATCGAAAAATTCAGCAGCTTCTCTTGACTAGCTCCTCTAGGTCTTCTTCAAGCCCCAATGGATAAAATCAAGCCGGAAGGTTGCTAAGAGTAGAAGTAGGCATGTGGAATGAGTAATTCAGCTGGTGGTGTATGTGGACCACGGGTGTACGGGTGTATGGGTGTATGGGTGTACGGGTGTATGGACTATGTGGTGTATAAGGTGAACCGGGTGTATGTATGAACGAGATGGTAATTTCAAATCCTATAGATGATTAGGAACGAAAATTAGATGGATTAGGATGGATAATCTTGATTAGATATGGATGGGGATGGAAAGATCTTGAATAGATGTAGATTAAGATGAAATCTATCTATACAAGGTAAGAAATCTACTGGATAAGGAAATAAGGATTTTGGATGTGTGAACACAATCTAAGAATCCCTAAAAAGATGGAAACAAATCTAAAAACAAGGAATTGAGATCAAAAACACAAAAACAAACTGAATTTTCGTTTTTTTTGCGATTTTTTTTTCTTTTTGGCCGATTTCTTTTCTTTTTTTTTTTAATGAATATCAATCAGATTACAATAGACTCGAAATAATACGAAAGTTAAATGACACGTAAGACAGATAACTGACACGTATTTGACACGTCGGATTGAACCACGACCAGCAGAGCTGACGTGGCTCTGATACCAAATTTATGATGTGACCCGGACAATGAATCCAAGACACGAAGAATACGCAGGCAGAAGACTTAAGAAGGACTCGAAACACGTCAGCTAAAGAAGGACTCAACCCGACACGAATTAACCGGTAAAACTTACTAGAAATTTGAACAACGAAAAGAACGACGATGAGGACACTTGGAACACTTGAAGATGGCTGGAATTATGGTGATGGTGGCGGCGGAAGGCTTTGGCGGCGGCGATGGTAGTGTTGTGGATTGGATAGATTCGGCGAACCCGTGTTGAATAACCCGAACGCGCACGTCTAACTTCTCCGGATAGCAATTCTCCCAAGTACTTAATTATACCCTGAAGAAATTAAATAAGACTATTGATTTGCTAGAACAATAGAATTGTAGATAAAAGTTTGATCAACCGAAGGATCGTGAGACAGATTGAGAATAACTCTTTATTTCTTGCAATTGTCTCCTTTATGAATGTCACAGGGTGCTCCTATTTATAGGAGAGATTATGAACGAAATTTAACCCTAATTAACTAGATAAACATAAAAAAATACTAATCCTAATCAAACTAGGATAGAATCAAAAGATACCAAAAAATTAAGATAAGAAAATCTATCTAAAATCTAACTAGATAAGGATAAATCCTAACTAACTTTGGGCCTCTTATTTTCGCCACTTTTGGACCTTTAATAACACAATATGGGCTGCAATATATCATAAATAATTCGTGGCCCATATGTATTATTCTTGCCACCTTTGCATGAAAAACAGCATCTCCCGATTTCCCATGCAAACGCGTATAACTTTTAATGCACACGTCCAAATGGCGTCATTCTTCTTCTCACGTCTTCATGCTTCCTTCTTCATCATCTATAGATAGCATGGTGATCAATCTTGAGCTGCCCTTGACTTCATCTTCATGCATTTCGAATTTGCGACGAATAGAAGCTTGTAAATAAGCTTGTAACTTCTTAGCTCGCAAACGCGTCATTGGTCCTTTAAACTGCAGCTCCGGATCATTTTCTTCATTGCCTTGCACGACCTCATCATTCTCCCCCTGCTGAAAAGAATTCGTCCTCGAATTCGGGGACTCATCATCATCGAACTCATCATCTGCAGAAAAGGGAGATAAGTCAGCAACATTAAATGTAGATGAACACTTGTACTCACCGGGTAAATCAATGCGATATGCATTATCATTGACTCGACTCAACACGGTGAATGGTCCATCTCCTCTTGGCATCAATTTCGACTTTCTAAAGTTAGGAAACCGTCCAGGACTCAGATGAATCCAAACGCGATCTCCAGGCTGGAAAATCACTTGCTTGCGCCGTTTGTTCTTTTGAACAGCATTACGTGCGCCAACGGCTTCAATACGCGCACGTACTTTCTCATGCATCTCCTTAACTTGTTCCGCTTTTCTTGTACCTTTAACACTTGTTAGATGCTCAACAGGTAAAGGCAACAGATCATTAGGCGTTAGCGGATTAAAACCATAAACAACTTCAAACGGAGACATATTGGTAGATGAATGCACAACTCTATTATAGGCGAATTCAGCACATGGCAAACAATCTTCCCATGATTTCAAGTTGTTTTTAACCAAGGAACGCAGCAAAGTACCTAAGGTGCGATTAACTACCTCAGTTTGTCCATCAGTTTGTGGATGACATGCAGTAGAAAACAACAACTTGGTACCTAATTTTCCCCATAGTACACGCCAAAAATGTGCTAGAAACTTAGAATCCCTATCACTAACAATAGTTCTAGGTATTCCATGTAAACGCACAACATGTATAAAGAACAGATTGGCTATGTGTACTGCATCATCGGTTTTCCTACATGCAATGAAATGAGACATCTTGGAAAACCTATCAACTACAACAAATATAGAATCTCGACCAGACCTAGACCGTGGTAAACCTAATATGAAATCTATAGATAAATCAATCCACGGGGAAGACGGGGCTGGTAGAGGAGTGTATAAACCGAATGGGTGTGATGTAGATTTCGACCTCCTACATGTAATGCATCTACTACACACATTCTCAACATCATGCTTCATACGTGGCCAAAAGAAATGTTCATGCAGCAAGTTTAACGTCTTAGACACACCAAAGTGACCCATTAAACCTCCCGCATGCGACTCAAGAACTAACAACTCACGCATAGAAGACTTAGGAATGCATAACTGTGAACCCTTAAACAAGAACCCATCATGCACGAAATAACCATCATAAGCACGAGATTTTGAGCAACAATTAGCATATATGGGTGCGAAAAACTCATCACATGCATATAACTCCTTAATTGCATCAAATCCTAACATTTTAGCATGCATAAGGTTCAAGAGAACGTACCTTCTCGACAATGCATCAGCAACAACGTTTTCGGCGCCTTTCTTGTACTTGATGATGTATGGGAAAGACTCGATAAACTCTACCCATCGTGCATGTCGCTTGTTCAGATTTTATTGGCCTTTCAAATGCTTTTAAACTCTCGTGATCCGTGTGAATCACAAACTCCTTAGGCCATAAATAGTGCTGCCACGTTTCTAAAGCTCTCATACAGCTCCTTGTCATAGGTAGAATAACGAAGGGCTGCATCATGGAACTTCTCACTAAAGTAGGCGACTGGACGCCGTTCCTGCATCAAAACAGCACCAATCCCTTTGCCCGAGGCATCACATTCAATCTCAAAAGTTTTATTAAAGTCTGGGAGAGCAAGAACAGGCGCATTACATAAACATGATTTTAAAGTGTTAAACGCATGCTCTTGAACAGGACCCCATTCAAACTTTCGATCTTTCTTGCTTAACTCAGTAAGCGGCGCGGCTATGCTGGAGAAATCGCGCACAAAGCGACGATAAAAGCCAGCAAGGCCGTGGAAAGACCTCACATCACTCGCAGACTTAGGAGTGGGCCATTCCTCAATCGCTTTGATTTTGGAACGGTCTACTTCTATACCACGTAAACTTACAACGAAGCCTAGAAAAACGACTTCACTCATGCAAAAAGAACACTTAGACAGATTACCATATAATTTTGACTCTCTAAGAAGCTCAAAAACATGTCTAAGGTGCTGCATATGTGTATGTGTCGTGTCACTATAAATCAAAATGTCATCAAAATACACAACAACATACTTTCCAATCACTTCACATAAAACATGATTCATCAGACGCATAAATGTGCTTGGTGCATTAGTGAGACCAAAAGGCATAACAAGCCATTCATACAAACCATGCTTAGTTTTTGATGAGGACATCCATAGCAATGAGGAAGTCAATGAAGAGCTTCAATTCAAAGGCCCCGTCACAAGATTAAGAGCTAAGAAGTTGCAAGATTATTTGCAAGCTACAATTCGCAAGAAGCTTGAAGAAGAAGACGGCGTACAAGGAAGCTTGAAGATGATGACATTGTTGAAAATGGAAGATGGAGATCAAGATGTGGAGTGCAATACATGAAGGAGGTGATACGACCCGAACTCTAGGAACGAACACACGTCGACACACGTAAGTTTTTGTGTCTACGATGACTCAAATAATCAAAGTAAAATAAGCGGAATAATATTGGAACAAACTAGACGACTAAGACTCAACTAAAATACCTAGACAATGACACACAAAATAACACAAATCCAACAAATATGGGGCTGTTTTGGACGGCAATGATGATGGCAAGGTTGATGGATTTTCGAAGGTATTGATTGGGTTTAGAATGGCTAGAGTAGATAGGATATGATAGAGTTATGTTGGACTTACGGATTGAACGAGATGAACACGATCTTAGACACGAACGGTGGATGAATCTTGAAACGGACAACGGGGTGTTGATGGTGGCGTCGTGAAGGCTGGACGGCGGTGGTGATAGTGTTGTGAATTACAACCCGAAAGTTGCCTTGAATCTCGAACGTACACAAGAGCATGCTTTTAATACTTTGAAGTCATTGTTATGTTGTAATACCCCGAAATATTTTAGAAGGTTTTATTCAACTTATGTTACCCTCTGGTAAGTTAGAAAATAAGTTGGGTCCTTAAAGGACTCAAATAAAGGAAAATCGCAGCCAGAAAAATCTGTTAAAATTTAATTTGGTCAAAAATTGCTTTAAAAATATGTTATGATATTTTTCTCGGGTTGATAGAAAAATTTTCAAGCATCGTGCCAAACTTTGAATTTTCCAATTTCGAGTTCAAATGAACACTTGGCACAATTTTAGGGTGAAAGGTAATAGATTTGGATAACTAAGGCACATCCGTCATTATCCAATTTCTTTTTCGAAATATTATCCTATTCGTAATTATCCAATTCTTTTTCCATCATTATCCTATTCCATCATTATCCTCTTTCTTTTATTTGTTATTATCCTATTTATTTTTCTTCTATAAATAGGAGGTTAAGGTTTCATTTTTCATTCATTTTCAAAATCGAAACGCCGAGCAGCTTCTAGAGAAGGTACGACTCTAGTTTCCTATTTCATTTCCGAAATAGTCATTTTGAAGGTGTCAACGCGTAGATCACGAATACATGATTGAAATGATGACACGACGGACGATCACGATGGAAAATCATCGTGACCGCCGCCAAAAGTCGCCACCACCTTTCAAATCGGTGACTCTTTCGGGTCATTGAATCAAAAAGTGTCTTTAGGGTTTTATGTTCTATGTATATTTATATACATTTTCCATGTTGTCACTTTTTAATTTCGGGTATATTTTGGGTATCCGATTATTAAATTGTAGTCTTTTTCAGATCTATCCTTCGTGGATAGCCCTAACGTATTTTTAAGCTCAAAAGTTGTTCCGTGTCAAAATATAGTATTTTTATTTAAAGTTTCATATTTTTCCAATGGGCAGATCTTGCGGTATGAATTTATTTGTACCGAGTTAATTTTAGGATACGGGTTTGACCACCCCGTATGCCAAAACTTCCAAAAGGGTTTTTCTTTATAAAAATGCCCTGAGTAAAGTTCCCTTAAGAGTCAAAATATTTTGATGATCCGGGTGATGTGTATTAAGATAGTAGATTTTATTATATTTACTTCATAGCTAAGAAAGGTTAGATTTTGACCTAATGGTAGTCTTTCATCGAAACTAAGTTGCCGGATAATCTTGTAGGCACAGAAGAAGGAGACTTCTAGTTGAGACCAGAATCAGAATCTAGATCTAGCTATTTCAGATCTGATTGCCAGGTGGGTTTTTATTATATAAAAATATGTTTCGGGTTATTAAGCCCTGATATTTATAAAATGAATGTGATTGAATATCCAACTCATGACTGTATTTGATGTGCTCTCCTGACTCATGTAAGTCTTACTACTGTTTTTGGTGACGAAACTATAATGGTTCACGATATCGAGCCCCAAGCAAACAGGGCAGTGTCCAACCTTAAGCAGCCGGGTTGTGTACACGGACCGACTCACCGTAAGCGTTCTAGGGGAGAGTGGCGCGCAATGATGGAACTAAAATGATTTAGTATACATGGAATTCACAAATTTTCTGTTTTGAAAGCTTTCCATGATATGCTTAAAATATGATTGGATATTCTGTTTTATAAAATGATTGTGAAGGTTTTTCTCAAAAGTACCCACTGAGTGCATTAGTACTCACGCCCAAAATCATTTCAAATATTTTCAGGATGAGCTGCGGGATGGTGGACGGCTGTGCTAAGGTTGAAGGGCTATCATTTGATGTATATGTTTCCTTTTCCGCTATGGAGTCTAACTGAGAACATGCTTCCTTTTGAGTCTGAATAAATGCGCTACGTTCTTTCCGCTTACTCTGATTATTGTTACGGAGTGTTCGGTTCTCCGAATCCCGTTTTCTTTACTGTTATGGAGTGTTCGGTTCTCCGAATCCCATTTTCTTTATTGTTACGGAGTGTTCGGTTCTCCGAATCCCGTTTACTTTTTGTCCCTGACAGGCGAAAGCCTGGCATTTATTTACTTTCCTTATTCAGACAGGCGCGAGCCTGGCTTTACATTGTTTTCCATGTCAAGGCAAAAGCCTGGCTTTATATTGCTTTCACGACAGGCGGGAGCCTGGCATCTCTTTACTTCAAGTATTTGGACAGTCATCAGTCTGGCCTTTTTCATGCCTAACCTATTAACAGTTAACCTTTGAACTGTTATTATTTACATTGAAGTTTGCCTTTGTTATTCTTTCTTGGGTTCATCCTAAGAGTCATGGTATCTGGTTTGAGTCATTTCATACGCTTTAAAAGCGTGGATTGATCCAATTATAGAGGTTATGCTGCCCAAATTTTTAGGGCACTAACCCTATTTCTATGATTGCTTCTGTTCAACAACCCCTTCCCCCTTCCCCCAAGTAGCGCACCGGTCCCCTGCCCTTCTCCTGGGATCGGGGCGTTACATATGTTCTGCTCCTGTTTTGTGTTTACCTGATTTTTCCAAAACTTTTGAGATCGAATGTGATGCCTCCGGGATAGGTATTGGTGCTGTTTTGATGCAGGAAAAACGTCCCGTGGCATACTTCAGTGAGAAGTTAAATGGCGCCTCCCTTAGGTACTCCACGTACGATAAAGAGCTCTACGCTTTGAAGCGTGCGTTGGACACATGGCAGCATTATCTCTGGCCTAAGGAGTTCGTCATCCACACGGATCATGAAAGCTTGAAGCATTTGAAAGGGCAAAACAATCTGAACAAAAGACATGCGAGATGGGTCGAGTTCATCGAATCCTTTCCGTATGTTATCAAGTACAAGAAAGGCGAGGAAAACGTGGTCGCCGAGAATATTTTTGGATAAGTTTGACCAAGTGTGAACACAATCTAACAAATCCCAAAATATCTATCTAAGATGGATTCAAGCCTATCTAAAACAATAAAATCGAATTCAACAAGAAAATATATCTGAATTTTCGTTTTTTTTTTTCCGGCGACTTTTTCTTCTTTTTTTTAGCCGATGTCTTTTGCTCTCTTTTGTTTTTCAATGAATAATAATCAGATTACAATAGACTCGAAATAATACGAAAGTTAAATGACACGTAAGACAGATAAATGACACGTACGAAAAATAACTAACACGTAGATGACACGTTGGATTGAACCACGACCAGCAGAGCTGACGTGGCTCTGATGTGACCCGGACAATGAATCCAAGACACGAGAGAAAACGTAGCGGAAGACTTTTAGATCGAAACACGTCAGGCGAATGAAGGATTCAATCCGACACTATGAATAAACTAAACTAACGACTAAACTTGATATTGCCAATCTCAGAAATCCAAGAAGAAATACCAGAGGTAGAAATACCTGTTCGTCTGTCACGAATTGAAAATGACTTTCGAAAACATAATCCACCTATGTTTAACGGAATGGGTGATCCAATGGATGCTGAAAAATGGATTCGTGCTTTGGAACGAATCTTTAATTTCATGGCTTGCACCGATGAAGAAAGATTATCTTGTGCTCAATTTCAGCTGACAGATGATGCAGACTATTGGTGGGAGTCTGTACGTAGAACAATGACGGAAGAACAATGGCAACAATTTTCTTGGGATGACTTTAAGGCTGAGATATATCAAAAATATATTCCAGACTGTTTTAGAGAGAAGGAGTCAGAATTTTGGAATCTTCGCCAAGGAAGATCTACTGTCACAGAGTATGATAGAAATTTTAACCAACTGTCAAGGTATGCCCCACATCTCGTGGACACTGATAAGAAGAAAGCAAATAAGTTTCGGAAGGGCTTGAGACCAGAAATTGGAATGACTCTAGCAGGTCAGGATGAGATGACATATGCTCAAACTTTGAGTAGGGCCCTGAATATAGAATCCATAATGCCAGCTGATCGAGTGCCACAACAGTCACTACAACAAACTCAAGACCCAAAAGGAAAAAGGAAATGGGAGGATAACAGTAGAGGAAATTTCCAAGGAAGAAGACAACCATGGCAGGGAAACAATCAAAATAACCAGTTCAATCAACAAAGAAACAACGGGCCATGCCCAAGATGTCATAAGTACCACCCATGCAGATGTATGGCGGGAAATGATGGATGCTTTATCTGTGGAAAGCCAGGACATATGGCCAGGGATTGTCGTAACAATGTTAGAAATAATCGACCTCCTCAGCGACCAAATCAGGGAAACAACCCTAGGCCAAATCAAGGAAACAACTTTAGGCCACAACAAGGGGGAAATCCCAGGCCTAATCAAGGTAGCAACCCTAAGCCAAACCAAGGAAGAAATTTTGCACCAAACCAGGAACAGCGTGGCCAGCAACAAGCTAGAGTTTATGCACTGAACCAGCAGCAAGCTGCACAAAATCCAAAAAATCTAGCAGGTATGATTAACTTGCTTGATATACCTGTACTAGCATTGTTCGATACAGGGGCAACACACTCCTTCATTTCGCAAGAAACATCTGAACAATTGAACTTAAGGCAAGATGAAGTTGTTAATGCCTTAGAAGTTAGCATTCCCTCAGGAAAAACTTTGATAGCAGATAAGATGTGCTTGAACATAGAGCTTGATATAAGTGACAAGAAATTCAAAATAGACTTGCATGTTATCAAGATGAAGGATTTTGACCTAATTCTGGGAATGGATTGGTTAACCACGGTATATGCCACAATATGCTGCCATGAGAGGGAAGTTATTTTTAAGAAACCAGGAGAAGAAGAAGTTAAATTTTTCGGAGCAAGGATAGGTACAAAGGTACCAATCATTTCAGCACTCAAAACAGCAAAGCTGTTGAAAAAGGGAACTTATCAGGTCTTCATAGTAAACCTAACATGAAAGGAAAATGACAACATAACGATAGATCAAGTTCCTATTGTTCGGGAATTTAAGGATGTATTTCCACAAGATCTACCAGGAGTGCCACCGGATAGGCAAGTTGAATTCACAATTGATTTGGAGTCGGGAACTGCACCAACTTCCAAAGCACCATATAGAATGGCTCCCAAAGAATTGCAAGAATTAAAGGTGCAATTACAAGAACTACTGGACTTAGGTTTCATACAACCTAGTGTTTCACCTTGGGGAGCACCTATATTGTTTGTTAAGAAGAAGGATGGAACGTTGCGAATGTGTATCGATTATAGAGAACTAAATAAATTAACTATAAAGAATAGATACCCTCTTCCAAGGATAGATGACTTATTTGATCAGCTCAAGGGGGCACGTGTGTTCTCGAAAATTGATCTACGATCTGGATACCATCAACTTAAGGTTCGAAAGGAGGATATTCCAAAAACTGCATTTCGAACACGTTATGACCACTATGAATTCATAGTAATGCCGTTTGGGTTAACAAATGCACCGGCAGTCTTTATGGATTTGATGAACCGAATATTCCATCCATATTTGGATAATTTTGTCCTTGTGTTTATAGACGATATTCTTATATATTCCAAGAATGAAGATGAACATAAAGAGCATCTGCGAATAGTGTTGGAAACACTACGAAAACAAAAGTTATATGCCAAATTCAGCAAGTGTGAATTCTGGCTTGAAGAAGTAATGTTTCTTGGTCATATTGTGTCAGCACAAGGGATTAAGGTAGATCCTGCCAAGATTGAAGCAGTAAGCAACTGGAAGTCACCTACCAGTGCACATGAGATAAGGAGTTTCTTAGGATTTGATAAGATTCCCGGTATGATGATCAACACCGAGAGAAAAACGCGCGGAAGACTTTTAGATCGAAACACGTCAGGCGAATGAAGGGCTTCAATCCGACTCTATGAACAGATGAAAGATGAAGTATGGGATGGACTTACTTGGAATGGATGATGAATCTTGGATGATTGATGTTATGGACGTTGGATGGCTGCTGGATGATGTCGGTAATGATTGGCGTTGTTGATGAAAATAGAATGAGTTGATACGCGAAAGCAAACCCCGTGGACACTTGATCCGCGAAACGTACTTCACTTGGAATCTCCTCGATAGATGAATTGAACTCGGGGCGACACACCCTGTGTAAAACAATACACAAAAAGTCTCGCTACTTGAATTCTCTTCGGTTGCAAATCCGACCCTAACTCCACAAGAGAATTAGAACAAGATTTAAAGATAAAACTTAAAAAGTTGCAAGCTTCTTAAGAGTGTGTATTTTCGGCTGAAAATAAACAAAAAGAGGATCTTGGGTGAGACAATATTAAAAGGTAAATTCTTCTTAGTCAAATATGGTCTAAATATCAAAGTAACAATGATCCCCTATTTATAATAGAGGGATGGACGAAAATTCCACTATAAAATCCTAAAAGAATTAGAAAAAGAGTTGCCTATCATAACTAGGATTGTTTCCTTATCCAAAATCTGTTTTTAAGGAAAGAATCAAAAGATACCAAAAATAAAATAAGAAAAATCTATCTAGATAAAGATAAATCCCAAAAACTTGGGCCTTCATAAATCTCGCCTATTTGGACCAATTAACACACGACATGGGCTGAATATATGTGGATAATTCGTGGCCCATGTGCAGATTAATTCTTGCCACCTTTGCATGAAAAACAGCATCTCACGATTTCCCATGCAAACGCATATAACTTTTAATGCACACGTCCAAATGGCGTCATTCTTCTTCTCTTCAAGCATGTTATCCCATGGTGTGATTTTGATCATCATGTATTGTTCTTCAAATCTTGATTTCCAATCTTTGATGACCCTCATTATAACAATCTTCGGACCTTTGAATGATAGCTCAGAATTTGATTCTTCAAGGCATTTCAGGATCATATCATTCCCCTCCTCTTGAAAAGAATTCGTCCTCGAATTCAAATCTTCGAGGTCAAGGAACATGAATGGATCATCAAACTCCTTTGTGTGCACAACTAAATCATAAGGAACATTCTCAACAACCTGTAAAATAAAGACATCAAAAGTACAGGGTTGATCAAAAATGTTAGAACTCGGTAGCTCCTCCATGACTGCTTCTTTGAGTTCTTTGTGCTCCACAGTCTTTACTCCATTAATGTCAATCTCCTCTTGAAAACATGGCTGCATTTCCAACAGCTCTTCAACTGTTTCGAACTCCTCAGCTTTGAACAGCTCTTTAATGATTCCGATCTCCTCTACGGCGGTAACAACCTTCATTTCTTCTCTCTCGACTTCAACGTCTTCACAAGTAGCAACATTTATCAATTCATCAATAGGTGCATCAACTGAAATTGTTACCTCAAAAGTAGAATCTTCTTTGATGGCAACGATCTCAGATGGTAACTCAACATGGATCTCCTCTTGAACGTTGCTGGCTTGGCTTGGCACATCTATGACTGGCTGAACTGGTGATGCAGGCCGTGTAGGTGGTACATAGGTACGTAGAAACTCCTCGAATGACTCAGGTTCGCTCCAAGTGAACGGATGTCTTGTGGTCGAGTGGTCCGCTTGGTGTTGAACTCTAGGTGACAACTCTACATTTGACTCTACTTGAACCACTTCATTTTGCAGACTCTCCAACCACTTCTCTATCTCAATGGCATATTGCACCATGTCTTTCAACTTGTCGAAGTGATACAATGCTACCTTTTCTCGGATTTCCCTTCGTAGACCAGCTAGGAATCTATCCATGGTATCTTCTAGATACTCCTCTATATCAGCTCGTCTCATGGCTTCAATCATTTTGTTGTAGTAGGCATTTACACTTCGATCTCTTTACCTAAGCTTGTATAGCTTCTCCTCCAACTCCCATTGGTAATGGTCTGGAATGAAGCGTTTCCGCATCAAATCTTTCAACTCACGCCATGTGTCGATAGGTGGAAGGTGATCTCGGCGGCATCGATCTTGTTGGAATTCCCACCATGTTGCTGCGTAGTCCTTAAACTCCAATGTGGCTAATTGCACCTTCTTTGGCTCGGGGAAGTAGTAATACTTAAAAATCTTATCAACTCTGCGTTCCCAATCTAGGTACACTTCTGGATCGTATAGACCCTCAAACTCTGGGATGGTTATCTTGTTGCGGTGTAGACCATCGGTGTCTCTGAATCGATTTCGGTGGACTCGGACCGGATCCATCTAACTTGATGATGTGGGGCTGTTGTATAGATGGTGTAGGTAAACCTGCTGATTTTGGTGTATATAGACCACGGGTGTATGGGTGTACGGATGTATGGGTGTATGTGTGTATGGACTATGTGGTGTATAAGGTGAACCGGGTGTATATGGGTGTGGATTGGGTAATTCGAATCCCTTGGGTGTAGGAATCAAATTAGATGTGGATAAGTAAGAAAGATCTTGAATAGATATGGATGAGGATGGAAGATATCTAAACAAGGTAGGAAATCTAGTGGATAAGGTAGAATATTTTTGGATAAGTTTGACCAAGTGTGAACACAATCTAACAAATCCCAAAATATCTATCTAAGATGGATTCAAGCTTATCTAGACTAGAAAACAACAAGAAAATAAAAATAAACAAGAAATAAAATCTGATTTTCGTTTTTTTTTTTTTTTTTTTTTTTTTTTTTTTTTTTCCGGCGACTTTTTTTTTTTTTTTAGCCGATGTCTTTTGCTCTCCTTTTTTTTTTTGAATATGAATCAGATTACAACTCGAAACAAATGAAAATTAAATGACACGTATGAAAAATAACTGACACGTAGATGACACGTCGGATTGAACCACGACCAGCAGAGCTGACGTGGCTCTGATGCCAAATGATAAGATTCCCAGTATGATGATCAACACCGAGAGAAAAACGCGCGGAAGACTTTTAGATCGAAACACGTCAGGCGAATGAAGGGCTTCAATCCGACTCTATGAACAGATGAAAGATGAAGTATGGGATGGACTTACTTGGAATGGATGATGAATCTTGGATGATTGATGTTATGGACGTTGGATGGCTGCTGGATGATGTCGGTAATGATTGGCGTTGTTGATGAAAATAGAATGAGTTGATACGCGAAAGCAAACCCCGTGGACACTTGATCCGCGAAACATACTTCACTTGGAATCTCCTCGATAGATGAATTGAACTCGGGGCGACACACCCTGTGTAAAACAATACACAAAAAGTCTCGCTACTTGAATTCTCTTCGGTTGCAAATCCGACCCTATCCAGTTGTAAATTTTCGTTCTTGATCATTCCTAGTATATAAAAAAAAAAAACCGAAAAAAAAAAAATCAGTTATTATTTTCGAATTTCTTGTTCTTTCTTAGTTAGTTTAGACTCTATCCTTCTAGATTAAGTATTTAGATTGTGTCCACATTAAGTAGAACACAACCAAATCTATTTACCTTATCTAGATCTCTCTTTCCTTCTAAACTAATCCTTTTCCATCCCAATCTTTTCCTACCATTCCCATATCCTTCCACACCAAGATTTCGACTCCTACACTACCAGGGGATCGAAATTTCCAGCCTTGTCCATCTACACCCTAGACCATACACCATACTCCATACACCCTACACCCATACACCAAAAACTCCATCATCCACTACATCAACTTTTGAGTAGCATTCCATCCCACTACACGGAGTCTTTTGATCGAGATCAAGAGATAGACTTGCAAAGGGAGCAGCTTCCATTCTACTGGATTTTCGGCCATCTTGTACACTTGTACACACGTGCACCACATCTTTGAGAGTTAAACACGAGTGGAAAAAAAAAATCAAGAGTGACATACACGAGCGTTTGTGAGGAATTGTGAGGTCCTACTTTACTTTTTCTTCACGTTTGTTCGTTTTGCAGGATCAATGGACCAACGGGAAGATATTTTCTACACCCGTTGCTCCATCCAAGACAAAATT
This sequence comes from Perilla frutescens, assembly GCA_026008535.1. NCBI lineage: Eukaryota > Viridiplantae > Streptophyta > Magnoliopsida > Lamiales > Lamiaceae > Perilla > Perilla frutescens. The sequence continues at coordinate 47,996,197 of BRKX01000014.1, forward strand.
TGTTCCATGATTATTGACAGTGGTAGTGTATTTAACGCCATTAGTCAATATGCAGTGGACAAGCTCGGTCTAGTACCACAGATGCATCCTGATGAGATCAAGCATAGCAATGAAGAAGATGATCCGGAGCTGCAGTTTAAAGGTCCAATGACGCGTTTGCGAGCTAAGAAGTTGCAAGCTTATTTACAAGCTTCTATTCGTCGCAAATTCGACATGCATGAAGATGAAGTCAAGGGCAGCTCAAGATTGATCACCATGCTTGCCATAAATGATGAAGAAGTAAGCATGAAGACGTGAGAAGAAGAATGACGCCATTTGGACGTGTGCATTAAAAGTTATACGCGTTTGCATGGGAAATCGGGAGATGCTGTTTTTCATGCAAAGGTGGCAAGATTAATTATAACATGGGCCACGAATTTAATCAATAAAATCAGCCCATTGTTGTGATTAATTAAGTCCAAATAGGCGAGATTTATGAAGGCCCAAGTTGTTGGGATTTATCCTTATCTAGTTAGATTTTAGATAGATTTTTGTTATCTTATTTTTGGTATCTTTTGATTTTATCCTAGATTCATTAGGATTAGTTTTGGATTGTTTTTTATCACTTAATTAGGTCTAATTTTCGTCCCCTATGTGTCCTATAAATAGGAGCACCCTGTGACATTCATAATTCAGACAATTGCAAGAATTCAAGAGTTATTTCTCAATCTGTCTCAAGATCTTTTGTTGATCGAAATTTTATCTTCAAAGTTCTATTGTTTTAGCAACTCAATAGTCCTATTCAAGTTCTTCAGGGTGCGTTCAAGTACTTGGGAGAATTGCTATCCGGAGAAGCTAGACGTGCGCGTTCGGGTTATTCAACACGGGTTCGCCGAATCTAACCTATCCTTCGACCACACCACCGCCGCCAACACCATCAATACCGCCGTCATCCGCCGCCGTGACCATCACCACCGACGAGTTCCAGCCACCATCGAAGTTGTCCCCGTATTCCACATCGAGTCCCGTTCGTGTCGTTTAATTCTAGTAAGTTTCGTCATTTAATTCCTGTCGGATTCTACCCTTCTTTAGCTGACGTAGTTCGAGTCCTTCAAAAGTCTTCCGCCTGCGTTCTTCGTGTCTTGGATTAGTTATCTGGGTCACATCATAAATTTGGCATCAGAGACACGTCAGCTCTGCTGGTCGTGGTTCAATCCGACGTGTCATCTACGTGTCAAATACGTGTCAATTAAATTTCATTTTGTTTCGAGTCTTGTAATCTGATTTCTATTCATTGAAAAAAAAAAAAAGGTAAAAGAGCAAAGGGATCGAAATCCCTACAGCAAAAAAAAAAAAAAAAAAAAAAAATCGAAAAAAAAAAAAAAAAATTCCGAAAAAAACAAAAAAAAAAAAACGAAAATCAGATTGTTTATTTGATTTCAATTTTTAATTCCTTGTTTTTAGATTTGTTCCATATATTTAGGGATTCTTAGATTGTGTTCACACATCCAAAATCCTTATTTCCTTATCCATTAGATTTCTTACCTTGTTTAGATAGATTTCATCCTAATCTATATCTATTCAAGATCTTTCCATCCCCATCCATATCTAATCAAGATTATCCATCCTAAACCATCAAATTTTCGTTCCTAATCATCTATAGGATTCGAAATTGCCATCTCTTTCATACATACACCCGGTTCACCTTATACACCACATAGTCCATACACCCATACACCCATACACCCGTACACCCGTACACCCATACACCCGTGGTCTACATACACCAACCCATTGAATACTCATTCCACACGCCTACTTCTACTCTTAGCAACCTTCCGGCTTGATTTTATCCGTTGGAGCTTGAAGAAGACCCAGAGGAGCTAGTCAAGAGAAGCTGTTGAATTTTTCGATCAACCCACCCCCCATAATTCACTCCACACGTGCACTACACATACTTGAGAGTTAAACACGAGTGGAAAAATCAAGAGTGACATACACGAGCGTCTGTGAGGAATTGTGAGGTACTACTTTGCTTTTTCTTCACGTTTGTTCGTTTTACAGGTACCATGAAGAAAGGAAACAATAAAGGGACGACTACTCCACCCCTTGAGGAGCCTAGATCGCCGAACACACCAGGCGAACAATCCTACTCGTCCGAACCACAGTGGGATCCCAAGTTCCAATACCAAGCTCTAGTTCAACACTTTGAACGACAGAATCGTCTACTGAAAGACGAACTTGGCAACCAAGTAGCTGAATTGCAAGAGGAGCTTGCAAGACTCAAAGCCCAGTCGACCACATCTCAAACGGTCCAAGGAGATCCTGAGAAGAGGCCACTCGAGCCTCAAGATGACGAAACGAGGCAATCTGAGCCTCAAATCAATGCAGCAAGGCAACCTGAGCCTCAATTGGGGCCTACTGACCGACGCCAGCAGCAGAGGAACGTTAACAGGCCGCCGCCTGTACAACACAATGATCAAAGGCCGCCCCGTGAGCCCGCCTTTGAAGATGACTATGATTATGGATACGATTCCTATGCAGCCAGTGGGTATGAAGTTGATTATCCACCACAAGGGCACAGAGAACGCCATGGCCGACCCCGAGGTCCCCATAGGCGTGCAAATCATCATGATGATGATGATGGTAGGCTCAACAACATTAAGACGAGCATACCTGAATTTGAAGGCCTTCACGATCCCGATGTTTACTTAGATTGGGAACGTAAGGTAGAGAAGATCTTTGCATGCTACAACTTTTCAGAGCAAAAGAAGGTACAACTCGCATGCTTAGAGTTTAGAGGCTATGCAGCCTCATGGTGGGAAATGCAACAAGAAAGAAGGCGCAGAAACCACAATCCTCCAATCGATAACTGGGAGGAAATGAAGGGATTTATGCGTGGCCGTTTTATACCCATGCATTATGAAAGAGAGCTTGAGAAGAAGCTCAATCGGGTCAAACAAGGTACAAGGTCGATTGAAGAGTACCACAAGGAATTGGAGACCCTTCTGAACCGAGTCGGGAAGCAAGAGACCTTAAATGCTACCATCATCCGGTACATTGAAGGCATGAACCCCGACATTGCATGTGAAGTCGAGCTCAGAGACTTCACCAGTGTAGAAAGAATGGTGCAGTACGCATCAATTGTGGAAAGGCAGCTAAGAGAGGGTCGCCGTCGATCCCACTTCAATTCAGCCCCTACACGCCCCTCTTGGAATAAAGGTACACCTTCCACATCACTTTCTACTCCTTCTAATGACTCTACACGTCCCAGAGGTCCATCCGGACCACCCGAACGGCGTTTCGACCGTTCTACACCACAGACAAGCCGTAGACCCGAGTCTACGCCGCCCAACCAGCCACGGCCGACCCCTACTCGGCCAAATCAAGGCGTTACAGCCCCGAATGCAGCCCCTAATCGTGCTCGTGACATCCAATGTCATAAGTGTCAAGGTTGGGGCCATTTCCAAGCTCAATGTCCAAACCGGCGGATTCTATACTTAACGGAATCAAATGAAGTCGAATCAGCCAGTGAGGATGAAAAAGAGCCCATAGGCGACGCCAACATTGAAGAAGAAGTCGAGAATGATGCAGCCCCTAATCCAGTCGATCCGGAAGTTCAGCTCAGTTTGGTCACAATCCGGAGTTTGAGCATCATTCGAGAAGAGGAACAAGAACACCAACGGGAGAACATCTTCTACACCCGTGCAGTGATTCAAGGTCACACGTGTTCTATGATTATTGACAGTGGCAGTGTAATCAATGCCATTAGTCAATATGCCGTTGAAAAGCTTGGTCTACCTGTTCAACAACATGCAAAACCATACAGACTGCAGTGGCTTACAGAAAGAGGCGAGATACGCGTGGTTCACCAGGTAAGTGTCTCATTCTCAATCCATAAGTTTTCTGACACTGTTTTGTGTGACGTTATCCCTATGGATGCGGCACACTTGTTGTTAGGCAGACCTTGGCAGTATGATCGACGTGTTGTCCACGATGGACGTATGAACACTTACACCGTCGACATTGATGGCCGAATCAGCACCCTAAGGCCATTATCACCTAAAGACGTTGCTACGGATCAGCAACGCATGCAAGAGAGGTTCAAAGAGGAAAAGGCGAAGCAAGCAGCCGCAAAACGGGCCCCGAAGGCCACGGCCGAGACCTCAGCCCCCGGACAGCCCCTTGGCACCGCCACTTCACCTTCCAAACCACCTCATTCGAGCTCCCTAGCTGTGGAAAAGGAGTTGGAGTCGAGTTCAAACAAGCCTCATGTGAAGAGCTTGTTTATTTCAGCAAAAGGAGTTCAGAAAGCCGTTAAAGCAGGTATGCCCCTTGTTCTACTCACATTTAAGAGCAGTGCTACTAATGAGTGTTTGCATAGTGATGTGCAGCCCTTACTTGATGAGTTCAAGGACGTTTTTCCTGAGGAGATACCCGGAGGACTGCCACCAGTACGAGGAATCGAGCATCAGATCGATTTTGTCCCCGGAGCCGTGCTTCCCAACCGACCAGCCTATAGGACGTCTCCCGACGAGACTAAAGAGATAGATAGACAAGTCAAAGAGCTGTTGGAGAAGAAGCAAATTCGAGAAAGCTTAAGCCCGTGCGCCGTTCCAGTGATTCTAGTGCCAAAGAAGAACAACGAATGGCGTATGTGCATGGATTGCCGTGCAATCAATAAAATCACGGTAAAGTATCGTTTTCCCATCCCTAGATTAGATGATATGCTTGATGAGTTATCTGGTTCGCGTGTTTTTTCAAAAATTGATTTGCGTTCTGGCTATTTTCAAGTACGTATGCAAGAAGGTGATGAATGGAAAACTGCATTTAAAACTAAGCATGGTTTGTATGAATGGCTTGTTATGCCTTTTGGTCTCACTAATGCACCAAGCACATTTATGCGTCTGATGAATCATGTTTTACGTGAAGTGATTGGAAAGTATGTTGTTGTGTATTTTGATGACATTTTGATTTACAGTGACACGACACATACACATATGCAGCACCTTAGACACGTTTTTGAGCTTCTTAGAGAGTCAAAATTATATGGTAATCTGTCTAAGTGTTCTTTTTGCATGAGTGAAGTCGTTTTTCTAGGCTTCGTTGTAAGTTTACGTGGTATAGAAGTAGACCGTTCCAAAATCAAAGCGATTGAGGAATGGCCCACTCCTAAGTCTGCGAGTGATGTGAGGTCTTTCCACGGCCTTGCTGGCTTTTATCGTCGCTTTGTGCGCGATTTCTCCAGCATAGCCGCGCCGCTTACTGAGTTAAGCAAGAAAGATCGAAAGTTTGAATGGGGTCCTGTTCAAGAGCATGCGTTTAACACTTTAAAATCATGTTTATGTAATGCGCCTGTTCTTGCTCTTCCGGACTTTAATAAAACTTTTGAGATTGAATGTGATGCCTCGGGCAAAGGGATTGGTGCTGTTTTGATGCAGGAACGGCGTCCAGTCGCATATTTTAGTGAAAAGCTCCACGATGCAGCCCTTCGTTATTCGACCTATGACAAGGAGCTGTACGCACTCAAGAGAGCTTTAGAAACGTGGCAGCACTATTTGTGGCCTAAGGAGTTCGTGATTCACACGGATCACGAGAGTTTGAAGCATTTGAAAGGCCAGCAAAATCTGAACAAGCGACATGCACGATGGGTAGAGTTTATCGAGTCTTTCCCGTACGTCATCAAGTACAAGAAAGGCGCCGAAAACGTTGTAGCTGATGCATTGTCGAGAAGGTACGTTCTCTTGAACCTTATGCATGCTAAGATGTTGGGATTTAATGCAATTAAGGAGTTATATTCATGTGATGAGTTTTTCGCACCCATATATGCTGATTGTTGCTCAAAATCTCGTGCTTATGATGGTTATTTCGTGCATGATGGGTTCTTGTTTAAGGGTTCACAATTATGCATTCCTAAGTCTTCTATGCGTGAGTTGTTAGTTCTTGAATCGCATGCGGGAGGTTTAATGGGTCACTTTGGTGTGTCTAAGACGTTAAACTTGCTGCATGAGCATTTCTTTTGGCCACGTATGAAGCATGATGTTGAGAATGTGTGTAGTAGATGTATAACATGCAAGAAATCGAAATCTACTTCACATCCTTTTGGTTTATACACGCCTCTACCAGCCCCGTCTTCCCCGTGGATTGATTTATCTATGGATTTCATATTAGGATTACCACGGTCTAGATCTGGTCGAGATAGTATTTTTGTGGTTGTTGATAGGTTTTCCAAGATGTCTCATTTCATTGCATGTAGGAAAACCGATGATGCAGTACACATAGCCAATCTGTTCTTTATACATGTTGTGCGTTTACATGGAATACCTAGAACTATTGTTAGTGATAGGGATTCTAAGTTTCTTGCACATTTTTGGCGTGTACTTTGGGGAAAATTAGGTACCAAATTGTTATTTTCTACTGCATGTCATCCACAAACTGATGGACAAACTGAAGTAGTTAATCGCACTTTAGGTACTTTGCTGCGAGCTTTAGTTAAAAACAACTTGAAATCATGGGAAGATTGTTTGCCATATGCTGAATTTGCTTATAATCGCGTTGTGCATTCATCTACCAATATGTCTCCGTTTGAAGTTGTTTATGGTTTTAATCCGCTAACGCCTAATGATCTGTTGCCTTTACCTGTTGAGCATCTAACAAGTGTTAAAGGTACAAGAAAAGCGGAACAAGTTAAGGAGATGCATGAGAAAATACGTGCGCGTATTGAAGCCGTTGGCGCACGTAATGCTGTTCAAAAGAATAAACGGCGCAAGCAAGTGATTTTCCAGCCTGGAGATCGCGTTTGGATTCATCTGAGTCCTGGACGATTTCCCAACTTGAGAAAATCGAAATTGATGCCTAGAGGAGATGGACCATTCACCGTGCTGAGTCGAGTCAATGACAATGCATATCGCATTGATTTACCCGGTGAGTATAAGTGTTCATCTACATTTAATGTTGCTGACTTATCTCCCTTTTCTGCAGATGATGAGTTCGATGATGATGAGCCTGTGAATTCGAGGACGAATTCTTTTCAGCAGGGGGGGAATGATGAGATCAAGCATAGCAATGAAGAAGATGATCCGGAGCTGCAGTTTAAAGGTCCAATGACGCGTTTGCGAGCTAAGAAGTTGCAAGCTTATTTACAAGCTTCTATTCGTCGCAAATTCGACATGCATGAAGATGAAGTCAAGGGCAGCTCAAGATTGATCACCATGCTTGCCATAAATGATGAAGAAGTAAGCATGAAGACGTGAGAAGAAGAATGACGCCATTTGGACGTGTGCATTAAAAGTTATACGCGTTTGCATGGGAAATCGGGAGATGCTGTTTTTCATGCAAAGGTGGCAAGATTAATTATAACATGGGCCACGAATTTAATCAATAAAATCAGCCCATTGTTGTGATTAATTAAGTCCAAATAGGCGAGATTTATGAAGGCCCAAGTTGTTGGGATTTATCCTTATCTAGTTAGATTTTAGATAGATTTTTGTTATCTTATTTTTGGTATCTTTTGATTTTATCCTAGATTCATTAGGATTAGTTTTGGATTGTTTTTTATCACTTAATTAGGTCTAATTTTCGTCCCCTATGTGTCCTATAAATAGGAGCACCCTGTGACATTCATAATTCAGACAATTGCAAGAATTCAAGAGTTATTTCTCAATCTGTCTCAAGATCTTTTGTTGATCGAAATTTTATCTTCAAAGTTCTATTGTTTTAGCAACTCAATAGTCCTATTCAAGTTCTTCAGGGTGCGTTCAAGTACTTGGGAGAATTGCTATCCGGAGAAGCTAGACGTGCGCGTTCGGGTTATTCAACACGGGTTCGCCGAATCTAACCTATCCTTCGACCACACCACCGCCGCCAACACCATCAATACCGCCGTCATCCGCCGCCGTGACCATCACCACCGACGAGTTCCAGCCACCATCGAAGTTGTCCCCGTATTCCACATCGAGTCCCGTTCGTGTCGTTTAATTCTAGTAAGTTTCGTCATTTAATTCCTGTCGGATTCTACCCTTCTTTAGCTGACGTAGTTCGAGTCCTTCAAAAGTCTTCCGCCTGCGTTCTTCGTGTCTTGGATTAGTTATCCGGGTCACATCACATCCCAAGCCCTATAAGTTGCAGCGGCTTACAATCACAAGTCAGGTAAGTGTCGCATTTACTATTGGTCGATATACTGACACTGTTTTATGTGATGTCATTCCTATGGAGGCAACGCACATTCTTCTAGGTCAACCGTGGCAATTTGATCGAGGAGCAGTGCACGATTGTCGCGCCAATACGTATTCCTTCTCTTGGAATGGACAGACCATCAGAATGAGGCCTTTGGCACCTGAGGACGTCATTAAAGATCAGAAGTGGATGCAAGAAAAGTTTAAAGCCGAAAGGGAAAAGAAGGCCACAGCTACCCAGAGCGAATCAATCGCCGCCGTCCCTAGCACTACTTCGACACCGTTGGAGTCTTGTTCGCATCAAGACATGTCGTCTAGTTCATCCAACGCAGATCACCAGTTAAAGTCAGACATGATAAGTGAAGCTACAATTCCATCCCAGCCCGTATGCATTGATCCAACACTTGATTCGGGTAAGTCGGATAATTTGTTAATTTCTCAAAACAGTGCTACTAATGATTGTTTTTCTAGTGATGTGCAGATCGAGAAGATAGAGTTCGAGATTGAGCAGCCTGGAATAGCTACATCCAACCCCGATGGCAGCCTAGGAGACGTTCCCAACTCTCAAGAGGAGAACAACGAAGAGCTGAAGTTGGAGCATGATGATGTTCGACTTAGAGATCAGCTTATTCTAGATAAGTCGTCCAACACCCACATTGTTTATCTTAAGGACGTGTTACATGAAATCGAGAGAGGTAAGTGCCGTCTATCTTATTCTAGTGTTGATAGGTATTTGATGTGTATAGTTGAATCCATGTTCCTTTCTAGAATTAATTTAACATTTGGATTTGACTTGAATTGCATGAAAAGGTTAGAAAGTAGAAAGCCATTGTTTGTTCCAACCAAGTGTAAGATGCGAGCATGGTATTTGAATTCGATTAGTTTGTGTTTTTTCATTGCTCATTTGAAAGCTATTCATAGTATTGAACATGCTGGAAATTGCATGATTGTTTGTTATACCACGTTCGATCAATTATATGTTACATGTTGGATAGTTCATGGTTTTGTTGAGATTGAGTCGTACACACCATTGATTGTGATGAATCAATTACTTTGGACTCATAGATTGAGGTTTCAGTGGCCTATCCGGCATTATCACCGTTGTCGTGTATCAACGTATGCTCTTAGTTGGTATTCGATATACATTTGGTTTTATCTAATATCTCTTGTTGAGTGTTGTGCTAGGCATAACCAAGCCATCAAACTTCAAAGACAAAGGGACGTTGTCCGTATCTACGACAACCTATTAGGCATTAACCTCCAAGGTATGGGACGTCTTCATTCCATGGTTTATTATACTGATTTATTATCCATTCCTGCAGGTGAGTTCGAGCATGCAGAGGATCCGAATTCGAGGACGAATTCTTTTCAGCAGGGGGGGAATGATGAGATCCAGATCCAGCATGGCAATAAAGAAAAAGATGATCCGGAGCTGCAGTTTAAAGGACCTATGACGCGTTTGCGAGCTAAGAAGTTGCAAGCTTATTTACAAGCTTCTATTCGTCGCAAATTCGAAATACACGAAGATGAAGTCAAGGGCAGCTCGAGAATGATCACCATGCTATCATTTGATGATGAAGAAGGAAGCATGAAGACGTGAGAGGAAGAATGACGCCATTTGGACGTGTGCATCAAAAGTTATTCGCGTTTGCATGGGAAATCGGGAGATGCTGTTTTTCATGCAAAGGTGGCAAGAATTATATTACATGGGCCACGAAATTATACACTATATTTCAGCCCATGTCGTGTAATTAAAGGTCCAAATAGGCGAGTTTAATGAAGGCCCAAGTTGTTGGGATTTATCTTTATCTAGATAGATTTTTCTTATTTTATTTTTGGTATTTTTTGATTCTTTCCTTAAAAACAGATTTTGGATAAGGAAACAATCCTAGTTATGATAGGAAACTCTTTTTCTAGTTCTTTTAGGATTTTATCTTGGAATTTTCGTCCATCCCTCTATTATAAATAGGGGATCATTGTTACTTTGATATTTAGACCATATTTGACTAAGAAGAATTTACCTTTCAATATTGTCTCACCCAAGATCCTCTTTTTGTTTATTTTCAGCCGAAAATACACACTCTTAAGAAGCTTGCAACTTTTTAAGTTTTATCTTTAAATCTTGTTCTAATTCTCTTGTGGAGTTAGGGTCGGATTTGCAACCGAAGAGGAATCAAGTAGTGAATCTTTTTGTGTATTGTTTTACACTTGGAGTTTTGCCCCGATTTCAATTCATTCTACAACACCATCATCGCCATCCATCCTCGACGACTTCCAGCAGCCATCCAACGTCCATAACATCAATCTCCATCAAGTTCGAGTGAAGATCTACATGTTTCCAAGTTGTTCGAGTTCAGTTCAAGTATACGTGCTGTTCGCGCCGAGTTGAGCACATATACCGTAAGTCTTCTATTTCTTTGTCATAACCTATCTACACCAACCCTTCTTCACCCCACATCACTATCATACACGTTCCTAGCCATCCCTATCAAATTCGAAACCAAAACAGCCCCTCTTCCGTTCGTTCCGTTGTGTTTTATTTAATTGTCGTGTCACAAATCTAGGTATTTAGTCGAGTCATTGAGTCTAGCTATTTAGTCATATTTCGAGTATCATAACCCTTACAGTTGAGTCGACGTGTGTTCGATCCTATTTTAGTCCGGATCACATCACCTCTTCATCTTCACTGGCTGATTCAAGTCCATTCTGTTCATTGAGGAACAGAACACGCCGGTTAGGACACTGGTTCTGAAAATGACCCCAACCTTGGCATTTATGACATTGGATGTCACGGGCTCGACTAGGGGCTGCATTCGGCGTTGGAGTGGACTGATTGGGCCGTTGGAAAGGTGGCCTGGGTGTAGACTCGGGTCTACGGCTTGCTTGCGGTGTAGAACGATCAAATCGGCGTTACGGAGGGCCGGATTGACCTCGGGGTCATGTGGAATCAGTAGAAGGAGTAGGAGGTGATGTGGAAGGTGTACCTTTACTCCAAGATGATCGAGTAGGGGCTGCACTTTGACTGGATCGACGGCGGCCTTCTCGCAACTGTTTTTCCACAATTGATGCGTATTGCACCATATTCTCTCTATGCTTGTGAATTCTTTGAGCTCTACTTCACAGGCAATGTCTGGATTCATACCTTCAATGTACCGAATGATGGTAGCATTTAAGGTCTCCTCTTTTCCGACTCGATTCAGGGCCGTTTCTAGCTCTTTGTGGTACTCCTCGATCGATCTAGCTCCTTGCTTGATCCGGTTGAGCTTCTTCTCAAGTTCTCTTTCATAGTGGACTGGGATGAAGCGTCCACGCAAGAATCCTTTCATCTCCTCCCAATTGTCAATGGGTGGATTTCTGTTTCTTCGTCTTCTTTCTTGCTGCATTTCCCACCAAGTGGCTGCGTAGCCTTTAAACTCCAAACATGCTAGCTGCACCTTTTTAGCTTCTGAAAAATCATAGCATGCAAAAATCTTCTCTACCTTACGTTCCCAATCAAGATAGATATCGGGATCGTGAAGGCTTCAAACTCTGGAATGCTCGTTTTGATGTTGTGGAGCATTCGATCCTCTTCATAGTCATCTCGACTATGACCTCTTCTCGGGCGACGTCCTCGGTCAAATTCTTCAGTATTCTCATCGAAGTATTCCTCTTTAGGCTCGTTGTGACGCTCTAGACGTTGGTTTCCTCGAATGGGTGGAGGAAAGACGGGTGTTGTTTTAGTGCGTTCAAGGGCATGCACTAAATCGTCTATCTTGTTGGAGAGAGCCTGGTGTTGTCTTTGAACATGCTCGACAACGCTTCAAAATGGTACTTGGGATCCCACGGTGCGGGTGGATCCGAATATGACTCCATGGGTGCTTTGGAAGGGTCTTTGGACGGGTCCAAAGGTGGTGAAGTCGAATGGTGATCGACTGGAGGTGTAGAGGATGATTCGGTGTGGGTTCCTTTCTTCATGATACCTACAAAACGAACAAACGTAAAGAAAACAAGGTAGGTCCTCACTATCTCACGTTCACTCTTTTGTTTTCACTCTTGATTTTACCACTCGTGTATCACTCAAAGTGTATGGTGCACAGTGTGTGAAAATCGTGTATATGAAGGTAAGGGAATCGTGTGGTTTGTTTCGAGGAAGGACGGGAATGCTATTCTCGGAACAAGGATGAATTTGGTATGTGTAGATGAGATACGGGTTGAGTATGTGTGGGTATGGTAGTGGCCGAATGTAGTGTGGTATGGGATGGGGGTGGTCGATTGTTTTGAAGTATGGATGGGTATTGGTCGAGTATGGGTAGTAGGAAAGGAAAGAAGTAGATCAATTATTGAAGTCCCAAATAGATTAGGAGATCCAAAAATAAATCTAGGTATAAGAAGGAAAGAAATAGAATAGATAAGGAAGAAAGAAAGAGATAAGGTAAGTAGGGGATTTGGATATGTATCAATCTATGTGACACAATCTAAATACCTTATTTAGCCTAGACTCTAGAAGGAAAGAACCAAAAATAAAATAAGACACTTAAGAAGTTACCAACAAGAAATAGAACTTGTATGGAAAGTTCCAAAAGTAAAACAAACTTGAAGGAAACTACCAAAAATAAGAAAGACTTATTAAGGTAATTACCAACTAACAACCTATTACCAAAAGGAAGGTACCAAAATTAAAAATTGCACAAAAGGAAACAATGAATTTTCATTTTTTTTTTTATCGATTTTTTTTTTTTTTTTGAATTCGATCGCTTTTTTTTTTTTTTTGATCGAAGCTTTTGCTCTTTTTTTTTTTTTTTATAACAGGGAACAATACGGAATTAAATTACAACTCGATTGGACGTAAAATAAAATACGACACAAAAATCGAACCAAAGCCGACGTGGCTTTGATACCACTTTTATGATACGACCCGAACTCTAGGAACGAACACACGTCGACACACGTAAGTTTTTGTGTCTTCTATGACTCAAATAATCAAAGATAAAAATATGCGGAAGATAACGGAATAAACTAGACGACTAAGACTCAACTAAAATACCTAGACAATGACACACAAAATAACACAAATCCAATGAACAAGGGGGCTGTTATGGACGGCTATGATGAAGGTATTGAGGATGGAAATTCGATGATGATGAGTTGGTTTAGAATGGCTTGAGTAGATAGGGTATGATAGAGATACGATGGACTTACGGATTGAACAAGACGATGAACGATTGGAACACGAACTAGGCACGATGGTGGCTAATCTTGAGGCGGACGAACGGCGGTGATGGAGGCGTCGTGGAGGTGGTTCGGCGGTGGTGGAAGTGATGTGAATCACAACCCGAAAGTTGCCTTGAATCTCGAACGTACACAAGGCCAAATTCTTTAAATTGCTCTTCGGATAGCGAGTTTCCGACGATCCCTCGAACGTGGACGGCGAATTCCCTTTGTAAAACTTAGAGGTGCTAAATCTAAGAGTATGAATTTAATTATCTAAACTCACAAAAGATTAAACGGGGAGAGACGATATTGAAAGCAAAGGCTTAATAATCAAATATAGTCTAAAGTAACAATGAGACATGGATCCCCTATTTATAACAATAGGTGGATCAAAAATCCTAAGCTAAAGGACCGAAAATTATAGTCCAAATCAATCTAGGATTGGTTTTGGATATTTCCTAAACTAGAATTCTATTTAAGGTAGAACTTGTAGATCTTACCTTATCTAAAATCCTAGTCAACCTATGACTTTGAAATAACCGAAAATTACACCAAAATAAATTAAATAATCTGATCCTAACTATAGTATAATTAAATAAAATAAATACTATAGTCTAAAAATAAAATAACTACTAGATAAAATCAATAGGACCGAAAATTGGCCTAGTTCAAACTCGGCCGAAACTTCTTCATGCCATGCACATGCACACGTCCTCTTGCACACATGCACATCTTCATGTTGTGTTCTCCATGTCTTGATCTCCATCTTCCAATGTCAATAAGTTCATCATTTTCAAGCTTCCTTGCACTCCGTCTTCTTCTTCAAGCTTCTTGCGAATTGTAGCTTGCAAATACTCTTGCAACTTCTTAGCTCTTAGTCTTGTGACGGGTCCTTTGAATTGAAGCTCTTCATTGACTTCCTCATTGCTATGGATGTCCTCATCATTCCCCCCCTGCTGAAAAGAATTCGTCCTCGAATTTGAATCCTCATCATGGTCGAATTCATCTGCAAGAAAAGGAGATAAATCAGCAACGTTAAACGTAGAAGAACACTTATACTCACCAGGTAGATCAATGCGGTATGCATTGTCATTAACACGGCTTAGAACAGTGAAGGGACCATCTCCACGGGGCGACAACTTGGACTTCCTCAAGTTAGGAAATCGGTCGGGGCTTAAATGAACCCGAACACGATCACCGGGATGAAAGATGACACGTTTGCGCCTCGTGTTGCGTGCGGCGGCAATCCGGGAGCCTTGGTGCTCAATCCGGGCACGTACCTTCTCATGCATCTCTTGAATAAAATCAGCTCTTTTCATACCTTTAACACTTGTTAGATGCTCAACAGGTAAAGGTAACAAATCATTAGGAGTTAACGGATTAAATCCATAAACTACCTCAAAAGGAGACATGTTAGTAGAAGAATGCACAAACTGATGGACAAACTGAAGTAGTTAATCGCACTTTAGGTACTTTGCTGCGTGCTTTAGTTAAAAACAACTTGAAATCATGGGAAGATTGTTTGCCATATGCTGAATTTGCTTATAATAGAATTGTGCATTCATCTACCAATATGTCTCCGTTTGAAGTTGTTTATAGTTTTAATCCGCTAACGCCTAATGATCTGTTGCCTTTACCTGTTGAGCATCTAACAAGTGTTAAAGGTACAAGAAAAGCGGAACAAGTTAAGGAGATGCATGAGAAAATACGTGCGCGTATTGAAGCCGTTGGCGCACGTAATGCTGTTCAAAAGAATAAACGGCACAAGCAAGTGATTTTCCAGCCTGGAGATCGCGTTTGGATTCATCTGAGTCCTAGACGGTTTCCCAACTTGAGAAAATCGAAATTGATGCCTAGAGGAGATGGACCGTTCACCGTGCTGAGTCGAGTCAATGATAATGCATATCGCATTGATTTACCCGGTGAGTATAAGTGTTCATCTACATTTAATGTTGCTGACTTATCTCCCTTTTCTGCAGATGATGAGTTCAATGATGATGAGCCTGTGAATTCGAGGACGAATTCTTTTCAGCAGGGGGGGAATGATGAGGTCATACAAGGCAATGAAGAAAATGATCCGGAGCTGCAGTTTAAAGGTCCAATGACGCGTTTGCGAGCTAAGAAGTTACAAGCTTATTTACAAGCTTCTATTCGTCGCAAATTCGAAATGCATGAAGATGAAGTCAAGGGCAGCCCAAGATGGATCACCATGCTATCTATTGATGATGAAGAAGGTATCATGAAGACGTGAGAAGAAGAATCACGCCATTTGGACGTGTGCATGAAAAGTTATACGCGTTTGCATGGGAAATCGGGAGATGCTGTTTTTCATGCAAAGGTGGTAATATTAATTGTACCATGGGCCACGAAATTATTCATGTTAATTTAGCCCATGATCGAGTTCTAAGGTCCAAGATGGTGTGGAAATACAGGCCCAAATCCATTGTGGGATTTATCCTTATCTAGTTAGATTTAGATAGATTTTTGTTATCTTATTTTTGGTATCTTTTGATTTTATCCTAAATTGATTAGGATTAGTATTTTTTGATGTTTATCTAGTTAATTAGGGTTAATTTTCGTTCATAATCTCTCCTATAAATAGGAGCACCCTGTGACATTCATAATTCAGACAATTGCAAGAAATAAAGAGTTATTCTCAATCTGTCTCACGATCCTTCGGTTGATCAAACTTTTATCTACAATTCTATTGTTTTAGCACTTCAATAGTCTTATTTAAGTTCTTCAGGGTATAATTAAGTACTTGGGAGAATTGCTATCCGGAGAAGCTAGACGAGTGCGTTCGGGTTGATTCAACACGGGTTCACCGATCTGTCCTATCCTTCTACCAAACCACCGCCACCGTCACCAACACTCCACCGCCATCCGCCGTCCACACCGCCGTATTCCAGCCACCCTCGAGCCATCTTACGTGTTCCAATCGAGTCCTAGTTCGTGTCTACGTAATTCTAGTAAGTTTTACCGTTTATTTCGAGTCGGTTTGAATCTTCTTTAGCTGACGTTGTTCGAGTCCATAAAGTCTTCCGCCTGCGTATTCATTCGTGTCTTGGATACATTGTCCGGGTCACATCATAAATTTGGTATCAGAGCCACGTCAGCTCTGCTGGTCATGGTTCAATCCGATGTGTCGTCTACGTGTCAAATACGTGTCATTTAAATTTCATTTTGTTTCGAGTCTTGTAATCTGATTTCTATTCCTTGAAAAAAAAAGGTAAAAGAGCAAAGGGATCGAAATCCCTACAGCAAAAAAAAAAAAAAATTCAAAAAAAAAAAAAAAATCCAAAAAAAAAAAAACGAAAATCAGATTGTTTATTTGATTTCAATTTTTAATTCCTTATTTTTAGTTTTGTTCCATATATTTAGGGATTCTTAGATTGTGTTCACACATCCAAAATCCTTATTCCCTTATCCATCCATATTTTCGATCCTACACACTAAAGGGCTCGAAAATTTCATCTCTTCCATATACACCCGGTTCACCTTATACACCACATAGTCCATACACCCATACACCCATACACCCGTGGTCCACATACACCACCAGCTGAATTACTCATTCCACACGCCTACTTCTACTCTTAGCAACCTTCCGGCTTGATTTTATCCGTTGGAGCTTGAAGAAGACCCAGAGGAGCTAGTCAAGAGAAGCTGCTGAATTTTTCGATCAACCCCCATATTTCACTCCACACGTGCACCACACATACTTTGAGAGTTAAACACGAGTGGAAAAATTAAGAGTGACATACACGAGCGTTTGTGAGGAATTGTGAGGTTCTACTTTACTTTTTCTTCACGTTTGTTCGTTTTGCAGGATAAATGGACCAACAGGAAGATATTTTCTACACCCGTTGCTCCATCCAAGACAAAATTGGTTCCATGATTATTGACAGTGGTAGTGTATTTAACGCCATTAGTCAATATGCAGTGGACAAGCTCGGCCTAGTACCACAGAAGCATCCCAAGCCCTATAAGTTGCAGCGGCTTACAATCACAAGTCAGGTAAGTGTCGCATTTGCTATTGGTCGATATACTGACACTGTTTTATGTGATGTCATTCCTATGGAGGCAACACACATTCTTCTAGGTCAACCGTGGCAATTCGATCGAGGAGCAGTGCACGATTGTCACGCCAACACTTATTCCTTTGCTTGGAATGGACGACCCATCAAATTGATACCTTTGGCACCTGAGGACGTCATTAAGGATCAGAAGTGGATGCAAGAAAAGTTTAAAGCTGAAAGGGAAAGGAAGGCCGCAACTATCGAGAGCGAATCAATCGCCACCGTCCCTAGCCCTACTACGACACCGTTGGAGTCTTGTTCACATCAAGACATGTCATCTAGTTCATCCAACGCAGATCACCAGTTAAATTCAGATATAATAAGTGAAGCTACAATTCCGTCCCAACCCATATGCATTGATCCAACACTTGATTCGGGTAAGTCGGATAATCTATTAATTTCTCAGAACAGTGCTACTAATGATTGTTTTTCTAGTGATGTGCAGATCGAGAAGAGAGAGTTCGAGATTGAGCAGCCTGGAATAGCTACATCCAACCCTGATGGCAGCTCGAAAGAAGTTTCCAACTCTCAAGAGGAGATCCACGAAGAGCTGAAGTTGGAGCATGATGATGTTCGACTTAGAGATCAGCTTGTTGATAAGTCGTCCAATACCCATGTTGTTTATCTTAAGGACGTGTTACTTGAAATCGAGAGAGGTAAGTACCGTCTGTACTATTCTAGTATTGATAGGTATTTGATGTGCATAGTTGAATCCATGTTTCTTTTTAGAATTAATTTAACATTTGGATTTGACTTGAAGTGCATGAAAAGGTTGGATAGTAGAGAGTCATTGTTTGTTCCAACCAAGTGTAAGATGCGTGCATGGTATTTGAATTCGATTAGTTTGTGTTTTTCCATTGCTCATTTGAAATCTAATTATAGTGTTGAACATGCTGAAAATTGCATAATTGTTTGTTATACCATGTTCGATCCATTATATGCTACATGTTGGATAGTTGATTGTTTTGTTGAGTGTTATGCTGCATGTTTTGTGCATGAGGGTTTCTTGTTCAAGGGTTCACAGTTATGCATTCCTAAGTCTTCTATGCGTGAGTTGTTAGTTCTTGAATCGCATGCGGGAGGTTTAATGGGTCACTTTGGTATGTCTAAGACGTTAAACTTGCAGCATGAGATATGAAACATGATGTTAAGAATGTGTGTAGTAGATGCATTACATGTAGGAGATCGAAATCTACTTCACATCCTTCTGGTTTATACACTCCTCTACCAGCCCCGTCTTCCCCGTGGATTGATTTATCTATGGATTTCATATTAGGATTACCACAGTCTAGGTCTGGTCGAGATTCCATATTTGTTGTAGTTGATAGGTTTTCCAAGATGTCTCATTTCATTGCATGTAGGAAAACCGATGATGCAGTACACATAGCCAATTTGTTCTTTATACATGTTGTGTGTTTACATGGAATACCTAGAACTATTGTTAGTGACAGGGATTCTAAGTTTCTTGCACATTTTTGGCTTGTACTTTGGGGAAAATTAGGTACCAAATTGTTATTCTCTACTGCATGTCATCCACAAACTGATGGACAAACTGAAGTAGTTAATCGCACTTTAGGTACTTTGCTGCGTGCTTTAGTTAAAAACAACTTGAAATCATGGGAAGATTGTTTGCCATATGCTGAATTTGCTTATAATAGAATTGTGCATTCATCTACCAATATGTCTCCGTTTGAAGTTGTTTATGGTTTTAATCCGCTAACGCCTAATGATCTGTTGCCTTTACCTGTTGAGCATCTAACAAGTGTTAAAGGTACAAGAAAAGCGGAACAAGTTAAGGAGATGCATGAGAAAATACGTGCGCGTATTGAAGCCGTTGGCGCACGTAATGCTGTTCAAAAGAATAAACGGCACAAGCAAGTGATTTTCCAGCCTGGAGATCGCGTTTGGATTCATCTGAGTCCTAGACGGTTTCCCAACTTGAGAAAATCGAAATTGATGCCTAGAGGAGATGGACCGTTCACCGTGCTGAGTCGAGTCAATGATAATGCATATCGCATTGATTTACCCGGTGAGTATAAGTGTTCATCTACATTTAATGTTGCTGACTTATCTCCCTTTTCTGCAGATGATGAGTTCGATGATGATGAGCCTGTGAATTCGAGGATGAATTCTTTTCAGCAGGGGGGGAATGATGAGGTCATACAAGGCAATGAAGAAAATGATCCGGAGCTGCAGTTTAAAGGTCCAATGACGCGTTTGCGAGCTAAGAAGTTACAAGCTTATTTACAAGCTTCTATTCGTCGCAAATTCGAAATGCATGAAGATGAAGTCAAGGGCAGCCCAAGATGGATCACCATGCTATCTATTGATGATGAAGAAGGTATCATGAAGACGTGAGAAGAAGAATCACGCCATTTGGACGTGTGCATGAAAAGTTATACGCGTTTGCATGGGAAATCGGGAGATGCTGTTTTTCATGCAAAGGTGGTAATATTAATTGTACCATGGGCCACGAAATTATTCATGTTAATTTAGCCCATGATCGAGTTCTAAGGTCCAAGATGGTGTGGAAATACAGGCCCAAATCCATTGTGGGATTTATCCTTATCTAGTTAGATTTAGATAGATTTTTGTTATCTTATTTTTGGTATCTTTTGATTTTATCCTAAATTGATTAGGATTAGTATTTTTTGATGTTTATCTAGTTAATTAGGGTTAATTTTCGTTCATAATCTCTCCTATAAATAAGAGCACCCTGTGACATTCATAATTCAGACAATTGCAAGAAATAAAGAGTTATTCTCAATCTGTCTCACGATCCTTCGGTTGATCAAACTTTTATCTACAATTCTATTGTTTTAGCACTTCAATAGTCTTATTTAAGTTCTTCAGGGTATAATTAAGTACTTGGGAGAATTGCTATCCGGAGAAGCTAGACGAGTGCGTTCGGGTTGATTCAACACGGGTTCACCGATCTGTCCTATCCTTCTACCAAACCACCGCCACCGTCACCAACACTCCACCGCCATCCGCCATCCACACCGCCGTATTCCAGCCCCCCTCGAGCCATCTTACGTGTTCCAATCGAGTCCTAGTTCGTGTCTACGTAATTCTAGTAAGTTTTACCGTTTATTTCGAGTCGGTTTGAATCCTTCTTTAGCTGACGTTGTTCGAGTCCATAAAGTCTTCCGCCTGCGTATTCATTCGTGTCTTGGATACATTGTCCGGGTCACATCATTTTCTGACTCGATTCAGGGCAGTTTCGAGCTCTTTATGGTACTCTTCGATCGATCTAGCTCCTTGCTTGATCCGGTTGAGCTTCTTCTCAAGCTCTCTTTCATAGTGGACTGGAATGAAGCGTCCACGCAAGAATCCTTTCATTTCCTCCCAATTGTCAATGGGTGGATTTCTGTTTCTTCGTCTTCTTTCTTGCTGCATTTCCCACCAAGTGGCTGCGTAGCCTTTAAACTCCAAACATGCTAGCTGCACCTTTTTAGCTTCTGAAAAATCATAGCATGCGAAAATGTTCTCTACCTTACGTTCCCAATCAAGGTAGATATCGGGATCGTGAAGGCCTTCAAATTCTGGAATGCTCGTCTTGATGTTGTGGAGCATTCGATCTTCTTCATAGTCATCTCGACTATGACCTCGTCTCGGGCGACGTCCTCGATCAAATTCTTCAGTATTCTCATCAAAGTACTCCTCTTCAGGCTCGTTGTGATGCTCTAGGCGTTGGTTTCCTCGAATGGGTGGAGGAAAGACAGGTGTCGTTTTAGTGCGTTCAAGAGCATGCACTAAATCGTCTATCTTGTCGGAGAGGGCCTGGTGTTGTCTTTGAACATGCTTAGACAACGCTTCGAAGTGGTACTTGGGATCCCACGGTGCGGGTGGATCCGAATATGACTCCATGGGTGCTTTGGATGGGTCTAAAGATGGAAAAGTCGACTGGGGGTCGAATGGTGGTGTAGAGGATGACTCGGTGTGGGTTCCTTTCTTCATGATACCTACAAAACGAACAAACGTAAAGGAAAACAAGGAAGATTGATACGACCCGAACTCTAGGAACGAACACACGTCGACACACGTAAGTTTTTGTGTCTACGATGACTCAAATAATCAAAGTAAAATAAGCGGAATAAAATTGGAACAAACTAGACGACTAAGACTCAACTAAAATACCTAGACAATGACACACAAAATAACACAATATCCAAAGGATTGGGGCTGTTATGAACGGTATTTTGGACGAGAATTATGTTGATGTGGAGAATGGAATTTCGATGGTGTGTATTGGTTTAGAATGGCTTGAGTAGATAGGGTATGTTAGAGATACGATGGACTTACGGATGTAACGAAGAGAACACGATCTTGAGGATGATGGTTGAGATGGACGACGGTGGATGGTGGTGGCGTCGAAGGTGGCTGGACGGCGGCGGTGATGGCGTTGTGAATTACAACCCGAAAGTTGCCTTGAATCTCGAACGTACACAAGGCCAAATTCTTTAAGTTGCTCTTCGGATAGCGAGTTTCCGACGATCCCTCGAACGTGGACGGCGAATTCCCTTTGTAAAACTTAGAGATGCTAAATCTAAGAGTATGAATTTAATTATCTAAACTCACAAAGATCAAAAGGGGAGAGACGATATTGAAGCAAAGCTTAATTAATCAAATAAAGTCTAAAGTAACAATGAAGCATGGATCCCCTATTTATAACAATAGGTGGATCGAAAACTATAAGCTAGGGACCGAAAATCATAGTCCAAATCAATCTAGGATTGTGTTTGGATATTTCCTAAACTAGAATTCTATTTAAGGTAGAACTTGTAGATCTTACCTTATCTAAAATCCTAGTCAAACCATGACTTATTGTAACCGAAAATTATCCTAAATAATTAATTAAAATCTGATCTAAACTATAGTATAATTAAATAAAATAAATACTATAGTCCAAAATAAAATAACTACTAGATAAATTCCAAAAGGGCCGAAAATTGGTCTAGTTCAAACTCGGCCGATTCTTCTTCACTTCAAGCCCATGCACACGTCCACATGCACACGTGCACATCTTCATGTTGTGTTCTCCATGTCTTGATCTCCATCTTCCAATGTTAATAAGTTCATCATCTTCAAGCTTCCTTGTACGCCGTCTTCTTCTTCAAGCTTCTTGCGAATTGTAGCTTGCAAATAATCTTGCAACTTCTTAGCTCTTAGTCTTGTGACGGGGCCTTTGAATTGAAGCTCTTCATTGACTTCTTCATTGCTATGGATGTCCTCATCATTCCCCCCCTGCTGAAAAGAATTCGTCCTCGAATTTGACTCCTCATCATGGTCGAATTCATCTGCAACAAAAGGAGATAAATCAGCAACATTAAACGTAGAAGAACACTTATACTCACCAGGTAGATCAATGCGGTATGCATTATCATTAACACGGCTTAGAACAGTAAAGGGACCATCTCCACGGGGCGACAACTTGGACTTCCTCAAGTTAGGAAATCGGCCGGGGCTTAAATGAACCCAAACACGATCACCGGGCTGAAAGATGACTCGTTTGCGCCTCGTGTTGCGTGCGGCGTCTATTCTTGAGCCTTGGTGTTCAATCCGGGCACGTACCTTCTCATGCATCTCTTGAATAAAATCAGCTCGTTTCATACCTTTAACACTTGTTAGATGCTCAACAGGTAAAGGTAACAAATCATTAGGAGTTAACGGATTAAATCCATAAACTACCTCAAACGGAGACATGTTAGTAGAAGAATGCACAACACGATTATAAGCAAATTCAGCATATGGTAAACATTCTTCCCATGACTTCAAGTTATTCTTAATTAGAGACCTAAGTAAAGCTCCTAAAGTACGATTCACAACCTCAGTTTGACCATCGATTTGTGGATGACATGCAGTAGAAAACAATAACTTAGTTCCTAATTTTCTCCACAAAACATGCCAGAAATGTCCTAAAAACTTAGAATCCCTATCACTAACAATAGTACGAGGAATTCCATGCAATCTAACAACATGCACAAAGAACAAGTTGGCAACATGTATAGCATCATCAGTTTTCCTACATGCAATGAAATGAGCCATTTTGGAAAACCTATCAACTACAACAAACACAGAATCCTTATGATGAGGACATCCATAGCAATGAGGAAGTCAATGAAGAGCTTCAATTCAAAGGACCCGTCACAAGATTAAGAGCTAAGAAGTTGCAAGATTATTTGCAAGCTACAATTCGCAAGAAGCTTGAAGAAGAAGACGGCGTACAAGGAAGCTTGAAGATGATGACCTTGTTGACATTGGAAGATGGAGATCAAGATATGGAGTGCAATACATGAAGAAGGCGTGCAAGTGTGCTTTTGTTGGGCTTGATGTGTATACTTGCTATTCAGCCCAAGTTAAGCATGTATGGTGGAAAAGCCCAAAATAATCGGCCCTTGATGATCCAATTAAGGGGATTGATTTATTAGTCTATAGTATTTTATTTATTATATTATGGACGAATTTTTGGCAGATTTTTAGTTAAGATTTTCGATTATTTTTAGATAGAATTTTGACTAGATTTTTAGATAAGGCAAGATCTACAAAATCTACCTTAAATAGAATTCTAGTTTAGGAAGTAGTCAAAGTCCAATTCTAGTCTAAATTGGACTATAATTTTCGTCCCTTACCCTTAGGAATTCGATCCAACTATTATAAATAGTGGATCCATGTCTCATTGTTACTTTAGACTATATTTGATCATTAAGCCTTTGCTTTCAATATCGTCTCTCCCCGTTTAATCTTTTGTGAGTTTAGATAATTAAATTCATACTCTTAGATTTAGCATCTCTAAGTTTTACAAAGGGAATTCGCCGTCCACGTTCGAGGGATCGTCGGAAACTCGCTACTTGAAGATCAACTTAAAGAATTTGGCCTTGTGTACGTTCGAGATTCAAGGCAACTTTCGGGTTGTAATTCACAACACTATCACCACCTGATGAAGCCATGCAAGGCCTTGAAGAACTAAATCCGGAGCTGCCATTTAGAGGTTCGATTACACGATTTCGAGCCAAGAAATTGCAAGATTGTTTCCAAGCAATTATTCACAAGAAGTTTGAAGAATTAGAAGAAGTTAAATGCAGCCCCAAAATTGTTACTTTGTTAACAATTAAAGATTGGAGATCAAGATTTGAAGAGCAATGCATGAAGATAGAACTCATCAAGTTGTACATGCATGGCAGATTCGCGTTGCATGGAATTTTCATCCCTTAGTTGATTTAATTAGGGATTGAATTTTATTTAGACTATAGTATTTATTTAATTATGTTAGTCTATAGTTTAGTTCAGATTTTTATTTAATTTAATGTAATTTTCGTCCATATTATAGTCAAGGTTGACTAGAATTGTATTTAAGGCAATTTCCTACCTTGAATAGAATTCTAGTTTAGGGAACTTCCTAGTATAGTTAGAGATCCCTTTTGGATCAATTTTTAAGCCTTTTTTATGCATAATTTCATTCCCCCTTAGTCCTATAAATAGGGGATCATTGTTACATTGATATTTTAGACTATATTTGATTATTAAGCCTTTGCTTTCAATATCGTATCTCCCCTTTTGATCTTTGTGAGTTTAGATAATTAAATTCATACTCTTAGATTTAGCACCTCTAAGTTTTACAAAGGGAATTCGCCGTCCACGTTCGAGGGATCGTCGGAAACTCGCTATCGAAGAACAACTTAAAGAATTTGGTCTTGTGTACGTTCGAGATTCAAGGCAACTTTCGGGTTGTAATTCACATCTACAAACCAACGACCATCCAGCCATAATCGACGTCAATCATCAACATCTACATCCGTCTCAAGACCAGCCCCATCGTGTTCAAGTTCATCGTCATCCCGTTCAATCCGTAAGTCCATCGTATCTCTAACATACCCTATCTACTCAAGCCATTCTAAACCAATACACACCATCGAAATTCCATCCTCCACATCATCATCATAATCGTCCAAAAACAGCCCCCATCTTGTTTGGATATTGTGTTATTTCGTGTGTCATTGTCTAGGTATTTTAGTTGAGTCTTAGTCGTTTAGTTTGTTCAATAATTCTTCCGCATATTTTCTTTGATTTATTTGAGTCATAGAAGACACAAAAACTTACGTGTGTCGACGTGTGTTCGTTCCTAGAGTTCGGGTCATATCATAAAAGTGGTATCAAAGCCACGTCGGCTTTGGTTCGATTTTTGTGTCGTCTTTTATTTTATTTTTCGTTTGATCGAGTTGTAATTTAATTTCCGTATTGTTCATTGTTACAAAAAAAAAGAGGCACGATCATATAAAAAAAAAAGAAGAGAAAAGCCGATCGAATTGTCAAAAAAAAAAAAAAAATCAGATAAAAAAAAAGAAAAAAAAATCCGAAATTAAAAAAAAAAAAAAAAAAACGAAAATTCTTTGATTCCTTTTTGTCCAATTTTTATTTTTGGTACTTTCTTTTTGGATTTAGATCATAGTTGGTAATTACCTAGTGAGTCTCAACTTATTTTGGTAGTTTCCTTCTAGATTGTTTTTATTTTTGGAACTTTCCATACAAGTTCTATTTCTTTTTGGTAACTTCCATAAGAGTCTTGTTTTATTTTTGGTTCATTCCTTCTAGAGTCTAGGCTAATTAAGGTATTTAGATTGTGCCACATAGATTGATACATATCCAAATCCCCTACTTACCTTATCTCTTTCTTTCTTCCTTATCTATTCTATTTCTTTCCTTCTTCTACTTAGATTTATTTTTGGATTCCTACACTATTTGGGAACTTCAAAAATACATCTAATTCTTTCCTTATCTTTATTTCTTCCATTCCAATCCTTTCAAACCTTCCATATACTCCCCCATACACATTAATTTTCGTCCCCTATACCCTTTAGAGTTTGAAAATCTGCCCTAGTTCACATACACCACCCGTACACCATCCGGACCATACCCCCATACACCTATATGATCCATACACCATGTACCCATACACCAATCATACTCCGTATACCCATACACCATATACACCAAATTCTCGCCATCTCTACCGCAACAACAACATGATCATACCTGAGTTTGAAGGTCTATACTATCCCGACATCTATTTGGATTGGGAATGCAAAGTAGAAAAACTTTTTGAGTGCTATGACTTCCCCGAGAAAAAGAAAGTGCAGCTAGTTTCTTCAAAATTTAAAGGCTACGCAACAACATGGTGGGAATTCCAGCAGAATCGGTGCCACAGAGATCGCCTTCCACCCATCGACACATGGCGTGAGTTGAAAGATTTGATGCGGAAACTGATGTGACCCGGACAATGAATCCAAGACACGAAGAATACGCAGGCGGAAGACTTTAAGGACTCGAACAACGTTAGCTAAAGAAGGGTAGAATCCGACGCAAATTAAAAGACAAAACTTACTAGAAATCGAAGATACGAACTATGACTCGATGAACACACTTGATACGTCTAAGGGTGGCTGGAATCTGATGGTGAACGACGGCGGACGGCGGTGGAGTGTTGGTGATGGCGGCGGTGGTTTGGTAGAAGGATAGGACAGATCGGTGAACCCGTGTTGAATCAACCCGAACGCACTCGTCTAGCTTCTCCGGATAGCAATTCTCCCAAGTACTTAATTATACCCTGAAGAACTTAAATAAGACTATTGAAGTGCTAAAACAATAGAATTGTAGATAAAAGTTTGATCAACCGAAGGATCGTGAGACAGATTGAGAATAACTCTTTATTTCTTGCAATTGTCTAACTTTTAAAGTGTCACATGGTAGCCCTATTTATAGGACACATAGGGGACGAAAATTAGACCTAATTAAGTGATAAAAATCAATCCAAAACTAATCCTAATGAATCTAGGATAAAATCAAAAGATACCAAAAATAAGATAACAAAAATCTATCTAAATCTAACTAGATAAGGATAAATCCCAACAACTTGGGCCTTCATAAATCTCGCCTATTTGGACTTAATTAATCACAACAATGGGCTGATTTTATTGATTAAATTCGTGGCCCATGTTATAATTAATCTTGCCACCTTTGCATGAAAAACAGCATCTCCCGATTTCCCATGCAAACGCGTATAACTTTTAATGCACACGTCCAAATGGCGTCATTCTTCTTCTCACGTCTTCATGCTTCCTTCTTCATCATCTATGGATAGCATGGTGATCAATCTTGAGCTGCCCTTGACTTCATCTTCATGCATTTCGAATTTGCGACGAATAGAAGCTTGTAAATAAGCTTGTAACTTCTTAGCTCGCAAACGCGTCATTGGTCCTTTAAACTGCAGCTCCGGATCATTTTCTTCATTGCCTTGCACGACCTCATCATTCCCCCCCTGCTGAAAAGAATTCGTCCTCGAATTCGGGGACTCATCATCATTGCACTCGAACTCATCATCTGCAGAAAAGGGAGATAAGTCAGCAACATTGAATGTAGATGAACACTTATACTCACCGGGTAAATCAATGCGATATGCATTATCATTGACTCGACTCAGCACGGTGAACGGTCCATCTCCTCTAGGCATCAATTTCGATTTTCTCAAGTTGGGAAACCGTCTAGGACTCAGATGAATCCAAACGCGATCTCCAGGCTGGAAAATCACTTGCTTGTGCCGTTTATTCTTTTGAACAGCATTACGTGCGCCAACGGCTTCAATACGCGCACGTATTTTCTCATGCATCTCCTTAACTTGTTCCGCTTTTCTTGTACCTTTAACACTTGTTAGATGCTCAACAGGTAAAGGCAACAGATCATTAGGCGTTAGCGGATTAAAACCATAAACAACTTCAAACGGAGACATATTGGTAGATGAATGCACAATTCTATTATAAGCAAATTCAGCATATGGCAAACAATCTTCCCATGATTTCAAGTTGTTTTTAACTAAAGCACGCAACAAAGTACCTAAAGTGCGATTAACTACTTCAGTTTGTCCATCAGTTTGTGGATGACATGCAGTAGAGAATAACAATTTGGTACCTAATTTTCCCCAAAGTACACGCCAAAAATGTGCAAGAAACTTAGAATCCCTGTCACTAACAATAGTTCTAGGTATTCCATGTAAACACACAACATGTATAAAGAACAAATTGGCTATGTGTACTGCATCATCGGTTTTCCTACATGCAATGAAATGAGACGTCTTGGAAAACCTATCAACTACAACAAATATGGAATCTCGACCAAACCTAGACCGTGGTAATCCTAATATGAAATCCATAGATAAATCAATCCACGGGGAAGACGGGGCTGGTAGAGGCGTGTATAAACCAAAAGGATGTGAAGCAGATTTCGATTTCTTGCATGTAATGCATCTACTACACACATTCTCAACATCATGTTTCATACTTGGCCAAAAGAAATTCTCATGCTGCAAGTTTAACATCTTAGACATACCAAAGTGACCCATTAAACCTCCCGCATGCGATTCAAGAACTAACAACTCACGCATAGAAGACTTAGGAATGCATAACTGTGAACCCTTGAACAAGAAACCCTCATGCACAAAACATGCAGCATAACACTCAACAAAACAATCAACTATCCAACATGTAGCATATAATGGATCGAACATGGTATAACAAACAATTATGCAATTTTCAGCATGTTCAACACTATAATTAGATTTCAAATGAGCAATGGAAAAATACATACTAATCGAATTCAAATACCATGCACGCATCTTACACTTGGTTGGAACAAACAATGACTCTCTACTATCCAACCTTTTCATGCACTTCAAGTCAAATCCAAATGTTAAATTAATTCTAAAAAGAAACATGGATTCAACTATGCACATCAAATACCTATCAATACTAGAATAGTATAGACGGTACTTACCTCTCTCGATTTCAAGTAACACGTCCTTAAGATAAACAACATGGGTATTGGACGACTTATCTAGAACAAGCTGATCTCTAAGTCGAACATCATCATGCTCCAACTTCAGCTCTTCGTTGATCTCTTCTTGAGAGTTAGAAACTTCTTCCGAGCTGCCATCAGGGTTGGATGTAGCTATTCCAGGCTGCTCAATCTCAAACTCTCTTTTCTCGATCTGCGCATCACTAGAAAAACAATCATTAGTAGCACTGTTCTCAGAAATTAACAGATTATCCGACTTACCCGAATCAAGTGTTGGATCAATGCATATGGGTTGGGACAGAATTGTAGCTTCACTTATTATGTCTGAATTTAACTGGTGATCTGCGTTGGATGAACTAGACGACATGTCTTGATGTGAACAAGACTCCAACGGTGTCGTAGTAGGGCTAGGGACGGTGGCGATTGATTCGCTCTCGATAGTTGCGGCCTTCCTTTCCCTTTCAGCTTTAAATTTTTCTTGCATCCACTTCTTATCCTTAATGACGTCCTCAGGTGCCAAAGGCATCAGTTTGATGGGTCGTCCATTCCAAGCAAATGAATAAGTGTTGGCGTGACAATCGTGCACTGCTCCTCGATCGAATTGCCACGGTTGACCTAGAAGAATGTGTGTTGCCTCCATAGGAATGACATCACATAAAACAGTGTCAGTATATCGACCAATAGCAAATGCGACACTTACCTGACTTGTGATTGTAAGCCGCTGCAACTTATAGGGCTTGGGATGCTTCTGTGGTACTAGGCCGAGCTTGTCCACTGCATATTGACTAATGGCGTTAAATACACTACCACTGTCAATAATCATGGAACCAATTTTGTCTTGGATGGAGCAACGGGTGTAGAAAATATCTTCCTGTTGGTTCATTTATCCTGCAAAACGAACAAACGTGAAGAAAAAGTAAAGTAGAACCTCACAATTCCTCACAAACGCTCGTGTATGTCACTCTTGATTTTTCCACTCGTGTTTAACTCTCAAGTATGTGTAGTGCACGTGTTTAATTCGATTTTATTGTTTTAGATAGGCTTGAATCCATCTTAGATAGATATTTTGGGATTTGTTAGATTGTGTTCACACTTAGTCAAACTTATCCAAAAATATTCTACCTTATCCACTAGATTTCCTACCTTGTTTAGATATCTTCCATCCTAATCCATATCTAATCAAGATCATTCATCCTTATCCATCATAGATTTCGATCCTTACACCTCTAGGATTCGAAATTCTTCATCCCACCCATATACACCCAGCTCACCTTATACACCACATAGTCCATACACACATACACCCATACACCCGTGGTCCACATACACCAATCAGCAGGTTTACCTACACCATTAAGATGAATCCAGTCCGAGTCCGCCCAAATCGATTCAGAGATACCGATGGTCTACACCGCAACAAGATAACCATCCCAGAGTTCAAAGGTCTATACGATCCAGAAGTGTACCTAGATTGGGAACGCAGAGTTGATAAGATTTTTAAGTACTACTACTTCCCCGAGCCAAAGAAGGTCCAATTAGCCACATTGGAGTTTAAAGACTACGCAGCAACATGGTGGGAATTCCAGCAAAATCGATGCCGCCGAGATCACCTTCCACCTATCGACACATGGCGTGAGTTGAAAGATTTGATGCGGAAACGCTTCATTCCAGACCATTACCAATGGGAGTTGGAGGAGAAGCTATAAAAGCTTAGGCAAAGAGATCGAAGTGTAAATGACTACTACTACAAAATGATTGAAGCCATGAGACGAGCTGATGTAGAAGAGTATCTAGAAGATACCATGGATAGATTCCTAGCTGGTCTACGAAGGGAAATTCGAGAAAAGGTAGCATTGTATCACTTCGACAAGTTGAAAGACATGGTGCAATATGCCATTGAGATAGAGAAGTGGTTGGAGAGTCTGCAAAATGAAGTGGTTCAAGTAGAGTCAAATGTAGAGTTGTCACCTAGAGCTCATCGTCAAACAACCCCGTTTTGTTGGAGCGAACCTGAGTCATTTGAGGAGTTTCTACGTACCTATGTACCACCTAAACGGCCTGCATCACCAGTTCAGCTAGTCATGGATGTGCCAAACCAAGCCAGCGACATTCAAGAGGAGATCCACGTTGAGTTACCATCTGAGATCGCTGCCATCAAAGAAGATTGTACTTTTGAGGTAACAGTTTCAGTTGATGCACCTATTGAAGAAATGGAGATCAATGATATAGTTGAGGAAGTTGAAGTAGTTGAGAAATTGATGGAGATGCAACCTTGTTTTGAAGAAGAAAATAACATCCATGATGAAATGATCGTAGATTATATGGAGCTCAATCAAGCTAGCATGGAGACACAGTCGAATTCTAACATCATTTGTGAACCATTTTCTTGTGATATCTTTATTTTACAGGTTGCTAAAGATGTGCCCCATGTTATTAATCTTGTGCAAAAAGAGATTGATGTTCATTTCGTGTTCATCTTTGATCCTGGAGATTTGAATTCGAGGACGAATTCTTTTCAAGAGGGGGGGAATGATATGATCCTGAAATGCCTTGAAGAATCAAATTCTGAGCTATCATTCAAAGGTCCGAAGATTGTTATAATGAGGGTCATCAAAGATTGGAAATCAAGATTTGAAGAACAATCCATGATGATCAAGATCATACTTGAAGAG
The DNA here is from genome assembly GCA_026008535.1 of Perilla frutescens. NCBI lineage: Eukaryota > Viridiplantae > Streptophyta > Magnoliopsida > Lamiales > Lamiaceae > Perilla > Perilla frutescens. The sequence goes on from BRKX01000014.1 coordinate 48,028,135, forward strand.
TTGAAGATGGAAGTTCAAAGAGCCAGCGGTATGGGCATACTGTCTGGTTGAAGATTAAATTAACGTATAGATTCAGCTTGAGTTTAGTGTGCATGCTATCCATTAATGATGAAGAAGGAAGCATGAAGACGTGAGAAGAAGAACGACGCCATTTGGACGTGTGCATGAAAAGTTATACGCGTTTGCATGGGAAATCGGGAGATGCTGTTTTTCATGCAAAGGTGACAAGAATTATGGGCCACGAATTTATCCATTTAATTCAGCCCATTGGTCGAGTATTTGGGTCCAAGATGGCGTGGAAATACAAGCCCAAATCCACTTTGGGATTTATCTTTATCTAGTTAGATTTAGATAGATTTTTGTTATCTTATTTTTGGTATCTTTTTGATTTTATCCTAGATTGATTAGGATTAGTATTTTTCAATGTTTATCTTGTTAATTAGGGTTTAATTTTCGTCCATTATGTCTCCTATAAATAGGAGCACCATGTGACATTCATAATTCAGACAATTGCAAGAAATAAAGAGTTTTTCTCAATCTGTCTCACGATCCTTCGGTTGATCAAACTTTTATCTACAATTCTATTGTTCTAGCAAATCAATAGTCTTATTTAAGTTCTTCAGGGTATAATTAAGTACTTGGGAGAATTGCTATCCGGAGAAGCTAGACGTGCGCGTTCGGGTTATTCAACACGGGTTCGCCGAATCTAACCTATCCTTCGACCACACCGCCGCCGCCAACACCATCAATACCGCCGTCATCCGCCGCCGTGACCATCACCACCGACGAGTTCCAGCCACCATCGAAGTTGTCCCCGTATTCCACATCGAGTCCCGTTCGTGTCGTTTAATTTCTAGTAAGTTTTACCGTTTAATTCGAGTCGGTTTGAATCCTTCTTTAGCTGACGTTGTTCGAGTCCATAAAGTCTTCCGCCTGCGTATTCATTCGTGTCTTGGATACATTGAGTCCAAATTTATGATGTGACCCGGACAATGAATCCAAGACACGAGAGAAAACGTAGCGGAAGACTTTTAGATCGAAACACGTCAGGCGAATGAAGGATTCAATCCGACAGATAACAAGACACAGATAAATGACTAAACTATGAAAAATAAGACTCGAATAAATGCTAGACACCTAAGACACGTAAAAATATGACTCAACTAAATAAAACACACACAAATAAATAGATAGATAGGCGATTTGGGACAGATTTGTTATACGTGTTAATTAAGGCGAATTGGACACGTATAGGTGATGAACGATTTATGGCGATGAATTATGGCTGGATTATGGATGAGGCTGATGATGAAACGTACGTAGGTGGTAGATGAAGGATGGTGATCGATGGAGATGAATTGAAAAGGTAGAAGAAGTAAACTTACTCGAACCCCGTCTTACGGTGAAGACGAAACGCGATTTCTCGAATACTCCAAGACACGAATGAATACGCAGCTAAAGAAGGGTAGAATCCGACACGAAGAACTACGTCAGCTAAAGAAGGGTAGAATCCGACAGGAATTAAATGACGAAACTTACTAGAATTAAACGACACGAACGGGACTCGATGTGGAATACGGGGACAACTTCGATGGTGGCTTGGAGCGGCGGCGGACGGCGATGTGGATGGCGGTGGTCGTCGTGAGGTGTTGGCGGCGGTGGTGAAAAGGTAGAAGGATAATCAGGATCGGCGAACCCGTGTTGAATAACCCGAACGCGCACGTCTAGCTTCTCCGGATAGCAATTCTCCCAAGTACTTGAACGCACCCTGAAGAACTTGAATAGGACTATTGAGTTGCTAAAACAATAGAACTTTGAAGATAAAATTTCGATCAACAAAAGATCTTGAGACAGATTGAGAAATAACTCTTGAATTCTTGCAATTGTCTGACTTTTAAAGTGTCACATGGTAGCCCTATTTATAGGACACATAGGGGACGAAAATTAGACCTAATTAAGTGATAAAAATCAATCCAAAACTAATCCTAATGAATCTAGGATAAAATCAAAAGATACCAAAAATAAGATAACAAAAATCTATCTAAATCTAACTAGATAAGGATAAATCCCAACAACTTGGGCCTTCATAAATCTCGCCTATTTGGACTTAATTAATCACAACAATGGGCTGAAGACACGAATGAATACGCAGGCGGAAGACTTTATGGACTCGAACAACGTCAGCTAAAGAAGGATTCAAACCGACTCGAATTAAACGGTAAAACTTACTAGAAATTTGAACAATGAAAAGAACGACGATGAGGACACTTGGAACACTTGAAGATGGCTGGAATTATGGTGATGGTGGGTTGATCGAAAAATTCAACAGCTTCTCTTGACTAGCTCCTCTGGGTCTTCTTCAAGCTCCAACGGATAAAATCAAGCCGGAAGGTTGCTAAGAGTAGAAGTAGGCGTGTGGAATGAGTAATTCAGCTGGTGGTGTATGTGGACCACGGGTGTATGGGTGTATGGGTGTATGGACTATGTGGTGTATAAGGTGAACCGGGTGTATATGGAAGAGATGAAATTTTCGACTCCTAAAGGTGTAGGAATCGAATTCTATGATGGATAAGGGTGGATGATTTGATTAGATATGGATGAGGATGGAAAGATCTTGAATAGATGTAGATTAGGATGAAATCTATCTAAACAAGGTAAGAAATCTAATGGATAAGGGAATAAGGATTTTGGATGTGTGAACACAATCTAAGAATCCCTAAATATATGGAACAAAACTAAAAACAAGGAATTAAAAATTGAAATCAAATAAACAATCTGATTTTCGTTTTTTTTTTTTTTGGATTTTTTTTTTTTTTTTTCGATTTTTTTTTTTTTTTTTTTTTTTTTTTTGCTGTAGGGATTTCGACCCCTTTGCTCTTTTACCTTTTTTTTTTTTTTTTCAATGAATAGAAATCAGATTACAAGACTCGAAACAAAATGAAATTTAAATGACACGTATTTGACACGTAGATGACACGTCAGATTGAACCACGACCAGCAGAGCTGACGTGTCTCTGATACCAAATTTATGATGTGACCCGGACAATGAATCCAAGACACGAAGAATACGCAGGCGGAAGACTTTAAGGACTCGAACAACGTCAGCTAAAGAAGGGTAGAATCCGACGCAAATTAAAAGACAAAACTTACTAGAAATCGAAGATACGAACTATGACTCGATGAACACACTTGATACGTCTAAGGGTGGCTGGAATCTGATGGTGAACGACGGCGGACGGCGGTGGAGTGTTGGTGATGGCGGCGGTGGTTTGGTAGAAGGATAGGACAGATCGGTGAACCCGTGTTGAATCAACCCGAACGCACTCGTCTAGCTTCTCCGGATAGCAATTCTCCCAAGTACTTAATTATACCCTGAAGAACTTAAATAAGACTATTGAAGTGCTAAAACAATAGAATTGTAGATAAAAGTTTGATCAACCGAAGGATCGTGAGACAGATTGAGAATAACTCTTTATTTCTTGCAATTGTCTAACTTTTAAAGTGTCACATGGTAGCCCTATTTATAGGACACATAGGGGACGAAAATTAGACCTAATTAAGTGATAAAAATCAATCCAAAACTAATCCTAATGAATCTAGGATAAAATCAAAAGATACCAAAAATAAGATAACAAAAATCTATCTAAATCTAACTAGATAAGGATAAATCCCAACAACTTGGGCCTTCATAAATCTCGCCTATTTGGACTTAATTAATCACAACAATGGGCTGATTTTATTGATTAAATTCGTGGCCCATGTTATAATTAATCTTGCCACCTTTGCATGAAAAACAGCATCTCCCGATTTCCCATGCAAACGCGTATAACTTTTAATGCACACGTCCAAATGGCGTCATTCTTCTTCTCACGTCTTCATGCTTCCTTCTTCATCATCTATGGATAGCATGGTGATCAATCTTGAGCTGCCCTTGACTTCATCTTCATGCATTTCGAATTTGCGACGAATAGAAGCTTGTAAATAAGCTTGTAACTTCTTAGCTCGCAAACGCGTCATTGGTCCTTTAAACTGCAGCTCCGGATCATTTTCTTCATTGCCTTGCACGACCTCATCAGAAACGCTTCATTCCAGACCACTACCAATGGGAGTTGGAAGAAAAGCTATACAAGCTTAGACAAAGAGATCGAAGTGTAAATGACTACTACAACAAAATGATTGAAGCCATGAGACGAGCTGATGTAAAAGAATATCCAGAAGACACCATGGATAGATTTCTAGCTGGTCTACGAAGAGCAATCCGTGAAAGAGTAGCATTGTACCACTTCGACGAGTTGGAGGACATGATAGAATATGCCATTCGGATAGAAAAGTGGCTAGAGGAACTAGAGATGAAGTCAAAAGAAGAGGTTCAAGTAGAGTCGAGCATTGCCACCCATGATGCTTCTATTTCCAAGGTACCAATTCTAGACTTCGTTGAAGTACCTTTTATCTCATTACCGTCTGTTTCTATGTGCTTAGAAGATGAGATAGTTGAAGAATCTAAGCCGGAAGTAGACATGATAAAAACATCGAATGAGGAGATGCCAGTTTTGGAGGAGTTAGTTCAAGACGAATGTAATCAAGAGGAGTCGGTTTCCATTCATGTTGATGAAGAGGTGCCCATTCTCGAAATTACTAATCCGGAGAAGACAAGTATAGAACATTGCAGTTTGGATGTTTTGTCCATGGAGATGACAAGTCCTGAAGATTGTATGGATGATAAACTACAAATTGTGAATTTGGAGATCCATGATGCAGTTGAGGAAGCCGAAGAAGTTGAAGAGTTGTTGGAGATACAACCTTGTTATGAAAAGGAGAATGACATCCTTGAGACAATGGTTGAAGATCATGAAGAGCTCGAACAAGCTAGCATGGCAGATCCATCGATTTCTAACATTTTTTGTCAACCGTTTTTGTAATACCCCGAAATATTTTAGAGGGTTTTACTCAACTTATGTTACCTGAGGGTAATTTAGGTAAGAAGTTGGGTCCTTAACGGATTCAAATAAAGGAAAATCGCAGCCAGAGACATCTATTAAAATTTAATTTGGTCAAAAATTGCTTTAAAAATATGTTCTGATATTTTTCTCGAGCTGATAGAAAAATTTTCAAGTATCGTGCCAAACATTGAATTTTCCAATTTCGAGTTCAAATGAACACTTGGCACAATTTTAGGGTGAAAGGTAATAGATTTGGATAACTAAGGCACATCCGTCATTATCCAATTTCTTTTTCGAAATATTATCCTATTTATTTTTCTTCTATAAATAGGAGGTTAAGGTTTCATTTTTCATTCATTTTCAAAATCGAAACGCCGAGCAGCTTCTAGAGAAGGTACGTCTCTAGTTTCCTATTTCATTTCCGAAATAGTCATTTTGAAGGTGTCAACGCATAGATCACGAATACGTGATTGAAATGATGACACGACGGACGATCACGATGGAAAATCATCGTGACCGCCGCCAAAAGTCGCCACCACCTTTCAAATCGGTGACTCTTTCGGGTCATCGAATCAAAAAGTGTCTTTAGGGTTTTATGTTCTATGTATATTTATATACATTTTCCATGTTGTCACTTTTTAATTTCGGGTATATTTTGGGTATCCGATTATTAAATTGTAGTCTTTTTCAGATCTATCCTTCGTGGATAGCCCTATCGTATTTTTAAACTCAAAAGTTGTTCCGTGTCAAAATATAGTATTTTTATTTAAAGTTTCATATTTTTCCAATGGGCAGATCTTGCGGTATGAATTTATTTGTACCGAATTAATTTTAGGATACGGGTTTGACCACCCCGTATGCCAAAACTTCCTAAACGGTTTTTCTTTATAAAAATGCCCTGAGTAAAGTTCCCTTAAGAGTCAAAATATTTTGATGATCCGGGTGATGTGTATTAAGATAGTAGATATTATAATATTTACTTCATAGCTAAGAAAGGTTAGATTTTGACATAATGGTAGTCATTCATCGAAACTAAGTTGCCGGATAATCTTGTAGGCACAGAAGAAGAAGACTTCTAGTTGAGATCAGAATCAGAATCTAGATCTAGCTCAGATTACCAGGTGGGTTTTTATTATATAAAAATATGTTTCGGGTTATTAAGCCCTGATATTTATAAAATGAATATGATTGAATATCCAACTCATGACTGTATTTGATGTGCTCTCCTGACTCATGTAAGTCTTACTACTGTTTTTGGTGACGAAACTACAATGGTTCACGATATCGAGCCCCAAGCAAACAGGGCAGTGTCCAACCTTAAGCAGCCGGGTTGTGTACACGAACCGACTCACCGTAAGCGTTCTAGGGGAGAGTTGCGCGCAATGATGGAACGAAAATGATTTTGTATACATGGAATTCACAAATTTTCTGTTTTGAAAGCTTTCCATGATATGCTCTCAATATGATTGGATATTCTATTTTATAAAATGATTCTGAAGGTTTTTCTCAAAAGTACCCACTGAGTGCATTAGTACTCACGCCCAAATCTTTTCAAATATTTTCAGGATGAGCTGCGGGATGGTGGACGGCTGTGCTAAGGCTGAAGGGCTATTTTTTGATGTATATGTTTCTTTTATGTGTGGAGTCCAACTGAGAACATGGTTACCTTTTGTGTCTGAATAAATGCACTGCGTTTTTGTCCGCTTACTCTGATTATTGTTATGGAGTGTTCGGTTCTCCGAATCCCATTTTATTTACTGTTATGGAGTGTTCGGTTCTCCGAATCCCATTTTCTTTACTGTTATGGAGTGTTCGGTTCTCCGAATCCCATTTTATTTACTGTTATGGAGTGTTCGGTTTTCCGAATCCCATTTTCTTTATTGTTACGGAGTGTTCGGTTCTCCGAATCCCGTTTACTTTCTGTTCCTGACAGGCGAAAGCCTGGCATTTATTTACTTTCCTTACTCAGACAGGCGCAAGCCTGGCTTTACATTGTTTTTCATGTCAAGGCAAAAGCCTGGCTTTATATTGCTTTCACGACAGGCGGGAGCCTGGCATCTCTTTACTTTAAGTATTTGGACAGACATCAGTCTGGCCTTTTTTATGCCTAACCTATTAACAGTTAACCTTTGAACTGTTATTATTTACATTGAAGTTTGCCTTTGTTATTCTTTCTTGGGTTCATCCTAAGAGTCATGGTATCTGGTTTGAGTCATTTCATACGCTTTAAAAGCGTGGATTGATCCATTTATAGAGGTTATGCTGCCCATATTTTTAGGGCACTAACCCTATTTCTTTGATTGCTTCTGTTCAACAACCCCTTTCCCCCTTTCCCCAAGTAGCGCACCGGTCCCCTGCCCTTCTCCCGGGACCGGGGCGTTACAGAGTGGTATCAGAGCAGGCTGCAACTCTGCAGGCCTGTCATATTATTGATTAAGTCTAGTTCTCAGTGTATTCTCTTAATTAATTGTCTGATAGCCCTAGCACGTCGCCTACACCGCTCTCATCTTGCTTAAAAAAAAAAGGTACGTGAGTTAAAATGTTTTTAGATTCAATTATATTTACTGATTTTTAAAAAAAAAAGAAATGTGGATAAGGACCATTCTCCACATTGATGGTATTTATGAAAAGTCACGCCAATGATTGTTTCGAAAGGATAATGGTATCATTTTGGACTATGTTTCCATATGATGATGGTTATATTGAATTATTATATTTAAATGGGACTATATGTCCATGATATTATTTGAAGGAATGTGTGGTGATAGTAATTAATGCCCTATGATTAGAAATGTGATAATGTGTAAGTGATTGGAAATGTGAGAATGTTAAAGTAATTGGAAATGTGATGATGTTAAATTGATGGGAAACCGAGAATGCTTATGAAGATGAAATATGAACGTAGAATGATTTGATTGAGAATGTAGATGAACATAGCCAATTGTGACTTATACACATAGATTGGATTTTAAGTGCCTCTCTTAAGATTCATGTGGAACGTAGACTGACTAAGTGCTTTCCTTTACAAATAAGTAGACTGATTAGAATTGCATGAGAAATGTTGTTGAGTATTTAGTTTAGGAGATATCTCACATTCATATTAATTTAGCACGAAGTAGATTTTGTGATAGTTATTTCTGAAGCCTAAAATTTTTCAGAATGCCTCCTAAGAAAAGAACACAGAACCAAGAAAACCATGGACAACCTGCACCAATTCCAATTCCCATACCGACATCAAGAGCAGAAGAAGCTTTTCGTAAACATCACCCACCTACTTTCAACGGGCTAGGTGACCCAATAGATGCAGAAAAATGGATTCGATCTCTGGACCGAATATTTGATTACATGTCTTGCATGAATGAGGAAAAGCTTACATGTGCTCAGTTTCAATTGATTGACGATGCAGACTATTGGTGGGAGTCTGTAAAAAGAACTATGACTTATGAGCAATGGCAGGAATTTACTTGGGAAGACTTCAAGGAAGAAGTTTATCAGAAATACATTCCTGATTGCTATCGAGAAAAGAAAGAGTCGGAATTCTGGAACCTCCGACAGGGAAGCTCTACTGTTACTGAGTATGACCGTGCCTTTAATCAACTCTCTCGTTATGCTCCACATCTCGTGGACTCGGACTGCAAGAAGGCTAAGAAGTTTAGGAAGGGCCTTAAACCAGAAATCAGCATGACTCTTATGGGGCATGATGAGATGTCGTATGCGCAAACACTGCGTCGGGCTTTGAACATAGAATCTGTTATGCCAGCTGAGAAAATCCAGCCACAACAATCTTCCCAAGATCTGAAGGGAAAGCGGAAATGGGAAGATAGAAATGCAGTGGGAAATAAGCAACAGTGGGCCAAGGGAAATACCAATTATGGGCAACAGAATCAACAAGGAAATAGGACTCCCTGCCCTATCTGCCGGAAGTTTCATTCAGGAAAGTGTATGAGGAATACAGATGGATGTTTCTTCTGTCATCAACCGGGACATTTTGCTCGAGATTGTCCTAGGAGTAAAGGAAATACAGGTTTTCCTCCTAGACCAGCACAAGATGGGAATATAAATCAGAGGCCTAATCAAGGGAACAATTCTAGGCCTAATCAGGGTGGAAACTTAAGGCAAAATCAGAGAGGAAATTTTAAGCCAGACCAAGGACAACGTGCCCTACAGCCAGCCAGGACTTATGCACTTCAGCAACAGCAGGCAGAGCGAGCTCCAGAAAATTTGGCAGGTATGATTAACATGGTTAATATACCTGTGCTCGCTTTATTTGATACTGGAGCTACACACTCTTTTATTTCAGAAAAGGCTAGTCAAAGATTAAAACATAGACAAGTAGATGCTACTAATGCCTTAGAAGTTAGCATCCCTTCTGGAAAAACTGTGATAGCCAATAGAATATGCCTGAATTTGGAACTCGAGATTAACAAAAAGATTTTCATCACGGATTTATATGTAATTGACATGAAGGATTTTGATATAATCTTGGGAATGAATTGGCTAACTGCAACGTATGCAACTATACGTTGTCATGAGAGAGAAGTTATATTCCAGAAACCAGGAGAACCAAAGGTAATTTTCTTTGGAGCAAGAATGGGTTTGAAGATACCAGTTGTTTCAGCCCTGAAAGCTATAAAGCTAATGAGAAAAGAAGGTTGCCATGCTTTTCTGGTTAACCTAGTAGGAAAAGAGAAAGAGGGAGTAACGATAGATCAAGTCCCTATCGTTCGGGAATACAAGGATGTTTTTCCACAGGACCTACCAGGGCTACCGCCCGATAGGCAAACTGAATTTACCATTGACTTGGAACCAGGAGCAGCTCCAATATCTAAGGCACCATATAGAATGGCCCCTAATGAGTTGCAAGAACTGAAGGTACAACTACAAGAGCTGTTGGACTTAGGTTTCATACAACCCAGTGTCTCACCTTGGGGAGCGCCTATTCTCTTTGTTAAAAAGAAGGATGGTACATTGCGAATGTGCATAGACTATAGGGAGTTGAATAAGGTGACAGTTAAGAATAAGTATCCCTTGCCAAGGATAGATGACTTGTTTGACCAACTAAGAGGAGCTAACGTATTTTCAAAGATTGATTTACGTTCAGGTTATCACCAATTGAAGATAAGAAAAGAAGATGTGCCTAAGACAGCATTTCGAACACGTTACGGCCACTATGAATTCTTAGTGATGCCATTTGGGTTGACTAATGCACCTGCTGTGTTCATGGATATGATGAACAGAGTCTTTCATCAATATCTGGATAACTTTGTTCTTGTGTTTATAGATGATATTCTTATCTATTCCAAAAGTGAGGAACAACACCAAGAACATCTACATATAATTTTGGAAACATTGAGGAGGGAGAAATTATATGCCAAATTTAGCAAGTGTGAATTTTGGCTCAGTGAGGTAATGTTCCTTGGCCATATTGTGTCATCAGAAGGAATCAAAGTAGATCCTGCTAAGGTTGAAGCAGTAAGTAACTGGAAGTCACCTTCTAGTGCACATGAGATAAGAAGTTTCTTAGGGTTGGCAGGCTACTATAGAAGATTTATTGAAGGATTTTCTAAATTGGCAAGACCAATGACACAATTGTTGAAAAAGAAGACTAAGTTTATTTGGACTGAGGAATGTGAGAAGAATTTCCAAGAACTTAAGAAAAGACTGACCACAGCTCCAGTATTGGTTATACCAGAAGGAAATGAAGGATTTGTTATCTTTACAGATGCGTCTAAGCTAGGGCTAGGGTGTGTGCTAATGCAAGACAAGAGAGTCGTTGCTTATGCATCTCGCCAGCTCAGGCCACATGAGTTAAATTATCCTACCCATGACCTAGAGCTTGCAGCTGTGGTACATGCCTTGAAAATTTGGAGGCATTATTTATACGGTGTCAGATGTGAAATCTATACTGATCATAAGAGTCTTAAGTACTTCTTTGAACAGAAGGATTTAAACATGAGGCAGAGAAGGTGGCTAGAATTAGTTAAGGATTATGATTGTACCATTCTCTACCACCCCGGTAAAGCAAATGTTGTAGCAGACGCCCTTAGCCGAAAAACCAAAGCAGAGTTAGGTTGTTTCCTAACACAAGAAGAAAGGTTAATTGAAGAATTTCAAAGACTAGAGTTACAGTTGGTTCAACCACCAGACTCTACTAAAGGACTTATAGCTACTTTAATAGCTAAACCCGATTTAAGGAAACGAATTGTGGAGGCACAAAGAGGGGATCAATTTTTGGAGAAGATGCGATTGAAAGTAAGATCTGAGGATTCAAAAGGATTTGCTGAAGCAAATGATAATGCTCTCATGTACGAAAGAAGAATATGTGTGCCCCACAATGAAGAGTTAAAGAATGAAATCATGATGGAAGCTCATGATACTCCATATACCGCTCACCCTGGAAGTACAAAGATGTATAGAGATTTGAAGAGAAACTTCTGGTGGCGAAATATGAAGAGAGAAGTGGCCTCATTTGTTGAACGATGCTTAACTTGTCAGCAAGTAAAGGCGGTACATCAACGACCATCAGGATTATTACAACCACTTGAAATCCCAGAATGGAAATGGGAACATATCAACATGGATTTTATAGTAGGATTACCAAAGTCAGTGCGAGGAAACACTGCGATATGGGTCGTTGTTGATCGATTGACCAAATCCGCGCACTTTTTGCCAATCAAGATGACACTTGGACTAGATAAGTTGGCTCAACTCTATGTGAAGGAGATTGTGCGATTACACGGAGTACCTGTCTCGATCACCTCTGACCGAGATACCAGATTTACTTCTAGATTCTGGATAAGTCTCCAAGATGCCATGGGAACACAACTAAATTTCAGTACAGCTTTCCATCCTCAAACTGATGGACAATCAGAAAGGACAATACAAATACTAGAGGATATGCTCAGAGGAGTTTTAACTGATAGAGGTGGAAGCTGGGAAAATGTTTTACCCTTAGTAGAGTTCGCCTATAACAACAGTTATCAGGCAACCATTGGAATGGCACCATATGAAGCATTGTATGGCCGAAAATGTAGATCACCACTTTATTGGGATGAAGTGGGTGAAAGAAAGATATTAGGCCCTGAGATTGTTCAGATAACAATCGAAATAATTGATAAGATAAGAATGAGAATGAAGGAGGCCCAAGATAGACAAAAAGCCTATGCAGATAAACGTCGAAAGGATCTGTATTTTAATGTTGGAGATAAGGTCTTTCTCAAAATATCTCCTACTAAAGGAATTATACGTTTTGGCAAAAGAGGAAAATTGAAACCACGGTATATTGGACCATTTGAAATTCTTGAACGAGTTGGAGAGGTAGCTTATAGACTAGCCTTACCGCCAAGTCTAGCTGAGGTTCATAATGTTTTTCATGTCTCAATGTTGAGAAAGTACGTGTTTGATACTACACACGTTATAAAGAATGAAGAGATAGTCCTGAATCAGGATTTATCATATGAAGAAAAACCAGAGGCTATTCTTGACCAAAAGGTCCAAAAATTACGGAACAAACAGATATCACTGGTGAAAGTCCTATGGAATAACCATGGGAGAGAGGAAGCTACCTGGGAGCTTGAAAGCAGAATCAAGGAGTTGTACCCTGATTTACCCTATAGAGGTACGCAAATTTCGGGACGAAATTTTTATTAAGAAGGGTAGAATGTAATACCCCGAAATATTTTAGAGGGTTTTACTCAACTTATGTTACCTGAGGGTAATTTAGGTAAGAAGTTGGGTCCTTAACGGATTCAAATAAAGGAAAATCGCAGCCAGAGACATCTATTAAAATTTAATTTGGTCAAAAATTGCTTTAAAAATATGTTCTGATATTTTTCTCGAGCTGATAGAAAAATTTTCAAGTATCGTGCCAAACATTGAATTTTCCAATTTCGAGTTCAAATGAACACTTGGCACAATTTTAGGGTGAAAGGTAATAGATTTGGATAACTAAGGCACATCCGTCATTATCCAATTTCTTTTTCGAAATATTATCCTATTTATTTTTCTTCTATAAATAGGAGGTTAAGGTTTCATTTTTCATTCATTTTCAAAATCGAAACGCCGAGCAGCTTCTAGAGAAGGTACGTCTCTAGTTTCCTATTTCATTTCCGAAATAGTCATTTTGAAGGTGTCAACGCATAGATCACGAATACGTGATTGAAATGATGACACGACGGACGATCACGATGGAAAATCATCGTGACCGCCGCCAAAAGTCGCCACCACCTTTCAAATCGGTGACTCTTTCGGGTCATCGAATCAAAAAGTGTCTTTAGGGTTTTATGTTCTATGTATATTTATATACATTTTCCATGTTGTCACTTTTTAATTTCGGGTATATTTTGGGTATCCGATTATTAAATTGTAGTCTTTTTCAGATCTATCCTTCGTGGATAGCCCTATCGTATTTTTAAACTCAAAAGTTGTTCCGTGTCAAAATATAGTATTTTTATTTAAAGTTTCATATTTTTCCAATGGGCAGATCTTGCGGTATGAATTTATTTGTACCGAATTAATTTTAGGATACGGGTTTGACCACCCCGTATGCCAAAACTTCCTAAACGGTTTTTCTTTATAAAAATGCCCTGAGTAAAGTTCCCTTAAGAGTCAAAATATTTTGATGATCCGGGTGCTGCGTATTAAGATAGTAGATATTATAATATTTACTTCATAGCTAAGAAAGGTTAGATTTTGACATAATGGTAGTCATTCATCGAAACTAAGTTGCCGGATAATCTTGTAGGCACAGAAGAAGAAGACTTCTAGTTGAGATCAGAATCAGAATCTAGATCTAGCTCAGATTACCAGGTGGGTTTTTATTATATAAAAATATGTTTCGGGTTATTAAGCCCTGATATTTATAAAATGAATATGATTGAATATCCAACTCATGACTGTATTTGATGTGCTCTCCTGACTCATGTAAGTCTTACTACTGTTTTTGGTGACGAAACTACAATGGTTCACGATATCGAGCCCCAAGCAAACAGGGCAGTGTCCAACCTTAAGCAGCCGGGTTGTGTACACGAACCGACTCACCGTAAGCGTTCTAGGGGAGAGTTGCGCGCAATGATGGAACGAAAATGATTTTGTATACATGGAATTCACAAATTTTCTGTTTTGAAAGCTTTCCATGATATGCTCTCAATATGATTGGATATTCTATTTTATAAAATGATTCTGAAGGTTTTTCTCAAAAGTACCCACTGAGTGCATTAGTACTCACGCCCAAATCTTTTCAAATATTTTCAGGATGAGCTGCGGGATGGTGGACGGCTGTGCTAAGGCTGAAGGGCTATTTTTTGATGTATATGTTTCTTTTATGTGTGGAGTCCAACTGAGAACATGGTTACCTTTTGTGTCTGAATAAATGCACTGCGTTTTTGTCCGCTTACTCTGATTATTGTTATGGAGTGTTCGGTTCTCCGAATCCCATTTTATTTACTGTTATGGAGTGTTCGGTTCTCCGAATCCCATTTTCTTTACTGTTATGGAGTGTTCGGTTCTCCGAATCCCATTTTATTTACTGTTATGGAGTGTTCGGTTTTCCGAATCCCATTTTCTTTATTGTTACGGAGTGTTCGGTTCTCCGAATCCCGTTTACTTTCTGTTCCTGACAGGCGAAAGCCTGGCATTTATTTACTTTCCTTACTCAGACAGGCGCAAGCCTGGCTTTACATTGTTTTTCATGTCAAGGCAAAAGCCTGGCTTTATATTGCTTTCACGACAGGCGGGAGCCTGGCATCTCTTTACTTTAAGTATTTGGACAGACATCAGTCTGGCCTTTTTTATGCCTAACCTATTAACAGTTAACCTTTGAACTGTTATTATTTACATTGAAGTTTGCCTTTGTTATTCTTTCTTGGGTTCATCCTAAGAGTCATGGTATCTGGTTTGAGTCATTTCATACGCTTTAAAAGCGTGGATTGATCCATTTATAGAGGTTATGCTGCCCATATTTTTAGGGCACTAACCCTATTTCTTTGATTGCTTCTGTTCAACAACCCCTTTCCCCCTTTCCCCAAGTAGCGCACCGGTCCCCTGCCCTTCTCCCGGGACCGGGGCGTTACAGTTTTCTTGTGATATCTTTATTCTACAGGTTGTTAAAGAAATTCCATTGGAAGTTGATGTACCACCAGATTTGATCGTGAATGCCATGTCATGGCCAACTATGGAGCTAGAGTTTCGTCCATTTAACACCAAGTTGATGTGTATGTTCATGAAGATGTGTTTTATGCAGCTTGTGCAAAAGAAGTTCGATGATCAGTTCTTGTTCGTCTTTGATCCCGGAGACTTGAATTCGAGGACGAATTCTTTTCAAGAGGAGGGGAATGATGAAGCCATGCAAGGCCTTGAAGAACTAAATCCGGAGCTGCCATTTAGAGGTTCGATTACACGATTTCGAGCCAAGAAATTGCAAGATTGTTTCCAAGCAATTATTCACAAGAAGTTTGAAGAATTAGAAGAAGTTAAATGCAGCCCCAAAATTGTTACTTTGTTAACAATTAAAGATTGGAGATCAAGATTTGAAGAGCAATGCATGAAGATAGAACTCATCAAGTTGTACATGCATGGCAGATTCGCGTTGCATGGAATTTTCATCCCTTAGTTGATTTAATTAGGGATTGAATTTTATTTAGACTATAGTATTTATTTAATTATGTTAGTCTATAGTTTAGTTCAGATTTTTATTTAATTTAATGTAATTTTCGTCCATATTATAGTCAAGGTTGACTAGAATTGTATTTAAGGCAATTTCCTACCTTGAATAGAATTCTAGTTTAGGGAACTTCCTAGTATAGTTAGAGATCCCTTTTGGATCAATTTTTAAGCCTTTTTTATGCATAATTTCGTTCCCCCTTAGTCCTATAAATAGGGGATCATTGTTACATTGATATTTTAGACTATATTTGATTATTAAGCCTTTGCTTTCAATATCGTCTCTCCCCTTTTGATCTTTGTGAGTTTAGATAATTAAATTCATACTCTTAGATTTAGCACCTCTAAGTTTTACAAAGGGAATTCGCCGTCCACGTTCGAGGGATCGTCGGAAACTCGCTATCGAAGAACAACTTAAAGAATTTGGCCTTGTGTACGTTCGAGATTCAAGGCAACTTTCGGGTTGTAATTCACATCTACAAACCAACGACCATCCAGCCATAATCGACGTCAATCATCAACATCTACATCCGTCTCAAGACCAGCCCCATCGTGTTCAAGTTCATCGTCATCCCGTTCAATCCGTAAGTCCATCGTATCTCTAACATACCCTATCTACTCAAGCCATTCTAAACCAATACACACCATCGAAATTCCATCCTCCACATCATCATCATAATCGTCCAAAAACAGCCCCCATCTTGTTTGGATATTGTGTTATTTCGTGTGTCATTGTCTAGGTATTTTAGTTGAGTCTTAGTCGTCTAGTTTGTTCAATAATTCTTCCGCATATTTTCTTTGATTTATTTGAGTCATAGAAGACACAAAAACTTACGTGTGTCGACGTGTGTTCGTTCCTAGAGTTCGGGTCATATCACCACCGCCGTCCAGCCTTCACGACGCCACCATCAACACCCTGTCGTCCGTTTCAAGATTCATCCACCGTTCGTGTCTAAGATCGTGTTCATCTCGTTCAATCCGTAAGTCCAACATAACTCTATCATATCCTATCTACTCTAGCCATTCTAAACCCAATCAATACCTTCGAAAATCGATCAACCTTGCCATCATCATTGCCGTCCAAAACAGCCCCATATTTGTTGGATTTGTGTTATTTTGTGTGTCATTGTCTAGGTATTTTAGTTGAGTCTTAGTCGTCTAGTTTGTTCCAATATTATTCCGCTTATTTAACTTTGATTATTTGAGTCATCGTAGACACAAAAACTTACGTGTGTCGACGTGTGTTCGTTCCTAGAGTTCGGGTCGTATCACCTTACCCGACCTAGATCTAGGCAATCCTAAGATGAAATCCATAGAAATATCAATCCAAGGAGATGAGGGCGCGGGTAGGGGCGAATAAAGACCAAATGGGTGTGAAGTGGATTTAGCTTGACGACAAGTAATGCAACGACTACACACATTCTCTACATCCTTACGCATATGCGGCCAAAAGAAGTGTTCATGCAGCAAGTTCAATGTCTTATGCACACCAAAGTGACCCATTAAACCTCCCGCATGCGATTCTAACACTAATAACTCACGCATAGAACAAGTAGGGATGCATAATTTCGACTCTTTGAACAGAAAACCATCATGTACATAATATCCATCATAAGACCTAGATTTCGAGCTACATGAAGCATAGATGGGGCTGAAATAGGCGTCCTCAACATACAGTGCTTTAATAGACTCAAAACCAAGCATCTTAGCATGCATTAAGTTCAAAAGAGCGTACCTTCTTGATAGGGCATCGGCGACCACGTTTTCCTCGCCTTTCTTGTACTTGATAACATACGGGAAGGACTCGATGAACTCGACCCATCTCGCATGTCTCTTGTTCAGATTGTTTTGCCCTTTCAAATGCTTCAAACTTTCATGATCCGTGTGGATGACGAACTCCTTAGGCCAGAGATAGTGCTGCCATGTGTCCAACGCACGCTTCAAAGCGTAGAGCTCTTTATCGTACGTGGAGTACCTAAGGGAGGCGCCATTTAACTTCTCACTGAAGTATGCCACGGGACGTTTTTCCTGCATCAAAACAGCACCAATACCTATCCCGGAGGCATCACATTCGATCTCAAAAGTTTTGGAAAAATCAGGTAAACACAAAACAGGAGCAGAACATAACAATGACTTCAAAGTATTAAAAGCATGCTCTTGTTGTTTACCCCACTCAAATTTCCGATCCTTCTTACTTAGCTCAGTAAGAGGGGCGGCTATACTGGAGAAATCCCGTACAAAACGACGGTAAAACCCAGCTAGACCATGGAATGATCGAACCTCAGAGGCGTTTTTCGGGGTTGGCCATTCCTCAATCGCTTTGATTTTGGAACGGTCTACCTCAATACCTCGTGAACTAACGACAAAGCCTAAAAACACGACTTCATCCATGCAAAAGGAACATTTAAACAAGTTTCCATACAACTTAGCATCACGCAGAAGACAGAAAACACGCCTAAGATGATCTAAGTGCGCCTGTGCATTGTGACTGTAAATCAAAATATCATCAAAGTAGACAACAACAAATTTACCAATCACATCACGCAAAACATGATTCATTAATCTCATAAACGTGCTCGGTGCATTAGTGAGACCAAAAGGCATAACTAACCACTCATATAAACCATGCTTTGTTTTAAACGCAGTTTTCCATTCATCCCCTTCATGCATTCTAACTTGAAAATAACCAGATCTCAAATCTATCTTAGAAAACACATGAGAACCACTTAATTCATCTAGCATATCATCAAGTCTAGGGATAGGAAATCTGTACTTAACTGTTATTTTGTTGATGGCGCGGCAATCCATGCACATTCTCCATTCGTTGTTTTTCTTGGGCACTAGAATGACTGGAACTGCACAAGGGCTCATCGACTCTCGGATTTGCTTCTTCTCTAGCAACTCCTTAACTTGGCGATCGATCTCCTTCATCTCTTCAGGGGACGTGCGGTACGCCGGTCGGTTGGGTAGGACTGCGCCGGGTACGAAGTCGATCTGGTGCTCGATCCCACGAACTGGAGGTAATTGATGAGGACATCCATAGCAATGAGGAAGTCAATGAAGAGCTTCAATTCAAAGGACCCGTCACAAGACTAAGAGCTAAGAAGTTGCAAGATTATTTGCAAGCTACAATTCGGAAGAAGCTTGAAGAAGAAGACGGTGTACAAGGAAGCTTGAAGATGATGAACTTGTTGTCAGTGGAAGATGGAGATCAAGACATGGAGAACACAACATGAAGATGTGCATGTGTGCATGTGGACGTGTGCATGGGCTTGAAGTGAAGAAGGATCGGTCGAATTGAGCAAGGCCAAATTTTCGGTCCTTGTGATTTTTATCTAGTAGTTATTTTATTTTAGACTATAGTATTTATTTTATTTAATTATACTATAGTTTGGATCAGTTTTATTTAATTAAAATAGGGACAATTTTCGGTTATTATAAGTCATAGTTTGACTAGGATTTTAGATAAGGTAAGATCTACAAGTTCTACCTTAAATAGAATTCTAGTTTAGGAAATATCCAAACACAATCCTAGATTGATTTGGACTATGATTTTCGGTCCTTTAGCTTAGGATTTTCGATCCACCTATTATTATAAATAGGGGATCCATGCTTCATTGTTACTTTAGACTATATTTGATTATTAAGCCTTTGCTTTCAATATCGTCTCCCCCCGTTTAATCTTTCGTGAGTTTAGATAATTAAATTCATACTCTTAGATTTAGCATCTCTAAGTTTTACAAAGGGAATTCGCCGTCCACGTTCGAGGGATCGTCGGAAACTCGCTATCCGAAGAGCAACTTAAAGAATTTGGCCTTGTGTACGTTTGAGATTCAAGGCAACTTTCGGGTTGTAATTCACAACATCATCACCGCCGCCGTTCAACCTCCACGACGCCACCATCACCACCGCCGTCGTTCATCACATCAACATCCACAAGATCGTGTTCTCTTCGTTGCATCCGTATGTCCATCGTATCTCTATCATATCCTATCTACCCTAGCCCTTCTAAACCTAATCATCACCATCGAAAATCCATCATCTTTCACCCTATCCTAACCGTCCAAAACAGCCCCATAATTGTTGGATTTTGTGTTATTTTATGTGTCATTGTCTAGGTATTTTAGTTGAGTCTTAGTCGTCTAGTTTGTTCCAATATTATTCCGCTTATTTTACTTTGATTAATTGAGTCATAGAAGGCACAAAAACTTACGTGTGTCGACGTGTGTTCGTTCCTAGAGTTCGGGTCGTATCAGTAATCCACTTGGAATCTCATCCGGGAACACATCCGCGAACTCCTCCATAAGTGGCTGCACATCACAAGGTAAAGAAACACCATTAGTAGCACTGTCCTTATAAGATAAAAGAACGAAAGGTAAACCTGCTTTTAGTGCTTTCTCTACGCCTTTAACTGAGATGAACAGGGATCGATTCTTCTCTTTGCTTGGGTCTGATCCGGTGGCTTTTCCACGAGCTAAGACATCATTAGGAGGTGTCTTAGGGGCTGCATTGGTCGAACTTGAGGTGGAACTCGGCATTGAAGTGGCGACCGAGTTGGTTCGGGCTGCGGCTGCGGCTTGTTTTGCCCGTTCTTGCTTGAATCTCTCTTGCATCCTTTCTTGATCCTCTGCAATGGCTTTAGGAGTGAGTGGCTTGAGTACAGTGGTGCGACCATCTCGAGTAATTGAGTAGGTGTTGGCTAAACCATCGTGAACTGCTTTTCTGTCGAACTGCCACGGTCTTCCTAAAAGTATATGGGCTGCTTCCATGGGAATAACATCACAAAGAACAGTGTCAGAATAGCGACCTTTAGTAAAGGAAACGTGTACCTGACCTGTAACTCTGATGGATCCGCGATCTGTGAGCCACTGCAACTTGTACGGTTTTGGATGCTTTGTTGTGGTGAGGGCGAGTTTATCAACGGCATAATGACTGATCGCGTTGATTACACTCCTACTATCGATGATCATGGCACAAGTCTGATCTTTGATTGCAACTCGAGTGTAGAAAATGTTTTCTCGTTGCGATTGTTCTTCGTCTTCACGGTTGATGTTCAGACTGCGAATAGAAACCAAGCTGACATGAGGTAGCTCGACTTCATCATCATCTGGCTCGACTTCAGGGACCTTGACTGCTTCAGGGGCGGTGTCTTGGGTCTCCTCTTCATCTTCACTGGCTGATTCAAGTCCATTCTGTTCATTGAGGAACAGAACACGCCGGTTTGGACACTGGTTCTGAAAATGACCCCAACCTTGGCATTTATGACATTGGATGTCACGGGCTCGACTAGGGGCTGCATTCGGCGTTGGAGTGGATTGATTGGGCCGTTGGAAAGGTGGCCTGGGTGTAGACTCGGGTCTTCGGCTTGCTTGCGGTGTAGAACGATCAAAACGGCGTTCCGGAGGGTCGGATTGACCTCGGGGTCGTGTGGAATCAGTAGAAGGAGTAGAAGGTGATGTGGAAGGTGTACCTTTACTCCAAGATGATCGAGTAGGGGCTGCACTTTGACTGGATCGACGGCGGCCTTCTCGCAACTGCTTTTCCACAATTGATGCGTATTGCACCATTCTCTCTATGCTTGTGAATTCTTTGAGCTCTACTTCACAGGCAATGTCTGGATTCATACCTTCAATGTACCGAATGATGGTAGCATTTAAGGTTTCCTCTTTTCCGACTCGATTCAGGGCAGTTTCGAGCTCTTTATGGTACTCTTCGATCGATCTAGCTCCTTGCTTGATCCGGTTGAGCTTCTTCTCAAGCTCTCTTTCATAGTGGACTGGAATGAAGCGTCCACGCAAGAATCCTTTCATTTCCTCCCAATTGTCAATGGGTGGATTTCTGATGAGGACATCCATAGCAATGAAGAAGTCAATGAAGAGCTTCAATTCAAAGGCCCCGTCACAAGACTACGAGCTAAGAAGTTGCAAGATTATTTGCAAGCTACAATTCGCAAGAAGCTTGAAGAAGAAGACGGCGTACAAGGAAGCTTGAAGATGATGAACTTGTTGACATTGGAAGATGGAGATCAAGATGTGGAGTGCAATACATGAAGGAGGCGTGCAAGTGTACTTTTGTTGGGCTTGATGTGTATACTTGCTATTCAGCCCAAGTTAAGCGTGCATGGTGGAAAAGCCCAAAATAATCGGCCCTTGATGATCCAATTAAGGGGATTGATTTATTAGTCTATAGTATTTTATTTATTATATTATGGACGAAATTTTGCAGATTTTTTAGTTAAGATTTTCGGTTATTTTAGATAGAATTTTGACTAGATTTTTAGATAAGGCAAGATCTACAAAATCTACCTTAAATAGAATTCTAGTTTAGGAAACTTCCAAACACAATCCTAGATTGATTTGGACTATGATTTTCGGTCCTTAGCTTATTATTTTCGATCCACCTATTGTTATAAATAGGGGATCCATGTGACATTCATATTTTAGACTATATTTGATTTTTAAGCCGTTGCTTTCAATATCGTCTCACCCCTTTTAATCTTTTGTGAGTTTAGATAATTAAATTCATACTCTTAGATTTAGCACTTCTAAGTTTTACAAAGGGAATTCGTCGTCCACGTTCGAGGGATCGCCGGAAACTCGCTATCGAAGAACAACTTAAAGAATTTGGCCTTGTGTACGTTTGAGATTCAAGGCAACTTTCGGGTTGTAATTCACATCTACCAACCATCGACCATCCAGCCATAATCGACGTCAAACATCATCATCCACGTTCGTCTCAAGATCAGCCACCTTCGAGTTCAAATCGTGTCGCCTTCGTTCAATCCGTAAGTCCGTTTCAACTCTATCATACCCTATCTACTCAAGCCATTCTAAACCCATTCAATACCATCGAAATTCCATCACCCTTACCTTTATCTTAGCCGTCCAAAACAGCCCCATATTCATTGGATTTGTGTTATTTTGTGTGTCATTGTCTAGGTATTTTAGTTGAGTCTTAGTCGTCTAGTTTGTCCCGTTATCTTCCGCATATTTTTACTTTGATTATTTGAGTCATCGTAGACACAAAACTTACGTGTGTCGACGTGTGTTCGTTCCTAGAGTTCGGGTCGTATCAATTTCTGTTTCTTCGTCTTCTTTCTTGCTGCATTTCCTGATACGAACCCGAAAAGCATAAAAGAATCAAATCCAAGAATGCCATTGAGAGCTTCAAAGATAATCATGTTATTCAAGATTAAAGATTGGAGATCAAGATTTGAAGAACACAAGTGCATGAAAATATTCAGATATTTTGGGCAACCCATGAAGATCAAATATTCAGCCCGAGATTGGTCAACATGCTATCATTTGATGATGAAGAAGGAAGCATGAAGACGTGAGAAGAAGAACGAAGCCATTTGGACGTGTGCATGAAGAGTTATACGCGTTTGCATGGGAAATCGGGAGATGCTGTTTTTCATGCAAAGGTGGCAAGATTAATTATGTCATGGGCCACGAATTTAATTCAATTAATTCAGCCCATTGTCGTGATTAATAAGGTCCAAATAGGAGAGAATATCCAACCCAAATCCACTTTGGGATTTATCCTTATCTAGTTAGATTTAGATAGATTTTTGTTATCTTTATTTTTGGTATCTTTTGATTCTTACCTTAAAACCAGATTTTGGATAAGGTAACAATCCTAGATAGATTAGAACTAGTTTATTTTGAATTCTTCTAGTATTAGGACTCTAATTTTCGTCCATATACACTCCTATAAATAGGAGCACAATGTGACATTCATAATTCAGACGTTGCATGAAATAAAGAGTTAATTTCTCAATTGTCTCATCGATCCTTTGGTTGATCACATTTATCGATCCTTTGGTTGATCAAATACAATTCTATTGATCTAGCAATTCAATAGTCTTATTCAAGTTCTTCAGGGTACAACGAGTACTTGGGAGAATTGCTAAACAAATCGGAGAAGATCGAAGTAGCTGCGTTTCGTCTCTTGAAGCCGGGGTTCAGCTGAAGTTCCAATCCATTCTACCTATCATCTACATCTCGACGCCACTACCTTCATCCACAAGACACTACTTGTCCGCCTCCTATCTTCCACAAATTATCCTAGTAAGTTCTAGTTTAATCGAGTCTTTTATTCTTATTTTAGTTGAGTTTTAGTCTAGTTAGTCGGATTGAATCCTTCTTAATCTGACGTGTTTCGAGTCCTTAAGTCTTCCGCTACGTGTTCTGTTGATTAGACTTAGATATCTTGTCTGGGTCACATCATAAATTTGGCATCAGAGCCACGTCAGCTCTGCTGGTCGTGGTTCAATCCGACGTGTCAAATACGTGTCAGTTATCTGTCTTACGTGTCATTTAACTTTTGTATTATTTCGAGTCTATTGTAATCTGATTGTTATTCATTGAAAAACAAAAGAGAGCAAAAGACATCGGCTAAAAAAAAAAAAAGTCACCGGAAAAAAACAAAAGAAAAAAAAAACGAAAAATCAGATTTATTTTCTTGTTGAATTCGATTTTATTGTTTTAGATAGGCTTGAATCCATCTTAGATAGATATTTTGGGATTTGTTAGATTGTGTTCACACTTGGTCAAACTTTCAAAAAATATTCTACCTTATCCACTAGATTGGAACCTTGTTTAGATATCTTCCATCCTAATCCATATCTAATCAAGATCATCCATCCTTATCCATCATAGATTTCGATCCTTACACCTCTAGGATTCAAAATTCTTCATCCCACCCATATACACCCAGTTCACCTTATACACCACATAGTCCATACACACATACACCCATACACCCGTACACCATACACCCGTGGTCTACATACACCAATCAGCAGGTTTACCTACACCATTCATACAACAACCCCACATCATCAAGTTAGATGGATCCGGTCCGAGTCCGCCCAAATCGATTCAGAGATGCCGATGGTCTACACCGCAACAAGATAACCATCCCAGAGTTTGAGGGTCTATATGATCCAGAAGTGTACCTAGATTGGGAACGCAGAGTTGATAAGATTTTTAAGTACTACTACTTCCCCGAGCCAAAGAAGGTGCAATTAGCCACATTGGAGTTTAAAGACTACGCAGCAACATGGTGGGAATTCCAACAAAATCGATGCCGCCGAGATCACCTTCCACCTATCGACACATGGCGTGAGTTGAAAGATTTGATGCGGAAATGCTTCATTCCAGACCACTACCAATGGGAGTTGGAGGAGAAGCTATACAAGCTTAAGCAAAGAGATCGAAGTGTAAATGCCTACTACAACAAAATGATTGAAGCTATGAGACAAGCTGATGTAGAAGAATATCCAAAAGATACCATGGATAGATTTCTAGCTGGTCTACGAAGGGAAATTCGAGAAAAGGTAGAATTGTATCACTTCGACAAGTTGAAAGACATGGTGCAATATGCCATTGAGATAGAGAAGTGGTTGGAGAGTCTGCAAAATGAAGTGGTTCAAGTAGAGTCAAATGTAGAGTTGTCACCTAGAGCTCATCGCCAATCAGCCCCATTTCGTTGGAGCAAACCTGAGTCATTCGAGGAGTTTCTACGTACCTATGTACCACCTACACGGCCTGCATCACCAGTTCAGCTGGTCATAGATGTGCCAAGCCAAGCCAGCAACATTCAAGAGGAGATCCACGTTGAGTTACCATCTGAGATCGTTGCCATCAAAGAAGATTCTACTTTTAAGGTAACAATTTCAGTTGATGCACCTATTGATGAATTGATAGATGTTGCTACTTGTGAAGACGTTGGAGTAATCAAGAGAGAAGAAATGAAGGTTGTTGCCGTCGTTGAGAAATCCGAAGAAGTTGAGAAGTTGATGGAGATACAACCTTGTTCTGAAAAGGAGAATGACATCAGTGGAGCAATGGTTGAAGATCACAAAGAATTCGATCAAGCAAGCATGGAGGAGCTGCCGAATTCTAACATCATTTGTCAACCATTTTCTTGTGATATCTTTATTTTACAGGTTGCTAAAGATGTGTCCCATGTTATTGATCTTGTGCAAAAAGAGATTGATGTTCATTTCGTGTTCATCTTTGATCCTGGAGATTTGAATTCGAGGATGAATTCTTTTCAAGAGGAGGGGAATGATACGAACCCGAAAAGCATAAAAGAATCAAATCCAAGAATGCCATTGAGAGCTTCAAAGATAATCATGTTATTCAAGATTAAAGATTGGAGATCAAGATTTGAAGAACACAAGTGCATGAAAATATTCAGATATTTTGGGCAACCCATGAAGATCAAATATTCAGCCCGAGATTGGTCAACATGCTATCATTTGATGATGAAGAAGGAAGCATGAAGACGTGAGAAGAAGAACGAAGCCATTTGGACGTGTGCATGAAGAATGATGAAGCCACGAAAAGCCTTGAAGAACTTAATCCGGAGCTGCAAATACGTGGTCCAATTACACGATTTCGAGCAATACAATTGCAAGGATTTTTCCAAGCATTTGTATGTAAGAAATTCGAAGATGACAAAGATGTTGAGAGCAACTCCAAAATTGTTACTTTGCTAGTAATTAAAGATTGGAGATCAAGGTTTGAAGAAGAGAACATGAAGAACTCGTCGAGTTGTGCATGCGTGCACGAGATCAGATTTTTTGCCCTTTAATTTATTTAATTGAGGGATTGAATTTTATTTAGACTATAGTATTTATTTAATTATGTTAGACTATAGTTTAGTTCAGATTTTTAATTATTTATTATGTAATTTTCGTCCATAATATAGTCATAGTTGACTAGAATTGTATTTAAGGCAATTTCCTACCTTGAATAGAATTCTAGTTTAGGGAACTTCCTAGTATAGTTAGAGATCCCTTTTGGATCAATTTTTAAGCCTTTTATGATGCTAATTTCGTCCCCCCTTAGTTCTTATAAATAGGGGATCATTGTTACATTGATATTTTAGACTATATTTGATTAATTAAGCTTTGCTTTCAATATTGTCTCAACCCCCTTTTAAATCTTTGTGAGTTTTGATTTAAAATTCATATTCTTGGAGCTAGCAACTTTAAGTCTTACTCAAGGGTATTGCTTAATCCACTAGAGGGATTAACCGGTATTCGCTAAATCGAAGATCAACTTAGAGAATTCAACCTTGGATACGTTCGAGATTCAAGGAGGCTTTCGGGTTGTGATTCACTTCAAAAATCACCATCCGTTCATCATCCACGACGATATCCACCAGCCCCCAAGTCGCACGTTCCAGCCCTTCCACAAGTCAAGATCAAGTTCATCATTCCATTCATTCTACACGTAAGTCATTCTACCGTTAACATAACCTATCTACTCTAGCCCTTCTTCACCAAGCTTATACACGCCCAACATCATAATTTCCAGCCCATATCCGTCCCTTTTCAGCCCCTCTTTCCTTGGTATCGTGTTACATAGTTCGTGTCATTTTTCTAGGTATTTTTAGTTGTCTAGATTGTCTAATTTCTGTTATTTTTTTAGTCGGATTGAAGCCCTTCAATTAGTTGACGTGTTTCGCATCCTTAAGTCTTCCGCTACGTTCCCAAGATTCGTCCTAGCATAGTCCGGGTCGTATCATAAATTTGGCATCAGAGCCACGTCAGCTCTGCTGGTCGTGGTTCAATCCGACGTGTCATTTTTATCCTACGTGTCGTCTTACATGTCTTCTTTATTTTTTTATTTTATCGAGTTGTAATAGCATAGCTATCAATTGAAAAAAAAAAGAGCATCGACAAAAAAAAAGAGAAAAAGCCGTCGAAAAAAAAAAAGAAAAAAAAAATCGGATAAAAAAAAAAGAAAAAAAATCCGAAAATTAAAAAAAAAAAAAAGAGGTATATTCATTGTGTTACCATTTGAGTCTTGATTTATTTTGGTAATTTCCTTTTAGTAATACATCTTATTTGGTAGTTACCTTGTGAGTCTATTTTATTTTTGGAACTTTCCTTCTAAGTTCTATTTTAATTTTGGTAGTTTCCTTCTAGGATAACTCCTTAGTTGGTAACTTCCTTTAGAGTCTTATTTTATTTTTGGAACTTTCCTTCCAAGTTTTAATTCTTTTTGGTAGTTTCCTTTTGAGTTGTAATTTATTTTTAGTTCTTTCCTTTTAGAGTCTAGTTCAATTAGGATATTTAGATTGTGTCACAATTATGTAACACTTTCCAAATTACCTAATCCATTTTTCCTTTTCCTCTCTAATTCTTACCTTCCATACTTTTGGATTTATTTTTGGATTCCTATTCTATTTGGGAACTTCAAAAATACATCTAATTCTTTCCTTTTCTAGCTTTCTTCCATCCAAATCCGTCCAAACCTTCCATATACACTTCCTCCCTTCAAATTTTCGTCCACCATCATCAAGGGGATCGAAAATTCATCTTATTCCACATATATCATCTGTTCACACTCATATACACCATCCGGACCATACACATATGCACCCATGTACCATTCGGTCCATACACCATACACCACTCATACTCCGTATACCCGTACACCATATACACCAAATTCTCACCATCTCTACCGCAGCAACAACATGATCATACCTGAGTTTGAAGGTCTATACTATCCCGAAATCTATTTGGATTGGGAACCCAAAGTAGAAAACCTTTTTGAGTGCTATGACTTCCCCGAGAAAAAGAAAGTGCAGCTAGTTTCGTCAAAGTTTAAAGGCTACGCAACAACATGGTGGGAATTCCAGCAGAATCGGTGCCACAGAGATCGCCTTCCACCTATCGACACATGGCGTGAGTTGAAAGATTTGATGCGGAAACGCTTCATTCCAGACCACTACCAATGGGAGTTGGAGGAAAAGCTATACAAGCTTAGACAAAGAGATCGAAGTGTAAATGACTACTACAACAAAATGATTGAAGCCATGAGACAAGCTGATGTAGAAGAATATCCAGAAGACACCATGGATAGATTTCTAGCTGGTCTACGAAGAGCAATCCGTGAAAGAGTAGCATTGTACCGCTTCGACGAGTTGGAAGACATGGTGGAATACGCCATTCAGATAGAAAAGTGGCTAGAGGAACTAGAGATGAAGTCAAAAGAGGAGATTCAAGTAGAGTCGAGCATTGCCACCCATGATGCTTCTACTTCCAAGGTACCAATTCTAGACTTCGTTGAAGTACCTTTTATCTCATTACCATCTGTTTCTATGTGCTTAGAAGATGAGATAGTTGAAGAATCTAAGCCAGAGTTGGACATGATAGAAACAACCAATGAGGAGATGCCAGTTTTGGAGGAGTTAGTTCAAGACGATTGTAATCAAGAGGAGTTGGTTTCCATTCATGTTGATGAAGAGGTGCCCATTCTCGAAATTATTAATCTGGAGAAGACAAGTATAGAAGATTGCAATTTGGATGTTTTGTCCATGAAGATGACAAGTCCTGAAGATTGTATGGATGATAAACTACAAATTGCGAATTTGGAGATCCATGAAGCAATTGAGGAAGCCGAAGAAGTTGAAGAGTTGTTGGAGATACAACCTTGTAATGAAAAGGAGAATGACATCCGTGAGACAATGGTTGAAGATCTTGAAGAGCTCGAACAAGCTAATATGGAGGAGCTGCCGAGTTCTAACATTTTTTGTCAACCGTTTCCTTGTGATGCCTTTGTTTTACAGGTTATTGAAGAAATTCCATTGGAAGTTGATGTACCACCAAGTTTGAACGTGGATACCATACCGAGGCAATCTATGGAGCTTGAGTTTCGGATGATTAACACAAGTGGAATGTTCTCGTTCATGTTCATGAAGATGTGTTTTATGCAGCTTGTGCAAAAAGAATTTGATGGCCAGTTCGTGTTCGTCTTTGATCCCGGAGCTTTGAATTCGAGGACGAATTCTTTTCAAGAGGAGGGGAATGATGAAGCCACGAAAAGCCTTGAAGAACTTAATCCGGAGCTGCAAATACGTGGTCCAATTACACGATTTCGAGCAATACAATTGCAAGGATTTTTCCAAGCATTTGTATGTAAGAAATTCGAAGATGACAAAGATGTTGAGAGCAACTCCAAAATTGTTACTTTGCTAGTAATTAAAGATTGGAGATCAAGGTTTGAAGAAGAGAACATGAAGAACTCGTCGAGTTGTGCATGCGTGCACGAGATCAGATTTTTTGCCCTTTAATTTATTTAATTGAGGGATTGAATTTTATTTAGACTATAGTATTTATTTAATTATGTTAGACTATAGTTTAGTTCAGATTTTTAATTATTTATTATGTAATTTTCGTCCATAATATAGTCATAGTTGACTAGAATTGTATTTAAGGCAATTTCCTACCTTGAATAGAATTCTAGTTTAGGGAACTTCCTAGTATAGTTAGAGATCCCTTTTGGATCAATTTTTAAGCCTTTTATGATGCTAATTTCGTCCCCCCTTAGTTCTTATAAATAGGGGATCATTGTTACATTGATATTTTAGACTATATTTGATTAATTAAGCTTTGCTTTCAATATTGTCTCAACCCCCTTTTAAATCTTTGTGAGTTTTGATTTAAAATTCATATTCTTGGAGCTAGCAACTTTAAGTCTTACTCAAGGGTATTGCTTAATCCACTAGAGGGATTAACCGGTATTCGCTAAATCGAAGATCAACTTAGAGAATTCAACCTTGGATACGTTCGAGATTCAAGGAGGCTTTCGGGTTGTGATTCACTTCAAAAATCACCATCCGTTCATCATCCACGACGATATCCACCAGCCCCCAAGTCGCACGTTCCAGCCCTTCCACAAGTCAAGATCAAGTTCATCATTCCATTCATTCTACACGTAAGTCATTCTACCGTTAACATAACCTATCTACTCTAGCCCTTCTTCACCAAGCTTATACACGCCCAACATCATAATTTCCAGCCCATATCCGTCCCTTTTCAGCCCCTCTTTCCTTGGTATCGTGTTACATAGTTCGTGTCATTTTTCTAGGTATTTTTAGTTGTCTAGATTGTCTAATTTCTGTTATTTTTTTAGTCGGATTGAAGCCCTTCAATTAGTTGACGTGTTTCGCATCCTTAAGTCTTCCGCTACGTTCCCAAGATTCGTCCTAGCATAGTCCGGGTCGTATCAAAGAGTTATACGCGTTTGCATGGGAAATCGGGAGATGCTGTTTTTCATGCAAAGGTGGCAAGATTAATTATGTCATGGGCCACGAATTTAATTCAATTAATTCAGCCCATTGTCGTGATTAATAAGGTCCAAATAGGAGAGAATATCCAACCCAAATCCACTTTGGGATTTATCCTTATCTAGTTAGATTTAGATAGATTTTTGTTATCTTTATTTTTGGTATCTTTTGATTCTTACCTTAAAACCAGATTTTGGATAAGGTAACAATCCTAGATAGATTAGAACTAGTTTATTTTGAATTCTTCTAGTATTAGGACTCTAATTTTCGTCCATATACACTCCTATAAATAGGAGCACCATGTGACATTCATAATTCAGACGTTGCATGAAATAAAGAGTTAATTTCTCAATTGTCTCATCGATCCTTTGGTTGATCACATTTATCGATCCTTTGGTTGATCAAATACAATTCTATTGATCTAGCAATT
This sequence comes from Perilla frutescens, assembly GCA_026008535.1. NCBI lineage: Eukaryota > Viridiplantae > Streptophyta > Magnoliopsida > Lamiales > Lamiaceae > Perilla > Perilla frutescens. The sequence goes on from BRKX01000014.1 coordinate 48,059,257, forward strand.
CAATAGTCTTATTCAAGTTCTTCAGGGTACAACGAGTACTTGGGAGAATTGCTAAACAAATCGGAGAAGATCGAAGTAGCTGCGTTTCGTCTCTTGAAGCCGGGGTTCAGCTGAAGTTCCAATCCATTCTACCTATCATCTACATCTCGACGCCACTACCTTCATCCACAAGACACTACTTGTCCGCCTCCTATCTTCCACAAATTATCCTAGTAAGTTCTAGTTTAATCGAGTCTTTTATTCTTATTTTAGTTGAGTTTTAGTCTAGTTAGTCGGATTGAATCCTTCTTAATCTGACGTGTTTCGAGTCCTTAAGTCTTCCGCTACGTGTTCTGTTGATTAGACTTAGATATCTTGTCTGGGTCACATCATTTCCCACCAAGTGGCTGCGTAGCCTTTAAACTCCAAACATGCTAGCTGCACCTTTTTAGCTTCTGAAAAATCATAGCATGCGAAAATCTTCTCTACCTTACGTTCCCAATCAAGGTAGATATCGGGATCGTGAAGGCCTTCAAATTCTGGAATGCTCGTCTTGATGTTGTGGAGCATTCGATCTTCTTCATAGTCATCTCGACTATGACCTCGTCTCGGGCGACGTCCTCGATCAAATTCTTCAGTATTCTCATCAAAGTACTCCTCTTCAGGCTCGTTGTGATGCTCTAGGCGTTGGTTTCCTCGAATGGGTGGAGGAAAGACAGGTGTCGTTTTAGTGCGTTCAAGAGCATGCACTAAATCGTCTATCTTGTCGGAGAGGGCCTGGTGTTGTCTTTGAACATGCTTAGACAACGCTTCGAAGTGGTACTTGGGATCCCACGGTGCGGGTGGATCCGAATATGACTCCATGGGTGCTTTGGAAGGGTCTTTGGATGGGTCCAAAGATGGAAAAGTCGACTGGGGGTCGAATGGTGGTGTAGAGGATGACTCGGTGTGGGTTCCTTTCTTCATGATACCTACAAAACGAACAAACGTAAAGGAAAACAAGGAAGATCCTCAAAATCTCACTGTCGCTCGTTTGTTTTCACTCTTGATTTTTCCACTCGTGTATCACTCAAAGTGTATGGTGCACAGTGTGTGAAAATCGTGTATATGAAGGTAAGGGAATCGTGTGGTTTGTTTCGAGGAAAGACGGGAATGCTATTCTCGGAACAAGGATGAATTTGGTATGTGTAGATGAGATACGGGTTGAGTATGTGTGGGTATGGTAGTGGCCGAATGTAGTGTGGTATGGGATGGGGGTGGCCGATTGTTTTGAGGTATGTATGGGTGTTGGTCGAGTATGGGTGGTAGGAAAGGAAAGAAGTAGATCAATTATTGAAGTTCCAAATAGATTAGGAAATCCAAAAATAAATCTAGGTAAAGAAGGAAAGAAATAGAATAGATAAGGAAGAAAGAAAGAGATAAGGTAAGTAGGGGATTTGGATATGTATCAATCTATGTGACACAATCTAAATACCTTAATTAGCCTAGACTCTAGAAGGAAAGAACCAAAAATAAAATAAGACACTTAAGGAAGTTACCAACAAGATTGGGAACGTAAGGTAGAGAAGATTTTTGCATGCTATAACTTTTCAGAAGCTAAAAAGGTGCAATTAGCATGTATGGAGTTCAAAGGCTACGCAGCCACTTGGTGGGAGATGCAGCAAGAAAGAAGGCGCAGAAATCGCAATCCACCCATCGACAATTGGGAAGAGATGAAAGGATTCATGCGTGGACGCTTCATTCCAGTCCACTATGAAAGAGAGCTTGAGAAGAAGCTCAATCGGATCAAGCAAGGTACCCGTTCGATTGAAGAGTACCACAAAGAGCTCGAAACTGCCCTGAATCGAGTTGGAAAAGAAGAGACCTTAAATGCTACCATCATTCGGTACATTGAAGGTATGAATCCCGATATTGCATGTGAAGTGGAGCTCAAAGAATTCACAAGCATAGAGAGAATGGTGCAGTACGCATCAGTTGTAGAAAAGCAGTTGCGAGAAGGCCGCCGTCAATCCAGTCAAGGTTCAGCCCCTACTCGCCAATCTTGGAGTAAAGGTACGCCTTCCACATCACCTTCTACTCCTTCTGTTGATTCTACTCGACCCCGTGGTCAATCCGGACCTCCGGAACGCCGTTTCGACCGTTCTACTCCGCAATCAAGCCGTAGACCCGAGTCTACACCCAGGCCACCATTCCAACGGCCCAATCAGCCCACACCGGCGCCAACTTCAGCCCCTAGTCGAGCCCGAGATGTCCAATGCCATAAATGCCAAGGTTGGGGCCATTTTCAGAACCAGTGCCCGAACCGACGAGTTCTATTCATCACGGATCAGAATGAGCTCGAATCAGCCAGTGAAGATGATGAACCATCCAAAGCCGACCCTTCACCTGAAGGAGACGCCCAAGATGAGCTTGAAGAAGAAGAACCCGAGAATCTTCATGTTAGTTTGGTTTCTATCCGCAGTCTGAACATAAACCGAGAAGAAGAGCAACAATCACAGCGAGAGAACATCTTCTACACGAAAGTTGCTGTTCAAGGCAAGACTTGCGCGATGATAGTTGATAGCGGCAGTGTTATCAACGCAGTGAGCCAGTACGCAGTCGACAAGCTTGGATTATCCACCGTGAAGCATCCAAATCCATACCGTTTGCAATGGCTTACCGAAAGAGGCACAGTTCGTGTAACCGGTCAGGTACATGTATCCTTTTCCATTGGTCGTTATTCTGACACTGTATTATGCGATGTTATTCCTATGGATGCAGCACATATACTTTTAGGGAGACCATGGCAATTCGATAGACAAGCTGTACACGACGGACTCACGAACACCTATACAGTTAAGAAGGACGGCCGCACCACTGTTTTGAAGCCTTTAACACCCAAAGCCGTTCAAGAAGAGCAAGAAATAATGCGAACAAGGTTCAAAGAAGAGCGTGAGAAGACCGCAGCCGCAGCCGTTCGAGCCGCCGCCGCCAACGGCCCTTCCACGGCCGAAATATCATCACCGCCGACCCCTACTTCTTCCACAACCATTGCAGCCCCTTCCACACCTCATTCCAGCTCCATTACACATGGAAAAGGCGTGAGTTCAGCCCCCAAGACACAAGAGAAGAATCGAGCCCTGTTTTGTACAATTAAAGGCGTTGAGAAAGCTATTAAAGCAGGTTTGCCTTTAGTTCTTTTAACTTGTAAGAACAGTGCTACTAACGATGTTTCTTTGCCTAGTGATGTGCAGCCACTTATGAAGGAGTTCGAGGACGTATTTCCGGATGAGATTCCAAGTGGATTACCTCCAGTTCGTGGGATCGAGCACCAGATTGATTTCGTGCCCGGAGCCGTCTTACCGAACCGGCCTGCATATCGCACGTCCCCTGAAGAAACAAAGGAGATAGACCGTCAAGTTAAGGAGCTGTTGGAGAAGAAGCAAATCAGAGAGTCGATGAGCCCATGTGTAGTTCCAGTGATTCTAGTGCCAAAGAAGAACAATGAATGGAGAATGTGCATGGATTGCAGAGCCATCAACAAGATAACAGTTAAGTATTGTTTTCCTATTCCTAGACTTGATGATATGCTAGATGAATTAAGTGGATCAAAAATCTTTTCTAAAATTGATTTAAGGTCTGGTTATTTTCAAGTTCGCATGCATGAAGGAGATGAATGGAAAACAGCTTTTAAGACTAAGCATGGTTTATATGAATGGTTGGTTATGCCTTTTGGTCTCACAAATGCACCGAGCACATTTATGAGATTGATGAACCATGTTTTACGTGATGTTATTGGGAAATATGTTGTTGTTTATTTTGATGATATCCTGATATACAGTCACAGTGCACAGGCGCACCTAGATCACCTTAGGCGCGTATTTATGCTCTTGAGAGATGCTCGATTGTATGGCAACATGTCTAAGTGTTCTTTTTGCTTGAATGAAGTAGTATTCTTAGGCTTTGTTGTGAGTTGTAGAGGTATTGAGGTTGATCGTTCCAAAATCAAGGCGATTGAGGAATGGCCAACGCCCAAAACCGCGTCTGAAGTTCGATCCTTTCACGGTCTTGCCGGATTTTATCGTCGCTTTGTGCGCGATTTCTCTAGCATTGCCGCGCCTCTTACTGAGCTAAGTAAGAAGGATCGCAAGTTTGAATGGGGTAAACAACAAGAACATGCGTTTAATACTTTGAAATCTTTGTTATGTTCTGCTCCTGTTTTGTGTTTACCTGATTTTTCCAAAACTTTTGAGATCGAGTGTGATGCCTCCGGGATAGGTATTGGTGCTGTTTTGATGCAGGAAAAACGTCCCGTGGCGTACTTCAGTGAAAAGCTCAATGGCGCCGCCTTACGCTATTCGACGTACGATAAAGAGCTATACGCTTTGAAGCGTGCATTGGATACATGGCAGCACTACTTGTGGCCCAAGGAGTTTGTCATTCACACGGATCATGAGAGCTTGAAGCATCTAAAGGGTCAAAGCAACTTGAACAAGCGTCATGCGAGATGGGTCGAATTCATCGAGTCATTTCCATACGTCATCAAGTACAAGAAAGGAGAAGACAACGTCGTCGCCGACGCCCTCTCTAGAAGGTACACGTTGCTTAACCTAATGCATGCTAAGATGCTTGGTTTTGAGTCCATTAAATCATTGTATGAAGTGGACGATTATTTCAGCCCCATATATGCTAAGTGTTCGAATTCTAGCAAGTCATTTGATGGATTTTATGTGCATGATGGGTTTTTGTTTAGAGAATCTAAGTTGTGCATTCCTACTTGTTCTATGCGTGAGCTACTTGTTTTAGAATCGCATGCGGGAGGATTAATGGGACATTTTGGTGTGCATAAGACATTATCCTTGTTGCATGAGCATTTCTTTTGGCCGCATATGAAACGTGATGTTGAACGCATGTGTAGTAGATGTATTACTTGTCATAAGTCTAAATCTACTTCGCATCCTTTTGGTTTGTACACGCCTTTGCCTGCTCCATCTAGTCCTTGGATTGATTTATCTATGGATTTTATTTTGGGATTGCCTAGATCTAGATCGGGTAAAGATTCTGTGTTTGTTGTAGTTGATAGGTTTTCCAAAATGGCGCATTTCATTGCATGTAGGAAAACTGATGATGCTATTCAAATAGCCAATTTGTTCTTTGTGCATGTTGTTAGATTGCATGGAATTCCTCGTACTATTGTTAGTGATAGGGATTCTAAGTTTTTGGGACATTTTTGGCGCGTTCTTTGGGGAAAGCTAGGTACTAAGTTATTGTTTTCTACTGCATGTCATCCACAAACCGATGGTCAAACTGAGGTTGTGAATCGTACTTTAGGAACATTGCTTAGGTCATTGATTAAGAATAATGTGAAGTCATGGGAAGAATGTTTACCTTATGCTGAGTTTGCTTACAATCGTGTTATTCATTCTTCTACTAACATGTCTCCATTTGAGGTTGTTTATGGTTTTAATCCACTAACGCCTAATGATTTGATTCCTTTACCTGTTGAGCATCTAACAAGTGTTAAAGGATTGAAGAGAGCTGATCTTATCAAGGAGATGCATGAGAAAGTTAGAGCCCGGATCGAGCATAGAGGAACCCAAACCGCCGCCGCCCGTAATACTCATCGCAAACGTGTTGTATTTCAGCCCGGTGATCGCGTTTGGATTCATTTGAGCCCCGGAAGGTTTCCTAATCTAAGGAAATCAAAGTTGTCACCAAGAGGAGATGGTCCTTTCACCGTCTTAAGCCGAGTCAATGACAATGCGTATCGCATTGATCTACCTGGTGAGTATAAGTGTTCTTCAACGTTTAATGTTGCTGATTTATCTCCCTTTGATGTAGGTGAATTCGATCAAGATGAAGATACAAATTCGAGGACGAATTCTTTTCAGCAGGGGGGGAATGATGAAGCCATGGAGAACAAAGATGAAGAAGAACCGGAGTTGCAATTTAGAGGACCAATCACAAGATCAAGAGCTAAGAAGTTGCAAGCTTACATGCAAGTGATGATTAGAAGAAAGCTCGAGATTGGAGATGAAGAAGTCAAGAGAAGCAATTCCAAGATAGTTAATTTGTTAACTATTGAAGATCAAGATCACACCATGGAGTATCAATCTTGAAGAGATGAAGATGAAGAGTTCAAGTGCATGTGTGCATGTGCATGTAATTGCCGTGTGCATGTGTGTGCGATTTAGTGAAGAAAATCGGTCCTATAGTTATTTAATTATGGGGTTGATTTTATTTAGACTATAGTATTTATTTTATTTAATTAAGACTATAGTTGGATCAGATTTATTTAATTAATTAGGAGTAATTTTCGTCCATATTGAGGTCAAGTTTGACTAGAATTGTATTTAAGGCAATTTCCTACCTTGAATAGAATTCTAGTTTAGGGAACTTCCTAGTATAGTTAGAGATCCCTTTTGGATCAATCTTTAGGCCCTTTTATTGTTAAATTTCGTTCCCCCTTAGTGCTTATAAATAGGGGAACCATGTCTCATTGTTACTTTAGACATTGTTGAATTAAATTGCTTTTGCATTCAATTTGTGTCTCAAATCTATTTGTCTTTTGAATACTTTTCACACGAAAATATTCATTCTTGGAGCTAGCAACTACAAGTCTTATTCAAGGGTATTGCTCAATTCACTTGAGGGATTGACCGGTATTCGCTAACGAGGAACAACTTGGAGATTTCAACCTTGAAGACGTTCGAGATTCAAGGAGGCTATCGGGTTGTGAATCACAACTTCACTACCACACGTCCACCTTCATCAATCGACGCCATCCAAATCAGCCACCATCGTCCATCTCACGGCCGTTCCATCAAGTTCAAGTTCTACACCGTTCGTTTTATCCGTAAGTCTATTCAATCACTAACATATCCTATCTTCTCCAAGCCCTTCTTCACCAACCTTCACACACAAATTCCTACCCAATTCCAGCCCTCATAATTGTCCCATACAGCCCCTATAACCCTTGGTTTGTGTTATTTAGTTGTGTCATAGTTCTAGGTATTTTAATCGTCTAGATTAGTCGTATTTTTTGTGTCGGATTGTTCCTTTCATTTAAGTTGACGTGTTTCGTATCCTAAAGTCTTCCGCTACGTCGTTATTATCGTCCTAGTTCGTGTCTGGGTCGTATCATGTGGTGATGAAGCCACGAAAAGCCTTGAAGAACTTAATCCGGAGCTGCAAATACGTGGTCCAATTACACGATTTCGAGCAATACAATTGCAAGGATTTTTCCAAGCATTTGTATGTAAGAAATTCGAAGATGACAAAGATGTTGAGAGCAACTCCAAAATTGTTACTTTGTTAACAATTAAAGATTGGAGATCAAGATTTGAAGAGCAATGCATGAAGATAGAACTCATCAAGTTGTTCATGCATGGCAGATTCGCGTTGCATGGAATTTTCGTCCCTTAGTTGATTTAATTAGAGGTTGAATTTTATTTAGACTATAGTATTTATTTAATTATGTTAGACTATAGTTTAGTTCAGATTTTATTTATTTATTTATTTATTAATTTTCGTCCATAAGTTGATAGAGTTTGACTAGAATTGTATTTAAGGCAATTTCCTACCTTGAATAGAATTCTAGCTTAGGGAACTTCCTAGTATAGTTAGAGATCCCTTTTGGATCAATTTTTAGGCCTTTTAAGCTTATTATTTTCGTCCCTATAGCTCTTATAAATAGGGGATCATTGTTACATTGATACTTTAGACTATATTTGATTAATTAAGCTTTGCTTTCAATATTGTCTCAACCCCCTTTTAAATCTTTGTGAGTTTTGATTAACAAATTCATATTCTTGGAGCTAGCAACTTTAAGTCTTACTCAAGGGTATTGCTTAATCCACTTGAGGGATTAACCGGTATTCGCTATCGAAGAGCAACTTGGAGATTTCATTCTTGGATACGTTCGAGATTCAAGGAGGCTATCGGGTTGTGATTCACATCAACGAATCATCATCCATCAACCATCATCGACGTCTTCCATCCTCATTGACGCACGCCTCAATTCAGCCCACAAGTTCGAGTTCAAGTTCTACGCCGTTCCGTTTCATCCGTAAGTTCGTTTCATCCCTAACATATCCTATCTACCCAAACCATTCTTCACAAGCTTTCACACACGATTTACTCCCATAATTTCCAGCCTATATTTCGTCCCTATATAGCCCCTATCCTTCGGTTCTTGTGTTACATAGTTCGTGTCATAGTTTAGATATTTTATTTGTCTAGATTTGTTTGTTTTATTCGTCTAGTTGAGTCGGATTGAAGCCCTTCATTCGCTGACGTGTTTCGTATCCAGAAGTCTTCCGCTACGTCTCTAGATTCGTCCTAGACTATTTGTCCGGGTCGTATCATAAATTTGGTATCAAAGCCACGTCAGCTCTGCTGGTCGTGGTTCAATCCGACGTGTCATTTTTATCCTATGTGTCGTCTTATGTGTCTTCTTTATTTTTTATTTTATCGAGTTGTAATAGCATAGCTATCAATTGAAAAAAAAAGAGCATCGACAAAAAAAAAAGAAAAAAAAAAGTCGTCGAAAAAAAAAAAAAGAAAAAAAAAATTGGATAAAAAAAAAAGAAAAAAAAATCCGAAAATTAAAAAAAAAAGAGGTATATTCATTGTTTCCTTTTGTGTTTCTTTAATTTTGGTACTTTCCTTTTGGTACTACTCTATAGTTGGTATTTACCTTGCGAGTCTTATTTTAATTTTGGTAGTTTCCTTCTAGTATAGTTCTTTAGTTGGTAACTTCCTTTAGAGTCTTATTTTATTTTTGGAACTTTCCTTCCAAGTTTTATTTTATTTTGGTAGTTTCCTTTTGAGTTGTAATTTATTTTTAGTTCTTTCCTTTTAGAGTCTAGTTCAATTAGGATATTTAGATTGTGTCACAATTTTGTAACACTTTCCAAATTACCTAATATTTCTTTCCTTTTTCTTTCCTATTTCTTTCCTTCTACCTTTGGGATTTATTTTTGGATTCCTATTCTATTTGGGAACTTCAAAAATACATCTAATTCTTTCCTTTTCTAGCTTTCTTCCATCCAAATCCTTCCAAACCTTCCATATACACTTCCTCCCTTCAAATTTTCGTCCACCATCATCAAGGGGATCGAAAATTCATCTTATTCCACATATATCATCTGTTCACACTCATATACACCATCCAGACCATACACATATGCACCCATGTACCATCCGGTCCATACACCATACACCAATCATACTCCGTATACCCATACACCATATACACCAAATTCTCGCCATCTCTACCGCAACAAAAACATGATCATACCTGAGTTTGAAGGTCTATACTATCTCGACATCTATTTGGATTGGGAACGCAAAGTAGAAAAACTTTTTGAGTGCTATGACTTCCCCGAGAAAAAGAAAGTGCAGGTAGTTTCGTCAAAGTTTAAAGGCTACGCAACAACATGGTGGGAATTCCAGCAGAATCGGTGCCATAGAGATCACCTTCCACCTATCGACACTTGGCGTGAGTTGAAAGATTTGATGCGGAAACGCTTCATTCCAGACCACTACCAATGGGAGTTGGAGGAAAAGTTATACAAGCTTAGACAAAGAGATCGAAGTGTAAATGACTACTACAACAAAATGATTGAAGCCATGAGACGAGCTGATGTAGAAGAATATCCAGAAGACACCATGGATAGATTTCTAGCTGGTCTACGAAGGGCAATCCGTGAAAGAGTAGCATTGTACCGCTTCGATGAGTTGGAAGACATGGTGGATTACGCCATCCGGATAGAAAAGTGGCTAGAGGAACTAGAGATGAAGTCAAAAGAGGAGGTTCAAGTAAAGTCGAGCATTGCCACCCATGATGCTTCTATTTCCAAGGTACCAATTCTAAACTTCATTGAAGTACCTTTTATCTCATTACCGTCTGTTTCTATGTGCTTAGAAGATGAGATAGTTGAAGAATCTAAGCCGGAAGTAGACATGATAGAAACATCGAATGAGGAGATGCCAGTTTTGGAGGAGTTAGTTCAAGATGATTGTAATCAAGAGGAGCCGATTTCAATTCATATCGATGAAGAGGTGCCCATTCTCGAAATTACTAATCCGGAGAAGACAAGTATAGAAGATTGCAATTTGGATATTTTGTCCATGGAGATGACAAGTCCTGAAGATTGTATGGATGATAAACTACAAATTGTGAATTTGGAGATCCATGATGCAGTTGAGGAAGCCGAAGAAGTTGAAGAGTTGTTGGAGATACAACCTTGTTATGAAAAGGAGAATGATATCCGTGAGGCAATGGTTGAAGATCATGAAGAGCTCGAACAAGCTAGCATGGCGAATCCATCGAGTTCTAACATTTTTTGTCAACCGTTTTCTTGTGATGTCTTTATTTTACAGGTTGTTGAAGAAATTCCATTGGAAGTTGATGTACCACCAGATTTGATCATGAATGCCATGTCAAGGCAATCTATGGAGCTAGAGTTTCGGATGATTAACACAAGTGGAATGTTCTCGTTCATGTTCATGAAGATGTGTTTTATGCAGCTTGTGCAAAAAGAATTTGATGGCCAGTTCGTGTTCGTCTTTGATCCCGGAGCTTTGAATTCGAGGACGAATTCTTTTCAAGAGGAGGGGAATGATGAAGCCACGAAAAGCCTTGAAGAACTTAATCCGGAGCTGCAAATACGTGGTCCAATTACACGATTTCGAGCAATACAATTGCAAGGATTTTTCCAAGCATTTGTATGTAAGAAATTCGAAGATGACAAAGATGTTGAGAGCAACTCCAAAATTGTTACTTTGTTAACAATTAAAGATTGGAGATCAAGATTTGAAGAGCAATGCATGAAGATAGAACTCATCAAGTTGTTCATGCATGGCAGATTCGCGTTGCATGGAATTTTCGTCCCTTAGTTGATTTAATTAGAGGTTGAATTTTATTTAGACTATAGTATTTATTTAATTATGTTAGACTATAGTTTAGTTCAGATTTTATTTATTTATTTATTAATTTTCGTCCATAAGTTGATAGAGTTTGACTAGAATTGTATTTAAGGTAATTTCCTACCTTGAATAGAATTCTAGCTTAGGGAACTTCCTAGTATAGTTAGAGATCCCTTTTGGATCAATTTTTAGGCCTTTTAAGCTTATTATTTTCGTCCCTATAGCTCTTATAAATAGGGGATCATTGTTACATTGATACTTTAGACTATATTTGATTAATTAAGCTTTGCTTTCAATATTGTCTCAACCCCCTTTTAAATCTTTGTGAGTTTTGATTAACAAATTCATATTCTTGGAGCTAGCAACTTTAAGTCTTACTCAAGGGTATTGCTTAATCCACTTGAGGGATTAACCGGTATTCGCTATCGAAGAGCAACTTGGAGATTTCATTCTTGGATACGTTCGAGATTCAAGGAGGCTATCGGGTTGTGATTCACATCAACGAATCATCATCCATCAACCATCATCGACGTCTTCCATCCTCATTGACGCACGCCTCAATTCAGCCCACAAGTTCGAGTTCAAGTTCTACGCCGTTCCGTTTCATCCGTAAGTTCGTTTCATCCCTAACATATCCTATCTACCCAAACCATTCTTCACAAGCTTTCACACACGATTTACTCCCATAATTTCCAGCCTATATTTCGTCCCTATATAGCCCCTATCCTTCGGTTCTTGTGTTACATAGTTCGTGTCATAGTTTAGATATTTTATTTGTCTAGATTTGTTTGTTTTATTCGTCTAGTTGAGTCGGATTGAAGCCCTTCATTTGCTGACGTGTTTCGTATCCAGAAGTCTTCCGCTACGTCTCTAGATTCGTCCTAGACTATTTGTCCGGGTCGTATCATGTGGAGAATGGAATTTCGATGGTGTGTATTGGTTTAGAATGGCTTGAGTAGATAGGGTATGTTAGAGATACGATGGACTTACGGATGTAACGAAGTGAACACGATCTTGAGGATGATGGTTGAGATGGACGACGGTGGATGGTGGTGGCGTCGAAGGTGGCTGGACGGCGGCAGTGATGGTGTTGTGAGTTACAACCCGAAAGTTGCCTTGAATCTCGAACGTACACAAGGCCAAATTCTTTAAGTTGCTCTTCGGATAGCGAGTTTCCGATGATCCCTCGAACGTGGACGGCGAATTCCCTTTGTAAAACTTAGAGATGCTAAATCTAAGAGTATGAATTTAATTATCTAAACTCACAAAGATCAAAAGGGGAGAGACGGTATTGAAAGCAAAGGCTTAATAATCAAATATAGTCTAAAGTAACAATGAAACATGGATCCCCTATTTATAATAATAGGTGGATCGAAAACTATAAGCTAAGGACCGAAAATCATAGTCCAAATCAATCTAGGATTGTGTTTGGATAATTCCTAAACTAGAATTCTATTTAAGGTAGAACTTGTAGATCTTACCTTATCTAAAATCCTAGTCAAACCATGACTTATTGTAACCGAAAATTATCCTAAATAATTAATTAAAATCTGATCTAAACTATAGTATAATTAAATAAAATAAATACTATAGTCCAAAATAAAATAACTACTAGATAAATTCCAAAAGGGCCGAAAATTGGTCTAGTTCAAACTCGGCCGATTCTTCTTCACTTCAAGCCCATGCACACGTCCACATGCACACGTGCACATCTTCATGTTGTGTTCTCCATGTCTTGATCTCCATCTTCCAATGTTAATAAGTTCATCATCTTCAAGCTTCCTTGTACGCCGTCTTCTTCTTCAAGCTTCTTGCGAATTGTAGCTTGCAAATAATCTTGCAACTTCTTAGCTCTTAGTCTTGTGACGGGGCCTTTGAATTGAAGCTCTTCATTGACTTCCTCATTGCTATGGATGTCCTCATCATCGACTCTCGGATTTGCTTCTTTTCTAGCAACTTCTTTACTTGGCGATCGATCTCCTTTGTCTCTTCAGGGGACGTGCGGTACGCCGGTCTGTTGGGCAAGACTGCGCCGGGTACGAAGTCGATCTGGTGCTCGATCCCACAAACTGGAGGTAATCCACTTGGAATCTCTTCCGGGAACACATCCGCGAACTCCTCCATAAGTGGCTGCACATCACAAGGTAAAGAAACACCATTAGTAGCACTGTCCTTATAAGATAAAAGAACGAAAGGTAAACCTGCTTTTAGTGCTTTCTCTACGCCTTTAACTAAGATGAACAGGGATCGATTCTTCTCTTTGCTTGGGTCTGATCCGGTGGCTTTTCCACGAGCTAAGACATCATTAGGAGGTGTCTTAGGGGCTGCATTGGTCGAACTTGAGGTGGAACTCGGCGTTGAAGTGGCGACCGAGTTGGTTCGGGCTGCGGCTGCGGCTTGTTTTGGTTCTGTTCATTGAGGAACAGAACACGCCGGTTTGGACACTGGTTCTGAAAATGACCCCAACCTTGGCATTTATGAGATTGGATGTCACGGGCTCGACTAGGGGCTGCATTCGGCGTTGGAGTGGACTGATTGGGCCATTGGAAAGGTGGCCTGGGTGTAGACTCGGGTCTACGGCTTGCTTGCGGTGTAGAACGATCAAAACGGCGTTCCGAAGGGTCGGATTGACCTCGGGGTCGTGTGGAAGCAGTAGAAGGAGTAGAAGGTGATGTGGAAGGTGTACCTTTACTCCAAGGTTGTCGAGTAGGGGCTGAAGTCTGACTGGATCGACGGCGGCCTTCTCGCAACTGCTTTTCCACAATTGATGCGTATTGCACCATTCTCTCTATGCTTGTGAATTCTTTGAGCTCTACTTCACAGGCAACGTCTGGATTCATACCTTCAATGTACCGAATGATGGTAGCATTTAAGGTCTCCTCTTTTCCAACTCGATTCAGGGCAGTTTCGAGCTCTTTATGGTACTCTTCGATCGATCTAGCTCCTTGCTTGATCCGGTTGAGCTTCTTCTCAAGCTCTCTTTCATAGTGGACTGGAATGAAGCGTCCACGCAAGAATCCTTTCATTTCCTCCCAATTGTCAATGGGTGGATTTCTGTTTCTTCGTCTTCTTTCTTGCTGCATTTCCCACCAGGTGGCTGCGTAGTCTTTAAACTCCAAACATGCTAGCTGCACCTTTTTAGCTTCTGAAAAATCATAGCATGCGAAAATCTTCTCTACCTTACGTTCCCAATCAAGGTAGATATCGGGATCGTGAAGGCCTTCAAATTCTGGAATGCTCGTCTTGATGTTGTGGAGCATTCGATCTTCTTCATAGTCATCTCGACTATGACCTCGTCTCGGGCGACGTCCTCGATCAAATTCTTCAGTATTCTCATCAAAGTACTCCTCTTCAGGCTCGTTGTGATGCTCTAGGCGTTGGTTTCCTCGAATGGGTGGAGGAAAGACAGGTGTCGTTTTAGTGCGTTCAAGAGCATGCACTAAATCGTCTATCTTGTCGGAGAGGGCCTGGTGTTGTCTTTGAACATGCTTAGACAACGCTTCGAAGTGGTACTTGGGATCCCACGGTGCGGGTGGATCCGAATATGACTCCATGGGTGCTTTGGAAGGGTCTTTGGATGGGTCCAAAGATGGAAAAGTCGACTGGGGGTCGAATGGTGGTGTAGAGGATGACTCGGTGTGGGTTCCTTTCTTCATGATACCTACAAAACGAACAAACGTAAAGGAAAACAAGGAAGATCCTCACAATCTCACTGTCGCTGGTTTGTTTTCACTCTTGATTTTTCCACTCGTGTATCACTCAAAGTGTATGGTGCACAGTGTGTGAAAATCGTGTATATGAAGGTAAGGGAATCGTGTGGTTCGTTTCGAGGAAGGACGGGAATGCTATTCTCGGAAAAAGGATGAATTTGGTATGTGTAGATGAGATACGGGTTGAGTATGTGTGGGTATGGTAGTGGCCGAATGTAGTGTGGTATGGGATGGGGGTGGCCGATTGTTTTGAGGTATGTATGGGTGTTGGTCGAGTATGGGTGGTAGGAAAGGAAAGAAGTAGATCAATTATTGAAGTTCCAAATAGATTAGGAAATCCAAAAATAAATCTAGGTAAAGAAGGAAAGAAATAGAATAGATAAGGAAGAAAGAAAGAGATAAGGTAAGTAGGGGATTTGGATATGTATCAATCTATGTGACACAATCTAAATACCTTAATTAGCCTAGACTCTAGAAGGAAAGAACCAAAAATAAAATAAGACACTTAAGGAAGTTACCAACAAGAAATAGAACTTGTATGGAAAGTTCCAAAAGTAAAACAAACTTGAAGGAAACTACCAAAAATAAGAAAGACTTATTAAGGTAATTACCAACTAACAACCTAGTACCAAAAGGAAAGTACCAAAATTAAAAATTGAACAAAAGGAAACAAAATATTTCGATTTTTTTTTTTTTTAATCGATCGGCTCTTTTTTTTTCTCTTTTTTTTTTTTTTTTTTGATCGTGCCTTTTCTTCTTTCTTTTTTTTTTTAACAATGAACAATACGGGAATTAAATTACAATTTGATTAAACGTAAAATACAATATGACACAAAAATCGAACCAAAGCCGACGTGGCTTTGATACCACTTTTATGATACGACCCGAACTCTAGGAACGAACACACGTCGACACACGTAAGTTTTTGTGTCTACGATGACTCAAATAATCAAAGTAAAATAAGCGGAATAAAATTGGAACAAACTAGACGACTAAGACTCAACTAAAATACCTAGACAATGACACAAAATAACACAATATCCAAAGGATGGGGGCTGTTATGAACGGTATTTTGGACGAGAATTATGATGATGTGGAGAATGGAATTTCGATGGTGTGTATTGGTTTAGAATGACTTGAGTAGATAGGGTATGTTAGAGATACGATGGACTTACGGATGTAACGAAGTGAACACAATCTTGAGGATGATGGTTGAGATGGACGACGGTGGATGGTGGTGGCGTCGAAGGTGGCTGGACGGCGGCGGTGATGGTGTTGTGAGTTACAACCCGAAAGTTGCCTTGAATCTCGAACGTACACAAGGCCAAATTCTTTAAGTTGCTCTTCGGATAGCGAGTTTCCGACGATCCCTCGAACGTGGACGGCGAATTCCCTTTGTAAAACTTAGAGATGCTAAATCTAAGAGTATGAATTTAATTATCTAAACTAACAAAGATCAAAAGGGGAGAGACGATATTGAAAGCAAAGGCTTAATAATCAAATATAGTCTAAAGTAACAATGAAACATGGATCCCCTATTTATAATAATAGGTGGATCGAAAACTATAAGCTAAGGACCGAAAATCATAGTCCAAATCAATCTAGGATTGTGTTTGGATAATTCCTAAACTAGAATTCTATTTAAGGTAGAACTTGTAGATCTTACCTTATCTAAAATCCTAGTCAAACCATGACTTATTGTAACCGAAAATTATCCTAAATAATTAATTAAAATCTGATCTAAACTATAGTATAATTAAATAAAATAAATACTATAGTCCAAAATAAAATAACTACTAGATAAATTCCAAAAGGGCCGAAAATTGGTCTAGTTCAAACTCGGCCGATTCTTCTTCACTTCAAGCCCATGCACACGTCCACATGCACACGTGCACATCTTCATGTTGTGTTCTCTATGTCTTGATCTCCATCTTCCAATATCAACAAGTTCATCATTTTCAAGCTTCCTTGCACGCCGTCTTCTTCTTCAAGCTTCTTGCGAATTGTAACTTGCAAATATTCTTGCAACTTCTTAGCTCGTAGTCTTGTGACGGGTCCTTTGAATTGAAGCTCTTCATTAACTTCCTCATTGCTATGGATGTCCTCATCAATTCCCGTCCTCCCTCCGAACAAACCACACGATTTCCTTACCTTCATATACACGATTTTCACACACTGTGCACCCATAAATTGAGTGATACACGAGTGGTAAAATCAAGAGTGAAAACAAACGAGAGAAAGTGAGATTGTAAGGATCTTCCTTGTTTTCTTTTACGTTTGTTCGTTTTGTAGGTATCATGAAGAAAGGAACCCGCCCCGAATCATCCTCCACACCACCATTCGACCCCCAGTCGACCTCACCATCTTTGGACCCATCCAAAGACCCATCCAAAGCACCCATGGAGTCATCCTCAGATCCACCCGCACCGTGTGATGTGACCCGGACAACTAATCCAAGACACGAACAAAACGCATGCGGAAGACTTATAGATCGAAACACGTCAGGCGAATAAAGGATTCAATCCGACAGATAACAAGACACAAATAAACGACTAATAAGGGAAATAAGACTCGATTAAATGTATACACCTAAGATACTTAGAAATATGACTCAACTAAATAAAACACATACAAATAAATAGATAGATAGGTGATTTGGGACAGATTTGTTATACGTGTTAATTAAGGCGAATTGGACACGTATAGGTGATGGACGATTTATGGCGATGAATTATGGCTGGATTAAGGATGATGGCTGATGATGAAACGTACGTAGATGGTAGATGAAGGATGGTGAACGATGGAGATGAATTGAAAAGGTAGAAGAAGTAAACTTACTCGAACCCCGTCTTGCGGTGAAGACGAAACGCGATTTCTCGAATACTCCAAGTTTGATAGCAATTCTCCCAAGTACTTGATGTACCGGGATATGTGCTTATCTTGACGCGAATGGCACGTATACTTGGAATTGGCGGAATCAGCTTGGAAAATCGATGAACTTGATGGATGATGGTGATATGGACGAATTGATGAAGGATGGATGTCGTTGAAGGTGGCTTTGGCGGCGGTGAAGTTTGGTAGAAGGGTCGGCTAGGATCGGCGAACCCGTATTGTAAACCCGAACGCGCACGTCTAGCTTCTCCGGATAGCAATTCTCCCAAGTACTTAATTATACCCTGAAGAACTTAAATAAGACTATTGATTTGCTAGAACAATAGAATTGTAGATAAAAATTTGATCAACCGAAGGATCGTGAGACAAATTGAGAATAACTCTTTATTTCTTGCAATTGTCTGAATTATAATGTCACAAGGTACTCCTATTTATAGGAGCATAAAACTGAAAATCTAAACCTAATAGCTAAAGGATTTCGAAAATCCTAAGTAGATCAACTAGGAATCCTATTTTGACTAGAAGTCCCTGATTAAGGTAAAATCAAAAAGACCAAAAATCAAAAAGACTAAAAATCAAAAAGACTAAAAAATAAGATAATAAAATCTAAAATAATCTAGATAAAATCCCAACACTTTGGGCCTTCAAACTTGGGCTCTAATAATTCAAACATGGGCTGAATTAATTAACTCCATGGGCTGCTCATCATATTCGAATTTATTCATGTCTTGTTCTTCAAATCTTGATCTCCAATCTTTAACCTTGAACAATATGATTAACTTTGAAGCTCTCAATAGTATCTTTGGATTTGATTCTTTTATGCTTTTCGGGTTCGTATCACCGTGGGATCCCAAGTACCACTATGAGGCATTGTCTAAGCATGTTCAAAGACAACACCAAGCTCTATCCGACAAGATAGATGATTTAGTGCATGCCCTTGAACGCACTAAAACAACGCCCGTGTTCCCTCCACCCATTCGAGGAAACCAACGACTAGAGCGTCACAACGAGCCCCAAGAAGAGTACTTTGATGAGAATACTTGATACGACCCAGACAAGTAATCTAGGACGATAATAACAACGTAGCGGAAGACTTAAGAATCGAAACACGTCAGCGAATGAAGGGTTTCAATCCGACTCGAAAAACAAGGAAAATAAGATAATCTAGACAACTAAAATACCTAGAATTATGACACGAATTATATAACACAATACCAAGGTAATTATGGGCTGAAGAGGGATGTTTAAGGGCTGGAATTTAGTAGGTTTTTGTGTGTGAAGGCTAGTGAAGAATGGCTTGGGAAGATAGGATATGTTAGAGATCAAACGAACTTACGGATAAAAATGAACGGACGTAGAACTCGAGCTCGAACACGGGGGCTGGAATTGAGGCGTGCGTCGATGTGGATGGAAGACATCGATGATGGTTGATGGATGATGATTCGTTGATTCAACCCGATAGCCTCCTTGAATCTCGAACGTACCCAAGGATGAAATCTCTAAGTTGATCTTCGGATAGCGAATACCGGTTAATCCCTCAAGTGGATTAAGCAATACCCTTGAATAAGACTTAAAGTTGCTAGCTCCAAGAATATGAATTTTAAATCAAAACTCACAGAGATTTAAAAGGGGGTTGAGACAATATTGAAGCAAAAGCTAATTTAATCAAATAAAGTCTAAAGTAACAATGTGACATGGTTCCCCTATTTATAGGCCTAAGGGAACGAAATTAATCATCAAAAAAGGCTTAAAAATTGATCCAAAAGGGATCTCTAACTATACTAGGAAGTTCCCTAAACTAGAATTCTATTCAAGGTAGGAAATTGCCTTAAATACAATTCTAGTCAACCTTGCCTATAATATGGACGAAAATTACATTAAATTAAATAAAAATCTGAACTAAACTATAGACTAACATAATTAAATAAATACTATAGGCTAAATAAAATTCAATCCCTAATTAAATCAACTAAGGGACGAAAATTCCATGCAACGCGAATCTGCCACGCATGCACAACTTGATGAGTTCTATCTTCATGCATTGCTCTTCAAACCTTGATCTCCAATCTTTAATTGTTAACAAGGTAACAATCTTTGGGATGCTCTCAATTCCTTTGTCATCTTCGAACTTCTTACATACAAATGCTTGGAAAAATCCTTGCAATTGTATTGCTCGAAGTCGTGTAAATGGACCACGTATTTACAGCTCTGGATTAAGTTCTTCAAGGCTTTTCGTTGCTTCATCATTCCCCTCCTCTTGAAAAGAATTCGTCATCGAATTCAAAGCTCCGGGATCATATACGAACACGAACTGGCCATCAAATTCTTTTTGCACAAGCTGCATAAAACACATCTTCATGAACATGAACGAGAACATTCCACTTGTGTTAATCATTCGAAACTCTAGCTCCATAGATTACCTTGTGATGAGGACATCCATAGCAATGAGGAAGTCAATGAAGAGCTTCAATTCAAAGGACCCGTCACAAGATTAAGAGCTAAGAAGTTGCAAGATTATTTGCAAGCTACAATTCGCAAGAAGCTTGAAGAAGAAGACGGCGTACAAGGAAGCTTGAAGATGATGACCTTGTTGACATTGGAAGATGGAGATCAAGATATGGAGTGCAATACATGAAGAAGGCGTGCAAGTGTGCTTTTGTTGGGCTTGATGTGTATACTTGCTATTCAGCCCAAGTTAAGCATGTATGGTGGAAAAGCCCAAAATAATCGGCCCTTGATGATCCAATTAAGGGGATTGATTTATTAGTCTATAGTATTTTATTTATTATATTATGGACGAATTTTTGGCAGATTTTTAGTTAAGATTTTCGGTTATTTTTAGATAGAATTTTGACTAGATTTTTAGATAAGGCAAGATCTACAAAATCTACCTTAAATAGAATTCTAGTTTAGGAAGTAGTCAAAGTCCAATTCTAGTCTAAATTGGACTATAATTTTCGTCCCTTAGCCTTAGGAATTCGATCCAACTATTATAAATAGTGGATCCATGTCTCATTGTTACTTTAGACTATATTTGATCATTAAGCCTTTGCTTTCAATATCGTCTCTCCCCGTTTAATCTTTTGTGAGTTTAGATAATTAAATTCATACTCTTAGATTTAGCACCTCTAAGTTTTACAAAGGGAATTCGCCGTCCACGTTCGAGGGATCGTCGGAAACTCGCTACTTGAAGATCAACTTAAAGAATTTGGCGTTGTGTACGTTCGAGATTCAAGGCAACTTTCGGGTTGTAATTCATAACACTATCACCACCGCCGTCCAGCCTTCACTACGCCACCATCAACACCCCATCGTCCGTTTCAAGATTCATCCACCGTTCGTGTCTAAGATCGTGTTCATCTCGTTCAATCCGTAAGTCCAACATAACTCTATCATATCCTATCTACTCTAGCCATTCTAAACCCAATCAATACCTTTGAAAATCCATCAACCTTGCCATCATCATTGCCGTCCAAAACAGCCCCATATTTGTTGGATTTGTGTTATTTTGTGTGTCATTGTCTAGGTATTTTAGTTGAGTCTTAGTCGTCTAGTTTGTTCCAATATTATTCCGCTTATTTTACTTTGATTATTTGAGTCATCGTAGACACAAAAACTTACGTGTGTCGACGTGTGTTCGTTCCTAGAGTTCGGGTCGTATCACCTTGACATGGCATTTATGATCAAATCTGGTGGTACATCAACTTCCAATGGAATTTCTTCAACAACCTGTAAAATAAAGATATCACAAGAAAATGGTAGACAAAAAATGTTAGAACTCGATGGATTCGCCATGCTAGCTTGTTCGAGCTCTTCATGATCTTCAACCATTGTCTCACGGATATCATTCTCCTTTTCATAACAAGGTTGTATCTCCAACAACTCTTCAACTTCTTCAGCTTCCTCAACTGCTTCATGGATTTCCAAATTCACAATTTGTAGTTTATCCTCCATACAATCTTTAGGACATGTCATCTCCATGGACAAAACATCTAAACTGCAATCTTCTATACTTGTCTTCTCCGAATTAGTAATTTCAAGAACGGGCACCTCTTCATCGACATGAATGGAAACCGACTCCTCTTGATTACAATTGTCTTGAACTAACTCCTCAAAAACTGGCTGATATGACCCGGACTCTAGGAACGAACACACGTTGACACACGTAAGTTTTTGTGTCTTCTATGACTCAAAGAATCAAAGTAAAATATGCGGAAGATTAACGAAATAAACTAGACGACTAAGACGCAACTAAGATACCTAGACAATGACACACAAAATAACACAAATCCAAGAAAAATGGGCTGTTTTGGGACGGTTATGATGATGGTAAGGATGATGGATTTTCGATGGTATTGATTGGGTTAGAATGGCTAGGGTAGATAGGATATGATAGAGATACGATGGACTTACGGATTGAACGGAAGGAGCGATGAACGGAACACGAACTTGAGGTTGATGGTGGAACGGACGGCGGTGGCTGGTGGTGGCGTCGTGGATGGCGGCGGCAGCGGTGTTGAAGTGTTGTGAATTACAACCCGAAAGTTGCCTTGAATCTCGAACGTACACAAGGCCAAATTCTTTAAGTTGCTCTTCGGATAGCGAGTTTCCGACGATCCCTCGAACGTGGACGGCGAATTCCCTTTGTAAATGATGTGATCCGGACTAAAATAGGATCGAACACACGTCGACTCAACTGTAAGGGTTATGATACTCGAAATATGACTAGATAGCTAGACTCAATGACTCGACTAAATACCTAGATTTGTGACACGACAATTAAATAAAACACAACGGAACGAACGGAAGAGGGGCTGTTTTGGTTTCGAATTTGATAGGGATGACTAGGAACGTGTATGATAGTGATGTGGGGTGAAGAAGGGTTGATGTAGATAGGTTATGACAACGAAATAGAAGACTTACGGTATATGTGCTCAACTCGGCGCGAACAGCACGTATACTTGAACTGAACTCGAACAACTTGGAAACATGTAGATCTTCACTTGAACTTGATGGAGATTGATGTTATGGACGTTGGATGGCTGCTGGAAGTCGTCGAGGATGGATGGCGATGATGGTGTTGTAGAATGAATTGAAATCGGGGCGAAACTCCAAGTGTAAAACAATACACAAAAAGATTCACTACTTGATTCCTCTTCGGTTGCAAATCCGACCCTAACTCCACAAGAGAATTAGAACAAGATTTAAAAGATAAAACTTAAAAAGTTGCAAGCTTCTTAAGAGTGTGTATTTTCGGCTGAAAATAAACAAAAAGAGGATCTTGGGTGAGACAATATTGAAAGGTAAATTCTTCTTAATCAAATATGGTCTAAATATCAAAGTAACAATGATCCCCTATTTATAATAGAGGGATGGACGAAAATTCCAAGATAAAATCCTAAAAGAATTAGAAAAAGAGTTTCCTATCATAACTAGGATTGTTTCCTTATCCAAAATCTGTTTTTAAGGAAAGAATCAAAAGATACCAAAAATAAAATAAGAAAAATCTATCTAGATAAAGATAAATCCCAACAACTTGGGCCTTCATTAAACTCGCCTATTTGGACCTTTAATTACACGACATGGGCTGAAATATAGTGTATAATTTCGTGGCCCATGTAATATAATTCTTGCCACCTTTGCATGAAAAACAGCATCTCCCGATTTCCCATGCAAACGCGAATAACTTTTGATGCACACGTCCAAATGGCGTCATTCTTCCTCTCACGTCTTCATGCTTCCTCCTTCATCATCAACGGACAACATGGTGATCCATTTCGGGCTGAGTGGCTCGATTACTTCTTCTTCAAACTTCTTTCTTACAATGGCTTGGAAATAGCCTTGTAACTTCTTTGCTCGTAGGCGTGTAATCGGCCCTTGCAACTGCAGCTCGGGATTCACCTCATCCATGCTAGGCATAGCTTCATCATTCCCCCCCTGCTGAAAAGAATTCGTCCTCGAATTCGCATCCTCATCATCGAAAATATCTGCAGAATAAGGGAAGAGATCAGCAACATTAAATGTACTAGAGCACTTATACTCACCAGGCAAATCAATGCGGTATGCATTGTCATTCACGCGGCTGATCACGGTGAACGGACCATCGCCTCTTGGGTTGAGCTTCGACTTTCTGAGGTTCGGGAACCGACCAGGACTTAGATGAATCCATACTTGATCTCCGGGCTTGAACACAACTCGACGCCGATGTTGGTTCCGTGCGGCGGTGGTGTTGGCTCCTTTTTGCTCAATTCGAGCTCTTACCTTTTCATGTATCTCCTTGATAAAATCAGCCCGCTTCAAACCTTTCAAACTTGACAAATGCTCAACAGGTAATGGTAAAAGATCCGAAGGGGTTAAAGGGTTAAATCCATAAACAACTTCAAATGGAGACATATGAGTAGATGAATGCACAACACGGTTATATGCAAATTCAGCGAATGGCAAACAATCTTCCCAATTCTTCAAGTTGTTCTTAATTGATGCACGAAGTAAAGTACCTAGGGTGCGATTAACTACTTCAGTTTGCCCATCAGTTTGCGGGTGACATGCAGTAGAAAATAACAACTTGGTACCTAACTTACCCCATAGAACACGCCAAAAGTGGCCTAGAAACTTAGAATCTCGATCACTAACTATAGTCCTAGGTAAACCATGCAAACGCACAACTTCTCGAAAGAACAAGTTAGCAACATTCACAGCATCATCAGTTTTCTTACATGCAATAAAATGAGCCATTTTAGAAAACCGATCTACGACCACAAAAACTGAATCTTTACCCGTTTTAGACCTAGGTAACCCTAAAATAAAATCCATAGAAATATCAATCCAAGGGGACGAAGGGGCGGGTAGAGGCGTGTAAAGACCAAACGGGTGTGATGTCGACTTAGACTTATGACATGTAACACATCGACTACACACATTCTCAACATCCTTTCTCATATGCGGCCAATAAAAATGTTCATGCAGCAGGCTTAACGTTTTAGACACTCCAAAATGTCCCATTAATCCCCCCGCATGTGATTCCAAAACAAGTAGCTCATGCATAGATGAAACAGGAATGCATAACTGTGACTCTTTAAACAAAA
This sequence comes from Perilla frutescens, assembly GCA_026008535.1. Taxonomy (NCBI): domain Eukaryota; kingdom Viridiplantae; phylum Streptophyta; class Magnoliopsida; order Lamiales; family Lamiaceae; genus Perilla; species Perilla frutescens. Next base: position 48,083,834 of record BRKX01000014.1, read on the forward strand.
AGCCATCACTTACATAAAAACCATCACAAGCTCGTGGCTTAGCCATGCATGTCGTGTAAATAGGACCGAAAACAGGGTCAGACGCATACAATGACTTGATGGACTCAAAACCAAGCATCTTAGCATGCATAAGAGAAAGAAATGTGTACCTTCTAGATAGGGCGTCGGCTACCACATTATCCTCTCCCTTTTTGTACTTGATGACGTACGGAAATGATTCGATGAATTCGACCCACCTCGCATGTCTCTTGTTCAGATTATTTTGGCCCTTTAGATGCTTCAAGCTCTCGTGATCCGTGTGAATCACGAACTCCTTTGGCCACAAATAATGTTGCCACGTCTCCAAAGCTCTCTTCAAAGCGTACAACTCCTTGTCGTATGTAGAATACTTGAGGGCTGCATCGTTGAGCTTTTCACTGAAGTATGCGACGGGCCTCTTTTCCTGCATAAGAACTGCACCAATACCCTTGCCCGAGGCAACACATTCTATTTCAAAAGTTTTAGTAAAATCAGGCAAACATAAAACAGGTGCATGACATAGCAAATACTTAAGGCGTGTAAACGCCTCCTCTTGGGCTTTTCCCCACACAAATGGTCGATCCTTCTTACTAAGTTCAGTAAGAGGGGCGGCTATAGTGGAAAAATCGCGCACGAAGCGACGATAAAATCCGGCTAAGCCATGGAACGACCGTACATCAGACGCGGACTTAGGAGTCGGCCACTCTTCGATTGCCTTAATCTTAGAGCGGTCTACTTCTATTCCTCGGTCACTTACTACGAAGCCTAAGAACACGACTTCATTCATGCAGAAAGAACACTTAGCCAAATTACCATATAACTTTGCATCACGAAGAAGCATGAAAACACGACGTAAATGGTCTAAGTGTGCGTGTGTGCTGCGGCTATAGATAAGAATATCATCAAAATAGACAACCACAAACTTACCTATCACCTCACGCAATACATGGTTCATTAAACGCATAAAAGTACTAGGCGCGTTAGTTAAGCCAAAGGGCATCACTAACCACTCATATAATCCATGTTTCGTTTTGAAAGCTGTTTTCCATTCATCCCCCTCTTTCATTCTTACTTGAAAATATCCGGATCTCAAATCAATTTTAGAAAAGACTTTAGAACCAGATAGTTCATCTAACATGTCGTCTAAACGAGGAATGGGAAAACGATACTTTACCGTGATCTTGTTGATGGTGCGACAATCCATGCACATTCTCCAATCATTTGTCTTCTTAGGCACAAGAATAACAAGAACGGCGCATGGACTCAAGGATTCACGGATTTGCTTCTTCTCCAACAGCTCCTGGATTGGCCTATCGATCTCCTTTGTCTCCTCGGGATTTGTTCGATAAGCTGGACGGTTGGGTAGCACGGCTCTCGGATGGAAATCGATCTGGTGCTCGATCCCTCGAACTGGAGGTAAACCACTTGGAATCTCCTCCGGAAACACGTCTGCGAACTCATCCATGAGAGGCTGCACAACACTAGGTAAAGAAGACTCGTTAGTAGCACTGCTCTTACAAGTTAATAAAACATAAGGCAAACCTGCTTTTAAAGCCTTTTCAACGCCTTTAACCGAAATAAAGAGGCTGCGGTTTTGAGGCTTCTTTGAGGTTGTTTTACTCGATCCACTAGCTGTCTTAGGATCATTAGGGGGCTGCCTCGAGGTGTTATGAGGGGTGGAAGATGAATCATCGGTCGAGGGGTCGGAATTGGCTGGAAATTCACCGGTGGCGACGGTGCTATGGGCGGCAGGGTTGGCTGCCCGCTCTCTATCTTCCTTGAACTTTTCTTGCATCCTCAATTGGTCTTCGGCTACAGCCTTTGGTGGTAAAGGCTTGAGGATTGTAGACCGACCATTTCGCAGCACCGTATAGGTGTTTGCGAATCCATCATGCTTAGCTTGCCGATCATATTGCCAGGGTCTCCCTAATAAGATGTGAGCTGCATCCATAGGAATAACATCGCAAACAACTGTGTCAGAGTATTTACCTATGGAAAAATCGACACTTACCTGGCAGATGACTTTGATAACGCCGCGGTCTGTGAGCCATTGAAGCTTGTAGGGCTTCGGATGCTTCATAATAGGTAACGCCAATTTTGTGACCGCGTACTGGCTTATGGCGTTAATTACACTTCCACTATCGATGATCATTGAGCATATCTTATCCTTGATGGCGACACGGGTGTAAAAGATGTTCTCCCGTTGATTTTGCTGATCTTCGTCACGTATTAGGCTAAGACTGCGAATGGAGATAAGGCTGACATGATTGAGCTCGGGCTCGGCCTCATCTTGATCATCTATAGGTGATGAGTCCTCAGGTTGCTCATCGTTTGTGGGCTGTTCTTGCTCTCCTTCACTGGCTGACTCGATCTCGTTTTGATCTGTGATGATCAAAACGCGTCTGTTTGGGCACTGGTTCTGAAAATGGCCCCATCCTTGACATTTATGGCACTGGATGTCACGAGCTCGATTAGGGGCTGTTGCGCCTTGATTTGGCCAAGTAGGGGTCGGTCGTGGCTGGTTGAGCGGCGTAGACTCGGGTCTACGGCTTGTCTGCGGAGTAGAACCGTCGAAACGCCGTTCTGGTGGTCCGGATGGACCTCTTGGTCGAGCGGAGTCAGTAGAAGGGGTAGAAAGTGATGTGGAAGGTGTACCTTTACTCCAAGATGAACGTGTAGGGGCTGCACTGTAGTGGGATCGACGGCGGCCCTCTCTTAGCTGCCTTTCCACAATCGATGCGTACTGCACCATCCTTTCTACACTGGTGAAGTCTCGGAGCTCGACTTCACACGCAATATCAGGATTCATACCTTCAATGTACCGAATGATGGTAGCATTTAGGGTCTCCTGTTTTCCAACTCTGTTTAAGAGCGTCTCCAACTCCTTGTGGTACTCTTCAATCGATCTTGTACCTTGCTTGACCCGATTGAGCTTCTTTTCAAGCTCTCTTTCATAATGTATGGGTATGAAACGCCCACGCATGAATCCCTTCATTTCTTCCCAATTGTCGATGGGAGGGTTGTGGTTTCTGCGCCTTCTTTCTTGTTGCATTTCCCACCATGAGGCTGCATAGCCTCTAAACTCTAAGCATGCGAGTTGTACCTTCTTTTGCTCTGAAAAGTTGTAGCATGCAAAGATCTTCTCTACCTTACGTTCCCAATCTAAGTAAACATCGGGATCGTGAAGGCCTTCAAACTCGGGTATGCTCGTCTTGATGTTGTTGAGCCTACCATCATCATCATCATAGTTTGGACGTCTATGGGGACCTCGGGGTCGCCCTTGATGATGTCGTCGCCCTTGTGGAATGAAATCAGCTTCATAACCACTGGCTGCATAGGAATCGTATCCATAATCAGCTTCATAACCACGGACTAAAATAGGATCGAACACACGTCGACTCAACTGTAAGGGTTATGATACTCGAAATATGACTAAATAGCTAGACTCAATGACTCGACTAAATACCTAGATTTGTGACACGACAATTAAATAAAACACAACGGAACGAACGGAAGAGGGGCTGTTTTGGTTTCGAATTTGATAGGGATGACTAGGAACGTGTATGATAGTGATGTGGGGTGAAGAAGGGTTGATGTAGATAGGTTATGACAAAGAAATAGAAGACTTACGGTATATGTGCTCAACTCGGCGCGAACAGCACGTATACTTGAACTGAACTCGAACAACTTGAAAACATGTAGATCTTCACTTGAACTTGATGGAGATTGATGTTATGGACGTTGGATGGCTGCTGGAAGTCGTCGAGGATGGATGGCGATGATGGTGTTGTAGAATGAATTGAAATCGGGGCGAAACTCCAAGTGTAAAACAATACACAAAAAGATTCACTACTTGATTCCTCTTCGGTTGCAAATCCGACCCTAACTCCACAAGAGAATTAGAACAAGATTTAAAAGATAAAACTTAAAAAGTTGCAAGCTTCTTAAGAGTGTGTATTTTCGGCTGAAAATAAACAAAAAGAGGATCTTGGGTGAGACAATATTGAAAGGTAAATTCTTCTTAATCAAATATGGTCTAAATATCAAAGTAACAATGATCCCCTATTTATAATAGAGGGATGGACGAAAATTCCAAGATAAAATCCTAAAAGAATTAGAAAAAGAGTTTCCTATCATAACTAGGATTGTTTCCTTATCCAAAATCTGTTTTTAAGGAAAGAATCAAAAGATACCAAAAATAAAATAAGAAAAATCTATCTAGATAAAGATAAATCCCAACAACTTGGGCCTTCATTAAACTCGCCTATTTGGACCTTTAATTACACGACATGGGCTGAAATATAGTGTATAATTTCGTGGCCCATGTAATATAATTCTTGCCACCTTTGCATGAAAAATAGCATCTCCCGATTTCCCATGCAAACGCGAATAACTTTTGATGCACACGTCCAAATGGCGTCATTCTTCCTCTCACGTCTTCATGCTTCCTCCTTCATCATCAACGGACAACATGGTGATCTATTTTGGGCTGAGTGGCTCGATTACTTCTTCTTCAAACTTCTTTCTTACAATGGCTTGGAAATAGCCTTGTAACTTCTTTGCTCGTAGGCGTGTAATCTGCCCTTGCAACTGCAGCTCGGGATTCACCTCATCCATGCTAGGCATAGCTTCATCAGTAAAACTTAGAGGTGCTAAATCTAAGAGTATGAATTTAATTATCTAAACTCACAAAAGATTAAACGGGGAGAGACGATATTGAAAGCAAAGGCTTAATAATCAAATATAGTCTAAAGTATGAATGTCACATGGTACCTCTATTTATAATAATAGAGGGCCGAAAATCCTAGCTATAATGGACGAAAATAACTAGTCCAAGTCAATCTAGGATTGTGCTTGGAAGTTTCCTAAACTAGAATTCTATTTAAGGTAGAACTTGTAGATCTTACCTTATCTAAAATCCTAGTCAAACCATGACTTATTGTAACCGAAAATTGACCTATTTAATTAAATAAATCTGATCCTAACTATAGTATAATTAAATAAAATAAATACTATAGTCTAAAATAAAATATCTACTAGATAAAAATCAATAGGACCGAAAATTGGCCTAGTTCAAACTCGGCCGATCTTTCTTCACTTCAAGCCCATACACACGTCCTCATGCACACGTGCACATCTTCATGTTGTGTTCTCCATGTCTTGATCTCCATCTTCCAATGTCAATAAGTTCATCATCTTCAAGCTTCCTTGCACACCGTCTTCTTCTTCAAGCTTCTTGCGGATTGTAGCTTGCAAATATTCTTGCAACTTCTTAGCTCGTAGTCTTGTGACGGGTCCTTTGAATTGAAGCTCTTCATTGACTTCCTCATTGCTATTGATGTCCTCATCTGATACGACCCGGACTTTAGGAACGAACACACGTCGACACACGTAAGTTTTTGTGTCTTCTATGACTCAAAGAATCAAAGTAAAATATGCGGAAGATTAACGGAATAAACTAGACGACTAAGACGCAACTAAGATACCTAGACAATGACACACAAAATAACACAAATCCAACAAAAAGGGGCTGTTTTGGGACGGTTATGATGATGGTAAGGATGATGGATTTTCGATGGTATTGATTGGGTTAGAATGGCTAGGGTAGATAGGATATGATAGATATACGATGGACTTACGGATTGAACGGAAGGAGCGATGAACGGAACACGAACTTGAGGTTGATGGTGGAACGGACGGCGGTGGCTGGTGGTGGCGTCGTGGATGGCGGCGGCGGCGGTGTTGAAGTGTTGTGAATTACAACCCGAAAGTTGCCTTGAATCTCGAACGTACACAAGGCCAAATTCTTTAAGTTGCTCTTCGGATAGCGAGTTTCCGACGATCCCTCGAACGTGGACGGCGAATTCCCTTTGTAAAACTTAGAGGTGCTAAATCTAAGAGTATGAATTTAATTATCTAAACTCACAAAGGATTAAACGGGGAGAGACGATATTGAAAGCAAAGGCTTAATAATCAAATATAGTCTAAAGTATCAATGTCACATGGATCCCCTATTTATAACAATAGAGGGCTGAAAACTATAGCTATAAGGGACGAAAATTATAGTCCAAATCTATCTAGGATTGGATTTGGATATTTCCTAAACTAGAATTCTATTTAAGGTAGAACTTGTAGATCTTGCCTTATCTAAAATCCTAGTCAAACCTATGACTAATATAACCGAAAATATCAACCAAATTAATTAAATAAATCTAATCCATACTATAGTCTAATTAAATAAATTAAATAAAACTCTATTTAATTTTCGAACAGCTTCTGGTAAATAAGGCATGGTCACGCCTTATTCGCCATAACCTCCTGGATTGGCATCAAATTGAAATCTTCAAATATGCGGCCAAGTATGCTTCAATCCATACAAGTATGATCCTCCTCTTCAAGTGAAAGCATTGTAATGATCTTGGAGCGGCTTTGAACATTCATCTCTTCCTCGAGCTTCTTTCGCACATCTCCTTGAAAGTAACCTTGAAGTTGCTTAGCTCGTAACCTTGTAATTGGCCCTCGAATTTGCAACTCCGGGTTTGAACCATCAATGCTATGCACGTTCTCATCAAGTCGTCTAGTTTGTTCCGTATTTCTTCCGCATATTTTACTTTGATTGTTTGAGTCATAGAAGACACAAAAACTTACGTGTGTCGACGTGTGTTCGTTCCTAGAGTCCGGGTCATATCAATCTCTAGTTCCTCTAGCCACTTTTCTATCTGAATGGCGTATTCCACCATGTCTTCCAACTCGTCGAAGCGGTACAATGCTACTCTTTCACGGATTGCTCTTCGTAGACCAGCTAGAAATCTATCCATGGTGTCTTCTGGATATTCTTCTACATCAGCTCGTCTCATGGCTTCAATCATTGTGTTGTAGTAGTCATTTACACTTTGATCTCTTTGTCTACGCTTGTATAGCTTTTCCTCCAACTCCCATTGGTAGTGGTCTGGAATGAAGCGTTTCCGCATCAAATCTTTCAACTCTTCAAGTGAAAGCATTGTAATGATCTTGGAGCGGCTTTGAACATTCATCTCTTCCTCGAGCTTCTTTCGCACATATCCTTGAAAGTAACCTTGAAGTTGCTTAGCTCGTAACCTTGTAATTGGCCCTCGAATTTGCAACTCCGGGTTTGAACCATCAATGCTATGCACGTTCTCATCATTCCCCCCCTGCTGAAAAGAATTCGTCCTCGAATTTGACTCCTCATCATGGTCGAATTCATCTGCAACAAAAGGAGATAAATCAGCAACATTAAACGTAGAAGGACACTTATACTCACCAGGTAGATCAATGCGGTATGCATTATCATTAACACGGCTTAGAACAGTGAAGGGACCATCTCCACGGGGCGACAACTTCGACTTCCTCAAGTTAGGAAACCGGCCAGGGCTAAGGTGTACCCAAACTCGATCTCCGGGCTGAAAGATGACACGTTTGCGCCTCGAGTTGCGTGCGGCGGCTATCCTTGAGCCTTGGTGCTCAATCCGGGCACGTACCTTCTCATGCATCTCTTGAATAAAATCAGCTCTTTTCATACCTTTAACACTGGTTAGATGCTCAACAGGTAAAGGTAACAAATCAGTAGGAGTTAGTGGATTAAATCCATAAACTACCTCAAAAGGAGACATGTTAGTAGAAGAATGCACAACACGATTATAAGCAAATTCAGCATATGGTAGACATTCTTTCCATGACTTCAAATTATTCTTAATTAGAGAACTAAGTAAAGCTCCTAAAGTGCGATTCACAACCTCAGTTTGACCATCGGTTTGTGGATGACATGCAGTAGAAAACAATAACTTAGTACCTAATTTTCCCCACAAAACACGCCAGAAATGTCCTAAAAACTTAGAATCCCTATCACTAACAATAGTACGAGGAATTCCATGCAATCGAACAACATGCACAAAGAACAAGTTGGCAACATGTATAGCATCATCAGTTTTCCTACATGCAATGAAATGAGCCATTTTGGAAAACCTATCAACTACAACAAACACAGAATCCTTACCCGACCTAGATCTAGGCAATCCTAAGATGAAATCCATAGAAATATCAATCCAAGGAGAAGAAGGAGCGGGTAGGGGCGAGTATAAACCGAATGGGTGTGAAGTGGACTTAGCTTGACGACAAGTAATGCAACGACTACACACATTCTCTACATCCTTACGCATATGCGGCCAAAAGAAGTGTTCATGCAGCAAGTTCAATGTTTTATGCACACCAAAGTGACCCATTAAGCCTCCCGCATGCGATTCTAACACCAATAACTCACGCATAGAACAAGTAGGGATGCATAATTTTGACTCTTTGAACAGAAAACCATCATGCACATAATAACCATCATAAGACCTAGATTTCGAGCTACATGAAGCATAGATGGGGCTGAAATAGGCGTCCTCAACATACAGTGCTTTAATAGACTTAAAACCAAGCATCTTAGCATGCATTAAGTTCAAAAGAGCGTACCTTCTTGATAGGGCGTCGGCAACCACGTTTTCCTCGCCTTTCTTGTACTTGATAACATACGGGAAGGACTCGATGAACTCGACCCATCTCGCATGTCTTTTGTTCAGATTGTTTTGCCCTTTCAAATGCTTCAAGCTTTCATGATCCGTGTGGATGACGAACTCCTTAGGCCAGAGATAATGCTGCCATGTGTCCAACGCACGCTTCAAAGCGTAGAGCTCTTTATCGTACGTGGAGTACCTAAGGGAGGCGCCATTTAACTTCTCACTGAAGTATGCCACGGGACGTTTTTCCTGCATCAAAACAGCACCAATACCTATCCCGGAGGCATCACATTCGATCTCAAAAGTTTTGGAAAAATCAGGTAAACACAAAACAGGAGCAGAACATAACAATGACTTCAAAGTATTAAAAGCATGCTCTTGTTGTTTACCCCACTCAAATTTCCGATCCTTCTTACTTAGCTCAGTAAGAGGGGCGGCTATACTGGAGAAATCCCGTACAAAACGACGGTAAAACCCAGCTAGACCATGGAATGATCGAACCTCAGAGGCGTTTTTCGGGGTTGGCCATTCCTCAATCGCTTTGATTTTGGAACGGTCTACCTCAATACCTCGTGAACTAACGACAAAGCCTAAAAATACGACTTCATCCATGCAAAAAGAACATTTAGACAAGTTTCCATACAACTTAGCATCACGCAGAAGACAGAAAACACGTCTAAGATGATCTAAGTGCGCCTGTGCATTGTGACTGTAAATCAAAATATCATCAAAGTAGACAACAACAAATTTACCAATCACATCACGCAAAACATGATTCATTAACCTCATAAACGTACTCGGTGCATTAGTGAGGCCAAAAGGCATAACTAACCACTCATATAAACCATGCTTTGTTTTAAACGCAGTTTTCCATTCATCCCCTTCATGCATTCTAACTTGAAAATAACCAGATCTCAAATATATCTTAGAAAACACATGAGAACCACTTAATTCATCTAGCATATCATCAAGTCTAGGGATAGGAAATCTGTACTTAACTGTTATTTTATTGATGGCGCGGCAATCCATGCACATTCTCCATTCATTGTTCTTCTTGGGCACTAGAATGACTGGAACTGCACAAGGGCTCATCGACTCTCGGATTTGCTTCTTGATGAAGCCACGAAAAGCCTTGAAGAACTTAATCCGGAGCTGCAAATACGTGGTCCATTTACACGACTTCGAGCAATACAATTGCAAGGATTTTTCCAAGCATTTGTATGTAAGAAGTTCGAAGATGACAAAGGAATTGAGAGCATCCCAAAGATTGCTACTTTGTTAATAATCAAAGATTGGAGATCAAGATTTGAAGAGCAATGCATGAAGATAGAACTCATCAAATTGTGCATGCATGGCAGATTCGCATTGCATGGAATTTTCGTCCCTTAGTTATTTAATTAAGGGGTTGAATTTTATTTAGACTATAGTATTTATTTAATTATGTTAGTCTATAGTTTAGTTCAGATTTTTATTTAATTTAATGTAATTTTCGTCCATTATTTAAATAGGTTTGACTAGAATTGTATTTAAGGCAATTTCCTACCTTGAATAGAATTCTAGTTTAGGGAACTTCCTAGTATAGTTAGAGATCCCTTTTGGATCAATTTTTAAGCCTTTTTTATGCATAATTTTGTTCCCCCTTAGGCTTATAAATAGGGGAACCATGTCACATTGTTACTTTTCTAGGCATGAAGATTTCTGATGGACAATATGAGCCTGGTCCCCATATTGCAGAGGAGTTGCAAAAGTTTCCTACTGAAAAGCTTAGTGTCAAAGAGATTCAACAATTCCTTGGGATAGTAAATTATATCAAAGATTTCATTCCCAACTGTTCAAGATATACCAGCAAGCTCTCACAACTCCTAAAGAAAAATGCTCCTGACTGGGGAGATGCTCAGACTGCTGCAATCAAGCACCTCAAAGATGCATGTCAAACTCTACCTTCATTAAGAATCCCGGGTAGTGGACAACGGATTCTGCAAACTGATGCAAGTGATGAACACTGGGGAGCAATACTTCTTGAAAAGATTGATGATAAATTGCTATACTGCGCTCATGCCAGCGGACAATTCAAAGACTCTGAAAGGCATTATCATGCAATCTATAAAGAAATTCTTGCTGTGAAGAATGGAATAAAGAAATTCGAGTTTCATCTGGTGGGATATGATTTCATTATTCAACTAGATAACACTTCATTTCCAGCCATCATGGATCTCAAAAACAAAGGAGTACCAGAAAAACAACTTCTTCGTCTCAAGGATTGGTTTTCAAAATACAGCTTCACAGTTCAACATATCAAAGGAAAGGATAATATTGTTCCTGATTATCTTTCCCGGCGACCTCAACTCCATCTGATATCTTCCTCTCAGGTACTTCCTGTCATTTTTATGACAAATAAGAAAAAGGTGAAAAAGAGATCATATGTCATAGTAGGAGGACGTGGTAAAAATCCCTTTCTACCTACTAAACACCCTCATCTTAAAGAATTACCCAACCATTTTGACAGACCTGATTTCTCTTTTCCACCATCAAGTCAACCTTTTCATACAGTCAGAAATATTCGGTTATTTGCTAGACAACATCTTTTTCGATATCTTTCACAGTATGTAACCGAAATTCAGCTCCCATATGAATTGGCCTGCTTTGATATCCAAAAACCCTTTCTCATGATAGCCTACACTTGTCCTAGAACACTTCTCACAATAAATTCTTTCTGGTATCTTTGGTGTCTTTCTACATTATATTATCATGTTATAGAGATGAGTATTGAAAGGATGCTCCCATTTTTCTGCAACAATGAGAATGATAGCACCCTTCTATGGCAATTTATCATGGTACGCCCCTATGGAAGAATGGAAAAGATTTCTTCAGCGTGAATTTCAGGCTGCTGAAAAATTTGTGGATCCACATTTGATTCTTATATGTCATAGGCCTTATTCAAATGATAATGGTGGGAAACTTGAGCCAATACCAATGTATTACAAATGGAAGACACTTGAAGGCTCCATCGACACCAACACACCTGAGCAACGAGAGCTATATCAACACATCTGCTTTGTCAACAAAGTAACTGCTGAAGACGCCATGGAAGATCTGGTCTATACTTCTCTAGTCATGAAACCCTACTCGAGTCCAGAGCAGCCAAATCCAAAACCAGAGACAAGAATGACAACCACCTACTTCCTTGATCCGTGGTGGCCCTCAAATGGTGACTTTCTTGATCCCGAATGGCCTTTTAATACCGATCCTCATGAACCAGGGGAAGGCACTAGTCAACTACATGACGTGGAAAAAGAAGATTCAAATATGAAGGAATGACTAGTCTTTGTTTTTGCCAGTCTTTACTTTTTTGCCACATGTAAATAGTTTAGAAAATATTATTCTCCTATCAGATAAAAGGAGATAAAAAAAAAAAAAAAAAAAAAGAGGAAAATCCAAAAACGTGTCACTCAAGGATCACACCTCAAGCAGGAACCAACACGTGTTACATCTCAGAAAGGGATCTACACTCAAGGATCACACCTCAAGCAGGACGTGTTACCTCTCAGAAAGGGATCAGCACTCAAGGAACACAATCAACACGTGTCACAAAAGGATCAGCACCAACTTACATAAAGCAAGACAGATGTCGTACATGCAAGAAATCTGTATCTCTAAGTTAAACGTGTCCTCTTAATAGAGAAGCATAGGAAGTAATGTGGTACGTGTCCTCTATGTAAAATAAACAGATGGCCCCTATGTACAGAGAGCCCCTATGTACAGTAATTACGAGCTCTATAAAAGGAGCTCTCCAAATGTTGTAAAGGGAACAAGCACAAATCAATAAAACCTCCCTTTTTATATTATGAAAATGTTCTAAATCCCTTTATTTCTTCCCAGAAACCCTTGTGAAGTTTATATATGTCCTTCGTTATTCTCTCAACAATATAGATATATGCACTTATTATGCTCTGTACTCGCCTTGATAAAGGATCTTGTACATCAGAACAGTGTAACTATCTAAGCCTGGCATGGCGTCGGTCCTCATAATTCATACGGTGGTTTATATCTAAAAGAGATATATGGTTTATGATATACAATTCAAAGGTTAAGGGCATTGTTAGCCATTACAAAACCTGCGAATTTGTTATATTAATTCTATATATAGCTTCGAGATGTTGCTAGAACTGCCTAAAGTGTATGAATCCTGAGGCTCCCGATATAAGTGGTATCAGAGCCAGGTTGTGCTTTTGATCCGCGGGAGAATATTGTTGGAATATATATAGAGATCTCAAGTGGTGACTGGGAAGGAAAGCTGCACACCATGGAAAACCCTACTATCTCTCAAAAAATCCTAAGTCACTCCACTTCTCTTTCGTTACCCAGACATAATACCAATAGTATAGAAAACCTCATAGAATTCACCACTATTCCTAGTGATGCTGTAGTCGAACAAACCGTACCTCCTCTTGTCAGTCCTTATAATATCTATCGTAAATATGGAAGCCTTACTAAGAGCATTCGTTCTCTTGTAACCTCCAAAAATCCACCAGTTCGAGAATATGTTCAGTCCTCAAAGATGGATCAATGTGGCCTTCCTGCCACAAATCAAGAACAATATGTCACGTTATCAATTCCTCGTGATTATATTGAAGCCTGGAGAAAAGAAGGATACACCCATCTTCACATGGGAGCTGTTCGACTTGTACTTTCCTACAATGGAAGAAAAGGTTTACCAGTTACAGCACGAATTGCTCTATTAGATACTCGTTATCTACACTATGAGCATGCTGTTATTGGAACAGTGCTTACTACTCTAAATGCCGGAAGTGTTGTTGTCACTTTCTTTCCAAACTTTGCACTATCCCTACAAGATGCTTCTCTTGAATCCACCTTCAAGGTTCAAATTCAAATAGCTGGTGCTGATCAATCTCCAAACAGCTATATGGCCACTCTACATCATCAAATAGTCTATCGCCTTCAAAATCATAGTCTTGATCTTAAAAATCAGGGAACGGCGGATGCTTTGATGATCCTAGCAGAAGCAGGCACTGGAGTTCCTACAATCGTGCAAGTCCCCAGACAAATCAATAGGAAAGATTTGGAGCGCTTAGTCCCAGCAGAGTGGATCACCAATTATGAATCAATGCATCAAGAGGCAGCTCCGATCCAAGCCACAGACTTCAAATTTGAACGACTACAAGATGGAAAGGTTAAAACCATCTTTAAGCCTGATAGGGGGGAATCCAGCTCCAAGACGCTATTTCAACTACTCATCTCTCCTGTTCAAAATCCAATCATGAAGGACTCTGGCGGATTCCCTATTCCTATCTCTTCGTTCTTTTCTGATGGAAGAGAAGTCTACACCAGCATGATAAATGGCCATTTTATCTGGGATGCAGATCCATCCATGTGCGATCCACGGTGCAACTGTCAAGATGATTCATCTGATGATGAATTTGAAGAAGAAGAGGACGACTATCTTAATGATGAATTCTACTATGATTATAGTAGATATCCGTCTAACCATCCAGAAGAAGATGATGATGAAGCTTTTGGTGCCCTCTCCTTACCTAAAAAGTCTAATCATAGCGGCGAGAAGTATAACATTCCTACTTCTCAATGTTTTATGTTTAGAAATTATGATGATGAGTTCCCTCCTTTGTCTCGAAATGAAGATCTTGCTAATAATATTATTTCAAGGCCTTACATCCAGAGTACAACAATGGAACCAACCGGTCAAAGGAAACCTTTGAATCAAGGAGAAGAAGTTCTAAACTGGCACACTATTAATGCCAGAGCCCAAAATCGATCACTTCAAACACTCGACTCAAAGGTTACTCGAATTCTCGACAAGGTCCATAATTCCAATGAAAGAGTCCAATCCATTAAAGTTCAACTCAGACGAGCAGAACAGAGATTATCTCATCGAATAAACCAACTGGATTCAGAATTACAAGCCCTCATGTCAAGAAATCAATATGGCCAAGAATTCATGGAAAAAGAAGCTGAAATAAGAAAGCTCAAGAAAGAGATGCAAAAAATTGATGAAGATAAAGCTCGCGCTCTGTTTTTACCACATCCTCATTCCAGCATCTCGCCTCCAGAATCTCCAGAATATTCTAAATATTTTGGAATGATTTCTAGTATTCCACTAGAAATTCCCAAGAAGGTCAAAAAGAAGACTATTCATAAAGATGATGTACCAGAAGATGATGATGAAACTCAACCAGCAGACACACTAATGGTCTTTCCTAATCATTCCATCTTCCATAACTCATCTGATCTTTCAGAAGCCTCTTCCAACATTGAAGGAGATGAAGGAATCGCGGACGTGTCTAAAATCTTGATGGCCGACCCTGAATCTCAGCCCTATACTGAGCCTGAACCCCTTTCAGTAGATTCAGATCCAGAAGCAGGCGATGATCCATATGTATCTCATCCTGAAGATGATCGTTTCCCAAAACAGTCAAGCGGACCATGGTTCTCTTTTGATGATATTCCAATCCATAAAAGAAGAGAGAAGATGCATACTTTTGCAGCCTGGATAGACAATCAACTTAACAAAGATGGTGCAGATCTTGGGGTTGTTCTAAAGGAATTTACCTCAAGATTCCTTGGAACACTACGAGAATGGTTTCTAAGCCTGGGTGAATATCGGCAACTTCAGATTCTCAATGCAACAACCCCTGGAGAAGCGTTGGGAGAAATTCATCGCGAATTCATTGGTGACATTTCTCTCTACACTAAAACAATTTCACAGGAGTATTTTTTGATGAGATGCTGTTCATTATCCAAAAAAGACTTAGATTGGCATTTTAAAAGAATGTCAGAACGATTCTATTGTCTTAATGGATATAATGATCCTAATCTCAAGAACGTATATCTTGCATCTTTGCCGAAAGAGCTACAGCCAGAAATGACATGAATGATTCAAGCCACTCGCAGGGAGCTCTCCCAAACCAGCATGGGTCAAATTCATCAAATTTGTTTAGCGGCCTTGGATAAACTCTGTGAACAGAAGAATCTTTTCAAAGAAATGATGGAAAGGCGCAAGATTCCGAAATCTGTTTGTGACAAATCATATCTGGAAATAAAGTGCTCTGACAAGGAATGCAGCTGTTCGTCATCAAAAAGGAAGAAGAAGGCCAGCTATCGAAAGCAGAAAAATAAGAAGAAATACAGATTCTTCAAAAGGAAGCAATTCAGGAAAAAGAAAACAAACAGATGTTATCTTTGCAACAAAGAAGGACACTTTGCCCGGAACTGCCCAACCAAAGAAAGCAAAGCCTCAAAGCTCGCCTCCCAGGCATTTCATTATCATGAGATAGATGCTGATGATGCTGATATAGAATCTTTATTCTCTGAACAAGATGAACAAGATTCTGACACTGCATTCATCCTTCAAGAATCATCTGAAGATGAAGCATCTATTGAAGAAGCAGTTCCAATTTTGATGATGAAACCCTATCCAGCACTACACTCAAATCTGGTGCTTGAAGAAGGTATTCCTTCACCACATCTTGATGTACAAATCTTGCAAAGTAAATTTGATAGACCTATCAAGGTAATTGGAGTCCTGGATACTGGAGCAAGAAGGACTATGCTGAATCCAGATATTTTACCAGAAGATGCCTGGGAGACACGTCATGAATACTTTTTTGCAGCAGATGGACAAACCTTCCATACTTCATTAATCTCCAAGCATCCTATTGGAATACAACTTTTTTCCGAATGCACAGTATGGATTAAAGTCATTGGAAGTAAACTACATGGGCACGATCTTCTGATGGGATTTGATCTCTTCTTCAAAGCTCAAAGGTTACAGATACTCCCTCATGGTGTCCGATTCAAAAGAAGATTCCAACCTTATTCCGTATCCCAAAAATTGTTCTCTCTACAGGATACGCCAAAAAATTTTGAAGAAACTGCCAAGGAACTCAGAAAACTATGTGCTGAATCTCATGCTGAATTCCAACATCCTGCTCCCTTATGGACAAACGAGGCTTTCTTTGTCCAGCTCCCCTTCAAGAAAAATGAAGACATCAACTCTACCAAAGCCACACATCCAGGCATGAATCCAGAGGAATTAGCATTGGCAAAGCAAGAGTGTTCTCAACTCTTATCACTAGGCCTCATTGAACCAACTAAATCCAATTGGGCCTGTCCAGCATTTTATGTCAACAATAGAGCTGAGCAAATCAGGGGAAAGAAGAGGTTAGTAATTGACTACAAAATACTCAACTTCTATCTTCTAGATGATAAATTTCCCTTACCCAGGACACAAATGCTTTTTGCCCAATTATCTGAAGCCCGAATCTTTTCAAAATTTGACCTCAAATCTGGATTTTGGCAAATAGGCATTCACCCTTCAGATAGATACAAAACTGCTTTCTGTATCCCAACAACACAATACCAATGGAAAGTCATTCCATTTGGCCTAAAAGTTGCCCCCTCTCTTTTCCAAAAGGCCATGACCCGTATATTTGAACCAATCCTTTACTCTGCCCTGGTCTATATTGATGATATCTTACTCTATTCCAAAAACACCGAAGAACATGTTGCCTTACTCAATCAGTTTCTGGAATTGGTCCAAAATTATGGAGTCATGCTATCTGAAAGGAAAAGCATTATTGGAAAAGACAGCATCACTTTTCTAGGCATGAAGATTTCTGATGGACAATATGAGCCTGGTCCCCATATTGCAGAGGAGTTGCAAAAGTTTCCTACTGAAAAGCTTAGTGTCAAAGAGATTCAACAATTCCTTGGGATAGTAAATTATATCAAAGATTTCATTCCCAACTGTTCAAGATATACCAGCAAGCTCTCACAACTCCTAAAGAAAAATGCTCCTGACTGGGGAGATGCTCAGACTGCTGCAATCAAGCACCTCAAAGATGCATGTCAAACTCTACCTTCATTAAGAATCCCGGGTAGTGGACAACGGATTCTGCAAACTGATGCAAGTGATGAACACTGGGGAGCAATACTTCTTGAAAAGATTGATGATAAATTGCTATACTGCGCTCATGCCAGCGGACAATTCAAAGACTCTGAAAGGCATTATCATGCAATCTATAAAGAAATTCTTGCTGTGAAGAATGGAATAAAGAAATTCGAGTTTCATCTGGTGGGATATGATTTCATTATTCAACTAGATAACACTTCATTTCCAGCCATCATGGATCTCAAAAACAAAGGAGTACCAGAAAAACAACTTCTTCGTCTCAAGGATTGGTTTTCAAAATACAGCTTCACAGTTCAACATATCAAAGGAAAGGATAATATTGTTCCTGATTATCTTTCCCGGCGACCTCAACTCCATCTGATATCTTCCTCTCAGGTACTTCCTGTCATTTTTATGACAAATAAGAAAAAGGTGAAAAAGAGATCATATGTCATAGTAGGAGGACGTGGTAAAAATCCCTTTCTACCTACTAAACACCCTCATCTTAAAGAATTACCCAACCATTTTGACAGACCTGATTTCTCTTTTCCACCATCAAGTCAACCTTTTCATACAGTCAGAAATATTCGGTTATTTGCTAGACAACATCTTTTTCGATATCTTTCACAGTATGTAACCGAAATTCAGCTCCCATATGAATTGGCCTGCTTTGATATCCAAAAACCCTTTCTCATGATAGCCTACACTTGTCCCAGAACACTTCTCACAATAAATTCTTTCTGGTATCTTTGGTGTCTTTCTACATTATATTATCATGTTATAGAGATGAGTATTGAAAGGATGCTCCCATTTTTCTGCAACAATGAGAATGATAGCACCCTTCTATGGCAATTTATCATGGTACGCCCCTATGGAAGAATGGAAAAGATTTCTTCAGCGTGAATTTCAGGCTGCTGAAAAATTTGTGGATCCACATTTGATTCTTATATGTCATAGGCCTTATTCAAATGATAATGGTGGGAAACTTGAGCCAATACCAATGTATTACAAATGGAAGACACTTGAAGGCTCCATCGACACCAACACACCTGAGCAACGAGAGCTATATCAACACATCTGCTTTGTCAACAAAGTAACTGCTGAAGACGCCATGGAAGATCTGGTCTATACTTCTCTAGTCATGAAACCCTACTCGAGTCCAGAGCAGCCAAATCCAAAACCAGAGACAAGAATGACAACCACCTACTTCCTTGATCCGTGGTGGCCCTCAAATGGTGACTTTCTTGATCCCGAATGGCCTTTTAATACCGATCCTCATGAACCAGGGGAAGGCACTAGTCAACTACATGACGTGGAAAAAGAAGATTCAAATATGAAGGAATGACTAGTCTTTGTTTTTGCCAGTCTTTACTTTTTTGCCACATGTAAATAGTTTAGAAAATATTATTCTCCTATCAGATAAAAGGAGTGCGCCTGTGCACTGTGACTGTATATCAGGATATCATCAAAATAAACAACAACATATTTCCCAATAACATCACGTAAAACATGGTTCATCAATCTCATAAATGTGCTCGGTGCATTTGTGAGACCAAAAGGCATAACCAACCATTCATATAAACCATGCTTAGTCTTAAAAGCTGTTTTCCATTCATCTCCTTCATGCATGCGAACTTGAAAATAACCAGACCTTAAATCAATTTTAGAAAAGATTTTTGATCCACTTAATTCATCTAGTATATCATCAAGTCTAGGAATAGGAAAACGATACTTAACTGTTATCTTGTTGATGGCTCTGCAATCCATGCACATTCTCCATTCATTGTTCTTCTTTGGCACTAGAATCACTGGAACTGCACATGGGCTCATCGACTCTCTGATTTTCTTCTTCTCCAACAGCTCCTTAACTTGACGGTCTATCTCCTTTGTTTCTTCAGGGGACGTGCGATATGCAGGCCGGTTCGGTAAGACGGCTCCGGGCACGAAATCAATCTGGTGCTCGATCCCACGAACTGGAGGTAATCCACTTGGAATCTCATCCGGAAATACGTCCTCGAACTCCTTCATAAGTGGCTGCACATCACTAGGCAAAGAAACATCGTTAGTAGCACTGTTCTTACAAGTTAAAAGAACTAAAGGCAAACCTGCTTTAATAGCTTTCTCAACGCCTTTAATTGTACAAAACAGGGCTCGATTCTTCTCTTGTGTCTTGGGGGCTGAACTCACGCCTTTTCCATGTGTAATGGAGCTGGAATGAGGTGTGGAAGGGGCTGCAATGGTTGTGGAAGAAGTAGGGGTCGGCGGTGATGATATTTCGGCCGTGGAAGGGCCGTTGGCGGCGGCGGCTCGAACGGCTGCGGCTGCGGTCTTCTCACGCTCTTCTTTGAACCTTGTTCGCATTATTTCTTGCTCTTCTTGAATGGCTTTGGGTGTTAAAGGCTTCAAAACAGTGGTGCGGCCGTCCTTCTTAACTGTATAGGTGTTCGTGAGTCCGTCGTGTACAGCTTGTCTATCGAATTGCCATGGTCTCCCTAAAAGTATATGTGCTGCATCCATAGGAATAACATCGCATAATACAGTGTCAGAATAACGACCAATGGAAAAGGATACATGTACCTGACCGGTTACACGAACTGTGCCTCTTTCGGTAAGCCATTGCAAACGGTATGGATTTGGATGCTTCACGGTGGATAATCCAAGCTTGTCGACTGCGTACTGGCTCACTGCGTTGATAACACTGCCGCTATCAACTATCATCGCGCAAGTCTTGCCTTGAACAGCAACTTTCGTGTAGAAGATGTTCTCTCGCTGTGATTGTTGCTCTTCTTCTCGGTTTATGTTCAGACTGCGGATAGAAACCAAACTAACATGAAGATTCTCGGGTTCTTCTTCTTCAAGCTCATCTTGGGCGTCTCCTTCAGGTGAAGGGTCGGCTTTGGATGGTTCATCATCTTCACTGGCTGATTCGAGCTCATTCTGATCCGTGATGAATAGAACTCGTCGGTTCGGGCACTGGTTCTGAAAATGGCCCCAACCTTGGCATTTATGGCATTGGACATCTCGGGCTCGACTAGGGGCTGAAGTTGGCGCCGGTGTGGGCTGATTGGGCCGTTGGAATGGTGGCCTGGGTGTAGACTCGGGTCTACGGCTTGATTGCGGAGTAGAACGGTCGAAACGGCGTTCCGGAGGTCCGGATTGACCACGGGGTCGAGTAGAATCAACAGAAGGAGTAGAAGGTGATGTGGAAGGCGTACCTTTACTCCAAGATTGGCGAGTAGGGGCTGAACCTTGACTGGATCGACGGCGGCCTTCTCGCAACTGCTTTTCTACAACTGATGCGTACTGCACCATTCTCTCTATGCTTGTGAATTCTTTGAGCTCCACTTCACATGCAATATCGGGATTCATACCTTCAATGTACCGAATGATGGTAGCATTTAAGGTCTCTTCTTTTCCAACTCGATTCAGGGCAGTTTCGAGCTCTTTGTGGTACTCTTCAATCGAACGGGTACCTTGCTTGATCCGATTGAGCTTCTTCTCAAGCTCTCTTTCATAGTGGACTGGAATGAAGCGTCCACGCATGAATCCTTTCATCTCTTCCCAATTGTCGATGGGTGGATTGCGATTTCTGCGCCTTCTTTCTTGCTGCATCTCCCACCAAGTGGCTGCGTAGCCTTTGAACTCCATACATGCTAATTGCACCTTTTTAGCTTCTGAAAAGTTATAGCATGCAAAAATCTTCTCTACCTTACGTTCCCAATCTAGGTAGACATCGGGATCGTGAAGGCCTTCAAACTCCGGAATGCTCGTTTTGATGTTGTTGAGCATTCGGTCTTCATTATAGTCATCTCGACTGTTGCCACGTCTCGGGCGCCGGCCTCGGTCGAATTCTTCACTGTTCTCATCAAAGTACTCCTCTTCAGGCTCGTTGTGACGCTCTAGGCGTTGGTTTCCTCGAATGGCTTGAGGAAAAACGGGCGTTGTTTTAGTGCGTTCAAGGGCATGCACTAAATCATCTATCTTGTCGGAGAGGGCCTGGTGTTGTCTTTGAACATGCTTAGACAACGCTTCATAGTGGTACTTAGGATCCCACGGTGCGGGTGGATCCGAGGATGATTCCATGGGTGCTTTGGATGGATCACGGGGCGGGTCTACAGGTGAAGTGTCGACTGGAGGGGTATAGGATGACTCGGATCGTGTTCCTTTCTTCATGATACCTACAAGATGAACAAACGTAAAGGAAAACAAGGTAGAACCTCACAACCTCACTTTCTCTCGTTTGTTTTCACTCTTGATTTTACCTCTCGTGTTTGCACTCAAAGTGTATGGTGAAGTGTGTGTGTCGTGTATAATGAATGATGAGGAGTAGAACTCTTGTCGAATGTCGAGGGTACGGATGAATTGCACGAAGGTGTAGACGAGTATCACTATCTAGGATCAATGGACGAGATGGTATGATGATGTGTAAGAGGCGTGTGGCTTATGTGGCAAGAGGGGGTGGAGGACGTGTAGGGTAGGTGGGTCGAGTAGGGTAGGGTGTATTAGGGATAGATGGATCCCCAAGTGTAGAAGGAAAGATGTAGAAAGGAAAAGGAAAGAAAGAATAGGTTATTTGGAAAGTGTTACACAATTGTGACACAATTCTAAATATCCTAATTGGACTAGACTCTAAAAGGAATGAACCAAAATTAAAATACAACTCAAAAGAAAACTACCAAAAAGAATTAAAACTTGGAAGGAAAGTTCCAAAAATAAAAGAAGACTCTAAAGGAAGTTACCAACTAAGGAATTATCCTAGAAGGAAACTACCAAAATTAAAATAGAACTTAGAAGGAAAGTTCCAAAAATAAAATTGATTCACAAGGTAACTACCAAATAAGATGAAATACCAAAAGGAAATTACCCAAAATAAATCAAGACTCAAATGGTAACACAATGAATATACCTCATCTTTTTTTTTTTTTTTTTTTTTGAATTTTCGGATTTTTTCTTTCTTTTTTTATCAGATTTTTTTTTTTTTTTTTTTTTTTTTTTTCGGTCTCTTTTTTTTTTTTTTTTTTTTGACCGTTTCTTCTTTTTTTTTTTTTTTTTAATTCAATGAACAACTATGCTATTACAACTCGATAAAATAAAATTAAAATAACAAGACACGTAGATTGACACGTAGGATAAAAATGACACGTCGGATTGAACCACGACCAGCAGAGCTGACGTGGCTCTGATACCAAATTTATGATACGACCCAGACACGAACTAGGACGATAATAACGACGTAGCGGAAGACTTTAGGATACGAAACACGTCAACTTAAATGAAAGGAACAATCCGACACAAAAAATACGACTAATCTAGACGATTAAAATACCTAGAACTATGACACAACTAAATAACACAAACCAAGGGTTATAGGGGCTGTATGGGACGATTATGAGGGCTGGAATTGGGTAGGAATTTGTGTGTGAAGGTTGGTGAAGAAGGGCTTGGAGAAGATAGGATATGTTAGTGATTGAATAGACTTACGGATAAAACGAACGGTGTAGAACTTGAACTTGATGGAACGGCCGTGAGATGGACGATGGTGGCTGATTTGGATGGCGTCGATTGATGAAGGTGGACGTGTGGTAGTGAAGTTGTGATTCACAACCCGATAGCCTCCTTGAATCTCGAACGTCTTCAAGGTTGAAATCTCCAAGTTGTTCCTCGTTAGCGAATACCGGTCAATCCCTCAAGTGAATTGAGCAATACCCTTGAATAAGACTTGTAGTTGCTAGCTCCAAGAATGAATATTTTCGTGTGAAAAGTATTCAAAAGACAAATAGATTTGAGACACAAATTGAATGCAAAAGCAATTTAATTCAACAATGTCTAAAGTAACAATGAGACATGGTTCCCCTATTTATAAGCACTAAGGGGGAACGAAATTTAACAATAAAAGGGCCTAAAGATTGATCCAAAAGGGATCTCTAACTATACTAGGAAGTTCCCTAAACTAGAATTCTATTCAAGGTAGGAAATTGCCTTAAATACAATTCTAGTCAAACTTGACCTCAATATGGACGAAAATTACTCCTAATTAATTAAATAAATCTGATCCAACTATAGTCTTAATTAAATAAAATAAATACTATAGTCTAAATAAAATCAACCCCATAATTAAATAACTATAGGACCGATTTTCTTCACTAAATCGCACACACATGCACACGGCAATTACATGCACATGCACACATGCACTTGAACTCTTCATCTTCATCTCTTCAAGATTGATACTCCATGGTGTGATCTTGATCTTCAATAGTTAACAAATTAACTATCTTGGAATTGCTTCTCTTGACTTCTTCATCTCCAATCTCGAGCTTTCTTCTAATCATCACTTGCATGTAAGCTTGCAACTTCTTAGCTCTTGATCTTGTGATTGGTCCTCTAAATTGCAACTCCGGTTCTTCTTCATCTTTGTTCTCCATGGCTTCATCACAAGCCCTCATGTCAAGAAATCAATATGGCCAAGAATTCATGGAAAAAGAAGCTGAAATAAGAAAGCTCAAGAAAGAGATGCAAAAAATTGATGAAGATAAAGCTCGCGCTCTGTTTTTACCACATCCTCATTCCAGCATCTCGCCTCCAGAATCTCCAGAATATTCTAAATATTTTGGAATGATTTCTAGTATTCCACTAGAAATTCCCAAGAAGGTCAAAAAGAAGACTATTCATAAAGATGATGTACCAGAAGATGATGATGAAACTCAACCAGCAGACACACTAATGGTCTTTCCTAATCATTCCATCTTCCATAACTCATCTGATCTTTCAGAAGCCTCTTCCAACATTGAAGGAGATGAAGGAATCGCGGACGTGTCTAAAATCTTGATGGCCGACCCTGAATCTCAGCCCTATACTGAGCCTGAACCCCTTTCAGTAGATTCAGATCCAGAAGCAGGCGATGATCCATATGTATCTCATCCTGAAGATGATCGTTTCCCAAAACAGTCAAGCGGACCATGGTTCTCTTTTGATGATATTCCAATCCATAAAAGAAGAGAGAAGATGCATACTTTTGCAGCCTGGATAGACAATCAACTTAACAAAGATGGTGCAGATCTTGGGGTTGTTCTAAAGGAATTTACCTCAAGATTCCTTGGAACACTACGAGAATGGTTTCTAAGCCTGGGTGAATATCGGCAACTTCAGATTCTCAATGCAACAACCCCTGGAGAAGCGTTGGGAGAAATTCATCGCGAATTCATTGGTGACATTTCTCTCTACACTAAAACAATTTCACAGGAGTATTTTTTGATGAGATGCTGTTCATTATCCAAAAAAGACTTAGATTGGCATTTTAAAAGAATGTCAGAACGATTCTATTGTCTTAATGGATATAATGATCCTAATCTCAAGAACGTATATCTTGCATCTTTGCCGAAAGAGCTACAGCCAGAAATGACACGAATGATTCAAGCCACTCGCAGGGAGCTCTCCCAAACCAGCATGGGTCAAATTCATCAAATTTGTTTAGCGGCCTTGGATAAACTCTGTGAACAGAAGAATCTTTTCAAAGAAATGATGGAAAGGCGCAAGATTCCGAAATCTGTTTGTGACAAATCATATCTGGAAATAAAGTGCTCTGACAAGGAATGCAGCTGTTCGTCATCAAAAAGGAAGAAGAAGGCCAGCTATCGAAAGCAGAAAAATAAGAAGAAATACAGATTCTTCAAAAGGAAGCAATTCAGGAAAAAGAAAACAAACAGATGTTATCTTTGCAACAAAGAAGGACACTTTGCCCGGAACTGCCCAACCAAAGAAAGCAAAGCCTCAAAGCTCGCCTCCCAGGCATTTCATTATCATGAGATAGATGCTGATGATGCTGATATAGAATCTTTATTCTCTGAACAAGATGAACAAGATTCTGACACTGCATTCATCCTTCAAGAATCATCTGAAGATGAAGCATCTATTGAAGAAGCAGTTCCAATTTTGATGATGAAACCCTATCCAGCACTACACTCAAATCTGGTGCTTGAAGAAGGTATTCCTTCACCACATCTTGATGTACAAATCTTGCAAAGTAAATTTGATAGACCTATCAAGGTAATTGGAGTCCTGGATACTGGAGCAAGAAGGACTATGCTGAATCCAGATATTTTACCAGAAGATGCCTGGGAGACACGTCATGAATACTTTTTTGCAGCAGATGGACAAACCTTCCATACTTCATTAATCTCCAAGCATCCTATTGGAATACAACTTTTTCCCGAATGCACAGTATGGATTAAAGTCATTGGAAGTAAACTACATGGGCACGATCTTCTGATGGGATTTGATCTCTTCTTCAAAGCTCAAAGGTTACAGATACTCCCTCATGGTGTCCGATTCAAAAGAAGATTCCAACCTTATTCCGTATCCCAAAAATTGTTCTCTCTACAGGATACGCCAAAAAATTTTGAAGAAACTGCCAAGGAACTCAGAAAACTATGTGCTGAATCTCATGCTGAATTCCAACATCCTGCTCCCTTATGGACAAACGAGGCTTTCTTTGTCCAGCTCCCCTTCAAGAAAAATGAAGACATCAACTCTACCAAAGCCACACATCCAGGCATGAATCCAGAGGAATTAGCATTGGCAAAGCAAGAGTGTTCTCAACTCTTATCACTAGGCCTCATTGAACCAACTAAATCCAATTGGGCCTGTCCAGCATTTTATGTCAACAATAGAGCTGAGCAAATCAGGGGAAAGAAGAGGTTAGTAATTGACTACAAAATACTCAACTTCTATCTTCTAGATGATAAATTTCCCTTACCCAGGACACAAATGCTTTTTGCCCAATTATCTGAAGCCCGAATCTTTTCAAAATTTGACCTCAAATCTGGATTTTGGCAAATAGGCATTCACCCTTCAGATAGATACAAAACTGCTTTCTGTATCCCAACAGCACAATACCAATGGAAAGTCATTCCATCTGGCCTAAAAGTTGCCCCCTCTCTTTTCCAAAAGGCCATGACCCGTATATTTGAACCAATCCTTTACTCTGCCCTGGTCTATATTGATGATATCTTACTCTATTCCAAAAACACCGAAGAACATGTTGCCTTACTCAATCAGTTTCTGGAATTGGTCCAAAATTATGGAGTCATGCTATCTGAAAGGAAAAGCATTATTGGAAAAGACAGCATCACTTTTCTAGGCATGAAGATTTCTGATGGACAATATGAGCCTAGTCCCCATATTGCAGAGGAGTTGCAAAAGTTTCCTACTGAAAAGCTTAGTGTCAAAGAGATTCAACAATTCCTTGGGATAGTAAATTATATCAAAGATTTCTTTCCCAACTGTTCAAGATATACCAGCAAGCTCTCACAACTCCTAAAGAAAAATGCTCCTGACTGGGGAGATGCTCTGATATGATCCTGAAAAGCATAAAAGAATCAAATCCAAGAATGCCATTGAGAGCTTCAAAGATAATCATGTTGTTCAAGATTAAAGATTGGAGATCAAGATTTGAAGAACACAAGTGCATGAAAATATTCAGATATTTTGGGCAGCCCATGAAGATCAAATATTCAGCCCGAGATTGGTCAACATGCTATCATTTGATGATGAAGAAGAAAGCATGAAGACGTGAGAAGAAGAACGAAGCCATTTGGACGTGTGCATGAAGAGTTATACGCGTTTGCATGGGAAATCGGGAGATGCTGTTTTTCATGCAAAGGTGGCAAGAATAATACATATGGGCCACGAATTATTTATGATATATTGCAGCCCATATTGTGTTATTAAAGGTCCAAAAGTGGCAAAAATAAGAGGCCCAAAGTTAGTTAGGATTTATCCTTATCTAGTTAGATTTAGATAGATTTTTCTTATCTTATTTTTGGTAACTTTTGATTTTATCCTAGTTTGACTAGAACACCTTTAGATTTTCGATTTCTCCTAGATTTAGGGTTTAATTTTCGTTCATAATCCCTACCCTATATAAAGGGATCAGTTGTGAACTTTATTATTCAGACGTTGCATGAAATAAAGAGTTAATTTCTCAATTGTCTCACCGATCCTTTGGTTGATCACATTTATCGATCCTTTGGTTGATCAAACACAATTCTATTGATCTAGCAATTCAATAGTCTTATTCAAGTTCTTCAGGGTACAACGAGTACTTGGGAGAATTGCTATCCGGAGAAGTTAGACGTGCGCGTTCGGGTTTACAACACGGGTTCGCCGATCCTAGCCGATCCTTCTACCAAACTTCACCGCCGCCAAAGCCACCTTCAACGACATCCATCCTTCATCAATTCGTCCATATCACCATCATCCATCAAGTTCATCGAGTTTTCAAGCTGATTCCGCCAATTTCAAGCATACGTGCTATTCGCGCCGAGTTAAGCACCTATATTGTAAGTTTCCTATTTTCTTATCATAACCTATCTACACCAGCCTTTCTTCACCCCCTATCATCATACTATACGACCATACCCTTTTTCTTTCATATTCAAGTCTTAAATATCAAGTTTAGTCGTTAGATTAGTTTATTCATAGTGTCGGATTGAATCCTTCATTCGCCTGACGTGTTTCGATCTTAAAGTCTTCCGCTTGCGTATATCTCGTGTCTTGGATTAATTGTCCGGGTCACATCATAAATTTGGTATCAGAGCCACGTCAGCTCTGCTGGTCGTGGTTCAATCCGACGTGTCAAATACGTGTCAGTTATCTGTCTTACGTGTCATTTAACTTTCGTATTATTTCGAGTCTATTGTAATCTGATTGTTATTCATTGAAAAACAAAAGAGAGCAAAAGACATTGGCTAAAAAAAAAAAAAGTCGCCGGAAAAAAAAAAAAAAAAAAAAAAAAAAAAAAAAAAAAAACGAAAAATCAGATTTATTTTCTTGTTGAATTCGATTTTATTGTTTTAGATAGGCTTGAATCCATCTTAGATAGATATTTTGGGATTTGTTAGATTGTGTTCACACTTGGTCAAACTTATCCAAAAATATTCTACCTTATCCACTAGATTTCCTACCTTGTTTAGATATCTTCCATCCTCATCCATATCTATTCAAGATCTTTCTTACTTATCTACATCTAATTTGATTCCTACACCCAAGGGATTCGAATTACCCAATCCACACCCATATACACCCGGTTCACCTTATACACCACATAGTCCATACACCCATACACCCGTATACCCATACACCCGTGGTCCACATACACCATACACCAAAACAACCGGTTTACCTACACCATTCATACAACAGCCCCACATCATCAAGTTAGATGGATCCGGTCCGAGTCCGCCCGAATCGATTCAGAGATGCCGATGGTCTACACCGCAACAAGATAACCATCCCAGAGTTTGAGGGTCTATACGATCCAGAAGTGTACCTAGATTGGGAACGCAGAGTTGATAAGATTTTTAAGTATCACTACTTCCCAGAGTCAAAGAAGGTGCAATTAGCCACATTGGAGTTTAAAGACTACGCAGCAGCATGGTGGGAATTCCAACAAAATCGATGCCATCGAGATCACCTTCCACCTATTGACACATGGCGTGAGTTGAAAGATTTGATGCGGAAACGCTTCATTCCAGACCATTACCAATGGGAGTTGGAGGAAAAGCTATACAAGCTTAGGCAAAGAGATCGAAGTGTAAATGACTACTACCACAAAATGATTGAAGCCATGAGACGAGCTGATGTAGAGGAGTATCTAGAAGATACCATGGATAGATTCTTAGCTGGTCTACGAAGGGAAATCCGAGAAAAGGTAGCATTGTATCACTTCGACAAGTTAAAAGACATGGTGCAATATGCCATTGAGATAGAGAAGTGGTTGGAGAGTCTGCAAAATGAAGTGGTTCAAGTAGAGTCAAATGTAGAGTTGTCACCTAGAGCTCATCGCCAAACAGCCCCATTTCGTTGGAGCGAACCTGAGTCATTCGAGGAGTTTCTACATACCTATGTACCACCTACACGGCCTGCATCACCAGTTCAGCCAGTCATGGATGTGCCAAACCAAGCTCACGACATTCAAGAGGAGATCCACGTTGAGTTACCATCTGAGATCGTTGCCATCAAAGAAGATTCTACTTTCGAGGTAACAATTTCAGTTGATGCACCTATAGAAGAAATAGAGATTGTTGCCGCCGTTGAGGAATCCAATGATACAGTTGAGGAAGTTGAAGTAGTTGAGAAATTGATGGAGATGCAGTCTTGTTTTGAAGAGGAAACCGACATCCATGAGGAAATGATCGTAGATCATATGGAGCTCGATCAAGCTAGCATGGAGACGCAGTCGAATTCTAATATCATTTGTCAACCATTTTCTTGTGATATCTTTATTTTACAGGTTGCTAAAGATGTGCCCCATGTTACTGATCTTGTACAAAAAGAGATTGATGTTCATTTCGTGTTCATCTTTGATCCTGGAGATTTGAATTCGAGGACGAATTCTTTTCAAGAGGAGGGGAATGATATGATCCTGAAAAGCATAAAAGAATCAAATCCAAGAATGCCATTGAGAGCTTCAAAGATAATCATGTTGTTCAAGATTAAAGATTGGAGATCAAGATTTGAAGAACACAAGTGCATGAAAATATTCAGATATTTTGGGCAGCCCATGAAGATCAAATATTCAGCCCGAGATTGGTCAACATGCTATCATGATGTGACCCGGACTACTAATCCAAGACACGAAGAACGCAGGCGGAAGACTTTTGAAGGACTCGAACTACGTCAGCTAAAGAAGGGTAGAATCCGACAGGAATTAAATGACGAAACTTACTAGAATTAAACGACACGAACGGGACTCGATGTGGAATACGGGGACAACTTCGATGGTGGCTTGGAGCGGCGGCGGACGGCGATGTGGATGGCGGTGGTCGTCGTGAGGTGTTGGCGGCGGTGGTGAAAAGGTAGAAGGATAATCAGGATCGGCGAACCCGTGTTGAATAACCCGAACGCGCACGTCTAGCTTCTCCGGATAGCAATTCTCCCAAGTACTTGAACGCACCCTGAAGAACTTGAATAGGACTATTGAGTTGCTAAAACAATAGAACTTTGAAGATAAAATTTCGATCAACAAAAGATCTTGAGACAGATTGAGAAATAACTCTTGAATTCTTGCAATTGTCTAACTTATGAATGTCACAGGGTGCTCCTATTTATAGGAGAGCATATGGACGAAATTTTAACCCTAAATAACTAGATAAACATTGAAAAATACTAATCCTAATCAATCTAGGATAAAATCAAAAGATACCAAAAATAAGATAACAAAAATCTATCTAAATCTAACTAGATAAGGATAAATCCCAATGGACTTGGGCTTGCAAATCCACGCCTATTTGGACCCAAAATAAACGTCCATGGGCTGAATTAATTTAATTAATTTCATGGCCCATGCTACAATTAATCTTGCCACCTTTGCATGAAAAACAGCATCTCCCGATTTCCCATGCAAACGCGTATAACTTTTCATGCACACGTCCAAATGGCGTCATTCTTCTTCTCACGTCTTCATGCTTCCTTCTTCTTCATCTATGGCAAGCATGGTGATCAATCTTGAGCTGCCCTTGACTTCATCTTCATGCATTTCGAATTTGCGACGAATAGAAGCTTGTAAATAAGCTTGCAACTTCTTAGCTCGCAAACGCGTCATTGGACCTTTAAACTGCAGCTCCGGATCATCTTCTTCATTGCTATGCTTGATCTCATCATTCCCCCCCTGCTGAAAAGAATTCGTCCTCGAATTCAAGGACTCGTCATCATTGCACTCGAACTCATCATCTGCAGAAAAGGGAGATAAGTCAGCAACATTGAATGTAGATGAACACTTATACTCACCGGGTAAATCAATGCGATATGCATTGTCATTGACTCGACTCAGCACGGTGAACGGTCCATCTCCTCTTGGCATCAATTTCGATTTTCTCAAGTTAGGAAACCATCCAGGACTCAGATGAATCCAAACGCGATCTCCAGGCTGGAAAATCACTTGCTTGCGCCGTTTGTTCTTTTGAACAGCATTACGTGCGCCAAC
This sequence comes from Perilla frutescens, assembly GCA_026008535.1. Lineage (NCBI taxonomy): Eukaryota > Viridiplantae > Streptophyta > Magnoliopsida > Lamiales > Lamiaceae > Perilla > Perilla frutescens. The sequence continues at coordinate 48,115,278 of BRKX01000014.1, forward strand.
GGCTTCAATACGCGCACGTACTTTCTCATGCATCTCCTTAACTTGTTCCGCTTTTCTTGTACCTTTAACACTTGTTAGATGCTCAACAGGTAAAGGCAACAGATCATTAGGCGTTAGCGGATTAAAACCATAAACAACTTCAAACGGAGACATATTGGTAGATGAATGCACAACTCTATTATAGGCGAATTCAGCATATGGCAAACAATCTTCCCATGATTTCAAGTTGTTTTTAACTAAAGCTCGCAGCAAAGTACCTAAAGTGCGATTAACTACTTCAGTTTGTCCATCAGTTTGTGGATGACATGCAGTAGAAAATAACAATTTGGTACCTAATTTTCCCCAAAGTACACGCCAAAAATGTGCAAGAAACTTAGAATCCCTATCACTAACAATAGTTCTAGGTATTCCATGTAAACGCACAACATGTATAAAGAACAGATTGGCTATGTGTACTGCATCATCGGTTTTCCTACATGCAATGAAATGAGACATCTTGGAAAACCTATCAACAACCACAAAAATACTATCTCGACCAGATCTAGACCGTGGTAATCCTAATATGAAATCCATAGATAAATCAATCCACGGGGAAGACGGGGCTGGTAGAGGAGTGTATAAACCAAACGGGTGTGATGTAGATTTCGATCTCCTACATGTAATGCATCTACTACACACATTCTCAACATCATGCTTCATACGTGGCCAAAAGAAATGTTCATGCAGCAAGTTTAACGTTTTAGACACACCAAAGTGACCCATTAAACCTCCCGCATGCGATTCAAGAACTAACAACTCACGCATAGAAGATTTAGGAATACATAACTGTGAACCCTTGAACAAGAACCCATCATGCACGAAATAACCATCAAAAGCACGAGATTTTGAGCAACATTCAGCATATATGGGTGCGAAAAACTCATCACATGCATATAACTCCTTAATTGCATCAAATCCCAACATCTTAGCATGCATAAGGTTCAAGAGAACGTACCTTCTCGACAATGCATCAGCAACAACGTTTTCGGCGCCTTTCTTGTACTTGATGACGTACGGGAAAGACTCGATAAACTCTACCCATCGTGCATGTCGCTTGTTCAGATTTTGTTGGCCTTTCAAATGCTTTAAACTCTCGTGATCCGTGTGAATCACAAACTCCTTAGGCCATAAATAGTGCTGCCACGTTTCTAAAGCTCTCTTAAGTGCGTACAACTCCTTGTCATAAGTCGAATAACGAAGGGCTGCATCGTGGAGCTTTTCACTGAAATAGGCGACTGGACGCCGTTCCTGCATCAAAACAGCACCAATCCCTTTGCCCGAGGCATCACATTCAATCTCAAAAGTTTTATTAAAGTCCGGAAGAGCAAGAACAGGCGCATTACATAAACATGATTTTAAAGTGTTAAACGCATGCTCTTGAACAGGACCCCATTCAAACTTTCGATCTTTCTTGCTTAACTCAGTAAGCGGCGCGGCTATGCTGGAGAAATCGCGCACAAAGCGACGATAAAAGCCAGCAAGGCCGTGGAAAGACCTCACGTCACTCGCAGACTTAGGAGTGGGCCATTCCTCAATCGCTTTGATTTTGGAACGGTCTACTTCTATACCACGTAAACTTACAACGAAGCCTAGAAAAACGACTTCACTCATGCAAAAAGAACACTTAGACATATTACCATATAATTTCGACTCTCTAAGAAGCTCAAAAACGTGTCTAAGGTGCTGCATATGTGTATGTGTCGTGTCACTATAAATCAAAATGTCATCAAAATACACAACAACATACTTTCCAATCACTTCACGTAAAACATGATTCATCAAACGCATAAATGTGCTTGGTGCATTAGTGAGACCAAAAGGCATAACAAGCCATTCATACAAACCATGCTTAGTTTTAAATGCAGTTTTCCATTCATCACCTTCTTGCATACGTACTTGAAAATAACCAGAACGCAAATCAATTTTAGAAAAGACGCGCGAACCAGATAACTCATCAAGCATATCATCTAATCTAGGGATGGGAAAACGATACTTTACCGTGATTTTGTTGATTGCACGGCAATCCATGCACATACGCCATTCATTGTTCTTCTTTGGCACTAGAATCACTGGAACGGCGCACGGGCTCAAGCTTTCTCGAATTTGCTTCTTCTCCAACAGCTCCTTGACTTGTCTATCTATCTCCTTAGTCTCGTCGGGAGACGTCCTATAGGCTGGTCGGTTGGGAAGCACGGCTCCGGGGATGAAATCGATCTGATGCTCGATTCCTCGCACTGGTGGAAGTCCTCCGGGTATCTCCTCTTGAGAGTTGGAAACTTCTTCCGAGCTGCCTTCAGGGTTGGATGTAGCTATTCCAGGCTGTTCCATCTCAAACTCTCTCTTCTCGATCTGCACATCACTAGAAAAACAATCATTAGTAGCACTGTTCTGAGAAATTAATAGATTATCCGACTTTCCTGAATCCAGTGTTGGATCAATGCATATGGGCTGCGACGGAATTGTAGCTTCACTTATCATGTCTGAATTTAACTGGTGATCTGCGTTGGATGAACTAGACGACATGTCTTGATGTGAACAAGAATCCAACGGTGTCGTAGTAGGGCTAGGGACGGTGGCGATTGATTCGCTCTCGATAGTTGCGGCCTTCCTTTCCCTTTCGGCTTTAAATTTTTCTTGCATCCACTTCTGATCCTTAATGACGTCCTCAGGTGCCAAAGGCATCAGTTTGATGGGTCGTCCATTCCAAGCAAAGGAATAAGTGTTGGCGTGACAATCGTGCACTGCTCCTCGATTGAATTGCCACGGTTGACCTAGAAGAATGTGTGTTGCCTCCATAGGAATGACATCACATAAAACAGTGTCAGTATATCGACCAATAGCAAATGCGACACTTACCTGACTTGTGATTGTAAGCCGCTGCAACTTATAGGGCTTGGGATGCTTCTGTGGTACTAGGCCGAGCTTGTCCACTGCATATTGACTAATGGCGTTAAATACACTACCACTGTCAATAATCATGGAACCAATTTTGTCTTGGATGGAGCAACGGGTGTAGAAAATATCTTCCTGTTGGTCCATTTATCCTGCAAAATGAACAAACGTGAAGAAAAAGTAAAGTAGAACCTCACAATTCCTCACAAACGCTCGTGTATGTCACTCTTAATTTTTTTCACTCGTGTTTAACTCTCAAGTATGTGTAGTGCACGTGTGGAGTGAAATATGGGGGTGGGTTGATCGAAAAATTCAGCAGCTTCTCTTGACTAGCTCCTCTGGGTCTTCTTCAAGCTCCAACGGATAAAATCAAGCCGGAAGGTTGCTAAGAGTAGAAGTAGGCGTGTGGAATGAGTATTCAATGGGTTGGTGTATGCGGACCACGGGTGTACGGGTGTATGGGTGTACGGGTGTATGGGTGTATGGATTATGTGGTGTATGGAAGAGATGAAATTTTCGAGCCCTTTAGTGTGTAGGATCGAAAATATGGATGGATAAGGGTGAAGGATTTGATTAGATATGGATGAGGATAGAAAGATCTTGAATAGATGTAGATTAGGATGAAATCTATCTAAACAAGGTAAGAAATCTAATGGATAAGGGAATAAGGATTTTGGATGTGTGAACACAATCTAAGAATCCCTAAATATATGGAACAAATCTAAAAACAAGGAATTAAAAATTGAAATCAAATAAACAATCTGATTTTCATTTTTTTTTTTTTTCGGATTTTTTTTTTTTTTTTTTTTTGCTGTAGGGATTTCGATCCCTTTGCTCTTTTACTCTTTTTTTTTTCAATGAATAGAAATCAGATTACAAGACTCGAAACAAAACGAAAATTAAATGACACGTATTTGACACGACGGATTGAACCACGACCAGCAGAGCTGACGTGGCTCTGATGCCAAATTTATGATGTGACCCGGACTACTAATCCAAGACACGAAGAACGCAGGCGGAAGACTTTTGAAGGACTCGAACTACGTCAGCTAAAGAAGGGTAGAATCCGACAGGAATTAAATGACGAAACTTACTAGAATTAAACGACACGAACGGGACTCGATGTGGAATACGGGGACAACTTCGATGGTGGCTTGGAGCGGCGGCGGACGGCGATGTGGATGGCGGTGGTCGTCGTGAGGTGTTGGCGGCGGTGGTGAAAAGGTAGAAGGATAATCAGGATCGGCGAACCCGTGTTGAATAACCCGAACGCGCACGTCTAGCTTCTCCGGATAGCAATTCTCCCAAGTACTTGAACGCACCCTGAAGAACTTGAATAGGACTATTGAGTTGCTAAAACAATAGAACTTTGAAGATAAAATTTCGATCAACAAAAGATCTTGAGACAGATTGAGAAATAACTCTTGAATTCTTGCAATTGTCTAACTTATGAATGTCACAGGGTGCTCCTATTTATAGGAGAGCATATGGACGAAATTTTAACCCTAAATAACTAGATAAACATTGAAAAATACTAATCCTAATCAATCTAGGATAAAATCAAAAGATACCAAAAATAAGATAACAAAAATCTATCTAAATCTAACTAGATAAGGATAAATCCCAATGGACTTGGGCTTGCAAATCCACGCCTATTTGGACCCAAAATAAACGTCCATGGGCTGAATTAATTTAATTAATTTCATGGCCCATGCTACAATTAATCTTGCCACCTTTGCATGAAAAACAGCATCTCCCGATTTCCCATGCAAACGCGTATAACTTTTCATGCACACGTCCAAATGGCGTCATTCTTCTTCTCACGTCTTCATGCTTCCTTCTTCTTCATCTATGGCAAGCATGGTGATCAATCTTGAGCTGCCCTTGACTTCATCTTCATGCATTTCGAATTTGCGACGAATAGAAGCTTGTAAATAAGCTTGCAACTTCTTAGCTCGCAAACGCGTCATTGGACCTTTAAACTGCAGCTCCGGATCATCTTCTTCATTGCTATGCTTGATCTCATCATATCATTTGATGATGAAGAAGAAAGCATGAAGACGTGAGAAGAAGAACGAAGCCATTTGGACGTGTGCATGAAGAGTTATACGCGTTTGCATGGGAAATCGGGAGATGCTGTTTTTCATGCAAAGGTGGCAAGAATAATACATATGGGCCACGAATTATTTATGATATATTGCAGCCCATATTGTGTTATTAAAGGTCCAAAAGTGGCAAAAATAAGAGGCCCAAAGTTAGTTAGGATTTATCCTTATCTAGTTAGATTTAGATAGATTTTTCTTATCTTATTTTTGGTAACTTTTGATTTTATCCTAGTTTGACTAGAACACCTTTAGATTTTCGATTTCTCCTAGATTTAGGGTTTAATTTTCGTTCATAATCCCTACCCTATATAAAGGGATCAGTTGTGAACTTTATTATTCAGACGTTGCATGAAATAAAGAGTTAATTTCTCAATTGTCTCACCGATCCTTTGGTTGATCACATTTATCGATCCTTTGGTTGATCAAACACAATTCTATTGATCTAGCAATTCAATAGTCTTATTCAAGTTCTTCAGGGTACAACGAGTACTTGGGAGAATTGCTATCCGGAGAAGTTAGACGTGCGCGTTCGGGTTTACAACACGGGTTCGCCGATCCTAGCCGATCCTTCTACCAAACTTCACCGCCGCCAAAGCCACCTTCAACGACATCCATCCTTCATCAATTCGTCCATATCACCACCATCCATCAAGTTCATCGAGTTTTCAAGCTGATTCCGCCAATTTCAAGCATACGTGCTATTCGCGCCGAGTTAAGCACCTATATTGTAAGTTTCCTATTTTCTTATCATAACCTATCTACACCAGCCTTTCTTCACCCCCTATCATCATACTATACGACCATACCCTTTTTCTTTCATATTCAAGTCTTAAATATCAAGTTTAGTCGTTAGATTAGTTTATTCATAGTGTCGGATTGAATCCTTCATTCGCCTGACGTGTTTCGATCTTAAAGTCTTCCGCTTGCGTATATCTCGTGTCTTGGATTAATTGTCCGGGTCACATCATGCTCAGACTGCTGCAATCAAGCACCTCAAAGATGCATGTCAAACTCTACCTTCATTAAGAATCCCGGGTAGTGGACAACGGATTCTGCAAACTGATGCAAGTGATGAACACTGGGGAGCAATACTTCTTGAAAAGATTGATGATAAATTGCTATACTGCGCTCATGCCAGCGGACAATTCAAAGACTCTGAAAGGCATTATCATGCAATCTATAAAGAAATTCTTGCTGTGAAGAATGGAATAAAGAAATTCGAGTTTCATCTGGTGGGATATGATTTCATTATTCAACTAGATAACACTTCATTTCCAGCCATCATGGATCTCAAAAACAAAGGAGTACCAGAAAAACAACTTCTTCGTCTCAAGGATTGGTTTTCAAAATACAGCTTCACAGTTCAACATATCAAAGGAAAGGATAATATTGTTCCTGATTATCTTTCCCGGCGACCTCAACTCCATCTGATATCTTCCTCTCAGGTACTTCCTGTCATTTTTATGACAAATAAGAAAAAGGTGAAAAAGAGATCATATGTCATAGTAGGAGGACGTGGTAAAAATCCCTTTCTACCTACTAAACACCCTCATCTTAAAGAATTACCCAACCATTTTGACAGACCTGATTTCTCTTTTCCACCATCAAGTCAACCTTTTCATACAGTCAGAAATATTCGGTTATTTGCTAGACAACATCTTTTTCGATATCTTTCACAGTATGTAACCGAAATTCAGCTCCCATATGAATTGGCCTGCTTTGATATCCAAAAACCCTTTCTCATGATAGCCTACACTTGTCCCAGAACACTTCTCACAATAAATTCTTTCTGGTATCTTTGGTGTCTTTCTACATTATATTATCATGTTATAGAGATGAGTATTGAAAGGATGCTCCCATTTTTCTGCAACAATGAGAATGATAGCACCCTTCTATGGCAATTATTATCATGGTACGCCCCTATGGAAGAATGGAAAAGATTTCTTCAGCGTGAATTTCAGGCTGCTGAAAAATTTGTGGATCCACATTTGATTCTTATATGTCATAGGCCTTATTCAAATGATAATGGTGGGAAACTTGAGCCAATACCAATGTATTACAAATGGAAGACACTTGAAGGCTCCATCGACACCAACACACCTGAGCAACGAGAGCTATATCAACACATCTGCTTTGTCAACAAAGTAACTGCTGAAGACGCCATGGAAGATCTGGTCTATACTTCTCTAGTCATGAAACCCTACTCGAGTCCAGAGCAGCCAAATCCAAAACCAGAGACAAGAATGACAACCACCTACTTCCTTGATCCGTGGTGGCCCTCAAATGGTGACTTTCTTGATCCCGAATGGCCTTTTAATACCGATCCTCATGAACCAGGGGAAGGCACTAGTCAACTACATGACGTGGAAAAAGAAGATTCAAATATGAAGGAATGACTAGTCTTTGTTTTTGCCAGTCTTTACTTTTTTGCCACATGTAAATAGTTTAGAAAATATTATTCTCCTATCAGATAAAAGGAGATAAAAAAAAAAAAAAAAAAAAGAGGAAAATCCAAAAACGTGTCACTCAAGGATCACACCTCAAGCAGGAACCAACACGTGTTACATCTCAGAAAGGGATCTACACTCATCAGCATCATCAAGCACCAGATTTGAGTGTAGTGCTGGATAGGGTTTCATCATCAAAATTGGAACTGCTTCTTCAATAGATGCTTCATCTTCAGATGATTCTTGAAGGATGAATGCAGTGTCAGAATCTTGTTCATCTTGTTCAGAGAATAAAGATTCTATATCAGCATCATCAGCATCTATCTCATGATAATGAAATGCCTGGGAGGCGAGCTTTGAGGCTTTGCTTGGGAAAGGGATCTACACTCAAGGATCACACCTCAAGCAGGACGTGTTACCTCTCAGAAAGGGATCAGCACTCAAGGAACACAATCAACACGTGTCACAAAAGGATCAGCACCAACTTACATAAAGCAAGACAGATGTCGTACATGCAAGAAATCTGTATCTCTAAGTTAAACGTGTCCTCTTAATAGAGAAGCATAGGAAGTAATGTGGTACGTGTCCTCTATGTAAAATAAACAGATGGCCCCTATGTACAGAGAGCCCCTATGTACAGTAATTACGAGCTCTATAAAAGGAGCTCTCCAAATGTTGTAAAGGGAACAAGCACAAATCAATAAAACCTCCCTTTTTATATTATGAAAATGTTCTAAATCCCTTTATTTTTTCCCAGAAACCCTTGTGAAGTTTATATATGTCCTTCGTTATTCTCTCAACAATATAGATATATGCACTTATTATGCTCTGTACTCGCCTTGATAAAGGATCTTGTACATCAGAACAGTGTAACTATCTAAGCCTGGCATGGCGTCGGTCCTCATAATTCATACGGTGGTTTATATCTAAAAGAGATATATGGTTTATGATATACAATTCAAAGGTTAAGGGCATTGTTAGCCATTACAAAACCTGCGAATTTGTTATATTAATTCTATATATAGCTTCGAGATGTTGCTAGAACTGCCTAAAGTGTATGAATCCTGAGGCTCCCGATATAAGTGGTATCAGAGCCAGGTTGTGCTTTTGATCCGCGGAGAATATTGTTGGAATATATATAGAGATCTCAAGTGGTGACTGGGAAGGAAAGCTGCACACCATGGAAAACCCTACTATCTCTCAAAAAATCCTAAGTCACTCCACTTCTCTTTCGTTACCCAGACATAATACCAATAGTATAGAAAACCTCATAGAATTCACCACTATTCCTAGTGATGCTGTAGTCGAACAAACCGTACCTCCTCTTGTCAGTCCTTATAATATCTATCGTAAATATGGAAGCCTTACTAAGAGCATTCGTTCTCTTGTAACCTCCAAAAATCCACCAGTTCGAGAATATGTTCAGTCCTCAAAGATGGATCAATGTGGCCTTCCTGCCACAAATCAAGAACAATATGTCACGTTATCAATTCCTCGTGATTATATTGAAGCCTGGAGAAAAGAAGGATACACCCATCTTCACATGGGAGCTGTTCGACTTGTACTTTCCTACAATGGAAGAAAAGGTTTACCAGTTACAGCACGAATTGCTCTATTAGATACTCGTTATCTACACTATGAGCATGCTGTTATTGGAACAGTGCTTACTACTCTAAATGCCGGAAGTGTTGTTGTGATGAGTATGGGGTGAGCTTTGGCAAGCTAAATCCGGAGTTGCAGCTGCGTGGTCCAGTGACGCGACTTAGAGCCAAGAAGCTGCAAGACTACTTTCAGTGTTTCGTTGGAAAGAAGCTCGATGAAGAGTTGATGGTTCGAAGTAGCCCCAAGCTGATTATTATGCTTTCGATACAAGATGAGGATGAAGAGGCCTAGATGGAATTAGTGCAGATTTTATTTAATTTAATAAGACTATTTTCAGTTGTGGATTTTATTTAGTTTGAAGCCCAAATTAATGTTAGGTGAATTGGGCCTTTATCTTGTTTTCTTTTATTTTTCGAAAATTATTAAGCCCATTAACTTAATAATTTCATTTTTCCCTTAGGTTAGTATTTATGTACTTTTCAAACCCTGGAAAAAGACAGATTGGATTTGATAACAAACGCTTTGTCGTTCATCCCGTCTCCAAAACACGCATATCGATAGTTCTTGGTAGGGTTTGTGAATTGGCACCTACAAACTCGAAATCAGAAGATTCGTTCGTGCATCCAGTAGTGTACGGGTTGATCTGCCACGAAGTTCTACTCCATACTCGCGTTTCGGATTCTCGTAGATCCGGGGTTCGTTTCGGGTAAGCTTCTTCTATCCATTTCGTTTCCTTTCGCCTCCACATCGTGTACCATCACCACCACGCCTCCATACACATCCCACACCATCCACCACGTTGTTACCATCGCCCATATTCAATCCCAGGTCCAGATTCCACATATACCATCCAATCAAGTCGTAAATCGTCTAAAAGCCATCTCCCAATTTATACGTGCGTTTTGCCTGATTTTTGGATATGTCGTTTCTGCTATACATTTATGCAATGTCCTAAAATTTGAGCGTAATCCGACTTCATTTGCTAGGTCAATTGATTAGGTCAAGAATTAGGGTTCTTCGGGTCGAAATTGGGGATTTTGGGATATCTTGGTGTTTAGTCTTGAAACTTGATTTGAGATCAGTTTATTTGGGTTATTTATTTGTTAGTGTTCAGTTTGTTTTTGGGTTGGATCATCTGTCAAGTTGACGCGTGTTCGATTCGATAAGCTTCCGCATCGTATTGGTTACATCATGTTGTCACTTTCTTTCCAAACTTTGCACTATCCCTACAAGATGCTTCTCTTGAATCCACCTTCAAGGTTCAAATTCAAATAGCTGGTGCTGATCAATCTCCAAACAGCTATATGGCCACTCTACATCATCAAATAGTCTATCGCCTTCAAAATCATAGTCTTGATCTTAAAAATCAGGGAACGGCGGATGCTTTGATGATCCTAGCAGAAGCAGGCACTGGAGTTCCTACAATCGTGCAAGTCCCCAGACAAATCAATAGGAAAGATTTGGAGCGCTTAGTCCCAGCAGAGTGGATCACCAATTATGAATCAATGCATCAAGAGGCAGCTCCGATCCAAGCCACAGACTTCAAATTTGAACGACTACAAGATGGAAAGGTTAAAACCATCTTTAAGCCTGATAGGGGGGAATCCAGCTCCAAGACGCTATTTCAACTACTCATCTCTCCTGTTCAAAATCCAATCATGAAGGACTCTGGCGGATTCCCTATTCCTATCTCTTCGTTCTTTTCTGATGGAAGAGAAGTCTACACCAGCATGATAAATGGCCATTTTATCTGGGATGCAGATCCATCCATGTGCGATCCACGGTGCAACTGTCAAGATGATTCATCTGATGATGAATTTGAAGAAGAAGAGGACGACTATCTTAATGATGAATTCTACTATGATTATAGTAGATATCCGTCTAACCATCCAGAAGAAGATGATGATGAAGCTTTTGGTGCCCTCTCCTTACCTAAAAAGTCTAATCATAGCGGCGAGAAGTATAACATTCCTACTTCTCAATGTTTTATGTTTAGAAATTATGATGATGAGTTCCCTCCTTTGTCTCGAAATGAAGATCTTGCTAATAATATTATTTCAAGGCCTTACATCCAGAGTACAACAATGGAACCAACCGGTCAAAGGAAACCTTTGAATCAAGGAGAAGAAGTTCTAAACTGGCACACTATTAATGCCAGAGCCCAAAATCGATCACTTCAAACACTCGACTCAAAGGTTACTCGAATTCTCGACAAGGTCCATAATTCCAATGAAAGAGTCCAATCCATTGAAGTTCAACTCAGACGAGCAGAACAGAGATTATCTCATCGAATAAACCAACTGGATTCAGAATTACAAGCCCTCATGTCAAGAAATCAATATGGCCAAGAATTCATGGAAAAAGAAGCTGAAATAAGAAAGCTCAAGAAAGAGATGCAAAAAATTGATGAAGATAAAGCTCGCGCTCTGTTTTTACCACATCCTCATTCCAGCATCTCGCCTCCAGAATCTCCAGAATATTCTAAATATTTTGGAATGATTTCTAGTATTCCACTAGAAATTCCCAAGAAGGTCAAAAAGAAGACTATTCATAAAGATGATGTACCAGAAGATGATGATGAAACTCAACCAGCAGACACACTAATGGTCTTTCCTAATCATTCCATCTTCCATAACTCATCTGATCTTTCAGAAGCCTCTTCCAACATTGAAGGAGATGAAGGAATCGCGGACGTGTCTAAAATCTTGATGGCCGACCCTGAATCTCAGCCCTATACTGAGCCTGAACCCCTTTCAGTAGATTCAGATCCAGAAGCAGGCGATGATCCATATGTATCTCATCCTGAAGATGATCGTTTCCCAAAACAGTCAAGCGGACCATGGTTCTCTTTTGATGATATTCCAATCCATAAAAGAAGAGAGAAGATGCATACTTTTGCAGCCTGGATAGACAATCAACTTAACAAAGATGGTGCAGATCTTCGGGTTGTTCTAAAGGAATTTACCTCAAGATTCCTTGGAACACTACGAGAATGGTTTCTAAGCCTGGGTGAATATCGGCAACTTCAGATTCTCAATGCAACAACCCCTGGAGAAGCGTTGGGAGAAATTCATCGCGAATTCATTGGTGACATTTCTCTCTACACTAAAACAATTTCACAGGAGTATTTTTTGATGAGATGCTGTTCATTATCCAAAAAAGACTTAGATTGGCATTTTAAAAGAATGTCAGAACGATTCTATTGTCTTAATGGATATAATGATCCTAATCTCAAGAACGTATATCTTGCATCTTTGCCGAAAGAGCTACAGCCAGAAATGACATGAATGATTCAAGCCACTCGCAGGGAGCTCTCCCAAACCAGCATGGGTCAAATTCATCAAATTTGTTTAGCGGCCTTGGATAAACTCTGTGAACAGAAGAATCTTTTCAAAGAAATGATGGAAAGGCGCAAGATTCCGAAATCTGTTTGTGACAAATCATATCTGGAAATAAAGTGCTCTGACAAGGAATGCAGCTGTTCGTCATCAAAAAGGAAGAAGAAGGCCAGCTATCGAAAGCAGAAAAATAAGAAGAAATACAGATTCTTCAAAAGGATGCAATTCAGGAAAAAGAAAACAAACAGATGTTATCTTTGCAACAAAGAAGGACACTTTGCTCGGAACTGCCCAACCAAAGAAAGCAAAGCCTCAAAGCTCGCCTCCCAGGCATTTCATTATCATGAGATAGATGCTGATGATGCTGATATAGAATCTTTATTCTCTGAACAAGATGAACAAGATTCTGACACTGCATTCATCCTTCAAGAATCATCTGAAGATGAAGCATCTATTGAAGAAGCAGTTCCAATTTTGATGATGAAACCCTATCCAGCACTACACTCAAATCTGGTGCTTGAAGAAGGTATTCCTTCACCACATCTTGATGTACAAATCTTGCAAAGTAAATTTGATAGACCTATCAAGGTAATTGGAGTCCTGGATACTGGAGCAAGAAGAACTATGCTGAATCCAGATATTTTACCAGAAGATGCCTGGGAGACACGTCATGAATACTTTTTTGCAGCAGATGGACAAACCTTCCATACTTCATTAATCTCCAAGCATCCTATTGGAATACAACTTTTTCCCGAATGCACAGTATGGATTAAAGTCATTGGAAGTAAACTACATGGGCACGATCTTCTGATGGGATTTGATCTCTTCTTCAAAGCTCAAAGGTTACAGATACTCCCTCATGGTGTCCGATTCAAAAGAAGATTCCAACCTTATTCCGTATCCCAAAAATTGTTCTCTCTACAGGATACGCCAAAAATTTTTGAAGAAACTGCCAAGGAACTCAGAAAACTATGTGCTGAATCTCATGCTGAATTCCAACATCCTGCTCCCTTATGGACAAACGAGGCTTTCTTTGTCCAGCTCCCCTTCAAGAAAAATGAAGACATCAACTCTACCAAAGCCACACATCCAGGCATGAATCCAGAGGAATTAGCATTGGCAAAGCAAGAGTGTTCTCAACTCTTATCACTAGGCCTCATTGAACCAACTAAATCCAATTGGGCCTGTCCAGCATTTTATGTCAACAATAGAGCTGAGCAAATCAGGGGAAAGAAGAGGTTAGTAATTGACTACAAAATACTCAACTTCTATCTTCTAGATGATAAATTTCCCTTACCCAGGACACAAATGCTTTTTGCCCAATTATCTGAAGCCCGAATCTTTTCAAAATTTGACCTCAAATCTGGATTTTGGCAAATAGGCATTCACCCTTCAGATAGATACAAAACTGCTTTCTGTATCCCAACAGCACAATACCAATGGAAAGTCATTCCATCTGGCCTAAAAGTTGCCCCCTCTCTTTTCCAAAAGGCCATGACCCGTATATTTGAACCAATCCTTTACTCTGCCCTGGTCTATATTGATGATATCTTACTCTATTCCAAAAACACCGAAGAACATGTTGCCTTACTCAATCAGTTTCTGGAATTGGTCCAAAATTATGGAGTCATGCTATCTGAAAGGAAAAGCATTATTGGAAAAGACAGCATCACTTTTCTAGGCATGAAGATTTCTGATGGACAATATGAGCCTGGTCCCCATATTGCAGAGGAGTTGCAAAAGTTTCCTACTGAAAAGCTTAGTGTCAAAGAGATTCAACAATTCCTTGGGATAGTAAATTATATCAAAGATTTCTTTCCCAACTGTTCAAGATATACCAGCAAGCTCTCACAACTCCTAAAGAAAAATGCTCCTGACTGGGGAGATGCTCAGACTGCTGCAATCAAGCACCTCAAAGATGCATGTCAAACTCTACCTTCATTAAGAATCCCGGGTAGTGGACAACGGATTCTGCAAACTGATGCAAGTGATGAACACTGGGGAGCAATACTTCTTGAAAAGATTGATGATAAATTGCTATACTGCGCTCATGCCAGCGGACAATTCAAAGACTCTGAAAGGCATTATCATGCAATCTATAAAGAAATTCTTGCTGTGAAGAATGGAATAAAGAAATTCGAGTTTCATCTGGTGGGATATGATTTCATTATTCAACTAGATAACACTTCATTTCCAGCCATCATGGATCTCAAAAACAAAGGAGTACCAGAAAAACAACTTCTTCGTCTCAAGGATTGGTTTTCAAAATACAGCTTCACAGTTCAACATATCAAAGGAAAGGATAATATTGTTCCTGATTATCTTTCCCGGCGACCTCAACTCCATCTGATATCTTCCTCTCAGGTACTTCCTGTCATTTTTATGACAAATAAGAAAAAGGTGAAAAAGAGATCATATGTCATAGTAGGAGGACGTGGTAAAAATCCCTTTCTACCTACTAAACACCCTCATCTTAAAGAATTACCCAACCATTTTGACAGACCTGATTTCTCTTTTCCACCATCAAGTCAACCTTTTCATACAGTCAGAAATATTCGGTTATTTGCTAGACAACATCTTTTTCGATATCTTTCACAGTATGTAACCGAAATTCAGCTCCCATATGAATTGGCCTGCTTTGATATCCAAAAACCCTTTCTCATGATAGCCTACACTTGTCCCAGAACACTTCTCACAATAAATTCTTTCTGGTATCTTTGGTGTCTTTCTACATTATATTATCATGTTATAGAGATGAGTATTGAAAGGATGCTCCCATTTTTCTGCAACAATGAGAATGATAGCACCCTTCTATGGCAATTATTATCATGGTACGCCCCTATGGAAGAATGGAAAAGATTTCTTCAGCGTGAATTTCAGGCTGCTGAAAAATTTGTGGATCCACATTTGATTCTTATATGTCATAGGCCTTATTCAAATGATAATGGTGGGAAACTTGAGCCAATACCAATGTATTACAAATGGAAGACACTTGAAGGCTCCATCGACACCAACACACCTGAGCAACGAGAGCTATATCAACACATCTGCTTTGTCAACAAAGTAACTGCTGAAGACGCCATGGAAGATCTGGTCTATACTTCTCTAGTCATGAAACCCTACTCGAGTCCAGAGCAGCCAAATCCAAAACCAGAGACAAGAATGACAACCACCTACTTCCTTGATCCGTGGTGGCCCTCAAATGGTGACTTTCTTGATCCCGAATGGCCTTTTAATACCGATCCTCATGAACCAGGGGAAGGCACTAGTCAACTACATGACGTGGAAAAAGAAGATTCAAATATGAAGGAATGACTAGTCTTTGTTTTTGCCAGTCTTTACTTTTTTGCCACATGTAAATAGTTTAGAAAATATTATTCTCCTATCAGATAAAAGGAGATAAAAAAAAAAAAAAAAAAAGAGGAAAATCCAAAAACGTGTCACTCAAGGATCACACCTCAAGCAGGAACCAACACGTGTTACATCTCAGAAAGGGATCTACACTCATCAGCATCATCAAGCACCAGATTTGAGTGTAGTGCTGGATAGGGTTTCATCATCAAAATTGGAACTGCTTCTTCAATAGATGCTTCATCTTCAGATGATTCTTGAAGGATGAATGCAGTGTCAGAATCTTGTTCATCTTGTTCAGAGAATAAAGATTCTATATCAGCATCATCAGCATCTATCTCATGATAATGAAATGCCTGGGAGGCGAGCTTTGAGGCTTTGCTTTCTTTGGTTGGGCAGTTCCGGGCAAAGTGTCCTTCTTTGTTGCAAAGATAACATCTGTTTGTTTTCTTTTTCCTGAATTGCTTCCTTTTGAAGAATCTGTATTTCTTCTTATTTTTCTGGTTTCGATAGCTGGCCTTCTTCTTCCTTTTTGATGACGAACAGCTGCATTCCTTGTCAGAGCACTTTATTTCCAGATATGATTTGTCACAAACAGATTTCGGAATCTTGCGCCTTTCCATCATTTCTTTGAAAAGATTCTTCTGTTCACAGAGTTTATCCAAGGCCGCTAAACAAATTTGATGAATTTGACCCATGCTGGTTTGGGAGAGCTCCCTGCGAGTGGCTTGAATCATTCGTGTCATTTCTGGCTGTAGCTCTTTCGGCAAAGATGCAAGATATACGTTCTTGAGATTAGGATCATTATATCCATTAAGACAATAGAATCGTTCTGACATTCTTTTAAAATGCCAATCTAAGTCTTTTTTGGATAATGAACAGCATCTCATCAAAAAATACTCCTGTGAAATTGTTTTAGTGTAGAGAGAAATGTCACCAATGAATTCGCGATGAATTTCTCCCAACGCTTCTCCAGGGGTTGTTGCATTGAGAATCTGAAGTTGCCGATATTCACCCAGGCTTAGAAACCATTCTCGTAGTGTTCCAAGGAATCTTGAGGTAAATTCCTTTAGAACAACCCGAAGATCTGCACCATCTTTGTTAAGTTGATTGTCTATCCAGGCTGCAAAAGTATGCATCTTCTCTCTTCTTTTATGGATTGGAATATCATCAAAAGAGAACCATGGTCCGCTTGACTGTTTTGGGAAACGATCATCTTCAGGATGAGATACATATGGATCATCGCCTGCTTCTGGATCTGAATCTACTGAAAGGGGTTCAGGCTCAGTATAGGGCTGAGATTCAGGGTCGGCCATCAAGATTTTAGACACGTCCGCGATTCCTTCATCTCCTTCAATGTTGGAAGAGGCTTCTGAAAGATCAGATGAGTTATGGAAGATGGAATGATTAGGAAAGACCATTAGTGTGTCTGCTGGTTGAGTTTCATCATCATCTTCTGGTACATCATCTTTATGAATAGTCTTCTTTTTGACCTTCTTGGGAATTTCTAGTGGAATACTAGAAATCATTCCAAAATATTTAGAATATTCTGGAGATTCTGGAGGCGAGATGCTGGAATGAGGATGTGGTAAAAACAGAGCGCGAGCTTTATCTTCATCAATTTTTTGCATCTCTTTCTTGAGCTTTCTTATTTCAGCTTCTTTTTCCATGAATTCTTGGCCATATTGATTTCTTGACATGAGGGCTTGTGATGAAGCCATGGAGAACAAAGATGAAGAAGAACCGGAGTTGCAATTTAGAGGACCAATCACAAGATCAAGAGCTAAGAAGTTGCAAGCTTACATGCAAGTGATGATTAGAAGAAAGCTCGAGATTGGAGATGAAGAAGTCAAGAGAAGCAATTCCAAGATAGTTAATTTGTTAACTATTGAAGATCAAGATCACACCATGGAGTATCAATCTTGAAGAGATGAAGATGAAGAGTTCAAGTGCATGTGTGCATGTGCATGTAATTGCCGTGTGCATGTGTGTGCGATTTAGTGAAGAAAATCGGTCCTATAGTTATTTAATTATGGGGTTGATTTTATTTAGACTATAGTATTTATTTTATTTAATTAAGACTATAGTTGGATCAGATTTATTTAATTAATTAGGAGTAATTTTCGTCCATATTGAGGTCAAGTTTGACTAGAATTGTATTTAAGGCAATGGATATAATGATCTCATGATAATGAAATGCCTGGGAGGCATGAGGGCTTGTAATTCTGAATCCAGTTGGTTTATTCGATGAGATAATCTCTGTTCTGCTCGTCTGAGTTGAACTTCAATGGATTGGACTCTTTCATTGGAATTATGGACCTTGTCGAGAATTCGAGTAACCTTTGAGTCGAGTGTTTGAAGTGATCGATTTTGGGCTCTGGCATTAATAGTGTGCCAGTTTAGAACTTCTTCTCCTTGATTCAAAGGTTTCCTTTGACCGGTTGGTTCCATTGTTGTACTCTGGATGTAAGGCCTTGAAATAATATTATTAGCAAGATCTTCATTTCGAGACAAAGGAGGGAACTCATCATCATAATTTCTAAACATAAAACATTGAGAAGTAGGAATGTTATACTTCTCGCCGCTATGATTAGACTTTTTAGGTAAGGAGAGGGCACCAAAAGCTTCATCATCATCTTCTTCTGGATGGTTAGACGGATATCTACTATAATCATAGTAGAATTCATCATTAAGATAGTCGTCCTCTTCTTCTTCAAATTCATCATCAGATGAATCATCTTGACAGTTGCACCGTGGATCGCACATGGATGGATCTGCATCCCAGATAAAATGGCCATTTATCATGCTGGTGTAGACTTCTCTTCCATCAGAAAAGAACGAAGAGATAGGAATAGGGAATCCGCCAGAGTCCTTCATGATTGGATTTTGAACAGGAGAGATGAGTAGTTGAAATAGCGTCTTGGAGCTGGATTCCCCCCTATCAGGCTTAAAGATGGTTTTAACCTTTCCATCTTGTAGTCGTTCAAATTTGAAGTCTGTGGCTTGGATCGGAGCTGCCTCTTGATGCATTGATTCATAATTGGTGATCCACTCTGCTGGGACTAAGCGCTCCAAATCTTTCCTATTGATTTGTCTGGGGACTTGCACGATTGTAGGAACTCCAGTGCCTGCTTCTGCTAGGATCATCAAAGCATCCGCCGTTCCCTGATTTTTAAGATCAAGACTATGATTTTGAAGGCGATAGACTATTTGATGATGTAGAGTGGCCATATAGCTGTTTGGAGATTGATCAGCACCAGCTATTTGAATTTGAACCTTGAAGGTGGATTCAAGAGAAGCATCTTGTAGGGATAGTGCAAAGTTTGGAAAGAAAGTGACAACAACACTTCCGGCATTTAGAGTAGTAAGCACTGTTCCAATAACAGCATGCTCATAGTGTAGATAACGAGTATCTAATAGAGCAATTCGTGCTGTAACTGGTAAACCTTTTCTTCCATTGTAGGAAAGTACAAGTCGAACAGCTCCCATGTGAAGATGGGTGTATCCTTCTTTTCTCCAGGCTTCAATATAATCACGAGGAATTGATAACGTGACATATTGTTCTTGATTTGTGGCAGGAAGGCCACATTGATCCATCTTTGAGGACTGAACATATTCTCGAACTGGTGGATTTTTGGAGGTTACAAGAGAACGAATGCTCTTAGTAAGGCTTCCATATTTACGATAGATATTATAAGGACTGACAAGAGGAGGTACGGTTTGTTCGACTACAGCATCACTAGGAATAGTGGTGAATTCTATGAGGTTTTCTATACTATTGGTATTATGTCTGGGTAACGAAAGAGAAGTGGAGTGACTTAGGATTTTTTGAGAGATAGTAGGGTTTTCCATGGTGTGCAGCTTTCCTTCCCAGTCACCACTTGAGATCTCTATATATATTCCAACAATATTCTCCCGCGGATCAAAAGCGCAACCTGGCTCTGATACCACTTATATCGGGAGCCTCAGGATTCATACACTTTAGGCAGTTCTAGCAACATCTCGAAGCTATATATAGAATTAATATAACAAATTCGCAGGTTTTGTAATGGCTAACAATGCCCTTAACCTTTGAATTGTATATCATAAACCATATATCTCTTTTAGATATAAACCACCGTATGAATTATGAGGACCGACGCCATGCCAGGCTTAGATAGTTACACTGTTCTGATGTACAAGATCCTTTATCAAGGCGAGTACAGAGCATAATAAGTGCATATATCTATATTGTTGAGAGAATAACGAAGGACATATATAAACTTCACAAGGGTTTCTGGGAAGAAATAAAGGGATTTAGAACATTTTCATAATATAAAAAGGGAGGTTTTATTGATTTGTGCTTGTTCCCTTTACAACATTTGGAGAGCTCCTTTTATAGAGCTCGTAATTACTGTACATAGGGGCTCTCTGTACATAGGGGCCATCTGTTTATTTTACATAGAGGACACGTACCACATTACTTCCTATGCTTCTCTATTAAGAGGACACGTTTAACTTAGAGATACAGATTTCTTGCATGTACGACATCTGTCTTGCTTTATGTAAGTTGGTGCTGATCCTTTTGTGACACGTGTTGATTGTGTTCCTTGAGTGCTGATCCCTTTCTGAGAGGTAACACGTCCTGCTTGAGGTGTGATCCTTGAGTGTAGATCCCTTTCTGAGATGTAACACGTGTTGGTTCCTGCTTGAGGTGTGATCCTTGAGTGACACGTTTTTGGATTTTCCTCTTTTTTTTTTTTTTTTTTTTATCTCCTTTTATCTGATAGGAGAATAATATTTTCTAAACTATTTACATGTGGCAAAAAAGTAAAGACTGGCAAAAACAAAGACTAGTCATTCCTTCATATTTGAATCTTCTTTTTCCACGTCATGTAGTTGACTAGTGCCTTCCCCTGGTTCATGAGGATCGGTATTAAAAGGCCATTCAGGATCAAGAAAGTCACCATTTGAGGGCCACCACGGATCAAGGAAGTAGGTGGTTGTCATTCTTGTCTCTGGTTTTGGATTTGGCTGCTCTGGACTCGAGTAGGGTTTCATGACTAGAGAAGTATAGACCAGATCTTCCATGGCGTCTTCAGCAGTTACTTTGTTGACAAAGCAGATGTGTTGATATAGCTCTCGTTGCTCAGGTGTGTTGGTGTCGATGGAGCCTTCAAGTGTCTTCCATTTGTAATACATTGGTATTGGCTCAAGTTTCCCACCATTATCATTTGAATAAGGCCTATGACATATAAGAATCAAATGTGGATCCACAAATTTTTCAGCAGCCTGAAATTCACGCTGAAGAAATCTTTTCCATTCTTCCATAGGGGCGTACCATGATAATAATTGCCATAGAAGGGTGCTATCATTCTCATTGTTGCAGAAAAATGGGAGCATCCTTTCAATACTCATCTCTATAACATGATAATATAATGTAGAAAGACACCAAAGATACCAGAAAGAATTTATTGTGAGAAGTGTTCTGGGACAAGTGTAGGCTATCATGAGAAAGGGTTTTTGGATATCAAAGCAGGCCAATTCATATGGGAGCTGAATTTCGGTTACATACTGTGAAAGATATCGAAAAAGATGTTGTCTAGCAAATAACCGAATATTTCTGACTGTATGAAAAGGTTGACTTGATGGTGGAAAAGAGAAATCAGGTCTGTCAAAATGGTTGGGTAATTCTTTAAGATGAGGGTGTTTAGTAGGTAGAAAGGGATTTTTACCACGTCCTCCTACTATGACATATGATCTCTTTTTCACCTTTTTCTTATTTGTCATAAAAATGACAGGAAGTACCTGAGAGGAAGATATCAGATGGAGTTGAGGTCGCCGGGAAAGATAATCAGGAACAATATTATCCTTTCCTTTGATATGTTGAACTGTGAAGCTGTATTTTGAAAACCAATCCTTGAGACGAAGAAGTTGTTTTTCTGGTACTCCTTTGTTTTTGAGATCCATGATGGCTGGAAATGAAGTGTTATCTAGTTGAATAATGAAATCATATCCCACCAGATGAAACTCGAATTTCTTTATTCCATTCTTCACAGCAAGAATTTCTTTATAGATTGCATGATAATGCCTTTCAGAGTCTTTGAATTGTCCGCTGGCATGAGCGCAGTATAGCAATTTATCATCAATCTTTTCAAGAAGTATTGCTCCCCAGTGTTCATCACTTGCATCAGTTTGCAGAATCCGTTGTCCACTACCCGGGATTCTTAATGAAGGTAGAGTTTGACATGCATCTTTGAGGTGCTTGATTGCAGCAGTCTGAGCATCTCCCCAGTCAGGAGCATTTTTCTTTAGGAGTTGTGAGAGCTTGCTGGTATATCTTGAACAGTTGGGAAAGAAATCTTTGATATAATTTACTATCCCAAGGAATTGTTGAATCTCTTTGACACTAAGCTTTTCAGTAGGAAACTTTTGCAACTCCTCTGCAATATGGGGACCAGGCTCATATTGTCCATCAGAAATCTTCATGCCTAGAAAAGTGATGCTGTCTTTTCCAATAATGCTTTTCCTTTCAGATAGCATGACTCCATAATTTTGGACCAATTCCAGAAACTGATTGAGTAAGGCAACATGTTCTTCGGTGTTTTTGGAATAGAGTAAGATATCATCAATATAGACCAGGGCAGAGTAAAGGATTGGTTCAAATATACGGGTCATGGCCTTTTGGAAAAGAGAGGGGGCAACTTTTAGGCCAGATGGAATGACTTTCCATTGGTATTGTGCTGTTGGGATACAGAAAGCAGTTTTGTATCTATCTGAAGGGTGAATGCCTATTTGCCAAAATCCAGATTTGAGGTCAAATTTTGAAAAGATTCGGGCTTCAGATAATTGGGCAAAAAGCATTTGTGTCCTGGGTAAGGGAAATTTATCATCTAGAAGATAGAAGTTGAGTATTTTGTAGTCAATTACTAACCTCTTCTTTCCCCTGATTTGCTCAGCTCTATTGTTGACATAAAATGCTGGACAGGCCCAATTGGATTTAGTTGGTTCAATGAGGCCTAGTGATAAGAGTTGAGAACACTCTTGCTTTGCCAATGCTAATTCCTCTGGATTCATGCCTGGATGTGTGGCTTTGGTAGAGTTGATGTCTTCATTTTTCTTGAAGGGGAGCTGGACAAAGAAAGCCTCGTTTGTCCATAAGGGAGCAGGATGTTGGAATTCAGCATGAGATTCAGCACATAGTTTTCTGAGTTCCTGATACGAACCCGAAAAGCATAAAAGAATCAAATCCAAGAATGCCATTGAGAGCTTCAAAGATAATCATGTTGTCCAAGATTAAAGATTGGAGATCAAGATTTGAAGAACACAAGTGCATGAAAATATTCAGATATTTTGGGCAGCCCATGAAGATCAAATATTCAGCCCGAGATTGGTCAACATGCTATCATTTGATGATGAAGAAGGAAGCATGAAGACATGAGAAGAAGAATGACGCCATTTGGACGTGTGCATTAAAAGTTATACGCGTTTGCATGGGAAATCGGGAGATGCTGTTTTTCATGCAAAGGTGGCAAGAATAATACATATGGGCCACGAATTATTTATGATATATTGCAGCCCATATTGTGTTATTAAAGGTCCAAAAGTGGCGAAAATAAGAGGCCCAAAGTTAGTTAGGATTTATCCTTATCTAGTTAGATTTAGATAGATTTTTGTTATCTTATTTTTGGTATCTTTTGATTTTATCCTAGATTGATTAGGATTAGTATTTTTCAATGTTTATCTAGTTAATTAGGGTTTAATTTCGTCCATATGCTCTCCTATAAATAGGAGCACCCTGTGACATTCATAATTCAGACGTTGCATGAAATAAAAGATTAATTTCTCAATTGTCTCACGATCCTTTGGTTGATCACCCATTTATCATATTCTATTGTTCTAGCAATTCAATAGTCTTATTCAAGTTCTTCAGGGTACAACGAGTACTTGGGAGAATTGCTATCCGGAGAAGTTAGACGTGCGCGTTCGGGTTTACAACACGGGTTCGCCGATCCTTGCCGATCCTTCTACCAAACTTCACCACCACCAAAGCCACCTTCAACGACATCCATCCTTCATCAATTCGTCCATATCACCATCATCCATCAAGTTCATCGAGTTCCCAAGCTGATTCCACCAATTTCAAGCATACGTGCTATTCGCGCCGAGTTAAGCACCTATATTGTAAGTTTCCTATTTTCTTATCATAACCTATCTACACCAGCCTTTCTTCACCCCCTATCATCATACTATACGACCATACCCTTTTTCTTTCATATTCGAGTCTTAAATATCAAGTTTAGTCGTTAGTTTAGTTTATTCATAGTGTCGGATTGAATCCTTCATTCGCCTGACGTGTTTCGATCTAAAAGTCTTCCGCTACGTTTTCTCTCGTGTCTTGGATTCATTGTCCGGGTCACATCAATACCAAAAATAAGATAACAAAAATCTATCTAAATCTAACTAGATAAGGATAAATCCTAACTAACTTTGGGCCTCTTATTTTCGCCACTTTTGGACCTTTAATAACACAATATGGGCTGCAATATATCATAAATAATTCGTGGCCCATATGTATTATTCTTGCCACCTTTGCATGAAAAACAGCATCTCCCGATTTCCCATGCAAACGCGTATAACTTTTAATGCACACGTCCAAATGGCGTCATTCTTCTTCTCATGTCTTCATGCTTCCTTCTTCATCATCAAATGATAGCATGTTGACCAATCTCGGGCTGAATATTTGATCTTCATGGGCTGCCCAAAATATCTGAATATTTTCATGCACTTGTGTTCTTCAAATCTTGATCTCCAATCTTTAATCTTGGACAACATGATTATCTTTGAAGCTCTCAATGGCATTCTTGGATTTGATTCTTTTATGCTTTTCGGGTTCGTATCAGTTCCTTGGCAGTTTCTTCAAAATTTTTTGGCGTATCCTGTAGAGAGAACAATTTTTGGGATACGGAATAAGGTTGGAATCTTCTTTTGAATCGGACACCATGAGGGAGTATCTGTAACCTTTGAGCTTTGAAGAAGAGATCAAATCCCATCAGAAGATCGTGCCCATGTAGTTTACTTCCAATGACTTTAATCCATACTGTGCATTCGGGAAAAAGTTGTATTCCAATAGGATGCTTGGAGATTAATGAAGTATGGAAGGTTTGTCCATCTGCTGCAAAAAAGTATTCATGACGTGTCTCCCAGGCATCTTCTGGTAAAATATCTGGATTCAGCATAGTTCTTCTTGCTCCAGTATCCAGGACTCCAATTACCTTGATAGGTCTATCAAATTTACTTTGCAAGATTTGTACATCAAGATGTGGTGAAGGAATACCTTCTTCAAGCACCAGATTTGAGTGTAGTGCTGGATAGGGTTTCATCATCAAAATTGGAACTGCTTCTTCAATAGATGCTTCATCTTCAGATGATTCTTGAAGGATGAATGCAGTGTCAGAATCTTGTTCATCTTGTTCAGAGAATAAAGATTCTATATCAGCATCATCAGCATCTATCTCATGATAATGAAATGCCTGGGAGGCGAGCTTTGAGGCTTTGCTTTCTTTGGTTGGGCAGTTCCGGGCAAAGTGTCCTTCTTTGTTGCAAAGATAACATCTGTTTGTTTTCTTTTTCCTGAATTGCTTCCTTTTGAAGAATCTGTATTTCTTCTTATTTTTCTGCTTTCGATAGCTGGCCTTCTTCTTCCTTTTTGATGACGAACAGCTGCATTCCTTGTCAGAGCACTTTATTTCCAGATATGATTTGTCACAAACAGATTTCGGAATCTTGCGCCTTTCCATCATTTCTTTGAAAAGATTCTTCTGTTCACAGAGTTTATCCAAGGCCGCTAAACAAATTTGATGAATTTGACCCATGCTGGTTTGGGAGAGCTCCCTGCGAGTGGCTTGAATCATTCGTGTCATTTCTGGCTGTAGCTCTTTCGGCAAAGATGCAAGATATACGTTCTTGAGATTAGGATCATTATATCCATTAAGACAATAGAATCGTTCTGACATTCTTTTAAAATGCCAATCTAAGTCTTTTTTGGATAATGAACAGCATCTCATCAAAAAATACTCCTGTGAAATTGTTTTAGTGTAGAGAGAAATGTCACCAATGAATTCGCGATGAATTTCTCCCAACGCTTCTCCAGGGGTTGTTGCATTGAGAATCTGAAGTTGCCGATATTCACCCAGGCTTAGAAACCATTCTCGTAGTGTTCCAAGGAATCTTGAGGTAAATTCCTTTAGAACAACCCGAAGATCTGCACCATCTTTGTTAAGTTGATTGTCTATCCAGGCTGCAAAAGTATGCATCTTCTCTCTTCTTTTATGGATTGGAATATCATCAAAAGAGAACCATGGTCCGCTTGACTGTTTTGGGAAACGATCATCTTCAGGATGAGATACATATGGATCATCGCCTGCTTCTGGATCTGAATCTACTGAAAGGGGTTCAGGCTCAGTATAGGGCTGAGATTCAGGGTCGGCCATCAAGATTTTAGACACGTCCGCGATTCCTTCATCTCCTTCAATGTTGGAAGAGGCTTCTGAAAGATCAGATGAGTTATGGAAGATGGAATGATTAGGAAAGACCATTAGTGTGTCTGCTGGTTGAGTTTCATCATCATCTTCTGGTACATCATCTTTATGAATAGTCTTCTTTTTGACCTTCTTGGGAATTTCTAGTGGAATACTAGAAATCATTCCAAAATATTTAGAATATTCTGGAGATTCTGGAGGCGAGATGCTGGAATGAGGATGTGGTAAAAACAGAGCGCGAGCTTTATCTTCATCAATTTTTTGCATCTCTTTCTTGAGCTTTCTTATTTCAGCTTCTTTTTCCATGAATTCTTGGCCATATTGATTTCTTGACATGAGGGCTTGTGATGAAGCCATGGAGAACAAAGATGAAGAAGAACCGGAGTTGCAATTTAGAGGACCAATCACAAGATCAAGAGCTAAGAAGTTGCAAGCTTACATGCAAGTGATGATTAGAAGAAAGCTCGAGATTGGAGATGAAGAAGTCAAGAGAAGCAATTCCAAGATAGTTAATTTGTTAACTATTGAAGATCAAGATCACACCATGGAGTATCAATCTTGAAGAGATGAAGATGAAGAGTTCAAGTGCATGTGTGCATGTGCATGTAATTGCCGTGTGCATGTGTGTGCGATTTAGTGAAGAAAATCGGTCCTATAGTTATTTAATTATGGGGTTGATTTTATTTAGACTATAGTATTTATTTTATTTAATTAAGACTATAGTTGGATCAGATTTATTTAATTAATTAGGAGTAATTTTCGTCCATATTGAGGTCAAGTTTGACTAGAATTGTATTTAAGGCAATGGATATAATGATCTCATGATAATGAAATGCCTGGGAGGCATGAGGGCTTGTAATTCTGAATCCAGTTGGTTTATTCGATGAGATAATCTCTGTTCTGCTCGTCTGAGTTGAACTTCAATGGATTGGACTCTTTCATTGGAATTATGGACCTTGTCGAGAATTCGAGTAACCTTTGAGTCGAGTGTTTGAAGTGATCGATTTTGGGCTCTGGCATTAATAGTGTGCCAGTTTAGAACTTCTTCTCCTTGATTCAAAGGTTTCCTTTGACCGGTTGGTTCCATTGTTGTACTCTGGATGTAAGGCCTTGAAATAATATTATTAGCAAGATCTTCATTTCGAGACAAAGGAGGGAACTCATCATCATAATTTCTAAACATAAAACATTGAGAAGTAGGAATGTTATACTTCTCGCCGCTATGATTAGACTTTTTAGGTAAGGAGAGGGCACCAAAAGCTTCATCATCATCTTCTTCTGGATGGTTAGACGGATATCTACTATAATCATAGTAGAATTCATCATTAAGATAGTCGTCCTCTTCTTCTTCAAATTCATCATCAGATGAATCATCTTGACAGTTGCACCGTGGATCGCACATGGATGGATCTGCATCCCAGATAAAATGGCCATTTATCATGCTGGTGTAGACTTCTCTTCCATCAGAAAAGAACGAAGAGATAGGAATAGGGAATCCGCCAGAGTCCTTCATGATTGGATTTTGAACAGGAGAGATGAGTAGTTGAAATAGCGTCTTGGAGCTGGATTCCCCCCTATCAGGCTTAAAGATGGTTTTAACCTTTCCATCTTGTAGTCGTTCAAATTTGAAGTCTGTGGCTTGGATCGGAGCTGCCTCTTGATGCATTGATTCATAATTGGTGATCCACTCTGCTGGGACTAAGCGCTCCAAATCTTTCCTATTGATTTGTCTGGGGACTTGCACGATTGTAGGAACTCCAGTGCCTGCTTCTGCTAGGATCATCAAAGCATCCGCCGTTCCCTGATTTTTAAGATCAAGACTATGATTTTGAAGGCGATAGACTATTTGATGATGTAGAGTGGCCATATAGCTGTTTGGAGATTGATCAGCACCAGCTATTTGAATTTGAACCTTGAAGGTGGATTCAAGAGAAGCATCTTGTAGGGATAGTGCAAAGTTTGGAAAGAAAGTGACAACAACACTTCCGGCATTTAGAGTAGTAAGCACTGTTCCAATAACAGCATGCTCATAGTGTAGATAACGAGTATCTAATAGAGCAATTCGTGCTGTAACTGGTAAACCTTTTCTTCCATTGTAGGAAAGTACAAGTCGAACAGCTCCCATGTGAAGATGGGTGTATCCTTCTTTTCTCCAGGCTTCAATATAATCACGAGGAATTGATAACGTGACATATTGTTCTTGATTTGTGGCAGGAAGGCCACATTGATCCATCTTTGAGGACTGAACATATTCTCGAACTGGTGGATTTTTGGAGGTTACAAGAGAACGAATGCTCTTAGTAAGGCTTCCATATTTACGATAGATATTATAAGGACTGACAAGAGGAGGTACGGTTTGTTCGACTACAGCATCACTAGGAATAGTGGTGAATTCTATGAGGTTTTCTATACTATTGGTATTATGTCTGGGTAACGAAAGAGAAGTGGAGTGACTTAGGATTTTTTGAGAGATAGTAGGGTTTTCCATGGTGTGCAGCTTTCCTTCCCAGTCACCACTTGAGATCTCTATATATATTCCAACAATATTCTCCCGCGGATCAAAAGCACAACCTGGCTCTGATACCACTTATATCGGGAGCCTCAGGATTCATACACTTTAGGCAGTTCTAGCAACATCTCGAAGCTATATATAGAATTAATATAACAAATTCGCAGGTTTTGTAATGGCTAACAATGCCCTTAACCTTTGAATTGTATATCATAAACCATATATCTCTTTTAGATATAAACCACCGTATGAATTATGAGGACCGACGCCATGCCAGGCTTAGATAGTTACACTGTTCTGATGTACAAGATCCTTTATCAAGGCGAGTACAGAGCATAATAAGTGCATATATCTATATTGTTGACAGAATAACGAAGGACATATATAAACTTCACAAGGGTTTCTGGGAAGAAATAAAGGGATTTAGAACATTTTTATAATATAAAAAGGGAGGTTTTATTGATTTGTGCTTGTTCCCTTTACAACATTTGGAGAGCTCCTTTTATAGAGCTCGTAATTACTGTACATAGGGGCTCTCTGTACATAGGGGCCATCTGTTTATTTTACATAGAGGACACGTACCACATTACTTCCTATGCTTCTCTATTAAGAGGACACGTTTAACTTAGAGATACAGATTTCTTGCATGTACGACATCTGTCTTGCTTTATGTAAGTTGGTGCTGATCCTTTTGTGACACGTGTTGATTGTGTTCCTTGAGTGCTGATCCCTTTCTGAGAGGTAACACGTCCTGCTTGAGGTGTGATCCTTGAGTGTAGATCCCTTTCTGAGATGTAACACGTGTTGGTTCCTCTCGAGGTAATCCACTTGGAATCTCATCCGGGAACACATCCGCGAACTCCTCCATAAGTGGCTGCACATCACAAGGTAAAGAAACACCATTAGTAGCACTGTCCTTATAAGATAAAAGAACGAAAGGTAAACCTGCTTTTAGTGCTTTCTCTACGCCTTTAACTGAGATGAACAGGGATCGATTCTTCTCTTTGCTTGGGTCTGATCCGGTGGCTTTTCCACGAGCTAAGACATCATTAGGAGGTGTCTTAGGGGCTGCATTGGTCGAACTTGGTGTTGTGTTCGGCTGAGAGGTGGCGGCCGAACTGGTTCGGGCTGCGGCTGCGGCTTGTTTTGCCCGTTCTTGCTTGAATCTCTCTTGCATCCTTTCTTGATCCTCTGCAACGGCTTTAAGAGTGAGTGGCTTGAGTACAGTGGTTCGACCATCTCGAGTAATCGAGTAGGTGTTGGCTAACCCATCGTGAACTGCTTTTCTGTCGAACTGCCACGGTCTTCCTAAAAGTATATGGGCTGCTTCCATGGGAATAACATCACAAAGAACAGTGTCAGAATAGCGACCTTTAGTAAAGGAAACGTGTACCTAACCTGTAACTCTGATGGATCCGCGATCTGTGAGCCACTGCAACTTGTACGGTTTTGGATGCTTTGTTGTGGTGAGGGCGAGTTTATCAATGGCATACTGACTGATTGCGTTGATTACACTTCCACTGTCGATGATCATGGCACAAGTCTGATCTTTGATGGCAACTCGAGTGTAGAAGATGTTCTCTCTTTGCGATTGCTCTTCGTCTTCACGGTTGATGTTCAGACTGCGAATAGAAACCAAGCTGACATGAGGTAGCTCGACTTCATCATCATCTGGCTCGACTTCAGGGACCTTGACTGCTTCAGGGGCGGCGTCTTGGGTCTCCTCTTCATCTTCACTGGCTGATTCAAGTCCATTCTGTTCATTGAGGAACAGAACACACCGGTTAGGACACTGGTTCTGAAAATGACCCCAACCTTGGCATTTATGACACTGAATGTCACGGGCTCGACTAGGGGCTGCATTCGGTGCTGAATTAGGTTGATTGGGCCGTTGGAAAGGTGGCCTGGGCGTAGACTCGGGTCTACGGCTTGCTTGCGGTGTAGAACGATCAAAACGGCGTTCCGGAGGGCCGGATTGACCTCGGGGTCGTGTGGAATCGGTAGAAGGAGTAGAAGGTGATGTGGAAGGTGTACCTTTACTCCAAGATGATCGAGTAGGGGCTGCACTTTGACTGGATCGACGGCGGCCTTCTCGCAACTGCTTTTCCACAATTGATGCGTATTGCACCATTCTCTCTATGCTTGTGAATTCTTTGAGCTCTACTTCACAGGCAATGTCTGGATTCATACCTTCAATGTACCGAATGATGGTAGCATTTAAGGTCTCCTCTTTTCCGACTCGATTCAGGGCAGTTTCGAGCTCTTTATGGTACTCTTCGATCGATCTAGCTCCTTGCTTGATCCGGTTGAGCTTCTTCTCAAGCTCTCTTTCATAGTGGACTGGAATGAAGCGTCCACGCAAGAATCCTTTCATTTCCTCCCAATTGTCAATGGGTGGATTTCTGTTTCTTCGTCTTCTCTCTTGCTGCATTTCCCACCAAGTGGCTGCGTAGCCTTTAAACTCCAAACATGCTAGCTGCACCTTTTTAGCTTCTGAAAAATCATAGCATGCGAAAATCTTCTCTACCTTACGTTCCCAATCAAGATAGATATCGGGATCGTGAAGGCCTTCAAATTCTGGAATGCTCGTCTTGATGTTGTGGAGCATTCGATCTTCTTCATAGTCATCTCGACTATGACCTCGTCTCGGGCGACGTCCTCGATCAAATTCTTCAGTATTCTCATCAAAGTACTCCTCTTCAGGCTCGTTGTGATGCTCTAGGCGTTGGTTTCCTCGAATGGGTGGAGGAAAGACAGGTGTCGTTTTAGTGCATTCAAGGGCATGCACTAAATCGTCTATCTTGTTGGAGAGAGCCTGGTGTTGTCTTTGAACATGCTTAGACAACGCTTCAAAATGGTACTTGGGATCCCACGGTGCGGGTGGATCCGAGTATGACTCCATGGGTGCTTTGGAAGGGTCTTTGGACAGGTCCAAAGGTGGTGAAGTCGAATGGTGTTCGACTGGGGGTGTAGAGGATGACTCGGTGTGGGTTCCTTTCTTCATGGTACCTACAAAACGAACAAACGTAAAGAAAACAAGGTAGGTCCTCACTATCTCACGTTCACTCTTTTGTTTTCACTCTTGATTTTACCACTCGTGTATCACTCAAAGTGTATGGTGCACAGTGTGTGAAAATCGTGTATATGAAGGTAAGGGAATCGTGTGGTTTGTTTCGAGGAAGGACGGGAATGCTATTCTCGGAACAAGGATGAATTTGGTATGTATAGATGAGATACGGGTTGAGTATGTGTGGGTATGGTAATGGCCGAATGTGAGGGAGTATGGGTAGGGGTGTGGCCGATTGTGTAGTGCTTAGGGGTGTTGGTCGAGTATGGGTAGGAATCTAGGAAAGGAAAGAAGTAGATCAATTAATGAAGTTCCAAATAGGTTTAGGAATTCCAAAAATAAATCTAGGTAGAAGAAGGAAAGAAATAGAATAGATAAGGAAGAAAGAAATAGATAAGGTAAGTAGGGGATTTGGATATGTATCAATCTATGTGACACAATCTAAATACCTTAATTAGCCTAGACTCTAGAAGGAATGAACCAAAAATAAAATAAGACACTTAAGGAAGTTACCAACAAGAAATAGAACTTGTATGGAAAGTTCCAAAAGTAAAACAAACTTGAAGGAAACTACCAAAAATAAGAAAGACTTATTAAGGTAATTACCAACTATGATCTAGTACCAATAGGAAAGTACCAAAAATAAAATTGAACAATGAATTTTCGTTTTTTTTTTTATTTTTTTTTATTTTTTTATTTTTTTTGAATTCGATCGCTTTTTTTTTTTTTTTTTTTTGATCGAAGCTTTTTCTCTTCTTTTTTTTTATAACAATGAACAAACGGAAATTAAATTACAACTCGATTAACCGTAAAATAAAATACGACACAAAAATCGAACCAAAGCCGACGTGGCTTTGATACCACTTTTATGATACGACCCGAACTCTAGGAACGAACACACGTCGACACACGTAAGTTTTTGTGTCTACGATGACTCAAATAATCAAAGTAAAATAAGCGGAATAATATTGGAACAAACTAGACGACTAAGACTCAACTAAAATACCTAGACAATGACACACAAAATAACACAAATCCAACAAATATGGGGCTGTTTTGGACGGCAATGATGATGGCAAGGTTGATGGATTTTCAAAGGTATTGATTGGGTTTAGAATGGCTAGAGTAGATAGGATATGATAGAGTTATGTTGGACTTACGGATTGAACGAGATGAACACGATCTTAGACACGAACGGTGGATGAATCTTGAAACGGACGACGGGGTGTTGATGGTGGCGTCGTGAAGGCTGGACGGCGGTGGTGATAGTGTTGTGAATTACAACCCGAAAGTTGCCTTGAATCTCGAACGTACACAAGGCCAAATTCTTTAAGTTGATCTTCAAGTAGCGAGTTTCCGACGATCCCTCGAACGTGGACGGCGAATTCCCTTTGTAAAACTTAGAGGTGCTAAATCTAAGAGTATGAATTTAATTATCTAAACTCACAAAAGATTAAACGGGGAGAGACGATATTGAAAGCAAAGGCTTAATGATCAAATATAGTCTAAAGTAACAATGAGACATGGATCCACTATTTATAATAGTTGGATCGAATTCCTAAGGCTAAGGGACGAAAATTATAGTCCAATTTAGACTAGAATTGGACTTTGACTACTTCCTAAACTAGAATTCTATTTAAGGTAGATTTTGTAGATCTTGCCTTATCTAAAAATCTAGTCAAAATTCTATCTAAAAATAACCGAAAATCTTAACTAAAAATCTGCCAAAAATTCGTCCATAATATAATAAATAAAATACTATAGACTAATAAATCAATCCCCTTAATTGGATCATCAAGGGCCGATTATTTTGGGCTTTTCCACCATACATGCTTAACTTGGGCTGAATAGCAAGTATACACATCAAGCCCAACAAAAGCACACTTGCACACCTTCTTCATGTATTGCACTCCATATCTTGATCTCCATCTTCCAATGTCAACAAGGTCATCATCTTCAAGCTTCCTTGTACGCCGTCTTCTTCTTCAAGCTTCTTGCGAATTGTAGCTTGCAAATAATCTTGCAACTTCTTAGCTCTTAATCTTGTGACGGGTCCTTTGAATTGAAGCTCTTTATTGACTTCCTCATTGCTATGGATGTCCTCATCAATTTAACTTCTCACTGAAGTATGCCACGGGACGTTTTTCCTGCATCAAAACAGCACCAATACCTATCCCGGAGGTATCACACTCGATCTCAAAAGTCTTAGAAAAATCAGGTAAACACAAAACAGGAGCAGAACATAACAATGACTTCAAAGTATTAAAAGCATGCTCTTGTTGTTTACCCCACTCAAATTTCCGATCCTTCTTACTTAGCTCAGTAAGAGGGGCGGCTATACTGGAGAAATCCCGTACAAAACGATGGTAAAACCTAGCTAGACCATGGAATGATCGAACCTCAGAGGCGTTTTTCGGGGTTGGCCATTCCTCAATCGCTTTGATTTTGGAACGGTCTACCTCAATACCTCGTGAACTAACGACAAAGCCTAAAAACACGACTTCATCCATGCAAAAAGAACATTTAGACAAGTTTCCATACAACTTAGCATCACGCAGAAGACAGAAAACACGCCTAAGATGATCTATGTGCGCCTGTGCATTGTGACTGTAAATCAAAATATCATCAAAGTATACAACAACAAATTTACCAATCACATCACGCAAAACATGATTCATTAACCTCATAAACGTGCTCGGTGCATTAGTGAGACCAAAAGGCATAACTAAACACTCATATAAACCATGCTTTGTCTTAAACGCAGTTTTCCATTCATCCCCTTCATGCATTCTAACTTGAAAATATCCAGATCTCAAATCTATCTTAGAGAACACATGAGAACCACTTAATTCATCTAGCATATCATCAAGTCTAGGGATAGGAAATCTGTACTTAACTGTTATCTTGTTGATGGCGCGGCAATCCATGCACATTCTCCATTCGTTGTTCTTCTTGGGCACTAGAATGACTGGAACTGCACAAGGGCTCATCGACTCTCGGATTTGCTTCTTCTCTAGCAACTCCTTCACTTGGCGATCGATCTCCTTCGTCTCTTCAGGGGACGTGCGGTACGCCGGTCGGTTGGGCAAGACTGCGCCGGGTACGAAGTCGATCTGGTGCTCGATCCCACGAATTGGAGGTAATCCACTTGGAATCTCTTCCGGGAACACATCCACGAACTCCTCCATAAGTGGCTGCACATCACAAGGCAAAGAAACTCCATTAGTAGCACTGTCCTTATAAGATAAAAGAACGAAAGGTAAACCTGCTTTTAGTGCTTTTTCTACGCCTTTAACTGAGATGAACAGGGATCGATTCTTCTCTTGACTTGGGGCTGATCCGGTTGCTTTTCCACGAGCTAAGACATCATTGGATGGTGTCTTAGGGGCTGTATTGGTCGAGCATGAGGTGGAACTCGGCGATGAAGTGGCGGCCGAGTTGGTTCGGGCTGCGGCTGCGGCTTGTTTTGCCCGTTCTTGCTTGAATCTCTCTTGCATCCTTTCTTGATCCTCTGCAACGGCTTTAGGAGTGAGTGGCTTGAGTACAGTGGTGCGGCCGTCCCTAATGATCGAATAGGTGTTGGCCAAACCATCATGAACCGCTTTTCTGTCGAACTGCCACGGTCTCCCTAAAAGTATATGGGCTGCTTCCATAGGAATAACATCACAAAGAACAGTGTCAGAATAGCGACCTTTAGTAAAAGTAACGTGTACCTGACCTGTCACTCGAATGGATCCGCGATCTGTGAGCCACTGCAACTTGTACGGTTTTGGATGCTTTGTTGTGGTGAGGGCGAGTTTATCAACGGCATACTGACTGATTGCGTTGATTACACTCCCACTGTCGATGATCATTGCACAAGTCTGACCTTTGATGGCAACTCGAGTGTAGAAGATGTTCTCTCGTTGCGATTGCTCTTCGTCTTCACGGTTGATGTTCAGACTGCGAATAGAAACTAAGCTGACATGGGGTAGCTCGGCTTCATCATCATTTGGCTCGACTTCAGGGACCTCAACTGCTTCAGTGGCGGCGGCCTGAGGCTCTTCTTCATCTTCACTGGCTGATTCAAGTGCATTATGTTCATTGAGGAACAGAACACGCCGGTTTGGACACTGGTTCTGAAAATGACCCCAACCTTGGCATTTATGACACTGGATGTCACGGGCTCGACTAGGGGCTGAATTCGGCGTTGGAGTGGGCTGATTTGGTCGTTGGAATGGTGGCCTGGGTGTAGACTCGGGTCTACGGCTTGCTTGCGGTGTAGAACGGTCGAAACGGCGTTCCGGAGGGCCGGATTGACCTCGGGGTCGTGTGGAATCAGTAGAAGGAGTAGAAGGTTATGTGGAAGGTGTACCTTTACTCCAAGATGGTCGAGTAGGTGCTGAACTTTGACTGGATCGACGGCGACCTTCTCGTAGCTGCTTTTCCACAATTGATGCGTACTGCACCATTCTCTCTATGCTAGTGAATTCCTTGAGTTCTACTTCACAGGCAATGTCAGGATTCATACCTTCAATGTACCGAATGATGGTAGCATTTAAGGTCTCCTCCTTTCTGACTCGATTGAGGGCGGTTTCGAGCTCTTTGTGGTACTCTTCAATCGATCTGGCTCCTTGCTTGATCCGGTTGAGCTTCTTTTCAAGCTCTCTTTCATAGTGGACTGGAATGAAGCGTCCACGCAAGAATCCTTTCATCTCCTCCCAATTGTCAATGGGCGGATTTCGGTTTCTTCGTCTTCTTTCTTGCTGCATCTCCCACCAAGTGGCTGCGTAGCCTTTAAATTCCAAACATGCTAACTGCACCTTTTTAGCTTCTGAAAAATCATAGCATGCGAAAATCTTTTCTACCTTACGTTCCCAATCAAGATAGATATCGAGATCGTGAAGGCCTTCAAATTCTGGAATGCTCGTCTTGATGTTGTGGAGCATTCGATCTTCTTCATAGTCATCTCGACTATGGCCTCGTCTTGGGCGACGTCCTCGATCAAATTCTTCAGTATTCTCATCAAAGTACTCCTCTTCAGGATCGTTATGACGCTCTAAGCGTTGGTTTCCTCGAATGGGTGGAGGAAAGACAGGTGTTGTTTTAGTGCGTTCAAGGGCATGCACTAAGTCGTCTATCTTGTCGGAGAGGGCCTGGTGTTGTCTTTGAACATGCTCAGACAACGCTTCAAAATGGTACTTGGGATCCCACGGTGCGGGTGGATCCGAAGATGACTCCATGGGTGCTTTGGATGGGTCCAAAGATGGAAAAGTCGACTGGGGGTCGAATGGTGGTGTAGAGGATGACTCGGTGTGGGTTCCTTTCTTCATGATACCTACAAAACGAACAAACGTAAAAGAAAATAAGGAAGATCCTCACAATCTCACTTTCTCTCGTTTGTTTTCACTCTTGATTTTTCCACTCGTGTATCACTCAAATATATGGGTGCACAGTGTGTGAAAATCGTGTATATGAAGGTAAGGGAATCGTGTGGTTTGTTTCAAGGAAGGACGGGAATGCTATTCTCGGAACAAGGATGAATTTGGTATGTATAGATGAGATACGGGTTGAGTATGTGAAAGTAAGGTGATGGCCGATTGGTGTAGTGTGTGGGGTGGGGTGGCCGATTGTTAGGGATGGTAGGAAAGGAAAGAAGTAGATCAATTATTGAAGTTCCAAATAGATTTAGGAATTCCAAAAATAAATCTAGATAGAAGAAGGAAAGAATTAGATTAGATAAAGAAGGAAGAAAGAGATAAGGTAAGTAGGGGATTTGGATATGTATCAATCTATGTGACACAATCTAAATACCTTAATTAGCCTAGACTCTAGAAGGAATGAACCAAAATAAAATAAGACACTTAAGGAAGTTACCAACAAGAAATAGAACTTCTATGGAAAGTCCCAAAAGTAAAACAAATTTGAAGGAAACTACCAAAAATAAGAAAAGACTTATTAAGGTAATCACCAACTAACAACTAGTACCAAAAGGAAAGTATTAAAATTGAACAAGATGGAAACAATGAATTTTCGTTTTTTTTTTTTTTTTCTCGATCGGCTTTTCTCTTCTTTTTTTTTTGTATTGATCGTGCCTCTTTTTCTCTTTTCTTTTTTTTTTTAACAATGAACAACGGAAATTAAATTACAACTCGATCAAACGTAAAATAAAATACGACACAAAAATCGAACCAAAGCCGACGTGGCTTTGTTACCACTTTTATGATACGACCCGGTCTCTAGGAACGAACACACGTCGACACACGTAAGTTTTTGTGTCTTCTATGACTCAAAGAATCAAAGTAAAATATGCGGAAGATTAACGGAATAAACTAGACGACTAAGACGCAACTAAGATACCTAGACAATGACACACAAAATAACACAAATCCAACAAAAAGGGGCTGTTTTGGGACGGTTATGATGATGGTAAGGATGATGGATTTTCGATGGTATTGATTGGGTTAGAATGGCTAGGGTAGATAGGATATGATAGAGATACGATGGACTTACGGATTGAACGGAAGGAGCGATGAACGGAACACGAACTTGAGGTTGATGGTGGAACGGACGGCGGTGGCTGGTGGTGGCGTCGTGGATGGCGGCGGCGGCGGTGTTGAAGTGTTGTGAATTACAACCCGAAAGTTGCCTTGAATCTCGAACGTACACAAGGCCAAATTCTTTAAGTTGCTCTTCGGATAGTGAGTTTCCGACGATCCCTCGAACGTGGACGACAAATTCCCCTTTGTAAAACTTAGAGGTGCTAAATCTAAGAGTATGAATTTAATTATCTAAACTCACAAAAGATTAAACGGGGAGAGACGATATTGAAAGCAAAGGCTTAATAATCAAATATAGTCTAAAGTATGAATGTCACATGGTACCTCTATTTATAATAATAGAGGGCCGAAAATCCTAGCTATAATGGACGAAAATAACTAGTCCAAGTCAATCTAGGATTGTGCTTGGAAGTTTCCTAAACTAGAATTCTATTTAAGGTAGAACTTGTAGATCTTACCTTATCTAAAATCCTAGTCAAACCATGACTTATTGTAACCGAAAATTGACCTATTTAATTAAATAAATCTGATCCTAACTATAGTATAATTAAATAAAATAAATACTATAGTCTAAAATAAAATATCTACTAGATAAAAAATCAATAGGACCGAAAATTGGCCTAGTTCAAACTCGGCCGATCTTTCTTCACTTCAAGCCCATGCACACGTCCTCATGCACACGTGCACATCTTCATGTTGTGTTCTCCATGTCTTGATCTCCATCTTCCAATGTCAATAAGTTCATCATCTTCAAGCTTCATTGCACGCCGTCTTCTTCTTCAAGCTTCTTGCGGATTGTAGCTTGCAAATATTCTTGCAACTTCTTAGCTCGTAGTCTTGTGACGGGTCCTTTGAATTGAAGCTCTTCATTGACTTCCTCATTGCTATGGATGTCCTCATCACTGGCATCTCCTCATTCGATGTTTCTATCATGTCTACTTCCGGCTTAGATTCTTCAACTATCTCATCTTCTAAGCACATAGAAACAGACGGTAATGAGATAAAAGGTACTTCAACGAAGTCTAGAATTGGTACCTTGGAAATAGAAGCATCATGGGTGGCAATGCTCAACTCTACTTGAACCTCCTCTTTTGACTTCATCTCTAGTTTCTCTAGCCATTTTTCTCTCCGGATGGCGTATTCCACCATGTCTTCCAACTCGTCGAAGCGGTACAATGCTACTCTTTCACGGATTGCCCTTCGTAGACCAGCTAGAAATCTATCCATGGTATCTTCTGGATATTCTTCTACATCAGCTCATCTCATGGCTTCAATCATTTTGTTGTAGTAGTCATTTACACTTCGAGCTCTTTGTCTAAGCTTGTATAGCTTTTCCTCCAACTCCCATTGGTAGTGGTCTGGAATGAAGCGTTTCCGCATCAAATCTTTCAACTCACGCCATGTGTCGATAAGTGGAAGGTGATCTCTAGGCACCGGTTCTGCTGGAATTCCCACCATGTTGTTGCGTAGCCTTTAAACTTTGACGAAACTAGCTGCAGTTTCTTTTTCTCGGGGAAGTCATAGCACTCAAAAAGTTTGTCTACTTTGCGTTCCCAATCCAAATAGATGTCGGGATAGTATAGACCTTCAAACTCAGGTACGATCATGTTGTTGTTGCGGTAGAGATGGCGAGAATTTGGTGTATAGGGTGTATGGGTATACGGAGTATGAGTGGTGTATGGTGTATGGACCGGATGGTACATTGGTGATATGATCCTGAAAAGTATAAAAGAATCAAATCCAAGAATGCCATTGAGAGCTTCAAAGATAATCATGTTGTTCAAGATTAAAGATTGGAGATCAAGATTTGAAGAACACAAGTGCAAGAAAATATTCAGATATTTTGGGCAGACCATGAAGATCAAATATTCAGCCCGAGATTGGTCAACATGCTATCATTTGATGATGAAGAAGGAAGCATGAAGACGTGAGAAGAAGAATGACGCCATTTGGACGTGTGCATTAAAAGATATACGCGTTTGCATGTGAAATCGGGAGATGCTGTTTTTTATGCAAAGGTGGCAAGATTAATTATGTCATGGGCAACGAATTTAATTCAATTAATTCAGCCCATTGTCGTTATTAATAAGGTCCAAATAGGTGAGAATATCCAGCCCAAATCCACTTTGGGATTTATCCTTATCTAGTTAGATTTAGATAGATTTTTCTTATCTTATTTTTGGTAACTTTTGATTTTATCCTAGTTTGACTAGAATACCTTAGATTTTCGATTTCTCTTAGGATTTTTACTTAGATTTTCGTCCACCCCCCTTCACCTATATAAGGGGATCAGTTGTGAACTTTATTTCTCAGACGTTGCATGAAATAAAGAGTTAATTTCTCAATTGTCTCACCGATCCTTTGGTTGATCACATTTATCGATCCTTTGGTTGATCACATTTATCGATCCTTTGGTTGATCAAATACAATTCTATTTATCTAGCAATTCAATAGTCTTATTCAAGTTCTTCAGGGTACAATCAAGTACTTGGGAGAATTGCTATCCGGAAAGGTTAGACGAGTGCGTTCGGGTTGATTCAACACGGGTTCACCGATCTATCCTATCCATTCTACCTTCCACCGCCGCCATTCCACCGACCACCGCCGCCATCCTAGCCATCACCGCCGTGATTCCAGCCCCATCGAAGTCCTA
The DNA here is from genome assembly GCA_026008535.1 of Perilla frutescens. NCBI lineage: Eukaryota > Viridiplantae > Streptophyta > Magnoliopsida > Lamiales > Lamiaceae > Perilla > Perilla frutescens. The sequence goes on from BRKX01000014.1 coordinate 48,156,340, forward strand.
CCAAGTGTTCCAATCGAGTCCAAGTTCGAGTCGTCGTTTTCTAGTAAGTTTTGTCTTTTAATTTGCGTCGGATTCTACCCTTCATTCGCTGACGTTGTTCGAGTCCTTAAAGTCTTCCGCTTGCGTATTCTTCGTGTCTTGGATTCATTATCCGGGTCACATCATAAATCTTCCATCCTCATCCATATCTAATCAAGATCTTCCATTCCTATCCACCTAAAATTCGATCCCCACTCTATCTAGGCTTCGAATTTTGCAGTCCATATATACATACACCCGGTTCACCTTATACACCACATAGTCCATACACCTATACACCCATACACCCGTACACCTATACACCCGTGGTCCACATACACCAATCAGCAGGTTTACCTACACCATTAAGATGAATCCAGTTCGAGTCCGCCCAAATCGATTCAGAGATACTGATGGTCTACACCGCAACAAGATAACCATCCCAGAGTTTGAGGGTCTATATGATCCAGAAGTGTACCTAGATTGGGAACGCAGAGTTGATAAGATTTTTAAGTACTACTACTTCCCCGAGCCAAAGAAGGTGCAATTAGCCACATTGGAGTTTAAAGACTACGCAGCAACATGGTGGGAATTCCAGCAAAATCGGTGCCATAGAGATCACCTTCCACCTATTGACACATGGCGTGAGTTGAAAGATTTGATGCGGAAACGCTTCATTCCAGACCACTACCAATGGGAGTTGGAGGAAAAGCTATACAAGCTTAGACAAAGAGATCGAAGTGTAAATGACTACTACTACAAAATGATTGAAGCCATGAGACGAGCTGATATAGAGGAATATCTAGAAGATACCATAGATAGATTCCTAGCTGGTCTACGAAGGGAAATCCGAGAAAATGTAGCATTGTATCACTTCGACAAGTTGAAAGACATGGTGAAATATGCCATTGAGATAGAGAAGTGGTTGGAGAGTCTGCAAAATGAAGTGGTTCAAGTAGATTCGAATGTAGAGTTGTCACCTAGCTCATCGCCAAATAGCCCCGTTTCGTTGGAGCGAACTTGAGTCATTCGAGGAGTTTCTACGAACCTATGTACCACCTACACGGCCTGCATCGCCAGTTCATCCGGTCATGGATGTGCCAAGCCAAGCCAGCAACATTCAAGAGGAGATCTACGTTGAGTTACCATCTGAGATCGTTGCCATCAAAGAAGATTCTACTTTTGAGGTAACAATTTCAGTTGATGCACTTATTGATGAATTGATAAATGTAGCTACTTGTGAAGACGTTGGAGAAGTCGAGAGAGAAGAAATGAAGGTTGTTACCGCCGTAGAGGAGATCAGAATCATTAAAGAGCTATTCAAAGCTGAGGAGTTCGAAACAGTTGAAGAGTTGTTGGAAATGCAGCCTTGTTTTAAAGAGGAAAACGACATCCATGAGGAAATGATCATATAGATCATATGGAGCTCGATCAAGCTAGCATGGAGACGCAGTCGAATTCTAATATCATTTGTCAACCATTTTCTTGTGATATCTTTATTTTACAGGTTGCTAAAGATGTGCCCCATGTTATTGATCTTGTACAAAAAGAGATTGATGTTCATTTCGTGTTCATCTTTGATCCTGGAGATTTGAATTCGAGGACGAATTCTTTTCAAGAGGAGGGGAATGATATGATCCTGAAAAGCATAAAAGAATCAAATCCAAGAATGCCATTGAGAGCTTCAAAGATAATCATGTTGTTCAAGATTAAAGATTGGAGATCAAGATTTGAAGAACACAAGTGCATGAAAATATTCAGATATTTTGGGCAGACCATGGAGATCAAATATTCAGCCCGAGATTGGTCAACATGCTATCATTTGATGATGAAGAAGGAAGCATGAAGACGTGAGAAGAAGAATGACGCCATTTGGACGTGTGCATTAAAAGATATATGCGTTTGCATGTGAAATCGGGAGATGCTGTTTTTCATGCAAAGGTGGCAAGATTAATTATGTCATGGGCAACGAATTTAATTCAATTAATTCAGCCCATTGTCGTTATTAATAAGGTCCAAATAGGTGAGAATATCCAGCCCAAATCCACTTTGGGATTTATCCTTATCTAGTTAGATTTAGATATATTTTTCTTATCTTATTTTTGGTAACTTTTGATTTTATCCTAGTTTGACTAGAATACCTTAGATTTTCGATTTCTCTTAGGATTTTTACTTAGATTTTCATCCACCCCCCTTCACCTATATAAGGGGATCAGTTGTGAACTTTATTTCTCAGACGTTGCATGAAATAAAGAGTTAATTTCTCAATTGTCTCACCGATCCTTTGGTTGATCACATTTATCGATCCTTTGGTTGATCAAATACAATTCTATTGATCTAGCAATTCAATAGTCTTATTCAAGTTCTTCAGGGTACAATCAAGTACTTGGGAGAATTGCTATCCGGAAAGGTTAGACGAGTGCGTTCGGATTGATTCAACACGGGTTCACCGATCTATCCTATCCATTCTACCTTCCACCGCCGCCATTCCACCGACCACCGCCGCCATCCTAGCCATCACCGCCGTGACTCCAGCCCCATCGAAGTCCTACCAAGTGTTCCAATCGAGTCCAAGTTCGAGTCGTCGTTTTCTAGTAAGTTTTGTCTTTTAATTTGCGTCGGATTCTACCCTTCATTCGCTGACGTTGTTCGAGTCCTTAAAGTCTTCCGCTTGCGTATTCTTCGTGTCTTGGATTCATTATCCGGGTCACATCAATTGGTGCATATGTGTATGGTCCGGATGGTGTATATGAGTGTGAACAGATGATATATGTGGAATAAGATGAATTTTCGATCCCCTTGATGATGGTGGACGAAAATTTTGGATGGAAGAAAGCTAGAAAAGGAAAGAATTAGATGTATTTTTGAAGTTCCCAAATAGAATAGGAATCCAAAAATAAATCCCAAAAGTATGGAAGGTAAGAATTAGAGAGGAAAAGGAAAAAGAGATTAGGTAATTTGGAAAGTGTTACACAATTGTGACACAATCTAAATATCCTAATTGAACTAGACTCTAAAAGGAAAGAACTAAAAATAAATTACAACTCAAAAGGAAACTACCAAAATAAAATAAAAACTTGGAAGGAAAGTTCCAAAAATAAAAGAAGACTCAAAAGGAAATTACCAACTAAGGAATTATCCTAGAAGGAAATTACCAAAATTAAAATTAGACTCACAAGGTAGATACCAACTATAGAGTAGTACCAAAAGGAAAGTACCAAAATTAAAGAAACACAAAAGGAAACAATGAATATACCTCTTTTTTTTTAATTTTCGGATTTTTTTATTTTTTATATCCGAATTTTTTTTTCTTTTTTTTTTCGACGGCTTTTTCTCTTTTTTTTTGTTGATGCTCTTTTTTTTTCAATTGATAGCTATGCTATTACAACTCGATAAAATAAAAAATAAAGAAGACACGTAAGACGACACGTAGGATAAAAATGACACGTCGGATTGAACCACGACCAGCAGAGCTGACGTGGCTCTGATGCCAAATTTATGATACGACCTAGACAAGTAATCTAGGACGATAATAACAACGTAGCGGAAGACTTAAGAATCGAAACACGTCAGCGAATGAAGGGTTTCAATCCGACTCGAAAAATAAGGAAAATAAGATAATCTAGACAACTAAAATACCTAGAATTATGACACGAATTATATAACACAATACCAAGGTAATTATGGGCTGAAGAGGGATGTTTAAGGGCTGGAATCTAGTAGGTTTTTGTGTGTGAAGGCTAGTGAAGAATGGCTTGGGAAGATAGGATATGTTAGAGATCAAACGAACTTACGGATAAAAACGAACGGACGTAGAACTCGAGCTCGAACACGGGGGCTGGAATTGAGGTGTACGTCGATGTGGATGGAAGACGTCGATGATGGTTGATGGATGATGATTCGTTGATGTGAATCACAACCCGATAGCCTCCTTGAATCTCGAACGTACCCAAGGATGAAATCTCTAAGTTGATCTTCGGATAGCGAATACCGATTAATCCCTCAAGTGGATTAAGCAATACTCTTGAATAAGACTTAAAGTTGCTAGCTCCAAGAATATGAATTTTAAATCAAAACTCACAAAGATTTAAAAGGGGGTTGAGACAATATTGAAGCAAAAGCTAATTTAATCAAATAAAGTCTAAAGTAACAATGTGACATGGTTCCCCTATTTATAGGCCTTAGGGAACGAAATTAATCATCAAAAAAGGCTTAAAAATTGATCCAAAAGGGATCTCTAACTATACTAGGAAGTTCCCTAAACTAGAATTCTATTCAAGGTAGGAAATTGCCTTAAATACAATTCTAGTCAACCTTGACTATAATATGGACGAAAATTACATTAAATTAAATAAAAATCTGAACTAAACTATAGACTAACATAATTAAATAAATACTATAGTCTAAATAAAATTCAATCCCTAATTAAATCAACTAAGGGACGAAAATTCCATGCAACGCGAATCTGCCATGCATGCACAACTTGATGAGTTCTATCTTCATGCATTGCTCTTCAAACCTTGATCTCCAATTTTTAATTGTTAACAAGGTAACAATCTTTGGGATGCTCTCAATTCCTTTGTCATCTTTGAACTTCTTACATACAAATGCTTGGAAAAATCCTTGCAATTGTATTGCTTGAAGTCGTGTAAATGGACCACGTATTTGCAGCTCCGGATTAAGTTCTTCAAGGCTTTTCGTTGCTTCATCAATACTGAAGAATTTGATCGAGGACGTCGCCCGAGATGAGGCCATAGTCGAGATGACTATGAGGAAGATCGAATGCTCCACAACATCAAGACGAGCATTCCAGAGTTTGAAGGCCTTCACGATCCCGATATCTATCTTGATTGGTGATGTGACCCGGACAAATAATCCAAGACACGAGAATACGCAAGCGAAAGACTTAAGAATCGAACAACATCAACGAGAAAGGAAAGAACAATCCGACTTAAAACGATAGGAATTTTGGACTTGAATTGAGATAGAACTTACTAGGATAATTTGTGGAAGATAGGAGGCGGGCGAATAGTGTCTTGTGGATGAAGGTAGTGGCGTCGAGATGTAGATGATAGGTAGAATGGATTGGAACTTCAGCTGAACCCCGGCTTCAAGAGACGAAACGCAGCTACTTCGATCTTCTCCGATTTGTTAGAAATTCTCCCAAGTACTCGTTGTACCCTGAAGAACTTGAATAAGACTATTGAATTGCTAGATCAATAGAATTATGTTTGATCAACCAAAGGATCGATAAATGTGATCAACCAAAGGATCGGTGAGACAATTGAGAAATTAACTCTTTATTTCATGCAATGTCTGAATTATGAATGTCACATGGTACTCCTATTTATAGGAGTGTATATGGACAAAAATTAGAGTCCTAATACTAGAAGAATTCGAAATAAACTAGTTCTAATCTATCTAGGATTGTTACCTTATCCAAAATCTGGTTTTAAGGTAAGAATCAAAAGATACCAAAAATAAAGATAACAAAAATCTATCTAAATCTAACTAGATAAGGATAAATCCCAAAGTGGATTTGGGCTGGATATTCTCTCCTATTTGGACCTTATTAATCACGAAAATGGGCTGAATTAATTGAATTAAATTCGTGGCCCATGACATAATTAATCTTGCCACCTTTGCATGAAAAACAGCATCTCCCGATTTCCCATGCAAACACGTATAACTCTTCATGCACACGTCCAAATGGCTTCGTTCTTCTTCTCACGTCTTCATGCTTCCTTCTTCATCATCAAATGATAGCATGTTGACCCATCTCGGGCTGAATATTTGATCTTCATGGGCTGCCCAAAATATCTAAATATTTTCATGCACTTGTGTTCTTCAAATCTTGATCTCCAATCTTTAATCTTGAACAACATGATTATCTTTGAAGCTCGCAATGGCATTCTTGGATTTGATTCTTTTATGCTTTTTGGGTTCGTATCATTCCCCTCCTCTTGAAAAGAATTCGTCCTCGAATTCAAATCTCCAGGATCAAAGATGAACACGAAATGAACATCAATCTCTTTTTGCACAAGATCAATAACATGGGACACATCTTTAGCAACCTGTAAAATAAAGATATCACAAGAAAATGGTTGACAAATGATGTTAGAATTCGGCAGCTCCTCCATGCTTGCTTGATCGAATTCTTTGTGATCTTCAACCATTGCTCCACTGATGTCATTCTCCTTTTCAGAACAAGGCTGTATCTCCATCAACTTCTCAACTTCTTTGGATTCCTCAACGGCGGCAACAACCTTCATTTCTTCTCTCTCGAATACTCCAACATCTTCACAAGTAGCAACATCTATCAATTCATCAATAGGTGCATCAACTGAAATTGTTACCTCGAAAGTAGAATCTTCTTTGATGGCAACGATCTCAGATGGTAACTCAACGTGAATCTCCTCTTGAATGTCGCTAGCTTGGCTTGGCATATCCATGACCAGCTGAACTGGTGATGTAGGTGGTACATAGGTACGTAGAAACTCCTCAAATGACTCAGGTTCGCTCCAACGAAACGGGGTTGTTTGGCGATGAGCTCTAGGTGACAACTCTACATTTGACTCTACTTGAACCACTTCATTTTGCAGACTCTCCAACCACTTCTCTATCTCAATGGCATATTGCACCATGTCTTTCAACTTGTCGAAGTGATATAGTGCTACCTTTTCTCGGATTTCTCTTCGTAGACCAGCTAGGAATCTATCCATGGTATCTTCTAGATACTCTTCTACATCAGCTCGTCTCATGGCTTCAATCATTTTGTGGTAGTAGTCATTTACACTTCGATCTCTTTGCCTAAGCTTATATAGCTTCTCCTCCAACTCCCATTGGTAGTGGTCTGGAATGAAGCGTTTCCGCATCAAATCTTTCAACTCACGCCATGTGTCGATAGGTGGAAGGTGATCTCGGTGGCATCGATCTTGCTGGAATTCCCACCATGTTGCTGCGTAGCCTGTAAACTCCAATGTGGCTAATTGCACCTTCTTTGGCTCGGGGAAGTAGTAGTACTTAAAAATCTTATCAACTCTGCGTTCCCAATCTAGGTACACTTCTGGATCGTATAGACCTTCGAACTCTGGGATGGTTATCTTGTTGCGGTGTAGACCATCGGTATCTCTGAATCGATTTGGGCGGACTCGAACTGGATTCATCTTAACGGTGTAGGTAAACCTGCTGATTGGTGTATGTGGACCACGGGTGTATGGGTGTACGAGTGTATGGGTGTATGTGTGTATGGATTATGTGGTGTATAAGGTGAACCGGGTGTATATGGGTGTGGATTGGGTGTAGGAATCAAATTAGATGTGGATAAGTAAGAAAGATCTTGAATAGATATGGATGAGGATGGAAGAAATCTAAACAAGTGATGAGGACATCCATAGCAATGAGGAAGTTAATGAAGAGCTTCAATTCAAAGGACCCGTCACAAGACTACGAGCTAGGAAGTTGCAAGAATATTTGCAAGTTACAATTCGCAAGAGGCTTGAAGAAGAAGACGGCGTGCAAGGAAGCTTGAAAATGATGAACTTGTTGATATTGGAAGATGGAGATCAAGACATGGAGAACACAACATGAAGATGTGCACGTGTGCATGTGGACGTGTGCATGGGCTTGAAGTGAAGAAGAATCGGCCGAGTTTGAACTAGGCCAATTTTCGGTCCTATTGATTTTATCTAGTAGTTATTTTATTTTGGACTATAGTATTTATTTTATTTAATTATACTATAGTTTAGATCAGATTTTTATTAATTATTTAGGATAATTTTCGGTTACAATAAGTCATGGTTTGACTAGGAGTTTAGATAAGGTAAGATCTACAAGTTCTACCTTAAATAGAATTCTAGTCTAGGAAATATCCAAACACAATCCTAGATTGATTTGGACTATGATTTTCGGTCCTTTAGCTTAGGATTTTCGATCCACCTATTATTATAAATAGGGGATCCATGCTTCATTGTTACTTTAGACTTTATTTGATTAATTAGCTTTTTGCTTCAATATTGTCTCATCCCCGTTTAATCTTTTGTGAGTTTAGATAATTAAATTCATACTCTTAGATTTAGCATCTCTAAGTTTTACAAAGGGAATTCGCCGTCCACGTTCGAGGGATCGTCGGAAACTCGCTATCCGAAGAGCAACTTAAAGAATTTGGCCTTGTATACGTTCGAGATCCAAGGCAACTTTCGGGTTGTAATTCACAACACTATCACCACCGCCGTCTACCATCCACGATGCCACCACCACCACCGGCCGTCCGTACCAATTCCAGCCACCATCACCGCCGTCCAAGCCCCGCCGCCGTTCGTGTTCCAATTCATCGTCATTCCGTTCAATCCGTAAGTCCATCGTATCTCTATCATACCCTATCTACTCAAGCCGTTCTAAACCCCTTCAATACCATCGAAATTCCATCAACCTTGCCATTGTCCTAGCCGTCCAAAACAGCCCCATACTTGTTTGGATTTTGTGTTATTTTGTGTGTCATAGTTTAGATATTTTAGTTGAGTCTTAGTCGTCTAGTTTGTTCCAATATTATTCCGCTTATTTTACTTTGATTATTTGAGTCATCGAAGACACAAAAACTTACGTGTGTCGACGTGTGTTCGTTCCTAGAGTTCGGGTCGTATCATAAAAGTGGTATCAAAGCCACGTCGGCTTTGGTTCGATTTTTGTGTCGTATTTTATTTTACGTCCAATCGAGTTGTAATTTAATTCCGTATTGTTCATTGTTATAAAAAAAAAAAGAGCAAAAGCTTCGATAAAAAAAAAAAGCGATCGAATTCAAAAAAAAAAAAAATCGATAAAAAAAAAAAAAATGAAAATTCATTGTTTCCTTTTGTGTAATTTTTAATTTTGGTACCTTCCTTTTGGTACTAGGTTGTTAGTTGGTAATTACCTTAATAAGTCTTTCTTATTTTTGGTAGTTTCCTTCAAGTTTGTTTTACTTTTGGAACTTTCCATACAAGTTCTATTTCTTGTTGGTAACTTCCTTAAGTGTCTTATTTTATTTTTGGTTCTTTCCTTCTAGAGTCTAGGCTAATTAAGGTATTTAGATTGTGTCACATAGATTGATACATATCCAAATCCCCTACTTACCTTATCTCTTTCTTTCTTCCTTATCTATTCTATTTCTTTCCTTCTTATACCTAGATTTATTTTTGGATCTCCTAATCTATTTGGGACTTCAATAATTGATCTACTTCTTTCCTTTCCTACTACCCATACTCGACCAACCCCCAACCCATACCACACTACAATCGGCCACCCTCATTCCTACACATACTCAACCCGTATCTCATCTACACATACCATATTCATCCTTGTTCCGAGAATAGCATTCCCGTCCTTCCTCGAAACAAACCGCACGATTCCCTTACCTTCATATATACGATTTTCACACACTGTGCACCATACACTTTGAGTGATACACGAGTGTTAAAATCAAGAGTGAAAACAAAAGAGTGAACGTGAGATAGTGAGGACCTACCTTGTTTTCTTTACGTTTGTTCGTTTTGTAGGTATCATGAAGAAAGGAACCCACACCGAATCATCCTCTACACCTCCAGTCGATCACCATTCGACTTCACCACCTTTGGACCCGTCCAAAGACCCTTCCAAAGCACCCATGGAGTCATATTCGGATCCACCCGCACCGTGGGATCCCAAGTACCATTTTGAAGCGTTGTCTAAGCATGTTCAAAGACAACACCAGGCTCTCTCCAACAAGATAGACGATTTAGTGCATGCCCTTGAACGCACTAAAACAACACCCGTCTTTCCTCCACCCATTCGAGGAAACCAATGTCTAGAGCGTCACAACGAGCCTGAAGAGGAATACTTCGATGAGAATACTGAAGAATTTGACCGAGGACGTCGCCCGAGAAGAGGTCATAGTCGAGATAACTATGAAGAGGATCGAATGCTCCACAACATCAAAACGAGCATTCCAGAGTTTGAAGGCCTTCACGATCCCGATATCTATCTTGATTGGGAACGTAAGGTAGAGAAGATTTTCGCATGCTATGATTTTTCAGAAGCTAAAAAGGTGCAGCTGGCATGTTTGGAGTTTAAAGGCTACGCAGCCACCTGGTGGGAAATGCAGCAAGAAAGAAGACGAAGAAACAGAAATCCACCCATTGACAATTGGGAGGAAATGAAAGGATTCTTGCGTGGACGCTTCATTCCAGTCCACTATGAAAGAGAGCTTGAGAAGAAGCTCAACCGGATCAAGCAAGGAGCTAGATCGATCGAAGAGTACCATAAAGAGCTCGAAACTGCCCTGAATCGAGTTGGAAAAGAGGAGACCTTAAATGCTACCATCATTCGGTACATTGAAGGTATGAATCCAGACATTGCCTGTGAAGTAGAGCTCAAAGAATTCACAAGCATAGAGAGAATGGTGCAATACGCATCAATTGTGGAAAAGCAGTTGCGAGAAGGCCGCCGTCGATCCAGTCAGACTTCAGCCCCTACTCGACAACCTTGGAGTAAAGGTACACCTTCCACATCACCTTCTACTCCTTCTACTGATTCCACACGACCCCGAGGTCAATCCGGTCCTCCGGAACGCCGTTTTGATCGTTCTACACCGCAAGCAAGTCGTAGACCCGAGTCTACACCCAGGCCACCTTTCCAACGGCCCAATCAGTCCACTCCAACGCCGAATTCAGCCCCTAGTCGAGCCTGTGACATCCAGTGTCATAAATGCCAAGGTTGGGGTCATTTTCAGAACCAGTGTCCAAACCGGCGTGTTCTGTTCCTCAATGAGCAGAATGGACTTGAATCAGCCAGTGAAGATGAAGAGGAGCCTCAGACCGCCGCCCCTGAAGCAGTTGAGGTCCCTGAAGTCGAGCCAGATGATAAAGAAGTCGAGCTACCTCATGTCAGCTTGGTTTCTATTCGTAGTCTGAACATCAACCGTGAAGACGAAGAGCAATCGCAACGAGAGAACATCTTCTACACTCGAGTTGCTATCAAAGATCAGACTTGTGCCATGATCATCGACAGTGGGAGTGTAATCAACGCAATCAGTCAGTATGCCGTTGATAAACTCGCCCTCACCACAACAAAGCATCCAAAACCGTACAAGTTGCAGTGGCTCACAGATCGCGGATCCATCAGAGTTACAGGTCAGGTACACGTTTCCTTTACTAAAGGTCGCTATTCTGACACAGTTCTTTGTGATGTTATTCCCATGGAAGCAGCCCATATACTTTTAGGAAGACCATGGCAGTTTGATAGAAAAGCGGTTCACGATGGTTTAGCCAATACCTACTCGATTACTCGAGATGGTCGAACCACTGTACTCAAGCCACTCACTCCTAAAGCCGTTGCAGAGGACCAAGAAAGGATGCAAGAGAGATTCAAGCAAGAACGGGCAAAACAAGCCGCAGCCGCAGCCCGAACCAACTCGGCCGCCACTTCAACGCCGAGTTCCACCTCATGCTTGACCAATGCAGCCCCTAAGACACCTCCTAATGATGTCTTAGCTCGTGGAAAAGCCACCGGATCAGACCCAAGCAAAGAGAAGAATCGATCCCTGTTCATCTCAGTTAAAGGCGTAGAGAAAGCACTAAAAGCAGGTTTACCTTTCGTTCTTTTATCTTATAAGGACAGTGCTACTAATGGTGTTTCTTTGCCTTGTGATGTGCAGCCACTTATGGAGGAGTTCGCGGATGTGTTCCCGGATGAGATTCCAAGTGGATTACCTCCAGTTCGTGGGATCGAGCACCAGATCGACTTCGTACCCGGCGCAGTCTTACCCAACCGACCGGTGTACCGCACGTCCCCTGAAGAGACGAAGGAGATCGATCGCCAAGTGAAGGAGTTGCTAGAGAAGAAGCAAATCCGAGAGTCGATGAGCCCTTGTGCAGTTCCAGTCATTCTAGTGCCCAAAAAGAACAACGAATGGAGAATGTGCATGGATTGCCGCGCCATCAACAAAATAACAGTTAAGTACAGATTTCCTATCCCTAGACTTGATGATATGATAGATGAGTTAAGTGGTTCTAATTTGTTTTCTAAGATAGATTTGAGATCTGGTTATTTTCAAATTAGAATGCATGAAGGGGATGAATGGAAAACTGCGTTTAAAACAAAGCATGGTTTATACGAGTGGTTAGTTATGCCTTTTGGTCTCACTAATGGTCATCCACAAACCGATGGTCAAACTGAGGTTGTGAATCGCACTTTAGGAGCTTTACTTAGGTCTCTAATTAAGAATAACTTGAAGTCATGGGAAGAATGTTTACCATATGCTGAATTTGCTTATAATCGTGTTGTGCATTCTTCTACTAACATGTCTCCGTTTGAGGTAGTTTATGGATTTAATCCGTTAACTCCTAATGATTTGCTACCTTTACCTGTTGAGCATGTAACAAGTGTTAAAGGTATGAAAAGAGCTGATTTTATTCAAGAGATGCATGAGAAGGTACGTGCCCGGATTGAGCACCAAGGCTCAAGAATAGCCGCCGCACGCAACACGAGGCGCAAATGTGTCATCTTTCAGCCCGGTGATCGTGTTTGGGTACACCTTAGCCCTGGCCGATTTCCTAACTTGAGGAAGTCCAAGTTGTCGCCCCGTGGAGATGGTCCCTTCACTGTTCTAAGCCGTGTTAATGACAATGCATACCGCATTGATCTACCTGGTGAGTATAAGTGTTCTTCTACGTTTAACGTTGCTGATTTATCTCCTTTTCTTGCAGAGGAATTCGACCATGATGAGGATTCAAATTCGAGGACGAATTCTTTTCAGCAGGGGGGGAATGATGAGGACATCCATAGCAATGAGGAAGTTAATGAAGAGCTTCAATTCAAAGGACCCGTGATGTGACCCGGACAATGAATCCAAGACACGAAGAATACGCAAGCGGAAGACTTTAGGACTCGAACAACGTCAGCTAAAGAAGGATTCAAACCGACTCGAATTAAACAGTAAAACTTACTAGAAATCGAAGATACGAACTATGACTCGATGAACACACTTGGTACGTCTAAGGGTGGCTGGAATCTGATGGTGAACGACGGCGGATGGCGGTAGAGTGTTGGTGATGGCGGCGGTGGTTTGGTAGAAGGATAGGACAGATCGGTGAACCCGTGTTGAATCAACCCGAACGCACTCGTCTAACTTCTCCGGATAGCAATTCTCCCAAGTACTTAATTATACCCTGAAGAACTTAAATAAGACTATTGAAGTGCTAAAACAATAGAATTGTAGATAAAAGTTTGATCAACCAAAGGATCGTGAGACAGATTGAGAATAACTCTTTATTTCTTGCAATTGTCTAACTTTTAAAGTGTCACATGGTAGCCCTATTTATAGGACACATAGGGGACGAAAATTAGACCTAATTAAGTGATAAAAATCAATCCAAAACTAATCCTAATGAATCTAGGATAAAATCAAAAGATACCAAAAATAAGATAACAAAAATCTATCTAAATCTAACTAGATAAGGATAAATCCCAACAACTTGGGCCTTCATAAATCTCGCCTATTTGGACTTAATTAATCACAACAATGGGCTGATTTTATTGATTAAATTCGTGGCCCATGTTATAATTAATCTTGCCACCTTTGCAGTCTCAACCCCCTTTTAAATCTTTGTGAGTTTTGATTTAAAATTCATATTCTTGGAGCTAGCAACTTTAAGTCTTATTCAAGGGTATTGCTTAATCCACTTGAGGGATTAACCGGTATTCGCTATCCGAAGATCAACTTAGAGATTTCATCCTTGGGTACGTTCGAGATTCAAGAAGGCTATCGGGTTGTGATTCACATCAACGAATCATCATCCATCAACCATAATCGACGCCATCCATACTCCATCAACGCACACCTCAATTCAGCCCACAAGTTCGAGTTCAAGTTCTACTCCGTTCCGTTTCATCCGTAAGTTCGTTTCATCCTTATCATATCCTATCTACTCCAAGCCTTCTTCACAAGCCACAAACACACGAATCCTTCATTAAATCCAGCCCCCATACACGTTCCCTTTCAGCCCCTTTGTCATTGGTATTGTGTTATATAGTTTGTGTCATTTTTCTAGGTATTTTAGTTGTCTAGATTGTCGTATTTTTCATTGTTTATCGAGTCGGATTGAAACCCTTCATTCGCTGACGTGTTTCGTATCCAGAAGTCTTCCGCTACGTTCTCAAGATTCGTCCTAGCATAGTCCGGGTCGTATCATAACATGATGAGGTCGTGCAAGGTAAAGAAGAAGATGATCCGGAGCTGCAGTTTAAAGGTCCAATGACGCATTTGCGAGCTAAGAAGTTGCAAGCTTATTTACAAGCTTCTATTCGTCGCAAATTCGAAATGCATGAAGATGAAGTCAAGGGCAGCTCAAGATTGATCACCATGTATCCATAGATGATGAAGAAGGAAGCATGAAGACGTGAGAAGAAGAATGACGCCATTTGGACGTGTGCATTAAAAGTTATACGCGTTTGCATGAAAAACAGCATCTCCCGATTTCCCATGCAAACGCGTATAACTTTTAATACACACGTCCAAATGGCGTCATTCTTCTTCTCACGTCTTCATGCTTCCTTCTTCATCATCTATGGATAGCATGGTGATCAATCTTGAGCTGCCCTTGACTTCATCTTCATGCATTTCCAATTTGCGACGAATAGAAGCTTGTAAATAAGCTTGCAACTTCTTAGCTCGCAAACGCGTCATTGGACCTTTAAACTGCAGCTCCGGATCATCTTCTTCTTTACCTTGCACGACCTCATCATTCCCCCCCTGCTGAAAAGAATTCGTCCTCGAATTCGGGGACTCATCATCATCGAACTCATCATCTGCAGAAAAGGGAGATAAGTCAGCAACATTAAATGTAGATGAACACTTATACTCACCGGGTAAATCAATGCGATATGCATTATCATTGACTCGACTCAGCACGGTGAATGGTCCATCTCCTCTAGGCATCAATTTCGATTTTCTCAAGTTGGGAAATCGTCCAGGACTCAGATGAATCCAAACGCGATCTCCAGGCTGGAAAATCACTTGCTTGCGCCGTTTGTTCTTTTGAACAGCATTACGTGCGCCAACGACTTCAATACGCGCACGTATTTTCTCATGCATCTCCTTAACTTGTTCCGCTTTTCTTGTACCTTTAACACTTGTTAGATGCTCAACAGATAAAGGCAACAGATCATTAGGCGTTAGCGGATTAAAACCATAAACAACTTCAAACGGAGACATATTGGTAGATGAATGCAAAACGCGATTATAAGCAAATTCAGCATATGGCAAACAATCTTCCCATGATTTCAAGTTGTTTTTAACTAAAGCTCGCAGCAAAGTACCTAAAGTGCGATTAACTACTTCAGTTTGTCCATCAGTTTGTGGATGACATGCAGTAGAAAATAACAATTTGGTACCTAATTTTCCCCAAAGTACACGCCAAAAATGCGCAAGAAACTTAGAATCCCTATCACTAACAATAGTTCTAGGTATTCCATGTAAACGCACAACATGTATAAAGAACAGATTGGCTATGTGTACTGCATCATCGGTTTTCCTACATGCAATGAAATGAGACATCTTGGAAAACCTATCAACAACCACAAAAATACTATCTCGACCAGATCTAGACCGTGGTAATCCTAATATGAAATCCATAGATAAATCAATCCACGGGGAAGACGGGGCTGGTAGAGGCGTGTATAAACCAAAAGGATGTGAAGTAGATTTCGATTTCTTGCATGTTATACATCTACTACACACATTCTCAACATCATGCTTCATACGTGGCCAAAAGAAATGCTCATGCAGCAAGTTTAACGTCTTAGACACACCAAAGTGACCCATTAAACCTCCCGCATGTGATTCAAGAACTAACAACTCACGCATAGAAGACTTAGGAATGCATAATTGTGAACCCTTGAACAAGAACCCATCATGCACGAAATAACCATCATAAGCACGAGATTTTGAGCAACAATCAGCATATATGGGTGCGAAAAACTCATCACATGAATATAACTCCTTAATTGCATCAAATCCCAACATCTTAGCATGCATAAGGTTCAAGAGAACGTACCTTCTCGACAATGCATCAGCTACAACGTTTTCGGCGCCTTTCTTGTACTTGATGACGTACGGGAAAGACTCGATAAACTCTACCCATCGTGCATGTCGCTTGTTCAGATTTTGCTGGCCTTTCAAATGCTTCAAACTCTCGTGATCCGTGTGAATCACGAACTCCTTAGGCCACAAATAGTGCTGCCACGTTTCTAAAGCTCTCTTGAGTGCGTACAGCTCCTTGTCATAGGTCGAATAACGAAGGGCTGCATCGTGGAGCTTTTCACTAAAATATGCGACTGGACGCCGTTCCTGCATCAAAACAGCACCAATCCCTTTGCCCGAGGCATCACATTCAATCTCAAAAGTTTTATTAAAGTCCGGAAGAGCAAGAACAGGCGCATTACATAAACATGATTTTAAAGTGTTAAACGCATGCTCTTGAACAGGACCCCATTCAAACTTTCGATCTTTCTTGCTTAACTCAGTAAGCGGCGCGGCTATGCTGGAGAAATCGCGCACAAAGCGACGATAAAAGCCAGCAAGGCCGTGGAAAGACCTCACATCACTCGCAGACTTAGGAGTGGGCCATTCCTCAATCGCTTTGATTTTGGAACGGTCTACTTCTATACCACGTAAACTTACAACGAAGCCTAGAAAAACGACTTCACTCATGCAAAAAGAACACTTAGACAGATTACCATATAATTTTGACTCTCTAAGAAGCTCAAAAACGTGTCTAAGGTGCTGCATATGTGTATGTGTCGTGTCACTGTAAATCAAAATGTCATCAAAATACACAACAACATACTTTCCAATCACTTCACGTAAAACATGATTCATCAGACGCATAAATGTGCTTGGTGCATTAGTGAGACCAAAAGGCATAACAAGCCATTCATACAAACCATGCTTAGTTTTAAATGCAGTTTTCCATTCATCACCTTCTTGCATACGTACTTGAAAATAACCAGAACGCAAATCAATTTTAGAAAAAACACGCGAACCAGATAACTCATCAAGCATATCATCTAATCTAGGGATGGGAAAACGATACTTTACTGTGATTTTATTGATTGCACGGCAATCCATGCACATACGCCATTCGTTGTTCTTCTTTGGCACTAGAATCACTGGAACGGCGCACGGGCTTAAGCTTTCTCGAATTTGCTTCTTCTCCAACAGCTCTTTGACTTGTCTATCTATCTCTTTAGTCTCGTCGGGAGACGTCCTATAGGCTGGTCGGTTGGGAAGCACGGCTCCGGGGACGAAATCGATCTGATGCTCGATTCCTCGTACTGGTGGCAGTCCTCCGGGTATCTCCTCAGGAAAAACGTCCTTGAACTCATCAAGTAAGGACTGCACATGATGTAACCAATACGATGCGGAAGCTTATCGAATCGAACACGCGTCAACTTGACAGATGATCCAACCCAAAAACAAACTGAACACTAACAAATAAATAACCCAAATAAACTGATCTCAAATCAAGTTTCAAGACTAAACACCAAGATATCCCAAAATCCCCAATTTCGACCCGAAGAACCCTAATTCTTGACCTAATCAATTGACCTAGCAAATGAAGTCGGATTACGCTCAAATTTTAGGACATTGCATAAATGTATAGCAGAAACGACATATCCAAAAATCAGGCAAAACGCACGTATAAATTGGGAGATGGCTTTTAGACGATTTACGACTTGATTGGATGGTATATGTGGAATCTGGACCTGGGATTGAATATGGGCGATGGTAACAACGTGGTGGATGGTGTGGGATGTGTATGGAGGCGTGGTGGTGATGGTACACGATGTGGAGGCGAAAGGAAACGAAATGGATAGAAGAAGCTTACCCGAAACGAACCCCGGATCTACGAGAATCCGAAACGCGAGTATGGAGTAGAACTTCGTGGCAGATCAACCCGTACACTACTGGATGCACGAACGAATCTTCTGATTTCGAGTTTGTAGGTGCCAATTCACAAACCCTACCAAGAACTATCGATATGCGTGTTTTGGAGACGGGATGAACGACAAAGCGTTTGTTATCAAATCCAATCTGTCTTTTTCCAGGGTTTGAAAAGTACATAAATACTAACCTAAGGGAAAAATGAAATTATTAAGTTAATGGGCTTAATAATTTTCGAAAAATAAAAGAAAACAAGATAAAGGCCCAATTCACCTAACATTAATTTGGGCTTCAAACTAAATAAAATCCACAACTGAAAATAGTCTTATTAAATTAAATAAAATCTGCACTAATTCCATCTAGGCCTCTTCATCCTCATCTTGTATCGAAAGCATAATAATCAGCTTGGGGCTACTTCGAACCATCAACTCTTCATCGAGCTTCTTTCCAACGAAACACTGAAAGTAGTCTTGCAGCTTCTTGGCTCTAAGTCGCGTCACTGGACCACGCAGCTGCAACTCCGGATTTAGCTTGCCAAAGCTCACCCCATACTCATCATTCCCCCCTTCCTCAAAAGAATTCGACCTCGAATTCGGGTCCTCTTCATCAAAAGTATCTGTAGGAAAAGGAGAGAGATCAGAAACATTAAACGTTGGGGAACATTTATACTCACCAGGTAAGTCGAGTCGGTAAGCATTGTCATTGACTTTGGCGACCACAGTGAATGGCCCGTCACCACGGGGCATGAGCTTTGATTTCCTCAGGTTAGGAAAATGCCCCGGGCTGAAATGGACCCAAACTTTGTCGCCGGGTTTGAAAATTACTTGTTTGCGATGTGAGTTTGCCTTGTTGGCATTCCGCACGCCTTGGAGCTCAATCCTCGCCTTCACCTTCTCATGCATCTCTCGTACCTGTTCAGCTCTTCGAACACCTTGCACACTCGAGAAATGGTCAATAGGCAAAGGTAACAGATCCGTTGGAGTCAATGGATTAAAACCATACACAATCTCAAAAGGCGACATATTCGTAGAAGAATGTACAACTCTATTGTAAGCAAACTCAGCAAAAGGCAAACATTCTTCCCATGATTTCAAATTATTCTTAACTAATGCACGAAGTAAAGTACCAAGCGTCCTATTGACTACCTCAGTTTGACCATCCGTCTGCGGATGACATGCAGTAGAAAACAGAAGCTTCGTACCCAACTTTCCCCACAAGACTCTCCAAAAATGCCCCAAAAACTTTGAATCCCTATCAGACACAATGGTTCTAGGGAGACCATGCAAACGGACAACCTCACGAAAGAAAAGATTAGCAATGTTCACAGCATCATCAGTCTTTTTGCATGCAATAAAATGAGACATCTTAGAAAAACGATCTACAACCACAAAAACAGAGTCTTTACCAGTTTTAGACCTAGGCAAACCCAAGATAAAGTCCATGGAAATGTGTACCCAAGGTGAAGTAGGCGCCGGCAATGGCGTGTACAAGCCAAAAGGACTAGACGTGGATTTAGCCTTTCTACAAGTTATGCACCTAGCACAGACTCTCTCGACATCACGTTTCATGCGAGGCCAATAGAAATGCTCATGCAAGAGACTCAACGTTTTGTTAACACCAAAATGACCCATGAGACCCCCTGCATGTGACTCTAATATGAACGACTCCCGCATAGAACAATCAGGTACACACAGTTTAGCATCTTTAAACAAAAATCCATCAACAATATAGAACGAATCAATGGCCCTAGACTTTCCAACACAAGACTCGAATATGGGACCAAAGAAAGGATCAGATGCATAAAAACTCTTAATGTGCTCAAAACCCAAACATTGTGTGTGTAAAACAGAAACAAGCGCGTACCTTCGGGAAAGTGCATCGGCAACCACATTCTCTTCCCCCTTCTTGTACTTGATCACATACGGGAAGGATTCGATGAACTCCACCCATCTGGCATGACGTGCATTCAAACTTTGTTGTCCCTTCAGGTGTTTCAGGGACTCGTGATCAGTGTGAATCACAAACTCCTTTGGTCGCAGGTAATGTTGCCAAGTCTCCAAAGACCTCTTCAGTGCATATAGCTCCTTATCATAGGTGGAATATCTCAAAGCTGCACCATTGAGCTTCTCACTGAAGAACGCGACCGGCTTCCTTTCCTGCATCAACACAGCACCAATGCCTATGCCAGAGGCATCGCACTCAATCTCAAACATCTTGTTAAAGTCAGGCAAAACCAAAACAGGAGCATTACACAATTTAGACTTCAACAATGTAAAAGCATGCTCTTGGGCTTTTCCCCACTCAAACTTCCTATCTTTCTTACTCAGTTCGGTCAAAGGAGCGGCTATAGTGGAAAAATCCCGTACAAAACGGCGATAAAATCCAGCCAAACCATGAAATGACCGAACCTCTGCACAGGTCTTAGGTTTGGGCCACTCCTCGATGGCCTTAACCTTCGATCTGTCCACCTCAACTCCTCTACTACTCACCACAAAACCAAGAAAGACGACCTCATTCATGCAAAAAGTACATTTAGACGAATTGGCATACAACTTTGCATCACGCAGCAATTCAAAAACTCGCCTAAGATGTCTAACATGCTCAGAAATGCAAGTACTGTAAATGAGGATGTCATCAAAATACACAACCACATACTTCCCAATCACATCCCTCAAGACGTGGTTCATGAGACGCATGAATGTACTAGGGGCGTTGGTAAGCCCAAATGGCATGACAAGCCATTCGTACAATCCATGCTTCGTCTTGAACGCAGTCTTCCATTCATCCCCCTCACTCATA
The DNA here is from genome assembly GCA_026008535.1 of Perilla frutescens. NCBI lineage: Eukaryota > Viridiplantae > Streptophyta > Magnoliopsida > Lamiales > Lamiaceae > Perilla > Perilla frutescens. The sequence goes on from BRKX01000014.1 coordinate 48,177,113, forward strand.
CGGACTTGAAAATACCCAGAACGTAAATCAATTTTAGAGAAAATAGACGCTCCAGACAACTCATCCAACATATCATCCAAACGGGGAATAGGGAAGCGATACTTTACCGTTATTTTGTTTATAGCCCGGCAGTCCATGCACATACGCCACTCGTTGTTCTTCTTGGGTACGAGTATCACGGGTACGGCACAGGGTGATAGGCTCTCTCTGACCTGCTTCTTTTCCAGCAACTCCTTGACCTGACGGTCAATCTCCTTAGTCTCCTCGGGACTAGTGCGGTATGCTGGCCTATTCGGTAGGACTGATCCCGGCTGGAAGTCGATCTGGTGCTCAATTCCTCGAATTGGCGGCAGACCACTCGGAATCTCCTCAGGAAACACGTCCTGGAACTCCTCCATCAATGGCTGCAAAACAGAAGGAACAACAACATCAGGAGTATCATAAGCCTTAAAATTAACTAGAACGATAGGCTTACCAGCTTTGATTATTTTTTGAACCCCCTTTGCACTAATAAATAAATTCCGGTGCACAGTATCGGGATTGTCGGTACTGGAGGTCGACGAGGTGGCCAAATGGGCAGCCTTGGTGGACCCCTTGGAAGCTGACGCCGTCCCCTTGGAGGTCTTGGGGTCGGCCGTTGATTGGCCAGCTGGAACCGGAAACTTGCCCTCAATCTGTTTCTCTTTCTTCTTCTCCTCCTTAAACTTCTCCTGCATTCTCCTTTGATCTTCATTGACATCCTTAGGTGTCAGTGGCCATAGTCGGGTGGTCCTTCCATCTCGGGTCACCGTATACGTGTTGGCAAATCCGTCATGAATAGCTTTCCTGTCAAATTGCCACGGCCGACCAAGCAGAATATGCGATGCCTCCATAGGGATGACATCACAAAGCACAGTATCAACAAAACGACCAATAGAGAAAGTAACGCTTACCTGATATCCTACACGAATTTCTCCTCGGTCAGTCAGCCACTGCAAGCGGTACGGCTTGGGGTGCTTCTGTGGAACCAGATTCAGTTTCCCCACTGCATACTGGCTGATCGCATTGACAACACTTCCACTGTCGATGATGAGCGAGCATATATTGTCTCGGATCGAGCAGCGCGCGTAGAAGATGTTCTCACGCTGGTCATTCTGATCCTCCTCCCGAATTAGGCTCAGAGCTCGGATCGATACAAGGCTGACATGGGCTAGATCCGGCTTCTCATCATTAATTTCATCCACTAATGGACCATCTCGGGACTGTGGATCGTCCCCTGCTGTCTCAACTTCATCGAGTTCCTCCTCACTTGCTGACTCCAGCTCATTCTGCTCTGAAAGGAAAAGAACTCGCCTATTCGGACACTGAGCTTGAAAGTGTCCCCATCCTCGGCACTTGTGACATTGCACGTCACGTGCCCTTCCTGGTGTGCTACCCTGTGGCTGATTCGACTATACCGGACGGCTTTGATTATTCCGGTTCGGTGCAGATGAATTGTGCTCAGATCTGCGGGTAGGCTGCGGAGCTGTCTGCTCATAGCGGCGAGCGGGCTGTGAAGTCTGGCCTTGAGGACATGGAGGGGCTGTCCTAGGCATAGAAGACTCGCCTCGAACCCATGGTGTCCTTGCTGGCACAGAATGAGAAGAACGTCGGCGTCCCTCTTTAAGCTACCGCTCGACTATCGAGGCATAGTGAATCATAGCCTCAATACTGGTGAAATCCTTCAGCTCGACTTCACAAGCAATGTCTGGGTGCATGCCTTCGATGTACCGGTTGATTGTAGCTATCAGCGTCTCTTCCTTGCCAACTCGGTTCATCGCAGTCTCTAACTCCTTATGGTACTCCTCAATAGACCGAGTACCCTGGCGAATCTGGCTCAGTCGACGCTCCAATTCCCGTTCATAGTTAACAGGAATAAAGCGGCCTCTCATCACATCTTTCATTTCTGGCCACGAGTCGATAGGCGGGTATCTGTCTCGACGGCGGCGGTTCTGGATGTTCTCCCACCAACTAGCTGCATACCCTGTGAACTCCATCGAAGCCAGTTGCACTTTCTTCACCTCTGGGAAGTCATAACACTCAAAAATCTTGTTGACCTTCCTCTCCCAGTCGAGGTATAGGTCGGGGTCATGCAGTCCCTCAAATGCCGGTACGCTTGTTTTGATGTTGTTTAACAAGCTGTCAGGATCGGCTCGTCGGGGCTGGAAAGGCGGATAGGCGCGGGCCGCACGCCTATAAGGCTGTCGGGGTCGATCACGTCTCTGATAAGGCTCAAACCCGGCCTCTGACTCCTCTGCAAAGTCACCATAGTCATCTCCTGCATCACGATATTCGTGATAGACCTCTTGCACCGGCGGTTGACGACGTTGCACTGGTTGCTGCGCCCTAGCATTGGCTCGGGCCTCTGCTCGGGCTGGCTCTGCATACACATAGGTCTCATCTGTGGGGACCTCCATATGGCGAGGTGCTGCCTCGTTCTGGACGGATTGGCCTTGTACCGCTGGCGGTAAGGGAGGTCGAGCATTGATAAGCTCGAGCTGCGCCATCACTTTGGCTAACGAATCTTCTAGCTTGTCCTCCAATAACTGACTGCGTCTCTCAAAATACTGAGACATGGCTTTGTAATGGAACTGAGCATCCCATTGATCCGATGAGGACGCATCTGAAGGAGTGTTCGGTGCAGCAGGTGACTTATCAGTCCTCTTATTATTTCCGTCTCCGGGCATCATCGTGTAGACCTGCAAAACAAAACAAAACCAGAAGAAAGAAAATAAAAGGTAAATAGGACCTCACTTTTTTTTTCACTTTTTTTTTTCTCTCGTGTTTATCACTCAAATTTCTGCACTCTGTAGATGTTGGAATTCCACTGTCTCTGTTGTTCTGATAGAGCTGCGGTTAGCTCCTCCAACTCTAGTCAAGAGCTCGAACTTGACTCCAATAATGCTCGAGTAGAGAAAATACCACAAAGTTACTGCAAGTTCAGGTAAACCACGGCTAGGGTGTGGAAATATGGCTGGAAAGTGGTTGGCTTGGCTATAGTGGTGGAAAGGACAGCAAACGGGGAGAAACGGCAAAACCGAAAAATATTCACTGGACGTTTTCACCTTGAAGATGGCCGAATTTGGTCAAAAATACACATATATCACCGCGTAGCGGTGAGTTCAATCCAGCTCGTCGTTCCGTGTCCGGAATGGTATTATGGATGAAAATCAAAGTTCGGGAGCAAAATCTGCAGAAAACCGACGAATAGTGTATAGAGTCGGCTAGAGGCTTGGTGGCTTGTGTGATGGAAACTGGGAATTGTAGGATAGAAGATGGATGACTTTTGGATAATTATTATTCCAAAACAAGAGCAATAATCCAACAAAGAAACAGAAACCAAACAACTAGGAAACAGAAACCAAACCCAAACCAACGAGGGAACTCACAAAATCAATCCTAACAAAGCTAAAGACACCAAACTCTAATTCCCCCCCTAGATAATGAACACTGTGGATGAAAAAATGGACACCCAACAATGCAAGATGACGTCCCCAATCGCTATACGACGAAGAACGGCAAAATGCGACACGACACAAAACAACAGAATTACTAGATATCCGAAACCAACAAAGATCAACAACAATAAACAAACTCAAGAAACTCAACAATAACACGGTAACACAATAGGGCTCGATCAAATTCTTTTTTTTTTTTTTTTTTTTTTTCTTTTATCGAATTTTCTGTTTTTTTTTTCTTCTTTTTTTTTTTTTCAACGATTTTTTTTTTTGTTTTTTTTTAAATGATCGATGCTCTTGCCCCTACTGTATCACACACCAATTTGGATTGAACCACGACCAACCGAAGTTGACGTGGCTCTGATACCAAAAAGTATGATGTAACCAATACGATGCGGAAGCTTATCGAATCGAACACGCGTCAACTTGACAGATGATCCAACCCAAAAACAAACTGAACACTAACAAATAAATAACCCAAATAAACTGATCTCAAATCAAGTTTCAAGACTAAACACCAAGATATCCCAAAATCCCCAATTTCGACCCGAAGAACCCTAATTCTTGACCTAATCAATTGACCTAGCAAATGAAGTCGGATTACGCTCAAATTTTAGGACATTGCATAAATGTATAGCAGAAACGACATATCCAAAAATCAGGCAAAACGCACGTATAAATTGGGAGATGGCTTTTAGACGATTTACGACTTGATTGGATGGTATATGTGGAATCTGGACCTGGGATTGAATATGGGCGATGGTAACAACATGGTGGATGGTGTGGGATGTGTATGGAGGCGTGGTGGTGATGGTACACGATGTGGAGGCGAAAGGAAACGAAATGGATAGAAGAAGCTTACCCGAAACGAACCCCGGATCTACGAGAATCCGAAACGCGAGTATGGAGTAGAACTTCGTGGCAGATCAACCCGTACACTACTGGATGCACGAACGAATCTTCTGATTTCGAGTTTGTAGGTGCCAATTCACAAACCCTACCAAGAACTATCGATATGCGTGTTTTGGAGACGGGATGAACGACAAAGCGTTTGTTATCAAATCCAATCTGTCTTTTTCCAGGGTTTGAAAAGTACATAAATACTAACCTAAGGGAAAAATGAAATTATTAAGTTAATGGGCTTAATAATTTTCGAAAAATAAAAGAAAACAAGATAAAGGCCCAATTCACCTAACATTAATTTGGGCTTCAAACTAAATAAAATCCACAACTGAAAATAGTCTTATTAAATTAAATAAAATCTGCACTAATTCCATCTAGGCCTCTTCATCCTCATCTTGTATCGAAAGCATAATAATCAGCTTGGGGCTACTTCGAACCATCAACTCTTCATCGAGCTTCTTTCCAACGAAACACTGAAAGTAGTCTTGCAGCTTCTTGGCTCTAAGTCGCGTCACTGGACCACGCAGCTGCAACTCCGGATTTAGCTTGCCAAAGCTCACCCCATACTCATCAGCACATCACTATGCAAACACTCATTAGTAGCACTGCTCTTAAATGTGAGTAGAACAAGGGGCATACCTGCTTTAACGGCTTTCTGAACTCCTTTTGCTGAAATAAACAAGCTCTTCACATGAGGCTTGTTTGAACTCGACTCCAACTTCTTTTCCTCAGCTAGGGAGCTCGAATGAGGTGGTTTAGGAGGGTTAGGGGCGACGGCAAGGGGCTGTCCGGGGGCTGAGGTCTCGGCCGTGGCCTTCGGAGCCCGTTTTGCAGCTGCTTGCTTCGCCTTTTCCTCTTTGAACCTCTCTTGCATGCGTTGCTGATCCGTAGCAACGTCTTTAGGTGATAATGGCCTTAGGGTGCTGATTCGGCCATCAATGTCGACGGTGTAAGTGTTCAGACGTCCATCGTGGACAACACGTCGATCATACTGCCAAGGTCTGCCTAACAACAAGTGTGCCGCATCCATAGGGATAACGTCGCACAAAACAGTGTCAGAAAACTTATGGATTGAGAATGAGACACTTACCTGGTGAACCACGCGTATCTCGCCTCTTTCTGTAAGCCACTGCAATCTGTATGGTTTTCCATGTTGTTGAACAGGTAGACCAAGCTTTTCAACGGCATATTGACTAATGGCATTGATTACACTGCCACTGTCAATAATCATAGAACACGTGTGACCTTGAATCACTGCACGGGTGTAGAAGATGTTCTCCCGTTGGTGTTCTTGTTCCTCTTCTCGAATGATGCTCAAACTCCGGATTGTGACCAAACTGAGCTGAACTTCCGGATCGACTGGATTAGGGGCTGCATCATTCTCGACTTCTTCTTCAATGTTGGCGTCGCCTATGGGCTCTTTTTCATCCTCACTGGCTGATTCGACTTCATTTGATTCCGTTAAGTATAGAATCCGCCGGTTTGGACATTGAGCTTGGAAATGGCCCCAACCTTGACACTTATGACATTGGATGTCACGAGCACGATTAGGGGCTGCATTCGGGGCTGTAACGCCTTGATTTGGCCGAGTAGGGGTCGGCCGTGGCTGGTTGGGCGGCGTAGACTCGGGTCTACGGCTTGTCTGTGGTGTAGAATGGTCGAAACGCCGTTCGGGTGGTCCGGATGGACCTCTGGGACGTGTAGAGTCATTAGAAGGAGTAGAAAGTGATGTGGAAGGTGTACCTTTATTCCAAGAGGGGCGTGTAGGGGCTGAATTGAAGTGGGATCGACGGCGACCCTCTCTTAGCTGCCTTTCCACAATTGATGCGTACTGCACCATTCTTTCTACACTGGTGAAGTCTCTGAGCTCGACTTCACATGCAATGTCGGGGTTCATGCCTTCAATGTACCGGATGATGGTAGCATTTAAGGTCTCTTGCTTCCCGACTCGGTTCAGAAGGGTCTCCAATTCCTTGTGGTACTCTTCAATCGACCTTGTACCTTGTTTGACCCGATTGAGCTTCTTCTCAAGCTCCCGTTCATAATGCATAGGTATAAATCGCCCACGCAGGAATCCCTTCATTTCTTCCCAATTGTCGATGGGAGGGTTGTGGTTTCTGCGTCTTCTTTCTTGTTGCATTTCCCACCATGAGGCTGCGTAGCCTCTAAATTCTAAGCATGCGAGTTGCACCTTCTTTTGCTCTGAAAAGTTGTAGCATGCAAAGATCTTCTCTACCTTACGTTCCCAATCTAAGTAAACATCGGGATCGTGAAGGCCTTCAAATTCGGGTATGCTCGTCTTGATGTTGTTGAGCCTACCATCATCATCATCATGATGATTTGCACGCCTATGGGGACCTCGGGGTCGGCCATGGCGTCCTCTGTGCCCTTGTGGTGGGTAATCAGCTTCATACCCACTGGCTGCATAGGAATCGTATCCATAATCATAGTCATCTTCAAAGGCGGGCTCTCGGGGCGGCCTTTGATCATTGTGTTGTACAGGCGGCGGCCTGTCAACGTTCCTCTGCTGCTGGCGTCGGTCAGTAGGCCCCAATTGAGGCTCGGGACGCTTCTCTGCCTCTCTTTGAGGCTCAGGTTGCCTCACTGCATTGATTTGAGGCTCAGATTGCTTCGTTTCGTCATCTTGAGGCTCGAGTGGCCTCTTCTCAGGATTCCCTTGGACCGTTTGGGATGTGGTCGACTGGGCTCTGAGTCTTGCAAGCTCCTCTTGCAATTCAGCTACTTGGTTGCCAAGTTCGTCTTTCAGTAGACGATTCTGTCGTTCAAAGTGTTGAACTAGAGCTTGGTATTGGAACTTGGGATCCCACTGTGGTTCGGACGAGTAGGACTGTTCGCCTGGTGTGTTCGGCGATCTAGGCTCCTCAAGGGGTGGAGTAGTCGCCCCTTTATTGTTTCCTTTCTTCATGGTACCTGCAAAACGAACAAACGTGAAGAAAAAGCAAAGTAGTACCTCACAATTCCTCACAGACGCTCGTGTATGTCACTCTTGATTTTTCCACTCGTGTTTAACTCTCAAGTATGTGTAGTGCACGTGTGGAGTGAATTATGGGGGGTGGGTTGATCGAAAAATTCAACAGCTTCTCTTGACTAGCTCCTCTGGGTCTTCTTCAAGCTCCAACGGATAAAATCAAGCCGGAAGGTTGCTAAGAGTAGAAGTAGGCGTGTGGAATGAGTATTCAATGGGTTGGTGTATGTGGACCACGGGTGTATGGGTGTACGGGTGTACGGGTGTATGGGAGTATGGACTATGTGGTGTATAAGGTGAACCGGGTGTATGTATGAAAGAGATGGCAATTTCGAATCCTATAGATGATTAGGAACGAAAATTTGATGGTTTAGGATGGATAATCTTGATTAGATATGGATGGGGATGGAAAGATCTTGAATAGATATAGATTAGGATGAAATCTATCTAAACAAGGTAAGAAATCTAATGGATAAGGAAATAAGGATTTTGGATGTGTGAACACAATCTAAGAATCCCTAAATATATGGAACAAATCTAAAAACAAGGAATTAAAAATTGAAATCAAATAAACAATCTGATTTTCGTTTTCTATTTATTTTTTTTTTTCGGATTTTTTTTTTTTTTCGATTTTTTTTTTTTGCTGTAGGGATTTCGATCCCTTTGCTCTTTTACCTTTTTTTTTTCAATGAATAGAAATCAGATTACAAGACTCGAAACAAAATGAAATTTAAATGACATGTAGATGACACGTCGGATTGAACCACGACCAGCAGAGCTGACGTGGCTCTGATGCCAAATTTATGATGTGACCCGGACAATGAATCCAAGACACGAAGAATACGCAAGCGGAAGACTTTAGGACTCGAACAACGTCAGCTAAAGAAGGATTCAAACCGACTCGAATTAAACAGTAAAACTTACTAGAAATCGAAGATACGAACTATGACTCGATGAACACACTTGATACGTCTAAGGGTGGCTGGAATCTGATGGTGAACGACGGCGGATGGCGGTAGAGTGTTGGTGATGGCGGCGGTGGTTTGGTAGAAGGATAGGACAGATCGGTGAACCCGTGTTGAATCAACCCGAACGCACTCGTCTAACTTCTCCGGATAGCAATTCTCCCAAGTACTTAATTATACCCTGAAGAACTTAAATAAGACTATTGAAGTGCTAAAACAATAGAATTGTAGATAAAAGTTTGATCAACCGAAGGATCGTGAGACAGATTGAGAATAACTCTTTATTTCTTGCAATTGTCTAACTTTTAAAGTGTCACATGGTAGCCCTATTTATAGGACACATAGGGGACGAAAATTAGACCTAATTAAGTGATAAAAATCAATCCAAAACTAATCCTAATGAATCTAGGATAAAATCAAAAGATACCAAAAATAAGATAACAAAAATCTATCTAAATCTAACTAGATAAGGATAAATCCCAACAACATGTGGACGTGTGCATGGGCTTGAAGTGAAGAAGAATCGGCCGAGTTTGAACTAGGCCAATTTTCGGTCCTATTGATTTTATCTAGTAGTTATTTTATTTTGGACTATAGTATTTATTTTATTTAATTATACTATAGTTTAGATCAGATTTTTATTAATTATTTAGGATAATTTTCGGTTACAATAAGTCATGGTTTGACTAGGATTTTAGATAAGGTAAGATCTACAAGTTCTACCTTAAATAGAATTCTAGTCTAGGAAATATCCAAACACAATCCTAGATTGATTTGGACTATGATTTTCGGTCCTTTAGCTTAGGATTTTCGATCCACCTATTATTATAAATAGGGGATCCATGCTTCATTGTTACTTTAGACTTTATTTGATTAATTAGCTTTTTTCTTCAATATTGTCTCATCCCCGTTTAATCTTTTGTGAGTTTAGATAATTAAATTCATACTCTTAGATTTAGCATCTCTAAGTTTTACAAAGGGAATTCGCCGTCCACGTTCGAGGGATCGTCGGAAACTCGCTATCCGAAGAGCAACTTAAAGAATTTGGCCTTGTATACGTTCGAGATCCAAGGCAACTTTCGGGTTGTAATTCACAACACTATCACCACCGCCGTCTACCATCCACGACGCCACCACCACCACCGGCCGTCCGTACCAATTCCAGCCACCATCACCGCCGTCCAAGCCCCGCCGCCGTTCGTGTTCCAATTCATCGTCATTCCGTTCAATCCGTAAGTCCATCGTATCTCTATCATACCCTATCTACTCAAGCCGTTCTAAACCCCTTCAATACCATTGAAATTCCATCAACCTTGCCATTGTCCTAGCCGTCCAAAACAGCCCCATACTTGTTTGGATTTTGTGTTATTTTGTGTGTCATAGTTTAGATATTTTAGTTGAGTCTTAGTCGTCTAGTTTGTTCCAATATTATTCCGCTTATTTTACTTTGATTATTTGAGTCATCGAAGACACAAAAACTTACGTGTGTCGACGTGTGTTCGTTCCTAGAGTTCGGGTCGTATCAACAAGGAAGGAAATCTAATGGATGAGGAATAAGGATTTTGGATGTGTTTGACCAATGTGAACACAATCTAAAGATCCCTAAAAATAGGGAAACAAATCTAAACACAAGGTAAAATCGAATCCAACAAGAATTTAAATCTGATTTTTCGTTTTTTTTTTTTTTTTTTTTCCGGTGACTTTTTTCTTTTTTTTTAGCCGATGTCTTTTGCTCTCTTTTGTTTTTCAATGAATAACAATCAGATTACAATAGACTCGAAATAATACGAAAGTTAAATGACACGTAAGACAGATACCTGACACGTATTTGACACGTCGGATTGAACCACGACCAGCAGAGCTGACGTGGCTCTGATGCCAAATTTATGATGTGACCCGGACAAATAATCCAAGACACGAGAATACGCAAGCGGAAGACTTAAGAATCGAACAACGTCAGCGAGAAAGGAAGGAACAATCTGACTTAAAACGATAGGAATTTTGGACTCGAATTGAGATAGAACTTACTAGGATAATTTGTGGAAGATAGGAAGTAGACGAATAGTGTCTTGTGGATGAAGGTAGTGGCGTCGAGATGTAGATGATAGGTAGAATGGATTGGAACTTCAGCTGAACCCCGGCTTCAAGAGACGAAACGCAGCTACTTCGATCTTCTCCGATTTGTTAGCAATTCTCCCAAGTACTCGTTGTACCCTGAAGAACTTGAATAAGACTATTGAATTGCTAGATCAATAGAATTATGTTTGATCAACCAAAGGATCAATAAATGTGATCAACCAAAGGATCGGTGAGACAATTGAGAAATTAACTCTTTATTTCATGCAATGTCTGAATTATGAATGTCACATGGTGCTCCTATTTATAGGAGTGTATATGGACGAAAATTAGAGTCCTAATACTAGAAGAATTCAAAATAAACTAGTTCTAATCTATCTAGGATTGTTACCTTATCCAAAATCTGGTTTTAAGGTAAGAATCAAAAGATACCAAAAATAAAGATAACAAAAATCTAACTAGATAAAGATAAATCCCAAAGTGGATTTGGGCTGGATATTCTCGCCATTCTTGGACCCAAAATACACGTCCATGGGCTGAATTAAGTGTATTAATTTCGTGACCCATGTGTGTGTAATTCTTGCCACCTTTGCATGAAAAACAACATCTCCCGATTTCCCATGCAAACGCGTATAACTTTTGATGTACATGTCCAAATGGCGTCGTTCTTCTTCTCATGTCTTCATGATTTCTTCTTCATCATCAATGGATAGCATGTTGACCAATTTCGGGCTGAATATTTGATCTTCATGGGCTGCCCAAAATATCTGAATATTTTCATGCACTTGTGCTCTTCAAATCTTGATCTCCAATCTTTAATCTTGAACAACATGATTATCTTTGAAGCTTTCAATGGATTCTTGGATTTGATTCTTTTATGCTTTTCAGGATCATATCATTCCCCTCCTCTTGAAAAGAATTCGTCCTCGAATTCAAATCTCCAGGATCAAAGATGAACACGAAATGAACATCAATCTCTTTTTGTACAAGATCAATAACATGGGGCACATCTTTAGTAACCTGTAAAATAAAGATATCACAAGAAAATGGTTGACAAATGATGTTAGAATTCGACTGCGTCTCCATGCTAGCTTGATCGAGCTCCATATGATCTACGATCATTTCCTCATGGATGTCATTTTACTCTTCAGAACAAGGCTGCATCTCCATCAATTTCTCAACTACTTCAACTTCCTCAACTGTATCATTGGTCTCCATTTCTTCTATAGATGCATCAACTGAAATTGTTACCTCAAAAGTAGAATCTTCTTTGATGGCAACGATCTCAGATGGTAACTCAAGGTAGATCTCCTCTTGAATGTCTGATGTGACCCGGACAACTAATCCAAGACACGAGATGAACGCATGCGAAAGACTTTTAGATCGAAACACGTCAGGCGAATGAAGGATTCAATCCGACACTATGAATAGGTGAAATATATGACTAAACACAACTAAATAGAATGACAAGGGGCTATTTAGGTTCGAATATGAAAGGATATGGCTATGGCCGTATAGTATGATGATATGTGGTGAAGAAGGGCTGGTGTAGATAGGTTATGATAAGAAAATAAAGAACTTACGGGATATGTGCTTATCTTGGCGCGAATGGCACGTATACTTGGAATTGGCGGAATCAGCTTGGAAACTCGATGAACTTGATGGATGATGGTGATATGGACGAATTGATGAAGGATGGATGTCGTTGAAGGTGGCTTTGGCGGCGGTGCAGTTTGGTAGAAGGATCGGCTAGGATCGGCGAACCCGTGTTGTAAACCCGAACGCGCACGTCTAACTTCTCCGGATAGCAATTCTCCCAAGTACTCGTTGTACCCTGAAGAACTTGAATAAGACTATTGAATTGCTAGATCAATAGAATTGTGTTTGATCAACCAAAGGATCGATAAATGTGATCAACCAAAGAATCGGTGAGACAATTGAGAAATTAACTCTTTATTTCATGCAACGTCTGAATAATAATGTCACAAGGTACTCCTATTTATAGGAGCATAAAACTGAAAATCTAAACCTAATAGCTAAAGGATTTCGAAAATCCTAAGTAGATCAACTAGGAATCCTATTTTGACTAGAAGTCCCTAATTAAGGTAAAATCAAAAAGACCAAAAATCAAAAAGACCAAAAATCAAAAAGACTAAAAATCAACAAGACCAAAAATAAGATAATAAAATCTAAAATAATCTAGATAAAATCCCAACACTTTGGGCCTTCAAACTTGGGCTCTAATAATTCAAACATGGGCTGAATTAATTAACTCCATGGGCTGCTCATCATATTCGAATTTATTAATGTTTTGTTCTTCAAATCTTGATCTCCAATCTTTAACCTTGAACAACATGATTAACTTTAAAGCTCTCAATAGTATCTTTAGATTTGATTCTTTTATGCTTTTCGGGTTCGTATCAATGTCACTGGCTTGGTTTGGCATATCCATGACTGGCTGAACTGGTGATGCAGGCCGTGTAGGTGGCACATAGGTACGTAGAAACTCCTCAAATGACTCAGGTTCGCTCCAACGAAACGGGACTGTTTGGCGATGAGCTCTAGGTGACAACTCTACATTTGACTCTACTTGAACCACTTCATTTTGCAGACTCTCCAACCACTTCTCTATCTCAATGGCATATTGCACCATGTCTTTTAACTTGTCGAAGTGATACAATGCTACCTTTTCTCGGATTTCCCTTCGTCGACCAGCTAGGAATCTATCCATGGTATCTTCTAGATACTCCTCTATATCAGCTCGTCTCATGGCTTCAATCATTTTGTAGTAGTAGTCATTTACACTTCGATCTCTTTGCCTAAGCTTGTATAGCTTCTCCTCCAACTCCCATTGGTAGTGGTCTGAAATGAAGCGTTTCCGCATCAAATCTTTCAACTCACGCCATGTGTCAATAGGTGGAAGGTGATCTCGGTGGCATCGATCTTGCTGGAATTCCCACCATGTTGCTGCATAGTTTTTAAACTCCAATGTGGCTAATTGCACCTTCTTTAGCTCGGGGAAGTAGTAGTACTTAAAAATCTTATCAACTCTGCGTTCCCAATCTAGGTACACTTCTGGATCGTATAGACCTTCGAACTCTGGGATGGTTATCTTGTTGCGGTGTAGACCATCGGTATCTCTGAATCGATTTGGGCGGACTCGAACCGGATCCATCTAACTTGATGATGTGGGGATGTTGTATAGATGGTGTAGGTAAACCTGCTGATTTTGGTGTATGTGGACCACGGGTGCATGGGTATACGGGTGTATGGGTGTATGGGTGTACGGACTATGTGGTGTATAAGGTGCACCGGGTGTATGTGTAAGAGATGAAATTTTCGAATCCTAAAGGTGTAGGAATCGAATTCTATGATGGATAAGGGTGGATGATTTGATTAGATATGGATGAGGATGAAAGGATCTTGAATAGATGTAGATTAGGATGAAATCTATCTAAACAAGGTAAGAAATCTAACGGATAAAGGAAAAAGGATTTTGGATGTGTGAACACAATCTAAGAATCCCTAAAAATATGGAACAAATCTAAAAACAAGGAATTAAAAATTGAAATCAAATAAACAATCTGATTTTCGTTTTTTTTTCGGATTTTTTTTTTGTTGTAGGGATTTCGATCCCTTTGCTCTTTTACTCTTTTACTTTTTTTTTTCAATGAATAGAAATCAGATTACAAGACTCGAAACAAAACAAAAATTAAATGACACGTATTTGACACGTAGATGTCACGTCGGATTGAACCACGACCAGCAGAGCTGACGTGGCTCTGATGATATGAAAAGATACCAAATGATACGAACCCGGACAACGAATTACACACACATGGGCCACGAAATTAATACACTTAATTCAGCCCATGGACGTGTATTTTGGGTCCAAGAATGGCGAGGAATGATACGAACCCGAAAAGCATAAAAGAATCAAATCCAAGAATGCCATTGAGAGCTTCAAAGATAATCATGTTGTTCAAGATTAAAGATTGGAGATCAAGATTTGAAGAACACAAGTGCATGAAAATATTCAGATATTTTGGGCAGCCCATGAAGATCAAATATTCAGCCCGAGATTGGTCAACATGCTATCATTTGATGATGAAGAAGGAAGCATGAAGACGTGTGAAGAAGAACGAAGCCATTTGGACGTGTGCATGAAAAGTTATACGCGTTTGCATGGGAAATCGGGAGATGCTGTTTTTCATGCAAAGGTGGCAAGATTAATTATGTCATGGGCCACGAATTTAATTCAATTAATTCAGCCCATTGTCGTGATTAATAAGGTCCAAATAGGTGAGAATATCCAGCCCAAATCCACTTTGGGATTTATCCTTATCTAGTTAGATTTAGATAGATTTTTGTTATCTTTATTTTTGGTATCTTTTGATTCTTACCTTAAAACCAGATTTTGGATAAGGTAACAATCCTAGATAGATTAGAACTAGTTTATTTCGAATTCTTCTAGTATTAGGACTCTAATTTTCGTCCATATACACTCCTATAAATAGGATTACCATGTGACATTCATAATTCAGACATTGCATGAAATAAAGAGTTAATTTCTCAATTGTCTCACCGATCCTTTGGTGATGTGACCCGGACAATGTATCCAAGACACGAATGAATACGCAGGCGGAAGACTTTATGGACTCGAACAACGTCAGCTAAAGAAGGATTCAAACCGACTCGAAATAAACGGTAAAACTTACTAGAATTACGTAGACACGAACTAGGACTCGATTGGAACACGTAAGATGGCTCGAGGGTGGCTGGAATACGGCGGTGTGGACGGCGGATGGCGGTGGAGTGTTGGTGACGGCGGCGGTGGTTTGGTAGAAGGATAGGACAGATCGGTGAACCCGTGTTGAATCAACCCGAACGCACTCGTCTAGCTTCTCCGGATAGCAATTCTCCCAAGTACTTAATTATACCCTGAAGAACTTAAATAAGACTATTGAAGTGCTAAAATAATAGAATTGTAGATAAAAGTTTGATCAACCGAAGGATCGTGAGACAAATTGAGAATAACTCTTTATTTCTTGCAATTGTCTGAATTATGAATGTCACAGGGTGCTCCTATTTATAGGAGAGATTATGAACGAAAATTAACCCTAATTAACTAGATAAACATCAAAAAATACTAATCCTAATCAATCTAGGATAAAATCAAAAGATACCAAAAATAAGATAACAAAAATCTATCTAAATCTAACTAGATAAGGATAAATCCCACAATGGATTTGGGCCTGTATTTCCACACCATCTTGGACCTTAGAACTCGATCATGGGCTAAATTAACATGAATAATTTCGTGGCCCATGGTACAATTAATATTACCACCTTTTCATGAAAAACAGCATCTCCCGATTTCCCATGCAAACGTGTATAACTTTTCATGCACACGTCCAAATGGCGTGATTCTTCTTCTCACGTCTTCATGATACCTTCTTCATCATCAATAGATAGCATGGTGATCCATCTTGGGCTGCCCTTGACTTCATCTTCATGCATTTCGAATTTGCGATGAATAGAAGCTTGTAACTTCTTAGCTCGCAAACGCGTCATTGGACCTTTAAACTGCAGCTCCGGATCATTTTCTTCATTGCCTTGTATGACCTCATCATTCCCCCCCTGCTGAAAAGAATTCGTCCTCGAATTCACAGGCTCATCATCATCGAACTCATCATCTACAGAAAAGGGAGATAAGTCAGCAACATTAAATGTAGATGAACACTTATACTCACCGGGTAAATCAATGCGATATGCATTGTCATTGACTCGACTCAGCACGGTGAATGGTCCATCTCCTCTAGGCATCAATTTCGATTTTCTCAAGTTGGGAAATCGTCCAGGACTCAGATGAATCCAAACGCGATCTCCAGGCTGGAAAATCACTTGCTTGCGCCGTTTATTCTTTTGAACAGCATTACGTGCGCCAACGGCTTCAATACGCGCACGTATTTTCTCATGCATCTCCTTAACTTGTTCCGCTTTTCTTGTACCTTTAACACTTGTTAGATGCTCAACAGGTAAAGGCAACAGATCATTAGGCGTTAGCGGATTAAAACCATAAACAACTTCAAACGGAGACATATTGGTAGATGAATGCACAACGCGATTATAAGCAAATTCAGCATATGGCAAACAATCTTCCCATGATTTCAAGTTGTTTTTAACTAAAGCTCGCAGCAAAGTACCTAAAGTGCGATTAACTACTTCAGTTTGTCCATCAGTTTGTGGATGACATGCAGTAGAAAATAACAATTTGGTACCTAATTTTCCCCAAAGTACACGCCAAAAATGTGCAAGAAACTTAGAATCCCTATCACTAACAATAGTTCTAGGTATTCCATGTAAACGCACAACATGTATAAAGAACAGATTGGCTATGTGTACTGCATCATCGGTTTTCCTACATGCAATGAAATGAGACATCTTGGAAAACCTATCAACAACCACAAAAATACTATCTCGACCAGATCTAGACCGTGGTAATCCTAATATGAAATCCATAGATAAATCAATCCACGGGGAAGACGGGGCTGGTAGAGGCGTGTATAAACCAAAAGGATGTGAAGTAGATTTCGATTTCTTGCATGTTATACATCTACTACACACATTCTCAACATCATGCTTCATACGTGGCCAAAAGAAATGCTCATACAACAAGTTTAACGTCTTAGACACACCAAAGTGACCCATTAAACCTCCCGCATGCGATTCAAGAACTAACAACTCACGCATAGAAGACTTAGGAATGCATAATTGTGAACCCTTGAACAAGAACCCATCATGCACGAAATAACCATCATAAGCACGAGATTTTGAGCAACAATCAGCATATATGGGTGCGAAAAACTCATCACATGAATATAACTCCTTAATTGCATCAAATCCCAACATCTTAGCATGCATAAGGTTCAAGAGAACGTACCTTCTCGACAATGCATCAGCTACAACGTTTTCGGCGCCTTTCTTGTACTTGATGACGTACGGGAAAGACTCGATAAACTCTACCCATCGTGCATGTCGCTTGTTCAGATTTTGCTGGCCTTTCAAATGCTTCAAACTCTCGTGATCCGTGTGAATCACGAACTCCTTAGGCTACAAATAGTGCTGCCACGTTTCTAAAGCTCTCTTGAGTGCGTACAGTCATAGGTCGAATAATGAAGGGCTGCATCGTGGAGCTTTTCACTAAAATATGTGACTGGACGCCGTTCCTGCATCAAAACAGCACCAATCCCTTTGCCCGAGGCATCACATTCAATCTCAAAAGTTTTATTAAAGTCCGGAAGAGCAAGAACAGGCGCATTACATAAACATGATTTTAAAGTGTTAAACGCATGCTCTTGAACAGGACCCCATTCAAACTTTCGATCTTTCTTGCTTAACTCAGTAAGCGGCGCGGCTATGCTGGAGAAATCGCGCACAAAGCGACGATAAAAGCCAGCAAGGCCGTGGAAAGACCTCACATCACTCGCAGACTTAGGAGTGGGCCATTCCTCAATCGCTTTGATTTTGGAACGGTCTACTTCTATACCACGTAAACTTACAACGAAGCCTAGAAAAACGACTTCACTCATGCAAAAAGAACACTTAGACAGATTACCATATAATTTTGACTCTCTAAGAAGCTCAAAAACGTGTCTAAGGTGCTGCATATGTGTATGTGTCGTGTCACTGTAAATCAAAATGTCATCAAAATACACAACAACATACTTTCCAATCACTTCACATAAAACATGATTCATCAGACGCATAAATGTGCTTGGTGCATTAGTGAGACCAAAAGGCATAACAAGCCATTCATACAAACCATACTTAGTTTTAAATGCAGTTTTCCATTCATCACCTTCTTGCATACGTACTTGAAAATAACCAGAACGCAAATCAATTTTAGAAAAAACACGCGAACCAGATAACTCATCAAGCATATCATCTAATCTAGGGATGGGAAAACGATACTTTACCGTGATTTTATTGATTGCACGGCAATCCATGCACATACGCCATTCGTTGTTCTTCTTTGGCACTAGAATCACTGGAACGGCGCACGGGCTTAAGCTTTCTCGAATTTGCTTCTTCTCCAACAGCTCTTTGACTTGTCTATCTATCTCTTTAGTCTCGTCGGGAGACGTCCTATAGGCTGGTCGGTTGGGAAGCACGGCTCCGGGGACGAAATCGATCTGATGCTCGATTCCTCGTACTGGTGGCAGTCCTCCGGGTATCTCCTCAGGAAAAACGTCCTTGAACTCATCAAGTAAGGGCTGCACATCACTATGCAAACACTCATTAGTAGCACTGCTCTTAAATGTGAGTAGAACAAGGGGAATACCTGCTTTAACGGCTTTCTGAACTCCTTTTGTTGAAATAAACAAGCTCTTCACATGAGGCTTGTTTGAACTCGACTCCAACTTCTTTTCCTCAGCTAGGGAGCTCGAATGAGGTGGTTTAGGAGGGTTAGGGGCGACGGCAAGGGGCTGTGATACGACCCGGACAAATAATCTAGGACGAATCTAGAGACGTAGCGGAAGACTTCTGGATACGAAACACGTCAGCGAATGAAGGGCTTCAATCCGACTCGATAAACAACGAAAAATAGACAATCTAGACAATTAAAATACCTAGAAAACGACACGAACTATGTAACACAATACCAAAGGTTAAAGGGGCTGAAAGGGAACGTGTATGGGGCTGGAATTAATGAAGGATTCGTGTGTTTGTGGCTTGTGAAGAAGGCTTGGAGTAGATAGGATATGATAGGGATGAAACGAACTTACGTGTTGAATGGAACGGTTGATGAAATTCGAACTTGGGGCTGAATTGAGGCGTGCGTCGATGAGGATGGGCGTCGTCGATGTGGTTGATGGATGATGATTCGTTGATGTGAATCACAACCCGATAGCCTCCTTGAATCTCGAACGTACCCAAGGATGAAATCTCTAAGTTGATCTTCGGATAGCGAATACCGGTTAATCCCTCAAGTGGATTAAGCAATACCCTTGAATAAGACTTAAAGTTGCTAGCTCCAAGAATATGAATTTTAAATCAAAACTCACAAAGATTTAAAAGGGGGTTGAGACAATATTGAAAGCAAAGCTTAATTAATCAAATATAGTCTAAAATAATAATGTTACATGGATCCCCTATTTATAGGGCTAAGATGGACGAAATTAAAGATAAAAAAGGCTTAAAAATTGATCCAAAAGGGATCTCTAACTATACTAGGAAGTTCCCTAAGCTAGAATTCTATTCAAGGTAGGAAATTGCCTTAAATACAATTCTAGTCAAACCTATGCTTATTATGGACGAAAATTACATCAAAATTAAATAAAAATCTGAACTAAACTATAGTCTAACATAATTAAATAAGTACTATAGTCTAAATAAAATTCAACCCCTAATTAAATTAATTAAAGGGCCGAAAATCTGATCCCGTGCACGCATGCACAACTCGACGAGTTCTTCATGTTCTCTTCTTCAAACCTTGATCTCCAATCTTTAATTACTAGCAAAGTAACAATTTTGGAGTTGCTCTCAACATTTTTGTCATCTTCGAATTTCTTACATACAAATGCTTGGAAAAATCCTTGCAATCGTATTGCTCGAAATCATGTAATTGGACCATATATTTGCAGCTCTGGATTAAGTTCCTCAAGGCTTTTCGTGGCTTCATCATTCCCCTCCTCTTGAAAAGAATTCGTCCTCGAATTCAAAGCTCCGGGATCAAAGACGAACACGAACTGGCCATCAAATTCTTTTTGCACAAGCTGCATAAAACACATCTTCATGAACATGAACGAGAACATTCCACTTGTGTTAATCATCCGAAACTCAAGCTCCATAGATTGCCTCGGTATGGTATACACGTTCAAACTTGGTGGTACATCAACTTCCAATGGAATTTCTTCAATAACCTGTAAAACAAAGGCATCACAAGGAAACGGTTGACAAAAAATGTTAGAACTCGGCAGCTCCTCCATATTAGCTTGTTCGAGCTCTTCAAGATCTTCAACCATTGTCTCACGGATGTCATTCTCCTTTTCATTACAAGGTTGTATCTCCAACAACTCTTCAACTTCTTCGGCTTCCTCAACTGCATCATGGATCTCCAAATTCACAATTTGTAGTTTATCATCCATACAATCTTCAGGACTTGTCATCTCCATGGACAAAACATCCAAATTGCAATCTTCTATACTTGTCTTCTCCGGATTAGTAATTTCGAGAATGGGCACCTCTTCATCAACATGAATGGAAACCGGCTCCTCTTGATTACAATCGTCTTGAACTAACTCCTCCAAAACTGGCATCTTCTCATTGGTTGTTTCTATCATGTCCAACTCTGGCTTAGATTCTTCAACTATCTCATCTTCTAAGCACATAGAAACAGATGGTAATGAGATAAAAGGTACTTCAACGAAGTCTAGAATTGGTACCTTGGAAGTAGAAGCATCATGGGTGGCAATGCTCGACTCTACTTGAACCTCCTCTTTTGACTTCATCTCTAGTTCCTCTAGCCATTTTTCTATTCGGATGGCGTATTCCACCATGTCTTCCAACTCGTCGAAGCAGTACAATGCTACTCTTTCACGGATTGCTCTTCGTAGACCAGCTAGAAATCTATCCATTGTGTCTTCTGGATATTCTTCTACATCAGCTCGTCTCATGGCTTCAATCATTTTGTTGTAGTAGTCATTTACACTTCGATCTCTTTGCCTAAGCTTGTATAGCTTTTCTTCCAACTCCCATTGGTAGTGGTCTGGAATGAAGCGTTTCCGCATCAAATCTTTCAACTCACGCCATGTGTCGATAGGTGGAAGGTGATCTCTATGGCACCGGTTCTGCTGGAATTCCCACCATGTTGTTGCGTAGCCTTTAAACTTTGACGAAACTAGCTGCACTTTCTTTTTCTCGGGGAAGTCATAGCACTCAAAAAGTTTTTCTACTTTGCATTCCCAATCCAAATAGATGTCGGGATAGTATAGACCTTCAAACTCAGGTATGATCATGTTGTTGTTGCGGTAGAGATGGCGAGAATTTGGTGTATAGGGTGTATGGGTATACAGAGTATGAGTGGTGTATGGTGTATGGACCGAATGGTACATGGGTGCATATGTGTATGGTCCGGATGGTGTATATGAGTGTGAACAGATGATATATGTGGAATAAGATGAATTTTCGATCCCCTTGATGATGGTGGACGAAAATTTGAAGGGAGGAAGTGTATATGGAAGGTTTGGAAGGATTTGGATGGAAGAAAGCTAGAAAAGGAAAGAATTAGATGTATTTTTGAAGTTCCCAAATAGAATAGGAATCCAAAAATAAATCCCAAATGTAGAAGGAAAGAAATAGGAAAGAAGAAGGAAAGAAAGATTAGGTAATTTGGAAAGTGTTACACAATTGTGACACAATCTAAATATCCTAATTGAACTAGACTCTAAAAGGAAAGAACTAAAAATAAATTACAACTCAAAAGGAAACTACCAAAAAGAATTAAAACTTGGAAGGAAAGTTTCAAAAATAAAATAAGACTCTAAAGGAAGTTACCAACTAAGGAGTTATCCTAGAAGGAAACTACCAAAATTAAAAATAAAACTTAGAAGGAAAGTTCCAAAAATAAAAACAATCTAGAAGGAAACTACCAAAATAAGTTGAGACTCACTAGGTAATTACCAACTATGATCTAAATCCAAAAGGAAAGTACCAAAAATAAAAATTGGACAAAAAGGAATCAAAGAATTTTCGTTTTTTTTTTTTTTTAATTTCGGATTTTTTTTCTTTTTTTTTTTATCCGATTTTTTTTTTTTTTTTTTGACAATTCGATCGGCTTTTCTCTTCTTTTTTTTTTATATGATCGTGCCTCTTTTTTTTGTAACAATGAACAATACGGAAATTAAATTACAACTCGATCAAACGTAAAATAAAATAAAAGACGACACAAAAATCGAACCAAAGCCGACGTGGCTCTGATACCAAATTTATGATACGACCCGGACAAATAATCTAGGACGAATCTAGAGACGTAGCGGAAGACTTCTGGATACGAAACACGTCAGCGAATGAAGGGCTTCAATCCGACTCGATAAACAACGAAAAATAGACAATCTAGACAATTAAAATACCTAGAAAACGACACGAACTATGTAACACAATACCAAAGGTTAAAGGGGCTGAAAGGGAACGTGTATGGGGCTGGAATTAATGAAGGATTCGTGTGTTTGTGGCTTGTGAAGAAGGCTTGGAGTAGATAGGATATGATAGGGATGAAACGAACTTACGTGTTGAATGGAACGGTTGATGAAATTCGAACTTGGGGCTGAATTGAGGCGTGCGTCGATGAGGATGGGCGTCGTCGATGTGGTTGATGGATGATGATTCGTTGATGTGAATCACAACCCGATAGCCTCCTTGAATCTCGAACGTACCCAAGGATGAAATCTCTAAGTTGATCTTCGGATAGCGAATACCGGTTAATCCCTCAAGTGGATTAAGCAATACCCTTGAATAAGACTTAAAGTTGCTAGCTCCAAGAATATGAATTTTAAATCAAAACTCACAAAGATTTAAAAGGGGGTTGAGACAATATTGAAAGCAAAGCTTAATTAATCAAATATAGTCTAAAATAATAATGTTACATGGATCCCCTATTTATAGGGCTAAGATGGACGAAATTAAAGATAAAAAAGGCTTAAAAATTGATCCAAAAGGGATCTCTAACTATACTAGGAAGTTCCCTAAGCTAGAATTCTATTCAAGGTAGGAAATTGCCTTAAATACAATTCTAGTCAAACCTATGCTTATTATGGACGAAAATTACATCAAAATTAAATAAAAATCTGAACTAAACTATAGTCTAACATAATTAAATAAGTACTATAGTCTAAATAAAATTCAACCCCTAATTAAATTAATTAAAGGGCCGAAAATCTGATCCCGTGCACGCATGCACAACTCGACGAGTTCTTCATGTTCTCTTCTTCAAACCTTGATCTCCAATCTTTAATTACTAGCAAAGTAACAATTTTGGAGTTGCTCTCAACATTTTTGTCATCTTCGAATTTCTTACATACAAATGCTTGGAAAAATCCTTGCAATCGTATTGCTCGAAATCATGTAATTGGACCATATATTTGCAGCTCTGGATTAAGTTCCTCAAGGCTTTTCGTGGCTTCATCATTCCCCTCCTCTTGAAAAGAATTCGTCCTCGAATTCAAAGCTCCGGGATCAAAGACGAACACGAACTGGCCATCAAATTCTTTTTGCACAAGCTGCATAAAACACATCTTCATGAACATGAACGAGAACATTCCACTTGTGTTAATCATCCGAAACTCAAGCTCCATAGATTGCCTCGGTATGGTATACACGTTCAAACTTGGTGGTACATCAACTTCCAATGGAATTTCTTCAATAACCTGTAAAACAAAGGCATCACAAGGAAACGGTTGACAAAAAATGTTAGAACTCGGCAGCTCCTCCATATTAGCTTGTTCGAGCTCTTCAAGATCTTCAACCATTGTCTCACGGATGTCATTCTCCTTTTCATTACAAGGTTGTATCTCCAACAACTCTTCAACTTCTTCGGCTTCCTCAACTGCATCATGGATCTCCAAATTCACAATTTGTAGTTTATCATCCATACAATCTTCAGGACTTGTCATCTCCATGGACAAAACATCCAAATTGCAATCTTCTATACTTGTCTTCTCCGGATTAGTAATTTCGAGAATGGGCACCTCTTCATCAACATGAATGGAAACCGGCTCCTCTTGATTACAATCGTCTTGAACTAACTCCTCCAAAACTGGCATCTTCTCATTGGTTGTTTCTATCATGTCCAACTCTGGCTTAGATTCTTCAACTATCTCATCTTCTAAGCACATAGAAACAGATGGTAATGAGATAAAAGGTACTTCAACGAAGTCTAGAATTGGTACCTTGGAAGTAGAAGCATCATGGGTGGCAATGCTCGACTCTACTTGAACCTCCTCTTTTGACTTCATCTCTAGTTCCTCTAGCCATTTTTCTATTCGGATGGCGTATTCCACCATGTCTTCCAACTCGTCGAAGCAGTACAATGCTACTCTTTCACGGATTGCTCTTCGTAGACCAGCTAGAAATCTATCCATTGTGTCTTCTGGATATTCTTCTACATCAGCTCGTCTCATGGCTTCAATCATTTTGTTGTAGTAGTCATTTACACTTCGATCTCTTTGCCTAAGCTTGTATAGCTTTTCTTCCAACTCCCATTGGTAGTGGTCTGGAATGAAGCGTTTCCGCATCAAATCTTTCAACTCACGCCATGTGTCGATAGGTGGAAGGTGATCTCTATGGCACCGGTTCTGCTGGAATTCCCACCATGTTGTTGCGTAGCCTTTAAACTTTGACGAAACTAGCTGCACTTTCTTTTTCTCGGGGAAGTCATAGCACTCAAAAAGTTTTTCTACTTTGCATTCCCAATCCAAATAGATGTCGGGATAGTATAGACCTTCAAACTCAGGTATGATCATGTTGTTGTTGCGGTAGAGATGGCGAGAATTTGGTGTATAGGGTGTATGGGTATACAGAGTATGAGTGGTGTATGGTGTATGGACCGAATGGTACATGGGTGCATATGTGTATGGTCCGGATGGTGTATATGAGTGTGAACAGATGATATATGTGGAATAAGATGAATTTTCGATCCCCTTGATGATGGTGGACGAAAATTTGAAGGGAGGAAGTGTATATGGAAGGTTTGGAAGGATTTGGATGGAAGAAAGCTAGAAAAGGAAAGAATTAGATGTATTTTTGAAGTTCCCAAATAGAATAGGAATCCAAAAATAAATCCCAAATGTAGAAGGAAAGAAATAGGAAAGAAGAAGGAAAGAAAGATTAGGTAATTTGGAAAGTGTTACACAATTGTGACACAATCTAAATATCCTAATTGAACTAGACTCTAAAAGGAAAGAACTAAAAATAAATTACAACTCAAAAGGAAACTACCAAAAAGAATTAAAACTTGGAAGGAAAGTTTCAAAAATAAAATAAGACTCTAAAGGAAGTTACCAACTAAGGAGTTATCCTAGAAGGAAACTACCAAAATTAAAAATAAAACTTAGAAGGAAAGTTCCAAAAATAAAAACAATCTAGAAGGAAACTACCAAAATAAGTTGAGACTCACTAGGTAATTACCAACTATGATCTAAATCCAAAAGGAAAGTACCAAAAATAAAAATTGGACAAAAAGGAATCAAAGAATTTTCGTTTTTTTTTTTTTTTAATTTCGGATTTTTTTTCTTTTTTTTTTTATCCGATTTTTTTTTTTTTTTTTTGACAATTCGATCGGCTTTTCTCTTCTTTTTTTTTTATATGATCGTGCCTCTTTTTTTTGTAACAATGAACAATACGGAAATTAAATTACAACTCGATCAAACGTAAAATAAAATAAAAGACGACACAAAAATCGAACCAAAGCCGACGTGGCTCTGATACCAAATTTATGATACGACCCGGACAAATAATCTAGGACGAATCTAGAGACGTAGCGGAAGACTTCTGGATACGAAACACGTCAGCGAATGAAGGGCTTCAATCCGACTCGATAAACAACGAAAAATAGACAATCTAGACAATTAAAATACCTAGAAAACGACACGAACTATGTAACACAATACCAAAGGTTAAAGGGGCTGAAAGGGAACGTGTATGGGGCTGGAATTAATGAAGGATTCGTGTGTTTGTGGCTTGTGAAGAAGGCTTGGAGTAGATAGGATATGATAGGGATGAAACGAACTTACGTGTTGAATGGAACGGTTGATGAAATTCGAACTTGGGGCTGAATTGAGGCGTGCGTCGATGAGGATGGGCGTCGTCGATGTGGTTGATGGATGATGATTCGTTGATGTGAATCACAACCCGATAGCCTCCTTGAATCTCGAACGTACCCAAGGATGAAATCTCTAAGTTGATCTTCGGATAGCGAATACCGGTTAATCCCTCAAGTGGATTAAGCAATACCCTTGAATAAGACTTAAAGTTGCTAGCTCCAAGAATATGAATTTTAAATCAAAACTCACAAAGATTTAAAAGGGGGTTGAGACAATATTGAAAGCAAAGCTTAATTAATCAAATATAGTCTAAAATAATAATGTTACATGGATCCCCTATTTATAGGGCTAAGATGGACGAAATTAAAGATAAAAAAGGCTTAAAAATTGATCCAAAAGGGATCTCTAACTATACTAGGAAGTTCCCTAAGCTAGAATTCTATTCAAGGTAGGAAATTGCCTTAAATACAATTCTAGTCAAACCTATGCTTATTATGGACGAAAATTACATCAAAATTAAATAAAAATCTGAACTAAACTATAGTCTAACATAATTAAATAAGTACTATAGTCTAAATAAAATTCAACCCCTAATTAAATTAATTAAAGGGCCGAAAATCTGATCCCGTGCACGCATGCACAACTCGACGAGTTCTTCATGTTCTCTTCTTCAAACCTTGATCTCCAATCTTTAATTACTAGCAAAGTAACAATTTTGGAGTTGCTCTCAACATTTTTGTCATCTTCGAATTTCTTACATACAAATGCTTGGAAAAATCCTTGCAATCGTATTGCTCGAAATCGTGTAATTGGACCATATATTTGCAGCTCCGGATTAAGTTCCTCAAGGCTTTTCGTGGCTTCATTAGGCTGTCCGGGGGCTGAGGTCTCGGCCGTGGCCTTCGGGGCCCGTTTTGCGGCTGCTTGCTTCGCCTTTTCCTCTTTGAACCTCTCTTGCATGCGTTGCTGATCCGTAGCAACGTCTTTAGGTGATAATGGCCTTAGGGTGCTGATTCGGCCATCAATGTCGACGGTGTAAGTGTTCAGACGTCCATCGTGGACAACACGTCGATCATACTGCCAAGGTCTGCCTAACAACAAGTGTGCTGCATCCATAGGGATAACGTCGCACAAAACAGTGTCAGAAAACTTATGGATTGAGAATGAGACACTTACCTGGTGAACCACGCGTATCTCGCCTCTTTCTGTAAGCCACTGCAATCTGTATGGTTTTGCATGTTGTTGAACAGGTAGACCAAGCTTTTCAACGGCATATTGACTAATGGCATTGATTACACTGCCACTGTCAATAATCATAGAACACGTGTGACCTTGAATCACTGCACGGGTGTAGAAGATGTTCTCCCGTTGGTGTTCTTGTTCCTCTTCTCGAATGATGCTCAAACTCCGGATTGTGACCAAACTGAGCTGAACTTCCGGATCGACTGGATTAGGGGCTGCATCATTCTCGACTTCTTCTTCAATGTTGGCGTCGCCTATGGGCTCTTTTTCATCCTCACTGGCTGATTCGACTTCATTTGATTCCGTTAAGTATAGAATCCGCCGGTTTGGACATTGAGCTTGGAAATGGCCCCAACCTTGACACTTATGACATTGGATGTCACGAGCACGATTAGGGGCTGCATTCGGGGCTGTAACGCCTTGATTTGGCCGAGTAGGGGTCGGCCGTGGCTGGTTGGGCGGCGTAGACTCGGGTCTACGGCTTGTCTGTGGTGTAGAACGGTCGAAACGCCGTTCGGGTGGTCCGGATGGACCTCTGGGACGTGTAGAGTCATTAGAAGGAGTAGAAAGTGATGTGGAAGGTGTACCTTTATTCCAAGAGGGGCGTGTAGGGGCTGAATTGAAGTGGGATCGACGGCGACCCTCTCTTAGCTGCCTTTCCACAATTGATGCGTACTGCACCATTCTTTCTACACTGGTGAAGTCTCTGAGCTCGACTTCACATGCAATGTCGGGGTTCATGCCTTCAATGTACCGGATGATGGTAGCATTTAAGGTCTCTTGCTTCCCGACTCGGTTCAGAAGGGTCTCCAATTCCTTGTGGTACTCTTCAATCGACCTTGTACCTTGTTTGACCCGATTGAGCTTCTTCTCAAGCTCCCGTTCATAATGCATAGGTATAAATCGCCCACGCAGGAATCCCTTCATTTCTTCCCAATTGTCGATGGGAGGGTTGTGGTTTCTGCGTCTTCTTTCTTGTTGCATTTCCCACCATGAGGCTGCATAGCCTCTAAATTCTAAGCATGCGAGTTGTACCTTCTTTTGCTCTGAAAAGTTGTAGCATGCAAAGATCTTCTCTACCTTACGTTCCCAATCTAAGTAAACATCGGGATCGTGAAGGCCTTCAAATTCGGGTATGCTCGTCTTGATGTTGTTGAGCCTACCATCATCATCATCATGATGATTTGCACGCCTATGGGGACCTCGGGGTCGGCCATGGCGTCCTCTGTGCCCTTGTGGTGGGTAATCAGCTTCATACCCACTGGCTGCATAGGAATCGTATCCATAATCATAGTCATCTTCAAAGGCGGGCTCTCGGGGCGGCCTTTGATCATTGTGTTGTACAGGCGGCGGCCTGTCAACGTTCCTCTGCTGCTGGCGTCGGTCAGTAAGCCCCAATTGAGGCTCGGGACGCTTCTCTGCATCTCTTTGAGGCTCAGGTTGCCTCACTGCATTGATTTGAGGCTCAGATTGCTTCGTTTCGTCATCTTGAGGCTCGAGTGGCCTCTTCTCAGGATTCCCTTAGACCATTTGGGATGTGGTCGACTGGGCTCTGAGTCTTGCAAGCTCCTCTTGCAATTCAGCTACTTGGTTGCCAAGTTCGTCTTTCAGTAGACGATTCTGTCGTTCAAAGTGTTGAACTAGAGCTTGGTATTGGAACTTGGGATCCCACTGTGGTTCGGACGAGTAGGACTGTTCGCCTGGTATGTTCGGCGATCTAGGCTCCTCAAGGGGTGGAGTAGTCGCCCCTTTATTGTTTCCTTTCTTCATGGTACCTGCAAAACGAACAAACGTGAAGAAAAAGCAAAGTAGTACCTCACAATTCCTCACAGACGCTCGTGTATGTCACTCTTGATTTTTCCACTCGTGTTTAACTCTCAAGTATGTGTAGTGCACGTGTGGAGTGAATTATGGGGGGTGGGTTGATCGAAAAATTCAACAGCTTCTCTTGACTAGCTCCTCTGGGTCTTCTTCAAGCTCCAACGGATAAAATCAAGCCGGAAGGTTGCTAAGAGTAGAAGTAGGCGTGTGGAATGAGTAATTCAGCTGGTGGTGTATGTGGACCACGGGTGTATGGGTGTACGGGTGTATGGGTGTATGGACTATGTGGTGTATAAGGTGAACCGGGTGTATATGGAAGAGATGAAATTTTCGAGCCCTTTAGTGTGTAGGATCGAAAATATGGATGGATAAGGGTGAAGGATTTGATTAGATATGGATGTGGATGGAAAGATCTTGAATAGATGTAGATTAGGATGAAATCTATCTAAACAAGGTAAGAAATCTAATGGATAAAGGAAAAAGGATTTTGGATGTGTGAATACAATCTAAGAATCCCTAAAAAGATGGAACAAATCTAAAAACAAGGAATTAAAATTGAAAACAAGTAGAACAATCTGATTTTCATTTTTTTTTTTTTTTTTTAATCGGCGATTTTTTTTTTTGGCCGATTTCTTTTTCTTTTTTTTTTTTGTTTTCAATGAATATGAATCAGATTACAATAGACTCGAAACAATACGAAAATTAAATGACACGTATGACAGAAAACTAACACGTATTTGACACGTCGGATTGAACCACGACCAGCAGAGCTGACGTGGCTCTGATGCCAAATTTATGATGTGACCCGGACAATGTATCCAAGACATGAATGAATACGCAGGCGGAAGACTTTATGGACTCGAACAAGGTCAGCTAAAGAAGGATTCAAACCGACTCGAAATAAACGGTAAAACTTACTAGAATTACGTAGACACGAACTAGGACTCGATTGGAACACGTAAGATGGCTCGAGGGTGGCTGGAATACGGCGGTGTGGACGGCGGATGGCGGTGGAGTGTTGGTGACGGCGGCGGTGGTTTGGTAGAAGGATAGGACAGATCGGTGAACCCGTGTTGAATCAACCCGAACGCACTCGTCTAGCTTCTCCGGATAGCAATTCTCCCAAGTACTTAATTATACCCTGAAGAACTTAAATAAGACTATTGAAGTGCTAAAACAATAGAATTGTAGATAAAAGTTTGATCAACCGAAGGATCGTGAGACAGATTGAGAATAACTCTTTATTTCTTGCAATTGTCTGAATTATGAATGTCACAGGGTGCTCCTATTTATAGGAGAGATTATGAACGAAAATTAACCCTAATTAACTAGATAAACATCAAAAAATACTAATCCTAATCAATCTAGGATAAAATCAAAAGATACCAAAAATAAGATAACAAAAATCTATCTAAATCTAACTAGATAAGGATAAATCCCACAATGGATTTGGGCCTGTATTTCCACACCATCTTGGACCTTAGAACTCGATCATGGGCTAAATTAACATGAATAATTTCGTGGCCCATGGTACAATTAATATTACCACCTTTGCATGAAAAACAGCATCTCCCGATTTCCCATGCAAACGCGTATAACTTTTCATGCACACGTCCAAATGGCGTGATTCTTCTTCTCACGTCTTCATGATACCTTCTTCATCATCAATAGATAGCATGGTGATCCATCTTGGGCTGCCCTTGACTTCATCTTCATGTATTTCGAATTTGCGATGAATAGAAGCTTGTAAATAAGCTTGTAACTTCTTAGCTCGCAAACGCGTCATTGGACCTTTAAACTGCAGCTCCGGATCATTTTCTTCATTGCCTTGTATGACCTCATCAGAGTGTAATCAACGCAATCAGTCAGTATGCCGTTGATAAACTCGCCCTCACCACAACAAAGCATCCGAAGCCAAACAAGTTCCAGTGGCTTACTGACAGAGGATCCATTCGAGTGACAGGTCAGGTACACGTTACTTTTACTAAAGGTCGTTATTCTGACACTGTTCTTTGTGATGTTAGTCCTATTGATGAAGCCATGAAAAGCCTTGAAGAACTTAATCCGGAGCTGCAAATACGTGGTCCAATTACACGATTTCGAGCAATACAATTGCAAGGATTTTTCCAAGCATTTGTATGTAAGAAATTCGAAGATGACAAAGGAATTGAGAGCATCCCAAAGATTGTTACCTTGTTAACAATTAAAGATTGGAGATCAAGGTTTGAAGAGCAATGCATGAAGATAGAACTCATCAAGTTGTGCATGCGTGGCAGATTCGCGTTGCATGGAATTTTCGTCCCTTAGTTGATTTAATTAGGGATTGAATTTTATTTAGACTATAGTATTTATTTAATTATGTTAGTCTATAGTTTAGTTCGGATTTTTATTTAATTTAATGTAATTTTCGTCCATATTATAGTCAAGGTTGACTAGAATTGTATTTAAGGCAATTTCCTACCTTGAATAGAATTCTAGTTTAGGGAACTTCCTAGTATAGTTAGAGATCCCTTTTGGATCAGTTTTTAGGCCTTTTTTTCTTATTATTTTCGTGCCTTTTAACCCTATAAATAGGGGATCCATGTTACATTGATATTTTAGACTATATTTGATTAATTAAGCTTTGCTTTCAATATTGTCTCAACCCCCTTTTAAATCTTTGTGAGTTTTGATTTAAAATTCATATTCTTGGAGCTAGCAACTTTAAGTCTTATTCAAGGGTATTGCTTAATCCACTTGAGGGATTAACCGGTATTCGCTATCCGAAGATCAACTTAGAGATTTCATCCTTGGGTACGTTCGAGATTCAAGGAGGCTATCGGGTTGTGATTCACATCAACGAATCATCATCCATCAACCACATCGACGACACCCATCCTCATCGACGCACGCCTCAATTCAGCCCCAAGTTCGAATTTCATCAACCGTTCCATTCAACACGTAAGTTCGTTTCATCCCTATCATATCCTATCTACTCCAAGCCTTCTTCACAAGCCACAAACACACGAATCCTTCATTAATTCCAGCCCCATACACGTTCCCTTTCAGCCCCTTTAACCTTTGGTATTGTGTTACATAGTTCGTGTCGTTTTCTAGGTATTTTAATTGTCTAGATTGTCTATTTTTCGTTGTTTATCGAGTCGGATTGAAGCCCTTCATTCGCTGACGTGTTTCGTATCCAGAAGTCTTCCGCTACGTCTCTAGATTCGTCCTAGATTATTTGTCCGGGTCGTATCATAAATTTGGCATCAGAGCCACGTCAGCTCTGCTGGTCGTGGTTCAATCCGACGTGTCATATTTTATCCTATGTGTCGTCTTACGTGTCTTCTTTATTTTTATTTTATCGAGTTGTAATAGCATAGCTATCAATTGAAAAAAAAGAGCATCGATAAAAAAAAAAAAGATAAAAGCCGTCGAAAAAAAAAGAAAAAAAAAATTCGGATATAAAAAAAATAAAAAATCCGAAAATTAAAAAAAAAAAAAAAGAAGAGGTATATTCATTGTTTCCTTTTGTGTTTCTTTAATTTTGGTACTTTCCTTTTGTGTTTCTTTAATTTTGGTACTTTCCTTTTGGTACTACTCTATAGTTGGTATCTACCTTGTGAGTCTTATTTTAATTTTGGTAGTTTTCTTCTAGGATAATTCTTTAGTTG
Organism: Perilla frutescens; assembly: GCA_026008535.1. Lineage (NCBI taxonomy): Eukaryota > Viridiplantae > Streptophyta > Magnoliopsida > Lamiales > Lamiaceae > Perilla > Perilla frutescens. The sequence goes on from BRKX01000014.1 coordinate 48,210,056, forward strand.
GTAATTTCCTTTAGAGTCTTATTTTATTTTTGAAACTTTCTTTCCAAGTTTTATTTTATTTTGGTAGTTTCCTTTTGAGTTGTAATTTATTTTTGGTTATTTCTTTTTAAAGTCTAGTCCAATTAGGATATTTAGAATTGTGTCACAATTGTGTAACACTTTCCAAATTACCTAATCCCTTTTTTCCTTTTCCTTTCTAATTCTTACCTTCCATACTTTTGGATTTATTTTTGGATTCCTATTCTATTTGGGAACTTCAAAAATACATCTAATTCTTTCCTTTTCTAGCTTTCTTCCATCCAAATCCTTCCAAACCTTCCATATACACTTCCTCCCTTCAAATTTTCATCCACCATCATCAAGGGGATTGAAAATTCATCTTATTCCACATATATCATCTGTTCATACCCATATACACCATCCGGACCATACACATATGCACCCATGTACCATTCGGTCCATGCACCATACACCAATCATACTCCGTATACCCATACACCATATACACCAAATTCTCATCATCTCTACCGCAACAACAACATGATCATACCCGAGTTTGAAGGTCTATACTATCCCGACATCTATTTGGATTGGGAATGCAAAGTAGAAAAACTTTTTGAGTGCTATGACTTCCCCGAGAAAAAGAAAGTGCAGCTAGTTTCGTCAAAGTTTAAAGGCTACGCAACAACATGGTGGGAATTCCAGCAGAACCGGTGCCATAGAGATCACCTTCCACCCATCGACACATGGCGTGAGTTGAAAGATTTGATGCGGAAACGCTTCATTCCAGACCACTACCAATGGGAGTTAGAGGAAAAGTTATACAAGCTTAGACAAAGAGATCGAAGTGTAAATGACTACTACAACAAAATGATTGAAGCCATGAGACGAGCTGATGTAGAAGAATATCCAGAAGACACCATGGATAGATTTCTAGCTGGTCTACGAAGGGCAATCCGTGAAAGAGTAGCAATGTACCGCTTTGACGAGTTGGAAGACATGGTGGAATACGCCATCCGGATAGAAAAATGGCTAGAAGAACTAGAGATGAAGTCAAAAGAGGAGGTTCAAGTAGAGTCAAGCATTGCCACCCATGATGCTTCTACTTCCAAGGTACAAATTCTAGACTTCGTTGAAGTACCTTTTATCTCATTACCATCTGTTTCTATGTGCTTAGAAGATGACATAGTTGAAGAATCTAAGCCAGAGTTGGACATGATAAAAATATCGAATGAGAAGATGCCAGTTTTGGAGGAGTTAGTTCAAGACGATTGTAATCAAGAGGAGTTGGTTTCCATTCATGTTGATGAAGAGGTGCCCATTCTCAAAATTACTAATCCGGAGAAGACAAGTATAGAAGATTGCAATTTGGATGTTTTGTCCATGGAGATGACAAGTCCTGAAGATTGTATGGATGATAAACTACAAATTGTTAATTTGGAGATCCATGATGCAGTTGAGGAAGCCGAAGAAGTTGAAGAGTTGTTGGAGATACAACCTTGTTATGAAAAGGAGAATGACATCCTTGAGACAATGGTTGAAGATCATGAAGAGCTCGAACAAGCTAGCATGGCAGATCCATCGATTTCTAACATTTTTTGTCAACCGTTTTCTTGTGATATCTTTATTTTACAGGTTGTCAAAGAACCATTTGAAGTTGATGTACCACCAGATTTGATCGTGAATGCCATGTCAAGGCAATCTATGGAGCTAGAGTTTTGGATGATTAACACAAGTGGAATGTTCTCGTTCATGTTCATGAAGATGTGTTTTATGCAGCTTGTGCAAAAAGAATTTGATGGCCAGTTCGTGTTCGTCTTTGATCCCGGAGCTTGGAATTCGAGGACGAATTCTTTTCAAGAGGAGGGGAATGATGAAGCCATGAAAAGCCTTGAAGAACTTAATCCAGAGCTACAAATACGTGGTCCAATTACACGATTTCGAGCAATACAATTGCAAGGATTTTTCCAAGCATTTGTATGTAAGAAATTCGAAGATGACAAAGGAATTGAGAGCATCCCAAAGATTGTTACCTTGTTAACAATTAAAGATTGGAGATCAAGGTTTGAAGAGCAATGCATGAAGATAGAACTCATCAAGTTGTGCATGCGTGGCAGATTCGCGTTGCATGGAATTTTCGTCCCTTAGTTGATTTAATTAGGGATTGAATTTTATTTAGACTATAGTATTTATTTAATTATGTTAGTCTATAGTTTAGTTCGGATTTTTATTTAATTTAATGTAATTTTCGTCCATATTATAGTCAAGGTTGACTAGAATTGTATTTAAGGCAATTTCCTACCTTGAATAGAATTCTAGTTTAGGGAACTTCCTAGTATAGTTAGAGATCCCTTTTGGATCAGTTTTTAGGCCTTTTTTTCTTATTATTTTCGTGCCTTTTAACCCTATAAATAGGGGATCCATGTTACATTGATATTTTAGACTATATTTGATTAATTAAGCTTTGCTTTCAATATTGTCTCAACCCCCTTTTAAATCTTTGTGAGTTTTGATTTAAAATTCATATTCTTGGAGCTAGCAACTTTAAGTCTTATTCAAGGGTATTGCTTAATCCACTTGAGGGATTAACCGGTATTCGCTATCCGAAGATCAACTTAGAGATTTCATCCTTGGGTACGTTCGAGATTCAAGGAGGCTATCGGGTTGTGATTCACATCAACGAATCATCATCCATCAACCACATCGACGACACCCATCCTCATCGACGCACGCCTCAATTCAGCCCCAAGTTCGAATTTCATCAACCGTTCCATTCAACACGTAAGTTCGTTTCATCCCTATCATATCCTATCTACTCCAAGCCTTCTTCACAAGCCACAAACACACGAATCCTTCATTAATTCCAGCCCCATACACGTTCCCTTTCAGCCCCTTTAACCTTTGGTATTGTGTTACATAGTTCGTGTCGTTTTCTAGGTATTTTAATTGTCTAGATTGTCTATTTTTCGTTGTTTATCGAGTCGGATTGAAGCCCTTCATTCGCTGACGTGTTTCGTATCCAGAAGTCTTCCGCTACGTCTCTAGATTCGTCCTAGATTATTTGTCCGGGTCGTATCACCTATGGAAGCAGCCCATATACTTTTAGGAAGACCGTGGCAGTTAGACAGAAAAGCGGTTCACGATGGTTTAGCCAACACCTACTCGATTACTCAAGATGGTTGAACCACTGTACTCAAGCCACTCACTCCTAAAGCTGTTGCAGAGGATCAAGAAAGGATGCAAGAGAGATTCAAGCAAGAACAGGCAAAACAAGCCGCAGCCGCAGCCCGAACCAACTCGGCCGCCACTTCATCGCCGAATTCCACCTCATGCTCGACCAATGCAGCCCCTAAGACACCTCCTAATGATGTCTTAGCTCGTGGAAAAGCACCCAGATCAGACTCAAGCAAAGAGAAGAATCGATCCCTGTTCATCTCAGTTAAAGGCGTAGAGAAAGCACTAAAAGCAGGTTTACCTTTTGTTCTTTTATCTTATAAGGACAGTGCTACTAATGGTGTTTCTTTGCCTTGTGATGTGCAGCCACTTATGGAGGAGTTCGCGGATGTGTTCCGGGAAGAGAGTCCAAGTGGATTACCTCCAGTTCGTGGGATCGAGCACCAGATCGACTTCGTACCCGGCGCAGTCTTGCCCAACCGACCGGCGTACCGCACGTCCCCTGAAGAGACGAAGGAGATCGACCGCCAAGTGAAGGAGTTGCTAGAGAAGAAGCAAATCCGAGAGTCGATGAGCCCTTGTGCAATTCCAGTCATTCTAGTGCCCAAGAAGAACAACGAATGGAGAATGTGCATGGATTGCCGCGCCATCAACAAGATAACAGTTAAGTACAGATTTCCTATCCCTAGACTTGATGATATGCTAGATGAATTAAGTGGTTCTCATGTGTTTTCTAAGATAGATTTGAGGTCTGGTTATTTTCAAGTTAGAATGCATGAAGGGGATGAATGGAAAACTGCGTTTAAAACAAAGCATGGTTTATATGAGTGGTTATGATACGATTCCCGGTATGATGATCAACACCGAGAGAAAAATGCGCGGAAGACTTATAGAATCGAAACACACGTCAACTAAAGAAGGATTCAACCCGACTAATACTAGAACAAAATAAATGACTAAATAATGATATATGACTCTATTGTATGGCTGTACTTAGACTCGATAAAAATAAACAAAGAAAACTAATTAAGAACAAAGAATGACTCAATTTATCTATATGTGCTTAACTCGCTGAATTGAGCACATATAGGTAAACTCGATGAACTGACCTTGGACACTTATTGAACTCGACTGGATCTTGATGGATAACAATGATATGGACGTTAGATGGCTGCTGGATGACGTCGGTAATGATTGGCGATGTTGATGAAGATAGAATGAGTTGATACGCGAAAGCAAACCCCGTGGACACTTGATCCGCGAAACGTACTTCACTTGGAATCTTCTCGATAGATGAATTGAACTCGGGGCGACACACCCTGTGTAAAACAATACACAAAAAGTCTCGCTACTTTGAATTCTCTTCGGTTGCATGTGTGCATGTGTGCAAGAGGACGTGTGCATGTGCATGGCATGAAGAAGTTTCGGCCGAGTTTGAACTAGGCCAATTTTCGGTCCTATTGATTTTATCTAGTAGTTATTTTATTTTGGACTATAGTATTTATTTTATTTAATTATACTATAGTTTAGATCAGATTTTTATTAATTATTTAGGATAATTTTCGGTTACAATAAGTCATGGTTTGACTAGGATTTTAGATAAGGTAAGATCTACAAGTTCTACCTTAAATAGAATTCTAGTCTAGGAAATATCCAAACACAATCCTAGATTGATTTGGACTATGATTTTCGGTCCTTTAGCTTAGGATTTTCGATCCACCTATTATTATAAATAGGGGATCCATGCTTCATTGTTACTTTAGACTTTATTTGATTAATTAGCTTTTTTCTTCAATATTGTCTCATCCCCGTTTAATCTTTTGTGAGTTTAGATAATTAAATTCATACTCTTAGATTTAGCACCTCTAAGTTTTACAAAGGGAATTCGCCGTCCACGTTCGAGGGATCGTCGGAAACTCGCTATCCGAAGAGCAACTTAAAGAATTTGGCCTTGTGTACGTTCGAGATTCAAGGCAACTTTCGGGTTGTAATTCACAACACTATCACCACCGCCGTCTACCATCCACGACGCCACCACCACCACCGGCCGTCCGTACCAATTCCAGCCACCATCACCGCCGTCCAAGCCCCGCCGCCGTTCGTGTTCCAATTCATCGTCATTCCGTTCAATCCGTAAGTCCATCGTATCTCTATCATACCCTATCTACTCAAGCCGTTCTAAACCCCTTCAATACCATCGAAATTCCATCAACCTTGCCATTGTCCTAGCCGTCCAAAACAGCCCCATACTTGTTTGGATTTTGTGTTATTTTGTGTGTCATAGTTTAGATATTTTAGTTGAGTCTTAGTCGTCTAGTTTGTTCCAATATTATTCCGCTTATTTTACTTTGATTATTTGAGTCATCGAAGACACAAAAACTTACGTGTGTCGACGTGTGTTCGTTTCTAGAGTTCGGGTCGTATCATAAAAGTGGTATCAAAGCCACGTCGGCTTTGGTTCGATTTTTGTGTCGTATTTTATTTTACGTCCAATCGAATTGTAATTTAATTCCGTATTGTTCATTGTTATAAAAAAAAAAGAGCAAAAGCTTCGATAAAAAAAAAAAGCGATCGAATTCAAAAAAAAAAAAAATCGATAAAAAAAAAAAAAATGAAAATTCATTGTTTCCTTTTGTGTAATTTTTAATTTTGGTACCTTCCTTTTGGTACTAGGTTGTTAGTTGGTAATTACCTTAATAAGTCTTTCTTATTTTTGGTAGTTTCCTTCAAGTTTGTTTTACTTTTGGAACTTTCCATACAAGTTCTATTTCTTGTTGGTAACTTCCTTAAGTGTCTTATTTTATTTTTGGTTCTTTCCTTCTAGAGTCTAGGCTAAATAAGGTATTTAGATTGTGTCACATAGATTGATACATATCCAAATCCCCTACTTACCTTATCTCTTTCTTTCTTCCTTATCTATTCTATTTTTTTCCTTCTTATACCTAGATTTATTTTTGGATCTCCTAATCTATTTGGGACTTCAATAATTGATCTACTTCTTTCCTTTCCTACTACCCATACTCCACCAACCCCCAACCCATACCACACTACAATCGGCCACCCTCATTCCTACACATACTCAACCCGTATCTCATCTACACATACCAAATTCATCCTTGTTCCGAGAATAGCATTCCCGTCCTTCCTCGAAACAAACCACACGATTCCCTTACCTTCATATATACGATTTTCACACACTGTGCACCATACACTTTGAGTGATACACGAGTGGTAAAATCAAGAGTGAAAACAAAAGAGTGAACGTGAGATAGTGAGGACCTACCTTGTTTTCTTTACGTTTGTTCGTTTTGTAGGTATCATGAAGAAAGGAACCCACACCGAATCATCCTCTACACCTCCAGTCGATCACCATTCGACTTCACCACCTTTGGACCCGTCCAAAGACCCTTCCAAAGCACCCATGGAGTCATATTCGGATCCACCCGCACCGTGGGATCCCAAGTACCATTTTGAAGCGTTGTCTAAGCATGTTCAAAGACAACACCAGGCTCTCTCCAACAAGATAGACGATTTAGTGCATGCCCTTGAACGCACTAAAACAACACCCGTCTTTCCTCCACCCATTCGAGGAAACCAACGTCTAGAGCGTCACAACGAGCCTGAAGAGGAATACTTCGATGAGAATACTGAAGAATTTGACCGAGGACGTCGCCCGAGAAGAGGTCATAGTCGAGATGACTATGAAGAGGATCGAATGCTCCACAACATCAAAACGAGCATTCCAGAGTTTGAAGGCCTTCACGATCCCGATATCTATCTTGATTGGGAACGTAAGGTAGAGAAGATTTTCGCATGCTATGATTTTTCAGAAGCTGAAAAGGTGCAGCTAGCATGTTTGGAGTTTAAAGGCTACGCAGCCACCTGGTGGGAAATGCAGCAAGAAAGAAGACGAAGAAACAGAAATCCACCCATTGACAATTGGGAGGAAATGAAAGGATTCTTGCGTGGACGCTTCATTCCAGTCCACTATGAAAGAGAGCTTGAGAAGAAGCTCAACCGGATCAAGCAAGGAGCTAGATCGATCGAAGAGTACCATAAAGAGCTCGAAACTGCCCTGAATCGAGTTGGAAAAGAGGAGACCTTAAATGCTACCATCATTCGGTACATTGAAGGTATGAATCCAGACATTGCCTGTGAAGTAGAGCTCAAAGAATTCACAAGCATAGAGAGAATGGTGCAATACGCATCAATTGTGGAAAAGCAGTTGCGAGAAGGCCGCCGTCGATCCAGTCAGACTTCAGCCCCTACTCGACAACCTTGGAGTAAAGGTACACCTTCCACATCACCTTCTACTCCTTCTACTGATTCCACACGACCCCGAGGTCAATCCGGCCCTCCGGAACGCCGTTTTGATCGTTCTACACCGCAAGCAAGCCGTAGACCCGAGTCTACACCCAGGCCACCTTTCCAACGGCCCAATCAGTCCACTCCAACGCCGAATGCAGCCCCTAGTCGAGCCCGTGACATCCAATGTCATAAATGCCAAGGTTGGAGTCATTTTCAGAACCATACGTTGGGATCTAAATAAGGTATTTAGATTGTGTCACATAGATTGATACATATCCAAATCCCCTACCTACCTTATCTCTTTCTTTCTTCCTTATCTATTCTATTTCTTTCCTTCTTATACCTAGATTTATTTTTGGATCTCCTAATCTATTTGGGACTTCAATAATTGATCTACTTCTTTCCTTTCCTACTACCCATACTCGACCAACACCCATCCATACTTCAAAACAATCGACCACCCCCATCCCATACCACACTACATTCGACCACTACCATACCCACACATACTCAACCCGTATCTCATCTACACATACCAAATTCATCCTTCTTCTGAGAATAGCATTCTCGTCCTTCCTCGAAACAAACCACACGATTCCCTTACCTTCATATACACGATTTTCACACACTGTGCACCATACACTTTGAGTGATACACGAGTGGTAAAATCAAGAGTGAAAATAAAAGAGTGAACGTGAGATAGTGAGGACCTACCTTGTTTTCTTTACGTTTGTTCGTTTGTAGGTATCATGAAGAAAGGAACCCACACCGAATCATCCTCTACACCTCCAGTCGATCACCATTCGACTTCACCACCTTTGGACCTGATGAAGCCACGAAAAGCCTTGAAGAACTTAATCCGGAGCTGCAAATACGTGGTCCAATTACACGATTTCGAGCAATACAATTGCAAGGATATTTCCAAGCATTTGTATGTAAGAAATTCGAAGATGACAAAGATGTTGAGAGCAATTCCAAAATTGTTACTTTGCTAGTAATTAAAGATTGGAGATCAAGGTTTGAAGAAGAGAACATGAAGAACTCGTCGAGTTGTGCATGCGTGCACGAGATCAGATTTTTGGCCCTTTAATTAATTTAATTAGGGGTTGAATTTTATTTAGACTATAGTATTTATTTAATTATGTTAGACTATAGTTTAGTTCAGATTTTATTTATTTATTTATTAATTTTCGTCCATAAGTTGATAGAGTTTGACTAGAATTGTATTTAAGGCAATTTCCTACCTTGAATAGAATTCTAGCTTAGGAAACTTCCTAGTATAGTTAGAGATCCCTTTTGGATCAATTTTTAGGCCTTTTAAGCTTATTATTTTCGTCCCTATAGCTCTTATAAATAGGGGATCATTGTTACATTGATACTTTAGACTATATTTGATTAATTAAGCTTTGCTTTCAATATTGTCTCAACCCCCTTTTAAATCTTTGTGAGTTTTGATTTAAAATTCATATTCTTGGAGCTAGCAACTTTAAGTCTTATCCAAGGGTATTGCTTAATCCACTTGAGGGATTAACCGGTATTCGCTACCCGAAGATCAACTTAGAGATTTCATCCTTGGGTACGTTCGAGATTCAAGGAGGCTATCGGGTTGTGATTCACATCAACGAATCATCATCCATCAACCATCATCGACGACGCCCATCCCCATCGACGCACGCCTCAATTCCAGCCCCTGTGTTCGAGCTTGAGTTCTATGTCCGTTCGTTTTTATCCGTAAGTTCGTTTCATCCCTAACATATCCTATCTACTCCAAGCCTTTCTTCACCAATATCACACACGAATTTACACCCAATTTCCAGCCTATATTTCGTCCCTATACAGCCCCTATCCTTCGGTTCTTGTGTTACATAGTTCGTGTCATAGTTTAGGTATTTTAGTTGTCTAGATTAGTCGTAATTTTGAGTCGGATTGAAGCCCTTCATTCGCTGACGTGTTTCGTATCCAGAAGTCTTCCGCTACGTCTTTTATTCGTCCTAGATTAATTGTCCAGGTCGTATCATAAATTTGGCATCAGAGCCACGTCAGCTCTGTTGGTCGTGGTTCAATCCGACGTGACATTTTTATCCTACGTGTCGTCTTACGTGTCGTCTTTATTTTTTATTTTATCGAGTTGTAATAGCATAGCTATCAATTGAAAAAAAAACAAACGGTAAAAAAAAAAAACAAAAGAAAAGACCGAAAAAAAAAAAAATTCGGATAAAAGAAAAAGAAAAATCCGAAAATTTAAAAAAAAAAAAAGAAAAAAAAAAGAGAGGTATATTCATTATGTTACCTATTGTGTCTTGTTTTATTTTGGTACTTTCCTTTTAGTACTTCTCTATTTTTGGTATTTACCTTGTGAGTCAATTTTAATTTTGGTAGTTTCCTTCTAGGATAATTCTTTAGTTGGTAATTTCCTTTAGAGTCTTATTTTATTTTTGGAACTTTCCTTCTAAGTTTTTATTTTATTTTGGTAGTTTCCTTTTTAGTTGTAATTTATTTTTAGTTCTTTCCTTTTAGAGTCTAGTTCAATTAATTTAGATTGTGTCACAATTGTGTAACACTTTCCAAATTACATAATCCCTTTTTCCTTTTCCTTTCTAGTTCTTACCTTCCATACTTTTGGATTTATTTTTGGATTCCTATTCTATTTGGGAACTTCAAAAATACATCTAATTCTTTCCTTTTCTAGCTTTCTTCCATCCAAATCCTTCCAAACCTTCCATATACACTTCCTCCCTTCAAATTTTCATCCACCATCATCAAGGGGATCGAAAATTCATCTTATTCCACATATATCATCTGTTCACACTCATATACACCATCCGGACCATACACATATGCACCCATGTACCATTCGGTCCATACACCATACACCAATCATACTCCGTATACCCATACACCCTATACACCAAATCCTCGCCATCTCTACCGCAACAACAACATGATCATACCTGAGTTTGAAGATCTATACTATCCCGACATCTATTTGGATTGGGAATGCAAAGTAGAAAAACTTTTTGAGTGCTATGACTTCCCCGAGAAAAAGAAAGTGCAGTTAGTTTCGTCAAAGTTTAAAGGCTACGCAACAACATGGTGGGAATTCCAGCAGAACCGGTGCCATAGAGATCACCTTCCACCTATCGACACATGGCGTGAGTTGAAAGATTTGATGCGGAAACGCTTCATTCCAGACCACTACCAATGGGAGTTGGAGGAAAAGCTATACAAGCTTAGACAAAGAGATCGAAGTATAAATGACTACTACAACAAAATGATTGAAACCATGAGACGAGCTGATGTAGAAGAATATCCAGAAGACACCATGGATAGATTTCTAGCTGGTCTACGAAGGGCAATCCGTGAAAGAGTAGCATTGTACCGCTTCGACGAGTTGGAAGACATGGTGGAATACGCCATTCGGATAGAAAAGTGGCTAGAGGAACTAGAGATGAAGTCAAAAGAGGAGGTTCAAGTAGAGTCGAGCATTGCCACCCATGATGCTTCTATTTCCAAGGTACCAATTCTAAACTTCGATGAAGTACCTTTTATCTCATTACCGTCTGTTTCTATGTGTTTAGAAGATGAGATAGTTGAAGAATTTAAGCCGGAAGTAAACATGATAGAAACATCGAATGAGGAGATGCCAGTTTTGGAGGAGTTAGTTCAAGACGATTGTAATCAAGAGGAGTTGGTTTCCATTCATGTTGATGAAGAGGTGCCCATTCTCGAAATTACTAATCCGGAAAAGACAAGTATAGAAGATTGCAATTTGGATGTTTTGTCCATGGAGATGACAAGTCCTGAAGATTGTATGGATGATAAACTACAAATTGTGAATTTGGAGATCCATGAAGCAATTGAGGAAGCCGAAGAAGTTGAAGAGTTGTTGGAGATACAACCTTATTATGAAAAGGAGAATGACATCCGTGAGGCAATGGTTGAAGATCATGAAGAGCTCGAACAAGCTAGCATGGCAGATCCATTGATTTCTAACATTTTTTGTCAACCGTTTTCTTGTGATATCTTTATTCTACAGGTTGTTAAAGAAATTCCATTGGAAGTTGATGTACCACCAGATTTGATCGTGAATGTCATGTCAAGGCAAACTTTGGAGCTAGAGTTTCGGCCAGTTGACACCAAGTTGATGTGTACGTTCATGAAGATGTGTTTTATGCAGCTTGTACAAAAAGAATTTGATGGCCAGTTCGTGTTCGTCTTTGATCCCGGAGCTTTGAATTCAAGGACGAATTCTTTTCAAGAGGAGGGGAATGATGAAGCCACGAAAAGCCTTGAAGAACTTAATCCGGAGCTGCAAATACGTGGTCCAATTACACGATTTCGAGCAATACAATTGCAAGAATATTTCCAAGCATTTGTATGTAAGAAATTCGAAGATGACAAAGATGTTGAGAGCAATTCCAAAATTGTTACTTTGCTAGTAATTAAAGATTGGAGATCAAGGTTTGAAGAAGAGAACATGAAGAACTCGTCGAGTTGTGCATGCGTGCACGAGATCAGATTTTTGGCCCTTTAATTAATTTAATTAGGGGTTGAATTTTATTTAGACTATAGTATTTATTTAATTATGTTAGACTATAGTTTAGTTCAGATTTTATTTATTTATTTATTAATTTTCGTCCATAAGTTGATAGAGTTTGACTAGAATTGTATTTAAGGCAATTTCCTACCTTGAATAGAATTCTAGCTTAGGAAACTTCCTAGTATAGTTAGAGATCCCTTTTGGATCAATTTTTAGGCCTTTTAAGCTTATTATTTTCGTCCCTATAGCTCTTATAAATAGGGGATCATTGTTACATTGATACTTTAGACTATATTTGATTAATTAAGCTTTGCTTTCAATATTGTCTCAACCCCCTTTTAAATCTTTGTGAGTTTTGATTTAAAATTCATATTCTTGGAGCTAGCAACTTTAAGTCTTATCCAAGGGTATTGCTTAATCCACTTGAGGGATTAACCGGTATTCGCTACCCGAAGATCAACTTAGAGATTTCATCCTTGGGTACGTTCGAGATTCAAGGAGGCTATCGGGTTGTGATTCACATCAACGAATCATCATCCATCAACCATCATCGACGACGCCCATCCCCATCGACGCACGCCTCAATTCCAGCCCCTGTGTTCGAGCTTGAGTTCTACGTCCGTTCGTTTTTATCCGTAAGTTCGTTTCATCCCTAACATATCCTATCTACTCCAAGCCTTTCTTCCCCAATATCACACACGAATTTACACCCAATTTCCAGCCTATATTTCGTCCCTATACAACCCCTATCCTTCGGTTCTTGTGTTACATAGTTCGTGTCATAGTTTAGGTATTTTAGTTGTCTAGATTAGTCGTAATTTTGAGTCGGATTGAAGCCCTTCATTCGCTGACGTGTTTCGTATCCAGAAGTCTTCCGCTACGTCTTTTATTCGTCCTAGATTAATTGTCCAGGTCGTATCAGGACCCGTCCAAAGACCCTTCCAAAGCACCCATGGAGTCATATTCGGATCCACCCGCACCGTGGGATCCCAAGTACCATTTTGAAGCGTTGTCTAAGCATGTTCAAAGACAACACCAGGCTCTCTCCAACAAGATAGACGATTTAGTGCATGCCCTTGAACGCACTAAAACAACACCCGTCTTTCCTCCACCCATTCGAGGAAACCAACGTCTAGAGCGTCACAACGAGCCTGAAGAGGAATACTTCGATGAGAATACTGAAGAATTTGACCGAGGACGTCGCCCGAGAAGAGGTCATAGTCGAGATGACTATGAAGAGGATCGAATGCTCCACAACATCAAAACGAGCATTCCAGAGTTTGAAGGCCTTCACGATCCCGATATCTATCTTGATTGGGAACGTAAGGTAGAGAAGATTTTCGCATGCTATGATTTTTCAGAAGCTAAAAAGGTGCAGCTAGCATGTTTGGAGTTTAAAGGCTACGCAGCCACTTGGTGGGAAATGCAGCAAGAAAGAAGACGAAGAAACAGAAATCCACCCATTGACAATTGGGAGGAGATGAAAGGATTCTTGCGTGGACGCTTCATCCCAGTCCACTATGAAAGAGAGCTTGAGAAGAAGCTCAACCGGATCAAGCAAGGAGCTAGATCGATCGAGGAGTACCACAAAGAGCTAGAAACGGCCCTGAATCGAGTCGGAAAAGAGGAGACCTTAAATGCTACCATCATTCGGGTACATTGAAGGTATGAATCCAGACATTGCCTGTGAAGTAGAGCTCAAAGAATTCACAAGCATAGAGAGAATGGTGCAATACGCATCAATTGTGGAAAAACGATTGCGAGAAGGCCGCCGTCGATCCAGTCAAAGTGCAGCCCCTACTCGATCATCTTGGAGTAAAGGTACACCTTCCACATCACCTCCTACTCCTTCTACTGATTCCACACGACCCCGAGGTCAATCCGGCCCTCCGGAACGCCGATTTGATCGTTCTACACCGCAAGCAAGCCGTAGACCCGAGTCTACACCCAGGCCACCTTTCCAACGGCCCAATCAGTCCACTCCAACGTCGAATGCAGCCCCTAGTCGAGCCCGTGACATTCAATGTCATAAATGCCAAGGTTGGGGTCATTTTCAGAACCAGTGTCTAATAAATCAATCCCCTGAATTGGATCATTAAGGGCCGAAATCTTTGGGCTTCTCTTCACTCTCGGCCGTGGGCTCTAGGACACGCACACTTGCACATGTGCACAACATCATGTAATGTTCTCCATGTCTTGATCTCCATCTTCCAATGTCAATAAGTTCATCATCTTCAAGCTTCCTTGCACGCCGTCTTCTTCTTCAAGCTTCTTGCGAATTGTAACTTGCAAATAATCTTGCAACTTCTTAGCTCTTAATCTTGTGACGGGTCCTATGAATTGAAGCTCTTCATTGACTTCCTCATTGCTATGGATGTCCTCATCATTCCCCCCCTGCTGAAAAGAATTCGTCCTCGAATTTGACTCCTCATCATGGTCGAATTCATCTGCAATAAAAGGAGATAAATCAGCAACATTAAACGTAGAAGAACACTTATACTCACCAGGTAGATCAATGCGGTATGCATTGTCATTAACACGGCTTAGAACAGTGAAGGGACCATCTCCACGGGGCGACAACTTGGACTTCCTCAAGTTGGGAAATCGGCCGGGGCTTAAATGAACCCAAACACGATCACCGGACTGGAAGATGACACGTTTACGCCTCGTGTTGCGTGCGGCGGCGATCCGGGAGCCTTGATGCTCAATCCGGGCACATACCTTCTCATGCATCTCTTGAATAAAATCAGCTCTTTTCATACCTTTAACACTTGTTAGATGCTCAACAGGTAAAGGTAACAAATCATTAGGAGTTAACGGATTAAATCCATAAACTACCTCAAAAGGAGACATGTTAGTAGAAGAATGCACAACACGATTATAAGCAAATTCAGCATATGGTAAACATTCTTCCCATGACTTCAGGTTATTCTTAATTAGAGATCTAAGTAAAGCTCCTAAAGTACGATTCACAACCTCAGTTTGACCATCGGTTTGTGGATGACATGCAGTAGAAAACAATAACTTAGTTCCTAATTTTCCCCACAAAACACGCCAGAAATGTCCTAAAAACTTAGAATCCCTATCACTAACAATAGTACGAGGAATTCCATGCAATCTAACAACATGCACAAAGAACAAGTTGGCAACATGTATAGCATCATCAGTTTTCCTACATGCAATGAAATGAGCCATTTTGGAAAACCTATCAACTACAACAAACACAGAATCCTTACCCGACCTAGACCTAGGCAATCCTAAGATGAAATCCATAGAAATATCAATCCAAGGAGAAGAGGGGGCGGGTAGGGGCGAATAAAGACCGAATGGGTGTGAAGTGGATTTAGCTTGACGACAAGTAATGCAACGACTACACACATTCTCTACATCCTTACGCATATGCGGCCAAAAGAAGTGTTCATGCAGCAAGTTCAATGTCTTATGTACACCAAAGTGACCCATTAAACCTCCCGCATGTGATTCTAACATTAATAACTCACGCATAGAACAAGTAGGGATGCATAATTTCGACTCTTTGAACAAGAAACCATCATGCACATAATAACCATCATAAGACCTAGATTTCGAGCTACATGACGCATAGATGGGGCTGAAATAGGCGTCCTCAACATACAGTGCTTTAATAGACTCAAAACCAAGCATCTTAGCATGCATTAAGTTCAAAAGAGCGTACCTTCTTGATAGGGAGTCGGCGACCACGTTTTCCTCGCCTTTCTTGTACTTGATAACATACGGAAAGGATTCGATGAACTCGACCCATCTCGCATGTCTTTTGTTCAGATTGTTTTGCCCTTTCAAATGTTTCAAGCTTTCATGATCCGTGTGGATGACGAACTCCTTAGGCCACAGATAGTGCTGCCATGTGTCCAACGCTCGCTTCAAAGCGTAGAGCTCTTTATCGTACGTGGAGTACCTAAGGGAGGCGCCATTTAACTTCTCACTGAAGTATGCCACGGGACGTTTTTCCTGCATCAAAACAGCACCAATACCTATCCCGGAGGCATCACACTCGATCTCAAAAGTTTTGGAAAAATCAGGTAAACACAAAACAGGAGCAGAACATAACAATGACTTCAAGGTATTAAAAGCATGCTCTTGTTGTTTACCCCACTCAAATTTCCGATCCTTCTTACTTAGCTCAGTAAGAGGGGCGGCTATACTAGAGAAATCCCGTACAAAACAACGGTAAAACCCAGCTAAACCATGGAATGATCGAACCTCAGAGGCGTTTTTCGGGGTTGGCCATTCCTCAATCGCTTTGATTTTGGAACGGTCTACCTCAATACCTCGTGAACTAACGACAAAGCCTAAAAACACGACTTCATCCATGCAAAAAGAACATTTAGACAAGTTTCCATACAACTTAGCATCACACAGAAGACAGAAAACACGCCTAAGATGATCTATGTGCGCCTGTGCATTGTGACTGTAAATCAAGATATCATCAAAGTAGACAACCACAAATTTACCAATCACATCACGCAAAACATGATTCATTAACCTCATAAACGTGCTCGGTGCATTAGTGAGACCAAAAGGCATAACTAACCACTCATATAAACCATGCTTTGTCTTAAACGCAGTTTTCCATTCATCCCCTTCATGCATTCTAACTTGAAAATAACCAGATCTCAAATCTATCTTAGAAAACACATGAGAACCACTTAATTCATCTAGCATATCATCAAGTCTAGGGATAGGAAATCTGTACTTAACTGTTATTTTGTTGATGGCGCGGCAATCCATGCACATTCTCCATTCGTTGTTCTTCTTGGGCACTAGAATGACTGGAACTGCACAAGGGCTCATCGACTCTCGGATTTGCTTCTTCTCTAGCAACTCCTTAACTTGGCGATCGATCTCCTTCGTCTCTTCAGGGGACGTTCGGTACGCCGGTCGGTTGGGCAAGACTGCGCCGGGTACGAAGTCGATCTGGTGCTCGATCCCACGAACTGGAGGTAATCCACTTAGAATCTCATCCGGGAACACATCCGCGAACTCCTCCATAAGTGGCTGCACATCACAAGGCAAAGAAACATCATTAGTAGCACTGTCCTTATAAGATAAAAGAACGAAAGGTAAACCTGCTTTTAGTGCTTTCTCTACGCCTTTAACTGAGATGAACAGGGATCGATTCTTCTCTTGACTTGGGGCTGACCCGGTGGCTTTTCCACGAGCTAAGACATCATTAGGAGGTGTCTTAGGGGCTGCATTGGTCGAACTTGAGGTGGAACTCGGCGTTGAAGTGGCGGCCGAGTTGGTTCGGGTTGCGGCTGCGGCTTGTTTTGCCCGTTCTTGCTTGAACCTCTCTTGCATCCTTTCTTGATCCTCTGCAACGGCTTTAGGAGTGAGTGGCTTGAGTACAGTGGTTCGACCATCTCGAGTAATCGAGTAGGTGTTGGCTAAACCATCGTGAACTGCTTTTCTGTCGAACTGCCACGGTCTTCCTAAAAGTATATGGGCTGCTTCCATGGGAATAACATCACAAAGAACAGTGTCAGAATAGCGACCTTTAGTAAAGGAAATGTGTACCTGACCTGTAACTCTGATGGATCCGCGATCTGTGAGCCACTACAACTTGTACGGTTTTGGATGCTTTGTTGTGGTGAGGGCGAGTTTATCAACGGCATACTGACTGATTGCGTTGATTACACTCCCACTGTCGATGATCATGGCACAAGTCTGATCTTTGATGGCAACTCGAGTGTAGAAGATGTTCTCTCTTTGCGATTGCTCTTCGTCTTCACGGTTGATGTTCAGACTGCGAATAGAAACCAAGCTGACATGAGGTAGCTCGACTTCTTCATCATCTGGCTCGACTTCAGGGACCTCAATTGCTTCAGGGGCGGCGGTCTGAGGCTCCTCTTCATCTTCACTGGCTGATTCAAGTCCATTCTATTCATTGAGGAACAGAACACGCCGGTTTGGACACTGGTTCTGAAAATGACCCCAACCTTGGCATTTATGACACTGGATGTCACGGGCTCGACTAGGGGCTGCATTTGGCGTTGGAGTGGACTGATTGGGCCGTTGTAATGGTGGACTGGGTGTAGACTCGGGTCTACGGCTTGCTTGCGGTGTAGAATGATCAAAACGGCGTTCCGGAGGGCCGGATTGACCTCGGGGTCGTGTGGATTCAGTAGAAGAAGTAGAAGGTGATGTGGAAGGTGTACCTTTACTCCAAGGTTGTCGAGTAGGGGTTGAAGTCTGACTGGATCGACGGCGGCCTTCTCGCAACTGCTTTTCCACAATTGATGCGTATTGCACCATTCTCTCTATGCTTGTGAATTCTTTGAGCTCTACTTCACAGGCAATGTCTGGATTCATACCTTCAATGTACCGAATGATGGTAGCATTTAAGGTCTCCTCTTTTCCGACTCGATTCAAGGCAGTTTCGAGCTCTTTATGGTACTCTTCGATCGATCTAGCTCCTTGCTTGATCCGGTTGAGCTTCTTCTCAAGCTCCCTTTCATAGTGGACTGGAATGAAGCGTCCACGCAAGAATCCTTTCATTTCCTCCCAATTGTCAATGGGTGGATTTCTGTTTCTTCGTCTTCTGATGTGACCCGGACAATGTATCCAAGACACGAAAAATACGCAGGCGGAAGACTTTAGGGACTCGAACTACGTCAGCTAAAGAAGGATTCAAACCGACACGAATTAAACGGTAAAACTTACTAGAAATTCAAACAACGAAAAGAACGACGATGAGGACACTTGGAACACTTGAAGATGGCTGGAATTATGGTAATGGTGGCGGCGGAAGGCTTTGGTGTAGATGGACTTGGCGGCGGCGATGGTAGTGTTGTGGATTGGATAGATTCGGCGAACCCGTGTTGAATAACCCGAACACGCACGTCTAGCTTCTCCGGATAGCAATTCTCCCAAGTACTTAATTATACCCTGAAGAACTTAAATAAGACTATTGATTTGCTAGAACAATAGAATTGTAGATAAAAGTTTGATCAACCGAAGGATCGTGAGACAGATTGAGAAAAACTCTTTATTTCTTGCAATTGTCTGAATAATAATGTCACAAGGTACTCCTATTTATAGGAGTGATATATGAATGAAATTTAGAGTCCTAAATCTAGGAAAAATCGAAAAACTAAGAGTTCTAGTCAAACTAGGATAAAATCAAAAGTTACCAAAAATAAGATAAGAAAAATCTATCTAAATCTAACTAGATAAGGATAAATCCCAACAACTTGGGCCTTCATAAATCTCGCCTGTTGGACCTTCAAATTAACACAATATGGGCTGCAATTTATCATAAATAATTCGTGGCCCATATCATGTATTATTCTTGCCACCTTTGCATGAAAAACAATAACTCCCGATTTCCCATGCAAACGCGTATAACTTTTAATGCACACGTCCAAATGGCGTCATTCTTCTTCTCACATCTTCATGCTTCCTTCTTCATCATCTATGGATAGCATGTTGACCAATCTCGGGCTGAATATTTGATCTTTATGGACTGCCCAAAATATCTGAATATGTTCATGCACTTGTGTTCTTCAAATCTTGATCTCCAATCTTTAATCTTGGACAACATGATTATCTTTGAAGCTCTCAATGGCACTCTTGGATTTGATTCTTTTATGCTTTTCGAGTTCGTATCATTCCCCTCCTCTTGAAAAGAATTCGTCCTCGAATTCAAATCTCCAGGATCAAAGATGAACACGAAATGAACATCAATCTCTTTTTGCACAAACCCAACTTTCAATGGAATAATTTCAACAACCTGTAAAATATAGATAGCACAAGAAAATGGTTGACAAATGATGTTAGAATTCGGTAGCTCCTCCATGCTTGCTTGATCGAATTCTTTGTGATCTTCAACCATTGCTCCACTGATGTCATTCTCCTTTTCAAAACAAGGCTGTATCTCCATCACCTTCTCAACTTCTTTGGATTCCTCAACGGCGGCAACAATCTCTATTTCTTCTCTCTCGACTTCTCCAACGTCTTCACAAGTAGCAACATTTATCAATTCATCAAGAGATGCTTCAACTGAAATTGTTACCTCGAAAGTAGAATCTTCTTTGATGGCAACGATCTCAGATGGTAACTCAATGTGAATCTCCTCTTGAATGTTGCTGGCTTGGCTTGGCACATCTATGATTGGCTGAACTGGTGATGCAGGCCGTGTAGGTGGCACATAGGTACGTAGAAACTCCTCGAATGTCTCAGGTTCGCTCCAACGAAATGGGGCTGTTTGGCGATGAGCTCTAGGTGACAACTCTACATTTGACTCTACTTGAACCACTTCATTTTGCAGACTCTCCAACCACTTCTCTATCTCAATGGTATATTGCACCATGTCTTTTAACTTGTCGAAGTGATACAATGCTACCTTTTCTCGGATTTCCCTTCGTAGACCAGCTAGGAATCTATACATGGTATCTTCTAGATACTCTTCTACATCAGCTCGTCTCATGGCTTCAATCATTTTGTAGTAGTAGTCATTTACACTTCGATCTCTTTGTCTAAGCTTGTATAGCTTTTCCTCCAACTCCCATTGGTAGTGGTCTGGAATGAAGCGTTTCCGCATCAAATCTTTCAACTCACGCCATGTGTCAATAGGTGGAAGGTGATCTCGGTGGCATCGATTTTGTTGGAATTCCCACCATGTTGCTGCGTAGCCTGTAAACTCCAATGTGGCTAATTGCACCTTCTTTGGCTCGGGGAAGTAGTAGTACTTAAAGATCTTATCAACTCTGCGTTCCCAATCTAGGTACACTTCTGGATCGTATAGACCCTCAAACTCTGGGATGGTTATCTTGTTGCGGTGTAGACCATCGGTATCTCTGAATCGATTTGGGCGGACTCGAACTGGATTCATCTTAACGGTGTAGGTAAACCTGCTGATTGGTGTATGCGGACCACGGGTGTATGGGTGTACGGGTGTATGGGTGTATGTGTGTATGGACTATGTGGTGTATAAGGTGAACCGGGTGTAGGTAGGAAAGGGATGAAAGTTTCGAACACTATAGAGTATAGGATTCGAAAATATGGTGGATGAGGATAGAAGATATGATCAGATATGGATGAGGATGGAAAGATCTTGAATAGATATGGATTAGGATGAAAGATATCTAAACAAGGTAGGAAATCTAGTGGATAAGGTAGAATATTTTTGGATAAGTTTGACCAAGTGTGAACACAATCTAACAAATCCTAAAATATCTATCTTAGATGGAAACAATCCAAAACAAGGATTAAAAATTCGAAAATAACAAGAATTAAATCAGATTTTCGTTTTTTTTTTTTTTTTTTTTTCGGCGACTTTTTTTTTTCGTTTTTTTTTTAGCCGATGTCTTTTGCTCCTTTTTTTTTTCAATGAATATGAATCAGGTTGCAAAAGACTCGATACAAAAATTAAATGACACATACGATAGATAACTGACACGTATTTGACACGTAGATGACACGTCGGATTGAACCACGACCAGCAGAGCTGACGTGGCTCTGATACCAAATTTATGATGTGACCCGGAGAATGTATCCAAGACACGAAAAATACGCAGGCGGAAGACTTTAGGGACTCGAACTACGTCAGCTAAAGAAGGATTCAAACCGACACGAATTAAACGGTAAAACTTACTAGAAATTCGAACAACGAAAAGAACGACGATGAGGACACTTGGAACACTTGAAGATGGCTGGAATTATGGTGATGGTGGCGGCGGAAGGCTTTGGTGTAGATGGACTTGGCGGCGGCGATGGTAGTGTTGTGGATTGGATAGATTCGGCGAACCCGTGTTGAATAACCCGAACGCGCACGTCTAGCTTCTCCGGATAGCAATTCTCCCAAGTACTTAATTATACCCTGAAGAACTTAAATAAGACTATTGATTTGCTAGAACAATAGAATTGTAGATAAAAGTTTGATCAACCGAAGGATTGTGAGACAGATTGAGAAAAACTCTTTATTTCTTGCAATTGTCTGAATAATAATGTCACAAGGTACTCCTATTTATAGGAGTGATATATGAATGAAATTTAGAGTCCTAAATCTAGGAAAAATCGAAAAACTAAGAGTTCTAGTCAAACTAGGATAAAATCAAAAGTTACCAAAAATAAGATAAGAAAAATCTATCTAAATCTAACTAGATAAGGATAAATCCCAACAACTTGGGCCTTCATAAATCTCGCCTGTTGGACCTTCAAATTAACACAATATGGGCTGCAATTTATCATAAATAATTCGTGGCCCATATCATGTATTATTCTTGCCACCTTTGCATGAAAAACAATAACTCCCGATTTCCCATGCAAACGCGTATAACTTTTAATGCACACGTCCAAATGGCGTCATTCTTCTTCTCACATCTTCATGCTTCCTTCTTCATCATCTATGGATAGCATGTTGACCAATCTCGGGCTGAATATTTGATCTTTATGGACTGCCCAAAATATCTGAATATGTTCATGCACTTGTGTTCTTCAAATCTTGATCTCCAATCTTTAATCTTGGACAACATGATTATCTTTGAAGCTCTCAATGGCACTCTTGGATTTGATTCTTTTATGCTTTTCGAGTTCGTATCATTCCCCTCCTCTTGAAAAGAATTCGTCCTCGAATTCAAATCTCCAGGATCAAAGATGAACACGAAATGAACATCAATCTCTTTTTGCACAAACCCAACTTTCAATGGAATAATTTCAACAACCTGTAAAATATAGATAGCACAAGAAAATGGTTGACAAATGATGTTAGAATTCGGTAGCTCCTCCATGCTTGCTTGATCGAATTCTTTGTGATCTTCAACCATTGCTCCACTGATGTCATTCTCCTTTTCAAAACAAGGCTGTATCTCCATCACCTTCTCAACTTCTTTGGATTCCTCAACGGCGGCAACAATCTCTATTTCTTCTCTCTCGACTTCTCCAACGTCTTCACAAGTAGCAACATTTATCAATTCATCAAGAGATGCTTCAACTGAAATTGTTACCTCGAAAGTAGAATCTTCTTTGATGGCAACGATCTCAGATGGTAACTCAATGTGAATCTCCTCTTGAATGTTGCTGGCTTGGCTTGGCACATCTATGATTGGCTGAACTGGTGATGCAGGCCGTGTAGGTGGCACATAGGTACGTAGAAACTCCTCGAATGTCTCAGGTTCGCTCCAACGAAATGGGGCTGTTTGGCGATGAGCTCTAGGTGACAACTCTACATTTGACTCTACTTGAACCACTTCATTTTGCAGACTCTCCAACCACTTCTCTATCTCAATGGTATATTGCACCATGTCTTTTAACTTGTCGAAGTGATACAATGCTACCTTTTCTCGGATTTCCCTTCGTAGACCAGCTAGGAATCTATACATGGTATCTTCTAGATACTCTTCTACATCAGCTCGTCTCATGGCTTCAATCATTTTGTAGTAGTAGTCATTTACACTTCGATCTCTTTGTCTAAGCTTGTATAGCTTTTCCTCCAACTCCCATTGGTAGTGGTCTGGAATGAAGCGTTTCCGCATCAAATCTTTCAACTCACGCCATGTGTCAATAGGTGGAAGGTGATCTCGGTGGCATCGATTTTGTTGGAATTCCCACCATGTTGCTGCGTAGCCTGTAAACTCCAATGTGGCTAATTGCACCTTCTTTGGCTCGGGGAAGTAGTAGTACTTAAAGATCTTATCAACTCTGCGTTCCCAATCTAGGTACACTTCTGGATCGTATAGACCCTCAAACTCTGGGATGGTTATCTTGTTGCGGTGTAGACCATCGGTATCTCTGAATCGATTTGGGCGGACTCGAACTGGATTCATCTTAACGGTGTAGGTAAACCTGCTGATTGGTGTATGCGGACCACGGGTGTATGGGTGTACGGGTGTATGGGTGTATGTGTGTATGGACTATGTGGTGTATAAGGTGAACCGGGTGTAGGTAGGAAAGGGATGAAAGTTTCGAACACTATAGAGTATAGGATTCGAAAATATGGTGGATGAGGATAGAAGATATGATCAGATATGGATGAGGATGGAAAGATCTTGAATAGATATGGATTAGGATGAAAGATATCTAAACAAGGTAGGAAATCTAGTGGATAAGGTAGAATATTTTTGGATAAGTTTGACCAAGTGTGAACACAATCTAACAAATCCTAAAATATCTATCTTAGATGGAAACAATCCAAAACAAGGATTAAAAATTCGAAAATAACAAGAATTAAATCAGATTTTCGTTTTTTTTTTTTTTTTTTTTTCGGCGACTTTTTTTTTTCGTTTTTTTTTAGCCGATGTCTTTTGCTCCTTTTTTTTTTTAATGAATATGAATCAGGTTACAAAAGACTCGATACAAAAATTAAATGACACATACGATAGATAACTGACACGTATTTGACACGTAGATGACACGTCGGATTGAACCACGACCAGCAGAGCTGACGTGGCTCTGATACCAAATTTATGATGTGACCCGGACAATATATCCAAGACACGAAAAATACGCAGGCGGAAGACTTTAGGGACTCGAACTACGTCAGCTAAAGAAGGATTCAAACCGACACGAATTAAACGGTAAAACTTACTAGAAATTCGAACAACGAAAAGAACGACGATGAGGACACTTGGAACACTTGAAGATGGCTGGAATTATGGTGATGGTGGCGGCGGAAGGCTTTGGTGTAGATGGACTTGGCGGCGGCGATGGTAGTGTTGTGGATTGGATAGATTCGGCGAACCCGTGTTGAATAACCCGAACGCGCACGTCTAGCTTTTCCGGATAGCAATTCTCCCAAGTACTTAATTATACCCTGAAGAACTTAAATAAGACTATTGATTTGCTAGAACAATAGAATTGTAGATAAAAGTTTGATCAACCGAAGGATCGTGAGACAGATTGAGAAAAACTCTTTATTTCTTGCAATTGTCTGAATAATAATGTCACAAGGTACTCCTATTTATAGGAGTGATATATGAATGAAATTTAGAGTCCTAAATCTAGGAAAAATCGAAAAACTAAGAGTTCTAGTCAAACTAGGATAAAATCAAAAGTTACCAAAAATAAGATAAGAAAAATCTATCTAAATCTAACTAGATAAGGATAAATCCCAACAACTTGGGCCTTCATAAATCTCGCCTGTTGGACCTTCAAATTAACACAATATGGGCTGCAATTTATCATAAATAATTCGTGGCCCATATCATGTATTATTCTTGCCACCTTTGCATGAAAAACAATAACTCCCGATTTCCCATGCAAACGCGTATAACTTTTAATGCACACGTCCAAATGGCGTCATTCTTCTTCTCACATCTTCATGCTTCCTTCTTCATCATCTATGGATAGCATGTTGACCAATCTCGGGCTGAATATTTGATCTTTATGGACTGCCCAAAATATCTGAATATGTTCATGCACTTGTGTTCTTCAAATCTTGATCTCCAATCTTTAATCTTGGACAACATGATTATCTTTGAAGCTCTCAATGGCACTCTTGGATTTGATTCTTTTATGCTTTTCGAGTTCGTATCATCTTCTTTCTTGCTGCATTTCCCACCAAGTGGCTGCGTAGCCTTTAAACTCCAAACATGCTAGCTGCACCTTTTTAGCTTCTGAAAAATCATAGCATGCGAAAATCTTCTCTACCTTACGTTCCCAATCAAGATAGATATCGGGATCGTGAAGGCCTTCAAACTCGGGAATGCTCATTTTGATGTTGTGGAGCATGCGATCCTCTTCATAGCTGATGTGACCCGGACAAATAATCCAAGACACGAGAATACGCAAGCGGAAGACTTTAAGGACTCGAACAACGTCAGCTAAAGAAGGATTCAAACCTACTCGAATTAAACAGTAAAACTTACTAGAAATTGAAGATACGAACTATGACTCGATGAACACACTTGATACGTCTAAGGGTGGCTGGAATCTGATGGTGAACGACGGCGGACGGCGGTGGAGTGTTGGTGATGGCGGCGGTGGTTTGGTAGAAGGATATGACAGATCGGTGAACCCGTGTTGAATCAACCCGAACTCACTCGTCTAGCTTCTCCGGATAGCAATTCTCCCAAGTACTTAATTATACCCTGAAGAACTTAAATAAGACTATTGATTTGCTAGGACAATAGAATTGTAGATAAAAGTTTGATCAACCGAAGGATCGTGAGACAGATTGAGAATAACTCTTTATTTCTTGCAATTGTCTGAATTATGAATGTCACAGGGTGCTCCTATTTATAGGAGAGATTATGAACGAAAATTAACCCTAATTAACTAGATAAACATCAAAAAATACTAATCCTAATCAATCTAGGATAAAATCAAAAGATACCAAAAATAAGATAACAAAAATCTATCTAAATCTAACTAGATAAGGATAAATCCCATAATGGATTTGGGCCTGTATTTCCACACCATCTTGGACCTTAGAACTCGATCATGGGCTGAATTAACATGAATAATTTCGTGGCCCATGGTACAATTAATATTACCACCTTTGCATGAAAAACAGCATCTCCCGATTTCCCATGCAAACGCGTATAACTTTTTATGCATACGTCCAAATGGCGTGATTCTTCTTCTCACGTCTTCATGATACCTTCTTCATCATTAATAGATAGCATGGTGATCCATCTTGGGCTGCTCTTCACTTCATCTTCATGCAACTCGAATTTGCGACGAATAGAAACTTGTAAATAAGCTTGCAACTTCTTAGCTCGCAAACGCGTCATTGGACCTTTAAACTGCAGCTCCGGATCATTTTCTTCATTGCCTTGCACGACCTCATCATTCCCCCCTGCTGAAAAGAATTCGTCCTCGAATTCGGGGACTCATCATCATCGAACTCATCATCTGCAGAAAAGGGAGATAAGTCAGCAACATTAAATGTAGATGAACACTTGTACTTACCGGGTAAATAAATGCGATATGCATTATCATTGACTCGACTCAACACGGTGAATGGTCCATCTCCTCTTGGCATCAATTTCGACTTTCTCAAGTTAGGAAACCGTCCAGGACTCAGATGAATCCAAACGCGATCTCCAGGCTGGAAAATCACTTGCTTGCGCCGTTTGTTCTTTTGAACAGCATTACATGCGCCAACGGCTTCAATACGCGCACGTACTTTCTCATGCATCTCCTTAACTTGTTCCGCTTTTCTTGTACCTTTAACACTTGTTAGATGCTCAACAGGTAAAGGCAACAGATCATTAGGTGTTAGCGGATTAAAACCATAAACAACTTCAAACGGAGACATATTGGTAGATGAATGCACAACGCGATTATAAGCAAATTCAGCATATGGCAAACAATCTTCCCATGATTTCAAGTTGTTTTTAACCAAAGAACGCAACAAAGTACCTAAAGTGCGATTAACTACTTCAGTTTGTCCATCAGTTTGTGGATGACATGCAGTAGAAAACAACAACTTGGTACCTAATTTTCCCCATAGTACACGCCAAAAATGTGCTAGAAACTTAGAATCCCTATCACTAACAATAGTTCTAGGTATTCCATGTAAACGCACAACATGTATAAAGAACAGATTGGCTATGTGTACTGCATCATCGGTTTTCCTACATGCAATGAAATGAGACATCTTGGAAAACCTATCAACTACAACAAATATGGAATCTCGACCAGACCTAGACCGTGGTAATCCTAATATGAAATCCATAGATAAATCAATCCATGGGGAAGACGGGGCTGGTAGAGGAGTGTATAAACCAGAAGGATGTGAAGTAGATTTCGATCTCCTACATGTAATGCATCTACTACACACATTCTCAACATCATGCTTCATACGTGGCCAAAAGAAATATTCATGCAGCAAGTTTAACATTTTAGACACGCCAAAATGACCCATTAAACCTCCCGCATGCGACTCTAAAATCAACAGCTCACGCATAGAAGACTTAGGAATACACAAACAAGAACCCTTGAACAGGAACCTCTCATGCACAAAACATCCATCATGTGAACGAGATTTAGAGCAACAAAGAGCATAGATCGGTACAAGGAACTCATCACATGCACACAACTCCTTAATTGCATCAAATTCCAACATCTTAGCATGCATAAGGTTCAAGAGAACGTACCTTCTTGTCGATGCTTCAGCACAATACTCAACAAAACAATCAACTATCCAATGTGTAACATATAATGGATCTAACGTGGTATAATAAACAATCATGCAATTTCCAACATGTTCAACACTATGAATAGCTTTCAAATGAGCAATGGAAAAACACAAACTAATCGAATTCAAATACCATGCACGCATCTTACACTTGGTTGGAACAAACAATGACTCTCTACTATCCAACCTTTTCATGCACTTCAAGTCAAATCCAAATGTTAAATTAATTCTAAAAAGAAACATGGATTCAACTATGCACATCAAATACCTATCAATACTAGAATAGTATAGACGGTACTTACCTCTCTCGATTTCAAGTAACACGTCCTTAAGATAAACAACATGGGTATT
This sequence comes from Perilla frutescens, assembly GCA_026008535.1. Lineage (NCBI taxonomy): Eukaryota > Viridiplantae > Streptophyta > Magnoliopsida > Lamiales > Lamiaceae > Perilla > Perilla frutescens. Next base: position 48,238,546 of record BRKX01000014.1, read on the forward strand.
GGACGACTTATCTAGAACAAGCTGATCTCTAAGTCGAACATCATCATGCTCCAACTTCAGCTCTTCGTTGATCTCTTCTTGAGAGTTAGAAACTTCTTCCGAGCTGCCATCAGGGTTGGATGTAGCTATTCCAGGCTGCTCAATCTCGAACTCTCTTTTCTCGATCTGCGCATCACTAGAAAAACAATCATTAGTAGCACTGTTCTGAGAAATTAATAGATTATCCGACTTACCCGAATCAAGTGTTGGATCAATGCATATGGGCTGGGACGGAATTGTAGCTTCACTTATCATGTCTGAATTTAACTGGTGATCTGTGTTGGATGGATTAGACGACACGTCTTGGTGTGAACAAGACTCCAACGGTGTCGAAGTAGTGCTAGGGATGGTGACGATTGATTCGCTCTGGGTAGCTGCAGCCTTCCTTTCCCTTTCGGCTTTAAACTTTTCTTGCATCCACTTCTGATCATTAATGACGTCCTCAGGTGCCAAAGGTCTCAGTATAGTGGTACGTCTATTCCAAGTAAAGGAATACGTGTTTGCGTGACAATCGTGTACTGCTCTTTGATCGAATTGCCACGGTTGACCTAGAAGAATGTGTGTTGCCTCCATAGGGATGACATCACATAAAACAGTGTCAGTATATCGACCAATAGTAAATGCGACACTTACCTGACTTGTGATTGTAATCCGCTGCAACTTATAGGGCTTGGGATGCATCTGTGGTACTAGGCCGAGCTTGTCGACTGCATATTGACTAATGGCGTTAAAAACACTTCCACTGTCAATGATCATGGAACAAGTGTGGTTTTGGATGGAACAACGGGTGTAGAAAAAATCTTCCCGTTGGTCTAGCTGTGGTGGCTGAACTGTAGCCATTTATCCTGCAAAACGAACAAACGTGAAGAAAAAGTAAAGTAGAACCTCACAATTCCTCACAAACGCTCGTGTATGTCACTCTTGATTTTTCCTCTCGTGTTTAACTCTCAAGTATGTGTAGTGCACGTGTGGAGTGAAATATGGAGGTGGGTGGATCGAAACAGTCTTCTTGTTGATTAGCTCCTCTGGGTCTTCTTCAAGCTCCAACGGATAAAATCAAGCCGGAAGGTTGCTAAGAGTAGAAGTAGGCGTGTGGAATGAGTATTTCAGCTGGTGGTGTATGTGGACCACGGGTGTACGGGTGTATGGGTGTACGGGTGTACGGGTGTATGGACTATGTGGTGTATAGGTGAACCGGGTGTATGGGTGTATGTGGACTGGAATTTTCGAACACTATAGGAGTAGAATTCGAAAATTATAGGTGGATAATGATAGAAGATCTTGATTAGATATGGATGAGTATGGGAGATATCTAAACAAGATATGAAATCTAGTAGATAAGGTCGAATACTTTTGGATAAGTTTGACCAAGTGTGAACACAATCTAACAAATCCTAAAATATCTATCTAAGATGGAAACAATCTAAAAACAAGGATTAAAATTCGAAAATAACAAGAATTAAATCAGATTGTCGTTTTTTTTTTTTTGACGATTTTTTTTTTTTTTTTGACGATTTTTTTTTTTTGCTGTAGGGATTTCGATCCCTTTGCTCTTTTACTCTTTTTTTTTTAATGAACAATAATCAGATTACAATAGATACGATGTAAAAATTTAAATGACACGTACGACAGAAACTGACACGTAGATGACACGTCGGATTGAACCACGACCAGCAGAGCTGACGTGGCTCTGATGCCAAATTTATGATGTGACCCGAACAAATAATCCAAGACACGAGAATACGCAAGCGGAAGACTTTAAGGACTCGAACAACGTCAGCTAAAGAAGGATTCAAACCTACTCGAATTAAACAGTAAAACTTACTAGAAATTGAAGATACGAACTATGACTCGATGAACACACTTGATACGTCTAAGGGTGGCTGGAATCTGATGGTGAACGACGGCAGACGGCGGTGGAGTGTTGGTGATGGCGGCGGTGGTTTGGTAGAAGGATAGGACAGATCGGTGAACCCGTGTTGAATCAACCCGAACGCACTCGTCTAGCTTCTCCGGATAGCAATTCTCCCAAGTACTTAATTATACCCTGAAGAACTTAAATAAGACTATTGATTTGCTAGGACAATAGAATTGTAGATAAAAGTTTGATCAACCGAAGGATCGTGAGACAGATTGAGAATAACTCTTTATTTCTTACAATTGTCTGAATTATGAATGTCACAGGGTGCTCCTATTTATAGGAGAGATTATGAACGAAAATTAACCCTAATTAACTAGATAAACATCAAAAAATACTAATCCTAATCAATCTAGGATAAAATCAAAAGATACCAAAAATAAGATAACAAAAATCTATCTAAATCTAACTAGATAAGGATAAATCCCATAATGGATTTGGGCCTGTATTTCCACACCATCTTGGACCTTAGAACTCGATCATGGGCTGAATTAACATGAATAATTTCGTGGCCCATGGTACAATTAATATTACCACCTTTGCATGAAAAACAGCATCTCCCGATTTCCCATGCAAACGCGTATAACTTTTTATGCATACGTCCAAATGGCGTGATTCTTCTTCTCACGTCTTCATGATACCTTCTTCATCATTAATAGATAGCATGGTGATCCATCTTGGGCTGCTCTTCACTTCATCTTCATGCAACTCGAATTTGCGACGAATAGAAACTTGTAAATAAGCTTGCAACTTCTTAGCTCGCAAACGCGTCATTGGACCTTTAAACTGCAGCTCCGGATCATTTTCTTCATTGCCTTGCACGACCTCATCAATAGCCATCTCGACTATGACCTCGTCTCGGGCGACGTCCTCGATCAAATTCTTCAGTATTCTCATCAAAGTACTCCTCTTCAGGCTCGTTGTAACGTTCTAGATGTTGGTTTCCTCGAATGGGTGGAGGAAAGACAGGTGTTGTTTTAGTGCGTTCAAGAGCATGCACTAAATCGTCTATCTTATCGGAGAGGGCCTGGTGTTGTCTTTGAACGTGCTTAGACAATGCCTCAAAATGGTACTTGGGATCCCACGGTGCGGGTGGATCCGAAGATGACTCCATGGGTGCTTTGGTTGGGTCTTTGGATGGGTCCAAAGATGGAAAAGTCGACTGGGGGTCGAATGGTGGTGTAGAGGATGACTCGGTGTGGGTTCCTTTCTTCATGATACCTACAAAACGAACAAACGTAAAGGAAAACAAGGAAGATCCTCACAATCTCACTGTCGCTCGTTTGTTTTCACTCTTGATTTTTTCACTCGTGTATCACTCAAATATATGGGTGCACAGTGTGTGAAAATCGTGTATATGAAGGTAAGGGAATCGTGTGGTTTGTTTCGAGGAAGGACGGGAATGCTATTCTCGGAACAAGGATGAATTTGGTATGTATAGATGAGATACGGGTTGAGTATGGGTGGGTATGGTAATGGCCGAATGTGAGTGAGTATGGGTAGGGGTGTGGCCGATTGTGTAGTGGTTAGGGGTGTTGGTCGATTATGGGTATGGTAGGAAAGGAAGGAAGTAGATCAATTATTGAAGTCCCAAATAGATTAGGAAATCCAAAAATAAATCTAGGTAGAAGAAGGAAAGAAATAGAATAGATAAGGAAGAAAGAAATAGATAAGGTAAGTAGGGGATTTAGATATGTATCAATCTATGTGACACAATCTAAATACCTTAATTAGCCTAGACTCTAGAAGGAATGAACCAAAAATAAAATAAGACACTTAAGGAAGTTACCAACAAGAAATAATACTTGTATGGAAAGTTCCAAAAATAAAAAATCAAACTAGAAGGAAACTACCAAAAATAAGATAACTCACTAAGGTAATTACCAGCCATGATCTAGTACCAAAATTAAAATTTGAACAATGAATTTTTTCGTTTTTTTTTTTTTTTTTTGAATTCGATCGCTTTTTTTTTTCTTTTTTTTTTTTTTGATCGAAGCTTTTTCTCTTCTTTTTTTTTTATAACAATGAACAAACGGAAATTAAATTACAACTCGATTAAACGTAAAATAAAATACGACACAAAAATCGAACCAAAGCCGACGTGGCTTTGATACCACTTTTATGATACGACCCGAACTCTAGGAACGAACACACGTCGACACACGTAAGTTTTTGTGTCGTTTATGACTCAAATAATCAAAGTAAAATAAGCGGAATAATAATGGAACAAACTAGACGACTAAGACTCAACTAAAATACCTAGACAATGACACACAAAATAACACAATATCCAAAGGATTATGGAGCTGTTTTGGACGATGGATTGGACGGTATTAATGAAGGAATTTCGATGGTGATGATTAGGTTTAGAAGGGCTAGGGTAGATAGGATATGATAGAGTTGAAACGGACTTACGGATTGAACAAGATGATGAACGATTGGAACACGAACTAGGCACGATGGTGGCTGATCTTGAGGCGGACGAACGGCGGTGATGGAGGCGTCGTGGATGGTAGATGGCGGTGATGATGTTGTGAATTACAACCCGAAAGTTGCCTTGAATCTCGAACGTACACAAGGCCAAATTCTTTAAGTTGCTCTTCGGATAGCGAGTTTCCGACGATCCCTCGAACGTGGACGGCGAATTCCCTTTGTAAAACTTAGAGATGCTAAATCTAAGAGTATGAATTTAATTATCTAAACTCACAAAAGATTAAACGGGGGGAGACGATATTGAAAGCAAAGGCTTAATAATCAAATATAGTCTAAAGTAACAATGAGACATGGATCCCCTATTTATAATAATAGGAGGACCGAAAATTCCTATGCTAATGGCCGAAAATATTGAGTCCAAGTTGATCTAGAATTGGACTTGGAAGTTTCCTAAACTAGAATTCTATTTAAGGTAGAACTTGTAGATCTTACCTTATCTAAAATCCTAGTCAAACTATGACTTAAGAGGGCCGAAAATATCATCTAAAATAATTAAATAAACTGAATTAAACTATAGTCTTAATTAAATAAATAAAATACTATAGTCTAATAAATCAATCCCCTTAATTGGATCATTAAGGGCCGAAATCTTTGGGCTTCTCTTCACTCTCGGCCGTGGGCTCTAGGACACGCACACTTGCACATGTGCACAACATCATGTAATGTTCTCCATGTCTTGATCTCCATCTTCCAATGTCAATAAGTTCATCATCTTCAAGCTTCTTGCGAATTGTAACTTGCAAATAATCTTGCAACTTCTTAGCTCTTAATCTTGTGACGGGTCCTTTGAATTGAAGCTCTTCATTGACTTCCTCATTGCTATGGATGTCCTCATCACCGTAGCAGTTCGACAGAAAAGCAGTTCACGATGGTTTAGCCAACACCTACTCGATTACTCGAGATGGTCGAACCACTGTACTCAAGCCACTCACTCCTAAAGCCGTTGCAGAGGATCAAGAAAGAATGCAAGAGAGATTCAAGCAAGAACGGGCAAAACAAGCCGCAGCCGCAGCCCGAACCAACTCGGCCGCCACTTCAACGCCGAGTTCCACCTCAAGTTCGATCAATGCAGCCCCTAAGACACCTCCTAATGATGTCTTAGCTCGTGGAAAAGCCACCGGATCAGACCCAAGCAAAGAGAAGAATCGATCCCTGTTCATCTTAGTTAAAGGCGTAGAGAAAGCACTAAAAGCAGGTTTACCTTTCGTTCTTTTATCTTATAAGGACAGTGCTACTAATGGTGTTTCTTTACCTTGTGATGTGCAGCCACTTATGGAGGAGTTCGCGGATGTGTTCCCGGAAGAGATTCCAAGTGGATTACCTCCAGTTCGTGGGATCGAGCACCAGATCGACTTCGTACCCGGCGCAGTCTTGCCCAACCGATCGGCGTACCGCACGTCCCCTGAAGAGACGAAGGAGATCGATCGCCAAGTTAAGGAGTTGCTAGAGAAGAAGCAAATCCGAGAGTCGATGAGCCCTTGTGCAGTTCCAGTCATTCTAGTGCCCAAAAAGAACAACGAATGGAGAATGTGCATGGATTGCCGCGCCATCAACAAAATAACAGTTAAGTACAGATTTCCTATCCCTAGACTTGATGATATGCTAGATGAATTAAGTGGTTCTAATTTGTTTTCTAAGATAGATTTGAGATCTGGATATTTTCAAGTTAGAATGCATGAAGGGGATGAATGGAAAACTGCATTTAAAACAAAGCATGGTTTATATGAGTGGTTAGTTATGCCTTTTGGTCTCACTAATGCACCGAGCACGTTTATGAGGTTAATGAATCATGTTTTGCGTGATGTGATTGGTAAATTTGTTCTTGTCTACTTTGATGATATTTTGATTTACAGTCACAATGCACAGGCGCACATAGATCATCTTAGGCGTGTTTTCTGTCTTCTGCGTGATGCTAAGTTGTATGGAAACTTGTCTAAATGTTCTTTTTGCATGGATGAAGTCGTGTTTTTAGGCTTTGTCGTTAGTTCACGAGGTATTGAGGTAGACCGTTCCAAAATCAAAGCGATTGAGGAATGGCCAACCCCGAAAAACGCCTCTGAGGTTCGATCCTTTCATGGATTAGCTGGGTTTTACCGTCATTTTGTGCGGGATTTCTCCAGTATAGCCGCCCCTCTTACTGAGCTAAGTAAGAAGGATCGGAAATTTGAGTGGGGTAAACAACAAGAGCATGCTTTTAATACCTTGAAGTCATTGTTATGTTCTGCTCCTGTTTTGTGTTTACCTGATTTTTCCAAAACTTTTGAGATCGAGTGTGATGCCTCTGGGATAGGTATTGGTGCTGTTTTGATGCAGGAAAAACGTCCCGTGGCATACTTCAGTGAGAAGTTAAGTGGCGCCTCCCTTAGGTACTCCACGTACGATAAAGAGCTCTACGCTTTGAAGCGTGCGTTGGACACTTGGCAACACTATCTCTGGCCTAAGGAGTTCGTCATCCACACGGATCATGAAAGTTTGAAGCATTTGAAAGGGCAAAACAATCTGAACAAGAGACATGCGAGATGGGTGGAGTTCATCGAGTCTTTCCCGTATGTTATCAAGTACAAGAAAGGCGAAGAGAATGTTGTCGCCGGCGCCCTATCAAGAAGGTACGCTCTTTTGAACTTAATGCATGCTAAGATGCTTGGTTTTGAGTCTATTAAAGCACTGTATGAAGAGGACGCCTACTTCAGCCCCATATATGCCTCATGTAGCTCGAAAACTAGGTCATTTGATGGTTATTATGTGCATGATGGTTTTCTGTTCAAAGAGTCGAAATTATGCATCCCTACTTGTTCTATGCGTGAGCTATTAGTGTTAGAATCGCATGCAGGAGGTTTAATGGGTCACTTTGGTATGCATAAGACATTGAACTTGCTGCATGAACACTTCTTTTGGCCGCATATGCGTAAGGATGTAGAGAATGTGTGTAGTCGTTGCATTACTTGTCGTTAAGCTAAATCCACTTCACACCCATTTGGTCTTTACTCGCCCCTACCCGCCCCCTCGTCTCCTTGGATTGATATTTCTATAGATTTCATCTCAGGATTGCCTAGATCTATGTCGGGTAAGGATTCTGTGTTTGTTGTAGTTGATAGGTTTTCCAAAATGGCTCATTTCATTGCATGTAGGAAAACTGATGATGCTATACATGTTGCCAACTTGTTCTTTGTGCATGTTGTTAGATTGCATGGAATTCCTCGTACTATTGTTAGTGATAGGGATTCTAAGTTTTTAGGACATTTCTGGCGTGTTTTGTGGGGAAAATTAGGTACTAAGTTATTGTTTTCTACTGCATGTCATCCACAAATCGATGGTCAAACTGAGGTTGTGAATCGCACTTTAGGAGCTTTACTTAGGTCTCTAATTAAGAATAACTTGAAGTCATGGGAATAATGTTTACCATATGCTGAATTTGCTTATAATCGTGTTGTGCATTCTTCTACTAACATGTCTCCTTTTGAGGTAGTTTATGGATTTAATCCGTTAACTCCTAATGATTTGTTACCTTTACCTGTTGAGCATCTAACAAGTGTTAAAGGTATGAAAAGAGCTGATTTTATTCAAGAGATGCATGAGAAGGTACGTGCCCGGATTGAGCACCAAGGCTCCCGGATTGCCGCCGCACGCAACACGAGGCGCAAACGTGTCATCTTTCAGCCCGGTGATCGTGTTTGGGTTCATTTAAGCCCCGGCTGATTTCCTAACTTGAGGAAGTCCAAGTTGTCGCCCCGTGGAGATGGTCCCTTCACTGTTCTAAACCGTGTTAATGACAATGCATACCGCATTGATCTACCTGGTGAGTATAAGTGTTCTTCTACGTTTAACATTGCTGATTTATCTCCTTTTCTTGCAGATGAATTCGACCATGATGAGGATTCAAATTCGAGGACGAATTCTTTTCAGCAGGGGGGAATGATGAGGACATCCATAGCAATGAGGAAGTCAATGAAGAGCTTCAATTCAAAGGACCCGTCACAAGACTAAGAGCTAAGAAGTTGCAAGAGTATTTGCAAGAAGCTTGAAGAAGAAGACGGAGTGCAAGGAAGCTTGAAAATGATGAACTTATTGACATTGGAAGATGGAGATCAAGACATGGAGAACACAACATGAAGATGTGCATGTGTGCAAGAGGACGTGTGCATGTGCATGGGTTGAAGAAGTTTCGGCCGAGTTTGAACTAGGCCAATTTTCGGTCCTATTGATTTTATCTAGTAGTTATTTTATTTTTAGACTATAGTATTTATTTTATTTAATTATACTATAGTTAGGATCAGATTATTTAATTTATTTTGGTGTAATATTCGGTTATTTCAAAGTCATAGGTTGACTAGGATTTTAGATAAGGTAAGATCTACAAGTTCTACCTTAAATAGAATTCTAGTTTAGGAAATATCCAAAACCAATCCTAGATTGATTTGGACTATAATTTTCGGTCCTTTAGCTTAGGATTTTCGATCCACCTATTGTTATAAATAGGGGATCCATGTCTCATTGTTACTTTAGACTATATTTGATTATTAAGCCTTTGCTTTCAATATCGTCTCTTCCCGTTTAATCTTTTGTGAGTTTAGATAATTAAATTCATACTCTTAGATTTAGCACCTCTAAGTTTTACAAAGGGAATTCGTCGTCCACGTTCGAGGGATCGTCGGAAACTCGCTATCCGAAGAGCAACTTAAAGAATTTGGCCTTGTGTACGTTCGAGATTCAAGGCAACTTTCGGGTTGTGATTCACATCACTTCCACCACCGCCGAACCACCTCCACGACGCCTCCATCACCGCCGTTCGTCCGCCTCAAGATCAGCCACCATCGTGCCTAGTTCGTGTTCCAATCGTTCATCGTCTTGTTCAATCCGTAAGTCCATCGTATCTCTATCATACCCTATCTACTCAAGCCATTCTAAACCAACTCATCATCATCGAATTTCCATCCTCAATACCTTCATCATAGCCGTCCATAACAGCCCCCTTGTTCATTGGATTTGTGTTATTTTGTGTGTCATTGTCTAGGTATTTTAGTTGAGTCTTAGTCGTCTAGTTTATTCCGTTATCTTCCGCATATTTTTATCTTTGATTATTTGAGTCATAGAAGACACAAAAACTTACGTGTGTCGACGTGTGTTCGTTCCTAGAGTTCGGGTCGTATCAGAAGTCGTATTTTTAGGCTTTGTCGTTAGTTCACGAGGTATTGAGGTAGACCGTTCCAAAATCAAAGCGATTGAGGAATGGCCAACCCCGAAAAACGCCTCTGAGGTTCGATCATTCCATGGTCTAGCTGGGTTTTACCGTCGTTTTGTACGGGATTTCTCCAGTATAGCCGCCCCTCTTACTGAGCTAAGTAAGAAGGATCGGAAATTTGAGTGGGGTAAACAACAAGAGCATGCTTTTAATACTTTGAAGTCATTGTTATGTTCTGCTCCTGTTTTGTGTTTACCTGATTTTTCCAAAACTTTTGAGATCGAGTGTGATGCCTCCGGGATAGGTATTGGTGCTGTTTTGATGCAGGAAAAACGTCCCGTGGCATACTTCAGTGAGAAGTTAAATGGCGCCTCTCTTAGGTACTCCACGTACAATAAAGAGCTCTACGCTTTGAAGCGTGCGTTGGACACATGGCAGCACTATCTTTGGCCTAAGGAGTTCGTCATCCACACGGATCATGAAAGCTTGAAGCATTTGAAAGGGCAAAACAATCTGAACAAAAGACATGCGAGATGGGTCGAGTTTATCGAGTCTTTTCCGTATGTTATCAAGTACAAGAAAGGCGAGGAGAATGTTGTCGCCGATGCCCTATCAAGAAGGTACGCTCTTTTGAACTTAATGCATGCTAAGATGCTTGGTTTTGAGTCTATTAAAGCACTGTATGTTGAGGACGCCTATTTATGCCCCATCTATGCTTCATGTAGCTCGAAATCTAGGTCTTATGATGGTTATTATGTGCATGATGGTTCTTGTTCAAAGAGTCGAAATTATGCATCCCTACCTGTTCTATGCGTGAGTTATTAGTGTTAGAATCGCATGCGGGAGGTTTAATGGGTCACTTTGGTGTGCATAAGACATTGAACTTGCTGTATGAACACTTCTTTTGGCCGCATATGCGTAAGGATGTAGAGAATGTGTGTAGTCGTTGCATTACTTGTCGTCAAGCTAAATCCACTTCACACCCATTTGGTCTTTATTCGCCCCTACCCGCCCCCTCATCTCCTTGGATTGATATTTCTATGGATTTCATCTTAGGATTGCCTAGATCTAGGTCGGGTAAGGATTCTGTGTTTGTTGTAGTTGATAGGTTTTCCAAAATGGCTCATTTCATTGCATGTAGGAAAACTGATGATGCTATACATGTTGCCAACTTGTTCTTTGTGCATGTTGTTAGATTGCATGGAATTCCTCGTACTATTGTTAGTGATAGGGATTCTAAGTTTTTAGGACATTTCTGGCGTGTTTTGTGGGGAAAATTAGGTACTAAGTTATTGTTTTCTACTGCATGTCATCCACAAACCGATGGTCAAACTGAGGTTGTGAATCGCACTTTAGGAGCTTTACTTAGGTCTCTAATTAAGAATAACTTGAAGTCATGGGAAGAATGTTTACCATATGCTGAATTTGCTTATAATCGTGTTGTGCATTCTTCTACTAACATGTCTCCGTTTGAGGTAGTTTATGGATTTAATCCGTTAACTCCTAATGATTTGTTACCTTTACCTGTTGAGCATCTAACAAGTGTTAAAGGTATGAAAAGAGCTGATTTTATTCAAGAGATGCATGAGAAGGTACGTGCCCGGATTGAGCACCAAGGCTCAAGAATAGCCGCCGCACGCAACACGAGGCGCAAATGTGTCATCTTTCAGCCCGGTGATCGTGTTTGGGTACACCTTAGCCCTGGCCGATTTCCTAACTTGAGGAAGTCCAAGTTGTCGCCCCGTGGAGATGGTCCCTTCACTGTTCTAAGCCGTGTTAATGACAATGCATACCGCATTGATCTACCTGGTGAGTATAAGTGTTCTTCTACGTTTAACGTTGCTGATTTATCTCCTTTTCTTGCAGAGGAATTCGACCATGATGAGGATTCAAATTCGAGGACGAATTCTTTTCAGCAGGGGGGGAATGATGAGGACATCCATAGCAATGAGGAAGTTAATGAAGAGCTTCAATTCAAAGGACCCGTCACAAGACTATGAGCTAGGAAGTTGCAAGAATATTTGCAAGTTACAATTCGCAAGAGGCTTGAAGAAGAAGACGGCGTGCAAGGAAGCTTGAAAATGATGAACTTGTTGATATTGGAAGATGGAGATGAAGACATGGAGAACACAACATGAAGATGTGCACGTGTGCATGTGGACGTGTGCATGGGCTTGAAGTGAAGAAGAATCGGCCGAGTTTGAACTAGGCCAATTTTCGGTCCTATTGATTTTATCTAGTAGTTATTTTATTTTGGACTATAGTATTTATTTTATTTAATTATACTATAGTTTAGATCAGATTTTTATTAATTATTTAGGATAATTTTCGGTTACAATAAGTCATGGTTTGACTAGGATTTTAGATAAGGTAAGATCTACAAGTTCTACCTTAAATAGAATTCTAGTCGAGGAAATATCCAAACACAATCCTAGATTGATTTGGACTATGATTTTCGGTCCTTTAGCTTAGGATTTTCGATCCACCTATTATTATAAATAGGGGATCCATGCTTCATTGTTACTTTAGACTTTATTTGATTAATTAGCTTTTTGCTTCAATATTGTCTCATCCCCGTTTAATCTTTTGTGAGTTTAGATAATTAAATTCATACTCTTAGATTTAGCATCTCTAAGTTTTACAAAGGGAATTCGCCGTCCACGTTCGAGGGATCGTCGGAAACTCGCTATCCGAAGAGCAACTTAAAGAATTTGGCCTTGTATACGTTCGAGATCCAAGGCAACTTTCGGGTTGTAATTCACAACACTATCACCACCGCCGTCTACCATCCACGACGCCACCACCACCACCGGCCGTCCGTACCAATTCCAGCCACCATCACCGCCGTCCAAGCCCCGCTGCCGTTCGTGTTCCAATTCATCGTCATTCCGTTCAATCCGTAAGTCCATCGTATCTCTATCATACCCTATCTACTCAAGCCGTTCTAAACCCCTTCAATACCATCGAAATTCCATCAACCTTGCCATTGTCCTAGCCGTCCAAAACAGCCCCATACTTGTTTGGATTTTGTGTGTCATAGTTTAGATATTTTAGTTGAGTCTTAGTCGTCTAGTTTGTTCCAATATTATTCCGCTTATTTTACTTTGATTATTTGAGTCATCGAAGACACAAAAACTTACGTGTGTCGACGTGTGTTCGTTCCTAGAGTTCGGGTCGTATCAAAATCCGACCCTAACTCCACAAGAGAATTAGAACAAGATTTAAAGATAAAACTTAAAAAGTTGCAAGCTTCTAAGAGTGTGTATTTTCGGCTGAAAATAAACAAAAAGAGGATCTTGGGTGAGACAATATTGAAAGGTAAATTCTTCTTAATCAAATATGGTCTAAATATCAAAGTAACAATGATCCCCTATTTATAATAGAGGGATGGACGAAAATTTTAAGATAAAATCCTAAAAGAATTAGAAAAAGAGTTTCCTATCATAACTAGGATTGTTTCCTTATCCAAAATCTGTTTTTAAGGAAAGAATCAAAAGATACCAAAAATAAAATAAGAAAAATCTATCTAGATAAAGATAAATCCCAACAACTTGGGCCTTCATAAAACTCGCCTATTTGGACCTTTAATTACACGACATGGGCTGAAATATAGTGTATAATTTCGTGGCCCATGTAATATAATCCTTGCCACCTTTGCATGAATTGCATCTCCCGATTTCCCATGCAAACGCGAATAACTTTTGATGCACACTTCCAAATGGCATCATTCTTCTTCTCTTCAAGTATGTTATCCCATGGTGTGATTTTGATCATCATGTATTGTTCTTCAAATCTTGATTTCCAATCTTTGATGACCCTCATTATAACAATCTTCGGACCTTTGAATGATAGCTCAGAATTTGATTCTTCAAGGCATTTCAGGATCATATCAGGTTAGTTATGCCTTTTTGATGAGGACATCCATAGCAATGAGGAAGTCAATGAAGAGCTTCAATTCAAAGGACCCGTCACAAGATTAAGAGCTAAGAAGTTACAAGATTATTTGCAAGCTACAATTCGCAAGAAGCTTGAAGAAGAAGAAGACGACGTACAAGGAAGCTTGAAGATGATGAACTTATTGACATTGGAAGATGGAGATCAAGACATGGAGAACACAACATAAAGATGTGCAAATGTGCATGTAGACGTGTGCATGAGTTCAAGGAGTGAAGAGGATCGGTCGTACTGAAGTTGTCCAATTTTCGGACCTATTGATTTTTATCTAGTAGTTATTTTATTTTGGACTATAGTATTTTTTTTATTTAACTATACTATAGTATAGGTCAAATTTTATTTAATTAATTAGAGTCAATTTTCGGTTACAATAAGTCATAGTTTGACTAGGATTTTAGATAAGGTAAGATCTACAAGTTCTACCTTAAATAGAATTCTAGTTTAGGAAACTTCCAAGTCCAATCCTAGATTGATTTGGACTCATTATTTTCGGCCCTTAGCTATAGTATTTTCGGCCCTCTATTGTTATAAATAGGGGATCCATATGACATTGTTACTTTAGACTATATTTGATTATTAAGCATTTGCTTTCAATATCGTCTCTCCCCTTTAAATCTTTTGTGAGTTTAGATAATTAAATTCATACTCTTAGATTTAGCACCTCTAAGTTTTACAAAGGGAATTCGCCGTCCACGTTCGAGGGATCGTCGGAAACTCGCTATCGAAGAACAACTTAAAGAATTTGGCCTTGTATACGTTCGAGATCCAAGGCAACTTTCAGGTTGTAATTCACATCGACAAACCACCGTCACCACCGCCGATCGAAGTCTACTGATGAGAACGTGCATAGCATTGAAGATTCAAACCCGGAGTTGCAAATTAGAGGTCCAATTACAAGGTTACGAGCTAAGCAACTTCAAGGTTACTTTCAAGGATATGTGCGAAAGAAGCTCGAGGAAGAAATGAATGTTTCAAGCCGCTCCAAGATCATTACAATGCTTTCACTTGAAGAGGAGGATCATTCTTGTATGGATTGAAGCATACTTGGCCGCATATTTGAAGATTTCAATTTGATGCCAATCAAGGAGGTTATGGCGAATAAGGCGTGACTATGTCTTATTTACCAGAAGCTGTTCGAAAATTAAATAGAGTTTTATTTAATTTATTTAATTAGACTATAGTATGGATCAGATTTGTTTAATTAATTTGGATGATGTTTTCGGTCCTTTTGAGTCATAGTTTGACTAGGATTTTAGATAAGGTAAAATCTACAAGTTCTACCTTAAATAGAATTCTAGTTTAGGAAATTACCTAGTCTAATTCTAGTTTGATTTGGGCACTAGATTTTCGGCCCTTATCCCTTTAATTTTCGGTCCCTCCTATTATTATAAATAGGGGATCCATGTGACATTGATACTTTAGACTATATTTGATTATTAAGCCTTTGCTTTCAATATCGTCTCTCCCCGTTTAATCTTTTGTGAGTTTAGATAATTAAATTCATACTCTTAGATTTAGCACCTCTAAGTTTTACAAAGGGAATTCTCCGTCCACGTTCGAGGGATCGTCGGAAACTCGCTATCCGAAGAGCAACTTAAAGAATTTGGCCTTGTGTACGTTCGAGATTCAAGGCAACTTTCGGGTTGTAATTCACAACACTTCAACACCGCCGCCGCCGCCATCCACGACGCCACCACCAGCCACCGCCGTTCGTTCCACCATCAACCTCAAGTTCGTGTTCCGTTCAACGCTCCTTCCGTTCAATCCGTAAGTCCATCGTATCTCTATCATATCCTATCTACCCTAGCCATTCTAACCCAATCAATACCATCGAAAATCCATCATCCTTACCATCATCATAACCGTCCCAAAATAGCCCCTTTTTGTTGGCTTTATGTTATTTTGTGTGTCATTGTCTAGGTAGCTTAGTTGCGTCTTAGTCGTCTAGTTTATTCCGTTAATCTTCTGCATATTTTACTTTGATTCTTTGAGTCATAGAAGACACAAAAACTTACGTGTGTCGACGTGTGTTCGTTCCTAGAGTCCGGGTCGTATCATAAAAGTGGTATCAAAGCCACGTCGGCTTTGGTTCGATTTTTGTGTCGTATTTTATTTTACGTTTGATCGAGTTATAATTTAATTTCCGTTGTTCATTGTTAAAAAAAAAAAAAAAAGAGAAAAAGAGGCACGATCAATACAAAAAAAAAGAAGAAGAGAAAAGCTGATCGAGAAAAAAAAAAAAAAACGAAAATTCATTGTTTCCATCTTGTTCAATTTTAATACTTTCCTTTTGGTACTAGTTGTTAGTTGGTGATTACCTTAATAAGTCTTTTCTTATTTTTGGTAGTTTCCTTCAAATTTGTTTTACTTTTGGGACTTTCCATACAAGTTCTATTTCTTGTTGGTAACTTCCTTAAGTGTCTTATTTTATTTTGGTTCATTCCTTCTAGAGTCTAGGCTAATTAAGGTATTTAGATTGTGTCACATAGATTGATACATATCCAAATCCCCTACTTATCTTATCTCTTTCTTCCTTCTTTATCTAATCTAATTCTTTCCTTCTTCTATCTAGATTTATTTTTGGAATTCCTAAATCTATTTGGAACTTCAATAATTGATCTACTTCTTTCCTTTCCTATCATCCCTAACAATCGGCCACCCCACCCCACACACTACACCAATCGGCCATCACCTTACTTTCACATACTCAACCCGTATCTCATCTATACATACCAAATTCATCCTTGTTCCGAGAATAGCATTCCCGTCCTTCCTCGAAACAAACCACACGATTCCCTTACCTTCATATACACAATTTTCACACACTGTGCACCCATATATTTGAGTGATACACGAGTGGAAAAATCAAGAGTGAAAACAAACGAGAGAAAGTGAGATTGTGAAGATCTTCCTTGTTTTCTTTTACGTTTGTTCGTTTTGTAGGTATCATGAAGAAAGGAACCCACACCGAGTCATCCTCTACACCACCATTCGACCCCCAGTCGACTTTTCCATCTTTGGACCCATCCAAAGACCCATCCAAAGCACCCATGGAGTCATCTTCGGATCCACCCGCACCGTGGGATCCCAAGTACCATTTTGAAGCGTTGTCTAAGCATGTTCAAAGACAACACCAGGCCCTCTCCGACAAGATAGACGATTTAGTGCATGCCCTTGAACGCACTAAAACAACACCTGTCTTTCCTCCACCCATTCGAGGAAACCAACGCTTAGAGCGTCATAATGAGCCTGAAGAGGAGTACTTTGATGAGAATACTGAAGAATTTGATCGAGGACGTCGCCCGAGACGAGGCCATAGTCGAGATGACTATGAAGAAGATCGAATGCTCCACAACATCAAGACGAGCATTCCAGAATTTGAAGGCCTTCACGATCCCGATATCTATCTTGATTGGGAACGTAAGGTAGAAAAGATTTTCGCATGCTATGATTTTTCAGAAGCTAAAAAGGTGCAGTTAGCATGTTTGGAATTTAAAGGCTACGCAGCCACTTGGTGGGAGATGCAGCAAGAAAGAAGACGAAGAAACCGAAATCCGCCCATTGACAATTGGGAGGAGATGAAAGGATTCTTGCGTGGACGCTTCATTCCAGTCCACTATGAAAGAGAGCTTGAAAAGAAGCTCAACCGGATCAAGCAAGGAGCCAGATCGATTGAAGAGTACCACAAAGAGCTCGAAACCGCCCTCAATCGAGTCGGAAAAGAGGAGACCTTAAATGCTACCATCATTCGGTACATTGAAGGTATGAATCCTGACATTGCCTGTGAAGTAGAACTCAAGCCACGTCGGCTTTGGTTCGATTTTTGTGTCGTATTTTATTTTACGTTTGATCGAGTTGTAATTTAATTTCCGTTGTTCATTGTTATAAAAAAAAGAAAAGAGAAAAAGAGGCACGATCAATACAAAAAAAAAGAAGAAGATAAAAGACGATCGAGAAAAAAAAAAAAAAAATGAAAATTCATTGTTTCCATCTTGTTCAATTTTAATACTTTCCTTTTGGTACTAGTTGTTAGTTGTTGATTACCTTAATAAGTTTTTTCTTATTTTTGGTAGTTTCCTTCAAATTTGTTTTACTTTTGGGACTTTCCATACAAGTTCTATTTCTTGTTGGTAACTTCCTTAAGTGTCTTATTTTATTTTGGTTCATTCCTTCTAGAGTCTAGGCTAATTAAGGTATTTAGATTGTGTCACATAGATTGATACATATCCAAATCCCCTACTTACCTTATCTCTTTCTTCCTTCTTTATCTAATCTAATTCTTTCCTTCTTCTATCTAGATTTATTTTTGGAATTCCTAAATCTATTTGGAACTTCAATAATTGATCTACTTCTTTCCTTTCCTACCATCCCTAACAATCGGCCACACCACCCCACACACTACACCAACCGGCCATCACCTTACTTTCACATACTCAACCCGTATCTCATCTATACATACCAAATTCATCCTTGTTCCGAGAATAGCATTCCCGTCCTTCCTCGAAACAAACCACACGATTCCCTTACCTTCATATACACGATTTTCACACACTGTGCACCCATATATTTGAGTGATACACGAGTGGAAAAATCAAGAGTGAAAACAAACGAGAGAAAGTGAGATTGTGAAGATCTTCCTTGTTTTCTTTTACGTTTGTTCATTTTGTAGGTATCATGAAGAAAGGAACCCACACCGAGTCATCCTCTACACCACCATTCGACCCCCAGTCGACTTTTCCATCTTTGGACCCATCCAAAGACCCATCCAAAGCACCCATGGAGTCATCTTCGGATCCACCCGCACCGTGGGATCCCAAGTACCATTTTGAAGCGTTGTCTAAGCATGTTCAAAGACAACACCAGGCCCTCTCCGACAAGATAGACGATTTAGTGCATGCCCTTGAACGCATTAAAACAACACCTATCTTTCCTCCACTCATTCGAGGAAACCAACGCTTAGAGCGTCATAATGAGCCTGAAGAGGAGTACTTTAATGAGAATACTGAAGAATTTGATCGAGGACGTCGCCCGAGACGAGGCCATAGTCGAGATGACTATGAAGAAGATCGAATGCTCCACAACATCAAGACGAGCATTCCAGAATTTGAAGGCCTTCACGATCCCGATATCTATCTTGATTGGGAACGTAAGGTAGAAAAGATTTTCGCATGCTATGATTTTTCAGAAGCTAAAAAGGTGCAGTTAGCATGTTTGGAATTTAAAGGCTACGCAGCCACTTGGTGGGAGATGCAGCAAGAAAGAAGACGAAGAAACCGAAATCCGCCCATTGACAATTGGGAGGAGATGAAAGGATTCTTGCGTGGACGCTTCATTCCAGACCACTATGAAAGAGAGCTTGAAAAGAAGCTCAACCGGATCAAGCAAGGAGCCAGATCGATTGAAGAGTACCACAAAGAGCTCGAAACCGCCCTCAATCGAGTCGGAAAAGAGGAGACCTTAAATGCTACCATCATTCGGTACATTGAAGGTATGAATCCTGACATTGCCTGTGAAGTAGAACTCAAGGAGTTCACTAGCATAGAGAGAATGGTGCAGTACGCATCAATTGTGGAAAAGCAGCTACGAGAAGGTCGCCGTCGATCCAGTCAAAGTTCAGCACCTACTCGACCATCTTGGAGTAAAGGTACACTTTCCACATCACCTTCTACTCCTTCTACTGATTCCACACGACCCCGAGGTCAATCCGGCCCTCCGGAACGCCGTTTCGACCGTTCTACACCGCAAACAAGCCGTAGACCCGAGTCTACACCCAGGCCACCATTCCAACGGCCAAATCAGCCTACTCCAACGCCGAATTCAGCCCCTAGTCGAGCCCGTGACATCCAGTGTCATAAATGCCAAGGTTGGGGTCATTTTCAGAACCAGTGTCCAAACCGGCGTGTTCTGTTCCTCAATGAACAGAATGGACTTGAATCAGCCAGTGAAGATGAAGAGGAGCCTGATGAGGACATCCATAGCAATGAGGAAGTCAATGAAGAGCTTCAATTCAAAGGACCCGTCACAAGATTAAGAGCTAAGAAGTTGCAAGATTATTTGCAAGCTACAATTCGCAAGAAGTTTGAAGAAGAAGACGGCGTACAAAGAAGCTTGAAGATGATGACCTTGTTGACATTGGAAGATGGAGATCAAGATATGGAGTGCAATACATGAAGAAGGCGTGCAAGTGTGCTTTTGTTGGGCTTGATGTGTATACTTGCTATTCAGCCCAAGTTAAGCATGTATGGTGGAAAAGCCCAAAATAATCGGGCCTTGATGATCAAATTAAGGGGATTGATTTATTAGTCTATAGTATTTTATTTATTATATTATGGATGAATTTTTGGCAGATTTTTAGTTAAGATTTTCGGTTATTTTTAGATAGAATTTTGACTAGATTTTTAGATAAGGCAAGATCTACAAAATCTACCTTAAATAGAATTCTAGTTTAGGAAGTAGTCAAAGTCCAATTCTAGTCTAAATTGGACTATAATTTTCGTCCCTTAGCCTTAGGAATTCGATCCAACTATTATAAATAGTGGATCCATGTCTCATTGTTACTTTAGACTATATTTGATCATTAAGCCTTTGCTTTCAATATCGTCTCTCCCCGTTTAATCTTTTGTGAGTTTAGATAATTAAATTCATACTCTTAGATTTAGCACCTCTAAGTTTTACAAAGGGAATTCGCCGTCCACGTTCGAGGGATCGTCGGAAACTCGCTACTTGAAGATCAACTTAAAGAATTTGGCCTTGTGTACGTTCGAGATTCAAGGCAACTTTCGGGTTGTAATTCACAACACTATCACCACCGCCGTCCAGCCTTCACGACGCCACCATCAACACCCCGTCGTCTGTTTCAAGATTCATCCACCATTCGTGTCTAAGATCGTGTTCATCTCGTTCAATCCGTAAGTCCAACATAACTCTATCATATCCTATCTACTCTAGCCATTCTAAACCCAATCAATACCTTCGAAAATCCATCAACCTTGCCATCATCATTGCCGTCCAAAACAGCCCCATATTTGTTGGATTTGTGTTATTTTGTGTGTCATTGTCTAGGTATTTTAGTTGAGTCTTAGTTGTCTAGTTTGTTCCAATATTATTCCGCTTATTTTACTTTGATTATTTGAGTCATCGTAGACACAAAAACTTACGTGTGTCGACGTGTGTTCGTTCCTAGAGTTCGGGTCGTATCATAAAAGTGGTATCAAAGCCACGTCGGCTTTGGTTCGATTTTTGTGTCGTATTTTATTTTACGGTTAATCGAGTTGTAATTTAATTTCCGTTTGTTCATTGTTATAAAAAAAAAAGAAGAGAAAAAGCTTCGATCAAAAAAAAAAAAAAGCGATCGAATTCAAAAAAAAAAAATAAATAAAAATAAAAATAAAAAAAAAAAACGAAAATTCATTGTTCAATTTTTTTTTTGGTACTTTCCTATTGGTACTAGATCATAGTTGGTAATTACCTTAATAAGTCTTTCTTATTTTTGGTAGTTTCCTTCAAGTTTGTTTTACTTTTGGAACTTTCCATACAAGTTCTATTTCTTGTTGGTAACTTCCTTAAGTGTCTTATTTTATTTTTGGTTCATTCCTCTAGAGTCTAGGCTAATTAAGGTATTTAGATTGTGTCACATAGATTGATACATATCCAAATCCCCTACTTACCTTATCTATTTCTTTCTTCCTTATCTATTCTATTTCTTTCCTTCTTCTACCTATATTTATTTTTGGAATTCCTAAACCTATTTGGAACTTCATTAATTGATCTACTTCTTTCCTTTCCTACATTCCTACCCATACTCGACCAACACCCCTAACCACTACACAATCGGCCACACCCCTACCCATACTCCCTCACATTCGGCCATTACCATACCCACACATACTCAACCCGTATCTCATCTGTACATACCAAATTCATCCTTGTTCCGAGAATAGCATTCCCGTCCTTCCTCGAAACAAACCACACGATTCCCTTACCTTCATATACACGATTTTCACACACTGTGCACCATACACTTTGAGTGATACACGAGTGGTAAAATCAAGAGTGAAAACAAAAGAGTGAACGTGAGATAGTGAGGACCTACCTTGTTTTCTTTACGTTTGTTCGTTTTGTAGGTACCATGAAGAAAGGAACCCACACCGAGTCATCCTGTACACCCCCAGTCGAACACCATTCGACTTCACCACCTTTGGACCTGTCCAAAGACCCTTCCAAAGCACCCATGGAGACATACTCGGATCCACCCGCACCGTGGGATCCCAAGTACCATTTTGAAGCGTTGTCTAAGCATGTTCAAAGACAACACCAGGCTCTCTCCAACAAGATAGACGATTTAGTGCATGCCCTTGAACGCACTAAAACGACACCTGTCTTTCCTCCACCCATTCGAGGAAACCAACGCCTAGAGCATCACAACGAGCCTGAAGAGGAGTACTTTGATGAGAATACTGAAGAATTTGATCGAGGACGTCGCCCGAGACGAGGTCATAGTCGAGATGACTAAAAGCAGGTTTACCTTTTGTTCTTTTATCTTATAAGGACAGTGCTACTAATGGTGTTTCTTTGCCTTGTGATGTGCAGCCACTTATGGAGGAGTTCGCGGATGTGTTCCCGGAAGAGATTCCAAGTGGATTACCTCCAGTTCGTGGGATCGAGCACCAGATCGACTTCGTACCCGGCGCCGTCTTGCCCAACCGACCGGCGTACCGCACGTCCCCTGATGAGACAAAGGAGATCGATCGCCAAGTTAAAGAATTGCTAGAGAAGAAGCAAATCCGAGAGTCGATGAGCCCTTGTGCAGTTCCAGTTATTCTAGTGCCCAAAAAGAACAACGAATGGAGAATGTGCATGGATTGCCGCGCCATCAACAAGATAACAGTTAAGTACAGATTTCCTATCCCTAGACTTGATGATATGCTAGATGAATTAAGTGGTTCTCATGTGTTTTCTAAGATAGATTTGAGATCTGGTTACTTTCAAGTTAGAATGCATGAAGGGGATGAATGGAAAACTGCGTTTAAAACAAAGCGTGGTTTATATGAGTGGTTAGTTATGCCTTTTGGTCTCACTAATGCACCGAGCACGTTTATGAGATTAATGAATCATGTTTTGCGTGATGTGATTGGTAAATTTGTTGTTGTCTACATTGATGATATTTTGATTTACAGTCACAATGCACAGGCGCACTTAGATCATCTTAGGCGTGTTTTCTGTCTTCTGCGTGATGCTAAGTTGTATGGAAACTTGTCTAAATGTTCCTTTTGCATGGATGAATTCGTGTTTTTAGGCTTTGTCGTTAGTTCACGAGGTATTGAGGTAGACCGTTCCAAAATCAAAGTGATTGAGGAATGGCCAACCCCGAAAAATGCCTCTGAGGTTCGATCATTCCATGGTCTAGCTGGGTTTTACCGTCATTTTGTACGGGATTTCTCCAGTATAGCCGCCCCTCTTACTGAGCTAAGTAAGAAGGATCGGAAATTTGAGTGGGGTAAACAACATGAGCATGCTTTTAATACTTTGAAGTCATTGTTATGTTCTGCTCCTGTTTTGTGTTTACCTGATTTTTCCAAAACTTTTGAGATCGAATGTGATGCCTCCGGGATAGGTATTGGTGCTGTTTTGATGCAGGAAAAACGTCCCGTGGCATACTTCAGTGAGAAGTTAAATGGCGCCTCCCTTAGGTACTCCACGTACGATAAAGAGCTCTACGCTTTGAAGCGTGCGTTGGACACATGGCAGCACTATCTTTGGCCTAAGGAGTTCGTTATCCACACGGATCATGAAAGCTTGAAGCATTTGAAAGGGCAAAATAATCTGAACAAGAGACATGCGAGATGGGTCGAGTTCATCGAGTCTTTCCCGTATGTTATCAAGTACAAGAAAGGCGAAGAGAATGTTGTCGCCGACGCCCTATCAAGAAGGTACGCTCTTTTGAACTTAATGCATGCTAAGATGCTTGGTTTTGAGTCTATTAAAGCATTGTATGAAGAGGACGCCTACTTCAGCCCCATATATGCCTCTTGTAGCTCGAAAACTAGGTCATTTGATGGTTATTATGTGCATGATGGTTTTCTGTTCAAAGAGTCGAAATTATGCATCCCTACTTGTTCTATGCGTGAGCTATTAGTGTTAGAATCGCATGCGGGAGGTTTAATGGGTCAGTTTGGTGTGCATAAGACATTGAACTTGCTGCATGAACACTTCTTTTGGCCGCATATGCGTAAGGATGTAGAGAATGTGTGTAGTCGTTGCATTACTTGTCGTCAAGCTAAATCCACTTCACACCCATTTGGTCTTTACTCGCCCCTACCCGCCCCCTCGTCTCCTTGGATTGATATTTCTATGGATTTCATCTTAGGATTGCCTAGATCTAGGTCGGGTAAGGATTCTGTGTTTGTTGTAGTTGATAGGTTTTCCAAAATGGCTCATTTCATTGCATGTAGGAAAACTGATGATGCTATACATGTTGCCAACTTGTTCTTTGTGCATGTTGTTAGATTGCATGGAATTCCTCGTACTATTGTTAGTGATAGGGATTCTAAGTTTTTAGGACATTTCTGGCGTGTTTTGTGGGGAAAATTAGGTACTAAGTTATTGTTTTCTACTGCATGTCATCCACAAACCGATGGTCAAACTGAGGTTGTGAATCGCACTTTAGGAGCTTTACTTAGGTCTCTAATTAAGAATAACTTGAAATCATGGGAAGAATGTTTACCATATGCTGAATTTGCTTATAATCGTGTTGTGCATTCTTCTACTAACATGTCTCCGTTTGAGGTAGTTTATGGATTTAATCCGTTAACTCCTAATGATTTGTTACCTTTACCTGTTGAGCATCTAACAAGTGTTAAAGGTATGAAAAGAGCTGATTTTATTCAAGAGATGCATGAGAAGGTACGCGCCCGGATTGAGCACCAAGGCTCCCGGATTACCGCCGCACGCAACACGAGGTGCAAACGTGTCATCTTTCAGCCCGGTGATCATGTTTGGGTACACCTTAGCCCTGGCCGATTTCCTAACTTGAGGAAGTCCAAGTTGTCGCCCCGTGGAGATGGTCCCTTCACTGTTCTAAGCCGTGTTAATGACAATGCATACCGCATTGATCTACCTGGTGAGTATAAGTGTTCTTCTACGTTTAACGTTGCTGATTTATCTCCTTTTCTTGCAGAGGAATTCGACCATGATGAGGATTCAAATTCGAGGACGAATTCTTTTCAGCAGGGGGGGAATGATGAGGACATCCATAGCAATGAGGAAGTTAATGAAGAGCTTCAATTCAAAGGACCCGTCACAAGACTACGAGCTAGGAAGTTGCAAGAATATTTGCAAGTTACAATTCGCAAGAGGCTTGAAGAAGAAGACGGCGTGCAAGGAAGCTTGAAAATGATGAACTTGTTGATATTGGAAGATGGAGATCAAGACATGGAGAACACAACATGAAGATGTGCACGTGTGCATGTGGACGTGTGCATGGGCTTGAAGTGAAGAAGAATCGGCCGAGTTTGAACTAGGCCAATTTTCGGTCCTATTGATTTTATCTAGTAGTTATTTTATTTTGGACTATAGTATTTATTTTATTTAATTATACTATAGTTTAGATCAGATTTTTATTAATTATTTAGGATAATTTTCGGTTACAATAAGTCATGGTTTGACTAGGATTTTAGATAAGGTAAGATCTACAAGTTCTACCTTAAATAGAATTCTAGTTTAGGAAATATCCAAACACAATCCTAGTTTGATTTGGACTATGATTTTCGGTCCTTTAGCTTAGGATTTTCGATCCACCTATTATTATAAATAGGGGATCCATGCTTCATTGTTACTTTAGACTATATTTGATTATTAAGCCTTTGCTTTCAATATCGTCTCTCCCCATTTAATCTTTTGTGAGTTTAGATAATTAAATTCATACTCTTAGATTTAGCATCTCTAAGTTTTACAAAGGGAATTCGCCGTCCACGTTCGAGGGATCGTCGGAAACTCGCTATCCGAAGAGCAACTTAAAGAATTTGGCCTTGTATACGTTCGAGATCCAAGGCAACTTTTGGGTTGTAATTCACACCACTATCACCACCGCCGTCTACCATCCACGACGCCACCACCACCACCGGCCGTCCGTTCCAATTCCAGCCACCATCACCGCCGTCCAAGCCCCGCTGCCGTTCGTGTTCCAATTCATCGTCATTCCGTTCAATCCGTAAGTCCACCGTATCTCTATCATACCCTATCTACTCAAGCCGTTCTAAACCCCTTCAATACCATCGAAATTCCATCAACCTTGCCATTGTCCTAGCCGTCCAAAACAGCCCCAAACTTGTTTGGATTTTGTGTTATTTTGTGTGTCATAGTTTAGATATTTTAGTTGAGTCTTAGTCGTCTAGTTTATCCCGTTATCTTCCGCATATTTTATCTTTGATTATTTGAGTCATCGAAGACACAAAAACTTACGTGTGTCGACGTGTGTTCGTTCCTAGAGTTCGGGTCATATCACGATATCTATCTTGATTGGGAACGTAAGGTAGAGAAGATTTTCGCATGCTATGATTTTTCAGAAGCTAAAAAGGTGCAGCTAGCATGTTTGGAGTTTAAAGGCTACGCAGCCACCTGGTGGGAAATGCAGCAAAAAAGAAGACGAAGAAACAGAAATCCACCCATTGACAATTGGGAGGAAATGAAAGGATTCTTGCGTGGACGCTTCATTCCAGTCCACTATGAAAGAGAGCTTGAGAAGAAGCTCAACCGGATCAAGCAAGGAGCCAGATCGATCGAAGAGTACCATAAAGAGCTCGAAACTGCCCTGAATCGAGTCGGAAAAGAGGAGACCTTAAATGCTACCATCATTCGGTACATTGAAGGTATGAATCCAGACATTGCCTGTGAAGTAGAGCTCAAAGAATTCACAAGCATAGAGAGAATGGTGCAATACGCATCAATTGTGGAAAAGCAGTTGCGAGAAGGCCGCCGTCGATCCAGTCAGACTTCAGCCCCTACTCGACAACCTTGGAGTAAAGGTACACCTTCCACATCACCTTCTACTCCTTCTACTGATTCCACACGACCCCGAGGTCAATCCGGCCCTCCGGAACGCCGTTTTGATCGTTCTACACCGCAAGCAAGCCGTAGACCCGAGTCTACACCCAGGCCACCATTCCAACGGCCCAATCAGTCCACTCCAACGCCAAATGCAGCCCCTAGTCGAGCCCGTGACATCCAGTGTCATAAATGCCAAGGTTGGGGTCATTTTCAGAACCAGTGTCCAAACCGGCATGTTCTGTTCCTCAATTAACAGAATGGACTTGAATCAGCCAGTGAAGATGAAGAGGAGCCTCAGACCGCCGCCCCTGAAGCAATTGAGGTCCCTGAAGTCGAGCCAGATGATGATGAAGTCGAGCTACCTCATGTCAGCTTGGTTTCTATTCGCAGTCTGAACATCAACCGTGAAGACGAAGAGCAATCGCAAAGAGAGAACATCTTCTACACTCGAGTTGCCATCAAAGATCAGACTTGTGCCATGATCATCGACAGTGGGAGTGTAATCAACGAAATAAGTCAGTATGCCGTTGATAAACTCGCCCTCACCACAACAAAGCATCCAAAACCGTACAAGTTGCAGTGGCTCACAGATCGCGGATCCATTCGAGTTACAGGTCAGGTACACGTTTCCTTTACTAAAGGTCGCTATTCTGACACTGTTCTTTGTGATGTTATTCCCATGGAAGCAGCCCATATACTTTTAGGAAGACCGTGGCAGTTCGACAGAAAAGCAGTTCACGATGGTTTAGCCAACACCTACTCGATTACTCGAGATGGTCGAACCACTGTACTCAAATCACTCACTCCTAAAGCCGTTGCAGAGGATCAAGAAAGGATGCAAGAGAGATTCAAGCAAGAACGGGCAAAACAAGCCGCAGCCGCAGCCCGAACCAACTCGGTCGCCACTTCAACGCCGAGTTCCACCTCAAGTTCGACCAATGCAGCCCCTAAGACACCTCCTAATGATGTCTTAGCTCGTGGAAAAGCCACCGGATCAGACCCAAGCAAAGAGAAGAATCGATCCCTGTTCATCTCAGTTAAAGGCGTAGAGAAAGCACTAAAAGCAGGTTTACCTTTCGTTCTTTTATCTTATAAGGACAGTGCTACTAATGGTGTTTCTTTACCTTGTGATGTGCAGCCACTTATGGAGGAGTTCGCGGACATGTTCCCGGAAGAGATTCCAAGTGGATTACCTCCAGTTCGTGGGATCGAGCACCAGATCGACTTCGTACCCGGCGCAGTCCTGCCCAACCGACCGGCGTACCGCACGTCCCCTGATGAGACAAAGGAGATCGATCGCCAAGTAAAGGAGTTGCTAGAGAAGAAGCAAATCCGAGAGTCGATGAGCCCTTGTGCAGTTCCAGTCATTCTAGTGCCCAAAAAGAACAACGAATGGAGAATGTGCATGGATTGCCGCGCCATCAACAAGATAACAGTTAAGTACAGATTTCCTATCCCTAGACTTGATGATATGCTAGATGAATTAAGTGGTTCTCATGTGTTTTCTAAGATAGATTTGAGATATGGTTATTTTCAAGTTAGAATGCATGAAGGGGATGAATGGAAAACTGCGTTTAAAACAAAGCATGGTTTATATGAGTGGTTAGTTATGCCTTTTGGTCTCACTAATGCACCGAGCACGTTTATGAGGTTAATGAATCATGTTTTGCGTGATGTGATTGGTAAATTTGTGGTTGTCTACTTTGATGATATCTTGATTTACAGTCACAATGCACAGGCGCACATAGATCATCTTAGGCGTGTTTTCTGTCTTCTGCGTGATGCTAAGTTGTATGGAAACTTGTCTAAATGTTCTTTTTGCATGGATGAAATCGTGTTTTTAGGCTTTGTCGTTAGTTCACGAGGTATTGAGGTAGACCGTTCCAAAATCAAAGCGATTGAGGAATGGCCAACCCCGAAAAACGCCTCTGAGGTTCGATCATTCCATGGTCTAGCTGGGTTTTACCGTCGTTTTGTACGGGATTTCTCCAGTATAGCCGCCCCTCGTACTGAGCTAAGTAAGAAGGATCGGAAATTTGAGTGGGGTAAGCAACAAGAGCATGCTTTTAATACTTTGAAGTCATTGTTAATTTCTGCTCCTGTTTTGTGTTTACCTGATTTTTCTAAGACTTTTGAGATCGAGTGTGATGCCTCCGGGATAGGTATTGGTGCTGTTTTGATGCAGGAAAAACGTCCCGTGGCATACTTCAGTGAGAAGTTAAATGGCGCCTCCCTTAGGTACTCCATGTACGATAAAGAGCTCTACGCTTTGAAGCGTGCGTTTGACACATGGCAGCACTATCTCTGGCCAAAGGAGTTCGTCATCCACACGGATCATGAAAGCTTGAAGCATTTGAAAGGGCAAAACAATCTGAACAAGAGACATGCGAGATGGGTCGAGTTCATCGAGTCCTTTCCATATGTTATCAAGTACAAGAAAGGCGAGGAAAATGTGGTCGCCGATGCCCTATCAAGAAGGTACGCTCTTTTGAACTTAATGCATGCTAAGATGCTTGGTTTTGAGTCTATTAAAGCACTGTATGTCGAGGACGCCTATTTCAGCCCCATCTATGCTTCATGTAGCTCGAAATCTAGGTCCTATGATGGTTATTATGTGCATGATGGGTTCTTGTTCAAAGAGTCGAAATTATGCATCCCTACCTGTTCTATGCGTGAGTTATTGGTGTTAGAATCGCATGCGGGAGGTTTAATGGGTCACTTTGGTGTGCATAAGACATTGAACTTGCTGCATGAACACTTCTTTTGGCCGCATATGCGTAAGGATGTAGAGAATGTGTGTAGTCGTTGCATTACTTGTCGTCAAGCTAAATCCACTTCACACCCATTTGGTCTTTATTCGCCCCTACCCGCCCCCTCATCTCCTTGGATTGATATTTCTATGGATTTCATCTTAGGATTGTCTAGATCTAGGTCGGGTAAGGATTCTATGTTTGTTGTAGTTGATAGGTTTTCCAAAATGGCTCATTTCATTGCATGTAGGAAAACTGATGATGCTATACATGTTGCCAACTTGTTCTTTGTGCATGTTGTTAGATTGCATGGAATTCCTCGTACTATTGTTAGTGATAGGGATTCTAAGTTTTTAGGACATTTCTGGCGTGTTTTGTGGGGAAAATTAGGTACTAAGTTATTGTTTTCTACTGCATGTCATCCACAAACCGATGGTCAAACTGAGGTTGTGAATCGTACTTTAGGAGCTTTACTTAGGTCTCTAATTAAGAATAACTTGAAGTCATGGGAAGAATGTTTACCATATGCTGAATTTGCTTATAATCGTGTTGTGCATTCTTCTACTAACATGTCTCCTTTTGAGGTAGTTTATGGATTTAATCCACTAACTCCTACTGATTTGTCACCTTTACCTGTTGAGCATCTAACAAGTGTTAAAGGTATGAAAAGTGCTGATTTTATTCAAGAGATGCATGAGAAGGTACGTGCCCGGATTGAGCACCAAGGCTCAAGAATAGCCGCCGCACGCAACACGAGGCGCAAACGTGTCATCTTTCAGCCCGGTGATCGTGTTTGGGTTCATTTAAGCCCCGACCGATTTCCTAACTTGAGGAAGTCCAAGTTGTCGCCCCGTGGAGATGGTCCCTTCACTGTTCTAAGCCGTGTTAATGATAATGCATACCGCATTGATCTACCTGGTGAGTATAAGTGTTCTTCTACGTTTAATGTTGCTGATTTATCTCCTTTTGTTGCAGATGAATTCGACCATGATGAGGAGTCAAATTCGAGGACGAATTCTTTTCAGCAGGGGGGGAATGATGAGGACATCCATAGCAATGAGGAAGTCAATGAAGAGCTTCAATTCAAAGGCCCCGTCACAAGATTAAGAGCTAAGAAGTTGCAAGATTATTTGCAAGCTACAATTCGCAAGAAGCTTGAAGAAGAAGACGGCGTACAAGGAAGCTTGAAGATGATGAACTTGTTGACATTGGAAGATGGAGATCAAGATGTGGAGTGCAATACATGAAGGAGGCGTGCAAGTGTGCTTTTGTTGGGCTTGATGTGTATACTTGCTATTCAGCCCAAGTTAAGCATGTATGGTGGAAAAGCCCAAAAATAATCGGCCCTTGATGATCCAATTAAGGGGATTGATTTATTAGATTATAGTATTTTATTTATTTAATTTATCCTATAGTTTGGACGAATTTTTGGCAGATTTTTAGTTAAGATTTTCGGTTATTTTTAGATAGAATTTTGACTAGATTTTTAGATAAGGCAAGATCTACAAAATCTACCTTAAATAGAATTCTAGTTTAGGAAGTAGTCAAAGTCCAATTCTAGTCTAAATTGGACTATAATTTTCGCCCCTTAGCCTTAGGATTTTCGGTCCTACTATTATAAATAGTGGATCCATGCTTCATTGTTACTTTAGACTATATTTGATTATTAAGCCTTTGCTTTCAATATCGTCTCTCCCCGTTTAATCTTTTGTGAGTTTAGATAATTAAATTCATACTCTCAGATTTAGCACCTCTAAGTTTTACAAAAGGAATTCGCCGTCCACGTTCGAGGGATCGTCGGAAACTGGCTATTGAAGAGCAACTTAAAGAATTTGGCCTTGTATACGCTCGAGATTCAAGGCAACTTTCGGGTTGTAATTCACAACACCTTCAACACCGCCGCCGTTCACCACCTTCACCACGCCATCATCACCGCCGTTCGTCCACCTCAAATCCAGCCATCATCGTGATCAAGATCGTGTCCAATTCATCGTCATCCCGTTCAATCCGTAAGTTCAACATAACTCTATCATATCCTATCTACCCTAGCCCTTCTAAACCTAAACACCACCATCGAAATTCCTCCATCATTACCGTCCATAATACCGTCCATAATACCGTCCAAAAAAGCCCCTATCTTTGTTGGATTTTTGTTATTTTGTGTGTCATAAGTCTAGGTAATTTTATTAGTTCTAGTCGTCTAGTTTGTCCCGTATTTCTTCCGCATATTTTACTTTGATTATTTGAGTCGTAGAAGACACAAAAACTTACGTGTGTCGACGTGTGTTCGTTCCTAGTGTTCGGGTCGTATCATAAAAGTGGTATCAAAGCCATGTCGGCTTAAGGGGCATACCTGCTTTAACGGCTTTCTGAACTCCTTTTGCTGAAATAAACAAGCTCTTCACATGAGGCTTGTTTGAACTCGACTCCAACTTCTTTTCCACAGCTAGGGAGCTCGAATGAGGTTGTTTGGGAGGGTTAGGGGCGACGGCAAGGGGCTGCCCGGTGGCTGAGGTCTCAGCCGTGGCCTTCGGGGCCCGTTTTGCGGCTGCTTGCTTCGCCTTTTCCTCTTTGAACCTCTCTTGCATGCGTTGCTGATTCGTAGCAACGTCTTTAGGTGATAATGGCCTTAGGGTGCTGATTCGGCCATTAATGTCGACGGTGTAAGTGTTCAGACGTCCATCGTGGACAACACGTCGATCATACTGCCAAGGTCTGCCTAACAACAAGTGTGCCGCATCCATAGGGATAACGTCGCACAAAACAGTGTCAGAAAACTTATGGATTGAGAATGAGACACTTACCTGGTGAACCACGCGTATCTCGCCTCTTTCTGTAAGCCACTGCAGTCTGTATGGTTTTGCATGTTGTTGAACAGGTAGACCAAGCTTTTCAACTGCGTATTGACTAATGGCGTTGATCACACTGCCACTGTCAATTATCATGGAACACGTGTGACCTTGAATCACTGCACGGGTGTAGAAGATGTTCTCCCGTTGGTGTTCTTGTTCCTCTTCTCGAATGATGCTCAAACTCCGGATTGTGACCAAACTGAGCTGAACTTCCGGATCGACTGTATTAGGGGCTGCATCATTCTCAACTTCTTCTTCAATGGTGGTGTCGCCTATGGGCTCTTTTTCATCCTCACTGGCTGATTCGACTTCATTTGATTTTGTTAAGTATAGAATCCGCCGGTTTGGACATTGAGCTTGGAAATGGCCCCAACCTTGACACTTATGACATTGGATGTCACGAGCACGATTAGGGGCTGCATTAGGGACTGTAACTCCTTGATTTGGCCGAGTAGGGGTCGGCCTTCACTGGTTGGGTGGCGTAGACTCGGGTCTACGGCTTGTCTGCGGTGTAGAACGGTCGAAACGCCGTTCGGGTGGTCCAGATGGACCTCTTGATCGTGTAGAATCATTAGAAGGAGTAGAAAGTGATGTGGAAGGTGTACCTTTATTCCAAGATGAACGAGTAGGGGCTGCACTATAGTGGGATCGACGGCGGCCCTCTCTTAGCTGCCTTTCCACAATCGATGCGTACTGCACCATTCTTTCTACACTGGTGAAGTCTCTGAGCTCGACTTCACACGCAATATCAGGATTCATACCTTCAATGTACCGAATGATGGTAGCATTTAGGGTCTCCTGTTTTCCAACTCGGTTCAATAGCGTCTCCAACTCCTTGTGGTACTCTTCGATTGATCTAGTACCTTGCTTGACTCGATTGAGCTTCTTCTCAAGCTCTCTTTCATAATGCATAGGTATAAAACAACCACGCATAAATCCCTTCATTTCCTCCCAGTTGTCGATTGGAGGATTGTGGTTTCTGCGCCTTCTTTCTTGTTGCATTTCCCACCATGAGGCTGCATAGCCTCTAAATTCTAAGCATGCGAGTTGTATCTTCTTTTGCTCTGAAAAGTTGTAGCATGCAAAGATCTTCTCTACCTTACGTTCCCAATCTAAGTAAACATCGGGATCGTGAAGGCCTTCAAACTCGGGTATGCTCGTCTTGATGTTGTTGAGTGATGAGGTCATACAAGGCAATGAAGAAAATGATCCGGAGCTGCAGTTTAAAGGTCCAATGACGCGTTTGCGAGCTAAGAAGTTACAAGCTTATTTACAAGCTTCTATTCGTCGCAAATTCGAAATGCATGAAGATGAAGTCAAGGGCAGCCCAAGATGGATCACCATGCTATCTATTGATGATGAAGAAGGTATCATGAAGACGTGAGAAGAAGAATCACGCCATTTGGACGTGTGCATGAAAAGTTATACGCGTTTGCATGGGAAATCGGGAGATGCTGTTTTTCATGCAAAGGTGGTAATATTAATTGTACCATGGGCCACGAAATTATTCATGTTAATTTAGCCCATGATCGAGTTCTAAGGTCCAAGATGGTGTGGAAATACAGGCCCAAATCCATTGTGGGATTTATCCTTATCTAGTTAGATTTAGATAGATTTTTGTTATCTTATTTTTGGTATCTTTTGATTTTATCCTAGTTTGATTAGGATTAGTATTTTTTTGATGTTTATCTAGTTAATTAGGGTTAATTTTCGTTCATAATCTCTCCTATAAATAGGAGCACCCTGTGACATTCATAATTCAGACAATTGCAAGAAATAAAGAGTTATTCTCAATCTGTCTCACGATCCTTCGGTTGATCAAACTTTTATCTACAATTCTATTGTTTTAGCACTTCAATAGTCTTATTTAAGTTCTTCAGGGTATAATTAAGTACTTGGGAGAATTGCTATCCGGAGAAGCTAGACGAGTGCGTTCGGGTTGATTCAACACGGGTTCACCGATCTGTCCTATCCTTCTACCAAACCACCGCCGCCATCACCAATACTCCACCGCCGTCCGCCGTCGTTCACCATCAGATTCCAGCCACCCTTAGACGTATCAAGTGTGTTCATCGAGTCATAGTTCGTATCTTCGATTTCTAGTAAGTTTTGTCTTTTAATTTGCGTCGGATTCTACCCTTCTTTAGCTGACGTTGTTCGAGTCCTTAAAGTCTTCCGCCTGCGTATTCTTCGTGTCTTGGATTCATTGTCCGGGTCACATCATAAATTTGGTATCAGAGACACGTCAGCTCTGCTGGTCGTGGTTCAATCTGACGTGTCATCTACGTGTCAAATACGTGTCATTTAAATTTCATTTTGTTTCGAGTCTTGTAATCTGATTTCTATTCATTGAAAAAAAAAAAAAAAAAAAAAGGTAAAAGAGCAAAGGGGTCGAAATCCCTACAGCAAAAAAAAAAAAAAAAAAAAAAAAAAATCCAAAAAAAAAAAAAAATCCAAAAAAAAAAAAAAACGAAAATCAGATTGTTTATTTGATTTCAATTTTTAATTCCTTGTTTTTAGTTTTGTTCCATATATTTAGGGATTCTTAGATTGTGTTCACACATCCAAAATCCTTATTCCCTTATCCATTAGATTTCTTACCTTGTTTAGATAGATTTCATCCTAATCTATATCTATTCAAGATCTTTCCATCCCCATCCATATCTAATCAAGATTATCCATCCTAAACCATCAAATTTTCGTTCCTAATCATCTATAGGATTCGAAATTGCCATCTCTTTCATACATACACCCGGTTCACCTTATACACCACATAGTCCATACACCCATACACCCATACACCCGTACACCCGTACACCCGTGGTCTACATACGCCAACCCATTGAATACTCATTCCACACGCCTACTTCTACTCTTAGCAACCTTCCGGCTTGATTTTATCCGTTGGAGCTTGAAGAAGACCCAAGAGGAGCTAGTCAAGAGAAGCTGCTGAATTTTTTCGATCAACCCACCCCCATATTTCACTCCACACGTGCACTACACATACTTGAGAGTTAAACACGAGTGGAAAAATAAGAGTGACATACACGAGCGTCTGTGAGGAATTGTGAGGTACTACTTTGCT
Source organism: Perilla frutescens (assembly GCA_026008535.1). Classification (NCBI taxonomy): domain Eukaryota; kingdom Viridiplantae; phylum Streptophyta; class Magnoliopsida; order Lamiales; family Lamiaceae; genus Perilla; species Perilla frutescens. Next base: position 48,273,860 of record BRKX01000014.1, read on the forward strand.
TTTTCTTCACGTTTGTTCGTTTTGCAGGTACCATGAAGAAAGGAAACAATAAAGGGGCGACTACTCCACCCCTTGAGGAGCCTAGATCGCCGAACACACCAGGCGAACAGTCCTACTCGTCCGAACCACAGTGGGATCCCAAGTTCCAATACCAAGCTCTAGTTCAACACTTTGAACGACAGAATCATCTACTGAAAGACGAACTTGGCAACCAAGTAGCTGAATTGCAAGAGGAGCTTGCAAGACTCAGAGCCCAGTCGACCACATCCCAAACGGTCCAAGGAAATCCTGAGAAGAGGCCACTCGAGCCTCAAGATGACGAAACGAGGCAATCTGAGCCTCAAATCAATGCAGCGAGGCAACCTGAGCCTCAAAATGATGCTGAGAGGCGTCCTGAGCCTCAATTGGGGCCTACTGACCGACGCCAGCAGCAGAGGAACGTTAACAGGCCGCCGCCTGTACAACACAATGATCAAAGGCCGCCCCGAGAGCCCGCTTTTGAAGATGACTATGATTATGGATACGATTCCTATGCAGCCAGTGGGTATGAAGCTGATTATCCACCACAAGGGCACAGAGGACGCCATGGCCGACCCCGAGGTCCCCATAGGCGCGCAAATCATCATGATGATGATGATGGTAGGCTCAGCAACATCAAGACGAGCATACCCGAGTTTGAAGGCCTTCACGATCCCGATGTTTACTTAGATTGGGAACGTAAGGTAGAGAAGATCTTTGCATGCTACAACTTTTCAGAGCAAAAGAAGGTGCAACTCGCATGCTTAGAGTTTAGAGGCTATGCAGCCTCATGGTGGGAAATGCAACAAGAAAGAAGACGCAGAAACCACAATCCTCCAATCGACAACTGGGAGGAAATGAAGGGATTCATGCGTGGGCGATTTATACCTATGCATTATGAAAGGGAGCTTGAGAAGAAGCTCAATCGGGTCAAACAAGGTACAAGGTCGATTGAAGAGTACCACAAGGAATTGGAGACCCTTCTGAACCGAGTCGGGAAGCAAGAGACCTTAAATGCTACCATCATCCGGTACATTGAAGGCATGAACCCCGACATTGCATGTGAAGTCGAGCTCAGAGACTTCACCAGTGTAGAAAGAATGGTGCAGTACGCATCAATTGTGGAAAGGCAGCTAAGAGAGGGTCGCCGTCGATCCCACTTCAATTCAGCCCCTACACGCCCCTCTTGGAATAAAGGTACACCTTCCACATCACTTTCTACTCCTTCTAATGACTCTACACGTCCCCGAGGTCCATCCGGACCACCCGAACGGCGTTTCGACCGTTCTACACCACAGACAAGCCGTAGACCCGAGTCTACGCCGCCCAACCAGCCACGGCCGACCCCTACTCGGCCAAATCAAGGTGTTACAGCCCCTAATGCAGCCCCTAATCGTGCTCGTGACATCCAATGTCATAAGTGTCAAGGTTGGGGTCATTTCCAAGCTCAATGTCCAAACCGGCGGATTCTATACTTAACGGAATCAAATGAAGTCGAATCAGCCAGTGAGGATGAAACAGAGCCCGTGGGCGACGCCACCATTGAAGAAGAGATTGAGAATGATGCAGCCCCTAATACAGTCGATCCGGAAGTTCAGCTCAGTTTGGTCACAATCCGGAGTTTGAGCATCATTCGAGAAGAGGAACAAGAACACCAACGGGAGAACATCTTCTACACCCGTGCAGTGATTCAAGGTCACACGTGTTCCATGATAATTGACAGTGGCAGTGTGATCAACGCCATTAGTCAATACGCAGTTGAAAAGCTTGGTCTACCTGTTCAACAACATGCAAAACCATACAGACTGCAGTGGCTTACAGAAAGAGGCGAGATACGCGTGGTTCACCAGGTAAGTGTCTCATTCTCAATCCATAAGTTTTCTGACACTGTTTTGTGCGACGTTATCCCTATGGATGCGGCACACTTGTTGTTAGGCAGACCTTGGCAGTATGATCGACGTGTTGTCCACGATGGACGTATGAACACTTACACCGTCGACATTGATGGCCGAATCAGCACCCTAAGGCCATTATCACCTAAAGACGTTGCTACGGATCAGCAACGCATGCAAGAGAGGTTCAAAGAGGAAAAGGCGAAGCAAGCAGCCGCAAAACGGGCCCCGAAGGCCACGGCCGAGACCTCAGCCCCCGGACAGCCCCTTGGCACCGCCACTTCACCTTCCAAACCACCTCATTCGAGCTCCCTAGCTGTGGAAAAGGAGTTGGAGTCGAGTTCAAACAAGCCTCATGTGAAGAGCTTGTTTATTTCAGCAAAAGGAGTTCAGAAAGCCGTTAAAGCAGGTATGCCCCTTGTTCTACTCACATTTAAGAGCAGTGCTACTAATAAGTGTTTGCATAGTGATGTGCAGCCCTTACTTGATGAGTTCAAGGACGTTTTTCCTGAGGAGATACCCGGAGGACTACCACCAGTACGAGGAATCGAGCATCAGATCGATTTCGTCCCCGGAGCCGTGCTTCCCAACCGACCAGCCTATAGGACGTCTCCCGACGAGACTAAGGAGATAGATAGGCAAGTCAAAGAGCTGTTGGAGAAGAAGCAAATTCGAGAGAGCTTGAGCCCGTGCGCCGTTCCAGTGATTCTAGTGCCAAAGAAGAACAACGAATGGCGTATGTGCATGGATTGCCGTGCAATCAACAAAATCACGGTAAAGTATCGTTTTCCCATCCCTAGATTAGATGATATGCTTGATGAGTTATCTGGTTCGCGCGTCTTTTCTAAAATTGATTTGCGTTCTGGTTATTTTCAAGTACGTATGCAAGAAGGTGATGAATGGAAAACTGCATTTAAAACTAAGCATGGTTTGTATGAATGGCTTGTTATGCCTTTTGGTCTCACTAATGCACCAAGCACATTTATGCGTTTGATGAATCATGTTTTACGTGAAGTGATTGGAAAGTATGTTGTTGTGTATTTTGATGACATTTTGATTTATAGTGACACGACACATACACATATGCAGCACCTTAGACACGTTTTTGAGCTTCTTAGAGAGTCGAAATTATATGGTAATATGTCTAAGTGTTCTTTTTGCATGAGTGAAGTCGTTTTTCTAGGCTTCGTTGTAAGTTTACGTGGTATAGAAGTAGACCGTTCCAAAATCAAAGCGATTGAGGAATGGCCCACTCCTAAGTCTGCGAGTGACGTGAGGTCTTTCCACGGCCTTGCTGGCTTTTATCGTCGCTTTGTGCGCGATTTCTCCAGCATAGCCGCGCCGCTTACTGAGTTAAGCAAGAAAGATCGAAAGTTTGAATGGGGTCCTGTTCAAGAGCATGCGTTTAACACTTTAAAATCATGTTTATGTAATGCGCCTGTTCTTGCTCTTCCGGACTTTAATAAAACTTTTGAGATTGAATGTGATGCCTCGGGCAAAGGGATTGGTGCTGTTTTGATGCAGGAACGGCGTCCAGTCGCCTATTTCAGTGAAAAGCTCCACGATGCAGCCCTTCGTTATTCGACTTATGACAAGGAGTTGTACGCACTTAAGAGAGCTTTAGAAACGTGGCAGCACTATTTATGGCCTAAGGAGTTTGTGATTCACACGGATCACGAGAGTTTAAAGCATTTGAAAGGCCAACAAAATCTGAACAAGCGACATGCACGATGGGTAGAGTTTATCGAGTCTTTCCCGTACGTCATCAAGTACAAGAAAGGCGCCGAAAACGTTGTTGCTGATGCATTGTCGAGAAGGTACGTTCTCTTGAACCTTATGCATGCTAAGATGTTGGGATTTGATGCAATTAAGGAGTTATATGCATGTGATGAGTTTTTCGCACCCATATATGCTGAATGTTGCTCAAAATCTCGTGCTTTTGATGGTTATTTCGTGCATGATGGGTTCTTGTTCAAGGGTTCACAGTTATGTATTCCTAAATCTTCTATGCGTGAGTTGTTAGTTCTTGAATCGCATGCGGGAGGTTTAATGGGTCACTTTGGTGTGTCTAAAACGTTAAACTTGCTGCATGAACATTTCTTTTGGCCACGTATGAAGCATGATGTTGAGAATGTGTGTAGTAGATGTATAACATGCAAGAAATCGAAATCTACTTCACATCCTTTTGGTTTATACACGCCTCTACCAGCCCCGTCTTCCCCGTGGATTGATTTATCTATGGATTTCATATTAGGATTACCACGGTCTAGATCTGGTCGAGATAGTATTTTTGTGGTTGTTGATAGGTTTTCCAAGATGTCTCATTTCATTGCATGTAGGAAAACCGATGATGCAGTACACATAGCCAATCTGTTCTTTATACATGTTGTGCGTTTACATGGAATACCTAGAACTATTGTTAGTGATAGGGATTCTAAGTTTCTTGCACATTTTTGGCGTGTACTTTGGGGAAAATTAGGTACCAAATTGTTATTTTCTACTGCATGTCATCCACAAACTGATGGACAAACTGAAGTAGTTAATCGCACTTTAGGTACTTTGCTGCGAGCTTTAGTTAAAAACAACTTGAAATCATGGGAAGATTGTTTGCCATATGCTGAATTTGCTTATAATCGCGTTGTGCATTCATCTACCAATATGTCTCCATTTGAAGTTGTTTATGGTTTTAATCCGCTAACGCCTAATGATCTGTTGCCTTTACCTGTTGAGCATCTAACAAGTGTTAAAGGTACAAGAAAAGCGGAACAAGTTAAGGAGATGCATGAGAAAATACGTGCGCGTATTGAAGCCGTTGGCGCACGTAATGCTGTTCAAAAGAATAAACGGCGCAAGCAAGTGATTTTCCAGCCTGGAGATCGCGTTTGGATTCATCTGAGTCCTGGACGATTTCCCAACTTGAGAAAATCGAAATTGATGCCTAGAGGAGATGGACCATTCACCGTGCTGAGTCGAGTCAATGACAATGCATATCGCATTGATTTACCCGGTGAGTATAAGTGTTCATCTACATTTAATGTTGCTGACTTATCTCCCTTTTCTGCAGATGATGAGTTCGATGATGATGAGCCTGTGAATTCGAGGACGAATTCTTTTCAGCAGGGGGGGAATGATGAGGTCATACAAGGCAATGAAGAAAATGATCCGGAGCTGCAGTTTAAAGGTCCAATGACGCGTTTGCGAGCTAAGAAGTTACAAGCTTATTTACAAGCTTCTATTCGTCGCAAATTCGAAATGCATGAAGATGAAGTCAAGGGCAGCCCAAGATGGATCACCATGCTATCTATTGATGATGAAGAAGGTATCATGAAGACGTGAGAAGAAGAATCACGCCATTTGGACGTGTGCATGAAAAGTTATACGCGTTTGCATGGGAAATCGGGAGATGCTGTTTTTCATGCAAAGGTGGTAATATTAATTGTACCATGGGCCACGAAATTATTCATGTTAATTTAGCCCATGATCGAGTTCTAAGGTCCAAGATGGTGTGGAAATACAGGCCCAAATCCATTGTGGGATTTATCCTTATCTAGTTAGATTTAGATAGATTTTTGTTATCTTATTTTTGGTATCTTTTGATTTTATCCTAGTTTGATTAGGATTAGTATTTTTTTGATGTTTATCTAGTTAATTAGGGTTAATTTTCGTTCATAATCTCTCCTATAAATAGGAGCACCCTGTGACATTCATAATTCAGACAATTGCAAGAAATAAAGAGTTATTCTCAATCTGTCTCACGATCCTTCGGTTGATCAAACTTTTATCTACAATTCTATTGTTTTAGCACTTCAATAGTCTTATTTAAGTTCTTCAGGGTATAATTAAGTACTTGGGAGAATTGCTATCCGGAGAAGCTAGACGAGTGCGTTCGGGTTGATTCAACACGGGTTCACCGATCTGTCCTATCCTTCTACCAAACCACCGCCGCCATCACCAATACTCCACCGCCGTCCGCCGTCGTTCACCATCAGATTCCAGCCACCCTTAGACGTATCAAGTGTGTTCATCGAGTCATAGTTCGTATCTTCGATTTCTAGTAAGTTTTGTCTTTTAATTTGCGTCGGATTCTACCCTTCTTTAGCTGACGTTGTTCGAGTCCTTAAAGTCTTCCGCCTGCGTATTCTTCGTGTCTTGGATTCATTGTCCGGGTCACATCATTGAGTCTACCATCATCATCATCATGATGATTTGCACGCCTATGGGGACCTCGGGGTCGGCCATGGCATCCTCTGTGCCCTTGTGGTGGATAACCAGCTTCATACCCACTGGCTGCATAGGAATCATATCCATAATCATAGTCATCTTCAAAGGCGGGCTCACGGGGTGGCCTTTTATCATTGTGTTGTACAGGTGGCGGCCTGTCAACGTTCCTCTGCTGCTGGCGTCGGTCAGTAGGCCCCAATTAAGGCTCGGAATGCCTCTCTGTGTTGTCTTGAGGCTCAGATTGCCTCTCTGCATTGATTTGAGGCTCAGATTGCCTCGTCTCTTTATCTTGAGGCTCGAGTGGCCTCTTCTCAAGATTCCCTTGGACCGTTTGGGATGTGGTCGACTGGGCTCTAAGTCTTGCAAGCTCCTCTTGCAATTCAGCTACTTGGTTGCCAAGTTCATCGTTCAGTAGACGATTCTGTCGTTCAAAGTGTTGAACTAGAGCTTGGTATTGGAACTTGGGATCCCACTGTGGTTCGGACGAGTAGGACTGTTCGCCTCGTGTGTTCGGCGATCTAGGCCCTCAAGGGGTGGAGTAGTCGCCCCTTTATTGTTTCCTTTCTTCATGGTACCTGCAAAACGAACAAACGTGAAGAAAAAGCAAAGTAGTACCTCACAATTCCTTACAGACGCTCGTGTATGTCGCTCTTGATTTTTCCACTCGTGTTTAACTCTCAAGTATGTGTAGTGCACGTGTGGAGTGAAATATGGGGGTGGGTTGATCGAAAAATTCAGCAGCTTCTCTTGACTAGCTCCTCTGGGTCTTCTTCAAGCTCCAATGGATAAAATCAAGCCGGACGGTTGCTAAGAGTAGAAGTAGGCGTGTGGAATGAGTAATTCAGCTGGTGGTGTATGTGGACCACGGGTGTACGGGTGTATGGGTGTACGGGTGTATGGGTGTATGGACTATGTGGTGTATAAGGTGAACCGGGTGTATATGGAAGAGATGAAATTTTCGAGCCCTTTAGTGTGTAGGATCGAAAATATGGACGGATAAGGGTGAAGGATTTGATTAGATATGGATGAGGATGGAAAGATCTTGAATAGATGTAGATTAGGATGAAATCTATCTAAACAAGGTAAGAAATCTAATGTATAAAGGAAAAAGGATTTTGGATGTGTGAACACAATCTAAGAATCCCTAAAAAGATGGAAACAAATCTAAAAACAAGGAATTGAGATCAAAAACACAAAAACAAACTGAATTTTCATTTATTTTTTTTTTCGGTGATTTTTTTTTTTCTTTTTGGCCGATTTCTTTCCTCCTTTTTTTTTCAATGAATATCAATCAGATTACAATAGACACGATGCAAAATTTAAATGACACGTACGATAGAAAACTGACACGTAGATGACACGTCGGATTGAACCACGACCAGCAGAGCTGACGTGGCTCTGATGCCAAATTTATGATGTGACCCGGACAATAAATCCAAGACATGAAGAATACGCAGGCGGAAGACTTTTGAGGACTCGAACTACGTCAGCTAAAGAAAGGAAACAATCCGACACGAATTGAACAACAAACTTACTAGAGAACACGAACACGGGGAAGAGCTCGATTGGAACACTTGTGGATGGCTTGGACACGATGGCGGACGGCGGTGAAGGCGGCGGTGGTCGTCGTGAGGTGTTGGCGGCGGTGGTGAAAAGGTAGAAGGATAATCAGGATCGGCGAACCCGTGTTGAATCAACTCGAACGCGCACGACTAATTCTCCGGATAGCAATTCTCCCAAGTACTTGAACGCACCCTGAAGAACTTGAATAGGACTATTGATTTGCTAGAACAATAGAACTTTTGAAGATAAAATTCGATCAACCTTAGGATCTAGGAGACAAGAGTGAAATACTTCTTGCATTCATGCAATTGTCTGCTTTATGAATGTCACAGGGTGCTCCTATTTATAGGAGAGATTATGAACGAAAATTAACCCTAATTAACTAGATAAACATCAAAAAATACTAATCCTAATCAAACTAGGATAGAATCAAAAGATACCAAAAAATTAAGATAAGAAAATCTATCTAAAATCTAACTAGATAAGGATAAATTCTAACTAACTTTGGGCCTCTTATTTTCGCCACTTTTGGACCTTTATTAACACAATATGGGCTGCAATATATCATAAATAATTCGTGGCCTATATGTATTATTCTTGCCACCTTTGTATGAAAAACAGTATCTCCCGATTTCCCATGCAAACGCGTATAACTTTTAATGCACACTCCAAATGGCGTCATTCTTCTTCTCACGTCTTCATGCTTCCTTCTTCATCATCTATGGATAGCATGGTGATCAATCTTGAGCTGCCCTTGACTTCATCTTCATGCATTTCGAATTTGCGACGAATAGAAGCTTGTAAATAAGCTTGTAACTTCTTAGCTCGCAAACGCGTCATTGGTCCTTTAAACTGCAGCTCCGGATCATTTTCTTCATTGCCTTGCACGACCTCATCACAACACCTACTCGATTACTCGAGATGGTCGAACCACTGTACTCAAGACACTCACTCCAAAAGCCATTGCAGAGGATCAAGAAAGGATGCAAGAGAGATTCAAGCAAGAACGGACAAAATAAGCCGCAGCCGCAGCCCGAGCCAGTTCGGCCGCCACTTCTCAGCCGAGCACAACACCAAGTTCGACCAATGCATCCCCTAAGACACCTCCTAATGATGTCTTAGCTCGTGGAAAAGCACCCAGATCAGACTCAAGCAAAGAGAAGAATCGATCCCTGTTCATCTCAGTTAAAGGCGTAGAGAAAGCACTAAAAGCAGGTTTACCTTTCGTTCTTTTATCTTATAAGGACAGTGCTACTAATGGTGTTTCTTTGCCTTGTGATGTGCAACCACTTATGGAGGAGTTCGCGGATGTGTTCCCGGAAGAGATTCCAAGTGGATTACCTCCAGTTCGTGGGATCGAGCACCAGATCGACTTCGTACCCGGCGCAGTCTTGCCCAACCGACCGGCGTACTGCACATCCCCTGAAGAGACGAAGGAGATCGATCACCAAGTAAAGAAGTTGCTAGAGAAGAAGCAAATCCGAGAGTCGATGAGCCCTTGTGCAGTTCCAGTCATTCTAGTGCCCAAAAAGAACAACGAATGGAGAATGTGCATGGATTGCCGCGCCATCAACAAGATAATAGTTAAGTACAGATTTCCTATCCCTAGACTTGATGATATGCTAGATGAATTAAGTGGTTCTCATGTGTTTTCTAAGATAGATTTGAGATCTGGATATTTTCAAGTTAGAATGCATGAAGGGGATGAATGGAAAACTTCGTTTAAAACAAAGCATGGTTTATATGAGTGGTTAGTTATTCCTTTTGGTCTCACTAATGCACCGAGCACGTTTATGAGATTAATGAATCATGTTTTGCGTGATGTGATTGGTAAATTCGTGGTTGTATACTTTGATGATATCCTGATTTACAGTCACAATGCACAGGCGCACATAGATCATCTTAGGCGTGTTTTCTGTCTTCTGCGTGATGCTAAGTTGTATGGAAACTTGTCTAAATGTTCTTTTTGCATGGATGAAGTCGTGTTTTTAGGCTTTGTCATTAGTTCACGAGGTATTGAGGTAGACCGTTCCAAAATCAAAGCGATTAAGGAATGGCCAACCCCGAAAAACGCCTTTGAGGTTCGATCATTCCATGGTTTAGCTGTGTTTTACCGTCGTTTTGTACGGGATTTCTCCAGTATAGCCGCCCCTCTTACTGAGCTAAGTAAGAAGGATCGGAAATTTTAGTGGGGTAAACAACAAGACCATGCTTTCAATACCTTGAAATCTTTGTTATGTTCTGCTCCTGTTTTGTGTTTACCTGATTTTTCTAAGACTTTTGAGATCGAGTGTGATGCCTCCGGGATAGGTATTGGTGCTGTTTTGATGCAGGAAAAACGTCCCGTGGCTTACTTCAGTGAGAAACTCAATGGCGCCAGTTTGCGATATTCGACATACGATAAAGAGCTATACGCTTTGAAGCGTGCATTGGATACATGGCAGCATTACTTGTGGCCCAAAGAGTTCGTCATCCACACGGATCATGAAAGTTTGAAGCATTTGAAAGGGCAAAACAATCTGAACAAGAGACATGCGAGATGGGTCGAGTTCATTGAGTCCTTCCCGTATGTTATCAAGTACAAGAAAGGCGAGGAAAACGTGGTCGCCGACGCCCTATCAAGAAGGTACGCTCTTTTGAACTTAATGCATGCTAAGATGTTTGGTTTTGAGTCTATTAAAGCATTGTATGTTGAGGACGCCTACTTCAGCCCCATATATGCTTCATGTAGTTCGAAATCTAAGACGGTTATTATGTGCATGATGGTTTTCTGTTCAAAGAGTCGAAGTTATGCATCCCTACTTGTTCTATGCGTGAGTTATTGGTGTTAGAATCGTATGCGGGAGGTTTAATGGGACACTTTGGTGTGCATAAGACATTGAACTTGCTGCATGAACACTTCTTTTGGCCGCATATGCGTAAGGATGTAGAGAATGTGTGTAGTCGTTGCATTACTTGTCGTCAAGCTAAATCCACTTCACACCCCTTTGGTTTATACTCGCCCCTACCCGCCCCCTCATCTCCTTGGATTGATATTTCTATGGATTTCATCTTAGGATTGCCTAGATCTAGGTCGGGTAAGGATTCTGTGTTTGTTGTAGTTGATAGGTTTTCCAAAATGGCTTATTTCATTGCATGCAGGAAAACTAATGATGCTATTCATGTTGCCAATTTGTTCTTTGTGCATGTTGTTAGATTGCATGGAATTCCTCGTACTATTGTTAGTGATAGGGATTCTAAGTTTTTAGGACATTTTTGGCGTGTTTTGTGGGGAAAATTAGGTACTAAGTTATTGTTTTCTACTGCATGTCATCCACAAACCGATGGTCAAACTGAGGTTGTGAATCGCACATTAGGAGCTTTACTTAGGTCTCTAATTAAGAATAACTTGAAGTCATGGGAAGAATGTTTACCATATGTTGAATTTGCTTATAATCGTGTTGTGCATTCTTCTACTAACATGTCTCCTTTTGAGGTAGTTTATGGATTTAATCCGTTAACTCCTACTGATTTGTTACCTTTACCTGTTGAGCATCTAACGAGTGTTAAAGGTATGAAAAGAGCTGAATTTATTCAAGAGATGCATGAGAAGGTACGTGCCCAGATTGAGCACCAAGGCTCCCGAATTGCCGCCGCACGCAACATGAGGCGCAAACGTGTCATCTTTCAGCCCGGAGATCGAGTTTGGGTACACCTTAGCCCTGGCCGATTTCCTAACCTGAGGAAGTCCAAGTTGTCGCCCCGTGGAGATGGTCCCTTCACTGCTCTAAGCCGTGTTAATGATAATGCATACCGCATTGATCTACCTGGTGAGTATAAGTGTTCTTCTACGTTTAATGTTGCTGATTTATCTCCTTTTGTTGCAGATGAATTCGACCATGATGGGGATCCAAATTCAAGGACGAATTCTTTTCAGTAGGGGGGGAATGATGAGGACATCCATAGCAATGAGGAAGTCAATGAAGAGCTTCAATTCAAAGGACCCGTCACAAGATTAAGAGCTAAGAAGTTACAAGATTATTTGCAAGCTACAATTCGCAAGAAGCTTGAAGAAGAAGACGGCGTACAAGGAAGCTTGAAGATGATGAACTTATTGACATTGGAAGATGGAGATCAAGACATGGAGAACACAACATAAAGATGTGCAAATGTGCATGTGGACGTGTGCATGAGTTCAAGGAGTGAAGAGGATCAGTCGTACTGAAGTTGTCCAATTTTCGGACCTATTGATTTTTATCTAGTAGTTATTTTATTTTGGACTATAGTATTTTTTTTATTTAACTATACTATAGTATAGGTCAGATTTTATTTAATTAATTAGAGTCAATTTTCGGTTACAATAAGTCATAGTTTGACTAGGATTTTAGATAAGGTAAGATCTACAAGTTCTACCTTAAATAGAATTCTAATTTAGGAAACTTCGAAGTCCAATCCTAGATTGATTTGGACTCATTATTTTTGGCCCTTAGCTATAGTATTTTCGGCCCTCTATTGTTATAAATAGGGGATCCATATGACATTGTTACTTTAGACTATATTTGATTATTAAGCCTTTGCTTTCAATATCGTCTCTCCCCTTTAAATCTTTTGTGAGTTTAGATAATTAAATTCATACTCTTAGATTTAGCACCTCTAAGTTTTACAAAGGGAATTCGCCGTCCACGTTCGAGGGATCGTCGGAAACTCGCTATCGAAGAACAACTTAAAGAATTTGGGGTAGGTAACGTGTGTGATGGCTTGTGAAGAAGGCTTGGAGTAGGTAGGATATGTTAAGGATTAAATGACTTACGGATTGGATGGTACGATGTAGAAACTCGACTCGAACTAGTGGAATTGCTTGAGGCGGGCGTCGGGGGCTGTTTGGAAGACGTCGATGGCGTGGATGGCTGATGATGTTGTGGTGGTGGTGAATCACAACTCGATAGCCTCCTTGAATCTCGAACGTATCCAAAGTTGAAATCTCCAAGTTGATCTTCGTGTAGCGAATACCGGTTAGTCCCTCAAGTGGATTAAGCAATACCCTTGAATAAGACTTAAAGTTGCTAGGCTCTAAGAATATTGTTTTGTATCTAAAACAACAAACGAATAAAAGATAGACTGAGACACAATTGTATGCAAAAGCAAAATTCTTCAATAATGTCTAAAGTAACAATGTATCATGATACCCCTATTTATAAGAACTAAAGGGCCGAAAATATGAGACTATAAGGCCGAAAATTGATGCTCCAAAAAGATATCCAACTAAACTAGGAAATTGCCTAAACTAAAATTCTATTTAAGGTTTACTTGCCTTAATTAAAATTCTAGTCAAACCTATGACTACTTGACTTAATGACCGAAAATTGCATCAAATTAATTAAATAAAATCTGATCTACTATAGTCCAAAATTAAATAAAATAAATACTGTAGTCTAAATAAAATCAACCCCATAATTAAATTAATTAGGGGCGAATTCTTCAACACACGCACACACATGCACATCGAACACATGCACATGCACACGTGCACTTCTACTCTTCAACTTCATCTCTTCAAGTTTAATTCTCCATGGTGTGATCTTGATCTTCAATAGTTAATAAATTAACTATCTTGGAATTGCCTCTTTCGACTTCTTCATCTCCAATCTCGAGCTTTCTCCGAATTGTCACTTGCAAGTATGCTTGAAGCTTCTTTGCTCTTGATCGAGTTATTGGTCCTTGAAATTGCAACTCCGGGTCTTGTTCTTCATTGTCGATCATGGCTTCATCATTTCTTCAAAACACTTGTGTTCTTCATGCTTTGATCTTCTTCAAATCTTGATCTCCAATCTTTAATCTTGAACAATATGACAATCTTCAAACCTTTCAATAGCATTCTTGGATTTGAGTTGCTGATGCTTATCATGCTCATATAATTCCCCTCCTCTTGAAAAGAATTCATCCTCGAATTCTAATCTCCGGGATCAAAGGTGAACGCGAATGGATCATCAATCTTTCTTTGCACAAACTCAACTTTCAATGGAATAACTTCAACAACCTGTAAAATAGAGATATCATAAGAAAATGGTTGACAAATGATGTTAGAATTCGGCAGCTCTTCCGGGCTCGTTTGCTCGAATTCTTTGTCAATCATTGCTCTATCTCCTTTTCTTCAAAATACGGTTGTATTTCCTCCAAATTTTCAATTACTTTGACTTCTTCAACTGCATCATTGACCTCCATTTCTTCTTCCTCAACTTCGGCCGATTCTTCATCGGATTTGGTGTCAATCGGAGGCTACTTTAACTCTTCTTCACGGACTGGATAGATAGGGCATTGTTCGTCACATGCTAGACTTGACAGAACAATGGTCGGCTGAACTAGTGATGCAGGCCATGTAGGTGGTACATAGGTACGTAGAAACTCCTCGAATGACTCAGGTTGGTAACTCGTGGTCGAGCAGGCTATTTGGCGTTGAGCTCTAGGTGGTGGAGGCGATGCTTTTTGCGTGTTGAGACTCTCAAGCAGCTCCGATAACTTAGCCAAGCGACTGACCAGATTGTCAGTCAATGACTGTCTGCTTTTATCCATACTTTCAATCATTGCATCAAAATGGTACTTCGCGTCCCATGCAAGGAACTGGCTGGATAGTTCGGACACATCATATGGATTCATTTAACTTGAATGGAGTAGTGGACGTGTGAGATGGTGTATATGAACCAGCTGTCTAGTGTAGGTAGACCGGCTGAAACGGGTGTATGGAGTTGGTGTATGGAGTTGGTGTAGGGTGTGTTTGGTGTACGGGTGTATGTGATGTGACCCGGACAACTAATCCAAGACACGAGATGAACGCATGCGGAAGACTTTAAGATCGAAACACGTCAGGCGAATGAAGGATTCAATCCGACAGATAACAAGACACAAATAAATGACTAATAAAGGAAATAAGACTCAATTAAATGTATACACCTAAGATACTTAGAACTATGACTCAACTAAATAAAACACACACAAATAAATAGATAGATAGGCGATTTGGGACAGATTTGTTATACGTGTTAATTAAGGCGAATTGGACACGTATAGGTGATGGACGATTTATGGCGATGAATTACGGTTGGATTATGGATGATGGCTGATGATGAAACGTACGTAGATTGTAGATGAAGGATGGTGAACGATGGAGATGAATTGAAAAGGTAGAAGAAGTAAACTTACTCGAACCCCATCTTGCGGTGAAGACGAAACGCGATTTCTCGAATACTCCAAGTTTGATAGCAATTCTCCCAAGTACTTGATGTAATAGAAAAGAGCTTGAAATAGGACTTTAGATTTGCTAGGTCTAAAGAACTTGATAAATGGGTGATCAACCAAAGGATCGTGAGACAATTGAGAAATTAACTCTTTATTTCATGCAACGTCTGAATTATGAATGTCACATGGTGCTCCTATTTATAGGAGTGTATATGGACGAAAATTAGAGTCCTAATACTAGAAGAATTCAAAATAAACTAGTTCTAATCTATCTAGGATTGTTACCTTATCCAAAATCTGGTTTTAAGGTAAGAATCAAAAGATACCAAAAATAAAGATAACAAAAATCTATCTAAATCTAACTAGATAAGGATAAATCCCAAAGTGGATTTGGGCTGGATATTCTCTCCTATTTGGACCTTATTAATCACGAAAATGGGCTGAATTAATTGAATTAAATTCGTGGCCCATGACATAATTAATCTTGCCATCTTTGCATGAAAAACAACATCTCCCGATTTCCCATGCAAACGCGTATAACTCTTCATGCACACGTCCAAATGGCTTCGTTCTTCTTCTCACGTCTTCATGCTTCCTTCTTCATCATCAAATGATAGCATGTTGACCAATCTCGGGCTGAATATTTGATCTTCATGGACTGCCCAAAATATCTGAATATTTTCATGCACTTGTGTTCTTCAAATCTTGATCTCCAATCTTTAATCTTGAACAACATGATTATCTTTGAAGCTCTCAATGGCATTCTTGGATTTGATTCTTTTATGCTTTTCAGGATCATATCAGTATGAATCGGGTGGTGTATGGATGGTGTATGGTACACACTGTGGTGTAGGGGGTAATTTTCGATCCACTAGGGTGATATGGATGAAAATTGGTGTTATGGGGAAGGATAAGGATTGTTGAGAAAGATTAGGATGAAAGAAAGCTAGATATGGAAAGAAAAGATATAGATAAAGTAGTAGTATCTATTTGGATGTGTTTCACCTAGATGGACACAATCTAAATAGTCTAAGTTACCTAATATAGATGGTAGGAGTCTAAAACAACTAGTAAAGAACAATTAAAATTGAAATCAAATCTAATTTTTTTTTCGAATATTTTTTTTTGGTAGTTTTTTTTTTTTTTTACGATCTGCCTTGCCCTTTTCTCTCTTTTTTTTTAATGAATAAACAAATTACAACTCAAAGACACGAAAACAAAATAAATGACACATGTATGACACGTAGGATAAAATTTGACACGTCGGATTGAACCACGACCAGCAGAGTTGACGTGGCTCTGATGCCAAATGATATGATCCCGGTATGATGATCAACACTGAGAGAAAAATGCGCAGAAGACTTTTAGATCGAAACACGTTAGGCGAATGAAGGATTCAATCCGACAGATAACAAGACACAAAATAAACGACTAAACAACGATAAATATGACTCGATTATGCGCTAGAAACCTAAGACACTAGAATATGACCAACAACTAAATAAAACACAAATCCAAAATAAACACAAATAAGTGAAATAGGGTAGATTGTTTATATGTGTTATTTAAGGCGAATTGAGCATGTATGTAGAAGGAACGAATTATGGAGATGATTTATGGCTGAAGTATGGTCGATGGTTGTTGGTGATACATACGGAAGATGAATATGGATGTTGGTGTGATGAAGCCATGAAAAGCCTTGAAGAACTTAATCCGGAGCTGCAAATACGTGGTCCAATTACACGATTTCGAGCAATACAATTGCAAGGATTTTTCCAAGCATTTGTATGTAAGAAATTCGAAGATGACAAAGGAATTGAGAGCATCCCAAAGATTGTTACCTTGTTAACAATTAAAGATTGGAGATCAAGGTTTGAAGAGCAATGCATGAAGATAGAACTCATCAAGTTGTGCATGCGTGGCAGATTCGCGTTGCATGGAATTTTCGTCCCTTAGTTGATTTAATTAGGGATTGAATTTTATTTAGACTATAGTATTTATTTAATTATGTTAGTCTATAGTTTAGTTCGGATTTTTATTTAATTTAATGTAATTTTCGTCCATATTATAGTCAAGGTTGACTAGAATTGTATTTAAGGCAATTTCCTACCTTGAATAGAATTCTAGTTTAGGGAACTTCCTAGTATAGTTAGAGATCCCTTTTGGATCAGTTTTTAGGCCTTTTTTTCTTATTATTTTCGTGCCTTTTAACCCTATAAATAGGGGATCCATGTTACATTGATATTTTAGACTATATTTGATTAATTAAGCTTTGCTTTCAATATTGTCTCAACCCCCTTTTAAATCTTTGTGAGTTTTGATTTAAAATTCATATTCTTGGAGCTAGCAACTTTAAGTCTTATTCAAGGGTATTGCTTAATCCACTTGAGGGATTAACCGGTATTCGCTATCCGAAGATCAACTTAGAGATTTCATCCTTGGGTACGTTCGAGATTCAAGGAGGCTATCGGGTTGTGATTCACATCAACGAATCATCATCCATCAACCACATCGACGACACCCATCCTCATCGACGCACGCCTCAATTCAGCCCCAAGTTCGAATTTCATCAACCGTTCCATTCAACACGTAAGTTCGTTTCATCCCTATCATATCCTATCTACTCCAAGCCTTCTTCACAAGCCACAAACACACGAATCCTTCATTAATTCCAGCCCCATACACGTTCCCTTTCAGCCCCTTTAACCTTTGGTATTGTGTTACATAGTTCGTGTCGTTTTCTAGGTATTTTAATTGTCTAGATTGTCTATTTTTCGTTGTTTATCGAGTCGGATTGAAGCCCTTCATTCGCTGACGTGTTTCGTATCCAGAAGTCTTCCGCTACGTCTCTAGATTCGTCCTAGATTATTTGTCCGGGTCGTATCATAAATTTGGCATCAGAGCCACGTCAGCTCTGCTGGTCGTGGTTCAATCCGACGTGTCATTTTTATCCTACGTGTCGTCTTACGTGTCTTCTTTATTTTTTTTATTTTATCGAGTTGTAATAGCATAGCTATCAATTGAAAAAAAAGAGCATCGACAAAAAAAAGAGAAAAAGTCGTCGAAAAAAAAAAGAAAAAAAAAATTCGGATAAAAAAAAAAAGGAAAAATTCGAAAATTAAAAAAAAAAAAAAGAGGTATATTCATTGTGTTACCATTTGAGTCTTGATTTATTTTGGTAATTTCCTTTTAGTATTTCATCTTATTTGGTAGTTACCTTGTGAGTCTATTTTATTTTTGGAACTTTCCTTCTAAGTTTTATTTTAATTTTGGTAGTTTTCTTTTAGGATAATTCCTTAGTTGGTAACTTCCTTTAGAGTCTTGTTTTATTTTTGGAACCTTCCTTCCAAGTTTTAATTCTTTTTGGTAGTTTCCTTTTGAGTTGTATTTTAATTTTGGTTCATTCCTTTTAGAGTCTAGTTCAATTAGGATATTTAGATTGTGTCACAATTGTGTAACACTTTCCAAATTCCCTAATATTTCTTTCCTTTTCTTTCCTATTTCTTTCCTTCTACCTTTGGGATTTATTTTTGGATTCCTACACTATTTAGGACTTCAAAAATACATCTAATTCTTTCCTTTTCTAGCTTTCTTCCATCCAAACCTTCCATATACACTTTCTCCCCCCAAATTTTCGTCCACCATCATCAAGGGGATCAGAAATTCATCTTATTCCACATATATCATCTGTTCTTACCCATATACACCATCCGGACCACACACATATGCACCCATGTACCATCCGGTCCATACACCATACACCAATCATACTCCGTATACCCATACACCCTATACACCAAATCCTCGCCATCTCTACCACAACAACAACATGATCATACCTGAGTTTGAAGGTCTATACTATCCCGACATCTATTTGGATTGGGAATGCAAAGTAGAAAAACTTTTTGAGTGCTATGACTTCCCCGAGAAAAAGAAAGTGCAGCTAGTTTCGTCAAAGTTTAAAGGCTACGCAACAACATGGTGGGAATTCCAGCAGAATCAGTGTCATAGAGATCACCTTCCACCTATCGACACATGGCGTGAGTTGAAAGATTTGATGCGGAAACGCTTCATTCCAGACCACTACCAATGGGAGTTGGAGGACAATCTATACAAGCTTAGACAAAGAGATCGAAGTGTAAATGACTACTACAACAAAATGATTGAAGCCATGAGACGAGCTGATGTAGAAGAATATCCAGAAGACACCATGGATAGATTTCTAGCTGGTCTACGAAGAGCAATCCGTGAAAGAGTAGCATTGTACCGATTCGACGAGTTGGAAGACATGGTGGAATACGCCATTCGGATAGAAAAGTGGCTAGAGGAACTACAGATGAAGTCAAAAGAGGAGGTTCAAGTAGAGTCGAGCATTGCCACCCATGATGCTTCTACTTCCAAGGTACCAATTCTAGACTTCGTTGAAGTACCTTTTATCTCATTACCGTCTGTTTCTATGTGCTTAGAAGATGAGATAGTTGAAGAATTTAAGCCGGAAGTAAACATGATAGAAACATCAAATGAGGAGATGCCGGTTTTGGAGGAGTTAGTTCAAGACGATTGTAATCAAGAGGAGCCGGTTTCCATTCATGTTGATGAAGAGGTGCCCATTCTAGAAATTACTAATCCGGAGAAAACAAGTATAGAAGATTACAGTTTAGATGTTTTGTCCATGGAGATGACTAGTCCTGAAGATTGTATGGATGACAAACTACAAATTGTGAATTTGGAGATCGATGATGCAGTTGAGGAAGCCGAAGAAGTTGAAGAGTTGTTGGAGATACAACCATGTTTTAAAAAGGAGAATGATATCCGTGAGACAATGGTTGAAGATCATGAAGAGCTCGAACAAGCTAGCATGGCGAATCCATCGAGTTCTAACATTTTTTGTCTACTATTTTCTTGTGATATCTTTATTTTACAGGTTGTTGAAGAAATTCCATTGGAAGTTGATGTACCACCAGATTTGATCATGAATGCCATGTCAAGGCAATCTATGGAGCTAGAGTTTTGGATGATTAACACAAGTGGAATGTTCTCGTTCATGTTCATGAAGATGTGTTTTATGCAGCTTGTGCAAAAAGAATTTGATGGCCAGTTCGTGTTCGTCTTTGATCCCGGAGCTTGGAATTCGAGGACGAATTCTTTTCAAGAGGAGGGGAATGATGAAGCCATGAAAAGCCTTGAAGAACTTAATCCGGAGCTGCAAATACGTGGTCCAATTACACGATTTCGAGCAATACAATTGCAAGGATTTTTCCAAGCATTTGTATGTAAGAAATTCGAAGATGACAAAGGAATTGAGAGCATCCCAAAGATTGTTACCTTGTTAACAATTAAAGATTGGAGATCAAGGTTTGAAGAGCAATGCATGAAGATAGAACTCATCAAGTTGTGCATGCGTGGCAGATTCGCGTTGCATGGAATTTTCGTCCCTTAGTTGATTTAATTAGGGATTGAATTTTATTTAGACTATAGTATTTATTTAATTATGTTAGTCTATAGTTTAGTTCGGATTTTTATTTAATTTAATGTAATTTTCGTCCATATTATAGTCAAGGTTGACTAGAATTGTATTTAAGGCAATTTCCTACCTTGAATAGAATTCTAGTTTAGGGAACTTCCTAGTATAGTTAGAGATCCCCTTTGGATCAGTTTTTAGGCCTTTTTTTCTTATTATTTTCGTGCCTTTTAACCCTATAAATAGGGGATCCATGTTACATTGATATTTTAGACTATATTTGATTAATTAAGCTTTGCTTTCAATATTGTCTCAACCCCCTTTTAAATCTTTGTGAGTTTTGATTTAAAATTCATATTCTTGGAGCTAGCAACTTTAAGTCTTATTCAAGGGTATTGCTTAATCCACTTGAGGGATTAACCGGTATTCGCTATCCGAAGATCAACTTAGAGATTTCATCCTTGGGTACGTTCGAGATTCAAGGAGGCTATCGGGTTGTGATTCACATCAACGAATCATCATCCATCAACCACATCGACGACACCCATCCTCATCGACGCACGCCTCAATTCAGCCCCAAGTTCGAATTTCATCAACCGTTCCATTCAACACGTAAGTTCGTTTCATCCCTATCATATCCTATCTACTCCAAGCCTTCTTCACAAGCCACAAACACACGAATCCTTCATTAATTCCAGCCCCATACACGTTCCCTTTCAGCCCCTTTAACCTTTGGTATTGTGTTACATAGTTCGTGTCGTTTTCTAGGTATTTTAATTGTCTAGATTGTCTATTTTTCGTTGTTTATCGAGTCGGATTGAAGCCCTTCATTCGCTGACGTGTTTCGTATCCAGAAGTCTTCCGCTACGTCTCTAGATTCGTCCTAGATTATTTGTCCGGGTCGTATCATAAATTTGGCATCAGAGCCACGTCAGCTCTGCTGGTCGTGGTTCAATCCGACGTGTCATTTTTATCCTACGTGTCGTCTTACGTGTCTTCTTTATTTTTTTTATTTTATCGAGTTGTAATAGCATAGCTATCAATTGAAAAAAAAGAGCATCGACAAAAAAAAGAGAAAAAGTCGTCGAAAAAAAAAAGAAAAAAAAAATTCGGATAAAAAAAAAAAGGAAAAATTCGAAAATTAAAAAAAAAAAAAAGAGGTATATTCATTGTGTTACCATTTGAGTCTTGATTTATTTTGGTAATTTCCTTTTAGTATTTCATCTTATTTGGTAGTTACCTTGTGAGTCTATTTTATTTTTGGAACTTTCCTTCTAAGTTTTATTTTAATTTTGGTAGTTTTCTTTTAGGATAATTCCTTAGTTGGTAACTTCCTTTAGAGTCTTGTTTTATTTTTGGAACCTTCCTTCCAAGTTTTAATTCTTTTTGGTAGTTTCCTTTTGAGTTGTATTTTAATTTTGGTTCATTCCTTTTAGAGTCTAGTTCAATTAGGATATTTAGATTGTGTCACAATTGTGTAACACTTTCCAAATTCCCTAATATTTCTTTCCTTTTCTTTCCTATTTCTTTCCTTCTACCTTTGGGATTTATTTTTGGATTCCTACACTATTTAGGACTTCAAAAATACATCTAATTCTTTCCTTTTCTAGCTTTCTTCCATCCAAACCTTCCATATACACTTTCTCCCCCCAAATTTTCGTCCACCATCATCAAGGGGATCAGAAATTCATCTTATTCCACATATATCATCTGTTCTTACCCATATACACCATCCGGACCACACACATATGCACCCATGTACCATCCGGTCCATACACCATACACCAATCATACTCCGTATACCCATACACCCTATACACCAAATCCTCGCCATCTCTACCACAACAACAACATGATCATACCTGAGTTTGAAGGTCTATACTATCCCGACATCTATTTGGATTGGGAATGCAAAGTAGAAAAACTTTTTGAGTGCTATGACTTCCCCGAGAAAAAGAAAGTGCAGCTAGTTTCGTCAAAGTTTAAAGGCTACGCAACAACATGGTGGGAATTCCAGCAGAATCGGTGTCATAGAGATCACCTTCCACCTATCGACACATGGCGTGAGTTGAAAGATTTGATGCGGAAACGCTTCATTCCAGACCACTACCAATGGGAGTTGGAGGACAATCTATACAAGCTTAGACAAAGAGATCGAAGTGTAAATGACTACTACAACAAAATGATTGAAGCCATGAGACGAGCTGATGTAGAAGAATATCCAGAAGACACCATGGATAGATTTCTAGCTGGTCTACGAAGAGCAATCCGTGAAAGAGTAGCATTGTACCGATTCGACGAGTTGGAAGACATGGTGGAATACGCCATTCGGATAGAAAAGTGGCTAGAGGAACTACAGATGAAGTCAAAAGAGGAGGTTCAAGTAGAGTCGAGCATTGCCACCCATGATGCTTCTACTTCCAAGGTACCAATTCTAGACTTCGTTGAAGTACCTTTTATCTCATTACCGTCTGTTTCTATGTGCTTAGAAGATGAGATAGTTGAAGAATTTAAGCCGGAAGTAAACATGATAGAAACATCAAATGAGGAGATGCCGGTTTTGGAGGAGTTAGTTCAAGACGATTGTAATCAAGAGGAGCCGGTTTCCATTCATGTTGATGAAGAGGTGCCCATTCTAGAAATTACTAATCCGGAGAAAACAAGTATAGAAGATTACAGTTTAGATGTTTTGTCCATGGAGATGACTAGTCCTGAAGATTGTATGGATGACAAACTACAAATTGTGAATTTGGAGATCGATGATGCAGTTGAGGAAGCCGAAGAAGTTGAAGAGTTGTTGGAGATACAACCATGTTTTAAAAAGGAGAATGATATCCGTGAGACAATGGTTGAAGATCATGAAGAGCTCGAACAAGCTAGCATGGCGAATCCATCGAGTTCTAACATTTTTTGTCTACTATTTTCTTGTGATATCTTTATTTTACAGGTTGTTGAAGAAATTCCATTGGAAGTTGATGTACCACCAGATTTGATCATGAATGCCATGTCAAGGCAATCTATGGAGCTAGAGTTTTGGATGATTAACACAAGTGGAATGTTCTCGTTCATGTTCATGAAGATGTGTTTTATGCAGCTTGTGCAAAAAGAATTTGATGGCCAGTTCGTGTTCGTCTTTGATCCCGGAGCTTGGAATTCGAGGACGAATTCTTTTCAAGAGGAGGGGAATGATGAAGCCATGAAAAGCCTTGAAGAACTTAATCCGGAGCTGCAAATACGTGGTCCAATTACACGATTTCGAGCAATACAATTGCAAGGATTTTTCCAAGCATTTGTATGTAAGAAATTCGAAGATGACAAAGGAATTGAGAGCATCCCAAAGATTGTTACCTTGTTAACAATTAAAGATTGGAGATCAAGGTTTGAAGAGCAATGCATGAAGATAGAACTCATCAAGTTGTGCATGCGTGGCAGATTCGCGTTGCATGGAATTTTCGTCCCTTAGTTGATTTAATTAGGGATTGAATTTTATTTAGACTATAGTATTTATTTAATTATGTTAGTCTATAGTTTAGTTCGGATTTTTATTTAATTTAATGTAATTTTCGTCCATATTATAGTCAAGGTTGACTAGAATTGTATTTAAGGCAATTTCCTACCTTGAATAGAATTCTAGTTTAGGGAACTTCCTAGTATAGTTAGAGATCCCCTTTGGATCAGTTTTTAGGCCTTTTTTTCTTATTATTTTCGTGCCTTTTAACCCTATAAATAGGGGATCCATGTTACATTGATATTTTAGACTATATTTGATTAATTAAGCTTTGCTTTCAATATTGTCTCAACCCCCTTTTAAATCTTTGTGAGTTTTGATTTAAAATTCATATTCTTGGAGCTAGCAACTTTAAGTCTTATTCAAGGGTATTGCTTAATCCACTTGAGGGATTAACCGGTATTCGCTATCCGAAGATCAACTTAGAGATTTCATCCTTGGGTACGTTCGAGATTCAAGGAGGCTATCGGGTTGTGATTCACATCAACGAATCATCATCCATCAACCACATCGACGACACCCATCCTCATCGACGCACGCCTCAATTCAGCCCCAAGTTCGAATTTCATCAACCGTTCCATTCAACACGTAAGTTCGTTTCATCCCTATCATATCCTATCTACTCCAAGCCTTCTTCACAAGCCACAAACACACGAATCCTTCATTAATTCCAGCCCCATACACGTTCCCTTTCAGCCCCTTTAACCTTTGGTATTGTGTTACATAGTTCGTGTCGTTTTCTAGGTATTTTAATTGTCTAGATTGTCTATTTTTCGTTGTTTATCGAGTCGGATTGAAGCCCTTCATTCGCTGACGTGTTTCGTATCCAGAAGTCTTCCGCTACGTCTCTAGATTCGTCCTAGATTATTTGTCCGGGTCGTATCATAAATTTGGCATCAGAGCCACGTCAGCTCTGCTGGTCGTGGTTCAATCCGACGTGTCATTTTTATCCTACGTGTCGTCTTACGTGTCTTCTTTATTTTTTTTATTTTATCGAGTTGTAATAGCATAGCTATCAATTGAAAAAAAAGAGCATCGACAAAAAAAAGAGAAAAAGTCGTCGAAAAAAAAAAGAAAAAAAAAATTCGGATAAAAAAAAAAAGGAAAAATTCGAAAATTAAAAAAAAAAAAAAGAGGTATATTCATTGTGTTACCATTTGAGTCTTGATTTATTTTGGTAATTTCCTTTTAGTATTTCATCTTATTTGGTAGTTACCTTGTGAGTCTATTTTATTTTTGGAACTTTCCTTCTAAGTTTTATTTTAATTTTGGTAGTTTTCTTTTAGGATAATTCCTTAGTTGGTAACTTCCTTTAGAGTCTTGTTTTATTTTTGGAACCTTCCTTCCAAGTTTTAATTCTTTTTGGTAGTTTCCTTTTGAGTTGTATTTTAATTTTGGTTCATTCCTTTTAGAGTCTAGTTCAATTAGGATATTTAGATTGTGTCACAATTGTGTAACACTTTCCAAATTCCCTAATATTTCTTTCCTTTTCTTTCCTATTTCTTTCCTTCTACCTTTGGGATTTATTTTTGGATTCCTACACTATTTAGGACTTCAAAAATACATCTAATTCTTTCCTTTTCTAGCTTTCTTCCATCCAAACCTTCCATATACACTTTCTCCCCCCAAATTTTCGTCCACCATCATCAAGGGGATCAGAAATTCATCTTATTCCACATATATCATCTGTTCTTACCCATATACACCATCCGGACCACACACATATGCACCCATGTACCATCCGGTCCATACACCATACACCAATCATACTCCGTATACCCATACACCCTATACACCAAATCCTCGCCATCTCTACCACAACAACAACATGATCATACCTGAGTTTGAAGGTCTATACTATCCCGACATCTATTTGGATTGGGAATGCAAAGTAGAAAAACTTTTTGAGTGCTATGACTTCCCCGAGAAAAAGAAAGTGCAGCTAGTTTCGTCAAAGTTTAAAGGCTACGCAACAACATGGTGGGAATTCCAGCAGAATCGGTGTCATAGAGATCACCTTCCACCTATCGACACATGGCGTGAGTTGAAAGATTTGATGCGGAAACGCTTCATTCCAGACCACTACCAATGGGAGTTGGAGGACAATCTATACAAGCTTAGACAAAGAGATCGAAGTGTAAATGACTACTACAACAAAATGATTGAAGCCATGAGACGAGCTGATGTAGAAGAATATCCAGAAGACACCATGGATAGATTTCTAGCTGGTCTACGAAGAGCAATCCGTGAAAGAGTAGCATTGTACCGATTCGACGAGTTGGAAGACATGGTGGAATACGCCATTCGGATAGAAAAGTGGCTAGAGGAACTACAGATGAAGTCAAAAGAGGAGGTTCAAGTAGAGTCGAGCATTGCCACCCATGATGCTTCTACTTCCAAGGTACCAATTCTAGACTTCGTTGAAGTACCTTTTATCTCATTACCGTCTGTTTCTATGTGCTTAGAAGATGAGATAGTTGAAGAATTTAAGCCGGAAGTAAACATGATAGAAACATCAAATGAGGAGATGCCGGTTTTGGAGGAGTTAGTTCAAGACGATTGTAATCAAGAGGAGCCGGTTTCCATTCATGTTGATGAAGAGGTGCCCATTCTAGAAATTACTAATCCGGAGAAAACAAGTATAGAAGATTACAGTTTAGATGTTTTGTCCATGGAGATGACTAGTCCTGAAGATTGTATGGATGACAAACTACAAATTGTGAATTTGGAGATCGATGATGCAGTTGAGGAAGCCGAAGAAGTTGAAGAGTTGTTGGAGATACAACCATGTTTTAAAAAGGAGAATGATATCCGTGAGACAATGGTTGAAGATCATGAAGAGCTCGAACAAGCTAGCATGGCGAATCCATCGAGTTCTAACATTTTTTGTCTACCATTTTCTTGTGATATCTTTATTTTACAGGTTGTTGAAGAAATTCCATTGGAAGTTGATGTACCACCAGATTTGATCATGAATGCCATGCCAAGGCAATCTATGGAGCTAGAGTTTTGGATGATTAACACAAGTGGAATGTTCTCGTTCATGTTCATGAAGATGTGTTTTATGCAGCTTGTGCAAAAAGAATTTGATGGCCAGTTCGTGTTCGTCTTTGATCCCGGAGCTTGGAATTCGAGGACGAATTCTTTTCAAGAGGAGGGGAATGATGAAGCCATGAAAAGCCTTGAAGAACTTAATCCGGAGCTGCAAATACGTGGTCCAATTACACGATTTCGAGCAATACAATTGCAAGGATTTTTCCAAGCATTTGTATGTAAGAAATTCGAAGATGACAAAGGAATTGAGAGCATCCCAAAGATTGTTACCTTGTTAACAATTAAAGATTGGAGATCAAGGTTTGAAGAGCAATGCATGAAGATAGAACTCATCAAGTTGTGCATGCGTGGCAGATTCGCGTTGCATGGAATTTTCGTCCCTTAGTTGATTTAATTAGGGATTGAATTTTATTTAGACTATAGTATTTATTTAATTATGTTAGTCTATAGTTTAGTTCGGATTTTTATTTAATTTAATGTAATTTTCGTCCATATTATAGTCAAGGTTGACTAGAATTGTATTTAAGGCAATTTCCTACCTTGAATAGAATTCTAGTTTAGGGAACTTCCTAGTATAGTTAGAGATCCCCTTTGGATCAGTTTTTAGGCCTTTTTTTCTTATTATTTTCGTGCCTTTTAACCCTATAAATAGGGGATCCATGTTACATTGATATTTTAGACTATATTTGATTAATTAAGCTTTGCTTTCAATATTGTCTCAACCCCCTTTTAAATCTTTGTGAGTTTTGATTTAAAATTCATATTCTTGGAGCTAGCAACTTTAAGTCTTATTCAAGGGTATTGCTTAATCCACTTGAGGGATTAACCGGTATTCGCTATCCGAAGATCAACTTAGAGATTTCATCCTTGGGTACGTTCGAGATTCAAGGAGGCTATCGGGTTGTGATTCACATCAACGAATCATCATCCATCAACCACATCGACGACACCCATCCTCATCGACGCACGCCTCAATTCAGCCCCAAGTTCGAATTTCATCAACCGTTCCATTCAACACGTAAGTTCGTTTCATCCCTATCATATCCTATCTACTCCAAGCCTTCTTCACAAGCCACAAACACACGAATCCTTCATTAATTCCAGCCCCATACACGTTCCCTTTCAGCCCCTTTAACCTTTGGTATTGTGTTACATAGTTCGTGTCGTTTTCTAGGTATTTTAATTGTCTAGATTGTCTATTTTTCGTTGTTTATCGAGTCGGATTGAAGCCCTTCATTCGCTGACGTGTTTCGTATCCAGAAGTCTTCCGCTACGTCTCTAGATTCGTCCTAGATTATTTGTCCGGGTCGTATCATAAATTGCAAGGATTTTTCCAAGCCATGAAAAGCCTTGAAGAACTTAATCCGGAGCTGCAAATACGTGGTCCAATTACACGATTTCGAGCAATACAATTGCAAGGATTTTTCCAAGCATTTGTATGTAAGAAATTCGAAGATGACAAAGGAATTGAGAGCATCCCAAAGATTGTTACCTTGTTAACAATTAAAGATTGGAGATCAAGGTTTGAAGAGCAATGCATGAAGATAGAACTCATCAAGTTGTGCATGCGTGGCAGATTCGCGTTGCATGGAATTTTCGTCCCTTAGTTGATTTAATTAGGGATTGAATTTTATTTAGACTATAGTATTTATTTAATTATGTTAGTCTATAGTTTAGTTCGGATTTTTATTTAATTTAATGTAATTTTCGTCCATATTATAGTCAAGGTTGACTAGAATTGTATTTAAGGCAATTTCCTACCTTGAATAGAATTCTAGTTTAGGGAACTTCCTAGTATAGTTAGAGATCCCTTTTGGATCAGTTTTTAGGCCTTTTTTTCTTATTATTTTCGTGCCTTTTAACCCTATAAATAGGGGATCCATGTTACATTGATATTTTAGACTATATTTGATTAATTAAGCTTTGCTTTCAATATTGTCTCAACCCCCTTTTAAATCTTTGTGAGTTTTGATTTAAAATTCATATTCTTGGAGCTAGCAACTTTAAGTCTTATTCAAGGGTATTGCTTAATCCACTTGAGGGATTAACCGGTATTCGCTATCCGAAGATCAACTTAGAGATTTCATCCTTGGGTACGTTCGAGATTCAAGGAGGCTATCGGGTTGTGATTCACATCAACGAATCATCATCCATCAACCACATCGACGACACCCATCCTCATCGACGCATGCCTCAATTCAGCCCCAAGTTCGAATTTCATCAACCGTTCCATTCAACACGTAAGTTCGTTTCATCCCTATCATATCCTATCTACTCCAAGCCTTCTTCACAAGCCACAAACACACGAATCCTTCATTAATTCCAGCCCCATACACGTTCCCTTTCAGCCCCTTTAACCTTTGGTATTGTGTTACATAGTTCGTGTCGTTTTCTAGGTATTTTAATTGTCTAGATTGTCTATTTTTCGTTGTTTATCGAGTCGGATTGAAGCCCTTCATTCGCTGACGTGTTTCGTATCCAGAAGTCTTCCGCTACGTCTCTAGATTCGTCCTAGATTATTTGTCCGGGTCGTATCATGGTGATCGATGGAGATGAAATAAAAAGGATAGAAGAAATATACTTATTCGAACCCCGTCTTGCGGTGAAGACGAAACACGATATCTCGTACACTCCAGATTGATAGCACTCCCCCTAGATCTCGATGGAACTAAAAAGAGTTTGAAATAGGACTTTAGATTTGCTAGGTCTAAAGAACTTGATAAATGGGTGATCAACCAAAGGATCGTGAGACAATTGAAAATAAACTTCAAAATATTAATCAACGTCTAAATAATAATGTCATATGTATGTCCTATTTATAATGCTAGGATCTACTAAATTAGGTAGGAAAACTGATGAGAACGTGCATAGCATTGATGGTTCAAACCCGGAGTTACAAATTCGAGGTCCAATTACAAGGTTACGAGCTAAGCAACTTCAAGGTTACTTTCAAGGATATGTGCGAAAGAAGCTCGAGGAAGAGATGAATGTTCAAAGCAACCCCAAGGTGATTACAATGCTCTCAATTGAAGATGAAGACCAAGCATTGGAGGATTGAAGCTTACTTGGTCGAAAATTGGAAGATTTAAAGTTGATGATATTCTAGGAGGTTATGGCGAATAAGGCGTGACCATGTCTTATTTACCAGAGGCACCTGTTCGAGAATTAAAATATAGTATTATTTTTATTTAATTTAGACTATAGTCAAAGTCAGATTTTTATTTATTTGAGTAATTTTCGGTTATATTGAGTCATAGTTTGACTAGGATTTTAGATAAGGCAAGATCTACAAATTCTACCTTAAATAGAATTCTAGTTTAGGAAGTTTCCTAGTCTAATTCTAGTCTGTTTTGGAGTCAATTTTCGGCCCTTATCCTAGTAGGATTCGGTCACCTCTATTATAAATAGAGGCTCATTTTGACATTCATACTTTAGACCATATTTGATAATTTAAGCTTTGCTTTCAATATTGTCTCAACCCCGATTAATCTTTGTGAGTTTAGATTTTAAATTCATACTCTTAGAATTAGCATCTCTAAGTTTTACAAAGGGAATTCGCCGTCCACGTTCGAGGGATCATCGGAGACTCGCTACTTGAAGAGCAACTTAAAGAATTTGGCCTTGTGTACGTTCGAGATTCAAGGCAACTTTCGGGTTGTGATTCGTATCTACCTCAACACCAACGTCCAGCCATAATCGACGACATCCATCTTCACCGTCGCCCATATCACCATCAAGTCCACAAGAACGAGTTCAAGTTCATCTTCGTTCCATTCAAACCGTAAGTTCGTTACAACTCTATCATACCCTATCTACTCTAGCCCTTCTTCATCTTATACATCACCATCGAGCCACCTTCACCCTAGCCGTCCCTATACCCTTCTAAAACAGCCCCATATATTTGGATTTTGTGTTATTTTCGTGTGTCATCGTCTAGGTATTTTCGTTAGTTTAGTTGTCTAGTTTGAGTCGGATTGGAACCCTTCAATTAGTTGACGTGTTTCGTATCCAGAAGTCTTCCGCTACGTTCTCAAGATTCGTCCTAGCATAGTCCAGGTCGTATCAAAAACTATCCTAACTAGACTAGGAAATCTGCTTTAATTAAACTAGGAATCCTATCTAAACTAGAATTCTATTTAAAGAAGAAAATTGCCTTAAATAAAACTTTATCTACCTAATTAAATAAAAAATGAAAATTAATAAAATAAATTCCAAAAATCAAATAATAAAAATCTAATCTAGATAAAAATAAACCCAATTAATTTGGGCCTTCAAAACTCTAATTTGGACTCTCAAAATAATCGATCGTGGGCTGAATTATCTCCCAAACTCGCGGCCTCAATCACGATCAAAATAACTCCATGCATGAAAATTCGAGATCCACTGTTTTCCATGCACACGTCCAAATTGACTCGTTCTTCTTCCTAAACTCTCGAGCAAGCTTCCTCATTATTAATGGACGTAAACTTGATCCATCTTTCATGCCTAGACTACTCGTTAACTCGTTTCTTCAAAATACTTGTGTTCTTCATGCTTTGATCTTCAAATCTTGATCTTCAATATTTAATCTTGAACAACACGATAATTTTCGAACCTTTCAATGGCATTCTTGGATTTGATTTGTTGATGCTTATAATGCTCGTATCAAACTATTTTTTTTTTGTGCGGATCCGAAATCGGTATTATATATTATATAGATATATGGAATAGGACACAATTGCGAATGATTATATATATTTCATTTAAGTTTTAATTAATTGCTATTATTATTATTATTATTATTATTATTATTATTATTATTATTATGGTTACATAATTAAGACTATAATTATTTTCAATGTCAATTTTTGGTTAATAAGAGAGCAAGAAAAAATCCAAAGTGGAAGAGGGTCAAAATATATTGATTTCCTTTTTATTGTTTGGTATAAGCCGTTAAAACATTAGACAAATAAAAGTAGACCACACTGAAAACCGCCACTAAGGGATGCCTTGGCGGTTTATGGCATCGGTGGAGGAGAGCTGAGCGTTGGGATCAGCAGCGGCGGTGGTGGGGGCGTCGGTGGATGCGGCGGCGCCACGGCGGGGGTTGGGGTTGAGGTGGCCCTGAGTGCCGTATCCTTGTTTCTTGTAATCCTCCAAATCTTTGTATTGTGTATATGGACTTGTATCCACAGGCAGCCCTTGTAAATTTCCTTCCTTTTCGTTTTCTTGCACCTTCTCCATCTCTCTCTCTCTCTCTCTCTCTCTCTCAATTAAAGCTGCTTGGAATGGGTTATTGTGGATCTCTCTCTTGCGACGAATTTAATAAGGTTTCATTGGTGGTGTATTGGCGCCACGTATCTGCATGTGTTTGTTTCTGGATTGAGGTGTCGAAGTTTAAGCTAGGTACTGATGAAGACTAGGCAAATCTGACGCCACTCAGCCTATGATTGTAATATAAAGCACATGGTAATTCTATTAAAGAAAAAAAAACACAATATCTATTAGTTCAGAATTTAAAACATACTCCATCCTTTTACAATAAGCATCCTTATAAAACTTAAATTTTATTTCATAAAAAGTATCGTTCTAAACAATTAAGGTAAAAATTTCACATTTTTTTTTCATATTTGCCCTCATTTAATGCATTCAAACAATCATATTTAATTCATTTAAAGTATTCACATAAGAGTGTATAACGTAATTTGATTATCTAATTAATGTCTTTATTAATATGTGTGCATTTATCCAGAATGACACTTATTCAGAGACGGAGGGTGTACAAACTATTAATTCAAGACCTCATAAATTATATATTCAATTTTTTTATTTTTTGAATATTTTTAATAAATTTAATTAATTATTAATACAAAAATTATTTACGATTTTGACCGTCTCTTTCGGCACAATCGTCATTTAGATTATAGTGGAAAATCAACATCATGACCGAACAGCCCCACATTTCGGGCTTTCAAAACCCTCTTTTTAAACGATTGGGCATCAAATTCAAATCTTGAATTTTGTGATTGAACAAAGGATATCAAGGATGTCATCTACGATATTAGGAGTATCAATCCAACAATAAAAACTTTAAAAAGAAAAAAGAGAAAAAAAAAAAAAAGAGCAAACCTAGAAATACAATGCACCAATACATTAGTATTATGATGAACAAGTTTAACCATAAATAAATTATTTTCTACAAGAAACCTTTACTAGCTATCCACTGCTACCAAACATGGAATGAATTCAAGGAATGAATAGCATCATAAACGAATTTGGAGTCCACCTCAAACGCAACACACTCAAGCTCCATATCCTTTTCATCCAAGATAATGCTTCATGCAACCCAATAGCCAACAATCAAGAGCGAAAGAGGGCATGAAACAATTCATGTCTAATTTGCAGAATAGGTCCTGTGCAGGCCCCAACCAACATGCGTTAACGCAATGGAGGGGATCAAGATTAGAACATGATTCGAGGATGAGCAGATGTGCAGAAATCACTTTGTATGAAGAACGCGCAACTGATGACTGCCTCTATGACTACCTCTTCTTGATACTGCAAATCTGAAAACCCATGGAAAATTATTTGTAGCGTTCGTTGACCCCCCCCTCAGAGTCTCTTTCATGCCCGCAGGAGCTGACATGCTTCGTGAAATTTTAGGGACAAGTAGCACCATCCATCATCTCCATTCAGATATTAAACAAATTTTCAACTTGAGAGATTGATGCCAGAATGAACTTCCAAGAAATCGGTTCGGATCACAGGCTGCGCCTACTCTGCTGGAGTTGTTTTCCCCATTTCTTTAACGAATACATGCAACCAGCAGCTGAGAACAGTCCAAGAGCAGCAATGGAGATAATAGTTGAATTTCCAACATATTGACGACCTCTCTGCAACATCAACATGATAGCAACAAATTCATATATCAAGAAAAATGGATCAAAATCAGCAACTGCTAAAAAGAGCTCTGTGGTCAGTTTATCACCACAGACACAAGTTATCACAAACACAGAATTTCACATGTTCACAAGAGAAATATAGGACTTCCAAACAACCCATCGAGACCCGGATTCCAGTTCCTTTTCACTCGTGTTCCATGAAGTAATGTAGCTCGGAGATTAAACAATTACAAGGAGTTAAGATGGTTTTCTGCAATATAATCTGCCCTCCTAAGGAAAGAAAAAGAATTAACTGCACTAGGCAATTTCACTCACTCATCCCTTTTTTGATCAATTTACAGTGGTCAGTAGCATCCCTCAGCAACAATTTCATCGGTGCCTTTTTGTATCTAAAGAAACAGGTTCTATTAGAATATCTGTTTACAATTTTGAGATGTGGTAGCAGAACATACCAGGACCAGAAGCAACAAGACGGCTGCATTTGCAGGCATGAGAGAGAGGCTCATCATTCCGCCACGAATTTCATTTGGCACATACCTAGATAGAATAAGGAGATGAAACATCACTGGCACTGAATAGGGATGCATATTCAAAAGAAAAGGCAATGACGGCTTACATTGTTCTCAATCTGGCAAGAGATGGCAAAACAATGCCCAGGCAAGTTTGAAATAAGCAGAATAATGTCACAAGAACCTCTATTTCCTGAAATGAGGCAAATCTTAGACTAGAATATTACAACAAGAAGATTAAACAAATTATACCTCGACTTTAAGAAAGAGAAAAAGTTGTCACCTGATAATCATAGGCCACAACAGACAAAGCAAGGCCCATTGTAGTGAATGCACACATTAGGTATCCCTCTATCCAAAGCACTGATGGTCCATGAAAGAACCATGGAAATCCAGTGCTACCAAGCATCTTTGAACCAAGAAAACAAGGATATATCAATCCTGAAGCTACTTCTCGTCCATCGGCCTGGATCATAATACTGGTTAAACAAATTTTCAATAATTTCACATAGTTGATATAGTGAGAAGAAGCAGGAATTTACAAAGATTAAACAAATTACACTGTACACACACACGCACATAGTTGACTCCAACAGCATTGAAATTAAGTATGCTCTCACACTTCTACCTTCCCAAGTCAGAATCCTACAAATTTTCTCCATCAGATCTGACCATTTAAACATAATTGAGTCATTTTCAAAAATGGTTTTTGCCACAACTAACAACCCATGTGATTTAGATTATTGCTTTGGTATGTTTAACAGAATTCAAGTTTTATTTGATAGAACTAAGACCAAACAAAAATTTATGAGGGACTTGTATACTATCAGGAGCAATGAAGAAATATAACTTTATTTTAAATATTTATGACAAGAAACATATGGATAATCTAGCAATATTGGATTCAGTAGTCACACTCCACAGTTAACTTTAAAAAGCATAAAATCAATGGAACAGTATCACGTGCATAATAGTAATTGCTTCTACATAAAAATGGAGTATTTATCTCAAGTTTCACGTAACTTTCGAGATATTTGATTTTGAACAATCTATCAGCGTCATCTAACTCTTCCAGGACTCCAAGTACATAAGAAAAGAAAAAACATCATAAAATGTACACAAATTATCAAAAAAATGTAATTGCACCTTGCATAAAAGTGAAATCTCAAGCTCAAGTAAAAAATTAACAGGGGACAAACTGATGCCTTCATAATCTCACCACTATAGATGGGGCCCAAAGAATCCAAAATGCTGCAACAGAAAAATGTACACATGATTGTGCCCATGACAAGAGCCATATCCGTTTATCTGCAAAATGGAGAATACAATGTTATTCACTTGAAGATCTTCAAATCATACACTAGAAGAAATGCAGAACATATGCCGCTATGCTAGTTTCTGAGCCAAATGCCAACATTAACAAATTCCTCCTTTTTAACTCCTTGAAACTTGCAAACCCAAACATATCACATTAAAAAAAGGAACTTGAAATCCAATATACCGCTAATAACATGTCTGTGAAATGTTACGTGATAATCCTTCAAAGCTGCTGTCCGGGGAGCTTCTTGCCAACCTCGAGTGAAACAAACAATAGCAACAGCAGACAAAACTGCAGCTCCAATCCGCATAGATTTTATATTTCTGTTAACATTATCATCAATCAGATAATTTGCAAGCACTTGGCTTCCAATGAACGATGCGGACTCCGAGAATGTCATCAGCCAAAACATATCATTCAGTAAATCATGCCTCTGCCCAATCTGCAAAACATAATATCAGAGTTTTGTCATAGCTATAAAACTTGATAGGCTCAGGAGAAAAGTTAGACCAACCTTCTCCTGCTCAAAAACCATCCATGCCTCGAAACTGAAGGAAAATATTGATGACGCCAGTGAAAGAAAGATGCTTGCCAACCAAATAGTAGAAGTTCCGAAAACTAGCTTCCATAAACTGATGAAAAGGTGTAGCATGACAAACAACAAGCACAATTTCTTGTGACCTCTGCGAAGACAAGATTGTCATACTCATAACATTAACATCTCTATAGAAGACAGCCCACATGAAGACAGAGAATATATTGTTACTCACTTGAAGACCTAAGCAATGCGAAAAATTTGCCCACATCTTTAAAAATCAAAACTTTTAAGTTAATTACCAAATTTACAACTTCAAAAAGGAATTACCAAAGTTCCTGCAAATTTGACAAACTTTCAAGTATATGACAGCATGCCTCAACAAAGCAACATAATTTCACCAAACACACACACACACCCAAGAACACAAAATGGCACGACTAATGAGTAATATAATGC
Source organism: Perilla frutescens (assembly GCA_026008535.1). NCBI lineage: Eukaryota > Viridiplantae > Streptophyta > Magnoliopsida > Lamiales > Lamiaceae > Perilla > Perilla frutescens. The sequence continues at coordinate 48,310,491 of BRKX01000014.1, forward strand.
TCCATACTCACAGTAAATCAGATGCCACTCCCAGAAAGCTCCCAATAAACAAAGAGACCGCAAATCCAACAGACAAATATGTGAGCATTTGATCATTACTGAGTCCATAATACGCCAGCTCGTATTCTCCAAACACAGCCCAAAAACCCTCCATCACTTTTCGCGCAAACAATAAATTTGTCAGCAAAAAGGAGGGATATCAAGAAGCAGCCAAAAACCCCACATTTATAAAATCACAAAATTTTATGTTACCTGAGGAAATAGCGTAGAGGAGGAGAAATTTGCGCTGGAAACGGAGAAGAGAAGCGGAAGGCGCGTGATCGAGTACATTTGCAACAGATTTGGCGGGCAAACAGAAGATTGAAACTATGCAGCAGATGAATAGGAGTATACAAATTGATCTGCTTGGTTCCCAGATTTCAGATTCAATAAAAACACCCATTTCTTGCAGATATTATCGCACGATTTGTTGATTGTTAAGTTCAACATAAACCCAGACGAAAATCGTGGTAGATTCAGAATATTAATTAATAACGGGTAAAAACTTTTAGTCGGATCGGACGAATTTGATCGATCCAAATCAATTTGAAAGCGAATGTATACAGAGCAGAATTGAACTTGAGATTCTGAGCTAGAAAATCGTGGGTTGCATTTTGAGTTTTGGGTAATTCTACATACCCCATTTTACTTTTTACGCCTCTAAAATAATTAAAATAAAAAATTATATTTAATTTAATAATAAATTTTTATCTTTTAATATAGTCCCACATAGACCTGTCAAAACGGGCTGGCGGGGCAGGGCAAATAGCGGGCTTGAAAAGCCCGTCGTCTCTTGGCGGGGCGGGGCGGGTAAGCCCGCCACTCCTGAAAAATAAGGCCCTACCCGCCCCAGCCTATACCCGTGGGCTTTTTTTTTTTTTTTTTTCCTTCTTGCTGGTTTGATCAGCCATTCAGCCCAATCCACTGTCCACATCAAGTTTGATAATACTAAATAAGATAAATTCATTGAAAATGAAGTTTAATAATTCACCAACCAAATATAAAAATTATTCAAAGTTAATTCGAATTTGATAATACTACATGAGATCAATTAATCAAAGTGTCAACATCAAGCACATTTAAAGGATCTTCATCTTCTAGATCGTCTTCTTTATCTTCATCTTCATCCTCAAGGACCTCAAAAATATCCATATTATTTGATGACACTTCCGACACAAAAGATTTCTTGTTTTCACCTTCGTCATCAATATCTAAAAATGAAGGAAAAAATTATATTAGAAAGCAAATCACCTCAGATACTATTTTGTAAATTATAAAATTTAATTCATTTTATAGTAATTAATTTCAATATAGTAAACAACATAATTAAACTTACCACAAGAAAATCCATATAATCCTCTAACCTCCTAGGTATGTGATGAGGTCGTGCAAGGCAATGAAGAAGATGATCTGGAGCTGCAGTTCAAAGGTCCTGTGATGCGTTTGCGAGCTAAGAAGTTGCAAGCTTATCTACAAGCTTCATTGAGGCGCAAATTCGAAATGCATGAAAATGAAGTCAAGGGCAGCTCGAGATTGATCACCATGCTATCCATTGATGATGAAGAAGGAAGCATGAAGACGTGAGAAGAAGAATGACGACATTTGGACGTGTGCATGAAAAGTTATACGCGTTTGCATGGGAAATCGGGAGATGCTGTTTTTCATGCAAAGGTGGCAAGAATTACATCCACATGGGCCACGAAATTAATACCATTATTTGAGCCCATGATCGAGTATTGGAGGTCCAAGATGGCGTGGATTTGTTCAAGCCCAAAGTTAGTTAGGATTTATCTTTATCTAGTTAGATTTTTGTTATCTTATTTTTGGTATCTTTTGATTTTATCCTAGATTGATTAGGATTAGTATTTTTCAATGTTTATCTAGTTATTTAGGGTTAGTTTTTCGTCCATATGCTCTCCTATAAATAGGAGCACCCTGTGACATTCATAATTCAGACAATTGCAAGAAATAAAGAGTTATTCTCAATCTGTCTCACGATCCTTCGGTTGATCAAACTTTTATCTACAATTCTATTGTTCTAGCAAATCAATAGTCTTATTTAAGTTCTTCAGGGTATAATTAAGTATTTGGGAGAATTTCTATCCGGAGAAGCTAGACGTGCGCGTTCGGGTTATTCAACACGGGTTCGCCGAATCTAACCAATCCACAATACATTGTCACCGCCGCCAATACCATCACCATCGCGGCCATCCGCCGTCCACACCGCCGTATTCCAGCCACCCTCGAGCCATCCTACGTGTTCCAATCGAGTTCTAGTTCGTGTCTATGTAATTCTAGTAAGTTTTATCGTGTTTTGAGTCGGATTGATTCCATTGTTTTCTAGCTGACGTTGTTCGTTCTTGAAGTCTTCCGCGTGCATAAAACTCGTGTCTTGGATATATTGTCCGAGTCACATCATAAATTTGGCATCAAAGTCACGTCAGCTCTACTGGTCGTGGTTCAATCCGACGTGTCATCTACGTGTCAGTTTTCTATCGTACGTGTCATTTAATTTTTATTTCGAGTCTATTGTAATCTGAATATTCATTGAAAAAAAAAAGAGAAAAGGCTTCGGCATTAAAAAGAAAAAAATAAAAAAAAGCCGCCGATTTAAAAAAAATGAAAATCACTTTGATTTATTTGATTTCGATTTTAATACCTTGCTTTTAGATTTGTTTCCATCTATTTAGGGATTCTTAGATTGTGTTCCCATTGGTCAAACACATTCAAAAGTCTCTTTCCTTATCCATTAGATTTCTTACCTTGTTTAGATTGATTTCATCCTAATCTACATCTATTCAAGATCTTTCCATCCTCATCCATATCTATTCAAGATCCTCTACACCTATCCACCATATTTTCGAATTCTATGCCCTATAGTGTTCGAATTTTTCATCCTTTGCATCCATACACCCGGTTCACCTTATACACCACATAATCCATACACCCGTACACCCATACTGATACGACCCGGACTCTAGGAACGAACACACGTCGACACACGTAAGTTTTGTGTCTTCTATGACTCAAATGATCAAAGGAAAATATGCGGAAGATTAACGAACAAACTAGACGACTAGGACTAAATAAAATACCTAGACTTATGACACACAAAATAACACAAATCCAAAGGAAAACAAGGGCTGTTTTGGACGTTGATATGGACGAGTAGGGTGAAGGTATTTTAGGCGTGAGGTATGGGTGAAGAAGGGCTTGAGTAGATAGGGTATGATAGAGTTGTATCGAACTTACGGATTGAACGGGAGGTACACGATCTTGATCACGGTGGTGGTTGTTCTTGGAGGCGTACAACAGCGGTGATGGTGGTGTCGTGGATGATGGACGGCAGTGATGGAGGTGTTGTGAATTACAACCCGAAAGTTGCCTTGGATCTCGAACGTATACAGGCCAAATTCTTTAAGTTGCTCTTCGGATAGCGAGTCTCCGGCGATCCCTCGAATGTGAACGACGAATTCCTTTGTAAAACTTAGAGGTGCTAAATCTAAGAGTATGAATTTAATTATCTAAACTCACAAAAGATTAAAAGGGGAGAGACGATATTGAAAGCAAAGGCTTAATAATCAAATATAGTCTAAAGTATGAATGTCACATGGTACCTCTATTTATAATAGAGGGAGGGCCGAAAATCTATAGCTAAGGGCCGAAAATATTGAGTCCAAATCAATCTAGGATTGGACTTGGAAGTTTCCTAAACTAGAATTTTATTTAAGGTAGAACTTGTAGATCTTGCCTTTTCTAAAATCCTAGTCAAACTATGACTTAAAATAACCGAAAATTACATCCAAATTAAATTAAATAAACTGATTTATACTATAGTCCAAATAAATAAAATAAAATACTATAGTCTAATAAATCAATCCCCTTAATTGGATCATTAAGGGCCGATTATTTTGGGCTTCACCATCTTGGCCGTGGGCTTCAATCACACGCACACATGCACACTCACATGCACACGTACACGTCCTTATGCATTGCACTCCAAGCCTTGATCTCCATCTTCCAATGACAACAAGTTCATCATCTTCAAGCTTCCTTGCACGCCGTCTTCTTCTTCGAGCTTCTTGCGAATTGTAGCTTGCAAATAATCTTGTAACTTCTTAGCTCGTAGTCTTGTGACGGGTCCTTTGAATTGAAGCTCTTCATTGAGTTCCTCATTGCTATGGATGTCCTCATCATTCACCCCCTGCTGAAAAGAATTCGTCCTCGAATTTGGATTCTCATCATGGTCGAATTCATCTGCAAGAAAAGGAGATAAATCAGCGACATTAAACGTAGAAGAACACTTGTACTCACCAGGTAGATCAATGCGGTATGCATTATTGATGAGGACATCCATAGCAATGAGGAAGTCAATGAAGAGCTTCAATTCAAAGGACCCGTCACAAGACTACGAGCTAAGAAGTTGCAAGATTATTTGCAAGCTACAATCCGCAAGAAGCTTGAAGAAGAAGACGGCATGCAAGGAAGCTTGAAGATGATAAACTTGTTGACATTGGAAGATGGAGATCAAGGCATGGAGAACACAACATGAAGATGTGCACGTGTGCATGAGCTCAAGAAGTGAAGAGGATTCGGCCGAAATTGAGCAAGGCCAATTTTCGGTCCTTGTTGATTTTATCTAGTAGTTATTTTATTTTAGACTATAGTATTTATTTTATTTAATTAGACTATAGTCTAGATCAGATTTATTTAATTAAAATAGGGTAATTTTTGGTCATGAAGTCAAAGAGTCATAGGTTTGACTAGAATTTTAATTAAGGGAAGAAACTACCTTAAATAGAATTCTAGTTTAGGAATTTTCCTAGTCCAATTGGAGATCTATTTGGACTCCAATATTTTCGACCCCTTTAGCTTATTTTCGTCCCCTACTATTGTTATAAATAGGGGATCCATGTGACATTGATACTTTAGACTATATTTGATTATTAAGCCTTTGTTTTCAATATCGTCTCTCCCCTTTTGATCTTTGTGAGTTTAGATAATTAAATTCATACTCTTAGATTTAGCAACTCTAAGTTTTACAAAGGGGATTCGCCGTCCACGTTCGAGGGATCGTCGGAAACTCGCTATCGAAGAACAACTTAAAGAACTTGGCCTTGTGTACGTTCGAGATTCAAGGCAACTTTCGGGTTGTAATTCACAACACTATCACCGCCGCCGTCCACCATCCACGACGTCACCACCACCACCGGCCGTCCGTACCAAGTCCAGCCACCATCACCGTCATTCAAGCCGTCGCCGTTCGTGTCCAATTCATCAACCTTCCGTTCAAATCTGTAAGTCCGTCACAACTCTATCATACCCTATCTACTCAAGCCATTCTAAACCTATTCATTCCCATCGAAAATTGATACGCTCCGTGCTAAGGAGGTGTCGGATCCAATCAAGGTGCCTGAAGGACCCGTGACGCGATCGCGAGCTAAGAGGTTCAAGGAAAACCTCAACGGGTTCATACGAGAGGTTTGGGAACAAGAGGTGTCAAGGAAACCCATGGAAGGAGCCAATGAGGGGGAACCAAGCTGGAAGGTGTTGATATCGGCACAAGGTTATCAAGGGTTCTTAGAGTGCATTGCATGAAGATGGAAATCAGTCGGTATGCCCATACCGCGCGCGACAGTCAGTATGCCCATACTGACTAGGAGTAATATCGGTCCTTAATATTTTAATTAAGGGGATTGGTTTATTAGACTATAGTATTTATTTAGTCAGATTTTTATTTATTTTATTTCTTAATTTTCGATTTTAAGAGTCATATTTTGACTAGGATTTATTTAAGGTAGTTTCTTACTTTGGATAGGATTCTAGTTAGGCAGTTTCCTAGTCTAGATAGAATTCTTTTTGGAGCAGATTTTTAAGTCCTTTTAGCATTAGATTTCGTCCATCCCTACACTATAAATAGGGATCCATTGTGAACATTATTGAAAAACACCATTATTGAAGGTTTGGGAACAAGAGGTGTCAAGGAAACCCATGGAATGTGATAATATTCCCGGTATGATGATCAAGACCGAGAGAAAAACGCGCGGAAGACTTATAGAATCGAAACACACGTCAACTAAAGAAAGATTCAACCCGACTAATACTAGAACAAAATAAATGACTAAACAATGATAAATATGACTCTATTGTATGGTTGTACTTAGACTCGATAAAATAAACAAAGAAAATGAATTAAGAACAAAGAATGGCTCAATATTATCTATATGTGCTTAACTCGCTGAATTGAGCACGTATAGGTAAACTCGATGAACTGACCTTGGACACTTATTGAACTCGACTGGATCTTGATGGATAACAATGATATGGACGTTGGATGGCTGCTGGATGACGTCGGTAATGATTGGCGATGTTGATGAAGATAGAATGAGTTGATACGCGAAAGCAAACCCCGTGGACACTTGATCCGCGAAACGTACTTCACTTGGAATCTCCTCGATAGATGAATTGAACTCGGGGCGACACACCCTGTGTAAAACAATTCACAAAAAGTCTCGCTACTTGAATTCTCTTCGGTTGCAAATCCGACCCTAACTCCACAAGAGAATTAGAACAAGATTTAAAGATAAAACTTAAAAAGTTGCAAGCTTCTTAAGAGTGTGTATTTTCGGCTGAAAATAAACAAAAAGAGGATCTTGGGTGAGACAATATTGAAAGGTAAATTCTTCTTAATCAAATATGGTCTAAATATCAATGTAACAATGATCCCCTATTTATAATAGAGGGATGGACGAAAATTCCTAGATAAAATCCTAAAAGAATTAGAAAAAGAGTTTCCTATCATAACTAGGATTGTTTCCTTATCCAAAATCTGTTTTTAAATAAAGAATCAAAAGATACCACAAATAAAATAAGAAAAATCTATCTAGATAAAGATAAATCCCAACAACTTGGGCCTTCATAAAACTCGCCTATTGGACCTTCAAATTAACACAATATGGGCTGCAATTTATCATAAATAATTCGTGGCCCATATCATGTATTATTCTTCAAATCTTGCCAATCTTTGATCTTGAACAACATGATTATCTTTGAAGCTCTCAATGACTTTCTTGGATTTGATTCTTTTATGCTTTTCGGGTTCGTATCAGAAGGAGCCAATGAGGGGGAACCAAGCTGGAAGGTGTTGATATCGGCACAAGGTTATCAATGGTTCTTAGAGTGCATTGCATGAAGATGGAAATCAGTCGGTATGCCCATACCGCGCGCGACAGTCAGTATGCCCATACTGACTAGGAGTAATATCGGTCCTTAATATTTTAATTAAGGGGATTGGTTTATTAGACTATAGTATTTATTTAGTCAGATTTTTATTTATTTTATTTCTTAATTTTCGATTTTAAAAGTCATATTTTGACTAGGATTTATTTAAGGTAGTTTCTTACTTTGGATAGGATTCTAGTTAGGCAGTTTCCTAGTCTAGATAGAATTCTTTTTGGAGCAGATTTTTAAGTCCTTTTAGCATTAGATTTCGTCCATCTCTACACTATAAATAGGGATCCATTGTGAACATTATTGGAAAAACACCATTATTGAAGGTTTAGGAACAAGAGGTGTCAAGGAAACCCATGGAAGGAGCCAATGAGGGGGAACCAAGCTGGAAGGTGTTGATATCGGCACAAGGTTATCAAGGGTTCTTAGAGTGCATTGCATGAAGATGGAAATCAGTCGGTATGCCCATACCGCGCGCGACAGTCAGTATGCCCATACTGACTAGGAGTAATATCGGTCCTTAATATTTTAATTAAGGGGATTGGTTTATTAGACTATAGTATTTATTTAGTCAGATTTTTATTTATTTTATTTCTTAATTTTCGATTTTAAGAGTCATATTTTGACTAGGATTTATTTAAGGTAGTTTCTTACTTTGGATAGGATTCTAGTTAGGCAGTTTCCTAGTCTAGATAGAATTCTTTTTGGAGCAGATTTTTAAGTCCTTTTAGCATTAGATTTCGTCCATCCCTACACTATAAATAGGGATCCATTGTGAACATTATTGAAAAACACCATTATTGAAGGTTTAGGAACAAGAGGTGTCAAGGAAACCCATGGAAGGAGCCAATGAGGGGGAACCAAGCTGGAAGGTGTTGATATCGGCACAAGGTTATCAAGGGTTCTTAGAGTGCATTGCATGAAGATGGAAATCAGTCGGTATGCCCATACCACGCGCGACAGTCAGTATGCCCATACTGACTAGGAGTAATATCGTTCCTTAATATTTTAATTAAGGGGATTGGTTTATTAGACTATAGTATTTATTTAGTCAGATTTTTATTTATTTTATTTCTTAATTTTCGATTTTAAGAGTCATATTTTGACTAGGATTTATTTAAGGTAGTTTATTACTTTGGATAGAATTCTAGTTAGGCAGTTTCCTAGTCTAGATAGAATTCTTTTTGGAGCAGATTTTTAAGTCCTTTTAGCATTAGATTTCGTCCATCCCTACACTATAAATAGGGATCCATTGTGAACATTATTGAAAAACACCATTATTGAATTCAGTTATAAACTTGTGAGTTTATTTTCTCTCTAGAGAACTTTTATCCGAATTTCATAATATTTGTGAGATTCAAGTTCGACTTATCAAACGGGTTTTTCATCCCCGCTTGTGGCGTCTACATCCAATCCAAGTTCGTGTTTCCAATTGATCGCGGGTTACGAATTCTACTAATTCGTGGTTCAACATCGTTGTGAGGCTAGGGTTTGGATCCATCCATCCAAATCGGCGAAACTGATACAAGTCCTGGGAAGTTCAAAAGCTTTCTTTGTCGTGTGCCGGTGAGGATCGCATCAAAAATCCATCATTAATACCGTCCCTATTCTCGTCCAAAACAGCCCTTATCCTTTTGGATACTGTGTTATTTTGTGTGTCATTGTCTAGGTATTTTATTTGGTCTTAGTCGTCTAGTTTGTCTCGTTAATCTTCCGCATATTTTACTTTGATTGTTGAGTCATAGAAGACACAAAACTTACGTGTATCGAAGTGTGTTCGTTCCTAGAGTCCGAGTCGTATCACCTTGTTTTATGATACGACCCGAACTCTAGGAACGAACACACGTCGACACACGTAAGTTTTTGTGCCTTCTAGGACTCAAATAATCAAAGTAAACTATGCGGAAAAAATTATGGAACAAGCTAGACGACTAAGACCAAATAAAATACCTAGACGTATGACACACAAAATAACACAAATCCAACAAATATGGGCTGTTTTGGAACGGATATGATGATGGTGAGGATGAAGGATTTTCGATGGTGTTGATGGGTTTAGAATGGGTAGAGTAGATAGGATATGATAGAGTTATAACGGACTTACGGATGTAACGAAGAGAACACGATCTTGTGGGTGAAATGGTGAGATGGACGACGGCGGTGGTGTTGGTGGCGTCGTGGAGGTTGAACGGCGGCGGTGATGGTGTTGTGAATTACAACCCGAAAGTTGCCTTGAATCTCGAACGTACACAAGGCCAAATTCTTTAAGTTGCTCTTCGATAGCGAGTTTCCAGCGATCCCTCGAACGTGGACGACGAATTCCCTTTGTAAAACTTAGAGGTGCTAAATCTAAGAGTATGAATTTAATTATCTAAACTCACAAAAGATTAAAAGGGGAGAGTCGATATTGAAAGCAAATGCTTAATAATCAAATATAGTCTAAAGTATGAATGTGACATAGATCCCCTATTTATAAGCATAGGAGGACCGAAAAATAGAGCTATAAGGGCCGAAAATTTCATGCCCAAATCAAACTAGAACTAGACTTGGAAGTTTCCTAAACTAGAATTCTATTTAAGGTAGAACTTGTAGATCTTACCTTATCTAAAATCCTAGTCAAACTATGACTTATTGTAACCGAAAATTGACCCTAATTTAATTAAATAAAACTGATCCTAACTATAGTATAATTAAATAAAATAAATACTATAGTCTAAAATAAAATAACTACTAAAATAAAATAGATAAGAACCGAAAATCGGTTTCTCTTCATTGCGGCTCTTCACCATGCACTCATGCACACGTCCACATACACACATGCACATCTTTATGTTGGGTTCTCCATGTCTTGATCTCCATCTTCCAATGACAACAAGTTCATCATCTTCAAGCTTCCTTGCACGCCGTCTTCTTCTTCAAGCTTCTTGCGGATCGTAGCTTGCAAATATTCTTGCAACTTCTTAGCTCTTAGTCTCGTGACGGGTTCTTTGAATTGAAGCTCTTCATTGACTTCCTCATTGCTATGGATGTCCTCATCATTCCCCCCTCTGCTGAAAAGAATTCGTCCTCGAATTTGGATCCTCATCATGGTCGAATTCATCTGCAAGAAAAGGAGACAAATCAGCAACATTAAACGTAGAAGAACACTTGTACTCACCAGGTAGATCAATGCGGTATGCATTATTATTAACACGGCTTAGAACAGTGAAGGGACCATCTCCACGGGGCGACAACTTGGATTTCCTCAAGTTAGGAAATCGGCCAGGACTCAAATGAACCCAAACTCGATCTCCGGGCTGGAATATCACACGCTTGCGCCTCGTGTTGCGTGCGGTGGCTATCCTTGAGCCTTGGTGCTCAATTCGGGCACGTACCTTCTTATGCATCTCTTGAATAAAATCAGCTCTTTTCATACCTTTAACACTTGTTAGATGCTCAACAGGTAAAGGTAACAAATCATTAGGAGTTAACGGATTAAATCCATAAACTACCTCAAAAGGAGACATGTTAGTAGAAGAATGCACAACACGATTATAAGCAAATTCAGCATATGGTAAACATTATTCCCATGACTTCAAGTTATTCTTAATTAGAGACCTAAGTAAAGCTCCTAAAGTACGATTCACAACCTCAGTTTGACCATCGGTTTGTGGATGACATGCAGTAGAAAACAATAACTTAGTACCTAATTTTCCCCTTAAAACACGCCAGAAATGTCCTAAAAACTTAGAATCCCTATCACTAACAATAGTACGAGGAATTCCATGCAATCTAACAACATGCACAAAGAACAAGTTGGCAACATGTATAGCATCATCAGTTTTCCTACATGCAATGAAATGAGCCATTTTGGAAAACCTATCAACTACAACAAACACAGAATCCTTACCCGACCTAGATCTAGGCAATCCTAAGATGAAATCCATAGAAATATCAATCCAAGGAGAAGAATGGGCGAGTATAGTCCGAATGGGTGTGAAGTGAATTTGGCTTGACGACAAGTAATGCAACGACTACACACATTCTCTACATCCTTACGCATATGCGGCCAAAAGAAATGTTCATGCAGCAAGTTCAATGTCTTATGCACACCGAAGTGACCCATTAAACCTCCATGGTGTCTTCTGGATATTCTTCTACATCAGCTTGTCTCATGGCTTCAATCATTTTGTTGTAGTAGTCATTTACACTTCGATCTCTTTGGCAAAGCTTGTATAGTTTTTTCTCCAACTCCCATTGGTAGTGTGATACGACCCAGACACGAACTAGGACGATAATAACGACGTAGCGGAAGACTTAAGAATCGAAACACGTCAGAATTAAGAAGGATTCAATCCGACACAAAATTACGACTAATCTAGACAACCAAAATACCTAGAACTATGACACAAATTAAATAACACAAACCAAAGGTTCAAGGGGCTGAATATGGATGAGATATAGGGCTGGATTATGGAAGGAATTTCGTGTATGAAGCTAGGTGAAGAAGGGTTTGGAGAAGATAGGATATGATAGTGTTTGGACGGACTTACGGATAAAACGAACGGGCGTAGAACTCGACTTGGTGGCTGCCGTGAAGATGGACGACAGTGGAGGGTGGTTTGTCGTCGAAGATGGAGTTGGACGTGTAGTGTTGGTGTAGTGATTCACAACCCGATAGCCTCCTTGAATCTCGAACGTCTTCAAGGTTGAAATCTCCAAGTTGTTCCTCGATAGCGAATACCGGTCAATCCCTCAAGTGAATTGAGCAATACCCTTGAATAAGACTTGTAGTTGCTAGCTCTAAGAATGAATATTTCATGTGAAAAGTATTCAAAAGATAAATAGATTTGAGACACAAATTGAATGCAAAAGCAAATTAATTCAAGAATGTCTAAAGTATCAATGTAACAATGATCCCCTATTTATAGGCACTAGGGGGACGAAATTTAACATAAAAAGGGCCTAAAGATTGATCCAAAAGGGATCTCTAACTATACTAGGAAGTTCCCTAAGCTAGAATTCTATTCAAGGTAGGAAATTGCCTTAAATACAATTCTAGTCAAACTTGACCTCATTATGGACGAAAATTACACTTAATTAATTAAATAAATCTGATCCAACTATAGTCTTAATTAAATAAAATAAATACTATAGTCTAAATAAAATTAACCCCATAATTAAATTAATTAAGGGCCGATTTCTTGCACAAAATCGCACACACATGCACACGGCAATTACATGCACATGCACACATGCACTTGAACTCTTCATCTTCATCTCTTCAAGATTAATACTCCATGGTGTGTTCTTGATCTTCAATAGTTAATAAATTAACTAACTTGGAATTGCTTCTCTTGACTTCTTCATCTCCAACCTCGATCTTTCTTCGAATCAACACTTGCAAGTAAGCTTGCAACTTCTTAGCTCTTGATCTCGTGATTGGTCCTCTAAATTGCAACTCCGGTTCTTCTTCATCTTTGTTCTCCATGGCTTCATCATTCCCCCCCTGCTGAAAAGAATTCGTCCTCGAATTTGCTTCTTCATCTTGATCGAATTCACCTACATCAAAGGGAGATAAATCAGCAACATTAAACGTTGAAGAACACTTATACTCACCAGGTAGATCAATGTGATACGCATTGTCATTGACTCGGCTTAAGACGGTGAAAGGACCATCTCCTCTTGGTGACAACTTCGATTTCCTTAGATTAGGAAACCTTCCGGGACTCAAATGAATCCAAACTCGATCACCGGGTTGAAATACAACACGTTTGCGATGAGTATTACGGGCGGCGGTGGTTTGGGTTCCTCTATGCTCAATCCGGGCTCTAACTTTCTCATGCATCTCCTTGATAAGATCAGCTCTCTTCAATCCTTTAACACTTGTTAGATGCTCAACAGGTAAAGGAATCAAATCATTAGGCGTCAAATCATTAGGCGTTAGTGGATTAAAACCATAAACAATCTCAAATGGTGACATGTTAGTAGAAGAATGAATAACACGATTGTAAGCAAACTCAGCCTAAGGTAAACATTCTTCCCATGACTTCACATTATTCCTAATCAAAGATCTAAGCAATGTTCCTAAAGTACGATTCACAACCTCAGTTTGACCATCGGTTTGTGGATGACATGCAGTAGAAAATAATAGCTTAGTACCTAGCTTTCCCCAAAGAACGCGCCAAAAATGTCCCAAAAATTTAGAATCCCTATCACTAACAATAGTACGAGGAATTCCATGCAATCTAACAACATGCACAAAGAACAAATTGGCTATTTGAACAGCATCATCAGTTTTCCTACATGCAATGAAATGCGCCATTTTGGAAAACCTATCAACTACAACAAACACAGAATCTTTACCCGATCTAGACCTAGGCAATCGCAAAATAAAATCCATAGATAAATCAATCCAAGGACTAGATGGAGCAGGTAATGGCGTGTACAAACCAAAAGGATGCGAAGTAGATTTAGACTTATGACAAGTAATACATCTACTACACATGTGTTCAACATCACGTTTCATATGCGGCCAAAAGAAATGCTCATGCAACAAGGATAATGTCTTATGCACACCAAAATGTCCCATTAATCCTCGCGCATGCGATTCTAAAACAAGTAGCTCACGCATAGAACAAGTAGGAATGCACAACTTAGATTCTCTAAACAAAAACCCATCATGCACATAAAATCCATCAAATGACTTGGTAGAATTCGAACACTTAGCATATATGGGGCTGAAATAATCGTCCACTTCATACAATGATTTAATGGACTCAAAACCAAGCATCTTAGCATGCATTAGGTTAAGCAACGTGTACCTTCTAGAGAGGGCGTCGGCGACGACGTTGTCTTCTCCTTTCTTATACTTGATGACGTATGGAAACGACTCGATGAATTCGACCCATCTCGCATGACGCTTGTTCAAGTTGCTTTGACCTTTCAAGTGCTTCAAGCTCTCATGATCCGTGTGAATGACGAACTCCTTGGGCCACAAGTAGTGCTGCCATGTATCCAATGCACGCTTCAAAGCGTATAGCTCTTTATCGTACGTCGAATAGCGTAAAGCGACGCCAATGAGCTTCTCACTGAAGTACGCCACGGGACATTTTTCCTGCATCAAAATAGCACCAATACCTATCCCGGAGGCATCACACTCGATCTCAAAAGTTTTGGAAAAATCAGGTAAACACAAAACAGGAGCAGAACATAACAAAGATTTCAAGGTATTAAACGCATGCTCTTGTTGTTTACCCCATTCAAACTTGCGATCCTTCTTACTTAGCTCAGTAAGAGGCGCGGCAATGCTAGAGAAATCGCGCACAAAGCGACGATAAAATCCGGCAAGGCCGTGAAAGGATCGAACTTCAGACGCGGTTTTGGGCATTGGCCATTCCTCAATCGCTTTGATTTTGGAACGATCAACCTCAATACCTCTACAACTCACAACAAAGCCTAAGAATACTACTTCATTCAAGCAAAAAGAGCACTTAGACATGTTGCCATACAATCGAGCATCTCTCAAAAGCATAAATACGCGCCTAAGGTGATCTAGGTGCGCCTGTGCACTGTGACTGTATATCAGGATATCATCAAAATAAACAACAACATATTTCCCAATAACATCACGCAAAACATGGTTCATCAATCTCATAAATGTGCTCGGTGCATTTGTGAGACCAAAAGGCATAACCAACCATTCATATAAACCATGCTTAGTCTTAAAAGCTGTTTTCCATTCATCTCCTTCATGCATGCAAACTTGAAAATAACCAGATCTCAAATCAATCTTAGAAAAAATCTTAGATCCACTAAGTTCATCTAGCATATCATCAAGTCTAGGGATAGGAAAACGATACTTAACTGTTATCTTGTTGATGGCTCTGCAATCCATGCACATTCTCCATTCATTGTTCTTCTTTGGCACTAGAATCACTGGAACTGCACATGGGCTCATCGACTCTCTGATTTGCTTCTTCTCCAACAACTCCTTAACTTGACGGTCTATTTCCTTTGTTTCTTCAGGGGACGTCCGATATGCAGGCCGGTTCGGTAAGACAGCGCCGGGCACGAAGTCAATCTGGTGCTCAGTCCCACGAACTGGAGGTAATCCACTTGGAATCTCTTCCGGAAATACGTCCTCGAACTCCTTCATAAGGGGCTGCACATCACTAGGCAAAGAAACATCGTTAGTAGCACTGTTCTTACAAGTTAAAAGAACTAAAGGCAAACCTGCTTTAATAGCTTTCTCAACGCCTTTAATTGTGCAAAACAGGGCTCGATTCTTCTCTTGTATCTTAGGAACTGAACTCACGCCTTTTCCATGAGTAATGGAGTTGGAATGAGGTGTGGAAGGGGCTGCAATGGTTGTGGAAGAAGTAGGGGGCGGCGGTGAAGGGGTCTCGGCCGTGAGGGGGCTGTCCGCGGCGGTGGCTCGAACGGCAGCTGCGGCGGTCTTCTCACGCTCCTCTTTGAACCTTGCTCGCATTATTTCTTGCTCCTCTTGAACGGCTTTGGGTGTCAACGGCTTAAGGATGGTGGTTCGGCCGTCTTTCTTTACTGTGTAGGTGTTCGTGAGTCCGTCGTGTACAGCTTGTCTATCGAATTGCCATGGTCTCCCTAAAAGTATATATGCTGCATCCATAGGAATAACATCGCATAATACAGTGTCAGAATAACGACCAATGGAAAAGGATACATGTACCTGACCGGTTACACAAACTGTGCCTCTTTCGGTAAGCCATTGCAAACGGTATGGATTTGGATGCTTCACGGTGGATAATCCAAGCTTGTCGACTGCATACTGGCTCACTGCATTGATAACACTGCCGCTATCAATTATCATCGCGCAAGTCTTTCCTTGAACAGCAACTTTTGTGTAGAAGATGTTCTCTCGCTGCGATTGTTGCTCTTCTTCTCGGTTTATGTTCAGACTACGGATAGAAACCAAACTGACATGAAGATTCTCAGGTTCTTCTTCTTCAAGCTCATCTTGGGCGTCTTCTTCATGTGAAGGGTCGGCCTTGACTGGTTCATCATCTTCACTGGCTGATTCGAGCTCATTCTGATCCGTAATGAAAAGAACGCGTCGGTTTGGGCACTGATTCTGAAAATGGCCCCAACCTTGGCATTTATGGCATTGAACATCTCGGGCTCGACTAGGGGCTGAAGTTGGCGTCGGGGTGGGCTGATTTGGCCATTGGAATGGTGGCCTGGGTGTAGACTCGGGCCTACGGCTTGATTGCGGAGTAGAACGGTCGAAACGGCGTTCCGGAGGTCCGGATTGACCACGGGGTCGAGTAGTATCAACAGAAGGAATAGAAGGTGATGTGGAAGGTGTACCTTTACTCCATGACTGGCGAGTAGGGGCTGAGCTTTGACTGGATCGACGGCGGCCTTCTCGCAACTGCTTTTCCACGATTGATGCGTACTGCACCATTCTCTCTATGCTTGTGAATTCTTTGAGCTCCACTTCACATGCAATATCAGGATTCATACCTTCAATGTACCGAATGATGGTAGCATTTAAGGTCTCTTCTTTCCCAACTCGATTCAAGGCAGTCTCGAGCTCTTTATGGTACTCTTCAATCGAACGGGTCCCTTGCTTGATCCGGTTGAGCTTCTTCTCAAGCTCTCTTTCATAGTGGACTGGAATTGATACGAACTCGAAAAGTATAAAAGAATCAAATCTAAGAATACCATTGAGAGTTTCAAAGATAATCATGTTGTTCAAAATTAAAGATTGGAGATCAAGATTTGAAGAACACACGTGCATGAAAATATTCAGATATTTTGGGCAGCCCATGAAGATCAAATATTCAGCCCGAGATTGGTCAACATGCTATCATTTGATGATGAAGAAGGAAGCATGAAGACGTGAGAAGAAGAACGACGCCATTTGGACGTGTACATCAAAAGTTATACGCGTTTGCATGGGAAATCGGGAGATGTTGTTTTTCATGCAAAGGTGACAAGAATTACACACACATGGGCCACGAAATTAATACACTTAATTCAGCCCATGGACGTGTATTTTGGGTCCAAGAATGGTGAGAATATCCAGCCCAAATCCACTTTGGGATTTATCCTTATCTAGTTAGATTTAGATAGATTTTTGTTACCTTATTTTTGGTATTTTTTGATTTTATCCTAGTTTGATTAGGATTAGTATATTTTCGGTTTCTTTAGCTTTTAGGACTCTAATTTTCGTCCATATACACTCCTATAAATAGGAGCACCCTGTGACATTCATAATTCAGACAATTGCAAGAAATAAAGAGTTTTTCTCAATCTGTCTCACCATCCTTCGGTTGATCAAACTTTTATCTACAATTCTATTGTTCTAGCAAATCAATAGTCTTATTTAAGTTCTTCAGGGTACAACGAGTACTTGGGAGAATTGCTATCCGGAGAAGTTAGACGTGCGCGTTCGGTTTTACAGCACGGGTTCGCCGATCCTAGCCGATCCTTCTACCAAACTTCACCGCCGCGAAGGCCACCTTCAACGACATCCATCATTCATCAATTCGTCCATATTACCATCATCCATCAAGTTCATCGAGTTTCCAAGCTGATTCCACCAATTTCAAGCATACGTGCTATTCGCGCCGAGTTAAGCACCTATATTGTAAGTTTCCTATTTTCTTATCATAACCTATCTACACCAGCCTTTCTTCACCCCCTATCATCATACTATACGACCATACCCTTTTTCTTTCATATTCGAGTCTTAAATATCAAGTTTAGTCGTTAGTTTAGTTTATTCATAGTGTCGGATTGAATCCTTCATTCGCCTGACGTGTTTCGATCTAAAAGTCTTTCGCATGCGTATATCTCGTGTCTTGGATTAATTGTCTGGGTCACATCATAAATTTGGCATCAGAGCCACGTCAGCTCTGCTGGTCGTGGTTCAATCCGACGTGTCATTTTTATCCTACGTGTCATCTACGTGTCAGTTTTCTGTCTTACGTGTCATTTAACTTTCGTATTATTTCGAGTCTATTGTAATCTGATTGTTATTCATTGAAAAACAAAAGGGAGCAAAAGACATCGGCTAAAAAAAAATGAAATTTCAGATTTATTTTCTTGTTGAATTCGATTTTATTGTTTTAGATAGGCTTGAATCCATCTTAGATAGATATTTTGGGATTTGTTAGATTGTGTTCACACTTGGTCAAACTTATCCAAAAATATTCTACCTTATCCACTAGATTTCCTACCTTGTTTAGATATCTTCCATCCTAATCCATATCTAATCAAGATCATCCATCCTTATCCATCATAGATTTCGATCCTTACACCTCTAGGATTCGAAATTCTTCATCCCACCCATATACACCCAGTTCACCTTATACACCACATAGTCCATACACCCATACACCCGTACACCATACACCTGTGGTCTACATACACCAATCAGCCGGCTTACCTACACCATTCATACAACAGCCCCACATCATCAAGTTAGATGGATCCAGTTCGAGTCCACCGAAATCGATTCAGAGACACCGATGGTCTACACCGCAACAAGAAAACCATCCCAGAGTTTGAGGGTCTATATGATCCAGAAGTGTACCTACATTGGGAACGCAGAGTTGATAAGATTTTTAAGTATCACTACTTCCCCGAGCCAAAGAAGGTGCAATTAGCCACATTGGAGTTTAAAGACTACGCAGCAACATGGTGGGAATTCCAGCAAAATCGATGCCACCGAGATCACCTTCCACCTATTGACACATGGCGTGAGTTGAAAGATTTGATGCGGAAACGCTTCATTCCAGACCATTACCAATGGGAGTTGGAGGAAAAGCTATACAAGCTTAGGCAAAGAGATCGAAGTGTAAATGACTACTACCACAAAATGATTGAAGCCATGAGACGAGCAGATGTAGAAGAATATCCAGAAGATACCATGGATAGATTTCTAGCTGGTCTACGAAGGGCAATTCGTGAAAGAGTAGCATTGTACCGCTTCGACAAGTTGAAAGACATGGTGTAATATGCCATTGAGATAGAGAAGTGGTTGGAGAGTCTGCAAAATGAAGTGGTTCAAGTAGAGTCAAATGTAGAGTTGTCACCTAGAGTTCAACACCAAGCGGACCACTCGACCACAAGACATCCGTTCACTTGGAGCGAACCTGAGTCATTTGAGGAGTTTCTACGTACCTATGTACCACATACACGGCCTGCATCACCAGTTCAGCTGGTCATAGATGTGCCAAGCCAAGCCAGCAACACTCAAGAGGAGATCCATGTTGAGTTACCATCTGAGAACGTTGCCATCAAAGAAGATTCTACTTTTGAGGTAACAATTTTAGTCGATGAGCCTATTGATGAATTGATAGATGTTGCTACTTGTGAAGATGTTGGAGTATTCGAGAGAGAAGAAATGA
Source organism: Perilla frutescens (assembly GCA_026008535.1). Taxonomy (NCBI): domain Eukaryota; kingdom Viridiplantae; phylum Streptophyta; class Magnoliopsida; order Lamiales; family Lamiaceae; genus Perilla; species Perilla frutescens. Next base: position 48,330,134 of record BRKX01000014.1, read on the forward strand.
AGGTTGTTGCCTCCGTTGAGGAATCCAAAGAAGTTGAGAAGTTGGAGGAATTACAACCATGTTCTAAAAAGGAGAATGACATCAGTGGAGCAATGGTTGAAGATCACAAAGAATTCGATCAAGCAAGCATGGAGGAGCTGCCGAATTCTAACATCATTTGTCAACCATTTTCTTGTGCTATCTATATCTTACAGGTTGTTGAAGTTATTCCATTGAAAGTTGGGTTTGTGCAAAGAAAGATTGATGATCCATTCACGTTCGTCTTTGATCCCGGAGATTCGAATTCGAGGACGAATTCTTTTCAAGAGGAGGGGAATGATACGAACCTGAAAAGTATAAAAGAATCAAATCTAAGAATACCATTGAGAGTTTCAAAGATAATCATGTTGTTCAAAATTAAAGATTAGAGATCAAGATTTGAAGAACACACGTGCATGAAAATATTCAGATATTTTGGGCAGCCCATGAAGATCAAATATTCAGCCCGAGATTGGTCAACATGCTATCATTTGATGATGAAGAAGGAAGCATGAAGACGTGAGAAGAAGAACGACGCCATTTGGACGTGTACATCAAAAGTTATACGCATTTGCATGGGAAATCGGGAGATGCTATTTTTCATGCAAAGGTGGCAAGAATTACACACACATGGGCCACGAAATTAATACACTTAATTCAGCCCATGGACGTGTATTTTGGGTCCAAGAATGGTGAGAATATCCAGCCCAAATCCACTTTGGGATTTATCCTTATCTAGTTAGATTTAGATAGATTTTTGTTACCTTATTTTTGGTATCTTTTGATTTTATCCTAGTTTGATTAGGATTAGTATATTTTCGGCTTCTTTAGCTTTTAGGACTCTAATTTTCGTCCATATACACTCCTATAAATAGGAGCACCCTGTGACATTCATAATTCAGACAATTGCAAGAAATAAAGAGTTTTTCTCAATCTGTCTCACGATCCTTTGGTTGATCAAACTTTTATCTACAATTCTATTGTTCTAGCAAATCAATAGTCTTATTTAAGTTCTTCAGGGTACAACGAGTACTTGGGAGAATTACTATCCGGAGAAGTTAGACGTGCGCGTTCGGGTTTACAACACGGGTTCGCCGATCCTAGCCGATCCTTCTACCAAACTTCACCGCCGCGAAAGCCACCTTCAACGACATCCATCCTTCATCAATTCGTCCATATCACCATCATCCATCAAGTTCATCGAGTTTCCAAGCTGATTCCACCAATTTCAAGCATACGTGCTATTCGCGCCGAGTTAAGCACCTATATTGTAAGTTTCCTATTTTCTTATCATAACCTATCTACACCAGCCTTTCTTCACCCCCTATCATCATACTATACGGCCATAGCCATATCCTTTCATATTCGAACCTAAACAGCCCCTTGTCATTCTATTTAGTTGTGTTTAGTCATATATTTCACCTATTCATAGTGTCGGATTGAATCCTTCATTCGCCTGACGTGTTTTGATCTAAAAGTCTTCCGCATGCGTATATCTCGTGTCTTAGATTAATTGTCCGGGTCACATCAGTATGGGTGTACGGACTATGTGGTGTATAAGGTGCACCGGGTGTAGGTGTGTATGATCTGAAAATTTCGAATCCTAGAGGTGTAAGGATTTAAATCTATGATGGATAAGGATGGATGATCTTGATTAGATATGGATTAGGATGGAAGATATCTAAACAAGGTAGGAAATCTAGTGGATAAGGTAGAATATTTTTGGATAAGTTTGACCAAGTGTGAACACAATCTAACAAATCCCAAAATATCTATCTAAGATGGATTCAAGCCTATCTAAAACAATAAAATCGAATTCAACAAGAAAATATATCTGAATTTTCGTTTTTTTTTTCCGGTGACTTTTTCTTCTTTTTTTTTAGCCGATGTCTTTTGCTCTCTTTTGTTTTTCAATGAATAATAATCAGATTACAATAGACTCGAAATAATACGAAAGTTAAATGACACGTAAGACAGATAAATGACACGTACGAAAAATAACTAACACGTAGATGACACGTCGGATTGAACCACGGCCAGCAGAGCTGACGTGGCTCTGATGCCAAATTTATGATGTGACCCGGACAATGTATCCAAGACACGAAAAACGCAGGCGGAAGACTTTAAGGACTCGAACAACGTCAGCTAAAGAAGGACTCAACCCGACACGAATTAAAAGACAAACTTACTAGAAAACACGAACAATGAATGGGACAAGGATGAGGATACCACGAACAACTTGAGGGGGCTGGAATACGGCGGTGGAGGCGGCGAAAGTTGGTGAAGGTGGCGGTGGTGTTGATGAAGGTGGCGGCGATGTGTTGTTGTGGATCGGTTAGATTCGGCGAACCCGTGTTGAATAACCCGAACGCGCACGTCTAGCTTCTCCGGATAGCAATTCTCCCAAGTACTCGATTGTACCCTGAAGAACTTAAATAAGACTATTGATTTGCTAGAACAATAGAATTGTAGATAAAAGTTTGATCAACCAAAGGATCGTGAGACAGATTGAGAAAAACTCTTTATTTCTTGCAATTGTCTGCTTTATGAATGTCACAGGGTGCTCCTATTTATAGGAGACATTATGGACGAAATTAAACCCTAATTAACTAGATAAACATTGAAAAATACTAATCCTAATCAATCTAGGATAAAATCAAAAGATACCAAAAATAAGATAATAAAAATCTATCTAAATCTAACTAGATAAGGATAAATCCTAACTAACTTTGGGCCTCTTATTTTCGCCACTTTTGGACCTTTAATAACACAATATGGGCTGCAATATATCATAAATAATTCGTGGCCCATATGTATTATTCTTGCCACCTTTGCATGAAAAACAGCATCTCCCGATTTCCCATGCAAACGCGTATAACTTTTGATGTACACGTCCAAATGGCGTCGTTCTTCTTCTCACGTCTTCATGCTTCCTTCTTCATCATCAAATGATAGCATGTTGACCAATCTCGGGCTGAATATTTGATCTTCATGGGCTGCCCAAAATATCTGAATATTTTCATGCACGTGTGTTCTTCAAATCTTGATCTCCAATCTTTAATTTTGAACAACATGATTATCTTTGAAGCTCTCAATGGTATTCTTGGATTTGATTCTTTTATGCTTTTCGGGTTCGTATCACACCACCACCGTACGTCTCAAGTCCAGCCACCACCACCGCCGTTCAAGCCTCGTCACCGTTCGTGTCCAATTCTTCGTTCATACTGTTCAATCCGTAAGTCCGTTTCAACTCTATCATATCCTATCTACACTAGCCCTTCTAAACCAACTCCATACCCTCGAAAATCCTCCCATATTACCGTCCATAATCTCGTCCAAAACAGCCCCATAATTGTTGGATTTTGTGTTATTTTGTGTGTCATTGTCTAGGTATTTTATTTGATTTTAGACGTCTAGTTTGTTCCATAATTCTTCTGCATATTTTACTTTGATTATTTGAATCATAGAAGGCACAAAAACTTACGTGTGTGGACGTGTGTTCGTTCTTAGAGTCCGGATCGTATCAGATGTGGGTGTCGAGTATTAGGGTGGTAGGAAAGGAAAGAATTAGATCAATTATTGAAGTTCCCAAATAGGTTTAGGAATTCCAAAAATAAATCTAGGTAGGAGAAGGAAAGAAAAGGAATAGATAAGGAAAGAAGAAAGATATTAGGTAAGTAGGGGATTTGGATATGTATCAATCTATGTGACACAATCTAAATACCTTAATTAGCCTAGACTCTAGAAGGAATGAACCAAAAATAAAATAAGACTCTAATGGAAGTTACCAAAAAGAATTAGATCTTGTATGGAAAGTTCCAAAAATAAAAACAAAACTAGAAGGAAACTACCATAAGAAAAGACTTATTAGGTAATTACCAACTATGAACTAGTACCAAAAGGAAAGTACCAAAATTAAAATTGAACTAAAAGGAAACAATGGATTTTCTTTTCTTTTTTTTTTTTATCGGATTCTCTTTTTTTTTTTAACCGATTTTTTTTTTGTCAACGATCGCTTCTTTTTTTTTTATCGTAGCTTTTTTTTTTATAACAATGAACAAAACGGAATTAAATTACAACTTGATCAAACGTAAAATAAAATACGACACAAAAACGAACCAAAGCCGACGTGGCTTTGATACCACTTTTATGATACGACCCGAACTCTAGGAATGAACACACGTCGACACACGTAAGTTTTTGTGTCTTCTATGACTCAAACAATCAAAGTAAAATATGCGGAAGAATTATTGAACAAACTAGACGACTAAGATCAAATAAAATACCTAGACTAATGACACACAAAATAACACAAAATCCAAACAAATATGGGCTGTTGTGGACGGTATTTGGAATGGGTTTATGGAAGGAATTTCGATGAGGTTGAATGGGTTTAGAAGGGCTAGGGTAGATAGGATATGATAGAGTTGTAATGGACTTACGGATTGAACGGTGTGATGAACGAACTTGACACGAACTTGTGGATGAAGGTGAGATGGACGACGGCGGTGATGACGGTGGCGTCGTGGTGGCTGGTCGGCGGTGATGATGGTGTTGTGAATTACAACCCGAAAGTTGCCTTGGATCTCGAACGTATACAAGGCCAAATTCTTTAAGTTGTTCTTCGTTAGCGAGTCTCCGACGATCCCTCGAACGTGGACGGCGAATTCCCTTTGTAAAACTTAGAGTTGCTAAATCTAAGAGTATGAATTTAATTATCTAAACTCACAAAGATCAAAAGGGGAGAGACGATATTGAAAGTAAAGGCTTAATAATCAAATATAGTCTAAAGTATCAATGTCACATGGATCCCCTATTTATAACAATAGTAGGATCGAAAATAATAGCTAAAGTGCCGAAAATCTAGAGTCCAAATCAATCTAGAATTGAACTTGGAAGTTTCCTAAACTAGAATTCTATTTAAGGTAGAACTTGTAGATCTTACCTTATCTAAAATCCTAGTCAAACTATGACTTATTGTAACCGAAAATTGACCCTAATTTAATTAAATAAATCTGATCCAAACTATAGTATAATTAAATAAAATAAATACTATAGTCTAAAATAAAATAACTACTAGAATAAAATAGCTAAAGACCGAAAATTGGTCTTCTTCAACTTGGTCGATCCTCTTCACTTCTTGAGCTCATGCACACGTCTTTTTGCACACATGCACATCTTCATGTTGTGTTCTCCATGTCTTGATCTCCATCTTCCAATGACAACAAGTTCATCATCTTCAAGCTTCCTTGCACGCCGTCTTCTTCTTCAAGCTTCTTGCGAATTGTAGCTTGCAAATAATCTTGCAACTTCTTAGCTCTTAGTCTTGTGACGGGGCCTTTGAATTGAAGCTCTTCATTGACTTCCTCATTGCTATGGATGTCCTCATCATTCCCCCCCTGCTGAAAAGAATTCGTCCTCTAATTTGGATCCCCATCATGGTCGAATTCATCTGCAATAAAAGGAGATAAATCAGCAACATTAAACGTAGAAGAACACTTATACTCACCAGGTAGATCAATGCGGTATGCATTATCATTAACACGGCTTAGAACAGTGAAGGGACCATCTCCACGGGGCGACAACTTGGACTTCCTCAAGTTAGGAAATCGGCCAGGGCTAAGGTGTACCCAAACTCGATCTCCGGGCTGAAAGATGACACGTTTGCGCCTCGTGTTGCGTGCGGCAGCTATCCTTGAGCCTTGGTGCTCAATCCGGGCACGTACTTTCTCATGCATCTCTTGAATGAAATTAGCTCTCTTCATACCTTTAACACTCGTTAGATGCTCAACGGGTAAAGGTAACAAATCAGTAGGAGTTAATGGATTAAATCCATAAACTACCTCAAAAGGAGACATGTTAGTAGAAGAATGCACAACACGATTATAAGCAAATTCAGCATATGGTAAACATTCTTCCCATGACTTCAAATTATTCTTAATTAGAGACCTAAGTAAAGCTCCTAAAGTGCGATTCACAACCTCAGTTTGACCATCAGTTTGTGGATGACATGCAGTAGAAAACAATAAGTTAGTACCTAATTTTCCCCACAAAACACGCCAAAAATGTCCTAAAAACTTAGAATCCCTATCACTAACAATAGTACGAGGAATTCCATGCAATCTAACAACATGCACAAAGAACAAGTTGGCAACATGTATAGCATCATCAGTTTTCCTACATGCAATGAAATGAGCCATTTTGGAAAACCTATCAACTACAACAAACACAGAATCCTTACCCGACCTAGATCTAGGTAATCCTAAGATGAAATCCATAGAAATATCAATCCAAGGAGATGAGGGGGCGGGTAGGGGCGAATATAATCCAAAGGGGTGTGAAGTGATTTATGCTCCTATAAATAGGAGTACCTTGTGACATTATTATTCAGATAATTGCATGAGTTTGAGATTTATTCCTCCCTTTTGTCTCTGATCCTTTGGTTGATCACCTATCTACAAACAATTCTATTGTTCTAGCAAATCAATAGTCTTATTTAAGTTCTTCAGGGTACAATCGAGTACTTGGGAGAATTGCTATCTGGAGAAGTTAAACGAGTGCGTTCGGGTTGATTCAACACGGGTTTACCGCTTTGACATATCCTTCTACCACACCGCCGCCGTCCGCCGCCATCACCACCATTTCCAGCCACCGTCGAGTTGCATCAAGAGTCCAAGTTCGAGTCGTCATTTTCTAGTAAGTTTTATCTTGTTTTGAGTCGGATTGAATTCCATCTATCCTAGCTGACGTAGTTCGATTCTTGAGTCTTTTGTGTGCATAAATCTCGTGTCTTGGATACATTGTCTGGGTCACATCATAAATTTGGCATCAGAGCCACGTCAGCTCTGCTGGTCGTGGTTCAATCCGACGTGTCATCTACGTGTCAGTTATTTTTCGTACGTGTCTTTTAACTTTCGTATTATTTCGAGTCTATTGTAATCTGATTGTTATTCATTAAAAAACAAAAGAGAGCAAAATACATCGGCTAAAAAAAAAGAAGAAAAAGTCGCCGGAAAAAGAAAAAAAAATGAAAATTCAGATTTATTTTCTTGTTGAATTCGATTTTATTGTTTTAGATAGGCTTGAATCCATCTTAGATAGATATTTTGGGATTTGTTAGATTGTGTTCACACTTGGTCAAACTTATCCAAAAATATTTTACCTTATCCACTAGATTTCCTACCTTGTTTAGATATCTTCCATCCTAATCCATATCTAATCAAGATCATCCATCCTTATCCATCATAGATTTCGATCCTTACACCTCTAGGATTCGAAATTTTCAGATCATACACACCTACACCCGGTGCACCTTATACACCACATAGTCTGTACACCCATACACCCGTACACTCATACACTCGTGGTCCACATACACCAAAATCAACAGGTTTACCTACACCATCCATACAACAGCCCCACATCATCAAGTTAGATGGATCCGGTCCGAGTCCGTCCGAATCGATTCAGAGATGCCGATGGTCTACACCGCAATAAGATAACCATCCCAGAGTTTGAGGGTCTATACAATCCAGAAGTGTACCTAGATTGGAAACGCAGAGTTGATAAGATTTTTAAGTACTACTACTTCCCCGAGCCAAAGAAGGTGCAATTAGCCACATTGGAGTTTACAGGCTACACAGCAACATGGTGGGAATTCCAACAAGATCGATGCCGCTGAGATCACCTTCCACCTATCGACACATGGCGTGAGTTGAAAGATTTGATGCGGAAATGCTTCATTCCAGACCACTACCAATGGGAGCTGGAGGAAAAGCTATACAAGCTTAGGCAAAGAGATCGAAGTGTAAATGACTACTACTACAAAATGATTGAAGCCATGAGACGAGCTGATATAGAGGAGTATCTAGAAGATACCATGGATAGATTCCTAGCTGGTCTACGAAGGTAAATCCGAGAAAAGGTAGCATTGTATCACTTCGACAAGTTGAAAGACATGGTGCAATATGCCATTGAGATAGAGAAGTGGTTGGAGAGTCTAGAGATGAGGCAAAATGAAGTGGTTCAAGTAGAGACAAATGTAGAGTTGTCACCTAGAGCTCATCGCCAAACAGTCCCGTTTCATTGGAGCGAACCTGAGTCATTTGAGGAGTTTCTACGTACCTATGTGCCACCTACACGACCTGCATCACCAGTTCAGCCAGTCATGGATGTGCCAAACCAAGCTCACGACATTCAAGAAGAGATCCATGTTGAGTTACCATCTGAGATCGTTGCCATCAAAGAAGATTCTACTTTTGAGGTAACAATTTCAGTTGATGCACATATTAATGAATTGATAGATGTTGCTACTTGTGAAGATGTTGGAAAAGTCGAGGAAGAAGAAATAGAGATTATTGCCGCTGTTGAGGAAGTTGAAGTAGTTGAGAAATTGATGGAGATGCAGCTTTGTTTTGAAGAGGAAACCGACATCCATGAGGAAATGATCGTAGATCATATGGAGCTCGATCAAGCTAGCATGGAGACGCAGTCGAATTCTAACATCATTTGTCAACCATTTTCTCGTGATATCTTTATTTTACAGGTTGCTAAAGATGTGCCCCATGTTATTGATCTTGTGCAAAAAGAGATTGATGTTCATTTCGTGTTCATCTTTGATCCTGGAGATTTGAATTCGAGGACGAATTCTTTTCAAGAGGAGGGGAATGATACGAACCCGAAAAGCATAAAAGAATCAAATCCAAGAATGCCATTGAGAGCTTCAAAGATAATCATGTTGTTCAAGATTAAAGATTGGAGATCAAGATTTGAAGAACACAAGTGCATGAAAATATTCAGATATTTTGGGCAGTCCATGAAGATCAAATATTCAGCCCGAGATTGGTCAACATGATAGCCATTGATGTTGAAGAAGGAAGCATGAAGACGTGAGAAGAAGAATGACGCCATTTGGACGTGTGCATGAAAAGTTATGCGCGTTTGCATGGGAAATCGGGAGATGCTGTTTTTCATGCAAAGGTGGCAAGATTAATTGAGACATGGGCCACGAATTAATTCATGGATTTCAGCCCATGGTCGATTATTTTAGGTCCAAATAGGCGTGGATTTGAAGGCCCAAAGTGTTGGGATTTTATCTAGATTATTTTAGATTTTATTATCTTATTTTTAGTCTTTTTTATTTTTGGTCTTTTTTATTTTACCTTAATTAGGGACTTCTAGTCAAAATAGGATTCCTAGTTGATCTACTTAGGATTTTCGAAATCCTTTAGCTATTAGGTTTAGATTTTCAGTTTTATGCTCCTATAAATAGGAGTACCTTGTGACATTATTATTCAGACAATTGCATGAGTTTGAGATTTATTCCTCCCTTTTATCTCTGATCCTTTGGTTGATCACCTATCTACAAACAATTCTATTGTTCTAGCAAATCAATAGTCTTATTTAAGTTCTTCAGGGTACAATCGAGTACTTGGGAGAATTGCTATCCGGAGAAGTTAAACGAGTGCGTTCGGGTTGATTCAACACGGGTTTACCGCTTTGACATATCCTTCTACCACACCGCCGCCGCCATCACCACCTCCGCCGCCGCCGTCCGCCGCCATCACCACCGTTTCCAGCCACCGTCGAGTTGCATCAAGAGTCCAAGTTCGAGTCGTCGTTTTCTAGTAAGTTTTATCTTGTTTTGAGTCGGATTGAATTCCATTTATCCTAGCTGACGTAGTTCGATTCTTGAGTCTTCCGCATGCATAAATCTCGTGTCTTGGATACATTGTCTGGGTCACATCAGAAATTGCCTTAAATACAATTCTAGTTAAACTTGACCTCATTATGGATGAAAATTACTCCTAAATAATTAAATAAATCTGATCCAACTATAGTCATAATTAAATAAAATAAATAATATAGTCTAAATAAAATCAACCCCATAATTAAATTAATTAAGGGCCGAATTCTTGCACAAACTCGCACACAGATGCACGACAATTTCATGCACTTGAGCTCTTCATCTTCATCTCTTCATGATTAATTCTCCATGGTGTGTTCATGATCTTCAATGGCTAATAAGTTCACCATCTTGGAATCACCTCTTCCGGATTCTTCATCTCCAATCTCGAGCTTTCTTCGAACCATCACTTGCAAGTAAGCTTGCAACTTCTTAGCTCTTGATCTTGTGATTGGTCCTCTAAATTGCAACTCCGGTTCTTCATCATCTTTGGTGTCCATGGCTTCATCACTGTGCACCCATATATTGAGTGATACACGAGTGGAAAAATCAAGAGAGAAAACAAACAAGCGACGTGAGATTGTGAGGTCCTACCTTGTTTTTCTTCACGTTTGTTCATTTTGCAGGATAAATGGACCAACGGGAAGATATTTTCTACACCCGTTGCTCCATCCAAGACAAAATTTGTTCCATGATCATTGATAGTGGTAGTGTATTTAACGCCATTAGTCAATATGCAGTGGACAAGCTCGGCCTAGTACCACAGAAGCATCCCAAAACCTATAAGTTGTAGTGGCTTACAGTCACAAGTCAGGTAAGTGTCGGATTTACTATTGGTCAATATACTGACACTGTTTTATGTGATGTCATTCCTATGGAGGCAACCCACATTATTCTAGGTCAACCGTGGCAATTCGATCGAGGAGCAGTGCACGATTGTCACGCCAACACTTATTCCTTTGCTTGGAATGGACGACCCACCAGACTAAAGCCTTTGGCGCCTGAGGACGTCATTGAGGATCAGAAGTGGTGATGAGATCGAGCATAGCAATGAAGAAAATGATCCGGAGCTACAGTTTAAAGGTCCAATGACGCGTTTGCGAGCTAAGAAGTTGCAAGCTTATTTACAAGCTTCTATTCGTCGCAAATTCGAAATGCATGAAGATGAAGTCAAGGGCAGCTCGAGATTGATCACCATGCTATCCATTGATGATGAAGAAGGAAGCATGAAGACGTGAGAAGAAGAATGACGCCATTTGGACGTGTGCATTAAAAGTTATACGCATTTGCATGGGAAATCGGGAAATGCTGTTTTTCATGCAAAGGTGGCAAGGATTATATGGGCCACGAAATTATACGCTATATTTCAGCCCATGTCGTGTAATTAACAGTCCAAATAGGCGAGATTTATGAAGGCCCAAGTTGTTGGGATTTATCTTTATCTAGATAGATTTTTCTTACTTTATTTTTGGTATCTTTTGATTCTTACCTTAAAACCAGATTTTGGATAAGGTAACAATCCTTATTAGATTAGGACTAGTTATTTTCGATTCCATCTAGATATCTAGGTCTGGATTTCGATCATATTAGCTATTATAAATAGGACATCTATGTTATGTTCAAAAGTTGGACAATTGCATGAATAAAAGAAGTATTTCACTTTTGTCTCCTTTGATCTTTTGTTGATCGAAAAACATACCAACATTCTATTGATCCAGCAATTCAATAGTCTTATTCAAGTTCTTCAGGGTACAATCGAGTACTTGGGAGAATTGCTATCCGGAGAATTAGTCGTGCGCGTTTGAGTTGATACAACACGGGTTCGCCGATCCTGATTATCCTTCTACTTGTTCCACCGCCGCCGCCATCCACACCGACGACCACCGCCATCCACACCGCCGTCCGCCGCCGTACCAAGCCACCTTCACAACCGTGCCAAGTATTCTACATCGAGTCTCGTTCGTGTCATTTAATTCTAGTAAGTTTTATCCTGTTTTGAGTCGGATTGATTCCATTATTTTCTAGCTGACGTAGTTCGATTCTTGAGTCTTCCATGTGTATAAATCTCGTGTCTTGGATACATTGTCCGGGTCACATCAAGTGGATGCAAGAAAAGTTTAAAGCCGAAAGGGAAAATGATACGCTCCGAGCTAAGGAGGTGTCGGATCCAATCAAGGTGCCTGAAGGACCCGTGACGCGATCGCGAGCTAAGAGGTTCAAGAAAAACCTCAACGGGTTCATACGAGAGGTTTGGGAACAAGAGCCGTCAAGGAAACCCATGGAAGGAGCCAATGAGGGGGAACCAAGCTGGAAGGTGTTGATAGCAGCACAAGGTTATCAAGGGTTGGAGTTAGAGTGCATTGCATGAAGATGGAAATCAGTCGGTATGCCCATACCGCGCGACAGTCAATATGCCCATACTGACTAGGAGTAATATCGGTCCTTAATATTTTAATTAAGGGGATTGGTTTATTAGACTATAGTATTTATTTAGTCAGATTTTTATTTATTTTATTTCTTAATTTTCGATTTTTAAGAGTCATAGTTTGACTAGGATTTATTTAAGGTAGTTTCTTACTTTGGATAGGATTCTAGTTAGGCAGTTTCCTAGTCTAGATAGAATTCTTTTTGGAGCAGATTTTTAAGTCCTTTTAGCATTAGATTTCGTCCATCCCTACACTATAAATAGGGATCCATTGTGAACATTATTCAACACACCATTATTGAATTCAATTATAAAACTTGTGAGTTTATTTTCTCTTTGGAGAACTTTTATCCGAATTTCATAATATTTGTGAGATTCAATTTCGACTTATCAAACGGGTTCATCATCCCCGCTTGTGGCGTCTACATCCAATCCAAGTTCGGTTTTCCAATTGATCGCGGGTTACGAATTTGACAAATTCGTGGTTCAACATCGTTGTGAGGCTAGGGTTTGGATCCATCCATCCAAATCGGTGAAACTGATACAAGTCCTGGGAAGTTCAAAAGCTTTCTTTGTCGTGTGCCGGTGAGGATCGCATCAAGTGGTATCAGAGCTTCGGCTTTGTATCAGGTTCCATCTATCCTTTAAATTTTGTCTTTAAATTTTCGTTCTTTATAAAAAAAAAGGCGTGAATAGTACCGTGAACAGTACACGTGAACAGTAAAAAAAAATTGTTGTTCGATCTTAGTTTTTCGTTCTTGTTGGATTTTGGAGACGCATTCCGTTATTTGGTTGTTGAACCTTAGATAGGTCGTTTGAATTGATTCGGATAGTTTTGATTTTTGGATTTGATTTCTTTGGAGAGGAAATTGAGAGTTTAGACATCCGTAGGAACTGAGTGCATAGATAATTGTAGGCGTTTTATTGCTTAGAAATCTTGGTAGGATTTAATTGTTCCGTTTTCAGTCAATTTCCCGTTGTAATTTTTATTTCTGTTCCGAATTGATTTTATAGTTTTAAAAAAAAAAGAAAAAAAAAAGAGAAAAAAAAAACGAACGGAAAAAAAAAATCGTGAAAAAAAGAGGAGAAGATGATTGGTTCTGCTGGATATAGAGGGAGGAAATACCACAGAGATGGATGGGAGGAGTACCGGGAGATAGACGTCCCATTCTTCCGATGTACGAGTGATCCCGAGTTGTACCTAGAGTGGGAAAAGAAGATTGAACTGTTGTTTGACTGTCATGATTATCCTGAGCGGATGAAGGTTAAGATCGCTGCTAGTGGGTTCTGTGAAGATGCTGCCACCTGGTGGGAGCAATTCACGTACAATAGACGTTATCGAAGTCCACCAATAGACACGTGGAGAGAGATGAAGATGGTGTTGCGAGCCCGATATGTGCCTTATCGCTACCATCGACGGCTAGAAATGAAGTTAGAGAACTTGAGGCAAGGAAGCAAGGAAGTAGAAGAGTACTTCGAGGAATTGATGGATGCCATGCGTCGAGCTGACATGGAGGAATCTCCAGAGGATACCATGATTAGATTTTTTACAGGTTTGCGCATGGAGATTAGAGAGAGAGTGGCTTTGCGGCACTATGCGGAGTTGGCAGACATGGTGCAAAATGCAATCAATGTGGAGAATCGACTTAAGAAGTGGAGTGATACTACACTGACAAACTCCTCTACCCGAGAATTTGATTGGAGTGGTATCACATGTATGCTGAAGTCAGGTTTGGAAATGGCGACATCATACAATTCGGACGTTTGCAAGGGAGGAGATGAGATTGTTGAAGATGTTTCTGATCCGGAGGGGCTTGTTGAGGAGGATTCGCATATGGGAGAGACAACAAAAGACAAATCAGTTTCTAAACATTTTGGGGCTGAAACAACTCCAGAAGAGTCGGTTCCAGTTATTGTGGATGAACCTGTTTTGGAGATGGCTATTCTAGAAGTTTCCAATTTGGAGTTGACAACTGTAGATTACTTAGTTCGTGCCGACACTACTTTGGAAGGTAGTCAACTTTGCAGTTCTCCATTGAAGCATGAAGAAGAGGCAGTACATGAACAAGTTGTTGATGAGCCGTTAGAAAAGGCATTTGAAGGAAATAAGCTGATAGTACAGCCATGTTTTAAAAAGGAGAATGGTAGCTGTTGGGAAGCAGTTGTGGGTCAAGTGGAGTATGTGCAAGCAAACGTGGAGGATCTTCTGAATTCTGACAACATAGATCAATTTCTTTCTTTTAGTGTTTTTGTTCTGTAGGTGGACGAAGAGAAGGTGCGAGCCATCCAAGAATGGCCGACGCCCACCTCTGTTGGAGAGGTAAGGAGTTTTCATGGATTGGCGAGTTTCTACCGCCGTTTTGTGCCACACTTCAGTAGCATTGCAGCCCCGATGACTGAGGTGATAAAAAAAACGTGGAGTTCAAATGAGGCGAAGCTCAAGAACGAGCTTTTCAAACATTCAAGGAAAAGTTGACACACCCACCGGTACTATCTCTTCCTGACTTCTCTAAAACTTTTGAGGTTGAGTGTGATGCTTTCGATGTTGGTATTGGTGCAGTTTTGATGCAAATGGTTCGACCAATTGCATACTTCAGCGAGAAGCTGGGAGGCGCCACTGCAAATTATCCGACGTACGATAAGGAGTTGTATGCATTAGTACGGGCATTGCAGACGTGGCAGCACTATTTGCGGCCCAAGGAATTCGTGATCCATACTGACCATGAGTCGTTGAAACATTTGAGGGGGCAGCACAAGTTGAACAAAAGACATGCAAGATGGATGGAATTTATCGAGACATTTCCATACGTCATCAAATACAAGCAAGGTAAGGAAAATGTAGTAGCCGATGCATTGTCTAGAAGGTACACGTTGCTTTCTACTTTGGATGCTAGATTACTAGGTTTTGAGTGCATTAAGGCATTGTATGGGAATGATGATGATTTTCGAGATGTTTATGTTGCATGTGAGAAATCTAGACATGGAAAGTTTTATAGGCAAGATGGTTATTTGTTTAGGGAGAATAAATTGTGTGTGCCTAACTGTTCCATGCGTGAGTTATTATTGTTGGAATCACATGGTGGGGGTCTTATGGGGCATTTTGGAGTAGCTAAGACTTTATCTGTTTTGCAAGAACATTTCTTTTGGCCTCATATGAAGCATGATGTGGAAAAACTGTGTGCTAAATGTGTTACATGTCGACAAGCTAAGATGAGATATTGGCCTAATCCGCATCTAATATTGTGTTTAAAAAAAATTTAATACAATGAAAGAAATATTATATATAAAATAATTATAATAAAAAATTTCAAACATAAGATGAGATATTGAGTGTGACAGCAATTGTGGACTAGATAACGTTATACCGGTCGGTAGCCACCGCACAATGCGCGGGTAAAATACTAGAATGATAATTATCTTTACTTATTGTTTATTATTTACATATAATTTACATATGAGTAAAAATATGATAATGATACAAATATCACTACAAATGTTGTGTATAGAGAAGTATTTCAGAATTTGTAAACTTAAGACTTCTTTTTTTTTAATATTTACTTAGATTTTTTATAATTTAAACTTATAAAGTGTATATAATTTAAGAATGAATTGATGTCAGTATAAAATGTTAACAACTATATAAGTACTTATCATATATATATATATATATATGTCATATAAAAATTGTGTTAATAATTATGTGGATAAAATTAATAATTATGATAATATTTTATAAATTTTAAAACAATTTAAATACTAATCTATCTAAAATTACATAAAAATATAATATAATATTAAATTTAACTTTTTTTTTTCATGCAATGCACCGGTGAAATTCACTGCCACCGTGCAACGCACGGTCCACATACCGGTTTACTTCCACCGTGCAACGCACGGGCCGCGTACTAGTTTCAATTTAAAATACCGATATACTTCTGAACTGATGACACGAATGATTTAATAACTAAAAAGAGATGTGATTTATACAATGTCATAATTCAAAGACAAAATCATTAAATGAATGCAATTTATTTTTTAGTTACTGTTAAAAAAAGAGTATTGTAATCTTCAAAACATTTTGTACCTATAATTATTGTATTGTAACATCTAAACATTATTGTAGTCATTTTCATTCGTCTATTATATTTATTATTTTTTAGTAGTAGTGCATTATAGACACACATATATATTGTAATGAGGAAAGATGTGTTAATTTAGCAAAGATGTGTTAATTTAGCATTTTTTCGTAATTTGAATAATTTTAATTGCTCGATTTTTTCAAATGAACAGAACATTCGCTCGCGGAGAGAGAGAGAGAGAGAGAGAGAGAGCTTCATTGGAAAATTATTCACACAAACTAGACATCATGAATCTATGCATGTTCAATTGAGGAGAAGAATTACACAGTCGTTATTAATATTAGTTTTGGAAGTTAATGCATTTTTATTAGTTGAAATTAATGTGGTTTTAATGAAACAAATTTCAATTTTTCAAATTCTACATTTTAATTATACGAAACCCACCAATCTTTGTAGGGACATATTATTCAGAAAATTATTTCTTAGTTGTTTTAACGGGAGCTCAACAAAACAAAGGTGATCAAGAAATCTATGTATAATGTATTAATAATAATTGATTGTATTTAAGTTGAAGATTGTATTTAAGCTTATAATTAGTTTGATAAGAGCTCAAATTCATTGATAATTGTGTCATCTATATATGTCTATAATAATTATAATTACGTTAAATAAATGGTCGTGGATGGAAGACAACATGCGAAATCATCTACTATCATAATTTTTGTGTTGCATTAATTATTGCACACTCGATTTTCTAGTTTTATTTTATTTTTTTATCCGCTTTCCATTTATTGTGCTTAAGTTTAATTTTATTTAGGATTTATTCTCTCAAATTAGAGTTTATTATTGGGTAGGATGAACCTTAGATAACATGTGTAAACAATACTAAAGCACAAGAAATTGAAATAAAAAAAAAACCCTAAAAAAACCAAGTGTGCAATCGAGAATGTAACATAAAAAATACAATACTCAATATTTTCCTTCTACGTATCCATTAGGCTGAAGAATATAAATCCGTTTTATTTCAATTCAAATGTGTATTATGAAAATGATTTGTAATAATTGAGCTAGCAAAAAAATTCAACAATGGGCCATTGCATTAATTTGGAACTTCTTTTTTTGGTGACATTTATTATTTAACCAATTAATTCATGTGAATGCGTTATATCTATGCCCATTAAATTTAGAATTAAATAAATTCCTTAACAATAAAACGAGTTTATCTTCCTTGAATTTTAGGCATGCTTCGTAATTAATTTATATTTCCTTTTTTGTTTATATGAATTAAATATTGACTCGCCGTCACAATTAAAATAAAATTATAGAATGAAAGTATGAACATATCACACAACATATTATTTTCATATTCTGATTTTTTTTTTTCTTATTCATATTGTTTCTTGAATATTTATTTACCCAATGGTGATTTACAAGTTATTAGTTAGTTTATAGTTTAGATTTATTTAAGAAAATATTAGGTAATTATTGTTGTCAAGTTATCATTTAGTTTAAATAATTCTTTTAGTTATTGATTATAATTTTACAAAATTAAATTACAATTTTAGGTCTATCTAAAAATTACACAAGTTTGACATTTATATATATTTTGAACTGACGAGTAATTGATAACTTGCACCCTTGAATTACACATATCTTATACAATGCATCATAAAAAAAAATGGTCTTACAAGTTGCATCCTTAATATAATTTATTAAAATAAATAATCACTGTAATTTTAACAATTTCATCAGGACCATTTGCATAGTTTTAGAACCTTTTATGGCATATTTGCCAAATCGTGGAATGTAATTAATTAGTTCATATATTGAACATCACAAAAGTAAATATAGTTAATTACATCAACATAGAATTTGTAAGTTACATCCAAGAATTAATAACACAAATTTAGTGGAATTGCTATAGAAATAATTTTAAAAAATAAAAAAATAATGTAGATTAAGAGTACCTAACATCCTAATTAAAAAAAAACTTTAATTATCGTTTTATTGCTCAAACTTTCTATCATTAGTTAAGGTGTCTGTGACAAAAATCCAACAATTTATTTTTTTTATAAAAAAATGAAGAAATAAACTAATGTCTATGATAGGGCGGGATAGGAATAAAACTTGTGTTTATTAAAAAGATACTCTTATTTTTTAATTTATTTTGCTAACTTTTCATTTGGAAAAACCACAAAATATACTTTTAATTTACCTTTTTAGGATATTACTTGCAATGAAAATACTAATTAGATGGTGTGAAATGCCAAGAAAAATAAAATTACATGTTGCATTATGCAAAATAGTTGTAGTTTGAGGGTGCAAGTTGTCAATTATCTTTTAAAATTAAATAATTAATAGGCATGTTAAAAGTTCGCTAAAAAGGTACGTTAAAAGTAAGATAGTTGTCCCATTGGGGATGGCCTAGTGGTGGAGTGGTGATATCTTGAGGCCAAAGGTCTCAAGTTCGAATCCCACCAACACCACTAGGTGTGAGCCTGTTACACCTGGTTTGCCAAGTGTGGTTTACCTCCCCCTGTGTGGTTTGCAGGCTATTACACAAGGAAGTAAGATAGTTCATATAAATATAAAGAACTATTAACTTTTTCCGCCTAAATTACATCCCATAAGTGGAAAACATACTATTTAATCATAAAATTGATTTACATATTTAAATTAACATATTATAATTAAACATTTATAAATCTATTAGTCAAATTACTTAATTACATCAAAGAAGTAGATGATGAATGTCGGCCAATATATTTTACCAATTAATTAAGTTGCCAATTTATATGTATACATATCAACATTTTATAATAATACAATTGAATACAGTCATATCAATGGGTAAAGAAACTTAAAATGATATGATCTCGAATATAGAATTTATGAGTGTTCTCTATAAATTAAAGAGATGACGACGAAATACTAATCAAATTATGGAAGCTTAGCTCTAGCTAGCCGTGACAACTCTTACCTGATAATATCATATACAGTATAGCAACATCATACAATCTGGAGGGATGATGAAGATGTATATATAATAATTTTCTTAAATGTATTGTTTTACGGTTGTGTGACATTTTCTTCTTAAATTTTCTCATTGTGCCTAAAATTATAAAGGATTTAAATTATGTTTGTAATGTATCTCGGGCAAACCAATTATGTTATTTAATTATTTTGTTGGGAAAATGAATGGAAATGATAAATTTATTCATGGATATGGGTTGTATGTCAATGAAATAGTGAACAAACTTGAATATAATATTTTATATTCTCTGTACAATGTATGATTGTTTCTATTGATTATTTAATTATAATTTAATTATTTTATTTGTACAAACTATTTATTATAAAGTATTATAATAAATGTGAATCCCTTGTGGAATGAGGATTTGATGTTCACTGTTGCAGAGCCTTTCGAGGATCAGTTGATCTTGTTTGTTGAGGAGAGAATAGGGAGTAAGAAGGAGGAATTGGGGCAGTGTGTGATCCCTTTACATAGTGTGGAGAAACGTATGGATTTCAAGACTCCAGGAAGCAGATGGTACAATCTTGAGAAGCATACCGTTTCCGGGAATGGGCAGAGGAATGCGAGTACACTGAACAGCAGGCTTCATTTGAGGATATGTTTCGACGGTGGCTATCATGTTCTTGATGAATTGACTCATTACACTAGTGATCTAAGGGCCACGGCTAGGCAGCTTTGGAAGCCTGCAGTGGGAGTGTTGGAATTAGGCATTTTGAATGCACAGGGTCTCGCAGCAATGAAGTCGAGGGATGGCAGGGGATTCACAGATGCTTACTGCGTGGCTAAGTATGGGCAGAAATGGATCAGAACAAGAACAATCCTCAACAGTTTCAATCCCAAGTGGAACGAGCAATACACGTGGGAGGTTTATGATCCGTGCACTGTTGTCACCGTGGGAGTGTTTGATAACTGCCATTTGCATTTGCAGGGAGTGAATGGAGGTGCAAAGGATTCAAGAATTGGGAAGGTGAGGATTCGGTTGTCCACTCTTGAGACGGGTCGGGTTTACACGCACTTGTACCCGCTTATAGTGCTTTCGCCTACTGGGGTGAAGAAAATGGGGGAGATTCAGTTGGCTGTGAGGTTTTCTTGTGCATCATTGTTCAACGTTCTGCAACTGTATACGCAGCCGCTGCTGCCGAACCTTCATTACCTCTACCCGCTCAGCTGCCACCAGGTTGAGAGCCTGAGACACCAGGCTGTTCAGATTGTGTGTATGAGGCTGAACCGGTCGGAGCCGCCATTGAGGAAAGAAGTGGTGGAATACGTGCTTGATGTTGGATCAAACATGTGGAGCGTGAGGCGAAGCAAAGCCGATCAGTACAGAATCGCAGGGATCCTATCTGCCCTTGTGAAAGCTCTGAAATGGTTTGATCAGATATGCAGTTGGAGCAATCCCTTCATCACAGTCCTAGTCCACATTCTGTTCCTGGCCTTCGTGTGCTTCCCTTGGATGATCTCCAGCACGGTGTTTCTGTACCTTTTCTTGATCGGGATGTGGAACTACCGAGGGAGGCCTAGGCACCCTCCATACATGGATGTGAGGCTGTCGCAGGCAGATACTGATACTGCAGTGAACAACGAATTGGAGGAGGAGTTCGACTCGTTCCCAACGTCTCAGAAGCAGATGGAGGTGGTGAAGATGAGATATGATAGGCTGAGGTGTATTGCTTCGAGGGTGCAGACGGTTCTTGGGGACATGGCAACTCAAGGGGAGAGGTTCTACAATGTGCTGAGCTGGAGAGATTCAAGAGCCACGGCATTGTTTCTCATCTTCTGTTTGGTTGCTTCTGTGCTGCTCTACATAACTCCTCTCAGAGTTGTGGTTATCATCACCGGATTTTACATGATGAGGCACCCTAGGTTCCGCGACCGCCTTCCCTCGTATCCCATGAATTTCTTGAGGAGGTTGCCTGCAAGAAATGACACCTTGTTATGAGTAAGAATTTGTGAGTTATTGCAGTAATGCAACACTTTTTGATTGATCGGGTAGTTTTTTATGTTGTTTTTTATGTTTCTGAGAGTTCGGATTTTTTGTATTATATATAGGTGCATGTTGCTTAATTTATCTGGTAAATCTCTTCATTTTCTGGTTGAATCAACATTTCACTGTTTTTATAGACTTATTATGGTTATTGGCACATCAACATTTATCATACAAGAAAGGCTTATAAATGAGTTTCATATTATGATTCTGAAGTTCTTTCTGTTCTTCTAGATGGTCGAATAGAAAAAGCTGTCTGTCTGTCTGTCATCTGAGGAGGTTAAAGGTTTTCTATAATGTGGTGATAACTAATTTTCTTTATTGGGCTCTGAGTCATACATAAATAATTTTATTGTTTAAAATGTTGCAGATACCTGAAGATCTTGAGGTTGGTTATGTTCCTTTCAGCATATCTATTTTCTGTGTGATTACATGAAGTTGTTCTCTTTATTTGCACTTGCCACTATCAAGATTTTGCTAGCTTCTACTATAAGATTCCATAACATTCCTAGTCAAGAAATGCTTAGACAAATGAGAGTCATTGACAGAAACTGTTCACATATGCGCATGCTTCCTTGCTTTAATTTGCATGGACTCTTAGCTGAAGAAGAGTCAATTGGTAGTTGATGGTGAAATTAAATGGAGAAATAACAGCTGGATTGTATTTATACTGTCTTTCTAAATCATTGTTTGCATTCTTTTCAAATGGTAATTCAATTTTATTCCAATGAAGTCTACCATAGATCAACTAAACTAAATTTTTGCAAGTTGTAAAACGCCTCATGTTTGATGGTTGTATACTTTTAGGGAGGTGCCTTGCATGGAAATTTTGTGTTAAAAAAAACTTGATTTTATACAATTTATTTAAATAATATCATATGACATTCATAAACATATATCTTTGAAGGCACAGCCTCTACGAATTGTTATTGCATTTTCATACTTGAATACAATATTCAAGTAGAAAAATATGCAAGTGGTTCGTAGTTATCTAATTTTGTACATATGTTGTGCTTGTAGCATCAAATTTTCCCATTCTGCTTTTGAGAAATTAAAATTCATCCCAACTCAAATATCGATGCACAATAAAAACAAACATTATGCTTGTACAATCAACACACATCCAACTTCCAAAAAAAAAGGAGTTTACGA
The DNA here is from genome assembly GCA_026008535.1 of Perilla frutescens. Lineage (NCBI taxonomy): Eukaryota > Viridiplantae > Streptophyta > Magnoliopsida > Lamiales > Lamiaceae > Perilla > Perilla frutescens. The sequence continues at coordinate 48,352,511 of BRKX01000014.1, forward strand.
ATTTAGAAGCCGTGAAGGAATTCAAATGTAGAAATAAGAATCTAAAGATAGTATAAATTTGATGAACACAACTCAAGATTTAAACCGTAACGTAACCGTCACAAAATTTTGTGCCACTTTAACAATCAAGAAAGGTCCTTAACTAACCACAACAAAAACTAATGATATGTCATGATAATCTTGAAGATTGCAAAACCAAAATACATAAAATCCTAACCAACTTATTTCTTCTTTCCAGCCTTGGCAGCATCTCCAGCCTTTGTCTGCACGATGAAGTAAAAACACGGTTAAGAGTAGGAAACAGGATGTAATACGGCGGGTTTTTTCCAAGAGAAGTCGTAGGTGAAGGGGTAAATTACATCAAGGAAAACGAGCAGATACAGAGGTGTTTAAATTGAAAAGAGTATGAAATGAAAGACAGAGCAAGGGATATTTCATGCTTGTGATGCGGATCAAAGATATTAAGGGCCAATCGAAGGGAAGAATATTCATACCTTCTTGACACCACGGATCTTCTTGGCTCTGTTCTTGCGTTCTTTCATTTGCTTCCTGGACTTCTCAACCTTGGTATCAAGGCCATTCTGAATTCCAAAAGTCGATATAGTTAGATACATGAAACATGAATCATTTCCTTAAGAACTAGAAAGAAACCAATTGGCTTAAATTTCATTTCCAACCTTTATGCATCAAAAATCAGAATGTGTTCACACTATATTTTACGCTCAACAAGATTGTACATGAAAACATATTTGTTCAACAGTTCTATTGAAAATAAGAAATATAATGTGTTGAATATGTGCATCGAAAACCATAAAGTGGAGCCAACTTAGTATGAGAATGAGTTCTACTTGTCAGGAAGAGGATTACAGTCAGAAACACTTATTTCCGAGAATCTAAAATGTTATATAATTAATTTTAAAATGACAATCACTGGGGAAAACAGGTTTACAATTCAACAAAAGCAAAGAAAATTAAAATGAAACACCATACCTATCAGAAATACCACCACCTAATGTAAAATTCATAAGATAAACTAGCTGGCAATATGAACGCTTTTGCAGCATAAAGCTCTCAAAACAATACAAAGCAAAAAAAGTAAACAAGAGCAGTTAAATAAGAGAAAATTTTACCCTGATTAGCCTGTATTTTGGCTCAAATTTCTTGGCATTTTCTACGGAGTCGTATATCAAGCCAAAGCCAGTGGATTTGCCACCACCAAATTGAGTCCGGAACTTGAACACGAAGATCGCATTCGGATCCTTAACCTCGTACATCCTAGCTAACTTCTCCTTCAGCTCAGCCTTCGATAAAACAAAAAACAAATAAGAAGACAATACTAACTTACTAGTTCCTACAAAAACACTATCATTTCTCATGACTCATGAGCTCTCATTTAGTTTAAATTATACAGTATATAATTCAGACGATGAATCGAAATACAATATCAATCGAACTGCTATAATTCCCCCAAGCAAACATTCGTCAACATAACTGATTATCTCCTTCAGCTCAAAAAAGAAACTACTTGCACATCACCTCAAAACCGCATAGGCTACTAAAACCATTTTGCGCATTGCTCAAAACAGCTCTAATTTGCAGAAATACATAAGAAATCCGAGCTAAATCATACACAAAAAACAGAAATATTTAAGGTGAAACAACAAATTAAACAGGAAATCAGACCTTGGAAACATTAGGTCTTCCAGGATGCAACACATCGATGATGAATTGCTTCCTCGAGAGAAGGCGATTGGTCAGGAACTTCCTCGTTCTGATAGTTACTGCCTTGTCCGCCATTTTCCTGCAAAATATTACAGAAAAATCTCAAATAAATCAAACAATATCTCCATAATGAAGTCAAGTTGAGGCCGAGCAGTGGAGTGTTCGGAAATAATTACGGTGTCGTTTAAGCAGAGATTCAGGCCGTGCTCCGCCGCTCTGTGGGAAGGGTTTCTGCGCAAATGCAATGGGCGTTTCTGCTAAAAGGAGTGACTAACCCTAGGGTTTTGTAATAAGAAGGAATTTTGATGGGCTTCTTGGGCCAAATTTCTATTAGGTCGAAAACATGATGGCACAGCTGGCCCAAATATTTATATTTCCTAAAAAGCCCAACTTAGAATCTATAAGCTCTATAAAATCGAGTCAAACTAACAAAATTAAATAATTTTTTTTAAAAAAAATTCAAATCGAACCAATCAAAATAATATATATAACCGAACCAAACAAAACCATAATTCTTTGGTTACTTTGGTTTGATTTTTGGTTTAACCGAATTTTCAATGATTATTTTTATTTTTCCGAAACAATTAAATATAAAGAAAATAGCATGCACTCAATAGATAACAAATTATATATTAAATAAGTAATTTTTTAAATATTCTAAAACTTGAAAATTGAGACTAAATGTTAGAATTACTAATATTATTTAGGTATATAATACATTTTAAATCTATTAATTTATGTGTAATTAATATTAGAATTAACCAAAATATTTTTTATTTAAACCGAAATCGAACCAAACTATATTTCGATTTGAATATTCAAAACCAAACTAAAATTAAAGAAAAAATGACCAAATCACCAAACCAAATAGTTCGATTAGGTTCGGTTTTTTTATTTTGGTTCGATTTGCACACCCCTATTCTCTAGCAATCTCAGATCATTTGCACTATAGTATCTCCTGTGTCAAACTTATATATATATATATATATATATATATTTAAATTTTGTATTTAAATTTATTATGATTTAATTTAACTGTATTTTTTTATAGTTCATTCATATCCAATTAGGGGCATTTATTTTAGGTGACGGATAGATTGGCAAGTGACAATGTATGAGATTAGTATTTAAGAGATTCAAGTTTTAAAATTGTTCAATTCATCAAAATATGTGGCGAATTGTGATACATACTCTATCCGTCCCAATAGCAAGGTCCCTCTTGTTTTTTTGGAATATCCCAATAGTAAAGTCCCATACCAAAAAAAAAGTAATTAGTGTCCTAATTAAAGTGGAATTCATTTACTTTATATTATTTTTGATTATAATACTCCTTAATAAAGTGGAACACGCTTACTTTATATTACTTTTGATTATAATACCCCTCCTCCTTAATATCCGTGCCCAATAGCAATGGAACATTGCTATTGGGATGAAAGTAGTACTATTTTTATTAAGGGATATTAAACAAATTGAAGAAATACAAATCAATTATCATGACACAGGAGATGTAACACAAATGATTTGATCCAGGGACGGACCTAGAGGGGGCTAGTGGGGGCACCCGCCCCCCTCAAATTTTGTCCAATTTTTTTTTTATATATGTATATATATAATTTATAATATAAATTTAATTTTATTTGTATTGTAATATTATTTTTCGCCCCTCAAAACTAAGATTATTACATTTCGCCCCCCGGGTTAGAATTCCTGCGTTCGTCTCTGATTTGATCAACTCTCCAACCCACCTATATGTTCCATTCCATTGTTTAGAGGATGCTATTTGTAGAGATCCTTTTGGTAGGGTAAAACTTAAAAGGCTTGGAGAGATCGAGGGGCCAAAGGGCCTTGTGAGGTCGAACGATTCGATCTCTCGAAGGACCTCAAAGGGAGTATACGGGTTGAGGTGAACATATGGTTAAGCGCCGCCAAGATAGGTGACCATGTAAAAAATCCTAGAGACCGGATAGGTCAGAGTACGATGAATCCATGCAAAACCAGGATTGAATTGTTGAAACGCCTCCATATGAGAAAGGTTGATGGATCATTCGAATGAGGGAGAGAGATAATTATGAGTTTTAAAACCCTAACCCAACCCGGCTTCCGATCTCAAAATTCTCTCTGAAACATGCTTTGTTCTTATTTTCTACCATTTTCGCTTCAAATTTTATTTGTTTTAATCGATTCTAACTTGAGTGTTGGAGTCCGCTCGATCGTCGATGCCCTCAATGTTCTTTTGGGTATCACACCTTGTTGTCTTTTGATGAGTCTGGGAGTGGTACAACCGATCTAAATCCGGAGTTGCAGCTGCGAGGCCCAGTGACGAGGCTTAGAGCTAAGCAACTGCAAGGTTACTTTCAGTGCTACATACAAAAGATGTTGGAGGATAAAAGGATCGAGCCCGGGAAGCACAAGATGGTGAACGTGACGCAGATTGAAGACTCGGAGAGCCGCAGATAGGAGACACAGCGCGAGCCAGCGCGCGGACCATCGGTCGCGCCCTCATGCGAGAGCTACAGTGCGGGCTGAGGCGCGACTGGACCTCTCGCGCCCGCGGCCATTCCGCTTTGCCCTCAGGCGCGAGCTACAGCACGACCACCGGCGCGAGTTGATCGGTCGCGCCCGCGGCATTTTTGCCTTCGAGTAGAGCGCGACCTACAGCGCGACTGGGGGCGCGAGTGACCCCGTGTCGCACCGCCCTGTTACGCGTTTTGGACGTCCGTTTTTTCCTTATTTTTATTTCCTAATTTGTTGTGGATTTTAATTTAGGACTTTGTTTTCCTCCCTAAGTATAAATAGGGATAACTCATTACTTTTTAGCAGACTTGATTGAATGAAAATAAGCAATACGCTTTTTCTCTTGTCTCACACAACGATATAGTTCTTGGTAGAGTTTGTAGATTGGCGACTGCAAGCTTGAAATCAAACGATTCGTTCGTGCATCCAGTAGTGCACGGGTTAATCGAGCCACGAGGATTTGCTCCATATTCGCGTTCTGGGTTCAAGTAGATTCGGGGTTCATCTCGGGTAATTTCTCTCTATCTTTTCGCTGTGTCCATTTGATTCCACCACCATCCCGTCTTCCAAACACGTAATTCCATTTCACCTTCAGTTCCATCGTGTCCCAATTCCACCCGCGTGAATTTCCCCTAATTTGAATTCTAGGGTTCATATTGTTAAATTTGGGGATTTTTGGAATAATTGTTAAATTGTTTGTTGCTTAATATTGGATAGTTGTATTAATTGTGAATTATTGCCCAATTTGTTGTTGGATTGAATCAACCTATAATTGGCGTAGTTCAGTTCTATATTTTCTAAGCTTCCACCTTATTGATTGGTTACAACATAGTTTTTGGTATCAGAGGCACGTTAACTTCGGTTGGTCGTGGTTCAATCCAAATTGGTGTGTGATACAGTAGGGGCAAAAAGGATCGATCACATTTAAAAAAAAATCAAAATTCAAAAAAAAATATATATATAATTAATCGAGCCCTATTGTGTCACCATCTTATTTTGCTTTGTTTGTGTTTGTGTTGGTTCTTGGATAGTGTTGGAAGGAGTAAAAGCTTTAATTGTTTGTGTTGTTTCGTGCTTTGCCGTTCTTCGTCGTATAGCGATTGGGAGCGTCATTGCACATTTTTTTGTGTTGAATTGGGATTTGGATTTTGGTTTTGTTCTTAGATTGTCTTGGTGTTTTCTTTTCCTTTATCCTTCCATTCCACGTTCTGTTCCATATATCTAGCATAGTCCGTGAAATTTCCCAACCTTGTTTCTTCCTTGTGCCGTGGATTACCTGAGTTTGCAGCTATCTTAGTGGCTTTTGTTTACCCGGATTCTCTGGGTTCAAGTTCGAGCTTTTGACTAGAGTTGGAGGAGTCAACTTCAATTCTATCGGGACGTTAGAGACAGTGAGAGTTTCCCAAAGCACCTTGTGATAAGGACTCGAGTGATATACACGAGCGATAAAAAAAAGTGAGGTTACTTTTACCCTTTATTTCTTTTGTTTTGTTTCATTTGTTTTGCAGGATTGAAAATGAAGTCCAGAGATAAAAGTAAGGGGGGAGACAAGACACCGTCCTCACCAAACACTCCGACAGATGCATCATCATCGGATCAGATGCCTTGGGACGCACAATGGCACTACAAAGCCATGTCCCAACATTTTGAGAGGCGACAACAAACATTGGAAGACAAACTTGAAGACACGTTGGCTCAAGTAATGGCACAATTCGCGAACCTCAATGCGCGGATTCCATTACCCCCATCAGCTCTAGGCCAACCAGCCCCGAATGAGACAGTACCTCGGCAGGAGAGGATCCCAGCCGTTGAGACTGCCAATGCTAGGGCACAACCTGAGCAAGCCGAGCCTGCCCAAGCAGCTAGAGCACCGCCTGAGCAAGTCGAGCCGGCCCAAGCAGCTAGAGCAGAGGCCCGAGCTAATGCTAGAGATCCACCACAGCCACGTCGCCAACAACCAGTACAAGAAGACTATCAAGAGAGACGTGATGTGATGGATGGTTATGGAGACTTTGCAGAGGAGTTAGAGTACGAGTTTGACCAGTATCAGAGACGTGACAGACCACGTCAACCTTATAGACGTGCAACCCGCACCTATAACGATTATCAGCCCCGACATGCAGACCCCGAAAGCTTGTTGAATAACATCAAGACAAGCATACCGGCCTTTGAAAGATTGCATGACCCGGACCTATACCTTGACTGGGAGAGGAAGGTCAACAAAATTTTTGAGTGCCATGATTTTCCAGAATTGAAGAAGGTACAGTTAGCTTCTATGGAATTCACCGGGTATGCCGCTACTTGGTGGGAATTCCAACAGCACCGAGGTCGTAGAGACAGGTATCCATTGATCAACATCTGGCAAGAGATGAAGGATGTGATGAGAGGTCGTTTCATCCCGGTTAACTATGAACGGGAATTGGAGCGCAAGTTGAGCCAAATCCGTCAGGAAACTCGTTCGATAGAGGAATACCACAAGGAGTTGGAGACAACATTAAACCGGGTTGGTAAAGAAGAGACATTGTTTGCTACTATCAACCGGTATATAGAAGGGATGAACCCTGATATTGCGTGTGAAGTCGAGTTGAGAGACTTCAACACAGTTGAGGCCATGATCCACTATGCCTCTATTGTTGAAAGGCAGCTCAGAGATGGGCGCAGAAAATCGATGCAGTTTGTACCTGTAAGGACACCGTGGGTTAGAGGTGAGTCTTCTACGCCTAGAACAGCCCCTTCGCGTCCTCCAGGCCAGTCTTCACAGCCCGATCATCATCTAGAGCAGTCTGCACCTCAACCGAGCCGCAGACCTGAGTACAACACACCTGCACTGAACCGGACAAATCCAACTCGACCTGGACCATCTGCACAACCACAAAATGGTACTCCAGGATGAGCACGTGACATCCAGTGTCACAAGTGCAGAGGCTGGGGACACTTTCAAGCACAGTGTCCGAATCGTCGAGTCCTTTTCCTTTCAGAGCAAAATGAGCTTGAATCAGCAAGTAAAGATGAGCTCGATGATAAGAAAGTGGCAAGTGATGCTCCACAGTCCCTAGATAGCCCATTAGTGGATGAGATTGAGGATGAGAAGCCGGATCCTACCCATGTCAGCCTTGTTTTGATCCGAGCACTGAGCCTAATTCGTGAGGAGGATCAGAATGACCAACGCGAGAACATCTTCTACGCGCGTTGCTCGATCCAAGACAATGTATGCTCGATCATCATCGACAGTGGTAGTGTTGTGAATTCAATTAGTCAATATGCAGTGGGGAAATTGAACTTAACCCCACAGAAGCACTCAAAGCCGTACCGATTGCAGTGGCTGACAGACTGAAGAAAAATCCGTGTGGGATTTCAGGTAAGCGTTACTTTCTCCATTGGTCATTTTGTTGATACTGTTCTTTGTGACGTCATCCCTATGAAGGCGTCGCATATACTGCTTGGTCATCCTTGGCAATTTGACAGGAAAGCTATTCATGACGGGTTTGCCAATACCTACACGGTAACCCGAGATGGACAGACCACCCGTTTATGGCCATTGACACTGAAGGACGTCAATGAAGATCAAAGGAGAATGCAAGAGAAGTTTAAGGAGGAGAAAGAGAAGGAGAAACGGGTCGAGACTAAGTCCCAAGCTCCATCTGGCCAACAAGTAGCCAATCCCAAGAGCTCCAAAGGGTCGGCACCTATGGCAAAGGAAGCCACCAAGGCCGCCCACTTGGCCACCCCGTCGCTTTCTAGTGCAACCACCTCTGACCCTGTTCACCGAAATTTATTCATCAGTGCAAAAGGAGTTCAGAAAGCCGCTAAAGCCGGTATGCCTATCGTTCTTTTAAATTTTAAGGCTAATGATACTCCTGATATTGTAGTGCCTTCTGTTTTGCAGCCATTGATGATGGAGTTCAAGGATGTGTTTCCCGAAAAGATTCCGAGTGGTCTACCGCCAATTCGAGGAATTGAGCATCAGATCGACTTCCAACCTGGAGCCATCCTTCCAAACCAGCCCGCTTACCGCACTAGTCCCGAGGAGACTAAGGAGATTGACCGCCAGGTTAAAGAATTGCTGGAGAAGAAATAAGTCAGAGAGAGCCTATCACCATGTGCAGTACCCGTGATACTCGTCCCCAAAAAGAACAACGAGTGGCGCATGTGCATGGATTTCCGGGCTATAAATAAAATCACGGTAAAGTATCGCTTCTCCATTCCCCGTTTAGATGTATGTTGGATGAATTGTTTGGAGCATCTATTTTCTCAAAAATTGATTTACGTTCTGGGTATTTTCAAGTCCGTATGAGTGAGGGGGATGAATGGAAGACTGCGTTCAAGACGAAGCATGGACTGTACGAATGGCTTGTCATGCCATTTGGGCTTACCAACGCCCCTAGTACTTTCATGCGTCTCATGAACCATGTCTTGAGAGATGTGATTGGGAAGTATGTTGTGGTGTATTTTGATGACATCCTAATTTACAGTACTTGTGTTTCTGAGCATGTTAGACATCTTAGGCGAGTCTTTGAGTTGTTGCGTGATGCTAAGCTATATGCCAATTTGTCTAAGTGTACCTTTTGCATGAATGAGGTTGTCTTTCTTGGTTTTGTGGTTAGTAGTTGTAACGCCCCAATTTTATTACTCTTAATAAAAATGAAACGTTAAACATGCTTTTATTAATAGATAAAAGAAAATCCCAAATAATTGAATATTAAGGTCTTAAAGAAATTACAGCGGAAAACATAATAAGGAAATAATCTAAATTTATTTAAAATCTTTATTTAAACGAGACCATGACCACCACCATCGCATCTTGACCCGCTAAGCATCACCCGAGCCTCCATCTGAAAAAGATAAAGTTTTTTTTTTGGGTGAGTATTTTAACTCAGTGGGGAGTGTCCAATTATCCAAGCTATATAAAATTAAACGAGTAAGTGAGAATAATTAAAACTGTTCAGTCCGTAGACCAAACCATATAGCCCGTCGGCCCATTTTTAACCCGAAGGCCCTGTCTCATTTAGCCCGAAGGCCCTGTACTGTGCTGTGTCATCACATAACTGAATAATAAAATATAGAGAGAATAATCGGGACAGAAATCACATAAAACCCCACCTTCATCTTGACCTGGATATTAATTAATTAAGTCCGGCGCGCCTCCTATAAATTATTTATTGTAAATTAATACAGTACATAATGTAATGAAATCATGCGAATATATTTATATGTGGTGCATGCTTAAAATAATCATACATGATGACCTAAATTTTTATGCATTTAACTAACATTCACATATCTAAATATATATATATTCACGTTATATGTATTTATATACCAAAGTATCATGGATTACTTTTTATCACACGACACACAACCCTATGCATATATTATGTATATATAAATACACGTTAGTCATACCTATATATATACACATTACAACTCTAATATCATGCTTATATATGTATTATATACGCACACACTGATATACATAGGTTACATATATATATATATATATATATATATATATATATATATATATATACCATACATATAATATATATTCATAATTGTACGGCTCACACACACATATTTATAATATTCAATCACACACAATCAAGCCAAATCATGCATACCTATATTATATATATATATATATATCAGTTCTCTATCATGAAAAATATATATATATATATATACACCACTCACACACACATATATGTATTCATGTGGCATCATTATTATATATATATTACTCCACCAACGCAACACACATATATATAACTTATTAAACAAGTTTTTGAAACAACACAAAGTTAATACATGCTAATCTATTGGCCGGACCTCCAAATAATCAACCCAGCCCATGCTAATGCAAAGGAGGAAAAGAAAACGGACGAAAGAAAGTCATACCTCTAGCTGGAACAGAAATTCTTTAAGGGAACGATTTCGAACTTCTTTCTATTTTTTTTTTTGGGTGTGAGAAGTGAAAGGTTGAGACCCCTATTTATACTAGTATGGTTAGGGTTTCATGGAGGAGTTTGGTAGAACAAGGATTCTCTCGTGGTTATCTTCTACTTGGAGGAGAAGATAAGAAATAAATAAAAAGAAAATAATAAAGATTTGGGCTTTCTTCCTATTGGGTCTAGAATTTAAAGTAATTGGGCTTGTAAAAAAACTAGAAATAAACTTTGGACAACATAAATAAAATGTAACACATTAGGCACTTTAATCATAAAAAATTAAATGCATGCTCATGCTATAAAATTACTATATGTTAAAAAATAAATTCATGCTTATAAATTACTTAGGCGCGGCTTATTAGACTTAATTAACTAATACCATAGAAAATAAAATATACGAATATTTTTTTTTTCAGGAAAGGAACGTAGCACAAAATAAAAATAAATAAATAAATAAATCGGGTCGCTACATCCCTCTCTACTAAAAAAAATTTCGTCCTCGAAATTACTTACTTGGGCCTAGAAACTGCGGGTATCTAGATCGGATTTCTTTTTCCTTTTCCCAGGTAGCTTCATCTACATTATGTCTACTCCACTGAACCTTAATTAACGGCGTTTCCCTATTTCTTAGTACGTGAATTTTTCTATCCAGCACAGCTATTGGATATTCATCATAAGTTAGATCCTTACTTAACCCTAACTCGGCATAATTCACGATATTGCCCGGATCGTGAATATATCTTCTTAAGGATGAAATATGAAAAACATCATGAATCGAGGTCAAACTTGGTGGTAAAGCAAGTCGATATGCTAATCCCCCAACTCTCTCCAAGATTTCGAACGGCCCTATAAACCTTGGTCTTAACTTCCCTCTTTTGCCAATACGCACGACTCCTCTCATAGGCGACAACTTTAAGAAAACTTTGTCCCCGATCTCGAAATGAAAATCCCTTCTTTTAAAGTCAGCGTATGACTTCTGTCGATCTTGCGAAATTTTGATACGGTCTCGAATCTTGTCGATTACACCTACCGTCCTTTCGACTAACTCTGGCCCTAGAATTCTCTTTTCACCAACTTCGTCCCAGTGCAGAGGCGATCTGCACTTCCTTCCGTATAATGCTTCATAAGGAGCCATCCCGATGGTCGCTTGGTAGCTGTTGTTGTAGGCAAATTCTACCAGTGGTAAATGTCTTTCCCAATTTTCACCAAAATCCATCACGCAGGCTCGCAACATGTCTTCTAGCGTCTGGATGGTTCTTTCTGACTGCCCATCAGTTTGAGGATGGTAAGCGGTGCTGAACCTTAACTTTGTTCCCATTGCCTCTTGTAGACTCCTCCAAAAGTTTGAGGTGAATCTCGTATCTCGATCAGATACAATAGTTACTGGTACTCCATGCAATCTCACAATTTCATCTACGTAAAGCTGGGCCAGTCGATCCATGCTGTATGTCATCTTTATTGGTAGAAAATGTGCAGATTTCGTGAGTCTGTCCACTATCACCCAAATTGCGTGGTTTCCTTTGATCGTTTTTGGCAATCCCACCACAAAATCCATGGCGATATTTTCCCATTTCCACTCCAGAATTTTGAGTGGTTGCAAAAGACCTGTGGGTCGCTGATGTTCGGCTTTCACCTGTTGGCAAGTCATGCATCTTTCCACATATTCGCCGATAGATCTCTTCATGTTCCTCCACCAAAAATATTTCTTCAAGTCTTGATACATTTTGGTTCCTCCGGGATGGATGGAATATGGTGTATTATGAGCTTCTTCTAATATCTCCTTTCTTATCTCGCTATTCTTGGGAACGCAGATCCTTTCTTCGAAAACTAATGCTCCGTCATCTGCCAATGCAAAATTTTGAATATTGCCCTTCAACACTCGCTCCTTTATTTTGCACAAGAATTTATCATTCTCTTGTGTTGCCTTGATCTGATCTCTCAGCAACGGGCGCATTGTCAAGGTTGCCAAAACTGATGTAGTACTTTCTGCTGGTGGCACCACGTCTATTTTCATCTTAGCGAATTCTTGTACAAGCTGAGATGTATTGGTCCCTTTTCTGCTTAACGCGTCAGCTACCACATTTGCCTTTCCTGGGTGATAATGTATTGTGCAGTCGTAGTCTTTAACCAACTCGAGCCACCTCCTCTGCCTCATGTTTAGTTCCTTCTGGGTGAAGAAATACTTTAGGCTTTTGTGATCCGAGAAAATTTCACATTTTCCCCCATAGAGAAAGTGTCGCCATATCTTCAATGCGTGAACGACTGCTGCTAATTCCAAGTCGTGAGTAGGGTAATTGAGTTCATGCGTCTTTACGTGAGTAGGGTAATTGAGTTCATGCGTCTTTAACTGCCTTGACGCATAGGCCACCACTTTTCCGTGCTGCATTAGCACACATCCGAGTCCCTGTTTGGAAGCATCACAATATATCACGTATCCTTCACTGCCTTCAGGGATAATCAAAACAGGTGCAGTGGTGAGTTTCTGTTTTAGCAGCTGGAAACTTTCTTCACACTTCTCACTCCATTCGAATTTGACGCCCTTCCTTGTCAGCTGAGTTAACGGACCGGCTATCTTCGAGAAACCTTCAATGAAGCGTCTGTAGTATCCGGCAAGTCCCAAGAAACTCCTTATCTCACCAGCATTCTTCGGTGGCTCCCAACTGTTCACTGCTTCCACCTTTGATGGATCTACTTCTACTCCTTGAGTTGTTACCACGTGCCCAAGAAACACAACTCGATCCAGCCAAAATTCGCATTTGCTGAATTTGGCATAAAGCTTCTCCTTTCGCAACGTGTCTAAGGCCAATCGCAGGTGCTCTTCATGCTGCTTTTCATCCTTGGAATACACCAGGATGTCATCAATAAATACTATGATAAACCGGTCTAAGTATTGGTGGAATACTCTGTTCATCAAATCCATGAACACTGCAGGTGCGTTGATTAGTCCAAATGGCATTACTGTGAACTCGTAATGGCCATATCTGGTTCGGAATGCTGTTTTGGGAATGTCTCCTTCTTTCACCTTCAGCTGATGATATCCTGACCTCAGATCAATCTTTGAAAATATTCTAGCTCCTTTCAATTGATCAAATAGGTCTTCGATTCTGGGCAATGAGTACTTGTTTTTGATAGTGAGCTTGTTTAAGTCGCGGTAGTCAATGCACATCCTCATGCTCCCATCTTTCTTTTTCACGAACAGAACTGGTGCGCCCCAAGGTGACACACTAGGCCGTATGTATCCCTTGTCTAAAAGCTCTTGGATTTGAACTTTCAATTCCTCTAATTCTTTTGGCGCCATCCGGTACGGTGCTTTAGAAACCGGTGCCGCTCCTGGCACTACATCGATGGAGAACTCCACTTGTCTGTTTGGTGGCACGCCAGTGATGTTCTCGGGAAAGACATCAGGGTACTCTCGTACTATTGGAATGTCCTCCATGGCATTCTCTTTCTCTTCTGTACTCATCACATTTACCAAGAATGCTTGGCAATCATTTCTTCTTATCATCTTCATTGCTTTCATGGCTGAGACGATGCGAGGTGATTTGCTCACCTTGGTTCCTTTGAATGAGAATTGTTTTTCCCCCGGTTGTTGGAAAATGACTTTTCGATCACGACATTTGATAATTGCATCATTTTGACTCAGCCAATCCATCCCTAGAATCACGTCAAAATCTTTCATCTCCAAGATGAATAGGTCAGCTTCCAAAGTTCTTTCTTCTAGTGCTAGTTTGACTCCTTTAGCCAAACGATCTGTCTTCATTGATTTGCCCGACGGAATACTTATTCTTAAAGGTTCAGTCTCCTCATCACACTTTACATTAGCTTTTTCTTAAAATCTCTTTGCGATAAAAGAATGAGAAGCACCCGAATCGAAAAGTACTAAGACAGACTTGTTAAGTACTGATAAGATACCTGTCATTGTCTTGGCCTCTTCTTCCTGGTTCATGGCAAATGCTCGAGCATTTCCTTTCTTGGTGGCATTGGAGTTGTTGAAATTCCGGTTCAAGGGACAATTCATTGCTTGATGCCCCAGTTGGTAACAACGATAACAACCATTTTCTCCAAGCATGCATTTCCCATAGTGTCGTTTCTGACATTTCTGGCACAAAGGTTTTTCTGTCGCTGCCTGTGGTCTGCTTCCTCCTTCAGTTCTCGGCTTCTTGTCAGGCTGGAAATTCCTTCCTCTGTTTTGATTGTTGCGCTCATCCCATCGCCGTTTTCCACCATTATTGGGAAATTTTGGAGCAGGCTTGTCCAGGTTCAGACGGGTAGAAATTGCCCGAGCTCGTTGCACAATTTCTGAGTAAGTGCTGAGATTGAGTGCGGATAAGTGTGCCCCAATCTCAGGTCGCAACCCATCTTCAAATCTCCAGGCCTTCTTCTCATCTGTGTCCACCAAGTGAGGAGCATAACGAGCTAGCTGATTGAATTTCTGCTCGTACTCCAGAATGGTCATGCTGCCCTGCTCTATATTCATCAGTTCTTTTTCTTTTTGCTTCCGGAACGCCTTTGGGAAATAGTTATCCATGACCATTTTCTTGAAAATGGTCCAGGTCAAATTGGCTTGCTGTTCTGGGTTCATGCTGATCTTCACTGCCTCCCACCAGTGACTTGCATCCTCGGTCAGTTGAAACACCGCACAGGTAACTCTTTGGGCATCTGAGCATCCTAAGTAATCGAAGATTCGGTCTAGTTCCCGAATCCATTCTTCTGCTGCTAGAGGTCCTCCAGTTCCCTTCAGCTTGGGTGGTCCTAACTGACGGAAATGTGTTAGGATGCCATCTCCTTCTTGGTGTTGAGGTTGCTGCCGATTCTGATTCTGTTGAGGTAGAACCCTCCTCAATGCATCTGCGAGGTTTAGAGCAAATGCATCCATGTTGTTATTTCCTCCGTTCTCATTATTATTGTTGTTTTTGTTGTTTCCTTCATTCTCATTACTATTGTAATTGTTCATTGACTCTGTTTCTTCGCTGTCTTCCTGAATCGGCTGAGTATTCTTCTTTGGTGGCATGATTCCTATTGTCGACCATAGCAAAAACGGTTAAAATATCCTTAAAAAAATAATAACCACTTTCATTCATTTAATTGCTTAAAAGAAATAACTTTCAACTATTTGCAACGAAAAAATACTACTAATCTGGAAGAATTTAAATACTAGAGACTAAAACTAAAGATAAATAATACTATGCCGATAACTCAAACTACTAGATTCTTCTAAATG
The DNA here is from genome assembly GCA_026008535.1 of Perilla frutescens. Lineage (NCBI taxonomy): Eukaryota > Viridiplantae > Streptophyta > Magnoliopsida > Lamiales > Lamiaceae > Perilla > Perilla frutescens. The sequence continues at coordinate 48,367,913 of BRKX01000014.1, forward strand.
CTACTAGCTCGCCTCATCCTCTTTCCCAAATTCAAGCTTTCATAGGGCTTCTGACGCGATATCCTAACTCCTCTAGGAACTCGGCCATAGAACTCCTCCCTCCAATTTCGCAGGATATGATTGATAAATTCATCAAAATTAATTATCTCAAGAACCATTCGCCCTTTTCGTATCTCTAGGGTCAAATCTTTCAGTGCGTCATCAGCATAATCTCTCATCAGGGGAGATCCAATGATATTATGGATTCTCTCAGCTGCTTCCATTGGGTCAAGCCCACATCTTGTCTGTTCCATTCTCTTCCAAAGATGTTGGATCTTCAGCAATTGCATCTCTGGTGCTATATCATCCCACGATAGCTCATAAAATTTTCCTATTAAATGGTCTTTTAAATCTTCCTCTCTACTAGCTAATGGCCGCCTAGGAATTTGACCCGCCGTACTCATTCTTGTCATCTTCTTCGATCGTACCATCTAAACCAAAACTCGAGGACTATAAAACATTTTCATAAACAATACATATAATCATACTTGCATAACTTGAAATAAAACCTTTCTTTTACCTCTACTCAAAGTGATGTTGCGGATGCGACGATGGTCTTAACTTACTTACTTACTTTTTATTAGTATTCAGGAACGTATTACGCTCTGATACCAAACTATAACGCCCCAATTTTATTACTCTTAATAAAAATGAAACGTTAAACATGCTTTTATTAATAGATAAAAGAAAATCCCAAATAATTGAATATTAAGGTCTTAAAGAAATTACAGCGGAAAACATAATAAGGAAATAATCTAAATTTATTTAAAATCTTTATTTAAACGAGACCATGACCACCACCATCGCATCTTGACCCGCTAAGCATCACCCGAGCCTCCATCTGAAAAAGATAAAGTTTTTTTTTTGGGTGAGTATTTTAACTCAGTAGGGAGTGTCCAATTATCCAAGCTATATAAAATTAAACGAGTAAGTGAGAATAATTAAAATTGTTCAGTCCGTAGACCAAACCATATAGCCCGTCGGCCCATTTTTAACCCGAAGGCCCTGTCTCATTTAGCCCGAAGGCCCTGTACTGTGCTGTGTCATCACATAACTGAATAATAAAATATAGAGAGAATAATCGGGACAGAAATCACATAAAACCCCACCTTCACCTTGACCTGGATATTAATTAATTAAGTCCGGCGCGCCTCCTATAAATTATTTATTGTAAATTAATACAGTACATAATGTAATGAAATCATGCGAATATATTTATATGTGGTGCATGCTTAAAATAATCATACATGATGACCTAAATTTTTATGCATTTAACTAACATTCACATATCTAAATATATATATATATATATATTCACGTTATATGTATTTATATACCAAAGTATCATGGATTACTTTTTATCACACGACACACAACCCTATGCATATATTATGTATATATAAATACACATTAGTCATACCTATATATATATACACATTACAACTCTAATATCATGCTTATATATGTATTATATACGCACACACTGATATACATAGGTTACATATATATATATATACCATACATATAATATATATTCATAACTGTACGGCTCACACACACATATTTATAATATTCAATCACACACAATCAAGCCAAATCATGCATACCTATATTATATATATATATCAGTTCTCTATCATGAAATATATATATATATATATACACCACTCACACACACATATATGTATTCATGTGGCATCATTATTATATATATATTACTCCACCAACGCAACACACATATATATAACTTATTAAACAAGTTTTTGAAACAACACAAAGTTAATACATGCTAATCTATTGGCCGGACCTCCAAATAATCAACCCAGCCCATGCTAATGCAAAGGAGGAAAAGAAAACGGACGAAAGAAAGTCATACCTCTAGCTAGAACAGAAATTCTTTAAGGGAACGATTTCGAACTTCTTTCTACTTGGAAGGAGAAGATAAGAAATAAATAAAAAGAAATAAATAAAAAGAAAATAATAAAGATTTGGGCTTTCTTCTTATTGGGTCTAGAATTTAAAGTAATTGGGCTTGTAAAAAAACTAGAAATAAACTTTGGACAACATAAATAAAATGTAACACATTAGGCACTTTAATCATAAAAAATTAAATGCATGCTCATGCTATAAAATTACTATATGTTAAAAAATAAATTCATGCTTATAAATTACTTAGACGCGGCTTATTAGACTTAATTAACTAATACCATAGAAAATAAAATATACGAATATTTTTATTTTTTTTTTAGGAAAGGAACGTAGCACAAAATAAAAATAAATAAATAAATAAATCGGGTCGCTACAGTAGTCGTGGTGTTGAGGTTGATAAGACAAAGGTGAAAGCCATAGAGGAATGGCCAACACCTAGGTCATGTGCTGATGTTCGGTCTTTTCATGGTTTGGCTGAATTCTATCGCCGTTTTGTACGGGATTTTTCCACTATAGCCACTCTTTTGACCGAGTTGAGCAAGAAAGATAAGAAGTTTGAGTGGGGCAAAGCCCAAGAGCATGCGTTCAATTTGTTGAAGTCTAAGTTGTGTAATGCTCCTGTGTTGGTTTTGCCGGATTTTAACAAAATGTTTGAGATAGAGTGCGATGCCTCTGGCATAGGCATTGGCGCTATGTTGATGCAGGAAAAGAAGCCAGTTGCATTTTTCAGTGAGAAGCTCAATGGTGCAGCCTTGCGGTATTCCACGTATGACAAAGAGCTATATGCGCTGAAGAGGTCCTTGGAGACTTGGCAACATTACTTGCGACCGAAAGAGTTCGTGATTCACACCGATCACGAGTCCCTAAAGCACTTGAAGGCACAACAAAGTTTGAATGCGCGACATGCCAGATGGGTGGAGTTCATCGAATCCTTCCCATATGTGATCAAGTATAAGAAGGGAGAAGAAAATGTGGTTGCCGATGCACTCTCCCGAAGGGCTGAACAGGTACGAGAAATGCACGAGAAGGTAAAGACGAGGATCGAGCTTCAAAGAGTACGCAATGCAGCTAAGGTGAACTTGCACTGCAAACAAGTGTTGTTCAAACTCGGAGACAAAGTTTGGGTTCACTTCAGCCCGGGGCGTTTTTCCAATTTACGGAAGTCAAAGCTCACGCCTCGTGGAGATGGACCGTTCACTGTAGTCACTCGAGTGAATGACAATGCTTACCGCCTCGATTTACCTGGTGAGTATAAATGTTCTCCTACATTTAATGTTTATGATCTCTCTCCTTTTCCTGTAGATGATTTTGACGAGGAGGATGCGAATTCGAGGTCGAATTCTTTTGAGGAAGGGGGGAATGATACGAACCCGAAAAGCATAAAAGAACCAAATCCAAGAATGACATTGAGAGCTTCAAAGATAATCATGTTGTCCAAAATTAAAGATTGGAGATCAAGATTTGAAGAACACAAGTGCATGAAAATATTCAGATATTTTGGGCAGCCCATGAAGATCAAATATTCAGCCCGAGTATAGTCAACATGCTATCATTTGATGATGAAGAAGGAAGCATGAAGACGTGAGAAGAAGAACGACACCATTTGGACGTGTACATCAAAAGTTATACGCATTTGCATGGGAAATCGGGAGATGCTGTTTTTCATGCAAAGGTGGCAAGAATTACACACACATGGGCCATGAAATTAATACACTTAATTCAGCCCATGGACGTGTATTTTGGGTCCAAGAATGGCGAGAATATCCAGCCCAAATCCACTTTGGGATTTATCCTTATCTAGTTAGATTTAGATAGATTTTTGTTATCTTATTTTTGGTATCTTTTGATTTTATCCTAGATTGATTAGGATTAGTATTTTTCAATGTTTATCTAGTTATTTAAGGTTAAAATTTTGTCCCCTATGTATCCTATAAATAGGGCCACCATGTGACATTCATAATGGAGACGTTGGATGAAATAAAGAGTTAATTTCCCAATTGTCTCACGATCCTTTGGTTGATCACCCATTTATCAAGTTCTTTAGACCTAGCAAATCTAAAGTCCTATTTCAAGCTCTTTTCTATTCCATCGAGTTTAGGGGGGAGTGCTATCCAACTTGGAGTATTCGAGAAATCGCGTTTCGTCTTTACGATCCAGAAGTGTACCTAGATTGGGAACGCAGAGTTGATAAGATTTTTAAGTACTACTACTTCCCCGAGCCAAAGAAGGTGCAATTAGCCACATTGGAGTTTAAAGACTACGCAGCAACATGGTGGGAATTCCAACAAGATCGATGCCACCGAGATCACCTTCCACCTATCGACACATGGCGTGAGTTGAAAGATTTGATGCGGAAACACTTCATTCCAGACCACTACCAATGGGAGTTGGAGGAAAAGCTATACAAGCTTAGGCAAAGAGATCGAAGTGTAAATGACTACTACTACAAAATGATTGAAGCCATGAGACGAGCTGATATAGAGGAATATCTAGAAGATACCATGGATAGATTCCTAGCTGGTCTACGAAGGGAAATCCGAGAAAAGGTAGCATTGTATCACTTCGACAAGTTGAAAGACATGGTGCAATATGCCATTGAGATAGAGAAGTGGTTGGAGAGTCTAGAGATGAGGCAAAATGAAGTGGTTCAAGTAGAGTCAAATGTAAAGTTGTCACCTAGAGCTCATCGCTAAACAGCCCCGTTTCGTTGTAGCGAACCTGAGTCATTCGAGGAGTTTCTACGAACCTATGTACCACCTACACGGCCTGCATCGCCAGTTCATCCGGTCATGGATGTGCCAAGCCAAGCCATCAACATTCAAGAGGAGATCCACGTTGAGTTACCATCTGAGATCGTTGCCATCAAAGAAGATTCTACTTTCGAGGTAACAATTTCAGTTGATGCACCTATTGATGAATTGATAGATGTTGGTACTTGTGAAGATGTTGGAGTATTAGAGAGAGAAGAAATGAAGGTTGTTGCCATCGTTGAGGAATCCAAAGAAGTTGAGAAGTTGATGGAGATACAACCTTGTTCTGAAAAGGAGAATGACATCAATGGAGCAATGGTTGAAGATCACAAAGAATTCGATCAAGCAAGCATGGAGGAGCTGCCGAATTCTAACATCATTTGTCAACCATTTTCTTGTGCTATCTATATCTTACAGGTTGTTGAAGTTATTCCATTGAAAGTTGGGTTTGTGCAAAGAAAGATTGATGATCCATTCACGTTCGTCTTTGATCCCGGAGATTCGAATTCGAGGACGAATTCTTTTCAAGAGGAGGGGAATGATACGAACCCGAAAAGCATAAAAGAACCAAATCCAAGAATGCCATTGAGAGCTTCAAAGATAATCATGTTGTCCAAAATTAAAGATTGGAGATCAAGATTTGAAGAACACAAGTGCATGAAAATATTCAGATATTTTGGGCAGCCCATGAAGATCAAATATTCAGCTCGAGTATAGTCAACATGCTATCATTTGATGATGAAGAAGGAAGCATGAAGACGTGAGAAGAAGAACGACACCATTTGGACGTGTACATCAAAAGTTATACGCATTTGCATGGGAAATCGGGAGATGCTGTTTTTCATGCAAAGGTGGCAAGAATTACACACACATGGGCCACGAAATTAATACACTTAATTCAGCCCATGGACGTGTATTTTGGGTCCAAGAATGGCGAGAATATCCAGCCCAAATCCACTTTGGGATTTATCCTTATCTAGTTAGATTTAGATAGATTTTTGTTATCTTATTTTTGGTATCTTTTGATTTTATCCTAAATTGATTAGGATTAGTATTTTTCAATGTTTATCTAGTTATTTAGGGTTAATATTTCGTCCCCTATGTATCCTATAAATAGGGCCACCATGTGACATTCATAATGGAGACGTTGCATGAAATAAAGAGTTAATTTCTCAATTGTCTCACGATCCTTTGGTTGATCACCCATTTATCAAGTTCTTTAGACCTAGCAAATCTAAAGTCCTATTTCAAGCTCTTTTCTATTCCATCGAGTTTAGGGGGGAGTGCTATCCAACTTGGAGTATTCGAGAAATCGCGTTTCGTCTTCACCGCAAGACGGGGTTCGAGTAAGTTTACTTCTTCTACCTTTTCAATTCATCTCCATGTTTCACCATCCTTCATCTACCATCTACGTACGTTTCATCATCAGCCATCATCCTTAATCCAGCCATAATTCATCGCCATAAATCGTCCATCACCTATACGTGTCCAATTCGCCTTAATTAACACGTATAACAAATCTGTCCCAAATCGCCTATCTATCTATTTAGTTGTGTGTGTTTTATTTAGTTGAGTCATATTTCTAAGTATCTTAGGTATATACATTTAATCGAGTCTTATTTCCCTTATTAGTCGTTTATTTGTGTCTTGTTATCTGTCGGATTGAATCCTTCATTCGCCTGACGTGTTTCGATCTATAAGTCTTCCGCATGCGTTTTGTTCGTGTCTTGGATTAGTTGTCCGGGTCACATCAGGGAATGATGAGTCTGGGAGTGGTACAACCGATCTAAATCCGGAGTTGCAGCTGTGAGGCCCAGTGACGAGGCTTAGAGCTAAGCAACTGCAAGGTTACTTCCAGTGCTACATACAAAAGATGTTGGAGGATAAAAGGATCGAGCCCGGGAAGCACAAGATGGTGAACGTGACGCAGATTGAAGACTCGGAGAGCCGCAGACGGGAGACACGGCGCGAGCCAGCGCGCGGACCATCGGTCGCGCCCTCAGGCGCGAGCTACAGTGCGGGCTGAGGCGCGACTGGACCTCTCGCGCCCACGGCCATTCTGCTTTGCCCTCAGGCGCGAGCTACAGCGCGACCACCGGCGCGAGTTGATCGGTCGCGCCCGCGACATTTTTGCCTTCGAGTAGAGCGCGACCTACAGCGCGACTGGGGGCGCGAGTGACCCCGTGTCGCACCGCCCTGTTACGCGTTTTGGACATCCGTTTTTTCCTTATTTTTATTTCCTAATTTGTTGTGGATTTTAATTTAGGACTTTGTTTTCCTCCCTAAGTATAAATAGGGATAACTCATTACTTTTTAGCATACTTGATTGAATGAAAATAAGCAATACGCTTTTTCTCTTGTCTCACACAACGATATAGTTCTTGGTAGAGTTTGTAGATTGGCGACTGCAAGCTTGAAATCAAACGATTCGTTCGTGCATCCAGTAGTGCACGGGTTAATCGAGCCATGAGGATTTGCTCCATATTCGCGTTCCGGGTTCAAGTAGATTCGGGATTCGTCTCGGGTAATTTATCTCTATCTTTTCGCTGTGTCCATTCGATTCCACCACCATCCCGTCTTCCAAACACGTAATTTCATTTCACCTTCAGTTCCATCGTGTCCCAATTCCACCCACGTGAATTTCCCCTAATTTGAATTCTAGGGTTCATATTGTTAAATTTGGGGATTTTTGGAATAATTGTTAAATTGTTTGTTGCTTAATATTGGATAGTTGTATTAATTGTGAATTATTGCCCAATTTGTTGTTGGATTGAATCAACCTATAGTTGGCGTAGTTCGGTTCTATATTTTCTAAGCTTCCGCCTTATTGATTGGTTACATCATCTTTTGTGTGTTATATTACATATAGTTCATTTTTTTTGTTTATGTGTTCTCACATTTATAATTTTTTTCTATTTTTCTTAATCGGTTAGAAATATAATTATGTTATTGTTATTATTATATTATGTTTAATCTAATTTAATATAATAAGTATAAAAACGATTTATTCATAGAAAGGAATCACTTAATAGTTAATTCAAATATATATTATTTAATTGTTCAAATAAAGTTTTACTTTCGTAAAACAATACATTCAAGAATTAATTCAAATATATACTATTTAATTATAATTAAATAATACTATTACACATAAATATATGTAAATCATATATGCTATGCAATACTTTAATTAAAAAAATTAATATTAAAAATATAAATATATATATATATATATATATATATTTTGTATGTCAAGAGTAACGCGCAGTCCCTATCTCGTAGTGCGCACTGTGTAAATACATTAAAATAAAATATTTAATCTTAGAATTGATGATTGAAGATACTGGACTAAAATTTGACCCAAATAGCCTTTCGAGATGCTTCATTTAATTTGATTATATTTAGCTTGAATGTGAATTCATTTAAAAAAGCGCTACAATGGCACAAACTATCAATTTGCAAAATTCAACAATCTAAGGAGATGATATCTCTACTTCAATGCCACTCTCCAATTCTACTCAGCTTATCTTCTCCACATATCAAACCCCAAATTCCTCCAATTTTCAGCTCAAATCTCTCTTCAATTTCCAAGCATTTCCACAAAACCAGAAGCCAAACAACCCTTAGACGGAGCGAGTTTGGCGATGGAGTCGACCCAGTTCCGGAATCGTCTTTCCTCGACGAAAACGGCGTCGTTAAAGACATGGATGACTATCTCAATTATCTCTCCCTCGAATACGAATCCGTTTGGGACACCAAGCCTTCTTGGTAAACCCTTATTTTTCCCTTGTTATTCAATTTTTTTATAATATATATATATTTTTTGGGTGTAATTGATTGAGTGATTTGAGTTGATTGGATAGCTTGTTCTGCAACTGATTTTGGTAGTCTGGAAAATTATTTCGAATTATTGCAATATTTTTCCTTCATAATTTCTGAAAAAATGGCATGAACTTAGTAATGCCTAGATTAGAGAAGGGGCATGAATATTAGTATTAGAAAATATTAAGGGTCCTTTTTGTTTTTACCTACAGCTAGATTATTGACAAATAAGTTTATGCAAGTAAAATTATATTAAAATGTTGAAGGCCAACAATATATGAACATAAGCTCAATCACCTAAAAAGTTTCAAACTGTAGTTGGAAGTAATTTTTTACGCTGCTAAATGAGTTTTAATGGAGAGAAAAGCTTGTTAAAAATGTGATAATATGGATATTTCACTTCAGCTATAGTCAAGTAATTACTAAAAAGAAGGCAAATTCTCAAAGTTAACGGAACAATTGAGTGAATAGTAATATAAATCAACTGTTATAAATGAGGGAAATGTTACAAATATTTTGTAGTTTGAGTGGGAGTTTCTGGTTCTGGCATTTGTTTTCAAGGGATGCGTTGAATTAGCCGAGTGGCCAGTCCACAAACCATTTTATTGGTTGTGAAATGTTTTGATGTTTCTTTGATATGTTGAGAGCATTGTAGCTAAGATTTATGTGATAAATTGCTGTAGATTGGATCGATTGAGAAATTTATGGTATTTGCTTGAGTCGGATATGGAAGGTGGATGAACTCGAGCAAAATTCGCCCGAAGATATTTTACCTAGGATGGGGAGATGATTGATGTGTGGGGTTTCTTTTATGATGTGCAATAGTATTGTGAATGGATATAGCGACTGATTGAAGGACACCGAGCTTGTTAGACTGTGTAGCATAAGTTTCTCTAATAGCACTGCATATGTACAGTATATCAATACAATATGGCTTCCAATTGTTGACATTGCTGGTCTTGTTTCACTTTCGATCTCCTTCAGGTGCCAGCCGTGGACAATTGTACTGACCGGAGTAGGAATAATCACGGCCAGCTGGCTAATTTTGAACTCGATTTTAGTTACCTCAATAGCAACGACCTTAATCTGTTTGTGGTGGTACATATTTCTCTACTCTTATCCAAAGGTACGACGACCTCAATAGCAACGAGCTTAAGTTTTTTATTTTTTTTCTTATAAATTTTCTTGCCATGGCCAGTTCATGATTGAACTAGAATATCACTTGAATCAATTTATGTTGATCGATCCAACAGCTTTACTAATGGAAGTTCGACCGTTGTTTGCTCCACAGGGATATTCGGATATGATTGCGGAGCGACGAAAGAAGGTAACGAGTGGTCAGGAAGACACATATGGGATGAAAACAGAGCGACGAATGAAGCTGAAGGGAGCTCAGGAAAAGAATGTGCAGAAGTGAATCTTTGTAAAAACTAGCTACTATTTTCAGGTGGTTATTTACTTAGTCGATTTTTTAGAGTGATTTATTTGTAATATATTTTCTGAGTAATTAGTGATGGAATTCATTGAATTGGAATTTGGAATTACCAGAAAAGGAGTTGCCAACTAGTAGTTTATTGCCTTAAAATATACAGCAATGCTTAAAAATAAAAATTACCGAGGAGTTAAATCTTATATGGTTAATTTGTTTTAAAATTTGTAATTTTCGCACAATATTTAAAAATTTGTAAATTATATCACTCTTTAATATTTTTACAATTATAACATTTTCAATATTAATCGGACATAAAATGATTTTTTATGGAGATGAAACTAATGGAGAATCTTGTTGTATATAGTGAACTAGAATGACCCTTCGTGCGATGCACGAATAATATATTTACAGTTATTGTTATTTTATTAGAAATTATAAATATGAAATTAATATTATAAAAAATATTTAAACTAAAATCTATACAATAACTTTTAAAGAACTGCGAATCTTATAAATATGCGAGCTTTGGTCGTCCCGACTTTTCGCGAAGACCAAAATAGTAGAAATCATGTATAAAAATGAGATATCTCGAATCAAAATCTACCGATTCTCCGTTACCCTAATTCGAAAACAAAAAGGAACTGATTACTTTTATTTTATGTTTAGTTTTTCATTATAATTTTATAAAAAATATAAGATATTATGTCATGCTGATTTTAATTTTTTTAGTTTTTTAATTTTATATAAATTTAAATATCTTAAATTTATATTTTTCTTCAACATAATGAATGGGTACACTGTTGTAATTATTTTTAGATTAATAAGAAAATATTTTCAATTCATCAATTTCTAGGTTCATTTTATTGTGTATGAAATTTGTTATTTTTGCATTGATACATAGTTTAATTTGAAATTTGTGACATTATTATTTATTAAAAGAAAAAATGATTCATGTTTGATTAAATAAATAAATAAATATATATATATATATATACATCAAAATTATATAGAAAGATGACCAAAAAATATAAATTTAATTTTTTTGAAGAAATCTAAACTAACTAATAATGTGATGAGAGTAAATAAATATTCAAGAAATAATATGAAAAATAAAAAGGAAATCATAATTAGACCAAATAAAAATAATTTAAGAGATGAGACGTTGCTTCAAAAAAATATGTTTGTTCCGTAAAAAATTGGGATAATAAGTAGATTAGTACAATCATTTATTTACGTACATACATTAATGCGTATATGGAAAGTATCAAAAGTAAATGAAATTAAATGTGATGATGTATAATTTTATATATTACTATAATGTCCATATAATATTAAATAAAATGTCTACAATGCCCTTTTATAAATGAGCGTGAAAACAAAAGTGTGTTATAATATATATATATAGAATATAGATATATGTAATGACATGTGGACAAATTAAAGGTTGTGCAATGAACTGTAAAATTTTAAATGGCGTGCTAAAATTAGAAAATGGTGCGAGTGTTAAATTATGCAAGGAAAACAGGCGAATTTTGCAACTGCTTTTCTGTTGATTCAAAAGTAGCGTTCAGCTGCATCAGCCCCACAATAAGAATCGCATCATTTATTTGAATCGGCTAAATTAGAAGTTCAGTTGCAAAAATAAAATTAAAATACGAACTTAGATAATTTGCAATTTTAACTAAAAAAAGAAGAATAATTTCACAATTTTGTAATTATTGCTCAAAAATGCGAAAAGGCAAACCACAGTCATATAATCAATACGTTACAATTTTCTTGATAGCCACAGATATAACATCGTCTACACTTCGAGCAACAACACAAGTAATATTGAGGAAAAAATATTGCACTTCTTCTAAAAACAATGTTTGTTTAACTCAGTCATCATTTGGGGCAGCCGTCAGAAGAAGCCTTTCCTCAGATGGTCTCCCTCCGGACGCCTCCTCGGCTAACAGCGACTGCAGATCACTGCCGTTGGCCAGGCTGTTGAACTCCACGGCCTTGGAAGGCATTGTTGGATAACGCCGTTGGGCAAAAGTCATCAGTCTTTTGATGGATTGTAAGTACTTACGGGTAGTCTCGTCGTTCATGATGTGCGCCACGCTGTTGGTGTAGATCTTCTCACGCGCAGAACGTTCGTGAATGCCAACCATAGTGACACCGATGGGCCAAGGAGCGTTTCCGATGGCCATTTTGATGTAGTGATCCATCGCGGCTAGGTAGTCTCGTTTCATACAGCACCGGACGACAATCATCAATGCTTGCCGGATATCATCAGGAAGAACCTAGAAACGGGAAAGGAAAAAGGAAAATGTAAGCCACCCGAGTTCAAAGGTTGTCTGTGTGTCGTATGCTGTCACGGAACAAACACATTTCTTCATTAAAGTTCAAATAAAATATTTCGACATGCTCACCTACACACCTAACACCCCACCATCAAACATTAGGCAACTGGAAAAGGGGAAGGGTAGAAACAAAATGACAAAACTAAATAATTCATCTACATTCATATCCAATCACATAGATAAACTGGGAAAATGAAGGCCCCGACATCAATAAAAACTCAAATGCATAAAAAGATAGATACGGTAAACAACGGTACAACACTATCCTAATCAGCTTCACTTCTATTCATCATATGCTAACCCCAAGTGTAATATCTCCATTTCAAAGTTGCAGACAAACACAAGCAACCTGAGGCAAAACGTTCTGCGAATCTGCGTATATTCTTTGCCTGGACTTCGATATTCATAGATAGAACAATAAAGACACTCATCACTACCACTTCGCCAATACGTCTTCATCTACAATTTTAGAATGAGGACATTGGGTACCATCATATTTACCAATCAATGTTGAATTTTTTTTGGAAACATTGATCATATTCCTTCACATTACATCACAATCAAGTTAGACTTTTGTTTGCAATAATTGAAGCTACCTACAACACTACTTGCTCCAGATTAGGCATTCACTCAGTAGCCCAATAAACCATTTTCACACACACACACACGCACACAGAGCAAATCATTCAAACATTAATATAAATTCAGAAAAAGAAATCAAGCACATCAAATAACCTTCTTTCTGCAGAACTTGAACAGTGGAGAAAGATAACGAGCACATTGCTTAAACGTGGCCACCATCGACTTCCCTTTGGCCGTCCTCTTCTCCGTCTCGCTCATCTCATTGAGCTCCTGATTCCACTCATTCAACAACTTCTTGAAATACACCAGAATCTTATCCTCATCACACAACTCCTCAAAATTCGCCTTCATTCTTTTGATATCCTTGTCGTGATCAACCCCGGACGACGCCCCGTCGCCGCTGAGATCCTTATCCCCATCTCCACCATCCTCATCCTCTCCACCACCGCCCTCCCTCGACTTTCTCTTCCTATCACTCACAATCCCCGACTTCTGCCGCTTCTTCAGCTCCACAATATCCCGCAGGAAATCGTTCGTCTGCCCTTCCGTCATATCACTGTCGTCGAGCTCAAACAGTCCGGTCTTCAGCACCAACTTCAAGCGGTCGAGCCGCGCCTCGTCGTCTTCTCCGAAGAGCGTCACCGGCTGTTTCAGGAATCGGAGGCGGCGAATTACCTCCAGTCTCGGTAGATTGAGATTGTCGATGTTCTGATCTTCGACTAGGGATTTGGACGAGGACGATTCGGGCTTGGAGTTCGCGATTTCGGGATTGGAATTAGGGTTTGATGATGATTTGGGATCATTATTCTGACGCTCTTGCTGCAGCTGCTTCTGGCGCAGGGCTTTGGCCTCGGCTTCGCGCTTCTCCTCCTCCCGCAGCCGCTGGAGGCGTTTCTGCTCGATTTCCGACCGCTTGAAAACTTTCTTCCCTCCGACGGCCTCCGACAGACTTTGCCGTTTCTTCAACAATTCCTGCTTTATAATATCCATGATTTGGAATCGATTTTCTGCAGTGATTCCCCTCCTATTCGAGAGTTCGTCGGTGAATTGCGGGTTGGGGATTTGGGGCTAGGGTTTTTATTCGGATTTTGGAGACTGGAAGAATTACAATCCGGATTTGGCTTTGCTGAAGGAGGGTATTTTCGTCATTAGGGAAAGCGGTTTTTATTTCACCCGCGCGTTGCACGGTGACTGCCGATCGATATAATGTTATATAGTCCACAATCGGTGTCACATCTAATATATCTCGTCTTATGTTTGAAATTTTTTATTATAATTATCTATTTTATATATAATATTTCATTCATTGTATTATAAATTTTTTAAACATGAAATTAGATGTGGATTGGGTCAAGTGTATCTAATTATTAAAAAAAAATCAAATATTGAGCATTGAAAAAAAATCAAAAAATTAGGGCATAACAAAAATAAAATTACTCACCACGTTCCAATTATATAGTTTCTATTACTATTTTTTGTATCTTCAACCCCAATTATATAGTCTTATTACTATAAGTAGTATTAATTTTTATGGTAATGTATAAATACACTATGGTTGGGTCTTGAAAATGAAAAAAAAAAAACATTTAATTTTCTTGAAGTCATAAATCTTAAATAGGGATATATTGGAAGTTTAACTTTAATATCTTATTTTCATAAATATTTTTAATTGAGACGGGGGAGTGTTAAAAAAATTGAAAGTTTGATGAGGATGAACAAAAATTATAAATTATATATTGTATTTTTGAATTTGTTAATTGAATTCAAAATTCTATATTACTCTAAACTGTCAAACTAATCAACCATCACACCAAAATATCAATAAATGAATTAAAAATCTCAATGAACAAACAATTGAGTAAAACGTGTATTATAAAGTGTCCTACTACATTATATAATTGATGCATGCAAAATACGTTTGAGTATACAATACAAACAAAATGTACAATACTTCGTCATGTGGAAGAAAAAAATATACAAAATATTTATAAATATTAGGTTCACAAATTGTGTCACACCAGGTCCATCCCGTGTTTCATTCCATATTTGAAAGTGATTTACAGTTGGGCTCGTCGAACTGCTAATAATTTAGCTCATGCGTTGGCTGTTTTAGCTTTTAGTAATCCTGCTTTTAATTATCACACCGGTATTTTACCGAGTGTTGTTTTGTCTGACATTACGTCTTTGGAGCGGGTTTCGCTTTAATTTTATAAACCCTTTTTCCTCAAAAAATATATATATTTACAAAATTAAGTACATATTTTTATTAGTAATCGCATTACAATATGCAAAATATTTTTTAAAAAACAATTAACAAATATCAAGAAGATAGTACCAAGGTAATTTGGAAAAATAGTTCAAGAAATTAAATTCAAAATTTTCCATTTATATTATTAAAAATGGTAGAAATATTATAAGCATTGCGAAGACTAATAATATATAGAAAAATTAACTGCATTTATTGTCATGACTGGGCCTAATTTACAAATAGCTCAATTGAATAAAAAATGAAGGGTCCAACAATAGAGTCATTTGCCCTAGGGTTAAGAGTGAGTTTGAGAACATTATTGCTCATTTTTGTCGCCACATCTTCTCTCTTTCTCAGCAAACGTCTCCATTCTTGTCGTCACCTGTCGGAATTCGATTCTCCGCCGGTAAAAATTGCATTAAACATTTACATTTTGGAAATCACATTCTCGATATTTTCTCATTCAAGCATTCTCAAATATTTTCGATTGATCCACGTTAAGTTATATAAACACAAAATTTTCATTTATAGGTCTTGGATTAGTAATTTAATGAACACAAAATAAGAAACTTATATTGAGACCATTTGATTCATTTCAAAATTTCATGTAAAATTCGGAACTTCTTAGTTGTATTTACATTTATTTCTTAGTTGTTCTTGGATTTGGGTGACAATTCTGAGATGTTTAGGCGAAAATCGTAGTATACATTTCATATTGGTTAGATAAACTCATCTTACAGGAGATGTTCATGTTTCTCTTTTGTAGATAGCTCTTCGAGAAAAATCATGCCAGATCTACCCAACAAAACCAAGAACAAAAATATAATCGGTAACATTTTTATTTCACTGGTAATTTTTTATATGTAATCAATAATTTTTTATTTTCCTTTTTTCTAAAGCAATATATTAATTTTGAAAGGAACAATTCATTATTGTTCTATCTATTATCGAATTCGGGTAGGTAATAGCATATAAACAGATAGTCATAAAATTATTTTATTCACTAAAAAAAAAAAACACATTAATGTATATATGTGTGTGTACATATATCTATATATATTCTTTGTTAGATTTCGTATTCATTCTTGTTTTTATGCTTGATATATGTTCATGGGAATTAAATAACATGTTGCGATAAACTGCTTCAATGTAGAGCCGCCCCCAATAATATGTTAATGTTAAATTCACAATTTAAAAAAAATAGTAAAAGTAATTAAAATACTTAATTGTTTTCCCAAGCAATAGTACTATGCTGTAGTTTTTCTGTCAGTTTACACTTATACTCCCTCCTTCTCATCATTATAGTCCATTATTCCGTTTTGGGATGTTCCAAAATTATAGTCATATTCTAAATTGGGATTGTATTTAAATATTCTTTTACAAATATAACCCTATTTAATATAGTATGAATGCAATTAATATAGTAAAAAATAAGGGCAATATAGGATAATTATTGTAAATTGTATATTTCCAATACATATTAAATGTGATTTCTTAATCTGTGTGAAAAGAGGAAGTGGACTATAATTATGGGACGGAGGGAGTATAATATTTGGTCTGATTACATTTATTGTGTTAATGTAATGAAAAGGTATGGGATTAACATGATATTCAAGTTTTGTATATTTTTTATAAGAATTCCAACATGAAATCGGACAATATAAAAGCTATAAAAATAATTTTTTTTTTTTTTTTGGTATATAATAGAAATAAAGCATACCGCAAACTTTCTGGATTTGTAAATTTACAGTGAACTTTTTATGTTTCAGGAACTTGAGATTTGAGGAACTCAAAAACTCTTGTCTTCAAACCAACTTCGAGCTTCAAAGCATAAATGATATTGGATGGATAGTGTTTGTTAATCTGCACGAAAAAGAGTACAATCAAATTTTCAATTTGCAATTATGGAAAGCTTGTAATATATTTTGTATAATAAAATTGATGAGTAAGAGTACAATCAAATTTTTTGTTATTTTGTATAACAAAAATAAGTTCACAAAAAATAGAAAGCATAACAACAAAATGAGAATGAAAAAAAAAATGTTAAACGAAGTAGTCTTATAAGCAAAAAATAGATTGGCTCCCAATTTTATGATTTTGAATTTCAACTTGCTTCGTTTTCTGTGCAACAACTAAAGAGTATGGAGAGAAGCAGCTTTTACACCTAATAAAAATATTTTGCTTAAATAAAGAATTTTCAGAAATTGATTGATTATAAAAATATTTTTGCATGAGAATTCTGAAAAGACATTTTTGGACGAGATTTTTGGGAGGGAAACTGTAGCTTCACAACTTTGTTTTAATATATATATAGATTTTGATGGTTTTATCTTGGAATATGAATAATGTATAAATAATTTTAAAGATCTAAAGTAAATAAACGCGCTCTTAAGTTGTGTAATCTATTATCAAATTTACACAAAATTATACTCTCATCTTTTTTTCCAAATTATTTTTAAAAGAGACTATCTTATTAATGACCTTATGGATATTTTAATTTATTTTAGTACTTTCAAATATTAATTTATTTTCTTAATTACAAACAACTCATTATTTAAAACCTTTTTAGTCAACTTCAAGATACTACTACTACTAATAATAATAATACTTTTGGGGTATTATCAGATTTTAACCCGACCTTTGAAGTAATTCACAAAAATGTTCTGATTTTTCATAAATAATAATTTAATACACGACCTTTTAAATATACAACAAATCTAGCCTGAAATTAATTTTCGGGCTTTTAGTTGCCGATGTGTATCTTTTTACATACGGTGTTGAGTGAATATAATTTTATTTTAATTTTATTTGATCAGTTGACATGGCATAAGTATTTCCACGTCATTAGAAAATTCGGGCAAAAAAATATACGTCGGCAACTAAAAATCCGAAAATTAATTTCAGGCTAAATTTGTTGTATATTAAAAGGGTCAGGTATTAAATTGTTATTTATAAAAGGTCAGGACATTTTTGTGAACGCAAAAACTTCCATGCAACGGATGTAAATAACACTATTTCAGACGGGTTGGGTCAAACCCGCGCTTTGACCCGGTCAACGCGGGTCAACCCGCAAAAAAGTAGAAAAAAAGGGTTAATTCAGTATCAGCAGTCTCACTAAAAAGTATCACCAAAAATTCAAAAAGTATCATCTGTATCATTAAAAAGTAAGGGTCTGCTAGTTATTTTATACCTGTTTATGTAGTTCAAATTGTGATTTTTGGGGGTGTTTTTAGGGGTTTATTTTTTATTTTTTAGGATTTTGGGGGGGTATTTTTAGGGGTTTATTTTGTTTTTTAGGGTTTTTTGGGGGGTTTTTTTAGGAGTTTATTTTGTTTTTTTAGGGTTTTTTGGGGGTGTTTTTAGGGGTTTATTTTGTGTTTTTTAGGATTTTTGGGGGGTGTTTTTAGGGGTTTATTTTGTTTTTTTAGGGTTTTTTGGGGGTGTTTTTAGGGGTTTATTTTGTGTTTTTTAGAGTTTTTTTTGGGTGAAATCGGATAAAAAAAATGAAAAAAATTCAAAAAAACTGTCCAGAAAAAAAAAAAAATAGACGGGCGTGTGGGCGCGCGTGGGCCCACGCACCGTCTGAAATAGCGCCTGAAATAGGGGGAAATGGGGGGTGTTGCATGGAATACCTTCTCTTTTGTGAATTATTTGAAATGTTAGACTAAAATATGATAATACTCCTAATAAGTGAGAATTGCTAAGACTAGTTGCTTTTTTTTAATGTCAAGAGTAATCTTTAGCCGTTATTCAAGAGTGCACTCCGATCAAAAAGATACGGTGAACATAATGTGAGGAGACTATATTGCTCTTTGAAAATGACTAGTGTCTTTGATCAATTAAACGATGGTTAAAAAGTGATGATATATTAAGTGAAATTAACATTTGGAATTCCTTTATCTTCGAATTCATAAGAAAACAATATGATGTAATTTGTATCCAATTGTTTTGGCTACCGGAGGTCCATCGGATCCGGGTTCGGGTCGGGCGGATTTTTTCTATTTTTTATTTATTTCCTGCTCTTTTCCATATTTCCACATTTGCCAGAAAATTCACAAACCAGAAATCTAAAATCCTAAACCCTCTCTCAAGTGGAAGAGCGACGGGGAATGACGACGATTCGAAGGTTTTGCTGCAACGACCTCCTCCGATTCGCATCGGTGAACCTCGATCATCTAACAGAAACAGTTACCTCTCTCTCTCTCATCTTTTAATTTAACCGAATTTGTAAGATTTGCCATTATTGATTTTGTTGGTTGTGAACTATAATTCGCAGTTCAACATGTCCTTCTATATGACCTATTTGGCGCGGTGGCCTGATTATTTCCACGTGGCTGAAGCTCCTGGAAATCGAGTTATGGGCTACAGTAAGTTCTGAATCGCAGTATATGCATGTCTTGATTGTGGTTCCGTTTGATGCATTACTCGGTATAATACTGTGTTTGCCCTAGCTTAATGTTCAATTTAGAGGGGTAAATTTGGTGTTTATGGACATTTGGTATGCTTCTATGCCATGTTGATTGTCGTGATTGTTTTTTTACTGGTAGCATAGGAAAAAAGTTGAAATTTCAGTTTGTTATTGCAAGAGTAGTTGATTGTTTGTGCTCGATTTTGAGTTCATGATGCCAATTCTTTGGGATTGCTACCCTTTTGTTGGTTCTCGTGCTGCTATATAAGAGATACTATGTTACTGGTTTCTACAAGCTGAAGAAAATTGTGTCGATTGAGTCTCTATGAGGACACTGGGGATAGTTATACAGCTAGCGAAGTAGTGGAAACATTGGTGCCAACATATTGTGGGTGTGGATTCTTTACGCTCTTATCATCTTGAGTTTTAGGTTTGCTTTGATTTTGCCTTTCCCTTTAAAGTGTGAATTTAATGCTTGGATCATACAGTTATGGGAAAGGTTGAGGGGCAAGGAGAGTCATGGCATGGTCATGTCACCGCAGTAACTGTAGCTCCTGAATATCGGAGGCAACAATTGGCCAAGAAACTCATGAACCTACTTGAGGACATCAGCGACAAAATGTAAGATCACATACTTTCCAAACATGCAACTATCCATTCTTAGCACTTAAAGATACGAGTGGACGAGTGGTGACGATTTTGAAATCAAAGTAATTCAAGTTGAAAGAGTTTTAAGATTTTGTTTAAAAAAAATAGGCACTTGATACTGTTTTTTAAAAGGTATTGAGGTCCTAAGATCTTTTCTGGAAGCTTATAAGACCATTTCTCAAAGAATTAATCAAGCACCATCAAAGGATATTCTATAAGCTGCTGAACATATAAATAGTTTTTAAACTCGGCAAAAGCTCCATTGTTCCGAGAAAGTTAGAAAAATTAAAGGATTTAGTCTGCTAGAATGCTAAAAGTGTAATCTGACTGCAATTAAAAAAAAAAATCTCGTATTTTAGAGAGAATGTTCATATTTTTCTCTTTATCACAAGTTTTAATGCCCCAGATTCTTTTCTGTTGTCTCTTTTAGCTGTTCCATTTGTATTCTTCAAATTATGGTCTAGGGTATCTCTAGTGATGTCTTTTTCTTGTGCTCTTTTTTCCTTCATCCTTTTGGATATTCCTTAAATGTTTTTCTCAGTTTGACAATTACACTGTACCTTTTTATGTTGAACTTTTTGTCTCCTATTTCTCTGTTTTCTTTCATTTGTTCTTTGTCAGGGACTAAAAGAGTTTCACATATCGTTACTTGTATGAAACTAAAGCATAAAAATTGTGATACGAGCACTGAGACTTGCTCCATGGTTCCTAACTAATTAAGCCAACTTGTTATTGTTGAACCATGAGTGTCTATGCTTGTATTAGAGTTCCACTCATGAAAGTGGAACTTGTCTTTCTTGTAGTTGAGGTCTGCATGTGCTATCATTTGATGCTTTCTTGATTGCTTGTATGCATCCCAGTGTGAGTACTGAAATTTAACTCTCAATTCTCGTGCACTATATAGGTTGTTGTAAAAACCTTTTTTTGCATGTGAACATTAAATTGAATTGAACTTTTTTTGTGAAGTGACAAAGCTTATTTTGTGGATCTCTTTGTGAGAGCGTCAAATACACCTGCCATCAAGATGTATGAGAAGGTATGCCTCACTAATGTTTACGTTTTAAACATTAATGGTTCAAATATTTTGACGCATGAATTTAGCATGTAGATGATCATATTTCTATTTACACATGCAATAGTCATTTTTGGTGTTCTTTTTTTCAGCTTGACTATGTTGTTTATAGACGCGTACTTCGTTATTACTCTGGAGAGGAGGACGGGTTAGGTGAGTTGCGGTGCATGGCTCTGAGATTGCAGATAGTTTTTGGCCCTTTTTGATCTGTGTGTATATTTTCCTGTCTTTTATTTTCAGATATGAGGAAGGCTTTATCCAGAGATATGGAAAAGAAGTCTATTATTCCTCTCAAAAGGCCAATCACTCCAGATGAACTGGAATATGATTAGTTCTGAATTTAGGACCACATCGTCGGTCAGGCACACAAAGCACTAGAAATTTGTATGATTTGGAATTTAGAATTTTTACGGTACAAAATGAGTTTTAATCCTATAGACGCATGCCATTTGTTTCATATAATGAATCCGTTGTTGCTGCTTGCCTCTGCTTTGCTAAGAGATCCAAAATTTAAACTTTATATTGTCATGTTATACAGCATGCCTACCCGCTTTGCATAAATTGTTGAATATTCTTATGCAGATATATACCGTAGACCCAAATATTAATGTACTAAGAAAAATGGAACAGAAAATCCGAAGTTTAATCCGTCATAACTTGTATCTCAGGATTCACTGTCCTGGAAATCTAATCTATTTTTTGGAACAATACTTTGTCTATGTGAGAGTTGATAGCACCTGCATCACAGTAGGCAGCGTAATAGAAACTTCTAGCAATAGTGAAAAAGCTTTGCTTGGTAAGAGAATCCAGATCTTCTGAGGATTTGGTGAAAACTAGTTTCACCAGGTCTTGCATGCCTGCTCCTATTTGGAAAGTCGTACCGATTACCAAGTCAGTTATGCACCCTCGGGCATCATGCATCTGCTTGGATGGGGATGTATTATGTCAGTGAAATTGCCGAGAGGAAATTGTTGAGTAATTTGAAGTGCAATATCTATTTTGCTCTCTAACCTTTCGATTCTGGAATAGGCAAAGTTGGTGGCAGACTTTGCAGGTCGCCTCCAAAAGCTGGTTATATTTTGGATGGGAAAACGATGATTCATCCAATCCGGAGCTCAAATGTATAGTCTGCAGAAGTAGCCGTGCTTCTGCTTCCCCCAGGTCACTCCCTTCTTCCCATGTCTTCAGCCACTTTTGCCACTGAATAATATTATGTAGGGTATAAATGAGTTGAGGAAATTTCTATATTAAATTTAGGTTATGACATAGATTTTATTGAGTTACCTCATTATTTCGGATGAGAACTGACTCACAGTGTCTGCCTTCTGTTACCAGTATTTCGGATGAGAACTGACTCACAGTGTTGATTAGAATATCTACCAATCTTGTTTTATATCTGTCAATTGATATGCATTTCTGTCATTTTGAAACCATTCTTG
Organism: Perilla frutescens; assembly: GCA_026008535.1. Taxonomy (NCBI): domain Eukaryota; kingdom Viridiplantae; phylum Streptophyta; class Magnoliopsida; order Lamiales; family Lamiaceae; genus Perilla; species Perilla frutescens. The sequence goes on from BRKX01000014.1 coordinate 48,390,627, forward strand.
AAAATTCATATATATATATATATATATATATTATGTATTATCTGTTGAGATTAATTTGAGAGACATGTTCCCACCTCCTTCCATTTTCATCCTTGAGTACGCTGCTGGATTCAAATTCATCACCAAACTCACCCTTTTGTTCATTACAAAGTTGGTTCGCGATTGTCTCTACTAAAATCGCGTTTTTGCCCAAGCTAGCCGCTCTCTTGATTTTTCTGGCTCGAAAGCAGATGAGGCTGCTATGTAGTAAGCTAGGAGAAGCCTTCTTTCGCTCAACCCAAACTCCATGAGGTTACAATGTCCATACCATCTACAACCACAAAAAAAAATTAATAAAATACATCCCAGTATAATGTAGGAATTCACTAAATTTCAACTAGTCCAAAAATGTGTTACTTTTGAATGCTCTTCCACTCCAACTGATGCAGAGCCTGGCAATTTTTGTAGTCTAATTTTGCGAGCTCAAGGTAAGTGTCGCAGTTCACATATAACATCTTGTGGATGAAGAACGAGACGATTAGTATGCATACCGAATTTTCCAGTCCAATCTTTAAGTAAGCTGTTATCTTTAAACGATACAAAGGAAGCAAATTACCTGTACAAGGTTTTCCCTATCCAAACATCATCATCACCGCCATATTGTTCCAAGAACAATCTTGCTTCGAGTCGAGGCAGACTGGCGTAGAATGGCACATCCAGTGCATATACCACCTATTGTATCCCATTCCCAGCTTTTGAAGATTAGGAAATAGGCATTCAAATTCGATTCTAAGACGAGTTTTAATTGATTTGTGCGCTATTTCAATTTCATGATTTATTTATGCTATACATGCAGTGATATTACTGTGTACGTGCATTGATGATATGAAATACCAGCGGGAAGAGAATCTGGACCTCGCCTGGAAGGTCTTTGGTAATGATCCATTTGTCTACTATTGCATTATCAAGTCTTTTTTGATGCAAGAATTTGGCTGTGGTTTCTTGCATCGGCAAGTAAATTTTCTCCATTGAACATGGTTTGAGATGCCCTATACAAGTTGTACATTCCCTTGAAAACAACAGAATTCTCCACCTTTCTCAAATTGTTTGAAACCATCTGCATAAATAGTGTAAAACTAAAAATTACTTTGATTTTTTCTTAAGAGTTTAATTCAAGATTGCATGCTACAAAAATTGAGACATTTGTTTTTAAGCTTAATTTTTAGAGTCACAAACTTAAAAGTGATGGTTTTCAAGTCAATTTCTATGTGAAGCTACTAAAATACCCTCAGTTAAAGATTAAATTAAAAACGAGAAGATTACGGGTATTTTTGTGCACCCACATAAAACAAATATATTTATAAGTTTGTGACTATATTTTTAGCACTACTGTATATTATATTCCAATACCAAGGAATGTACTGATTATATTATTCCATAATAATTAATATTAACCAAACATTGAATTAAAATACTAGACTCTTCGTAGTAGAGAAATTTTGTGGGACAAAAAAGTAGCATGTACCTATTGCAACATCGTAACCGTGCAACCTTAAAAGCCTGAATCCCAATGCAGTGTCATCAACATCCTCAACATTGATGTTTCTTGCCCACCCAATTCCTTCATTTGTCCAAAATCTGAAATATCTCAATCAAATTTAATTTAACAACCGGATATATGATATAGCCAATGATTAATATATCCATAATTTTTGAATAAATATTACAGGAGAACTGTCGATTAAAGACCTGAAAGATGGGTAATCTATCAACTCAAAGCTCGAAAAATTGGTAAAGATGAAAACTCTTAATCCAGGACCCGAAAGATGAAAATTATCAATCCAGGACCTCAAAAATCAAGGAACTTGATTTTTTATTTTATTTTAATTTTAACAGCTTCTTTACTATATTAATAGATAATTAATAAAATATTTTTCATTGATAATTAATATAAAAAACAAAAAAAAAAATTCAAAATTCGTGATTTTTTAGGTCCGGATTGACAATTTTCATCTTCCGGGTCCTGGATTGATAGTTTTTATCGTTCAGACCCCGAATCGATTTACGGATTACCCATCTTTCAGATTCTGAATCGATAATTTTTCCATTATTACATCGCGCGCACATACATGTAAACATACTTCACACACTCATCAATTTCAATATGAAAATATCGAGAAATCCCTAGCCTCTGCAGGTGGTCTACGCACCAGAGATGCTCAAACATGTCGACAGGGTACGTGCCCGGAATTAAATTAAATTAAAACATATCATCATTAATCATTAATGATTTACTTCAATTTATATACTTTCTCCGTCCCAATTATATAGTCGCATTTCTTCTGGCACGTAGATTAAAAATATTTATGAAAACAAGATATTAAAGGTAAATTTTCAATAACACCCTTATTGAATATTTATGACTTTCAACTTTTAAGTTGTTATTTTTTTTTAATTTTTAAGATTCAACAAGAATTTATTTGTACATCACTATGAAAATTAATAATACTTATAGTAATGAGACTATATAATTAGGACACTTCAAAATAGTATGTTTCGCAGTTTCAAATCTCTCTTTGCAGCAATGTTCTTCATGTATGGAGATTCGTCTGGGATTTCCCGTCCTAATCTTTTGGCTATTTGAATGAGGGATGGAAATGCGACTTCGAACGCCACCGGCATCATCTCCTCATCTTCCTTCTCAAGTTCTCTATATTCTCTCATGAATCTCATCCCTGTCATGCATATGAATTAAATGAATCTTACATTTGAAAAAGATTTTAGGAACGAGTGAATCCTAGATGTTGATGCGTGGGTTTGTGCACTACGTTCGATAATTTTTTTTAAATGAATATATAGTCAGCCCTAAAATTAAACTGAATTGATTTAATTTGTTTATCCGGCATCTTGTGGAGTGCACTCACCGGACGCTAACACATGGGTTCATGCACCGCGCTCAATATTTAGTTTTTCTTTTTAAAATTAATATATACCCTGAAATAGAATTAGTGAACTCTAAAATTAAATTGAATTAATTTAAGTTTTTATTCAACGTCTCGCGCAACGCACTCAATACAAAATAATGATTTAAAAAAAATGAAAAGAAAAAAAAGCAAAAAAAATAAATGGCAGCACGACCTAGCCATTTTTGAGATCCGTTAAATTGCCTAACACAAGTTTTTATCAATACCCTATAAGCTAGGAGATTAAGTTTATCGAAGACTCATGATCAAGTTTTGTATTCGAAAAATCCACCACTCCACGCAAAAATTCCAACTTGAAGAGCGAAATGTAATAATTTTAATTTTGGGGGGCGAAAAATTATATTACAATACAAATAATATTAAAATTTATATAATAAATTATATATACATATATATAAAAAAATAAAATTTGAGGGGGCGCCCACCAGGCCCTAGATCTGTCCCTGACTCCGTGACGTTTTATATATATATATATATATATATATATATATATATATATATATAGAGGGTGGATCAAATGAGAACCTATACCCCATGTGGGAACTAGGAACTAATCTTGGCCATCAATTCCCTTAATTTGGATGGCGAAGATCAGCTTTTGTTTGCCTTGGTAATTTTAATATTTATGGTAAGTTTAAGTTGTCTGAGAGTATAAGTGTAATTTAGTAATTATCATGTTTCCTTATTAGATTTGCATTATATTTTCTCTCACGATTTCGATCACAATTTCTTCCCCTCATGAACGTTGCGAATCATTCCTGCTCATGGCTTCGGCATCGTTTCTCTCATAATCAGCTGCATTTTTTTTTTCAATTTCTCATTTTTTCAACGCTGCAAATATCGGTGGAGCTCAGATTATCAGATCAATTTTATCGGTGGAGCTCTTATTATCCAATTACTTTTCAGTTCATTGTTTTCGGAATAACGGTGGAGATTCAGAGTTGGATTCAATTTTCTATGGAGACTCCAAGTATTTCCAGAGATGTTTAGTCGATTTTATTTTTTGCTCTATTTTCTACGAGTTATAAATCTGATTTCATTGAGTTTGATTTTTTTTTTTATGTGATTCGATTTTTTTTTGTGTTTGAGATTGATTTTTTAAACAATACACTTTGATTTTATCGTGTGTTTGATTTTTTTTTCTTCAGCATGATATTTCTGAATTTTATCATTGTAGCATGGTTACATGTTTTATCATAACATGTATGAATATTAATTTTAGCATGCTAACATGTTTGATCGTAGCATGTTTGAAGATATATTGTAGCATGATTGTGGTATGACATATGTGATTTTTATGTATTTCTGATTTTATCGTGTGTTTGATTTTTTTTTCTTCAGCATAAGATTGAATTTTATCATTGTAGCATGATCACATGTTTCATCATAGCATGTATGAATATTAATTTTAGCATGCTAACATGTTTGATCGTAGCATGTTTGAAGATATATTGTAGCATGATTGAGCAGTTTTATAGTTCATCTACTCCCGCTGAAGTCGATGTGCATCCTCCCATTCAAGTTAAAACTAAAGGTAGCTGCAGTCAGTTGAAACTAAGGAAAGAGGCCATAGCTGAGAAGAAGAAAAACCCCCTGAGAATGTGTAGCAGGTGCCATCAAATGTCTGACCATGATGCAAGGAATTGCAAAGCAGTCATATAAGCATAGTTCAATTTTTTTTTTCGTTTCTTTTAACATACTATTGGATATTACGATAAACAGAAATATGTTGATACCATATGAGAATAAAATAGTTAAGATGTTTCATTTTTATTTTAGCATTACAGTTATACTAGTATTAGCATAATCGTTGGGTGGATGTTAGCATAATAATGTGATTTTTGCAGCAAGCAATGTCTTGCAATATTATATATTAACATTTTATTTGTCTGGTTTATGTTATCATGATAATAGGGTTGCGTTGTTATGGTGACAGTATTATGTTGTTATGGTAACAGAAATTCGTATCTTTGATTTGTGTTAACATAATAATAGCATTGTGTTGTTACAATAATAGCATTGTATTGGAATGATAATAGCATACAGGGTCACACGTAATAGCAGATTGTATCTATATTTATCTAATATGTTATTCACAACAATATACCAAATACATACAAAACTTCATCATATAAACACAATATTTAGCAAAAGAAACCCATATATACGATTGATTCATTACAAAAACGTTAGTACATGAACATTCATAGTAATCATGTGTTCATCAACAACAACAAAAAAAACATATGTCATTGTATCAGTCATACAAAAGGTCATAACAGAACATCAGTAATTAGTCTTTGATATTCAGAATCATTGAATCAACATCGATCATCCCATTCTCACATGACAATCTGTAATGTAGGTTAGCCTCAGCATTGATTCGTTCCCTTAAGACATTCATCTCTGCATTTAGAATCGCTGCAACATACTTTGCCCTCAGATATTTTATCTGTCTTGCATTATCAATCTTGAGGCCACAATCCCACTTCTTCAAGTAGTAACCCTTATAGGTCTCCATATGCCTCATGACGAATGCTCCACAGTCAATCATGTTTGTTTCATTTCGCCATGGCATCTTCACCCTTTCAGTAGCTTTGAATTCATTTGACATTTTTGTTGTTTTTTTTTCCCTGCCCTGTAGTTCTTAGGAAACCTGTGAAAAAACTAACCTGTGTTTTTTTGAAAATGTTAGTATTTTTCTAAAATATATTTAACATGAACACAAATTTTCAATTGACTATTTCTTTGCACTTACCATCAAACTTGGGATTTCACCATACTTCACGTGCAGTTCCTTATCATCCATTGCCGAGGAGTTGTCAATGATCTCTCTACTTTGTACTTTCGCAGATCAAAGGTCATTAGGTAGAAGTGATTTTGACTGTATACTGGGAATAAATACTAGACAAAAAGATTTTTAATGTCATTTTTTTTTGCATAGAAATATGTTATATATCAATGTGAGATTACCAACTCAATGTCGTTTGGCTTCAATTCTTGAAAGCTTTGAATCTCCATCAGTATGCTAGTATGCGTACACAATAATTCTAAAATCAGGAGATATTTGGTGTTAGAAACAAATACCAAAAAAGTCAGCAGAACCACTACTTAACTATCAAACTAGCTCAATCGTTTCAGCATTATTACTAGCATACGCACGCAATGTATTTATCTTACTGTATAATAACGATGCAATAACGAAATATTGCCTATGTAACACTTCAAACTATAGTTCATAATAAACTATAGTTCAGAATAAAGCCAAAAGCATGCTCATATGTTTTCAAGCATATTGAGTGCTAAAATCTAACACATCAGTATGCTAGTATGTGTACTAAATAGTGCTAAAATCAGGAGATATTTGGTGTTAGAAACAAATACAAAAAACAGTCAGCAGAACCACCACTTAACTATCAAACTAGCTCAATCGTTTCAGCATTATTGCTAGCATACGCACGCAATGTATTTATCTTACTGTATAATAACGATGCAATAACGAAATATTGCCTATGTAACACTTCAAATCTAACAAAATCATTGCTAACAGTAGATATTTCATCGTGCTATTGTACATTTTTCCAGTCACGCTTGGATTTATGTAAACCTAATTTTTTTTTGAAACACCTATATTTCATAATATTCAAATGTTTTAGATTCTTCACATAAAATTAAACATGTTTTATGAATTCGAAGCTAAATCATATTTTGCAGTTGAAGGTTTAAAATATCTATCGATTTGTAAAAATTTCAATGGCAAAATTAACGTTACCTTGCTTTTTCTTCAACGTCAGTCGAGATTTCTTGTCTGCCATTAGGTATCTGGTTGATTTTGTTGTGGATTTCAACAAGCTTTTGCCAATAATGGAGATTTATCATCGATGAACAAGAGATTTGATCGCAATTTTTGATGAGTTCTTCGATGGAGTTGGCGTCAGTTTTTGCATGAAGAAGTTGCATAAGAGTAATTTCGAAAAGACTGAATTATGTGAAGTTCCGATTATGCCCTTATGTGTTTGGCGGTATCAAAAACTTCTACTTAATTACAGTTTTGCCACCGCATTAAGTATGAAATCTCAACCGTTGATTTGATCTGTTCTAGTGGTGGGGATGGGTTCCTAATTCCCACATGGGGATTGGTTCCCATGTGAACCCTACCCTATATATATATATATATATATATATACTAGAATGACTCCCGTGCGATGCACGGATAAAATTTATATAGTTATTTTTTTATTTTGCTTGTAGTTATAAATATAAAATAATTATAATGTATTATGTAGTTGAAGAGCATAAACATTATCTATTAAAGAGGATAAAAAATGAAATATTAAAACAAAAAATAAGAAAAAAACATTAATCTCTTTATTTTCTTAAAATTATAGTTTGTTCATTCAAAATAATATTTATCGTTTCTTCGTTGTGGAATAATTTATTGAAAAAATATTTATTTAATTATTTAAAATATATTTCAAATTGCAAACTCAAATACATTTAGATTTTTAAAAATTTCAATATATTTAATTGATTTTTTTGTATATTTATGTATATTTAATTAATGAAATATTATTTAAATGTATATAATAATAAATTGATATATATTTAAATTAAAAATAAATAAATACAAAAATTAAACATATCTAATTAAAAAAGCTAATATAATTTTAAACTCAAAATAACAATATAAATAGAACAAACGAAAAAAGACGATTGCTCTTAATTTTAAAAACTACTCCCTCCATTTCTGAATAAGTGTCATTCTAACATTTTAATTTTATTTCAAAAAAGTGTTATTCTACAAATTCGAGACAAAAATCACATTTTTCACACATTTTGCCCTCATTAAATGAATTTTAAAAAAAAATTATATTTGACTCATTTAATGTATTCACAGCTTGTATATTAAATAATTTAATTAATTTATTAATTTGTGTGCATTCATCCAAAATGACATTTATATAAAAACGAAGAGAGTAATAAATATTAAAATAAATAGGAGTAATTTCATTAAATTCATATCCATATTGTGTAAGAATAATAACTACAACATATTTATCCAAATTTATCATTACATTTAAAACCTCTAGCATCATGTGAAATTGTATTAGAAATTAGTTATTTAAAAAAAAAACTATTAACAAATATGTATTCATTTAAGCTTGACTTTACAATATTAGTTTCATCATCTATTTGATAATACTTCAATAACACAAACTAATTCATATATATAAAAAAAAAACAATGCATAATGCGTAATTGAGCAATCAATAGGTTTGTGGATTTTATTGGATAGATATCAATAGAAATAATATATAGATGTCCAACTAATAATTTTGCATTTTAGTGTTAAATCAAAATATAATTGGACCAATATCAATAATTTAATATGAATATTTCTACATAATTATAAAATAATTGTTCAATAATGACAATTTAAAAAAAAAAAACATTAAACTGTAGTTCATCATAAAGAAAAATAGGTATCTGACAAATTTACACGTATATATTATTATATGGTTAATTGCTTTAAAAATCATGAATTTTGAACTTAGTTACGAATTTAATATGAACTTTAAAAGTAATTAACCCATCATTATATCAGCAAAATTAAGTCCCACAACCATCCCAATAATAAAAAATGGATAAAAATATTTATGGATGAAAAATGGATATACAATCAACAATACTAAACTTGGATTTAAGATTTGATTATAGAACCCCAAGTACTTATAGGCATAAACAATCCATTTAAAAGGACATGTTTTATGGATTAATTCTTTAAAACTGTAGTAATAAATTATCATTAACTCACGTAAAAAAAACTATGGAAAATAGATGTTATAGCATTAATTTTATTAAATATTATCTTAAACTATAGTATTAGAAATTGACAAAAATACCCATATAAATGGGAGGGAAACTGTGTTATAATATATATATATACATATATATTGATTATTATTATTATTATTATAGATTTAAAATATACTATATAAATTACCTCCGTAAAATGTAATTAACTCTACCAAAATGATGGCTAATTGACGTATTAATTGTGATTCATTAATGTTGATAAACTCTATTAACACAATTAATATAAATTGATTTATTGACTAATTTATCAATGTTAGATTAGATGTAATTAAACGATGTTAAATGGGCGGGAAAAAAAGATGTTCCATGAGTGTGTTATTATATATATATATATATATATATATATATATATATATATATAGTCCTCTCTCCACAAGATATTGAAGACTTTTATGTATAATATATATATAAAAAAAGAAATAAAAAATTAAAGCAATAGAAAGTGCAGGTAGTAAAGCAATAAAAATCATTTCGTCTTTTCCCACTTTTATTCTTACCTACTTTCTATTCTAAATTTATATAAGTTCTTAAAAACACAACAAATTTTATTTTATTTATGACATATAATGTTACTCAATCGCTTTTATACTCAAATTTATTTTTATTTTTTTATTACTTTTGACGATTCAATTTTCTCTTACACTTTTATATTTATTTTTTTTAATTGGGAGTGAGGGGAACCTCAATTTATAATGCTTGTGATTGTTACATTTTTATGTTAAAAATCATGTTTTTACATTATTAATAGACGAGATAATACTCTTTTGTTCTTAATGGTAACGTGTATGGGAATGTAGTGCCCACGAGAGGACTTCGTCAAGGAGATCCTCTTTCCCCCTTTTGTTTGTGATTTTGTGCTCAAGGCTTTTCATCAATGATGTATGGGATGTGTTTGAAGGGAGCAATACAGCCGATAAAGTTTGATAAAGATGGACCTTCAATCTCCCATTTATTCTTTGCAGACGATAGTATGCTTTTCTTCAATGTGAACGATCAAGCTTGTAGAGTTTTAAAGGAGTGCTTGAGGAAATATGCGTAGAGAAGCGAATAGTGTGATTCTATGTGTATTTGGAACAATAATTATCCTCACTGGTTGAAGGAGCTACTTGATTAATGCAAAAGACTTTCTTTTGGTTTTTTAAAAAAAAAAATTAAAGGTTGAATTGAATGAATGTCACTTATGTGGATATTGTCATGAAAGATTCCATATTCAAGTCTAAGAGAAAATTCCACGGAGCCCTATAGGATATTACCCATGTGCCTTGCAATCGTGACATGTGGCCTTTGCATAAAAATAAATATTTAACTCAAAGGTAAAATTCTCAAACATAGTTAGTTATTTCTTACTAACAAACAAATATTTTATACAAACAAAAAAGTTGTTACCCAAATGAACCAAAGTCACCACAAACATGCACTCGTCAAACTTCAACATTAAAATGTCTGCACTTTGAATTAACCTTTTTTATCTTTTACTATTTTGACTTTTAGTGCACAATATTAAATGCAATATTAAGAACTGTACTTTACCCTCGCTCCAATCTCACTTAACCATTCTTCCAATATTTTTCATAATTCAATTAAAAATAAACAAACAATTGATGATATACATATTCATATATCTATATATAAATATTTAATTTTCCAATTTTTATATATTCATTTTTATCACATATTTTAATTATAAATTACATACACAACTAACTCTATTGATTGCTAAAGTTTATAGTTATCCGTTCTTCATCTTGCAATTTTCAAAATAAAAATTACCAATAAACATTCTCCCAATATTTTTCTTTTGATTTAAAATAAACAAAAACTTGAGAATATAAATATTTATAATTAAGAATTATTATAGTGATTAACATTTACTTTTCCAATTTGCTCTACCAGTACTTAACAATTCTTTCAATATTTTTCATCCCAGTTTAAAATAAACAAGAAATTGAGGATATGTATTAATATGTTACTTGATGTTTTATACGTAGGTAGTTAATTATTTTGAAACACAATAATCCAAATAATATATTTATATTACATGAACTCCAATCCATACTTACTTCAACATTGCTCTCTCAATAAACATTATTCCAATATTTTTCTTTTGATTTATAATAAACAAGAAATTGAGGATATGTATTAATATGCGACTCGATATACACGAATTGCCTCGAAACCTCACTTGAACCTTGTTCTAACACCACTTAACTATGTTTCCAATATTTTAAATTTTATTTAGAAAAAAACTAATAATTGACAATTTACATATTTATACATATTTCCAATTTGTTTTATACATTAGTTTTTTTTTTCCTAAGATATCAATTATGAAAGAAATACACTACAAATCCTATGACTGATTATAATTTAATTTATTCATACTTCATGTTATAATTTTTTAGATAAAAAAATCTAAATTTATAATTATGAATTAGTTAAGTGACGCACGGTCGTTTCGCGCTCAAAATAAATTTGTATTGCTCTTGTGCCCACAACGAGCGTAGCTAGCTTGTGAGTACGGGTCGATCCCACAGAGAGCTGATGTGATTCCACCTTCGAGTCACCAATCAAAAAAGGGGGGTTTTGTGTTGTCACTGTACTGAAAGTAAATCTGCAAAAGGAAATTAAAGACAATATCAAATAACAAAAGGTTCTGGCATTTGAACTAGAATTTGGTTTAAGTATAAAACTGCTCGATCATGGGCACACCGATTTTCATACACGAATAAGTCACCCAGCTATAGAGACCGGATTCCTCTCTGCATCCCCTCATTCATCTTTTCATTTTAGGCTTAAAAGTGATTCCTCGTCAAGTAAACCCCTAACCTATCAACCACCTCCCGGTTCCCCTAAGAGATGTAAATGATAGGAAACATTGTGCCTCTAGACGAACCCAGATCTATTGTGTTTACCGATTCCTCGTGTGCTCACAACAACCCATCGATTCCCTTATTACTATATGAACCAACACACAGTCACGATTTGCCAATTCAATTAATAGTGGTGTGCCCTCTATGCCTAATGAGTGATTAGCCACATTGGGCATTTCAGACACACACTCACGTGGAACAAGTTCAAGAATCGATAGAAACTTATCATGCATTACTATGTCCATGTCGACCTCATGAGTCCAGATTTGTACTTAAACCATTTTCATTGTTCAAACATCAGAAATAAAGATCTAGCTAAGGAGGCTAGACATAACTAAAATTGCAGAAATTAAAGACATAATATAAATGAAAGCTTACTGAATTAATAGGAAAAAATCTCAACTCCAACGATGAGATACATAAACATATCCTAAGTTCCAAAAGCTTAAGGCCTATTGGATTATTTTTGGTAGCCTAAGCAGCTGCAGAAAAGTAAATATTGTAGCAGTGTTTCTGACTTCTAAAGCTCCATTTCCAGAAAATAAAACTTGTTTAAATAGATACATTTTCGAGTTCAAACTCCCCCACATGTGGGGGTCTTTAACTGCCTTCCGGGTCTGGCGTGCCCTCCGTACCTGACTGGATAAGCCTTATCCAGTTTGTTAATCAAATCCCTATTTTACAGGGATTGAGCTTATCTCTTCATCTCCACGCCTCCCAGCAGTCCAACTTAGCACCAACTCTTCTCAGATTTGTATTTATCTCTCACACCTCCTTTGACTTCAACTGAATCCCGGAATTCACGCATGTGCCTATTCTGGCATGTGGTTGAGTCTGTGCGAGCAATATGAGCATGACATCATCTGGTCAGCTTTATCCATTTTTGTTGTGCTAATTATGACTCCCGAATATAGGATAAATGCTAAAGAAGTTCCATGTGCCTCTGGATGCGGTTTATGGTGATGACATAATCATGAATAATTGGACATAAAATGCCCCTTTCTCCAGACTCGACTTCTGAAATGCCCTTTGATCGCAACCTGGTTCTTTTCGACTTAAAACAGACTAAAAAGGACATTTATGACGAATAAAATGCCCATAAAAATACGAAATAAATGGACTTATCATACCCACACACTTTACACATGATTGTCCTCAAGCATGGGATGCAACGCATCCAGAAAAAACAAACGAAAAGAAAGAGAAAAGAAACAGACTCACAAAATAAGCATGCAAACTGTTAATCAGTGTGGGCACATTAATTCTGATATTTCAACAAAATTGCAAAGTTTTAGCATACCAAAAATAGGTCAAAATGAGTAAAGCATGGTAATCCTCACAGTCTCTCTTCACTCAGTGTTTAGGCTTAGTGTATACACTTAATTTGATGCATTATGTACCTATTCATCCCATAAGCTTGCTAATGTTTTGCTTTCAAGTTCAAGAAATCATAGATGCATAAGTATCAATAGTGCTTTTTAGGCTATAATGGGTATTTCATGTAAGGTGGGGCTTTATTTCTATACAGACCCTCCATTTTCCATTTAATCGATTACCCTTCTGTGGCCTATTCGGATAATAAATATTTCTTTATCTAGGCATTTTGAACACTTATGATACGACCGGGACTCTAGGAACGAACACACGTCGACACACGTAAGTTTTTGTGTCTTTTATGACTCAAACAATCAAAGTAAAATATGCGGAAGAATTATTGAACAAACTAGACGACTAAGACCAAATAAAATACCTAGACTAATGACACACAAAATAACACAAAATCCAAACAAATATGGGCTGTTGTGGACGGTATTTGGAATGGGTTTATGGAAGGAATTTCGATGAGGTTGAATGGGTTTAGAAGGGCTAGGGTAGATAGGATATGATAGAGTTGTAATGGACTTACGGATTGAACGGTGTGATGAACGAACTTGACACGAACTTGTGGATGAAGGTGAGATGGACGACGGCGGTGATGACGGTGGCGTCGTGGTGGCTGGTCGGCGGTGATGATGGTGTTGTGAATTACAACCCGAAAGTTGCCTTGAATCTCGAACGTACACAAGGCCAAATTCTTTAAGTTGCTCTTCGGATAGCGAGTTTCCGATGATCCCTCGAACGTGGACGGCGAATTCCCTTTGTAAAACTTAGAGGTGCTAAGTCTAAGAGTATGAATTTAATTATCTAAACTCACAAAAGATTTAAAGGGGAGAGACGATATTGAAAGCAAAGTTTAATAATCAAATATAGTCTAAAGTATCAATGTCACATGGATCCCCTATTTATAACAATAGTAGGATCGAAAATAATAGCTAAAGGGTCGAAAATCTAGAGTCCAAATCAATCTAGAATTGAACTTGGAAGTTTCCTAAACTAGAATTCTATTTAAGGTAGAACTTGTAGATCTTACCTTATCTAAAATCCTAGTCAAACTATGACTTATTGTAACCGAAAATTGACCCTAATTTAATTAAATAAATCTGATCCAAACTATAGTATAATTAAATAAAATAAATACTATAGTCTAAAATAAAATAACTACTAGAATAAAATAGCTAAAGACCGAAAATTGGTCTTCTTCAACTTGGTCGATCCTCTTCACTTCTTGAGCTCATGCACACGTTCTTTTGTACACATGCACATCTTCATGTTGTGTTCTCCATGTCTTGATCTCCATCTTCCAATGATAATAAGTTTATCATCTTCAAGCTTCCTTGCACGTCGTCTTCTTCTTCAAGCTTCTTGCGAATTGTAGCTTGCAAATAATCTTGCAACTTCTTAGCTCTTAGTCTTGTGACGGGGCCTTTGAATTGAAGCTCTTCATTGACTTCCTCATTGCTATGGATGTCCTCATCATTCCCCCCCTGCTGAAAAGAATTCGTCCTCGAATTTGGATCCTCATCATGGTCGAATTCATCTGCAACAAAAAGAGATAAATCAGCAACATTAAACATAGAAGAACACTTATACTCACCAGGTAGATCAACGCGGTATGCATTATCATTAACACGGCTTAGAACAGTGAAGGGACCATCTCCACGGGGCGACAACTTGGACTTCCTCAAGTTAGAAAATTGGCCAGGGCTAAGGTGTACCCAAACTCGATCTCTGGGCTGAAAGATGACACATTTGCGCCTCATGTTGCGTGCGGCGGCGATCCTTGAGCCTTGGTGCTCAATCCGGGCACGTACCTTCTCATGCATCTCTTGAATGAAATCAGCTCTCTTCATACCTTTAACACTCGTTAGATGCTCAACGGGTAAAGGTAACAAATCAGTAGGAGTTAACGGATTAAATCCATAAACTACCTCAAAAGGAGACATGTTAGTAGAAGAATGCACAACACGATTATAAGCAAATTCAGCATATGGTAAACATTTTTTCCATGACTTCAAATTATTCTTAATTAGAGACCTAAGTAAAGCTCCTAAAGTGCGATTCACAACCTCAGTTTGACCATCGGTTTGTGGATGACATGCAGTAGAAAACAATAACTTAGTACCTAATTTTCCCCACAAAACACGCCAAAAATGTCCTAAAAACTTAGAATCCCTATCACTAACAATAGTACGAGGAATTCCATGCAATCTAACAACATGCACAAAGAACAAGTTGGCAACATGTATAGCATCATCAGTTTTCCTACATGCAATGAAATGAGCCATTTTGGAAAACCTATCAACTACAACAAACACAGAATCCTTACCCGACCTAGATCTAGGTAATCCTAAGATGAAATCCATAGAAATATCAATCCAAGGAGATGAGGGGGCGGGTAGGGGCGAATATAATCCAAAGGGGTGTGAAGTGGATTTAGCTTGACGACAAGTAATGCAACGACTACACACATTCTCTACATCCTTACGCATATGCGGCCAAAAGAAGTGTTCATGCAGCAAATTCAATGTCTTATGCACACCAAAGTGTCCCATTAAACCTCCCGCATGCGATTCTAACACTAATAACTCACGCATAGAGCAAGTAGGGATGCATAACTTTGACTCTTTGAACAGAAAACCATCATGCACATAATAACCATCAAATGACCTAGATTTCGAGCTACATGAAGCATAGATGGGGCTGAAATAGGCGTCCTCAACATACAAAGCTTTAATAGACTCAAAACCAAGCATCTTAGCATGCATCAAGTTCAAAAGAGCGTACCTTCTTGATAGGGCATCGGCGACCACGTTTTCCTCGCCTTTCTTATACTTGATAACATACGGAAAGGACTCGATGAACTCGACCCATCTCGCATGTCTCTTGTTCAGATTGTTTTGCCCTTTCAAATGCTTTAAGCTTTCATGATCCGTGTGGATGACGAACACTTTGGGCCACAAGTAATGCTGCCATGTATCCAATGCACGCTTCAAAGCGTATAACTCTTTATCATACGTCAAATACCGCAAACTGGCGCCATTGAGTTTCTCACTAAAGTAAGCCACGGGACGTTTTTCCTGCATCAAAACAGCACCAATACCTATCCCGGAGGCATCACACTCGATCTCAAAAGTCTTAGAAAAATCAGGTAAACACAAAACAGGAGCAGAACATAATAAAGATTTCAGAGTATTAAAAGCATGCTCTTGTTGTTTACCCCACTCAAATTTCCGGTCCTTCTTACTTAGCTCAGTAAGAGGGGTGGCTATACTGGAGAAATCCCGTATAAAATGACGGTAAAACCCAGCTAGACCATGGAATGATCGAACCTCAGAGGCATTTTTCGGGGTTGGCCATTCCTCAATCGCTTTGATTTTGGAACGGTCTACCTCAATACCTCGTGAACTAACGACGAAGCCTAAAAACACGACTTCATCCATACAAAACGAACACTTAGACAAGTTTCCATACAACTTAGCATCACGCAATAAGCAAAATACACGCCTAAGGTGTTCTAGGTGCGCCTGTGCACTGTGACTGTAAATCAAAATATCATCAAAGTATACAACCACAAATTTACTAATCACATAACGCAAAACATGATTCATTAATCTCATAAACGTGCTCGGTGCATTAGTGAGACCAAAAGGCATAACTAACCACTCATATAAACCATGCTTTGTTTTAAACGCAGTTTTCCATTCATCCCCTTCATGCATTCTAACTTGAAAATATCCAGACCTCAAATCTATCTTAGAAAACAAATTAGAACCACTTAATTTATCTAGCATATCATCAAGTCTAGGGATAGGAAATCTGTACTTAACTGTTATTTTGTTGATGGCGCGGCAATCCATGCACATCCTCCATTCGTTGTTCTTCTTTGGCACTAGGATGACTGGAACTGCACAAGGGCTCATCGACTCTCGGATTTGCTTCTTCTGTAGCAACTCCTTCACTTGGCGATCGATCTCTTTCGTCTCTTCAGGGGACGTGCGGTACGCCGATCGGTTGGGCAAGACTGCGCCGGGTATAAAGTCGATCTGGTGCTCGATCCCACGAACTGGAGGTAGTCCACTTGGAATCTCCTCCGGGAACACATCTGCGAACTCCTCCATAAGTGGCTGCACATCACAAGGCAAAGAAACTCCATTAGTAGCACTGTCCTTATAAGATAAAAGAACGAAAGGTAAACCTGCTTTTAGTGCTTTTTCTACGCCTTTAACTGAGATGAACATGGATCGATTCTTCTCTTGACTTGGGGCTGATCCGGGCGTTTTCCCACGAGCTAAGACATCATTAGAAGGTGTCTTAGGGGCTGTATTGGTCGAACTTGGGATTGTGTTCGACTGAGAGGTGGCGGCCGAACTGGTTCGGGCTGCGGCTGCGGCTTGTTTTGCCCGTTCTTACTTGAATCTCTCTTGCATCCTTTCTTGATCCTCTGCAACGGCTTTAGGAGTGAGTGGCTTGAGCATAGTGGTTCGACCATCTCTAGTAATCGAATAGGTGTTGGCTAAACCATCGTGAACCGCTTTTCTATCAAACTGCCATGGTCTTCCTAACAGTATATGGGCTGCTTCCATAGGAATAACATCACAAAGAACAGTGTCAGAATAGCGACCTTTAGTAAAAGTAACGTGTACCTGACCTGTCACTCGAATGGATCCGCGATCTGTGAGCCACTGCAACTTGTACGGTTTTGGATGCTTTGTTGTGGTGAGGGCGAGTTTATCAACGGCATACTGACTGATTGCGTTGATTACACTCCCACTGTCGATGATCATTTCACAAGTCTGATCTTTAATGGCAACTCGAGTGTAGAAGATGTTCTCTCGTTGCGATTGCTCTTCGTCTTCACGGTTGATGTTCAGACTGCGAATGGAAACCAAGCTGACATGAGGTAGCTCAACTTCATCATCATCTGGTTCGACTTCAGGGACCTCGACTGCTTCAGGGGGGGCGTCTTGGGTCTCCTCTTCATCTTTACTGGCTGATTCAAGTCCATTCTGTTCATTGAGGAACAGAACACGCCGGTTTGGACACTGGTTCTGAAAATGACCCCAACCTTGATATTTATGGCACTGGATGTCTCGGGCGCGACTAGAGGCTATATTCGGCGTTGGAGTGGACTGATTGGGCCGTTGGAATGGTGGCCTGGGCGTAGACTCGGGTCTACGGCTTGCTGGCGGTGTAGAACGGTCGAAACGGCATTCCGGAGGGCCGGATTGACCTCGGGGTCGTGTGGAATCAGTAGAAGGAGTAGAAGGTGATGTGGAAGGTGTACCTTTACTCCAAGATGGTCGAGTAGTGGCTGAACCTTGGCTGGATCGACGGCGACCTTCTCGTAGCTGCTTTTCCACAATTGATGCGTACTGCACCATTCTCTCTATGCTGGTGAACTCCTTGAGTTCTACTTCACAGGCAATGTCTGGATTCATACCTTCAATGTACCGAATGATGGTAGCATTTAAGGTCTCCTCCTTCCCGACTCGATTCAGGGCTGTTTCGAGCTCTTTGTGGTATTCTTCAATCGAACGGGTGCCTTGCTTGATCCGGTTGAGCTTCTTCTCAAGCTCTCTTTCATAGTGGACTAGAATGAAGCGTCCACGCATGAAACCTTTCATTTCCTCCCAATTGTCGATGAGTGGATTTCTGTTCCTTCGTCTTCTTTCTTGCTGCATTTCCCACCAAGTGACTGCGTAGCCTTTAAACTCCAAACATGCTAGCTGCACCTTTTTAGCTTCTGAAAAATCATAACATGCTCGTTTTGATGTTGTGGAGCATTCTATCTTCTTCATAGTCATCTCGACTATGGCCTCTTCTCGGGCGACGTCCTCGATCAAACTCTTCAGTATTCTCATCAAAGTACTCCTCTTCTGGCTCATTTTGGCGCTCTAGACGTTGGTTTCCTCGAATGGGTGGAGGAAAGACGGGTGTTGTTTTAGTGCGTTCAAGAGCATGCACTAAATCGTCTATCTTATCGGAGAGAGCCTGGTGTTGTCTTTGAACATGTTTAGACAACGCTTCATAGTGGTACTTGGGATCCCACGGTGCGGGTGGATCCGAGGATGACTCCATGGGTGCTTTGGAAGGGTCTTTGGACGAGTCCAAAGGTGGCGAAGTCGACTGGGGGTCGACGGGATGTGTAGATGATGATTCTGGATGGGTTTCTTTCTTCATGGTACCTACAAAACGAACAAACGTAAAAGAAAACAAGGAAGATCCTCACAATCTCACGTTCTCTCGTTTGTTTTCACTCTTGATTTTACCACTCGTGTATCACTCAATATATGGGTGCACAGTGTGTGGAAATCGTGTGTATGGAGGTAGGAATTCATGTGGTTTGTTCTAAGGAAGGACGGGAATGCTATTCTCGGAACAAGGATGAATTTGGTGTGTATAGATGAGATACGGGTAGAGTATGTGTGGGTATGTATGGGCCGAATGTAGTAGTTGGTGGTATGGGTATGGCCGAATGTGTTTGTATGGTTTAGGGGTGGTAGTCGAGTATAGGGATGGTAGGAAAGGAAATAAGTAGATCAATTATTGAAGTTCCAAATAGATTTAGGAATTCCAAAAATAAATCTAGGTAGAAGAAGGAAAGAAATAGAAGAGATAAGGTAAGGAGGGGATTTGGATATGTATCAATCTATGTGACACAATCTAAATACCTTAATTAGCCTAGACTCTAGAAGGAATGAACCAAAAATAAAATAAGACTCTTATGGAAGTTACCAACAAGAATTAGAACTTGTATGGAAAGTCCCAAAATAAAACAACTTAGAAGGAAACTACCAAAAATAAGAAAGACTCACTAAGGTAATTACCAACTATGTTCTAGTTCCAAAAGGAAGGTACCAAAAATAAAAATTGAACAAAAGGAAACAATGTATTTTTTTTTTATCGATCGGCTCTTTTTTTTTTTTGATCGTGCCTTTTTTTTTTATAACAATGAACAACGGAAAATTAAATTACAACTCGATCAACATAAAATAAAATACGACACAAAAATCGAACCAAAGCCGATGTGGCTTTGATACCACTTTTATGATACGACCCGGACTCTAGGAACGAACACACGTCGACACACGTAAGTTTTTGTGTCTTCTATGACTCAAACAGTCAAAGTAAAATATGTGGAAGAATTATTGAACAAACTAGACGACTAAGACCAAATAAAATACCTAGACTAATGACACACAAAATAACACAAAATCTAAACAAATATGGGTGTTGTGGACGGTATTTGGAATGGGTTTATGGAAGGAATTTCGATGAGGTTGAATGGGTTTAGAAGGGCTAGGGTAGATAGGATATGATAAAGTTGTAATGGACTTACGGATTGAACGGTGTGATGAACGAACTTGACATGAACTTGTGGATGAAGGTGAGATGGACGACGGCGGTGATGACGGTGGCGTCGTGGTGGCTGGTCGGCGGTGATGATGGTGTTGTGAATTACAACCCGAAAGTTGCCTTGAATCTCGAACGTACACAAGGCCAAATTCTTTAAGTTGCTCTTCGGATAGCGAGTTTCCAACGATCCCTCGAACGTGGACGGTGAATTCCCTTTGTAAAACTTAGAGGTGCTAAGTCTAAGAGTATGAATTTAATTATCTAAACTCACAAAAGATTTAAAGGGGAGAGACGATATTGAAAGCAAAGGCTTAATAATCAAATATAGTCTAAAGTATCAATGTCACATGGATCCCCTATTTATAACAATAGTAGGATCGAAAATAATAGCTAAAGGGTCGAAAATCTAGAGTCCAAATCAATCTAGAATTGAACTTGGAAGTTTCCTAAACTAGAATTCTATTTAAGGTAGAACTTGTAGATCTTACCTTATCTAAAATCCTAGTCAAACTATGACTTATTGTAACAGAAAATTGACCCTAATTTAATTAAATAAATCTGATCCAAACTATAGTATAATTAAATAAAATAAATACTATAGTCTAAAATAAAATAACTACTAGAATAAAATAGCTAAAGACCGAAAATTGGTCTTCTTCAACTTGGTCGATCCTCTTCACTTCTTGAGCTCATGCACACGTCCTTTTGCACACATGCACATCTTCATGTTGTGTTCTCCATGTCTTGATCTCCATCTTCCAATGACAATAAGTTCATCATCTTCAAGCTTCCTTGCACGCCGTCTTCTTCTTCAAGCTTCTTGCGAATTGTAGCTTGCAAATAATCTTGCAACTTCTTAGCTCTTAGTCTTGTGACGGGGCCTTTGAATTGAAGCTCTTCATTGACTTCCTCATTGCTATGGATGTCCTCATCAACTTAAAACCAGGGGGAATTTATTATCTTTTTATTTTTATTTTTATCATATAATTTTTCTTCTTTTTCTTTTTTTTTTCTTTATTCCCCCTATCTTTTTCTGGCCTTTATATCCCCCAACAATTTTGCCTTCCTTTTTTTCTATTTTTCAGGCTTTTGTGATGCCCTGGCTATATATTCTCATCCCAAACAAAAAATCTGTCAGGGCATTTCATAGGCTCAAAAGGGCTGCAAGGCTATGTTATTGGTGGGTTAATTTATATCACGATGGCTCAGCAAAAGATGGCCTATATCATCTACATATGCATCAACAATTTCAAGGCTTCAAGCAGAACAGTGGCAAGTTCTAGAACTCCTATGCACAGAATGTTAACACACATGAAGTAAAGAAAGCTGTGTAATGGGCATACATCATATAGGCTCAAATCTCACAGGGCATATGCTAAACTCGTTCGTCATCCCTATCTTATTGTGGCATGCTGAATTTTGGTAAAGCAATTAAGTTGAAAATCAAATAGAATGGCCACACGAACTTCACAGAAGCATGCTTGACTCAACTAACTGACCACCTACACACTTTGCACTAGGCAAAGTGTCGAAACAGACTCAACAAAAATAAAGAAAACAGAAACTAAAATGCCCCCACCCACACACTTTGCACGAGGCAAAGTGGGTGAAACAGGGGCAACTCTAAGAAATAAAAATAATAACAAAAAAAACCTAATCAAATGAAAAGAATAGAACCAGGTTACTCGGTCGCGGGTGCTGGTTATGTGAATCCAGAATGATTGAAGTAGGCAATAAGGGCTTTCTCCATGTGTACCAAACGGGTATCAGACTGGAATAAGGTATT
Organism: Perilla frutescens; assembly: GCA_026008535.1. NCBI lineage: Eukaryota > Viridiplantae > Streptophyta > Magnoliopsida > Lamiales > Lamiaceae > Perilla > Perilla frutescens. The sequence goes on from BRKX01000014.1 coordinate 48,412,859, forward strand.
TTCAATTTCACTTAGCTTCCCTGTGATCACAACAATCACACTGTCACCTTGTTGTGCCCTTCTAGTTGGCAGATTCTTCATCTCTTCAGAGTGCCCTGTTCAAAATCCATACTTTCAAGGGATTCTCTTTATTTCTTACTTTCTCTCTCCTTATCTCAACCTGCAAACACATATCTTATCCAAAACAAGCGTAAAATTATCCCTAAACTAGTTTAATTAAATGGAAATTTTATTTAAATAAAATAAAATAAATAAAACTTGGCTTGCCTCCCAGTAGCGCCCCATTTACTGTCGTGGGCACGACATCAATTTTTCCATATCTCAGTCAGGTTCTTGGAGTCGGATTGACCCCATCTTTGTCACATCATTTCCAAATCTTGACCTCCAGAATTTTTAGGCACACTGTAAGCTGTAATGCTCTCCTGAACTATTTGCTTCATCGGATTTTGTAAAAAAATTTCAAGTAAATTTTCTTCAATCCCGGGTCATAAGTATAGACACAATCAATCAACTTTGAATTGCAAGGGCGTTTCATGGGATTGACACTGTTAAAAGTTACAAGCACCCCATCAAATTCACAAGTCAGTGTGCCTCTTTCCACATCAATCTTCATCCTGACTGTTTTCATAAATGGCCTTCCCAACAGAACCACTGAAGATTTGGATGTCACCGTGCCCATATCAAGGACGTAAAAGTCTGTTGGAAAAATCAACTCGTTCACCTTTATCAAGACATCATCAACTATGCCCTCTGGATATACTCTAGACTTGTCGGCCAATTGTATTTTAACTTCAGTACTCTTCAGAGGCCCCAAATTTAATTCTTTGTAAATCGTCATGGGTATTACATTGATATATGTACCCAAGTCCAGCATGGCTCCTTCAATTCTTCTTCCACCAATAACACATGGTATGACAAACATGCCAGGATCAACACATTTCTTGGGTATTTTCTGTTGAACCTTGGTGGACTCATTTTCATTCACAACGAAATTTTTATCATCCTTCTGCCTCACCTTCTTTGCGTACATTTTCTCCCAGGAATGGGCATACCGAGGGTCATGGTGTATGGCCTCAGATAGTGAAATATTTTCATCCACTTTTTGAAAATTTTTCAGAATTTTCTTATTTTTTTCCTCTTTGTTATTTTGCCCAAATTCGTCAAAAAATGAAGCATGGATAACGTGCCTTTTTCTATTAAAGTGAGATTGGGGCGTTACAGAGTGGTATCAGAGAATGTCTACTTTCCTGCATACTAAAAAAAAAAAATGCAATCAAGTAAGTATTGACCATCATCACATCCGCCGCATCACTCCGAGAAGAGGTAAACGTTACAGTTATGATTTCATGTCAAGTTTATGATTATATGAAAATTATGTTTTATGATGAAATATTTTTACTGTCCTCGATATTTACCCTAAGGATTGTGTTATGAGATGATTAGAAGAAGGTTGACTTCTAGGATACGCAAAAGGGCTTTAGTTAGTACTCAGAACATGTCCCAAGCAGAGTTGGATCAATAAAAGTAATTTCCTTTAATTTTCATTAAAATACTTAATCTTTGCGCTATGGTCGACAATAGGAATCATGCCACCGAAGAAGAATACGCAGCCAATCCAAGAGGAAAGCGAGGAAACGGAGTCAATGAACAATTTTGACAATAATGAGAATGGGGGGAATAACGATAACGACATGGATGCATTTGCCCAAAACCTCGCAGATGCACTAAGAAGAGTTCTACCTCAACCGAATCAGAATCAGAATCAGAATTGGAATCAGAATCAACATCAGCACCAGGAAGGAGATGGTATCTTGACGCATTTTCGCCAGTTAGGACCGCCCAAGTTGAAAGGAACTGGAGGGCCTCTAGCAGCAGAAGAATGGATTCGGGAACTGGAGCGAATCTTCGATTATTTGGGATGCTCAGACGCCCAAAGAGTTACCTGTGCAGTGTTCCAGTTGATGGAGGATGCGAGCCATTGGTGGGAGGCAGTAAAGATCAGCATGAGCCCAGAGCAACATGCCAACTTGACCTGGACCATTTTTAAAAGAATGGTCATGGAGAATTACTTCCCAAAGGCGTTCCGGAAGCAAAAAGAGAAAGAGCTGATGAATATAGAGCAAGGTAACATGACTATTCTGGAGTATAAGCAAAAATTCAACCAGCTAGCTCGCTATGCTCCTCACTTGGTGGATACGGATGAGAAAAAGGCCTGGAGATTTGAAGATGGATTGCGTCCTGAAATTGGAGCACACCTATCTGCGCTCAATCTCAACACCTATTCAGAAATTGTGCAACGAGCTCGAGCGGTGTCAACTCGTCTGAATTTGGACAAGCCAGCCTCAAGACCTCCAAGCAATGGTGGGAAGAGACGATGGGATGACCGCGATGCCCAAGATAGAGAACGGAGTTTCCAGCCTGAGAAGAAGCCGAATGTTACTGGAGAAGGGACGTCTGGAGTGATATCTCGATATCCTCAATGCCAGAAATGTCACAAATACCATCCAGGAGAGTGTAAGTTAGGGACACAAGTTTGCTTCAAATGCCACAAGGAGGGACATAAGGCCTGGGAGTGTCCATTGCATCAAAATAGGAACGCTGGAAGAGGGGGAAACACCGAGAGAGGAAACACCAAAGGAGGTGGAAACGCCGAAAAGAGAGAAAATTCTAGAGCTTTTGCGATGAATGGCGATGAGTGAAAAAAAAAAGAGATCAACGCGTTAGATTTTATTACCCATTTCTAGTTTATTTTCGTAGCTATTTTGGTTTTAGTTTTATCTTTTAGCAAACGTATGAGAACGCAAAGAGTTTTTAAGTTAGAATAAAGTTTTGCATTATTTTGGTAAAGATGGATCTACATAGTGCACGTTGGTAGCAATTTATTGAAAAATCCGTAATCAAGTACGAGTAGATTGAAGACACAGAGCACGTGGGATCCTTGGCAAAGGCGGCGCAATCGATGTTCCAGGATCGCAATGCAGCTTTCGACGTCACTACGATTTTAAGGAATATTTTAGTTGTATGAATAAGATAGTTAACTTAAGAGCCTGGCAAGACTATGGTCAATTAGAGAAATCTTTAAGGTAAAGGAACATAGCAAGACTTATGTTTTATGTGCGAGTTAGTTAGATCTCATAACTTAGAATTTTAGGCATTAGCAAGATTATTTAAGATCGAGGAAAGATTTCAAGCTTAGATACCTTTAAGGCCTAAGACCAAGTAAGAAATTTCGAGGATGAAATTTTATTTTTAGTAGAGAAGGATGTAGCGACCCAGTTTTCTAATTATATTTAATTTGCTACTTTTTTTTTAAAATATTTTATTTATTTTTATGTGATATTAGTTAATTAAGTCTAATAAGTCGCGCCAAGTAAGTTTAATAATAATTAAGCATTTATGTAATTATGGTATATGGTTATCATGAGCATGCATGTAGTTTTTATTTGGAGTGCCTAATATTTTGCATTTTATTTATTTTGTCCAAGTTTATTTCTACCCCATTTTATTTTGTTTGAAGTCCAAGCCTATTCCTTTTTTTTAAGCCCATAATTCCAAGCCCAAGATCTAGAGCTTTCACCTTATTCTTCCATTTTTTCCCCACGTTTTGTTTTCCCTTTTTGATAAGATAACACTTAAAAAAATTCAAATCTCAAGTTTATCCCTTTCAAATAGTTGATAGAGATCACCATGAGATCCCTCTTCTTTCACGTTACCAAGAAAACTAGTATAAATAGAGGGTCACATCTCCTTTCTCTCCCACACCAAAAAAATAAATTCGCAGAGATCAAACTAGGAGCTTTAGTTGTGAGAAGCTGCAGTACGGTATGTAGATGTGCATATCTCCATGATTCATTTTTTCTTTTGTTTCTCATGCATCGCATGCATTGCATATGTTTGTTATGGGAGGGAAGTTTCGGTATTTTTTTTAAGATGAGAATATGAGATAGAGGAGGGTGGTGGCGACTGTGACGTCGAAAAGAGCAACGGTGAAAGGGATGTATCTGTCGTGGTGGTGCAGTGTACAGGCGAACCCGATTTAGGGGTGCCGCCGCCATCTAGTTTGGTGACTGCTGCTGTCGTGATTGATTTAGAGCAGGAATGGTTGTTGTGGGTATCTTGCCGTGGAGAAGACGTGATGCGTGAGAGAGGGAGAGCTATGCAGATTTTTGATAAAAGAAAGTAATAAAGATGGGTTTGGGCCTTAATGTTGAATAAGAAATATGTGGGCTTTTGTCAAGATTGAGAGTGGGCCGTGGGGTGTGAATTAATGCCTTGGCATCAATCTTTGTTTTGGCTAAATCACATGCACGTAAATGTCATAGCAATTTAATTAGCAAGTTTAAATCATGCATTAATTTCCTTTAAGTCACGTTATTTTTTTTCACGCAAATGTTAGAATGATTTATCTAGTTAAAGTTTAAGCATGCACCTTGCCATACTAGTATAATCTCATGCATAGTTTTGTTCCATCATGTTTTACACTGTATTAATCTATGATAAATACTTTGTAGGAAGCGCGCAAGACTTAATTAATTTATATCCAAGTCAAGGTCAAGGTGGGGTTTTACGTTGAACATGTCCCTATTATCCTCTCTATATGTTTTATTGAATGTATGTGATGTCACAGCATAGCAAGAGCCTACGGGCTATCACGTAGAGCCTACGGGCTATCACGCAGAGCTTTCGAGCTATCACGCAGAGCCTCCGGGCTACATGGTTTGGTCTACGGACTGAACACAAGTTTATGATTTGCATATTATTCTGTTTGATATATAGCTTGGATAATTGGACACTCCCCACTGAGTTTAAAGTACTCACCCAAAACTTTCCTTTTCAGATGGAGGCTTGGGTGATGCGTAGCGGACAAGATGTGATGATGGTGGTCAAGTGATCAAGCACGATTAAATATTTAATTTATTTTTGACGTTATTTTATGTAATAAATGTCGAGTTATGCTTAGAAACTTCCACTGTATTTTAAAGTAAAATATTTTTATTAATGAAAAGCATGGATAACGTGCCTTTTTCTATTAAAGTGAGATTGGGGCGTTACACCTTTAGCTCACACAACTTCTCGATGTCACTCAAATATCTAACACCTTCTCCTTTTTTGGTGCTGATATCATGCCTATATTCATCGAATTCTGCCTTGGTCAATTTCTTGAATATGACTTCATCTTTCGGTGTGGGCACTTCATCTGCAGAATCTCGCTGTCTTGTGGGCATTGGTTGTACCATGTCATTCCAGCATTGACACTTTCATATGGGTTCACCTCCATTTGAGAATGAACTTCCTCATGTTGTTCTTCAAGTCTAGAAATAGCCCCAACCAATTGAGAAATTTGAGCTCCAATATGGTTAATGTGAGAGAACAAAAAGAAAATGACGGCAATGAATTGAACAAGGCAAAGGGAAATTACTTAAGCCAACATCAAGAGAAGTGGCAATCAGCCCCTAATGATAACACCAATCATAACTTACAATCTCACAACTCATACAATATTATTGGTGAAACATAAAAATATCAATTCAAGATAAGTAAAGATAGTAAACTATTTAATCCAATCATTCTTTCAGGATAAGTAAAAATAGTAAACTATTTAATCCAATCATTCTTTAACAAATTTTACATAACTCGCAGTATTTTATAATCAATAATAACATGAAACACCGGTTTTCAACTTTAAATAATATGAGAGGGTGCTTATGTTAAACAATATAAAGCTTCTACATTTAAAAAAGATAAAGTGACCATTATATCAAAATAAAACTAATCTCTATATTGGGGAAAAATAGCAAACTATTTAATCATATGCAGAAAACGGGTCACTCCCTCAAACATTCATCACAACTTTCACCTATGGCTAGCACATATAGAAAAATCCATATTAATGTAAATTAGAACTAAACCTGGACATAAATTTTGGGGTGTCTTGATTTTGAGTTTGGAACTCCTCTCTGTTGTCTCTTTCTTATTTTGGAAGCTAATCAGAACCACAAATCTTCTCATTGCATAGTCATATATAAGATAAAATCTATATACCATGCATAAGCAAGCATTATGGTTTCTGCTTTCTCCTACAAAAATCAACAGCGAAAGAAAAAAAAATTCAACAACTTGTTTTACAAATCTCATCTAGCTGCTTCATATCAAGAAGTCTACAACGGATATGATAAATGCAGCAACATTATTATTTAATATCAAACAAAAAGAAATATGGGTAATGAATGAATACAGAAAAAACCTTAATTTTGGATGAGGAAATAAGACTCATGAATAATTGGACATAGCTCTAAAATTTTTTAATGCCAATAAACTTCAATGAGAGTTGCAATACCTGTACATGCCCACCCATGCCTACAAAGCAATATTACAACAAATTATAACTTTAGAAATAATAGTTCTCATACTAAGCAAGTAAATTAAGGTTTATAAGCACTAGCTATCTCACTGTGGCAAAGCATAACTTGAGTCATATGATTCATACATTAGATTATAGAGAAAAGACTATTTAGATTTTATAAAGAATCTAGTCAAAAAAAGTAATATGAAAGTAGTCAAATAGAATATTCAAGAACACCTACCCCTTATCATTTCAACGAGAGAAGCAACCTTGGAGGTTCCCGAATAAGATTTGGTCAGTAATAAAATATCATGTTAATTAGTGTTCTAGCAAAATGTCAAACACAACATACACTGGTGAGGAGAGAGACTCTAGTAAGACATTCTAAGAAGGCAGGTTAATGAAATCACTCCACTAAAAAACTATTACTACATGATTCTAGAAGCGCCAATTGACTAAAACTCGTGAAAACACCTTACATTTAACTTCATAGAGAATAATCGAAAAAATTTAAATTTTTGACACCTAATTAGGGCTTCAGAGATAGAGTTGCAATTACGGCTCAAACGATTAAGAATCAAGCGAAGAGTTGAGGAAATGAATGATGGTGGTTCAGGTTTTTCTCTAGAGGGAGGTACCGCAACTGACGGTAGTGATTTTTGGAAATAAATTGATAGTTAGAACATTCAAAGACAATAACATATTTGTTGAAAACAATCCATAATTAGAAAAATTAAAATCGAACTGAACTTGGAAAGCAGTTTGGGGCTTTTCCATTTTACAAAAGGAATCCTCTCTTTTTCTAATTTTCGCTGGGGTTCTAGAAAAAAAATTGAGTTCGTAAAAAAGTTGGGGGAGGAAATGAGCCCATACAATGGGTAAAGGGGGATAACGCATAAGCCATCATCAAACAGAAGAGAACAAAATTGGAGAAATTTTTGATCCCTAACAAAAAAAACAAATCTTAATTAAAATTTGGGGATGGGAATTGGGAACGCCAATAATCAAATCATAACAATTAAAATTTGATATATACATATTTAATAGGAGATACATTAATTTATTTATTTTTAACAAACACTTCTTATGCCTTCGTCACCATGGACACCTTATATGCCGCGCAATATTTGCATGGTACTGGAGTACCTGGTATGCTTCCACATGGTATCCCTCCAATGGAAGGATCAGTGCAAGAAATGCTTGACCATTTACACGACTTTTATCCTCCACGGGAGGCACCTCGTAACGGTCAAGGAGCACTAATCCTAACTGAAACTGGTCTTGTAAATGATTTAGACAATGCGTACGAGTTTGTACGAGTTCGTGGAGTTTTCACCGCTCAAGACTGACCCGTTGTGGGTAGATATACCTTCCCTAACCAACCCCATCCACTAAATTAAATTTGACACTTACATTTAGTGGGTGGGGTTGGTTAGGGAAGGTATATCTACCCACAAAGGGTCGGTCTTGAGCGGTGGAAACTCCACGAACTTGTACAAACTCGTACGCATTGTCTAAATCATTTCCAAGACCAGCTTCAGTTAGGATTAGTGCTCCTTGACCGTTACGAGGTGTCTCCCGTGGAGGATAAAAGTCGTGTAAATGGTCAAGCATTTCTTGCACTGATCCTTCCATTGGAGGGATACCATGTGGAAGCATACGAGGAACTCCAGTATCATGCAAATATTGTGCGGCATATAAGGTGTCCATGGTGACGAAGGCATAACAAGTGTCTATTAAAAATAAATAAATTAATGTATCTCCTATTAAACATGTATATATCAAATTTTAATTGTTATGATTTGATTATTGGCGTTCCCAATTCCCATCCCCTAACAGACATCCCCAAATTTTAATTAAGATTTGGTTTTTTTTTATTAGGGATAAAAAATTTCTCCAACTTTGTTCACTTCTGTTTGATGATGGATTATGCGTTATCCCCCTTTACCCATTGTCTGGGCTCATTTCCTCCCCCAACTTTTTTACGAACTCAATTTTTTTTTCTAGAACCTCAGTGAAAATTAGAAAAAGAGAGGATTCCTTTTGTAAAATGGAAAAGCCCCAAACTGCTTTACAGGTTCAGTTCGATTTTAATTTTTCTAATTATGGATTGTTTTCAACAAATATGTTATTGTCTTTGAATGTTCTAACTATCGATTTATTTCCAAAAATCACTACCGTCAGCTGCGGTACCTCCCTCTGGAGAAACACCTGAACCGCCGTCGTTCATTTCCTCAACTCTTCGCTTGATTCTTAATCGTTTGAGCCCTAATTGCAACTCTATCTCTGAAGCCCTAATTAGGCTAGGTGTCAAAAATTTAATTTTTTTCGATTATTCTCTATAAAGTTAAATGTAAGGTGTTTTCGGGAGTTTTAGCCAATTGGCGCTTCCAGAATCATGTACTAATAGTTTTTTAGTGGAGTGATTTCATTAACCTGCCTTCTTAGAATGTCTTACTAGAGTCTCTCTCCTCACCATTGTATGTTGTGTTTGACATTTTGCTAGAACACTAATTACATGATATTTTATTACTGACCAAATCTTATCCGCGAACCCCCAAGGTTGCTTCTCTCGTTGAAATGATAAAGAGTTGGTGTTCTTGAATATTCTATTTGACTACTTTCATATTTCTTTTTTTGACTAGATTCTTTATAAATTCTAAATAGTGTTTTCTCTATAATCTAATGTATGAATCATATGACTCAAGTTATGCTTTGCCACATTGAGATAGCTAGTGCTTATAAACCTTAATTTACTTGCTTAGTATGAGAACTATTATTTCTAAAGTTATAATTTGTTGTAATACTGCTTTGTAGGCATGGGTGAGCATGTACAGGTATTGCAACTCTCATTGAAGTTTATTGGCATTAAAAAATTTTAGAGCTATGTCCAATTATTCATGAGTCTTATTTCCTCATCCAAAATTAAGGTTTTTTCTGTATTCATTCATTACCCATATTTCTTTTTGTTTGATATTAAATAATGCATGTTGTTGCATTTCTCATATCCGTTGTGGACTTCTTGATATGAAGCAGCTAGGTGAGATTTGTAAAACAAGTTGTTGAATTTTTTTTTCTTTCGCTGTTGATTTTTGTAGGAGAAAGCAGAAACCATAATGCTTGCTTATGTATGGTACATAGATTTTATCTTATATATGACTATGCAATGAGAAGATTTGTGGTTCTGATTAGCTTCCAAAATAAGAAAGAGACAACCGAGAGGAGTTCCAAACTCAAAATCAAGACACCCCAAAATTTATGTCCAGGTTTAGTTCTAATTTACATTAATATGGATTTTTCTATATGTGCTAGCCATAGGTGAAAGTTGTGATGAATGTTTAAGGGAGTGACCCGTTTTCTGCATATGATTAAATAGTTTACTATTTTTCCCCAATATAGAGATTAGTTTTATTTTGATATAATGGTCACTTTATCCTTTTTAAATGTAGAAGATTTATATTGTTTCACATAAGCACCATCTCATATTATTTAAAGTTGAAAACCGGTGTTTCATGTTATTATTGATTATAAAATACTGCGAGTTATGTAAAATTTGTTAAAGAATGATTGGATTAAATAGTTTACTATTTTTACTTATCCTGAATTGATATTTTTATGTTTCACCATAATATTGTATGAGTTGTGAGATTGTAAGTTATGATTGGTGTTATCATTAGGGGCTGATTGCCACTTCTCTTGATGTTGGCTTAAGTAATTTTCCTTTGCCTGGTTCAATTCATTGCCGTCATTTTCTTTTTGTTCTCTCACACATTTTATTAGATTTTTTAATTTATCAAGCTCCTGTTGTGCCTAGCTTTATTCTAGAGTTTTTAAAATTATGTGTTTGCAATACAAATTCAGTCTTTTTTTCTTATGTCACACTAAAGTTTGATTCATTTCCAAGATATTATGCAGAGGTTAGAGAACATTGAAGGTTATTGTCGCAGATGGATTAATTAGGTGTTCACGCATTGACTCAGAGCTTGAAGATGCATTTAATTTGTGATTTCCCGAAGTAGTTATCCATAAAGAAAAGAAAAGGTGGGCAAATTGTTATTAGACTTGTTGCACTTTTTATAACTACCAGGCTACAAGTTGAATGTAAAACTTTGAGAATGGATAAGTATACATTTTATCTATAATATTTGTGCTTCAACTTTTGTATTCTAGTTGCCATGATATTGTTGAAATTATAGAAAATTGCAAAATAAAAGTATCATTGTGAAAAATAACTTAATAATATTATATTTAATTAAATATGCAAAAGAATTTTTAATATTATAACATAAATATTAAATATGCAGAGGGATATTCACTACAAGAAAATCAATTATTAGTGACCAAAATTTAATGAAAGTAAGAAAAATTCATCACTAAATGTACAATTTTCATAGTTTTAGTGAGAGTAAAAAAAAAATCCTAATTAAATAGGTAGTTTTTAATGAGGAAATCATTATTTCCTAGATATTGATCATTAATCCCCTCATTATTAGTATACAAATATAAAACCGTCATTACTGAGTATAGATTTTAGGCTTCATTTTCTCCCACCAAAATATTTTGATTTTTAATTTTGCAAATTAATACTATATAACTTAAAAAGATCCACGATTATTGAGTATGAGTTTGGGCTCCAGTTCCTGCCACCAAATATTTTAAATTTTCATTCTTAAAATTTATAATAGAAGGAAATTATTTGATGTATATAAATTAAAATTTCCAATTTCTTGATTTTTTTGTCACAACGACCACATAGAGATTAAGATGGGTTTTACTTTTGGTCGCGGGATGATTATTAGGGTTTCAAGCAGCGGGGTTTGTTTTCTAGGCGTTTTCCATAAGGTGGTTGCTCAATTTAAGCCGAGGACTGAATATTGGTTTCGAATTTGAGGTAAAATTTGTTTGCATGTTGATTTTTTAATCAATTTCATATTTATACATGAATAATTTCATAATATTTGATTTCCTTGGCTCCTCATGTAAATTGTAGTTTGTTTAGATTTTTCAGTGCCCAATTTATGAGAATAGAAGCATTGGTACTCATCTCCACTGTCCACTCTTTTTTCGATGATTCTTTTTTGTGGAGTCGAAGTTGACATTGCAAATATATAACTTTGGTTTACAGGTTAAATTTGTTTGGTTGAAGATTTATAACTTTGGTTTATCATCTCTTTCGAATGGGTACATGTTGGTAAGTTATATTCCTTAATTTTCCTAATCTATTTTCTTCTTGTGTTATTGATAGTGTATGGTTGCTTACAACACTACATAATCAAATTAATAATAAGTTATGTTAGTTGATTTAGATTATTGTTGATTTATTCTTGAGATGCTTAAAGGAAAAGTTTTTGTGCTATATATGAGGGAAATAGTAGTTTATTTTTGTTTAAGAATTCTATATATACTTTTTTTAGTATGATATTATAAAATATGATCCCTATAGGTTTATATATGGTTCCTACTTAGTAGTTTGACATAGATATGCACGACTCATGCTTGAAACTATGGTGTTGGTATATGTTTGACTGCAGGAGCCAGGTTCTTAGTGCCTAACTTTATATGATCTGCTTAATTATTGTAGAGATGTAAATATTATGGATATGGAGTTTGGAATTTGGTTTCTTTTATATTTTTTGTGATTTATATGGAGTTTACAAAATCAATGTTTCGTTGTGAATCGAAATGGAGTTGATTATAACCAAATATAGTTTAATGCTCACAATGGATAAGAATTCTCTTATGTAAAATTACAACTTCTGTTACAAGCATTCGACATAGTAGTTCATGTTGATGTGGTAATGAGGCAGCATTGTGGTTCTTTTCTTTTCAAATGCAGGGCAATTTGACAATATTTTCCACTTTGAATACCAATACAATTTTTTTCAATGATGAATCTTATATTATTGCCGATGGAGTAAATATGAAAAAAATACTGGTAGGTTCACACTTCAAATCAATGAGTGAGGCATTGGTGCCGTGAAATCATCCATATGAATTTGGCTATTGTTTTTTGGTTTTGTTTTGTGCTTCCATTTTTATTGTATTTCAAACTTATTCCCTTTGCTTCACATTCATGAAAATATTATGGATATGTGCTAGTGTTCGTAGGTTTCTTTCTTTGATTCTAACTCTTTTCTTTTATGTAATTCCGTAGGACTACAAATGGGAAGGAGAGCGGTGACTATGTTTTTAGCAAAGTCACGTGTATATTCTTGTTGTTTAAGAGATATGACATCTATATCAGACATATATGTGAAATGCAATTCAATAGTCTGTGGAAAGTTATCTGATATTCTCCAATTAATGTCTAACTTGGGTTATCAATATATTTGACATATCTTTTTTTTTTCTTTCGTTCTTTGTATCAAATGATTAATGGCCTGGTGCTCTCTGTTATGTAGATTACAGTTGCAACTTTGAAGGAAGTCTATTTCAAATTACTGATGTAGCCAGGTATACTGTCTTAATTTATTCTGATTTAAACCTTATGTAGAATACGATATTGATAAATTTATGGACTTGCTTGCCCAGCTCTGAACTTCTAATTTGATGTCTTATTTGAATGTATATAAGAATAAAGACCAGTTGCATTTAACTCATGTATAAGATAATTGGATATATTGACCAATCCTTTATTCTAATTTTATGTTCACAATGTTAATTCACAGTATTATGTGAAAGATATCTAGATTTTCTGATGATGGCATGAATCATATTTTTAGCTATGTGATCATATTAATGAGATTTTTGGCATATCATAACATGCATTTTCACGTTCGAATTTATAACTTTTAATCAATTATATGCATTTTAGTTTTTTCGTTTGGTATTGACGCTAACTTATTTTACCCTTTTTTTGTAGGTTTCTTCAATGAAGATTCAAGTGAAGAATATATTAGAAATTAGCTTGTCGAGTGTTCCATATTAGTTATACCTTTAATATTTTGTATTTTGAGAAATTGATACTTTACCAGCATGTGTAGCATGTGTACAATGTACATTTGAATTACATGTATTTATGTGAATGTTGTTAGTTATAAAATGATCTTATTTGGTCGATTTATCAAGAAAAATATATTTAGTGAGTGCAATTACTATATTATTGATTAAATTAACAAATTTATTAGAACTAATTTCATAATATTTTGTGAGACAAAAATCACGGTATAATGAGGGGATACATGGTCATTAATGTATAATTAATGAGAGGAAACCATTATAGCAATAATGACAGGATTCTAATCCTGTCACTATATGTTTTAGCTAGATAGTCAATAATAATTTATAAAGAAAATGTATACGTACTCGTTAGGCCCTGTTGTCGGACGGGAAGAAAACATCTGTATTGAGGGGTAGTGAGCCAGCAAAAGTAAGCCTAAAAATCAATAAATAATGTTAGAATAAATAAAAAATTCATAAAAAAAAAAAGACAAAGACAGTAGTAGTAGTAGTGTAAATGGACTCACATCTCTGAAATATCCTCTATCTTCCATCTTCAAATCTGAATATGTGAACAATAAAAAACTCAACTAATTAATTTATAATTAATTGCTAATTGCTGCAAAATTTTCAATTATTATAAAAAGCCGTTCACATAATAAAATATGAAATAACACTAATATATATATATATATATATATATATATATATATTATAACACACTTGTGGAACATAATTTTTCCCGCTCAACTGCCCGGGCATTTTAGTCAATAGAAAATATGTAATGGAAATAATTATTTAATTCATGTTAATTATCTTAGTGTGTTAATTGTGAATTAATCTAAGCCATTGATATAATAATCTGCATGATCTATATTGATTTGAACCAATTTGTAGAAAGTTGTTAGATTTTAATGTGAAAGGGCAAAGATGGATTTTAGCATTGTAGTGTTTGAGTTTCCGTTTTCTTCTCAGCATATTAATTATGGGAAGTTAATCATCTATAACCTCTCCCATGAGGATTTAATTAATTAAATAGGTTTAGAGGAATGATTCATTCAGTATCGTTAGATAAAATTATTTCCATTTTTTTTTTGTGGTTTTAGATATTGATCAAGATTAAAATAAAATCTGCAAAAATACCCTAAGCTTAAAAAATCACCTAAACTTTATAAAAATTGCATCTAAAACTTAAAAAATAGCATGTTAATGCATTTTGAATTTTAAAATTAGCATTTTAATGTACCATTAAATTTAAAAATTAAATGTTCTTGCTTATGAAAATTAGTATATAATCATATCTGTGAAGGTGGATGGAAGGGGAGGTTAGGGGTCAAAATGAACATTGAATAAAATAAAAAATACTGGAACATAATTGCTGCTTAAATACCTCGAGATTGCTACCAAGAAAGGCTAGGTTTACTTTGACAGAGCTTCTCCTTAAACCTTGATGAGCTTCTTCTTCTTGGGGATATCTGTGAAGGTGGATGGAAGGGGAGGTTAGGGGTCAAAATGAACCAGATATATATATACATAATGTGCATTAATTAAATAAAATATGATATCTGAATAAGAGCATGTAATCATGTACTACTTCTTGAACCCAAATAAACCACAATCGAAATAAGAATCGGTACAAACTCATCAAAATGACTTACATTGCTATGTTCATCTTCATTTTCATCCAGCATTGTATCTCTTTTCATTTTTGCCACCACAATTGCACAACTAGAAATTAGGTTATTTTCTTTAGGATTCAAATTGTGTTCAATAATGCTAACTTTTTTTTTGTTTGGATATTGGTTATTTTCGATTTTAATATGTTTAATAATATATTTTCTATTGTTTTATTTTTTATTTTTTTTAATTTTATTTTGTGGTGCATTGAGTAAAAAAAGTGGTACAAGAAAGTAATTAAAAGGTATTTCAGTCAATTTGTAATTATTTTATTTTTACCTTTTTATTTTAGTGGTGCAAAGAGTAAAAAGTGTGGTGCAAACAGAAAGGACCTTTAGACTAATTAAGAGAAAAGAGAGTGCAAAAAAAAAATTTCATTATAAAAAAGCAAGATAGCCTATTAAGAGACATTTCATTTTCGAAAATTTATTCAATTATGCTAATATATATTTTTAGATTTTCTTTAATTTATTCTGTATGGATCTTCGTATTGCATCCTATTTAGTTATAAGAAATTTATTTTTGTATTATAGTGTCAATTACATATGAAGCAATTAATGCAATATATGACAATTACAAAAATTAAAATGACCTTTAGACTAATTAAGAGAAGAGGGAGTATGAAAAAAAAAATCTTTATAAGAAAAGCAAGATTATGCTATTTAGTTATAAGAAATTTAATCTGTATTCTAATGTCTTATATGATTTATTGCAAATAAATTTTAATTTCATTTAACTTTGGAGAATTTGGTGTTACACAATACACAATACCATTTCTAATTAGGACAATTCTAAACATAGTCAAATTTTTTCTCATTATAGCCTTCATATTTAATATTGAATAAATTTATTTTCACATGTACTGATTAATTAAATAAATTTATTCTTTAATTTTTAATCAGAAATTAAGATGGGGCAACAAGGATAAAACAGTACAACTAATTAATTATTTAATTTTATTTTAAATATGAGTCTATGTTGGGTAAAATAGTACGATTAATTAATTAACATATCTATATTTAGAATTGCTCTTCTAATTAAAATGAGAGAAGTGTAATGATGCCTGTGGCCTTGATTCCGTACGGGGAGAATCGAATCCGGCTCCACTATCATCCAACAAAAGTGAGCCTAACCAAAAAAATAAAATAAAAAATAATTTAGGAATTATTGATTGAAAAATAAGGATAAATTAAGAATATATATATATACACACACACACATTTATATGTATATATTCTTACATTAGTGAAGAAAGAATCCTCAACATTTGCCATCTCTCCCGCTACAACTCAAATCTGCAAAATCACCATGAAAAAGCATGATATATCTATGCCAAAAAATCGCAAGAACAATAAGAAGATTCGAACGGACGGCATGAGAGAGAGGGAGAGTGAAGAGAGAGAGATTACCTTGTTTTTCTTTATTTCTTTCTTTAGTTTGGGGAGGGGGGAAGTTAGTGTATATATATATATAAATGAATTTGCTGCCTCTTTATCATTTAATTTTCAATTTTCTTTATTACCAATGAGGCATTTAGTAAATTAGTAAATAGTTGGTGGAGATGCATGCAGTCTGTCATTACAAATTATGAAAGAGTCTGCAACTCTAGCAGATTTGGATCTGAAGAAAAAAGATTTCATACAATTACATCTAATCTACCACAGTTGTTTTTCATGTTAAAAGCTATGGACAGTTGTTTTCTTTTTCTGAATCAGATATTAATTTACAGAGAAAATAACTATTTAGAGAAATACATCATTTCTAAAGAGTAAATTACATATACTTATTATGTCTGCAAGAAATCCCATGTATACGTAAATTTCTCGGTCTTTCTCCCTCTCTCTTTCACACATAACGTACACACACACAGAGCTTAAAATTTATGCGCTTTCTTGGAAAAATTAGAGCTCCATTTGTGTATGTGACGTCATCTAAATGTTTTCACAAGGCATTAAAGTTGAATCTAAAAGAGGAAAAGCAGCAGCACGAAAGCAATGAAAAACCTGCCCGCTCATTATAGCTAGCTTCTTTAATTCCCATCGTCTCACGACCATGTTTTCATTTTAATAACTTTCAATACATACATATAGAAAAATTATAGATGCATATCATCTCTTAATTCAAATATTTAATTTCTTGAAAATATATCATCCTTTTTAAAAATAAAATCCGTACAACCTCCATATATGGATTATGCCCAACTCAATCTAGAGAGAGAGAGAGATGGAGAGTGAGAGAGACAGAGAAGCAACAGGTTTTAGACATAAACTAGGCAACTCTAACCAATGAGGGAGTTCTGAAATTTACCAAAATGACGGTTGAAAAGTGAGGGTGAAATTGTATTTAAAAGCAGTAGAATAGGGTAGGGAGAATTACTACATCGGGAAATTTTATACTGCGACCGTAGTGTGCCATATGCTGCGATAAATCTATTGTGACACTTACATGTGTCACAATAGATCTATCACAGCACATATAGTGTGTCATGTGCTGCGGCATAGAATTTCCCTTACTACATCATGTTTCTGAAAATGAACTTAGAACTTTGGTCAGATTCCATTGAATTTCGAAACGTTGAGGGTTTTGATATATATATATATATATATATATATATATAGGGAAAGGATCAAATGAGAACCCTTCCTCTAGGTGGGAACTAGGAACCAATCCTAGCCCTTGTTTGACTCAATTTGGACGGTCCAGATTAAATCAGATTTAAGTGGATGGGCGGTGGCATTCCTGTAATTTTCGGCAACTTTCTGGACAGAGGGGTAATATAGTAATTTAATAATTCTTCCCTTTTGTTCTGAGGCTAAAATGAGAATCGCATGAGGCTAAAATTGATGTGACATTTTCCATTAGGGTTCACCGTTTCCAATTAGAGTTTATTAAGTTCCTGATCCCAACTAGTAATTATGAGATTCTCATTAGGGTTCACTGTCCCCAAATAGGGTGTATTGCATTTCATTCCAATGAAATCATCTTTCCATTTTTGTTTATCAACACATGCTAAAATGAGAAATGCATGAGGCTAAAATGTGTGAAGTCGGATGCTAAAATTGAATCTGGACAATTTCTGAGTTCAGTTCCGATTTTACCCTTAATGAGACGCGCAAATTGAAGATTTTCATAATAATTACAAAAATGCCACCGAAAATCTGGATGGATCTGGGGCGTCGATTTTGCAGGATGGACGGATGGGATCGGTTCCCGGTTCTCACCTAGCAACCGGTTCTCACCAGATCTCATCCCTATATATATATATATATATATATATATATATATATATATATATATATATATATATATATATAAAGCTGTCTCGAGAAAGTGAGACGATGGTAATCCTTTTTTTTAAGGGGTATTATCAGATTTTAATCTGACCTTTCAAGTAATTCAAAAAAATGTCCTCAACTTTTATAAATAACAATTTAATACCTAACCTTTTGAATTTATAACAAATCTAATTTGGAATTAATTTTCCGGCTTTTAATCCCCAGCGTATATCTTTTTACATACGGTGTGGAGTGAAATATAATTTTATTTGATCAATTGATGTGGCAAAAGTATTTTCCACGCCAGTAAAAAAATTCGGAAAAAAGATATACGTTGGCAACTAAAAGCTAAAAAATTAATTTCAGGCTAAGTTTATTGTATATTCAAAAAGTCAGGTATTAAATTATTATTTATAAAAAGTCAGAACATTTTTGTAAATTACTTGAAAGATCGGGCTAATATCTGATAATACCATTTTTTATCCCTAGCTAGCATAGTGTACGAAATTAATTTTAATTTGTGGAAGTACAAGGTTTGCACTGTATCGTTTTTTGGAGTTTATTGCATGACATCTTTAGTAATTAAATTATTAAGTTTAACTCCACTAAATATTCTTAAATAGTCCCGATGGGAATGTCGTAGCTAGTGGTTAGTGGTGGAGTGAGATTGTTTAGAGATCAAAGGTTACGGGTTTAAATTTTCTCAATATCACAAGTCGGGTTTGTGAATAAGAAAAAATATTCTTAAATATAGACACGTGTTCTAAAGCAGGTCGGGTGTGTAAGTAAAAAAAATCTTAAATATCACCACGTGTTTTAAAACAACCCAAAATTCTTAAATATAGCCACGTATTTTAAAACAACCCATATGCTCCGTTTAATTTTTATAATCGTACCGTCATTACAATAATGTATACATGTGTTTATTAATGAGATAAACTTTATCACATGGAATTTTCTGTTATATTTTTCATATTATACTTCGTGTTACATTTTCAAATTATGAGTTTTTCTTGTACCTTTTTTTCTTCAATTTTATTTTTATGTGATTTAGTTTAATTTTATGATTATTTTTTAGGTTCACCCCACCCAATTAGAGTTTATAATTATTTTTTAATATTTTAATTTTCAATTTTCAATTAATTATTCATTATTATGATTGATTTTTTCAAAATTACATTTTTTAATCTTTTTAATTCATTTTTTTTGTTGATAAATGTTGACTATGATTATTTATGTTGTAATTAATTTTTATTTTATAATAAATATTATT
Organism: Perilla frutescens; assembly: GCA_026008535.1. NCBI lineage: Eukaryota > Viridiplantae > Streptophyta > Magnoliopsida > Lamiales > Lamiaceae > Perilla > Perilla frutescens. The sequence continues at coordinate 48,432,366 of BRKX01000014.1, forward strand.
AAAATCGCAAATTTAATAATGAAACACGTAGTGAAACACGAAATAGTGTAACAGGAAATTTCAACCCAAACTTTACATGTGTCATGGTCCCGGTGGGGATAGTCTAGTGGTGGCGTGAGATTGCTTGGTGACCAAAGATCACAAGTTCGAATATGTTCAATACCACAGATCGGGTGTGTAAGTAAAAAAAAAAACCTTGTGTGATGACAGTTAATTAAGAAATTTAATATTTTTATATAATTTGTCAACAGAATTCTACCCAGCTAATAGTTTTAAAATAAGTTTACATGATTTGCTGGTAGCTATTAAATGTAACTAGTAAGGGACAATTTTGTGTCTAATCAAACTCCAACAAATTTATAAATATGCATCGGTGGTAGACTTAATTAAATTAATTAAATTCGGTTCGACCCAATTTATTGGTATTCGATTTTAGATCAGGGGCATGCTTAATTTCCTCTTATAATGTAATTCACGCACCGAATAGAATAATAATTGGATTTCCTAATCTAGGTTGACAATTGAAAACTTTAGTGCCCTTTGGAGGGCGGCTGATAAATTATGTGTTACTTTAAAATTTGGCAAAAACTTCCATATTGCACCAACTGTGAATAAGCTTATTTAAGACGGGTAGGGTCAAACCGTAGGTCAACCTGCTTTGATCTGGATCAATGCGGGTCAACTCGCAAAAAAAAATGATAAAATAGGTGATACTTTTTAAGAATACGGATGGTACTTTTTGAATTTTGAGTGATACTTTTTAGTGTTATGGTTGATATTGATTTTGATAGTTTTTATTTATTTATTTATTTTAGCCGATACTTTATAAGTATACAGGTGATAATTTTATATTTTTAAGTGATACTTTTTAGTATTATTGTTGATACTAATTTTAAAAGTTTTTTTTAATTGATCGGATCAACACGCGTTGACCCAGTCAATGCACCTGATGGTGCACCTAGTGCACACAAGTGCTTGTCTTTAAATTTTAAATAAGATAGGGGAAAAGTCACAATAAGGAGATGGTGCATATTAAGTGTGGCAATCATTTGTTATTAATATTTTTAAAGGAGTATTAACAAATGTTATTAGTACTTGTTGGAAAATTAATTATTATAATTAATTTATAAATTATGTATTCATTTATAAAAATGAAAAATTAATTGTCAATTCACAATTTACGTTTCGTTGTATAGATAAATTTTGTACGTCTTTTTCTAAATTTTTAGCTACGGGATTTCGAGACAGTAAGGTTAAGGTTTTAATTAACTAATTAAGTTGGTTTTGTTCTTAGATCTTAGCAGCGGGTAACTATAAGATGTGCTGGGTTCAAAAAAACTATAAGATGTGTTTATTCATTTTTTTTTTTATATATTTAGGTGATTCGCTAGTCGCTACCAAGTGAAGGATTATCGTGCCAAAGTTTAAGATGGAGAATTTCTATGCATTGTTTATTGTTATCTATTAATATTTTATATGCTATTATTTCAGGATTGATTATAAATTGTCGATAATGATTGTTGTTGGGGACAAAGGTTTTGCCCCGATAGTATAAGATGTGTATTGAATGTTTATGTGGATTATGATATATTGATTTGAGAGAATGTTTAACATTGTGGATAATTGCATGATTTTTCACTGAGTATTATCTTCGATATATCACCCATATTTTCAGTTCATTTCAGGTTCGGAAGATCGAGGCAGTTGTGGGGATCAATTTAACTATTGCTGCCAATAAAGACTAAAGAGAAGTTTTAAACATTAAATTTTGCAGTTTTTTAAGGCTTCTCCTCAAGATAGTTCAACTCACGGGATTTCTTATATTTTTATCATTTTCGTATAATTGGAGATCAAAAATAATGATTTCTTTGATTATTTTTCCTTGAACGTAAGTTAGTTTATTTGGAAAGAACAACGTATGACCCTTTTATCATGCCAAGTTTCAATCATTTTCTTTGCTTCTATGAAATCGTTAAATTTTGTTACGTAAATTTTATGTTTTAATATAGTGCAATTAATATGGGATTTATGCTTCTTCTTTTTTTTTGGCAATATGTTGATATGATACTCTATGGATTTTAAATTGAATGGTAACACATTATTAATTGGAACAAAATTTAGGGAGTTACAGTGTGACGGAGTCCATTGTGCCGTCGTTTTGTTACTGGGCCTCACTCCCGTGGACTCGGACAGAGAATATTCAATAAACTTGAAATAATTGGAAAACAACCTCTATCTAGAGGGCAACTTAAACTATGCCATAGTTTAAATAAAATTAAAATTTAATAAGTCACGAGTAATAAATAAAATAGTTAAGAAATACATATATTAATAAAATACATGGGAAAAAAAAGGGTTGTTACACTTACACGAATAGCATACATATAGGTTCTATATTTTCGTCAATTGAAGCACATTCGTTAATTTAATTAGCTTCTGGATTCCCATCAATTGAATTCATTTACTATCAATAAGCCATTCAAATTTCAAAGAATCCCTTTTGCAGTCTGTTGTCTAAATTGCGTGCAATAACAATACAACCAATGACGGTTCCATACAAGGTGTTTTTGTTTTTTTGTTTTTTTTTTAACCCACACACACGACTTGTGGTATTGAGGAGATTTGAGCCCGTGACCTTTTATCTTCAAGCAATCTCACTCCACCACTAGACCATTCCCACCGGGACGGTTCCATACAAGGGTTATCCCCGCTAGTTGGGGGAGTTGTTTGATTAATAAAAAATCTCTTGATTTAAAAAAAAAAAGAAGAAATGACGGTTCGATACTAGGGCAGGCGAGGCCCGAACATTTTTTAATATATGATTTATATATGTTTATGTATATAGGGGAGGGGTTAGGTGAAAACTAATTTTAATGTGTGAACTAAGACCAGATCTTACACTATATAATCCTAAAATATTAAAGGCCCATATTTGAGTAAAAAGACGATAATTATGTAATATTTGAAAAGTTTTCGTGCGGATTATTAATGTAATTTGGTAATTCTTATAAAAATCGCGGAGGATTTGATGACAGGTCGTCATGCTAATTAACAAATTATTATCGTCATGCTAACGAAGAGTTACCGTTATGCTAATTAAAGTTTTCAAATATTGTTAACGAAAAATATATTTTAAATTATAAACCTAATTTGATTTAATAAATTCTAATTAGCTGGAAGAAATCCTACTTGGATGAAATAAATCTAATTAATTAGACGAAATAAACATTCATTGGATGTGATAAACCCTAAATGAGTTGGAACAAATCATAACAATAATATATATGTACTACGTTAGCATTATGATTTTGCTTCATCAGCATTGTGAATACACTATGTTTGATGTGACCCGGACAATATATCCAAGACACGAATGAAACGCAGGCGGAAGACTTTAAGGACTCGAACAACGTCAGCTAAAGAAGGACTCAACCCGACACAAATTAAAAGATAAACTTACTAGAAAACACGAACAATGAATGGGACAAGGATGAGGACACCACGAACAACTTGAGGATGGCTGGAATTATGGTGATGGTGGCGGCGGAAGGCTTTGGTGTAGATGGACTTGGCGGCGGCGATGGTAGTGTTGTGGATTGGATAGATTCGGCGAACCCGTGTTGATAACCCGAACGCGCACGTCTAGCTTCTCCGGATAGCAATTCTCCCAAGTACTTAATTATACCCTGAAGAACTTAAATAAGACTATTGATTTGCTAGAACAATAGAATTGTAAATAAAAGTTTGATCAACCGAAGGATCGTGAGACAGATTGAGAATAACTCTTTATTTCATGCAATTGTCTAACTTTTAATGTAACAAATGGATCCCCTATTTATAGGTAACATAGGGCACAAAAATTAGACCTAATTAAGTGATAAAAATTAGTCCAAAACTAATCCTAATCAATCTAGGATAAAATCAAAAGATACCAAAAATAAGATAACAAAAATTTATCTAAATCTAACTAGATAAGGATAAATCCCAAACTGATTTTGGGCCTTCAAAATTCTCGCCTATTGGACTCCTAATTAACACAATATGGGCTGCAATTTATCATAATAATTCGTGGCCCATGTATGCATTAATCTTGCCACCTTTGCATGAAAAACAACAACTTGTCGGATTCCCATGCAAACGCGTATAACTCTTCATGCACACGTCCAAATGGCGTCATTCTTCTTCTCACGTCTTCATGCTTCCTTCTTCATCATCTATGGATAGCATGGTGATCAATCTTGAGCTGCCCTTGACTTCATCTTCATGCATTTCAAATTTGCGACGAATAGAAGCTTGTAAATAAGCTTGTAACTTCTTAGCTCGCAAACGCGTTATTGGACCTTTAAACTGCAGCTCCAGATCATTTTCTTCATTGTCTAGCACGACCTCATCATTCCCCCCTGCTGAAAAGAATTCGTCCTCGAATTCGGGGACTCATCATCTTCGAACTCATCATCTGCAGAAAAGGGAGATAAGTCAGCAACATTAAATGTAGATGAACACTTATACTCACCGGGTAAATCAATGCGATATGCATTGTCATTGACTCGACTCAACACGGTGAACGGTCCATCTCCTCTAGGCATCAATTTCGATTTTCTCAAGTTGGGAAACCGTCCAGGACTCAGATGAATCCAAACGCGATCTCCAGGCTGGAAAATTACTTGCTTGCGCCATTTGTTCTTTTGAACAGCATTACGTGCGCCAACGGCTTCAATACGCGCACGTACTTTCTCATACATCTCCTTAACTTGTTCCGCTTTTCTTGTACCTTTAACACTTGTTAGATGCTCAACAGGTAAAGGTAACAGATCATTAGGCGTTAGCGGATTAAAACCATAAACAACTTCAAACGGAGACATGTTGGTAGATGAATGCACAACTCTATTATAAGCAAATTCAGCATATGACAAACAATCTTCCCATGATTTCAAGTTGTTTTTAACTAAAGAACGCAGCAAAGTACCTAAAGTGCGATTAAACTACTTCAGTTTGTCCATCAGTTTGTGGATGACATGTAGTAGAAAATAACAGTTTGGTACCTAACTTACCCCATAGTACATGCCAAAAATGTGCAAGAAACTTAGAATCCCTATCACTAACAATAGTTCTAGGTATTCCATGTAAACGCACAACATGTATAAAGAATAGATTGGCTATGTGTACTGCATCATCGGTTTTCCTACATGCAATGAAATGAGACATCTTGGCAAACCTATCAACTACAACAAATATAGAATCTCGACCAGACCTAGACCGTGGTAATCCTAATATGAAATCCATAGATAAATCAATCCACGGGGAAGACGAGGCTGGTAGAGGAGTGTATAAACCAAACGAGTGTGATGTAGATTTCGACCTCCTACAAGTTATACATCTACTACACACATTCTCAACATCATGCTTCATATGCGGTCAATAAAAGTGTTCATGCAGCAAGTCTAATGTTTTTTACACACCAAAGTGACCCATTAAACCTCCCGCATGCGATTCAAGAACTAACAATTCACGCATAGAAGACTTAGGAACACACAAACAAGAACCCTTGAACAGAAACCCATCATGCACGAAAAATCCATCTCTAGCCTTAGCAAGTTTCGAACATGCTTCATATATAGGTGCAAAAAATGGATCTAATGCATATAAGCCCTTAATGTCATCAAATCCTAACAGCTTAGCATGCATTAAGTTCAAGAGAACGTACCTTCGTGAAAGTGCATCGGCTACCACGTTTTCAGCGCCTTTCTTGTACTTGATGACGTACGGAAAGGACTCGATGAACTCTACCCAACGTGCATGCCGTTTATTCAGATTTTGCTGGCCCTTTAAATGCTTCAAGCTCTCGTGATCCGTGTGAATCACGAACTCCTTTGGCCATAGATAGTGCTGCCATGTCTCCAAAGCTCTCTTCAGTGCGTACAACTCCTTGTCATAAGTCGAATAACGAAGGGCTGCATCGTGGAGCTTCTCACTAAAGTAGGCGACTGGGCGCAGTTCCTGCATTAAAACAGCACCAATCCCTTTGCCCGAGGCATCACATTCTATTTCAAACGTTTTATTGAAGTCCGGAAGAGCAAGAACAAGCGCATTACATAAACATGATTTTAAAGTGTTAAACGCATGCTCTTGAACAGGAGCCTATTCAAACTTTCGATCTTTCTTGCTTAACTCAGTAAGCGGCGCAACTATGCTGGAAAAATCGCGCACAAAGCGATGATAAAATCCAGCAAGGCCGTGGAAAGACCTCACATCACTCGCAGACTTAGGAGTGGGCCATTCCTCAATCGCTTTGATTTTGGAACGGTCTACTTCTATACCACGTAAACTCACAACGAAGCCTAGAAAAACGACTTCACTCATGCAAAAAGAACACTTAGACAGATTACCATATAGCTTTGACTCTCTAAGAAATTCGAACACATGTCTAAGGTGCTGCATATGTGTGTATTGTGTCACTATAAATCAGAATGTCATCAAAATACACAACAACATACTTTCCAATCACTTCACGTAAAACATGATTCATCAAACGCATAAATGTGCTTGGTGCATTAGTGAGACCAAAAGGCATAACAAGTCATTCATACAAACCATGCTTAGTTTTAAATGCAGTTTTTCATTCATCACCTTCTTGCATACGTACTTGAAAATAACCAGAACGCAAATCAATCTTAGAAAAGACACGCGAACCAGATAACTCATCAAGCATATCATCTAATCTAGGGATGGAAAAATGATACTTTACCGTGATTTTGTTGATTGCACGACAATCCATGCACATACGCCATTCGTTGTTCTTCTTTGGCACTAGAATCACTAGAACGGCGCACGGGCTCAAGCTTTCTCTAATTTGCTTCTTCTCCAATAGCTCTTTGACTTGCCTATCTATCTCCTTAGTCTCGTCAGGGGACGTCCTATAGGCTGGTCGGTTGGGAAGCATGGCTCTAGGGACGAAATCGATCTGATGCTCGATTCCTCGCATTGGTGGCAATCCTCCGGGTATCTCCTCAGGAAAAACATCCTTGAACTCATCAAGTAAGGGCTGCACATCACTAGGCAAACAATCATTAGTAGCACTGCTCTTAAATGTGAGTAGAACAAGGGGCATACCTGCTTTAACGACTTTCTGAACTCCTTTTGCTGAAATAAACAAGCTCTTCACATGAGGCTTGTTTGAACTCGACTCCGACTTCTTTTCCACAGCTAGGGAGCTCGAATGAGGTTGTTTGGAAGGTGAAGAGGCGGTGCCAAGGGGCTGTCCGGGGGCTGAGGTTTCGGTCGTGGCCTTTGGGACCCGTTTTGCGGCTGCTTGCTTCGCCTTTTCCTCTTTGAACCTCTCTTGCATGCGTTGCTGATCCGTAGCAACGTCTTTAGGTGATAATGGCCTTAGGGTGCTGATTCGGCCATCAATGTCGATGGTGTAAGTGTTCAGACGTCCATCGTGGACAACACGTCGATCATATTGCCAAGGTCTGCCTAACAACAAGTGTGCCGCATCCATAGGGATAACGTCGCACAAAACAGTGTCAGAAAACTTATGGATTGAGAATGAGACACTTACCTGGTGAACCACGCGTATCTCGCCTCTTTCTGTAAGCCACTGCAATCTGTATGGTTTTGCATGTTGTTGGACGGGTAGACCAAGCTTTTCCACTGCATACTGACTGATGGCATTGATTACACTGCCACTGTCAATAATCATAGAACACGTGTGACCTTGAATCACTGCACGGGTGTAGAAGATGTTCTCCCGTTGGTGTTCTTGTTCCTCTTCTCGAATGATGCTCAAACTTCGGATTGTGACCAAACTGAGTTGAACTTCCGGATCGACTTGGCTAGGGGCTGCATCATTCTCGATCTCTTCTTCAATGGTGGCGTTGCCCACGGGCTCTGTTTCTTCCTCACTGGCTGATTCAACTTCATTCGATTCTGTTAAGTATAGAATTCGCCGGTTTGGACATTGAGCTTGGAAATGGCCCCAACCTTGACACTTATGACATTGGATGTCACGAGCACGATTAGGGGCTGCATTAGGGGCTGTAACACCTTGATTTGGCTGAGTAGGGGTCGGCCGTGGCTGGTTGGATGGCGTAGACTCGGGTCTACGGCTTGTCTGCGGTGTAGAACGGTCGAAACGCCGTTCGGGTGGTCCGGATGGACCTCTTGATCGTGTAGAATCATTAGAAGGAGTAGAAAGTGATGTGGAAGGTGTACCTTTATTCCAGGAGGGGCGTGTAGGGGCTGAATTGAAGTGGGATCGATAGCGACCCTCTCTTAGCTGCCTTTCCATAATTGATGCGTATCAATCTAGGATAAAATCAAAAGATACCAAAAATAAGATAACAAAAATCTATCTAAATCTAACTAGATAAGGATAAATCCCAAACTGATTTTGGGCCTTCAAAATTCTCGCCTATTGGACTCCTAATTAACACAATATGGGCTGCAATTTATCATAATAATTCGTGGCCCATGTATGCATTAATCTTGCCACCTTTGCATGAAAAACAGCAACTTGTCGGATTCCCATGCAAACGCGTATAACTCTTCATGCACACGTCCAAATGGCGTCATTCTTCTTCTCACGTCTTCATGCTTCCTTCTTCATCATCTATGGATAGCATGGTGATCAATCTTGAGCTGCCCTTGACTTCATCTTCATGCATTTTGAATTTGCGACGAATAGAAGCTTGTAAATAAGCTTGTAACTTCTTAGCTCGCAAACGCGTTATTGGACCTTTAAACTGCAGCTCCGGATCATTTTCTTCATTGCCTAGCACGACCTCATCAATGTTAGCATATGACAATACTCTGGCAACATACATTATAAACCATAATTGGATGGAATAAACCCTAATAATCAATCAGGAACTAAAAAAGAAAAATTAAATTAAAAAAAAGTAACCATAATTGAGATGAAATAAATCATAATTGAGATTGAATAAATCCTAATAGATATGTACTACTCTAGTATTTTGATAATTCTTCGTTATCACAATGAATACATTATGTTAGCATATGACAAATGCTTCGTTGACATATGTTATCATATCTTATCATAATACTGACAAAGTATTATTATAAGCTAATGAAAGCATTTACAACATGGGTAGGCGTAAAAATTTATCTTTTTTTATTTTTATTTTTTGTCCATATTTTTCATCTAAATATTGCCTATCGGCATCTTAAATGAATTAGTACAAAGAGAGCTTTAATTATATTTTTTGTGTGCATTGGATTTAAAAACGAGCAAGTTATGGCCGTTTAAAGTTTTTAAGATTTTTTTAAAATTGCTGACATCCTCAATTTTAATAGGTTTGGACGGAAATAGTCATTATTCCTTTATTTTTTGTCTTATTATTTAAGAAATTGTCACCATGTTTTACGTTAAATCTCAACCATTAGATTATTAAATCGAATGTTGGAGATGCGGTCCTAGTTCTCATACTAGGAAAAAGGTCATATTTGATCCATTTCATATTATTATTATTATTATTATTATTATTATTATTATTATTATTATTATTATTATTATTATTATTATTAGTTACTCAATGGATGAATTCGAATCAATCGTATTTCAGAAAATAGACGCTAGTAATAAATAAATTACCTTTTACAGTTTAAGAAAATAGAAATGCGCGGGAAAATGAATTAGCTTCCACATTTGGAAGGAGTGGGTAATAAATAATACTGCCCAACTTTTCTTCTGTAATTAGTACTATACATATTAATTTGTAGTAGAAATCAACTATCAATACTTTCATTGTTGAATTCATAAGTTTGGTTCACTCTCCCATTTTCTGATATTGATCTAAGAGAAGCCTTCCTCTGAATCCTCTCAACATAGGAAAATCTAAAGTGGTATTTATCAACATGATTCCCAAAGGCTTTGTTGATCCGGAAAACAGAGCAAAAGTGAAAATTTGAAACATAAACAAACAATATGAATCATAAAATTTCAAAATTCAACGCCCATAGAATCGAAAAGGTACCACAAGTTCTAAACTCCATTAGAAATATGATATCTAGCCCATGGATTCTAAAATTCAATCGCAGAAACATCATTCAACCCATAATTTATTGTTTTATTATTTTAGTTTTATGGGACATTATTAAGTGGGCATAAGTTTATTTTAAAATAGATTATTCCTAAAAAACGTTTATTGTAAAATAAATAAATAAATAAATATGTGGTTATTATTCTCTAAAAAGAGAAAAAATGATAATATATGGTTATTATGGTAGTGTGAAAAATGATGATAATGATCATAAATATAAGAATTTTGGAGTATCGTGCTAAAATGAGTTCTTATAAAGATTTGAAAAATAATTTATGTAACCATGTTTTGTCTTTTTCTGAATGGGGTGTATAAATTGCTATTGTACTTTTTCTGTCCAAGCATTCAGCATGCAGCAGGAGACACTAGTGGCTACTAGGTAGAATGCATGTGAGCATCCATGTTAATAAACTTAAAAGAGTATATTTTATGTTTTTAAGGACTCATGGTTTTTTTTTTTAAAGATAGTTTTAAAATATACATTTGAAGGTATGCTGTAATGACAAATTTGATTCCATATATATTTATAATTATTTTTTCTTTCAAACCTCCAAATTTATAAATTTGTATAAGTCATGTGTACAAAATATAATGATATAGGAGAACGTCTTCCGTGCACAATGCCTTATTTAAGGCGCTATTTAAGACGACGCGTGGGGTCCACGCGTCCTTTTTTTTCTCTCTTTCTCTGGTTGTTTTTTCGGCAATTTTTGTTCTTTTTTTCGAATTTCTTTGAATTCTTTTTTGAAATCTGACGACTCGCACAATGCACTCGCCCGACGCTAATGCGTAGGCTCGTGCATTGTGATCGACTATTAATTTAATCTTTTAAAAATAAATTTAAAATGGCAATTGAAAAATAAAAAATAAACCCCTACAAAACTAACACCCCCTAAAAAACCATGAATCCTAAAAAAAATCCTCTAAAAAACCATGAACCCTAAAAAACCCTCCCTAAAAACCTATGAATCCTTAAAAAAACCCCTAAAAAAAATTAAAAAACCTCCCTAAAAAATCATGAACCTTAAAAAAACCCCTAAAAAGCATGAACCAGCGACTCGCACAATGCACTCGCCCGACGCTAACGCGTGGGCTCATGCAAGATTTAAAAAGTGAATAGGAATGGGGAAAAAAAGTGAATAGGAATGGGGAAAATTTATTTCTCGACAAAAGTGAATAGGAATGGGGAAAAAAACACAAGATTTAAAAAGTAGTAGTTTGGTCGACAATCCAAAAATATTTTATTATCAACCACACGCTTGGCCCCACCAAATCTGTAAAAGTTATGACAATTTGTACTTGCAATAAAATACACACAACTACTATCTCACTCATGCCTCATGCAATAAATTGAATAACATAACTGCCCTATTTATGATTAGGGTTTTGAATCAAAACACCCTGTTGCCCGTCTCCATCTCTCTCTCATCTCCACCATTAATCGAGTCCCGTGACTCTCTCTCTCTCTCTCTCTCTCTCTCTCTCTCTCTCTCTCTCTCTCTTTCCCAAGATTTTAATAGCGAGTCCCGTGACTCGAATATTGAAGATATATAATTTTAAAAAAATGAAGATTACTTCTCTCTCTATTTTGGACGACCAAATTCAAAAAGAAAACCAGTTCCAGTTCGGCTGTGCACCTCTCTCTCTTTCACCGGCGATGGAGCAAGGAACGGCACCGGAGACGTCCGCTTCTCAAGTAGGTTTCCGGCCCTTTTCATTAAAATTGTCGTATATCCATTCCTAGATTTAATCACCGTATTTCGCAATTGGTTTTTGTTTATGTTTGCAATGGTTGTGGTTGGCTTTAGAACTAGGCTTGTTATGTTAATAATGGATTTGTATGTTAATCTTGACTTGTTATGCTAATCGAGGCTTGTATTTTGTTAATCGATGCTTGTATTTTGTTAATTTACTACTAATCGAGAAAGTTTAAAAAACCTAATTTAATACTAATCGAGTCCTAATAAAAAACAATTGAGGCTTAATTCAATTCTAATCGAGGAAGCCTCGATAAATTTAAAAAAAAAAGTAATTGCTCGATTAAAAAAAACTAATCGATTAATAGTTTAATTAAAAAGAAACTAATCGATTAATAATTTAAAAAAAACTAATCGATTAATAATTAAAAAAAATAATCGAGGACCTTAATTAGACTAATCGAGGAACCTAAATTAATCGAGGAACCTTAATTTTAAAAAAAAATCGAGGAAGTCCTTGATTAATTTAATACAAATCGAGGCCTTCCTCGATTAATTATAAAAAACACAAATTAATCGAGGCCTTCCTCGATTAATTTAAAACAAATCGAGGCCTTCCTCCATTAAATTAAAAAAATTAATCGATTAATTTAAGACTAATCGAGATCGATTAATATTTAATTTAAATCGATAAATTTCATACAAATCGAGGCCTTCTCGAATAATTTTAAAAAACACAAGCTAATTGAGGTCTTCCTCGATTAATTTAATACAAATCGATTAATGTATAATGTAAATCAATTAAGTCTAAAAAATATTAATTGATTAATTTTAAAAAAAAACTAATCGATTAATGTTAAAAAAACTAATCGATTAATGTTAAAAATAACTAATCGATTAGTTTAAAAAACAAAAACATAATAGCCTAAATAAAACTAATCGATTAATTGCCTCTATTAATTTAAGACTAATCGATTAATATTTCATGTAAATCGATTAATTATAAAAAAAATTAATCGATTAATGTTAAATTTAAATTTTAAGAAATTCCAATTTATATGAAATATTAAAAGAATTTACTTTAATTTTGAAAATGTTGTTAGATTGATTGGGTTAGACTGCCGTTACGGAGTCGGAAGCCCTCGGTCGTCGTGTACGCCATCCCAGGTGTTATTGACACGATTAGAGACACACTGCTCGCGATTGGTGGTGACGCCGTCCGACTATTCAGATCGGGCTGTTTCGGATATTTTCTGGACTACAGAGGTGGTGACGTCCAGAAGAGGGTCATACACGCGCTGATGACGTTTGAGGTGCACGCGCCGGATCGTGCACGTGTGGGGCGGGAGGCATGGTTTCACATTCATCACTCCCAGCTGCGGTTCGGTCCGAGTGAGTACGCGTTGGTGTCAGGTTTACAATTCGACAGCTCGACATTCGATCCTCATGGCGATCATATTGTTCCGTCGAGATCTGTGTACCACCGTTTATTCGAAGGGAAGCGTACGAGAATCAAACAGATGGAGGACAGGTTCAAAGACCTGGGGATGGCCAGAGACGCTGCAGATTATGTGAAGGTTGCGAACATATTGTTCGTATACCCGATGATTCTGTGCCTAGATCAGTACCGGTACGTGGATCCATGGGTGTGGGCGCTAGCGGAGGATGTGGAGTGATGGAACTCGTTTCCATGGGGTGCATATTCTTACCAGTTGTTGATGCACTACATTGGCCTCGTCCCCAGGACTCGAGAGGCTATGGACGGGAAATGATCAGGACAGTATCATTTTTACGGGCCGATCTGGGCACTCCAGGTAATTAGTTTAAATTTAATTGTTCTAAATTAGTTGAAATCAAGTGAATACATAACTAATCCATTAATCCACTTTACAGGTATGGGCTTGTGAGGTGATACCGAAGTTAGCTAGTGAGGCTGGTGTGCATAGTGGACAGCTCACTGTGCCTCGATGTTTGAGGTGGACATTCAGTCTCCCTGCCACCGACCCAGCCACCTTATTACAGCGAGCGATATGTTTTGATGTTTCTTGATATATTTAGAATCTTTGATCTATATTTGTTAATTCATCTTAATGATATTATTAATTGTTATTTCCATGCAGTCACGTGTGGTTATGTTGGAGCCATCTCCCGAGGAGATGACAACTTCATATTACATGAGCATGCAGTTGGAGCCTGGAGCTCAGAGCGTGAGATTTGTTCCCGCTCGATCCGGGAACAAGAAGAAGATGCTTGCAAATGTGGCATCTTGTTGTTCCACTTCGGCAGAGGAGGTTGTCCCCCCATCAGCACGAGGCACCAGAGCTGCTCGGACACCACAGACGGGCCGTCAGGAGACCAATCAACCCTCGAGTAGCCGGGCATTGAGGGACGAGCCAGATCATACTGAGACTGGAGCCCCGCCCCCCACTGAGGATGCACCAGTGCACACAACAGATTCGATTGATCCAGAGAGCCCTCCTCGAGCTTGGGGAATGAAGCGTTCGAGGAGGGATCGCACGCCGAGCAGCGGAGAGCCCTCAGAGAGTTTCATTCAGAGGGTTGTGGATCGAGTGATGCCCCGTGTCCAGGAGCTTATTGACACGACTATTACGCCCCGTGTCCAGGAGTATGTGGATCGGGCTATTGATCGGGCATTAGGTGGGAGGACTAGCCGTGCCCGGAGGTCATCCACGTCTGACGTTAGAGCCCGCCACAGCCCGGAGCCGAGCCACCGTAGTGCAGCTCATCGGCCGCCCAGCCCACCTGGCGTGAGGGCCCCACAGCCCACCGTAGTCCAGGAGGGTCCTAGCACTTCGGCTCCACCCCATGGTGGTTTTAGCGCGACCTATCAGCTCATAAATGGCATTGATGATAGCAGCCTCCAGGTCTCCTACTCACGATTCAGACTTCAGGGTCCGCAGGCAGTTGTTCAGCTCTACTTCAACAGCGATCGCCTGCGGCAGCCCTGGTTTGACGAGCTTGAGGATCCGAGGAATGAGTTGAAGGATGTGCACATGAGCTACTTTCTGAGCGCGATTGCTCGACGAATAAAGAGGGACCCTGGTTGTCCGACAGTGGTGGCTAATACCGGACTATATGTGAGTTCAAGTACTTGTTTGAATGTTTTTTGCAAAACATTGTTAGTTAGTCTTTTTTTACTTCAGTCATAATCGTGATTCAATTTTTGCAGGAGGCCCTCGTCGGAGCATGGAAGATCCTTCATCCTATTGACCCCCTGTGCAGCGCGACATACGGGGATGATGACTACCGGCGGTGGAGACCTGCAGAGGGCCTGATACAGCGGATCCAGGGCAGTGATGGGCGGTATCAGGTGGCATGGAAGGGGCGTGATTATGTAAGTGAGCTTCACAAGCAAATAATATATTGTCATATATTATTTTCTGACATTAATCTTGTTATGATCCCGGTTTTATGCTGTAGGCTATCGTGGTATGTGACGTCTCAGGTGAGCACTGGGTAGTGGTTCGTATCCGCTTTTCTGATTGGGTAGTAGAGTTGTACGACTCACTACTATTTCAGATGGACGATCCGAGTGACCGCGTAGAGTACGAGAGGCGAGATAGAGAGTTGATGCCCCTACTCCGCCTACTTCCACGCCTACTCATATGTGCCGATTTTTGGGAGGGTCGTCTGATGCCGTCCCGATGTGCTTTTGCGATGACCCTGGACAAGTCTATACCGGATCAGTACGTGCAGACCGACTCCACCAGCTGTGGGGTATATACCTGTATGTACGTGGAGCGGCTATTGGGTGCAGGACCTCCACCCGCTATATCGGAGCAGGCAGTACATGATTATCGGAAGGTTATAGGGGCTCGGATATATTCATTGAGTTACATCCAGAGGCCCCCCGTGTAGATGCTTACATTAACACCTTGACATTAAGATGTTCGTATGAGTAGACTATGACTTATGTGGTGTTTTTGTTTATTTTGTACATGAACTTGATTAATGTAAATGTTTTTGTGAAAGTCTACTTCTCGTGACAAAACAAGTTGCTTAGTGACAAAATAATCTGATTCATGACAAAATAAGTTGTTTCGTAAAAACACAACAACTTCATTTAATCGACTAATGCTCGTCGGCCGACAATCGAATAGGACATGTAGGACGTGTATGCTCTGTACTACCGCAAATGCTACACTTCTTCGGCGCCCTTCTCCGCGGAACATCTTCGGGCGGTGAATTCAGATCAACACCGTCAATAGGAAAATGGGATGTGCATACCCACCTGTTGTGCCCCTATCCATGGCATCTAGTGCAAAACTGCCTCCGTGCACTGGACGAGGCCTCAAATGGGGCTCGAGCTCTAGATGTAGACGGACGCCCAGCACATCGTCTGATCTCTGGCACCAAGACCACTCGTGCTCCAAATGCATCGGGCATAATCCATTGTTCTGGATGAGGCAGACCCCTGATGACCGAATTATACATACCTACCAAGCTCTCCGCCTTGTAACACCTGTCCACATAATCATATATAGCCGCCCCAGTACAACTGCGAAAGGGAAAATAAAGTTCAACACACTCGATTATGTCCATGTAAGAAAATAAGAACAAATAGACATTTAAATATCATACCAGATGACCGCTGCCATGTGAGAACAGGGGATCAAGTCCAGCTCGAACTCACGACAGTCACAGGTCCGGTTCTGAAGATCGACCATGTAGACCTCTCTCCCAACCTCGACTTTCCATAAAGTTGCTAATGTAGTGGGCCGCACGGCATAGCAGCGTCCCTTATAGACGTTCCTCGAAAGCTTCAGCGTGATGCCATCAGTCAACACATGATTTGAGTTCTGTGCTGCCGCACGTCGCTCGACGAACCACTGCTCAACAATTGATCTAAACATCTCGAGCAACGAGCAAACATGTAACCTCCTCGCCCACAACAGACGAGCATTGAGACTCTCCGCGACATTAGATGTCATGAACCCGTAGCACCGTACGGGACAGTGTGAACGAGCCCAATGCACTGGGCCAATATTACACAGCTTTTGATATGCATTTGGATAGACCTGCTCCAACGTCGACATACTCTCCTAGAAGGTGTCTCTTCGATATGCGTAGGCAGCCTCCTGAAATAGCGTCGTCATGTGTTTCCCTCTCTTCGTCATCTTATTCTTCAAATGGTAGTAGCACAGTCCGTGTGTCGCTCTCGGGAAAACGGCCTCCACAGCATTTTTAATGCTCTGATGCTGATCCGAAACGATGAGAAGATCATCTATGTCACCCAGAGCCATGTGCAAGTGGGCCAGGAACCATATCCAAGATTCGTCGTTCTCTATCGGTCCGAGCCCAACTGCAACAGGTAAGATCTATTCGTTGCCGTCCTTCGTCACAGCGACAAAGAGAACACCCTTGTTCTTTCCCTTCAGGTGGGTCCCATCGATCACAAGCACTGGACGAGCGTACTGGATAAATGCATTGACACACGCACCGAGAGCAAGGAATGAATGCTTGAACCGACCATCACTCGTGATCTCCATGTCTACTACAGTCCCCGGATTCATCAATTGCAAAGTGTGAAGGAAAGCGGGCAACTGTGCGTAGGACTTGTCAAAGTCTCCATATACCATCTGAATGGCAATGTTCCTCGTGTGCAGAGCGAAGCTGTAGTCGATATGGATGCCAAACTCACACAAAAGCTCCGCCATCATCTCCTTCGGCTTCAGAACAACCCGTTCGTCCACCAATCTACGAGCAAAGTATTTTCCGAGCACTCGTGCAGGTACCTGTCGCGGAGCAATTCGACCCATATCAAGATGGCATATGTGAGTGCCGTTGAACTTGTATATTCTCCACATATGCCCATCAGCAACCACAAAGCACTTGAACGGGCAATCACCGCCATGCTTGCAAACATAGCCCAATCGTGACCTATTCAAGCGATACACGACATACTCCACTCGATTCTGCATGTGATAGATACCGACCGCCAGGGCGAGATCCTCCTTCGTCCGAAAAATAGCTCCCTGGTGCAGTGTATCTAAGTCTGGTGCTTGTCCCTCATCCCAAGATAAAGGCCCGCAATGTCCCAGTCAGCAAGGGGAACCACCCAATTGCTCGAAGGCCCGTCAGATCTAAACGGAACACCAGTGGTAGATGGTGGGACGACTCCCGTCAAGCACATCAATCTGTTTGTACGATCAGCAGAAGAACGAAGCCAGCCACTGAATTCTGTCAACAGTGACTCCACCAACCTCGTTCTATCATTCACCTCTTCTTGTTCTTATTCTTCTTCTTCTCCTTCTGCCTTTTCTTCTCCTTCTCCCTCTTCTTCTACAGTAGGACCATGCGTCTCTGCATATGAAAAGTAGGGAACATAGTCGTCCCTCATAGATGGTCCGGCTCTAGAACCTTCCAACTGTCTTGAAATTACGTACACGACCATCTCAGTAGTCTGCTCGTGAAGCAAATCGAGCAAATCTCTATCATCTTGCAAAGATGCTCTGATCCGTCTGCCAGTATTGGTGCTGGTGAGGTAAAATAATTCATACTCGATCCTGTTCGGGTCAGTCCGCAACAACTTGTGAACCTCCCTCACCAGTGAGCTAAAACACAGCTTATCGGATGACATCGTCACGAGTTGCTCGTCCCCATCTACATATTCTGATCTCTCCCATCGTCCACTGTGTCGTACAATAATGCGACGTCTAACCATCTGCAATTTATAAACAATGCTACATGAGATCACAATTTAACCCTAAACCATATTAAACCCTAAACCCTATAAAACACTAAACCCTAAAGCCGTAAACCCTAAAACCGTATAAACCCCAAGCCTCTATTAACTTTAAATTAACCTCAATTAATAAAATCTCCTCGATTAATTCTAAAAACTAATCGATTAATTATTAATCAATTAGTTTTAATTAAATTATTAATCGATTAGTTCTAATTAAACTATTAATCGATTAGTTTTTTTTAAAATTAGTAATCGATTAGTTTATTTTTAATTAAAGTACTAATCGATTAGTTTTTTTTAAACTATTAATCGATTAGTTTGTTTTTAATTAAAGTACTAATCGATTAGTTTTTTTTTAATTAATCGATTTACATTAAATATTTAATCGATTAGTCTTAAATTAATAGATTGAATTTCTTTAAATTAATCTATTAGTCTTATAGATTAATAGAGGCAAGCCGTCGATTAGTTTTATTTAGGCTATTAGGTTTTTATTTTTTAAAATAATCGACTAGATTTCTTTTTAAATTAGATATTCATCGATTACTTATATATTAATCGATTAGATTTGTTTAAATTAATCAATTACTTTTTTAGATTAAATATTCATCGATTATTTAAATATTCATCAATTAGTTTTTTTTACTATGTAACAGATTTTTTTTTAAACTTCATCGATTATTCTTAAATTAATAGAGGCAAGCCGTCGATGGGTTTTATTTAGGCTATTAGCTTTTTTTTTAAACTAATCGATTAGTTTTTTTAAATATTAATCGATTAGTTTTTTTAAAATTAAACAATTAATTTTTTGTATTAAATTAATCGATTTACATTATTTTTTAAATCGATTAATCAAGTAATGCCTCAATTTATATTAAATTAATCGAGGAGGGCCTCGATTAGTTTGTTTTAAAACTAATCGAGGAAATTAAAATTAATCGAGGACATTTTTAATAATCCTTGATTAATTTTAATTTTCTTGATTAGTTTTAAACAGTTAGCCTCGATTTTTTTTATTTCCTCGATTATTTTTTTAAGTTCCTCGATTATTATTTAATGTCCTCAATTATTATTTAATTATTCCCTCGATTATTTTTTAAGTTCCTCGATTATTATTTAATGTCCTCGATTATTATTTAATTATTTCCTTGATTATTTTTTAAGTTCATCGATTATTATTTAATGTCTTCGATTATGTTTTAATGTCCTCGATTATTTTTCTAAGCTTCGATTAACATTGGGCCCTACTTAACATAACATAAACCATAATTAAAATAACATAAGCATCGATTAACATACGAATCAACGACTAACATATCATAAGCATCGATTAAAAAATGGGGCCGCGATTAATATTTTAAAGAGTCTAGATTAATATTTTAAAGAGCCTCGATTAATATCTAAAAAGCATCGATTAAATTAAATCTAACAACACATGCAATATATAATCAAAACAATAAATATTTGCAAAATAAGTGGAAAAAATAGAGAGTACAAAACATACCTTTGAAAGTTGCTCGTGCACTACTTTTTTCTTCAGAAAAATCTCGTCTTTCGCCCCCTTGCTCTGAAAAATTTCTCAAACTTTTGCTCTTCTTCGTCGCTTTGTTGTGTTGTGTGAATAAAAGTTTGTACTATAGTGGAGATTTGTATTGTATTGTGTGTGAGCTCGTCTATTTATTCAAAAATTTAACCTACCTCGTCACAACACATTAAATTGTATTAAATTCGGTCCTACCTTCCCTTCTTTTCATTAATTGGGTCCAACCTTCCCCCTCTTTTCATTACTAACCTGTACATGTATTAAATTCGCCCTCCTACCTTTCTTTCTTTTCATTTAATGAAGCCATTTACCTTCCTTCTTTTTATTTATTGAAACTAGTTACACAAAAAAGAAATAAATGCATTCATTACTCGTGGCTAGTTAAGATATTAATCGAGAATCTCTTAAAACTAATCTATATATTTTTTAATAAATAATCGAGGCCCATTAAAAAATAATCGAGTCAATTTAAAAAAAATAATCGATGCTTTTTAAAAAAATAATCGAGACAATTTAAATTAATAATCGAGCCTTCATTAGTTTTATCTCAAGTAATTGATGATTGTGCACACTAATAATCGATGAAGTCTATAATAATCGAGGCTTCTAGTTAATTGGGTCAAGTTAAATAATCGATTAAAGTTAAATAATCGAGTCAAGTTAAATAATCGATTAAATCTAAAAAAAACAAATCTTCTCTTAAACCATCATAATCGAGGAGCTTACTTTTAATTGAGGCTTCTTATGAAATATTCGAGACCACTTTTGTAAACTATTTTTTAATATATAATCGAGGCTCAACTGATAAAATTAATCGAGTCTAAGAATTAATCGAGTCTTGTAATTTTAATCGAGGCAATTTACGATAAATAATCACGGCTACAAAATAATCGAGGCTTACTATAAATAATTGAGGCAGTTAGAATTGTTAGGGTTTCGTTTTTAGAATTAGGGTTTCAAGCTGTTAGAGTGCATTTAATGCCTGACAAAAGTACAATGTGTCAATCATTGGGTGTGGGGACCAAGTCTATTATAGTACAAATTACCTAACAAACTACCTATTTTTAAAAATTGTTGTTTTTTCCCAATTACTATTTACTTTTGTCTACTTTTACCCATTTAGACTTTATAAATTTGTATAAGTCATGTGTACAAAATATAATGATATAGGAGAACGTCTTCCGTGCACAATGCCTTATTTAAGGCGCTATTTAAGACGACGCGTGGCTCCACGCACGGCGCGTGGGGTCCACGCGTCCTTTTTTTTCTCTCTTTTTCTAGTTGTTTTTTCGGCAATTTTTGTTCTTTTTTTCGAATTTCTTTGAATTCTTTTTTGAAATCTGACAACTCGCACAATGCACTCGCCCGACGCTAACGCGTAGGCTCGTGCATTGTGGTCGACTATTAATTTAATCTTTTAAAAATAAATTTAAAATGGCAATTGAAAAATAAAAAATAAACCCCTAAAAAACTAACACCCCCTAAAAAACCATGAACCCTAAAAAAATCCTCTAAAAAACCATGAACCACTACAAGAAAATCGGTCATACACCACGGGTAATAACCGTGGTGTATGACAAATCTCAACCGTGGTCTAGGCGGGCGTCGTCTATGCACACGCTCATACACCACGGGTAATAACCGTGGTAATTTTACCACAGTTTTAAAAAAACCGTGGTTAATTTACGACAGTGACATACACCACGATTATTCACCGTGGTAATTTTACCACGGAGTTTTGTAAACCATGGTAAATTTATGAAAAACCGTGGTAAATTTACGACTGTTAGAAAAAACCGTGGTAATTTTACCATGGTTTAAGTATAACCGTGGTAAATTTACCACGATTTTATTAAAACCGTGGTAAAATTACCACGATTTTCTTAAAAAACTGTGGTAAAATTACCACGGTTTAAGTATAACCGTGGTAAATTTACCCTGGTCCACCATTAAAACCGTGGTATATTTTTATTTTTTATTTAATTTTATTGTTTTATTTTTAAATCCCTTGATAAATTGTTGTCTAGCATGTATAATCCCAAACTAAAAAATATTTTATAGAAATGATAATCATCCAAAATACAAAATCTAATCTAAAATACAATATCTTATCCAAAATATAAAATTCATTGCAAAGAAACATCTCTATTGCCTGTTAAAAAAACTACTAAATAAATTCAAAGTTCTATTACAAAGATCTTACTAGTTCCATTAGCTAGCTCCAATGATATATTGAAGAAATAAAGGAGAGATGATAAGCTTACAATAACCTGCAATATGTCAAAAGATAAGTAATTAATTACAAGGTCTTAAAATCATATAACAATTACGGGATATATTAACCTAAAGCACTATACACATTTGCATACACCATATCAATAAAACCACAAAACAATAATATCATGAGATAATTCGATGTACATAAAATAGGTCCTCATAACACATGATGCACAATAAAGAATTTTATATAACTATTCATATCAAATATGATGTCCCATCAATGCCAATTATGATTCCAATATCTACCAATTTTTTTTAGTAAACTGTATGAATTGTTGAATCAATTTAAGGGAAAGCAAGAGGAGGATATTATTTACCTGACTTGCTCTGGAACATAGCACTTAAACCAAAATTGATCTGTTTTAGGTTTCCAACACCATCTAATAACAAGTTTTCTGGCTGCAAAAGAAAAGATACAAAATAAAACATAAATGAGACTTTTGCTTGCAAAATCAAATATTGATGAAATAATTTTGAATTATTACTCAAATTTTGTTCATCAATCTTCTTAAAGCTAACAATCTGCTCATCCATGTACATAGGCAACAAAACTCCAATTTAATTAGAATTTGTTATAGAAGTCCTATTTAATAAACAACTTATTAAAGAATAAAATGCCTTTTTATAATTAAAAAGGATTGGGAGAGACTGGAGAGTAGAGTAGCAGACTCAGGTGTAACCGTGTAAAAAATAAATAAATATAGAAGCAATATATAAAAATGTAATACCTGAGGGATGTTGTTATGCTCTACTGAACAACAGAAAAGCAACATAAATAATACAATCAATCAAGAGTTGGTGATGATGTTTAAAGCACTTATATTTGTTGGAGGGTATCCATCAATGCCCACTCTTGGAGTTTAAAGGGTGAAAAGGAGAAACCCCAAAAAGAAAGGAAAGGAAAGTGACAACACAGTAATTTACCTTAGGTATAAAAAGCTCAAGACAAAACTTGGGACCATCATAGTGATGCAAGACTGGCCTAAAAGCATCTTCCTCAAGATAACAAAAGAAACTCCCTCACGGAATCTCTATGGCAAGCCTACAAAAGAAATGGACAGTTATTTACATTGATAACAACAAAAAGTAGGCATAAGAAGCAATTATAATACTCAAAAGAAAATAACTATGGGTTTACTTGACATATTCAAAAAGAAAAAAAAAGTACATGTGGAAGCACAATGATTATGTCAAAAAAAATAAATAGACTAAAGGTATCATATCACTTGGACTGTTGGAGTCTAAGAGTAACAGCATATATATTAACCCTCTCTAAGTTCGTATATAGTAACATCACTGTGAACATTCTCCATGCTGCAAAAAAACCTATACACAAATGTGTAATCAAAATATTAATAGATATCTTAGCTGAAAAGATAACCCAAATAACCAACTAAATTCATGCCCGAAAAAACAAGGAAGTAATTAAGAGAAAAAATACATTCAGCAAGTTAAAAATCCAGAAAAGATAAATCTCCAAACTTACTTAGGACTACAACAACTAAAGTTCTGCATTGTCTTGGTGTCCAGATAAGACCTGATAAATGTGGATAGTTAATTTTCAAATCCTTCAAAATCATTAAATGTATTGTGGAGACATAATAAGGTACAAATAAAGTGAAAATAATTTGCTTCCTCCAGTAATCAAAATAAAATATATAAATTTTTTCTATTCTAGCAGGGGAAAATAACATGGTTCCAATTATTCGCACCTCTCAACCAGAAGCTGAGATGTTAGTGTCACATTACAAGACCTAAGTAAATATTCAATTGGGAAAACATAATAATAGACACAAGTAAATCATGAAAGAAATAAGATAGTCGATATAGAGAAAATTTAATAAAATAGTTAAGCACCAAATCTGAACGAGAATCTGTAGCTCTAAGAACAGTATGTCGATTAGGTTGCGCCTCAACATCCCAAATAAGAACCCAATATAAAAAGTCAAGCTAAACTTAATGCAGTTTTAAACTAAAGAAATTACCATCTAACATGTATCATACAAAATAAGTCAAAAGTTTTATCAGAATAACCCCCAATTAAAAGTGCAATTTATAACATCTATCATTTGGAATTTGTTTGGTTAGATTGTTCCGAATATATATGTATTAAGTTATACTAACAACAAAGATAACAGGTTACCTGAGAAATAACATAAGGATAGAGCAGAAAAACCAGCATACAAAAAGGTTATAAATGAACCATATCATGGCCATACCTGTTTAAGATTGATTGACTGAAGATATCCATTGACCACAACAACAGAATAATTAGTTAATGCCGTTGAAGCAAAGTCTTCTATCAATGCCTTCTTTGACCCAAAACCATACATCAGTAGCCCAAATCCATACCTTCACACATAGGCAAAGAAACAACTCAACATCAAAGTACATATTCGTAAAACTAGAATACCCTTCAATTAAAAATGCCTAAAATTCATCTGATACATACAAACAAAGAATAAGAAGAAAGAAATCTACCTCAAAATATATACCCATTCTTTATATAATTTCTTGTAACTGTTTACCAAATCATTAATTTCTTTCTCATGCTTGAACTCAAGTTTAGCATATGCTTCTCTTAGCTCCTGCAATATCGCATAAAACTTCAATCTTTTTCCGTAATTTAGATGAAGATTGCATAATTAAACTAGAGAAAACACAGAAAATACCTGCTCATCGACGAGATTGATGTCAAAAACTTTGCGTGCAGACTTCTTTTACTTCAGGACAGTCAGTGTGGGTAGCCACTATATTTTTGTTCTGGGGAAGTTCTCTGATTCTGTTCATCTACAAAATAAACAACAAAATGAGTGCAAGTGATACAAGCAGCAGCAATGAGTGAACCCAACCACAACACCAGCAACATTGCAACAACAGAATCCCAAAGTCCAAAAGTTTAGGTATAAAATGTATGTTTTTGTTTTAAGGTTTGAAGTTAAACTTGTTTAACACTGCATCACTTTGATGGATGAATTCCATCAGATGCATCTTCGTAACAACAACTCACTCATAAATTTTGGAATATGTTATTTCATTGCTTCACGCTTTCTATTGATCAAACAATACATTACAAAATCAAATCACCACAAATTTCAAGCAATTCGACAACAAACAATCTATATTTTCAAAGTAAGACTCTCTCTTAACCCAGAGTTTGAAGACTTTATGCCACTGGAATGAACACAACAAAGTCAGTGGTGATAAGATGATGCATAAAAACCACAAGCACGGGCATATATATTCCAATCAAAATTCTTAAAAAGATCAAAACTTCAACAAAAACCAATCAAAAAGAAAACAGACCTATAACATACAAGAAAGCTGAGAAGCAAGGTCAATCTTTCATTCCCCTCATTTCAATGCCGTCTTTCCTGGTCTTTATTCCTCTCTCTCTCCCTTTTGCAACAAAAAATGAAATAAAAAAGTTTCAGCTACTACGAAGGGGCCTTGGCCTCTTTTAGAGAGAGAATGCGGTGATTTCTTAAAATGGATGAAAGTATATATACATGGGCGTGCGTTTGTTTGTGTGTAAAATTGTAATTGGGAAGGCAGTATGAGCAGTAACCATAAATAAACATGTAAAGAAATTAATTTCCTAAACAAACCAAACCTCCGTTGAATTACCATCCTCATTCTGCTTTTCCGTGACCCGATTTCAGCCGTCCGATTTACTTTCCTCTTTCGATGGTCAAAGATTGCAGGCTCGCTCTTGGGTTGCCCGCCTCTCAAAGTTGAGTTGATACACGAAACGGAATGGAAGAACCATGAAACAAAGTGGGATTGAACTGAGCCAGAGTGCAACGACGATGAATCTGCAACTAGGAACTCGGAATTAAGTTTGATTTTAAAAATACCTAAGACTTCGCATAACCACTTCATAGCAGGTCAGAGCGCGCCGATAGATGACGGAGGAAATGAAATTACATAGCGGTGGAGAAAAAACTTCACTTCGCAGTGACAAAATCGAAATTCTACAACTCCACTTCACAACAGCAAATCTAGTTGGAATTTGGATGATTGTTTTTGTATTAAAAGGAAAAGGAAAATTGAAGCAGACGACTTGCAATTTTGAAGAAGAGAATGGAGAGGCGGGAGAGAGTTAGGGTTTTTTCAATTTATTTCCAAAACTTTCAACCTCCTGCTTGATCTGTTTTGATTTATATTTTTGTTTTTGTTTTCATTTTTTTAATAAAATAACTTAGTCAGCTAGAACACGCACATACACCACGCCCACACAACAACCGTGGTGTGTTCAAGCATGATGGCCACAATTTTCCTAAAATTGTGGTGCTTTTTTCAGGAAAAGACGCTCATACACCACCGTTTTTATGAAAATCGTGGTAAATCTCAAATTTACCATGGTTATACAAAAAAACCGTGGTGAATCGAGTGTGGTGTATGTGTTTTTTTCTTGTAGTGAACCCTAAAAAACCCTCCCTAAAAACCTATAAATACTTAAAAAAATCCCTAAAAAAAACTAAAAAACCTCCCTAAAAAATCATGAACCCTAAAAAAACCCCTAAAAAGCATGAACCAGCGACTCGCACAATGCACTCGCCCGATGCTAACGCGTGGGCTCATGCATTGCGCTCGACTATTAATCTAATCTTTTCAAAATGAATTTAAACGGCAATTGAAAAATAAAAATAAACCCCTAAAAATACTAAAAAACCCCCCTAAAAAACTATGAACCCTAAAAAAAACTCTTAAAAACCATGAATCCTAAAAACTCCTAAAAACCATGAACCCTAAAAAAACCCTAAACTACTAAGCTCTAAACATTAATTTGAATGGAAAAAATCACAATTTGAACTAAATAAATTAGTATAAAATAACTAGCAGACGCCTTACTTTTTAATGATATAGATGATACTTTTCGAATTTTTGATGATACTTTTTAGTGAGACTGTTGATACTGATTTTATCGATTTTTCCTATTTTTTGCGAGTTTAATCCGACCCATCTTAAATAGCATTATTTAAGATCGCTGCATGGAAGTTTTTATCATGATAGAGATATATATGTATATAAAGCATACATGATACAACGAAAAAGAAATACAGCTGCAAAAATTGAGAATAGATATGTTTGAACGTCTTTGGTGGAAAGCAGGTGTCAGATTTGATCAAATAAGGCATGTTCAGTAATTAGCAGAATGCTGACGAAAAGTTTATATTTGGCAATATGGAACGGGTTGCCCAAGATTTGTCACTTGCTGATTTGTCTAATTTCACCTTTGAATGTTACTTTTTTGCTTTTTAGCCCCTATCTTTTTCTTCATTGCTTATATGCCCTTGTAATCCATTCCCTATTTGGACTCCAATAACAAAAGTGTACAGAGTATGGACCATGAATATTAAGAAATTAAGAATCAAGTTTATTGTACATCGTGGCCAATTAATTAAGCTCGCCAAAACCATAATACCTTATTAGAGGATGACAAACTGATTATGCATAAATTGAAAAATGAAATATATTCTGAAAAATGATTTTTTATCACCAAAAATATGCTCTCCACATTAAAAAGATGCTCTCGTTGGTGTGTATCTGCACCTTTACTCTTTTTTTAAGATCCTAATTTAGTACAAGGGCCTAATTTTAAACGAAATTAATGAAATTTCATAAATTAATTTTGATAAGTAAAAATATAGGACTCCAATTTTGTTTAAAAAAACAACAAACTTAAACAGACAATTATTTCTAGGGACGGACGCAGAATGTTAACTTGACGGCGAAAAATAATTATAATGCAAATACAAGTAAAACAAATAAACATGCATTTAAATTATGTACCTCGCATAAATTGAGCAATATGTTAAAATTGAGGTGGACTTGCGTGCAATAGCGGTTACTTCCGCCTATTTCAGGCGGACACGTGGCCTCACGCGGGCGTGCCACGTGGCACATGGTACTTTTTATTGTACTTGGAATGATGATAGTATTAATCTCAGGTTGATACCTTTCTTTATCGTACTTGATACTTTTCTGCTTATCACATGGTACTTTTTATTTTACCGAACTCGTGTTTTGCTTTCCTTTGCAAATTCTTGGAATGATGATTGTTTTAAATTAATCTCAACACATACAATATAAAAACTGAAAAAAAAATCAGAATTTGAACTAAATAAACTTATATAAAATAACTAGCAGACCCTTTACTTTTTAATGATACAGATGGTACTTTTCGAATGTTTTGTGATACTTTTAATAGGAAGGTTGGTACTCACTTTGGACATGTTTTTTTTTATGGGTTAACCCAGTCAAAGCAAGTTGACCCGCGTTGACCGGGTCAAAGCGCGGGTTGACCTGCGTTGACCGGGTCAAAAGCGGGTTTGACTGACCCGTCTCATATAATGTTATTTGCATCATGATGCATGCAAGTGTTTGCCGTCAAAATTTTCAATATATAACACCATCATCAATAATGCGACATTTCATGATATGATCCTGAAAAGCCTTGAAGAATTAAATCCGGAGCTATCATTCAAAAGTCCGAAGATTGTTAGAATGAGGGCCATCAAAGATTGGAAATCAAGATTTGAAGAACAATACATGATGATCAAGATCACACCATGGGATATCATACTTGAAGAGTTGAAGATTGAAGTTCGAAGAGACAGTCGGTATGGGCATACTGACCAGATTACATGAAGACAGTCGGTATGGGCATACTGACTAGGTTAACGTTGAAGATAACGTGTGGATTCATCCAATAATAGTCCAACACGTTAATTATGAGGCCCAAGTCCAAAAATTGGCGAGTTGTTCAAGCCCAAAGTTAGTTAGAATTTATCTTTATCTAGTTAGATTTAGATAGATTTTTGTTACCTTATTTTTGGTATCTTTTGATTTTATCCTAGTTTGATTAGGATTAGTATATTTTCGGTTTCTTTAGCTTTTAAGACTCTAATTTTCGTCCATATACACTCCTATAAATAGGAGCACCCTGTGACATTCATAATTCAGACGTTGCATGAAATAAAGAGTTAATTTCTCAATTGTCTCACCGATCCTTTGGTTGATCACATTTATCGATCCTTTGGTTGATCAAACACAATTCTATTGATCTAGCAATTCAATAGTCTTATTCAAGTTCTTCAGGGTACAACGAGTACTTGGGAGAATTGCTAACAAATCGGAGAAGATCGAAGTAGCTGCGTTTCGTCTCTTGAAGCCGGGGTTCAGCTGAAGTTCCAATCCATTCTACCTATCATCTACATCTCGACGCCACTACCTTCATCCACAAGACACTACTCGTCCGCCTCCTATCTTCCACAAATTATCCTAGGTCGGATTTGCAACCGAAGAGAATTCAAGTAGCGAGACTTTTTGTGTATTGTTTTACACAGGGTGTGTCGCCCCGAGTTCAATTCATCTATCGAGGAGATTCCAAGTGAAGTACGTTTCGCGGATCAAGTGTCCACGGGGTTTGCTTTCGCGTATCAACTCATTCTATCTTCATCAACATCACCAATCATTACCGACGCCATCCAGCAGCCATCCAACGTCCATATCATTGTTATCCATCAAGATCCAGTCGAGTTCAATAAGTGTCCAAGGTCAGTTCATTGAGTTTACCTATACGTGCTCAATTCAGCGAGTTAAGCATATATAGATAAATTGAGTCATTCTTTCTTCTTAATTAGTTTTCTTTGTTTATTTAATCGAGTCTAAGTACAACCATACAATAGAGTCATATATCGTTATTTAGTCATTTATTTTGTTCTAGTATTAGTCGGGTTGAATCCTTCTTTAGTTGACGTGTGTTTCGATTCTATAAGTCTTCCGCGCGTTTTCTCTCGGTGTTGATGATCATACCGGGAATCGTATCATTTCATACCAAATATTCTCAGGAAAAAAAAAACTATTTTTCGATAAATTTTTCCATCTTTTATGTGTATTATTGAACCTATTTAAAAATTCATAACGAATCATCAATCGTGCTTCTAACATTTTTGCAAAAAAAAATGGTAGGGCAAATATAAAATTATAAGAAAATTGAATATAATCATATTAGGGGAATGTAAAGCTTAATAAAAAAAATCAACTTAAATGGATAATTTGAACATAACAATTAACGATAATCAATATTATATTATATGTGAATTAAGAAATCCTAATAGATAAATAAAACACTGCATTAAAGTTTTGAATCATTCCTTCTCAAATGATCAAATTTATAAGTATAACCTCAAATATATATATATATATATTATTAATTAAATTTAAAGTAAATATAAATATAAAACACTAATATGAATATTCAGGGGAAAAAAACCTCACCCAGAACAGCTAAAGAAGAAGAGATGAAATTGGTGGAAGTATTATTATTTTTTTTTTTTATAGTGAATTGAGATTCCATTTATTTTAAATAAAATATCTACACACACATATATATATATATTAATTTATTTTATTTTGGCCATAACTAAATCAATTTACTTTATCCCCAAATATAAAGGTCCACCACATGTGGGCCAACGAGAAAATTTCACTTTTGGTCCCATAGGACACGCTACTCTTCCCTTTTGATCTCATCATGTTGGGATTTTTTTCGAATTGAACCACCGCATGATCTTATTGGATGTTCATTAATCATAATGTCATGTAGATCATAATTTTATGCAGCTCATATGTTTTAATTAACTGAGTTTAATAAACATGCAAAGCCGGTTTAATCGATTCTACTAAAAATGGAAACATAGAGATCGAATAAACACTTACAAATTAAACGTCGGGTTGTGGACAAGATTAAAGGTCTAATCTTGCTGTTGATAGTTTGAAAATCGGCGCCCCCATAGTGCAATTCCACTTCTCGATCTTTTTGCTGTATTCCCGGACTGAATCTAACTTCAGAGTGGGCTGAAATCTACTAGATCGGTATGGAATCTATGGAGATCAAGAGAACTAAAAGGGCATGATTATTATCATCATTATTTTCGTCCCCCACCCTCTTATTTATAAGGTAGTGTTTGAGCCTCTAGCTCTTGTTCCATCTCCAGTCCATTAAAATCATATTGGGCTACAACAGGGATTTAAAAGAATATTAAATTGGCCTGCTAATTTATTTAATTTCCAATATTCAATAAACTTATGATATAATTAAATAAATTAAGTATTATTTTTATTCTACTAAAGAAATAATAATGACTTACCAATTCAATACATATTTCTGAATATGCTTTCTTTTTTAATCCAGTCATTCCCCGCGTTTAAGATATAATGCCCATTAATTAATTATGTAAGCTTCTGACAGCTATAATTAATTAATATCTTATCCTTGAGTAGTACCATACAAGCTTTACTCATGTACGGAATAAATTCCACCTGCAGAGTTTCAACATGAACTTATGTTTCCTCAAGGGGACACCATCAACCTGACGCACCAGGACACGGTGCCCCTACATATTGCACGACTCATCATAAGTGTAAATGTTACAACTTAAGATATCGAGATTATTGATTCTATGAAAGAATCTCACCCTTTGATAAATCAAAGCTGCAAACACTACACGTATATGTCCGCCAATATATAGGGGTTAAGAACCCAAACTCTACGGATTCTTATTCTCTCATTTAAGGTCAGAATAGAGAATAGAGTCCTAATTAGATCCTCCTCAATACACTTGCACGTGTATTAGAATAATCAGTTAGTTAAGATAAACTAACTATCAGATTATTCTACGGCATACCGATGGCAGATTCAGTGCCATCTAAACCGTGAGCTTTTTAACACAATACAAGGAACCAATAATATGATCTATCCGTGTGTTTATCCACACTATATCATCTACAATGTAAGTGTAGTGAACAAGCAAGTAAATATAACAATTTAAATACAAACAGTGATTGCAATTATATCCCTTCTATATCATCAATAATGTATACAAAAGACATGTCTTCTAGTATATAAAACCAACACATCAATATCGATTTCCGTCCCAAAAGTTTCGAACTATCAATTTTTCCCACTTCGTTACATTTTTCGTTGAATTTGATATCAATTTTGGTCTCATTTTAGTATCAGTTTTAGTCCCAAATGAAAATTTTCGAAAATATCTTCAACAATTTTTTTTTAGATTTTTTCCTAAAGAAAAATTCATTATTATGGTTGATTATTTTTCATAATTAAATTCTTGTGGAGTAAACAATCAAGGGAATTTTTTTATTTAGTTTAATTTTATAATATTATTTATGAGGGTTCACCACATCTAATTAGAGTTTATAATTACTTTTAATATTTAATTTTTAATTTTCAATTAATAATTCATTATTATGGTTGATTATTTTCATAATTAAATTCTTGTAAAGTAAAAAATTCAGAAAAAATTATATTTTCATACCTACATTTTGGACTTTCACTACAAAAAAATTCACATTTTAGCGACGGAAGCGCCAAGCCAAGACCAAAATATTTAAAAAAATATAAAATAATATATATATATATATATATATAAAGTAATATAAAATTTTAAAAATCATAAAGTAAAATTAATAAAAATATAATATACTCGTAATTAATTAGTAATAAAAATTAAAAAATATATAATATTAAAAAATAGTAAATAATGTCAAAAAAATTAAAAATAAAATAAATATTAAAATATAAAATAAATAAAACATCAATAATATTAAAAAGATTAATTTCAAATTCATAATTAATTAGTAATTAAAAATTAATAATATTAAAAAAATTAAAAATTATAAAGTAAAATAAATAAAAATATTTAAAATTTATATTCGTAATTAATTAGTAATTGAAAAATATATAATATTAAAAAAATATTATGTATTATTAAAAAGTATAAAATAATATAAATTGTAAAATGTAAAATAAATAAAAAATCAATAATATTAAAAAGATTGATTTCAAATTCATACTTATATAGTAATTAAAAAATTAAAAATTATGATGTAAAATATATAAAAATATTAAAAAATTTATATTTGTAATTAATTAGTAATTAAAAATAAAAAATATATAATAATAAAAAATAGTATAATATTAAAAAATTATAAAATAAAATAAATTTTAAAATGGAAAATAATTAAGAAATTAATAGTATTTAAAAGATTAATTTCAAATTCGTAAATAAGTAGAAATTGAAAATATCAAAAAATAATACAAAATATTGAAAAAAATTAAAATAATCAAATAAATTCAAAATAATAAAATAAACAATAAAAAATCAAAAAATTTGATTTCAAATCGTAATTATGTATTAATTGGAAACGAAAAAAATATTAGAAAAAATTAAAAACCAAAAAAAATTAAAAAAATCAAAATTAATTTAGATACGGAATAATTTTGCAACTAATCCATCGCTAGGATTTAAAAAATAATGATAATGTTAAGCCATGCATTTTTCCGTCTCTAATGTAACGACGGAAGAATATGTCGTTATTTCGTCGTTAACATAAAAAAATAAAAAATAAAAATTAAAATATGACGTGTGTTCTTTGTTAAGTATGAGACAAAAGATTCATCATTAAAAATCTCAGTCTTAATCTGTCGTTAATATGTCGGTATTTTAACAACGAAATGCAATCCGTCGTTATATCGCGTTTTTATTATAGTATTTTTTTAAATAACCCAATTTTTTAAAAAAAATTAACAAAAAGTACCCCCTTTTTACAAATCAAACATTTGATCAATTTTTCGGCGAAAAAATCGTTCATGATTGATTGCATTTTAAGATTCTATTTCGCTGAAAATTTCACTTTTGGTCTCATAGTATCTATTTTGGTCCCAAAAGTGGCGCACGTGACTCACGTGCGAAATCCTCCGTCACTTCACTTAACTTCCGTTAGGACTAAAATTGATACCGCTAAACCTATGAGACTAAAAGTGAGGGATTTTTTTTTTGAAAAAGGACCAAAATCGACATCGATGGGACCAAAAGTGAAATTTTCTCCCGTCGAGCACAATGCACGAGTCCACACATTAGTGTCGGACGAGTGCATTGTGCAAGTCACCGTATTTTAAGAAAATTAAATTAATTCAATTTATTTTAGGGTTCACTAATTCGATTTTAGAGTATAAATTTATTTCAAAATTAGATTTTTATTTTTTAATTGCTGTTTTAAATTTATTTTTAAAATATTAAATTAATCGTCGAGCCCATGCGCTAGCGTCGGACGAGTGCATTGTGCGAGTCGTCTGATTTCAAAAAATTAAATTAATTCACTTTTATTTTAGAGTTTATTAATTTCATTTTAGAGTATAATTTTATATTTATTTCAACCAAATCAAATCAATATACTTTAGTTTTGAGATTCACTAATTTTATTTTAGAGTATAAATTTTTTGAAAAATATAGAAAGAAAACAAAAAAATTCAAAAAATAAAATCGCTAGAAAAATAAAAATAAAAATGACCCATGCGCCTGTCGGATATAGATGTATATATGGTCCGATGAATGCGAGTGGTACTCTAATCTTAAACGTTGAAAATATTTTTACGGTGTTGATCTTTAATTTAACTAGTCCTATATAAATTATTGGTATGTAACATAAATTAAATTGGAGAATACATATGAACTCTCTACTTGACTACTTCATCAAAAAAAAAAAAATTAAATTTATTTGATTTTCGAAAATGAAACGTTAATTTTTATAAAAATGTCAATGAGAGATCTTATGTGAGCTGTTCGAAAAACAACTTCATCGAAATAAATTTGTTAAATTATGAGACTTCATGGACAACTAACCTCATGGGGTGGCCTAGTAGTAGACGACGTCATGCATGAGTTCGAATTCTAATAATTTATTAATAATTTCTTAATATTACTATTATTTATTGTAGCTAGGGCACCAGACTATAGAAACATACACAGTGATACACTCATCTACTTTAGTCTAAAAAAATTAAAAAAATTTGAAGGGGTCAAATAGCAAAGCAAGGGGCAAAAGGAAAATTAAGAGTAATTAACCCTAATTATGGAATAATCAATACTGATAATCAATTATTAACTAGAAAAATGAAAATTAAATAGTAAAAAATAATTATTGACCCTAATTGTATGGAATAAATCCTAACTAATAATTCTAAAGTTAAATTGAACAAAAAAATGAATTATTTTTCTATTTTTGCTTTCTTCAAGTCGATTAGCTTATCTATGTCAAAAATCCTAATAACAGCACAATAGATCGTAGATCCCCTGTAACATTCTCTGTTATATCTCCTGTGTCAATTTTTTTTTTGAACTTATTATGCTTTAATTTAACTTTAATTCAATCTTAGGTCGTAAGAAGGAAAATTTGAAATCTAACTAGCTTTATAGCTACAAGTAAACAAAAAGGTATAGTAAATTTAAAATGGGTTAGGATCTGGTAACTCGCTACACAAATTTATTTTATCGTATGGGTAGCATTTCTTCACAACAGTATTTTGGGAGTCACGTTCAATCCTCTACATAAATCATGCAAGTCATGAAGAATAAAATCTAAAGCTTAGCAATGGCATATGCAGGTAACTTAGAGCTTACAGGGAGATTCAAATCTTCCCAGCCATCGTCGTCTGCCTTGCAGAAGTAAGGGTCCACCATCTCGTCGCTGATCAACTCTAGCTTCGATGGCTCCCACTGCAAAACCGGGAGAAACAAGAAAACAAAGACAGCTAAAAGTCTAAACTTGTTTCTTTGTTTACACTAGTTGATGAACATATAAAATTCGTGTACACCTTCGGATTTCTATCCTTGTCCAAGAGTATAGCTCTGCAACCCTGAATTTTCGGAGTAGATTTTATTTAGACAGCGTATAGAGACAACGAGTTAGAGTAGGTGCATTGGTACCTCGACAAAATCCTTGCTCACTTCTCCCAGCATCACATGACAAACCATTCTGAATTCTCGGACGAGGCATTTACCAATGCCCTGGAGCCTGCCTTCTCTAATCTGGAGATTCAAACATAGGATGCTGTTATTCGGACAGTTACACAAGTGACAAGAAATCTTTAGACAAGTTAACAAGTCAAGCAGATTCATAACAATCTTGTAATGATAAGCGTAATATGCACAAATAACATTTTCAGTTAGTGATCAGATCATTGAAGGTAAGAAAAGCTCAAGTTTTGTATTCCCGAGTTCAAAATATGCATATTTTTTTCTCTACTGGATGCTAAAACTTTCCTTCATTTCAAATAGTTAAACCTCATTCAAGTAATCAGGTGGAAGGGATATCTATGTGAACATACTATATTTGAAATAATTAACCAAATATCTGAATATATTTGTTTCTCAATACCATCGACCTAATTTTAGAATAATGAGTCAATTGTAGGGGACTCAAAGTCAAGCCACAAGGTCATGTAGAGAAATGAAAACTTTTGAGGTGTCTAATACTACAAACTAAGAATGTTCATTGAAGTGTACCGATTTCAGAGAAATTTTAAGGCTCGTAGGGGAAGCTTTCTTCAGTGACTGAATGGTGGAGGAGATCCAATCATCCTTCTTGTCAGCGGCCTCCCTTTCCTAGAAACACAAAAGCAAAAAAAATGAAAATAAAATGCAAAACTAGAAGTAGCCTGGGAAACTAGATCGAAACAATATGCCTTGTCCCTTACCAGGGCTGCTATAATCTCTTCAACTGTTCTTCGAGAAAAGCATTTATTGATGACATCTAACCTGTGGGTACAGTTGCATCAGATTGGAATATCTGATGTGTAGCCAGACTACAAGCTGAAACCGTATGGAAACATACTAAATAAATCACAGAAGAAAAATAGTTATGCAACACTTCTAGATTATAAAACAATACATATATGACAAGGGAACGAAAGTGACTAGACAGATCAGTCATTATTTTTCGACGGATTATGAATAATCAAAGACCATAAATAATCCATTCAGTTATTAATGTAAGCAGGGAGTGATTTGAAGTTTGAACGAGAAATTACAGAAACATTTTCTTGCAGCTGAATGTCGTTAGTTATTATCCAACCACTCTGGAAGACATGGTGGAAAATAATGTGACTGACAGAATCAACTATATTCACAAAATCTGAAAGGGGTTTCTAGTTGTAGCAAGTACAAAAAGTAACGTAGCATATGATACGATATTGGATGGGGTGCCAACGATTGAGTTCGCACGTTCGAGAGGTGCGCGTAAAGGAGGCTCGAAGGGTGCACGGCGCGACCCGAGTACAGGCGAAGCGCGACCCAGGCGCGACCCGGGGACAGACACGGCGCGACCGAGCGTCGATGCAGAGGGGTGAAAAGTACCCAGGGAGGCGCGGCCCGAGCACAGAGTTGGCGCGACCCCGCTCGCGCCCACCGAGGCGCGACCCGACCGAAGGCGGCGCGACCGATCCCGTGTCGCGCCTGTACGGGCGGTTCCGAATTTTTCTGAATTTTGGACTCTGTTTTATTTCCTATTCAGTTTAGAACTTAATTAGGGTTTTCTTTATTTTGCCCACCTATATAAGGGCTTGCATCATATTTTATTAGACAGTTTTTGATATATTAATTTGTGAATTCTCTCTGGAGATTTTTATTGAACCGTGTGTCGTGTTCATTCGACTTATCAAACAGTAGAACACAACTGTTTGTGGCGTCTTCCATTTTCATCCAAGGTTCTTATTTCTAATCATCGTTGGGTTATAGGTTTCATATACCTATAGTTCGTTCGTGTTGTGAAGTTCGGGTCGAGGATTCCGTCTTTGGCAATCTGATACAAGTTCTGGGGATCCAGAATCGCATCAAGTGGTATCAAAGCTTCGGCTTTGTATCAGGTTCCAATTTATCCCTTTAATTTTTGTATTTTAATTTTCGCCTATTGAAAAAAAAAAAAAGAGTAAAAAGGCGGGAAAATTTTCTGCGTTTTTGTTACGTCTTATTTGTTTATATGGGGTCTCAAGAGCTCATATATCATCCGTAGAAAGGTCGAAAATTTTTCATGAAATTTCGAATATTTTCGAGTTTGCGATAGTGAATTTTGGGCAATTTTGTGGTGTTGATATACGTGCTTGGGAGGCGATATTTTGGGTGTTTGGAGTAGATTGAGCATTGTTGGTGGTAGTGATTAAAAAAAAAAATGTCCAAAACTGCAGGAACAGGAGGTGATGTAGACAAGGAAATTGATCCTAAAAACATGATGGAGGCCATATAACAACAACTGGGAAAGCTATTGAAGACCGAGATGGCCGCATTGACAAAAAGGCTTGACAACGTGGAAGCTTCAATACAAGAGCAGACTGACCGTGGTGACAAAGGAAGAGGAGGTCAAGGAGCTTGAGTGGAGGCTAGACGTTATCCGCATGTAGAGAGGGAGAGACGGAAGTACTATGAAATCGAGTCTGAATATTATGATGATGATGATCGATACTCGGCTAGTGGGGGATGGAGAGATAGGAGGAAGCAGAATCGGGTGGATAGTCATCTTGGCAATATCAAGATGAACATTCCTTCCTTTCAGGGGAAGAATGATCCAGCCCTATACTTAGAGTGGGAGCAGAGAATCGAGATGATATTCGACTGCCAGGAATATTCTGAGCTGAAAAAGGTCCAGTTAGCAGCTGTTGAGTTCTCTGATTATGCTATCGTGTGGTGGGATCAGTTGAGAGCCACTAGGCGGCGTAATGGAGAGCGGCCAATAGAGTATTGGGAAGACATAAAGGCAATTATGAGACGACGTTTCGTGCCTAGCTATTATTACCGGGAGCTGTACAACAAGTTGCAAAACTTGAGGCAAGGTACGAATAGTGTTGATGAATACTTCAAGGAGATGGAGATTTCAATGATCCGAGCAAATATGGAGGAAGATAGGGAGGCCACAATGGCGCGCTTTCTAGCCGGTCTACATAGAGAAATCCGAGAAGTGGTGGAGTTGCAGCACTATGTGGAGTTGAAAGATATGGTACACATGGCCATCAAGGTAGAAGACCAAATCAAGAGAAGGGGCAACTACAACCGTTCAAATTCCTCAACCTCGAAATCAAATTCAAACACTAGTACTTCATCCTGGAAGTCGAACCAAGGGAGTAAGGAAGATTGGAGGCTACCGACTAATCCAAATGTTGAAGCACCCACCAATGAATCCAGTTCCAGAAACCGGGATATCAAGTGCTTCAAATGTCAAGGAAGAGGACACATAGCCAATCAGTGTCCGAATCAAAGAGTGATGTTGCTGCGGGATAATGGAGAAATTGTGACTGATGAAGAAGAAGTTCATCCTGAGATGCCGGCGTTGGAGGAAGAAAGTGGCGAGGAGTATGTGGCACCGCCAGCACTCACATTGGTCACGAGTAAGTCACTGAGTCTGCACACCAAATGTGTGGAGGAAGAGCAGCGGGAGAATCTGTTTCATACTAGATGCCACATCCATGATAAGGTATGTAGTGTGATAATAGATGGTGGAAGTTGTACTAATGTGGCTAGTGTGGTTTTGGTGATGAAGTTAGGACTACCCGTCCTAAAGCATCCGAAGCCATATAAGTTGCAGTGGTTGAATGACAGTGGGGAAACCAAGGTGAATAAGCAAGTGAGGGTGCCGTTCCGGATTGGAAAATATGAAGATGACGTATTGTGTGATGTGGTGCCAATGCAGGCGGGGCATTTACTATTAGGACGTCCGTGGCAGTACGACAGACGTGTGGAGCATGATGAGTTTTCAAACAAATATTCTTTTGAGTACAAGCAGCGGATGGTAACACTTGTTCCTTTGACACCATCTCAAGTATTTGAGGATCAAATAGCACTGCAAAAAGAGGCGGACCAAATGAAAACGAAAGGGGGACATCCGAAGGGAGAAAGGAGTGGGCGAGATTTCTTACATCATTCATGTTTTGTCCAACCTAGCCGACTCCAAGGGAATCAAGAGACCGAACTGCATAATAAACTTACAAATCCTATTTTTTGTAATACTATGCCTTTACAGGATGATAATGGAGTATTCCATGGTTTATCCCAGAAGAACTTTCTGGAGCTGTCAAAAGAATGGAGGAAACCGGTGGCTGATGTCTGGGGGAGTAAAGTAAAGTGGAGGGCTCGTGTTGATGAAGGTCCGGATTTGAGGACAAATCCCTTTCAAGAGAAGGGGAATGATACGATATTGGATGGGGTGCCAACGATTGAGTTCGCACGTTCGAGAGGTGCGCGTAAAGGAGGCTCGAAGGGTGCACGGCGCGACCCGAGTACAGGCGAAGCGCGACCCAGGCGCGACCCGGGGACAGACACGGCGCGACCGAGCGTCGATGCAGAGGGGTGAAAAGTACCCAGGGAGGCACGGCCCGAGCACAGAGTTGGCGCGACCCCGCTCGCGCCCACCGAGGCCCGACCCGACCGAAGGCGGCGCGACCGATCCCGTGTCGCGCCTGTACGGGCGGTTCCGAATTTTTCTGAATTTTGGACTCTGTTTTATTTCCTATTCAGTTTAGAACTTAATTAGGGTTTTCTTTATTTTGCCCACCTATATAAGGGCTTGCATCATATTTTATTAGACAGTTTTTGATATATTAATTTGAGAATTCTCTCTGGAGATTTTTATTGAACCGTGTGTCGTGTTCATTCGACTTATCAAACAGTAGAACACAACTGTTTGTGGCGTCTTCCATTTTCATCCAAGGTTCTTATTTCCAATCATCGTTGGGTTATAGCTTTCATATACCTATAGTTCGTCCGTGTTGTGAAGTTCGGGTCGAGGATTCCGTCTTTGGCAATCTGATACAAGTCCTGAGGATCCAGAATCGCATCAGCATACTATAATCCAGCATCCACGATAAGTGGTGTTCATATATATGGCTCCTAATTTCCCTAAGTCTACTGTTGTATATACATATAATGTTCTAGATATAGAAAGAATCATACCTGTGATAAGCACTATTCTTCTTCAAATTTGGTGCATGTGAGAAGTCTCCAATTGTAGTACAGATAACTACTGGATCACTGGAATCTGCGTTTACAAGTGCTTCTTCTAACAATGGCAATCTCTGTCCAACAATGGAAAAATATCAAAATAATCAGGCATGCATTATGATCTCCAAAGAAAAAATATTCTACAACTAATTATTAAGGACGACATTGTGCATTGGTCCAACAGTAGCCCGGAAAAAAGAAAAGAAATTTTGCAACGGGTTCATGTTGGAATGTGAATAATTACAGCCCATCAGTAGAAAATTGCTGAAGAATGCTGATTGACACTTTATAAAGCAACTCACAATTGGCGGGCTAAGAGATGAGTTCCTTGACTCTTATATATAAGGAAATGTGGTAGAAGTCAATTTGAGGATGGTAATCAAACTAGATGCACTCTTATAATGGACTTGGAATCTCTATGTTTTATGCTAGAATGAGAATTGTGTGTTACAACAAAGCAGTCACAACATTAAGGAACCATTACAACAAAGCAGTCACTCGTTGGGACCTTCTGGCGCAAGTCAAAACAGTATTTCTAAAATCAGGAGTAATAGTGAATGAAAAAGAGCAAGATTAGGGTAAAAAGCAGTGAAAAACGTAATATGTTATGTTTCTTCATACTATCTGTATTCTAGTAACATAGTAATTAGTACAAAATTTGAAATTGTACAGTATCATCACAGAAGCATTTCAACACCTAACACCCCAACACTAGTCGCTTCACCTGATTTTAAGGAACAATTAAAATATTTTAATTAGAAAAGGCAAGCTTTTACTTAAAAGGGAAAAAGACGAAGAACAGCCAACTCAATAACAATGTCCCCCCCCAACCTCCAGCATTTCACATGAGTTGGAAAGGATTATACCTCTGATTGAACAAAGTGAGTTGCCAAACCATATGCAAGCATTTCAGCCCCATCTAACCTTGCACCTGTCGGACCGACATACTCTCCTGCCAGGAAAAGTTCAGTTTCCCAGAAATGAAACAAACTAGTCATATTGGAACACATGCTTTTTTCCACATAAGACAAGATCATAAACCAGTAGAGAAAATGTACAGAAATGAATATGTGTGAGTTTGCTGAGATTGAGAGCATGATGTATGATCCATAAAATCCACTCGACAGATCCTTTTTTCTAGTGATTTGATCTAAGCAACTAATAAGATCCAGATTAACATCAAAATTACTGTAAAGTTACCGTGCAGTGTCCCAAAAAAAAGACACATGGAAAGATAAGCACAGAGGAGTTACCAAAGAATCCAGGGAGTCTTGACAAAAAGTAGGAAGCACCAATATCTGGAAAAAGTCCCAGAGCTGTTTCAGGCATAGTGAAAAGCTGCAAGAAGGTCCGAATGTCTCGTAACAAAAGCAATTTTTTGAATAATTAGTATAACATTATCTTCAAAAGAAAGGGAAAACACAAACTTACAAAAATGTCACATCAGATGCAACTATGTAAAACATCACTCAAACAGAATATAGCTGGTACCTGTGATTCAGATGTTAAACTCGAAGTATTTTACAAATATAAGCACATCTAGTCTTAAACTAGATATTTGGATATGCAAACAAACTACTCAATTTC
Source organism: Perilla frutescens (assembly GCA_026008535.1). Classification (NCBI taxonomy): domain Eukaryota; kingdom Viridiplantae; phylum Streptophyta; class Magnoliopsida; order Lamiales; family Lamiaceae; genus Perilla; species Perilla frutescens. Next base: position 48,475,097 of record BRKX01000014.1, read on the forward strand.
AGTTAACTCATCCCATCTTCTATTATTTTCTACCTGAAACTATTATGCTTTATCCATACTTAGTGCTATTTATGTCATAATTGGAAGGTCAATGCCAACCATCGAGCCTTCAAATGCCCTAATAATAATCCATGGAAGACAAGCCTTATCATATATGAGCATTAAGCAACATATGGTTGGGCATATACTTTAAGAAATAGCCACCAAAAAATATTATTATCTCAGAAAAATCACTGTGGTATAATTTTATCACCTGAAACATATTTCAAATTTAATCCCTAGTTGGTCTATAGCTCACACTAGAAAAATACATCTCAATGCTATTTTTCTCCTAGATCAATACAACGTTCAGAAGTATATAAACAACGCAACCATGTTGCTCCATTCTGGAGTTTGGGGTTCCAATTTTAAATGTGAGAACGGTGATGATGGTTATTACTGATATAAGAATTATACAGTTCCCCAATCCAGTGGCATAAATAATATATCACATATTAATATACTGTCTGGTTTCAAAATATATATATATATATATATATATATATTATATTCTCCAAAATATGGTGTCTAACATGAGTAGTTACCTTAGCAAACTGCAGTTATGGTTTTTCATGTGTTTAGGAAACCAAAAGGAGAATTTCTTCGAAGGGACTTACCTTTCTTGAATTAGGATACGTGCACAAGCATAAAATGATGAGTGCGTGTATATGTAATGCCAAATATTGTTAAGATGTATCAAGCAAAGATCCCAAATTCATAAAAGCAGAGAAAGAAAAAGATAAATACCGAGTTCTCCGTGGCAATGCGGAATCTACCATGTACAGAAACACCTGCTCCTCCTCCCATGACAATTCCGTTAAGAATTGAAACCTTTTTAATGCATTTTTAAATGAACATCAAATCTCAAAGAATAGTTCAAATGATAAAGAAAGCCAATAACCAAAAATGGATATGACAAAAATAACAAACAAAATGCACATTTTCACTAAATAAGCACCCGGGGTTTGCTATATGTAGCCATGACATAGTTCAATGTAAACTCTTACCAAAGTATTAGTTGCTCTAAGAACGCAGGAGCTAGGATTGCCTGGAATTGGAAGAATTATGTCAAAGCGAGTCTTTTCCCCTTGTTCTTGGTTGTGTTGTGCACTATACTCCTGTCCTGTATCTGTTGTATCATGCGTGATTGCTTTCTTTTGCTGTAAGCATGTCCACATTCATATGCACCGTGCCTTATCTATCTTCCCATTTTGACTAGTACCAGGAAAACAATTATTAGCTGGTGAACATATCATGCAAATCAACCAAATTTTCTGCAGTAACTAACATGTACAAGATCTGCACAGATGAATTGCTATGCCGATTAGGCATAATTTAATCATGTGCTGAAGTTGTTTCTGATCTTGATGTAGGTGTCTCGTTTGTTGGAGCTTTATCTTGCTTGTGCAGAGGATTCTCTGTCAAATTCATAATTTTAAAGGTATATTTCCATCTCATGACCTAGAGAAGTGATAAAGTGTTTAAGGGGCCTCCAGTGTTCTGATCTTCCTATGTTGTATTGTTTTAATCTCTCTCTCTCTCTCTATATATATATATATATATAATAGGGAAAAGGAAGAGCATTTTGTGCCGGAGGTGATGTAGCAGCAGTTGTTCATGATATTAATCAAGGTAAATGCCTCTTTCCTCCATTAATTGTTGCACCTCATGAAATCCTCCAGTCTAATAAACAATAACCTTAGGTTGCATTTAGAGGCTTTCGTGTAAATTCTGATTTAATATAATGAGTTCTATGCATATAAGTTGATGCAAAAATGGTGGATTATGAGTCACTTATGTTGGCTATGAAACTAGAATGTTAAGAACTTGTTAAATATATATTTACATTATTTAATTAATTGAGTCTAATATGAACATACAATTTGGTTGTCGACTTGTCGGTGTAATGGATATAGGTATGATGATTTTTTTTTTTTTTTTTTATTTCATTCCCAAGGGGTCAAAATTTGTGTAGCCTCTTAAGAAAGTGGTTTGAGATTTTATGGGTTTTTGTTTATAAACTATTCCCCTCGTTTGCTTTGACCACATTAATGTATGCTTTGGTTCTTCTCAAATATTGATCTTTCATAAGCTAATTTTGCTGCTACCAGATTTTGATTAGTCATAAATTCATAATCAAACATCTTAAGTCTCATTAGAATCTAAGCAATATTTGTCGCAGAAATTCTTTTATCTGCTCCTGTTAACAAAATTTTGCTCCTAACCATTCTTTCTTGTGGAATGATGCCATCAACAATTTTTAGTTTATAACTGAAGACTCTATCTTTACAGAGTTACCATTGATAATGCTTGATATTTTCCTTTGAGCATTAGGTAATTGGAAGTTAGGTGCGGATTATTTCAGAGAAGAGTTTACATTGAACTATGTCATGGCTACATATAGCAAACCCCGGGTGCTTACAAAATACAAAATACAATTTACAAGTTACAAGAATATTGAGAAATGAGAATACAATTTAATTTGATAAATAATATGACATTATAAAATTACAAATTGTAAATCAAAGTATCAAACTATGAAAGTACAAATTTACAAGTTACAATTTAACACTAAATTACAATTTATAAATTAGAATTGACAATTTGACTAATTTAGGGAGGAAGAGATAATTGAAATTTAGGCTTGCACTTCATATGAACTGCCTACGTATCCCTTACCTTGGAATCAAATCCCTCGTAATTCATTTTATCTTTTTTCCTCTGCGGGTCTAAAATTCGAAGCCGTCGTCTCATTCATCCCCGGTTTGGCTCCCTGTTTCAACTTCACTCTCCGAGCTAACTTCAATGAGCGGGCCATCCATCAAGTCGTCCCAGCGGTTCTCTTGCTCTCTTAGGTCGGCTTTGGACTCGTCCTTCAGCATCATTTGAGCTTCGAGGTGATTCAGTGTCAAATTTGATCTTCGTTCGTCCAACATGTAATCGGATTCACTGAAAACTTGTTCAACCGCAATTGTTGATGTCGGGACTCCAAAAATCTCCCTTGCCATAATTACAAGCAAAGGATACCGCTCTTGATTTCGGGACCACCACTTGAGAACATCAAAATTGTTCGGACCTATATTTTCAGTATCGGGCACAAGAGGGTTTTGCAAATACATTTCTAATTCATTTTGATTACGCCTAGAACTTCATCTACTTTGGAAAAAAATTTGAAATTCTTGCAAAGCACTACCATGTGAAGATGAAGTATTTAATTCTAATTAAAAACTACTACTAGAACTTGAAGAACGACTCGTTTGACGAGGTACACTATCACCATATTTTATCTCATATTCTCTATAAAGTGAATGTATAGACTCATAAATATCAGTTTTAATTTCTTCAGCAGGTGGCACAAATACAGTGAAACCTTCGCTGTCGGGATCGGAACCTGGAAACCTCATAGAAGATAAAAACTTGTAATACATATCAATCATATCGTTAGTACCACTAAGTTTAAAAGTAGGATCCAAGATTTTTGCAACCAAAAAAATATCAGGTACATGATCAAAATATTTAAGCCATTTTTTTACCATGGCTAGAATCATTTCTTGTAAATCTGGTTTATGACTACAAGCATTAAATTTTGCAACAATTAAACAACAATGATACATAAATTTGTAAACATTGGGGTAATAAACACCAGATAAATCTTTTGTTGCATATTGAAAAACTTGTAAAAGTTCCATTAATTCAAAACAATCATCCCAATATGATGATAATAAAAGCATAGAATCAACATGTGTAGTAGAAAAAATAACATAACAAATCACAATGTTCTAGTGTTGCAACAAGCATTTCATAAGTAGATATCCACCTATGATGCACATCTAAGTTAAAAATTCTAGCATGCACACCATTTTTCCTACAAAATTTTTCCCACTTACGTCTAACTCTCACCCTACCATGAATATAATCTACAGCATCACGAATAGGTTGAATTGGGTTATTTAATATTTTAAGTCCATTTTGAACACATAAATTCAAAATATGAGCAATACATCGAGTATGAAAATATGGCTCTACAAGGAAAGTTGCAATGTTGGCGATACTAGGGCACGGTAAGTACAGAATCTGCGACACATGATCTTCTAAATAAGGGAAGAATCTGCCAGATATGGTGTAACAGCCCGGTTCCGAGAAATGGATTAACGAATGGGGACGGGGTGTTATTAAGGGATTATTACGAAACAAGCGGAAGATTTACAATGAATGGTTTATAGATAGAGATATACTTTTGAAAGATGGACGACGATGCTTGAAATTACTCGATTTAGAAAGAAACAAGGTTTCTTTCTAAAGATTGGAGATCAAGGTTTGAAGAAGAGAACATGAAGAACTCGTCGAGTTGTGCATGCGTGCACGAGATCAGATTTTTGGCCCTTTAATTAATTTAATTATGGGGTTGATTTTATTTAGACTATAGTATTTATTTTGTTTAATTAAGACTATAGTCAAATCAGATTTATTTAATTATTTGGGAGTAATTTTCGTCCATAATAAGCATAGGTTTGACTAGAATTGTATTTAAGGCAATTTCCTACATTGAATAGAATTCTAGCTTAGGGAACTTCCTAGTATAGTTAGAGATCCCTTTTGGATCAATTTTTAAGCCTTTTTGATGCTAAATTTCATCCCCCATAGTATTATAAATAGGAGATCATTGTTACATTGATACTTTAGACTTTATTTGAATTATTAAGCTTTGCTTTCAATATTGTCTCAACCTCTTTTAAATCTTTGTGAGTTTTGATTAACAAATTTATATTCTTGGAGCTAGAAACTTTGAGTCTTATTCAAGGGTATTGCTCAATTCACGAAAAGCCTTGAAGAACTTAATCCGGAGCTGCAAATACGTGGTCCAATTACACGATTTCGAGCAATACAATTGCAAGGATTTTTCCAAGCATTTGTATGTAAGAAATTCGAAGATGACAAAGATGTTGAGAGCAACTCCAAAATTGTTACTTTGCTAGTAATGAAAGATTGGAGATCAAGGTTTGAAGAAGAGAACATGAAAAACTCGTCGAGTTGCGCATGCATGCACGAGATCAGATTTTTGGCCCTTTAATTAATTTAATTATGGGGTTGATTTTATTTAGACTATAATATTTATTTTGTTTAATTAAGACTATAGTCAAATCAGATTTATTTAATTATTTGGGAGTAATTTTCGTCCATAATAAGCATAGGTTTGACTAGAATTGTATTTAAGGCAATTTCCTACCTTGAATAGAATTCTAGCTTAGGGAACTTCCTAGTATAGTTAGAGATCCCTTTTAGATCAATTTTTAAGCCTTTTTGATGCTAAATTTCGTCCCCCATAGTATTATAAATAGGGGATCATTGTTACATTGATACTTTAGACTTTATTTGAATTATTAAGCTTTGCTTTCAATATTGTCTCAACCCCTTTTAAATCTTTGTGAGTTTTGATTAACAAATTCATATTCTTGAAGCTAGCAACTTTAAGTCTTATTCAAGGGTATTGCTTAATCCACTTGAGGGATTAACCGGTATTCGCTATCGAAGAGCAACTTAGAGATTTCATCCTTGGGTACGTTCGAGATTCAAGGAGGCTATCAGGTTGTGATTCACATCAATGAATCATCATCCATCAACACCATTCGACGCCATCCATACACCATCGACGCACGCCTCAATTCATTTTTCTAGGTATTTTAGTTGTCTAGATTGTCTATTTTTCTGTTGTTTATCGAGTCAGATTGAAACCCTTCATTCGCTGACGTGTTTCACATCCTTAAGTCTTCCGCTACGTTCTCAAGATTCATCCTAGCATAGTCCGGGTCGTATCAAAAGGGGTGGCAACAGAGAGTTCTATCTTGGGTAGTTCAAACTCAAAGAGCTAAAGTGATCAATACAGTCAGCTCAAACCCCAACAGATCATTCAGAGCAGAGAGTGGATTGACTCTTCTGGTAAGCATGCAACCCCACACTTTCCCAAACTTGATTTCCCTAGATTTGATGGGGATCAACCTAGGGCTTGGATTCTTAAATGTCAAAGCTACTTTAGGATGATTCCTAATGTTCCTGATGATCAAAGGGTAACTTTAGCCACTATGTACTTTGATGGGAAGACCTCCCAATGGTATCAAAATTTAACCATCAAGGAAACTGACCTCTCTTGGGAACAATTCTTGGAATTGGTATCTGCCAGATTCGAAGAAATTAGAGATGCTAAGGTTATTGCTGAGTTCAACAAGCTCAAGGTAGTAGGCTTGAACATCATATTTAGAGATTGGACCTCCTCTCACAGTCCACTTATGAAACTTGCTATGAAGTACTCCTCAATGAACTGCCCATTGTTCAACACCAACATGCAAGCCTTAAGTTCTTCAAATTTATCCATTGAGTTGGGCCAACAACAAATAGTTAACTTGGAGGCCATGACTAGGAAGTTCAGAGGTAATGCTAAGTCTAACTAGACTATAGTCGGCAAGAGGGAGAACTTCAACTCCTCCTATACCCCAAAACCACAGCCTATTCCTGCCAAACCCCCTTTCAAACTCCTTACCTCTGCAGAAATGGCTGCTAGGAGGGAGAAAGGGTTGTGTTATAATTGTGATGAGACTTTTACCCCAGGTCACATGTGCAAAACTAGGATCTCCTACATGATTATGAGTGAGGAAGAGGAAGTTGCTCATGTTCAGTCCCTAACCACTGAAGAAATGACAGAAAATCAGACCAACATTGCTGATTCTCTTGAGGAGGTACAGATGGCTGTAAACATCATCTCGGGGTTTCACTACTATGAGGGTTAATGGTCAGGTTGGTGAACATACACTTCATATTCTTATTGACTCAGGAAGCACTCTCAGCTTCATCAGATAGGCTACTGCCATGGAACTAGGGTGCAAGTTAGAACCCACTAAACCTTTCTTGGTCAAGGTTGCTAATGGCAATAAGATGGTGAGTTCAACTAGGGTGAAAGGGTTCAAGTGGTCTATCCAGGGTCACCAATTTACTTACTCCCCAAGAACACTAGCTACTGAAGGTTGTGACCTGATACTGGGAGGTGATTGGCTTAAAGCATGTACCTCCATTGAGTTAGATTATGATAATATGACCTTCACAATCAATTGGATGTGGCAGAGAATTAAAATACAGGCCATGACAGCACTTGGGGAGTGTCATTTAATTTTAGAACACACACTCTATCAGATGATCCGCCATATTAACCCTCCCCCTATAGAAGAATTATTTATGGTGAAGCTCAAGGTAATTCACCATGACCATGACAAGAAGCTGGGAGATCTACTGGACAACTTCAAGGACATTTTTGAGGAACCTAAGGAGCTGCCTCCCAGCAGAGGAATTGAGCATCAAATAGTGCTCAAACCTGGGAGTATTCCAAAGCATAGATATCCATACCTGATCAGAAAGAAGAGATAGAGAGAATTGTCAAAGATTTGATGGAGAGTGGATTAATACAGAACATTAGCAGCCCCTTTGCTTCTCCTGTTCTATTGGTAAAGAAAAAAGATGGGACTTGGAGAATGTGTGTGGACTACAAATATCTTAATGGGCTGACTGTGAAGAATGACTACCCTATTCCAATCATAGATGAACTTTTGGATGAGTTGCAGAGAGCCCAATTCTTCTCTAAAATTGACTTAAGGTCAGGATACTTCTAGATTTTGATGAAACCAGAACACAAGTACCTTACTGCTTTCAGTACTCACAATGGTCATTATGAATTTTTGGTCATGCCTTTTGGGTTGAGTAATGCCCTAGCCACATTTCAGTCATTAATGAACCATATATTCAGACCACTACTAAGAAAGTCAGTGTTGGTCTTCTTTGATGACATTTTGGTATACAGTGGTTCTTGGGAGGACCACATTAAGCACTTGGAGGAAGTCCTGACTATTCTTAGACAGAACCAACTCTATGCTAAGCAAAACAAGTGTCACTTTGGTCAGGAGAGGATTGAATACTTGGGACATGTGATTACTTTTTGAAGGAGCGGCTACTGATCCCTCAAAGATAGATTGCATGATTGATTGGCTTGTTCCTACCACAATCAAATAGTTGAGGGGATTCCTAGGACTTACGGGGTATTACAGAAAATTTGTGAGGAATTATGGAATTCTTAGTAAACCACTCACCTCTTTGTTAAAAAAAGGGAGCATTTAAATGGTCTAAAGAAGCATCCAAAGCTTTTGAAGGTCTTAAGATAACAATGGCTACTACTTCTGTGCTGGCCCTACCATATTTTTCTTTACCTTTTGTGCTTAAAACAGATGCTAGTGGGATAGGGGTTGGGGCTGTCTTAATGCAAAAAGGGAGGCCACTATCCTACATGAGCAGATCTCTTTCTCCAAGAAATCAATCATTATCTATCTATGAAAGAGAATTCTTGGCAGTATTGATGGCTATACATAAGTGGAGGCATTACCTCCAGGGACATAGGTTCATTATAAGAACTGACCACCAAGCTCTCAAACACTTGCTGGACCAGAAAATCATGACCCCTATGCAGCAAAAATGGAATACTAAGTTGCTGGGTCTTGATTATGACATTGAGTATAAGAAGGGTTCTCAAAATGGGGCTGTAGATGCCCTATCTAGGAGATCACACCCATCTAAAGATTTCTTTACCATAACTATAGTTGTTCCAACTTGGGTGCAACAAGTGGTGGATAGCTACAAGGAAGACCAATTGATCTCTAACATTATAAACTCTAAGCTGATGAACACAAGTGCCCATCCAGATTATGAGCTCCGGGGAGATTTGCTTAAGTATAAGGGCAGAATTGTGGTGGGCAAAGGAAATGAAATCAGGCAGTTACTCCTATAGGAGATACATGACTCTTCCTATGGAGGACATTCAGGTATATATGGGACTTATGTGAGGCTAAAAAGGCTGTTCTATTGGCCTTGTATGAAGAAGGAGGTGAAGGACTGGGTTGCTAACTGTGGCACCTGCAGTGCCAGCAAACCTATAATGGGATCATATCTTAGTCTTTTGCAGCCACTGCCCATTCCTAACCAGGCTTCGACACACATTACCATGGATTTCATTGAAGGCCTACCCCTCTCATACAACAAAAGTGTAATCTTGGTAGTGGTGGACAGATTCACAAAGTATGGGCATTTTTTATCTCTATCTCACCCATTCACAGCTCAAACCATTGCTAAGGTCTTCCTATATTCTATCTACAGGCTCCATAGGCAGCCACTCAGTATTGTCACGGATAGGGATAAAATTTTCACAAGTTCATTCTGGAAAGAGTTGTTCAAACTGATGGGGACATCTCTAGATATGGCTTCTGCCTACCACCCCCAATCAGATGGGCAGACAGAGAGAGTCAATCAGTGCCTAGAGACCTACCTAAGGTGTATGGTGCATCACCATCCTAAGCAGTGGTCAAAATGGCTACCTCTAGCCGAGTTTTGGTACAACACCAACTACCACTCCAGCTTGAAGGCAGCACCATTTGAGGCCTTATATGGGTATCCACTACCCCAACACTCACTATAGTCCTACCTACCCACATCTAATGTTGAGGTCAGAGACTGGGTTGGAGAGAGGCAACAGTTCATGGATGAACTAAAAACCAATCTCCATTCGGCGCAGAATAGGATGAAGGTGTACGCTAACTTAAAGTGCACTGAAAGGGAGTTCGAAGTGGGTGATTATGTCTACCTAAAGCTACAACCTTTTAGACAAAATTCAGTAGCCCTACATAAGAATATCAAATTATCCGCCAGGTATTATAGACCCTATCAAATTCTAGAGAGGATTGGTAAGGTTGCATACAGATTGAACTTACTTGCAGGGGCTAAAATTCACCCGGTCTTCCATGTGGCTTTGCTGAAGAAGGTTTCGAGAGCCCTACAGTAGAGCCCGTTCCAGATCTGCCGTTCCATGATGGAGAATGGGGTCTTTTTCATCCAGCCATGCGCTCTGCTAGCAAAGAGGATGCTCAAACTTGGAAGATCTGAGATTTCTCAAACTCTGGTTCTTTAGGACAAGTCGAAAGGGGGGCTGAAATCATGGGAGGATTCCAAATTGGTGGCTAAATTGGTCGGAAAAATCGATCCTTGTGGACAAGGATCTCAATTAGGGGGTGGAAATGTTACAGACACGGCTGAAGAAGGTGGATTGGGAGCTTCAGTTTCGATGGAAATTAAAAAATGCAATCTTGAATCTAGGGCTTCAATGATGAAGAAGGGAAAGAAAGGGGAAAAGGAGCCTCCGGGTTGGGTATCCGAGGGTGAAGAGGCGGGCCAGTTGTTGGGTTAACAATTAAATGCCCTTGTGGGCTAAGTATTTTGTTATTTTCCAAAAGTGGCCCATTATTGGCCCAGATAGATATTTTATTTCATGTTATAGTTTTTGCATAAGTATATGCTTTAGGGCTTCAGCCGTACATGAGTAACTTTAGGCTATAAATATTCCCATGATGTAATTGGAAAAGCAAGTAATGAAATAGCCGTTTCTCCCCTACTTTCTCTTAACTTCTTCCCCAATTCTTCTATTTCTTCATTTCTTTCTTAATTGCAAGATTACATTTTATTTCCCAATCTCGATCATTGTTACACCAAATATACCGAAAAATACAAAAACAAGAAAATCCTGTAGAGACTGCTACAATCTACACTTCCTTCCATACAGGGCCTCATAAGGGGCCATGTCGATCGATGTTTGATAGCTGTTATTGTATGCAAACTCTACCTAAGATAATAGCTCCTCTCAGCTGCTTCCTTGATCAATGACTACTCCACTCAGCATGTCTTCCAAAATCTGGATAGTCCTTTCGGACTGGCCATCAGTCTGAGGATGAAAGGCTGTGCTGAAATTAAGCTTTGATCCCATGGCTTCTTATAGGCTTCTCCAAAATCTCAACGTGAATCTCGTGTCACTATCATACGTGTAACGCCTCAGCCCCAGTAGGACCAAAACGTCACCAAAACACATACGTACATGCTTACGTGATAAATAATTTTTAAGAATTTTAAAGCAAATTCATAAATAACTTGAAAACGGCAGCACCCTAACTTAAAAATGTTCAAACCACACACTCAGGTGTTTTCAAAGTCAACTTTTAACAAGACTTTTCGAAATCACTAACTCACACACATAACCAAATTATGACCTGTCAACAATCAGTATACATAGTCAAACAGGCCACACATTTAAAAACTTCACGGCTAACCCTTATATACATTCAAAATATTTGTATATACAATTAAAAATTGACCACTGGGGTCAGGAACTTTCAAACTTAAAAGTTTTGCAGAGTATCAACAGAAGCATTTAATATTTAACATACAAACATAAGTCTAAAGATAGTTTAAAGCAAAAACCACATAAGGGTTAATCATCAAACCCACTCCAAAAGCTCATCATCAACCAGCTCGATCTCCAGGACCTGAAAATATTTAAAAATATTTGGGTTGAGTGCCAGAAAACACTCAGTGGGCATTATTATTCGTCCAAGTCATACTTTCATGCTTTAAAATCAATCATAAACATAGTTTATAACATAGTTTACTCTTCTTCATTGGATGAGAGACCCTATGTGATCACATGATACTTTACGGCTACTTATCTAGACATTTAGTCACAAAGCAAACCGTCTATGCTTGTAAGTCGGAATTCCTTTGTGCATGAAGTCTCATAACATCCAATCATTACGTAAACAATGCTATTAAAACATTTAACATGCTTTTCATGGATGAATTTAAAACATAGTTATAAGTTATAGAAAAATCCACCTTGATGATCTCAATATGCAGTGCAGTTTATGTGTGAAATGCTACTATGCTCTACGATCGTCTCGACCTACAAAATTGGAATTCTAACTTAGAATCCTCAAATAGGTCATAAAGATAATAACTTAGATCCTAAATAATTTAAATTAGGATTTCTTATGCCTTGAGATCATTTGGAATTAAAATGGGGTCAAATGGGCGAATAATGCGCATTTGACAGAATAGATCAATTTGGTGACCCTGATTGAGAATTATCGGACTTTACGGACATAATTGAATGGATAAAGATGAATTAAACTGAATTCAATGGCTATGAAGTTTAATTTAACATTTAGGAGGGAATTATAATATTTAAAATTTCTTTTAGGAAAAATATAACATTTAGAATTTATAGGGCTAAATAACATTTTCTGAAAATCCCAATTTAATTCCCAAATACTAAACTAGGAATCGAAGAATATAAATTTAAAAATTAGATTCATTTAATATTTTACGGTCAAATTCCAAATTAAATAGATCAAATAACATTGGATTAAAATTAAAGAAACATCGAAGAGTAAAAGCTCACCTTCCTTTTCTTTCTTTTTTTCTTCCTATTTTTCTCCTTCAATTTTTTTTTCACGTTTATGCTTCTGATTCTTTTTCTTTCATTTTCTTTCGATTTTCTCTTCTTTTTTGTTTTTTTAAATTATCTTCACTTCTATCACAAGCAACTACCTAATATATATAACATAATATGGAGCCACACGTGTACACTTGTACACTTGGATTAGCAAAAAGGGTTCCAAGTGTAATGATGACTAATCTTTTTTTTTCTTACTTTTGCTTTTGATCTATCCTCACTAAAATTTCCTAACTTGCACACACACACACACACACACACACATATATATATATATATATATATATATATATATATATATATTTAGCCATCCCCCTTATATTACACACACACACACACACACAATATGTATAAATGTAGTGCACTTGTACATATTGTACACTAAACCTAGTAAATGGATTTTCAAATGACCAACTTTGATTGGTCTTTATTTTATATATTTATTATTATTATTATTATTATTATTATTATTATTATTATTATTTTATCTCTTTCTTTTCCCAACCAACTTACTCATGTACATGTGTATCCTAATTCTATTGAAATAATTCTCAAATGATAAAAATTAATTGGAGAAGTTTGGAATTTATCCAAATTACTAGTCTTATAAATAAATAACCATACATCAATAATTTAATAAATAGAATGAGCTTAAATTGGGCTTGGTAGAATAATTTGATTTCAAAGTGTTAATGAAATAAATTCTATTGGAAGTCAAATGAAGTCCGAATTGGATGATCTTGGTATCAAAACGATCCCATTAATTTCTACTTTTATTATATAAATTCTAATATAAATTAGAATACCCAACTAAGGTCGAGACTTTTCTTCGTCTTATAGTTCCTCTAAGACTATAATTTAGCTAACCCCAAAATAATTTGGATTCTAACTTCAAAAAATTTCTAGCTATAAAATAAATTTAAATATTATATTTTTCTGGGGTGTTACATCCCCCTCCTTAAAAAAATTTCGTCCTCGAAATTGAATGTACCTGCTATAATGAGGGTTGGATACTTTGCCAAGATTTGATCTTCAAGTTCCCACGTAGCTTCCTCTTGTCCATGTCTGCTCCATTGAACTTTCACCAGCATTAGCTCTTTATTCAACAGCTTTTGGATTTTTCTGTCGAGAATAGCTATAGGAAACGCGTCATATGTCAGATCTAGATTTACTTCTATTTCTTCCTGATTTATGACGTGGCTTGGATCGAAAATATATTTTTGAAGCATTAAAACATGAAACACGTCATAAATTCCTCCTAACTTTGGCGGTAACGCCAACTTGTAGGCCACTTCTCTGATTCGTTCAAGAACTTCGTACGGTCCAATATATCTAGGCCGCAATTTTCCTTTCTTTCCAAATCGCACAATGCCTCTTGTAGGAGATATTTTCAGGAACACCTTATCTCGTACTTGAAATTGTAAATATTTTCTTCTTTTATCTGCATACATTTTCTGTTGATCTTGAGCCTCTTTCATTCTTTGTCTTACTTTATCAATAACCTCAACAGTTTTTTGTATAATTTCTAGCCCCAAAATTTTTCTTTCACCAACTTCATCCCAGTAAAGTGGTGATCTGCACTTTCGACCATATAGAGCCTCATAAGGCGCCATTCCAATGGTCGCTTGAAAACTGTTATTGTAAGCAAATTCAACTAAAGGCAAATATTCCTCCCAGCTTCCTCCTTGATCCATGACTACAGCCCTGAGCATATCTTCTAGGGTCTGAATTGTTCTTTCAGACTGTCCATCAGTCTGTGGATGAAAAGCTGTACTGAAATTCAATTTTGTGCCAATTGCATTTTGTAAGCTTTGCCAAAATTTAGACGTGAATCGCGTATCACGATCTGATGTCACTGACACAGGTGCACCATGAAGTCTTATAATTTCTCTTACATAAATTTGTGCCAGTTTATCCAATCCTAAGGTAATCTTGATCGGTAAGAAGTGCACTGACTTGGTTAAACGGTCAACGATAACCCATATGGCATGATTTCCATGTAATGACTTTGGTAGACCAACCACAAAGTCTATTGTAACATGTTCCACTTCCATTCAGGAATTTCTAGTGGCTTGAGCAATCCCGACAGCCTTTGATGTTCTGCCTTGACTTGTTGACAAGTCATGCTTCTTTCCACGTAAGCTGCAATATCTCTTTTCATATTTTGCCACCAGAATGGTATTTTCAAATCTCTATACATTTTAGTACTCCCTGGATGAGCAGTGTAAGGCGTGCAATGAGCTTCATCTAAAATTTCTCTTATCAATTCTTCATTTCGCGGCACACAAATTCTATTTCCGTACATCAATGCATCATCATCTACAACTACGAAATCTCCTAGGGCTCCTTGACCTATTCTTCTTTTTATCTTCTCAAGATAACCATCCTTTTGTTGAGCTTCAACGATTCGGTCTCGCAAGTTAGGCTTCATTACCATCGTTGATATATGCGCATTTATGCTATCTGGTGGAATTACAATTTCAATGCTAAGTTTGGCAAAGTACCTGCGATATGTTCTTGTTGAGTTAACAGGTAACTCAATTCTACCCGATTCTTCCTGCTTAGGGCATCGGCAACAACGTTTGCCTTTCTTGGATGGTATTGGATGGAACAGTCATAATCTTTGATAAGTTCTAACCATCTTCTTTGCCTCATGTTAAGCTTTTTCTGCTCAAATAGATATTTTAAGCTTTTGTGATCTGAATAAATCACACTCTTTCCACCATATAAATAGTGTCTCCAAATTTTTAATGCATGCACCACGACGGCTAATTCCAAATCATGTGTTGGGTAGTTATTCTCATGTGGTTTCAACTGACGTGATGCATACGCAATCACCTTTCTATTTTGCATTAGAACACAACCTAAACCCTATTTTGATGCGTCCGTAAAAACCACGAACCCTTCAGATTCTTCTGGTATAGCTAGTACTGGTGTAGTAACTAACCTCTTTTTCAATTCTTGGAAGCTTCTCTTACAATTATCAGTCCATTTGAATTGATTCTCCTTTTTCAATAGCTGGGTCATAGGCCTTGCTATCTTGGAGAATCCTTCAATGAATCTTCTATAGTACCCAGCTAGACCCAAGAAGCTACGTATCTCATGTATGCTTGTCGGGGTTTTCCATTCACTAACTGCATTCACCTTAGCAGGGTCCACTTTAATACCCTGATATGAGACAATGTGTCCTAAAAATACCACTTCCTTTAGCCAAAATTCACATTTGCTGAATTTGGCATAAAGTCTTTCCTTTCGTAGTGTGTCTAGCACAAATTTCAAATGATTAACATGTTGTTCTTCATTCTTGGAATATATCAATATGTCATCAATGAAGACGATTACAAATTTATCTAGATATGGGTGAAAAACTCGATTCATCAAACCCATAAAAACTACAAGTGCATTGCTAAGACCAAAAGGCATCACTATGAACTCATAGTGACCATAACGTGTACGAAATGCAGTCTTAGGTATATCATCCCTCCGAATTTTAAGCTGATGATACCCAGATCTTAAATCAATCTTGGAGAATACACCTGCTCCCTTCAATTGGTCGAATAAATCATCAATTCTGGGAAGTGGATACTTGTTCTTGTTCTCTTCTAAGCATCTTCACTGCTTTCGTTGAGGAAATAACTTTTACTCTAGTTCCCAACTTTGATCCATGGAAAGTGAATTCTGGTTCTTCCGGTCTTTGGAAGATTAGCTCCTTTTCAAGACACTTAATTGTGGCATGGTTAGCTTCTAACCAATCCATTCCAAGGATAATATCGAAGTCTCTTAAGTATAAAACATATAAATCCGCACTTAGTGATCTATACCCAAGGTTCAAATCTATGTTTTTGCATATTTGATCAGCAATTAAGATCCTCCCCGAAGGTATACTTACTTCTAAGGCCTCACTAAGTTTTTCCTTCGTTAAATTTAGCTTAGAGTGTCAAATAATGCAAGTACATGCATATTCGATATACTAATCATACTTGCCATATTTCCAGGCTCCCGTGCAGCATCTTGTCGATTTAAAGCAAATGCTTGAGCATTTCTTGTCGGAGGTTGTCCTGGCCTAGCTATCTCTTTTCCTTTATTCATTAGGCAATTATATGCCATATGTCCTTGTTGCCAGCACCTATAGCAGACATTCTTTCCCTTCATACATTCACCATTATGTTTCTTTCCACAAGTTTGACATAATGGTTTTTCTTGCTGTGTTTTAGGATTTGATCATCCTCTCATCCTAGCCTTTTTATCAAAACTATGATCCTTATTCTTGTTATCATCCCACTTTCTTTTCCCCCTCAGCTTATCAACCTTGTTCTCATTCTTATGAAGTAAGGATTCCACATCTTGAGCTCGTTTGAGAGTTTCAGCATACGTGGCCATGCCGCGCCCTGCTATGATACTGCTAATCTCAGTTCGTAATCCTTTCTTGAACCTATGAGCTTTTTTCTCATTAGTGTCTGTCGGGTGTGGAGCATACCTAGATAGCTGATTGAACTTCCATTCATAATCATTCACGGTCATATTTCCCTGAGTTAAATGTAAGAACTCAGTTTCCTTTTGATCCCGATAACACATGGGAACAAACTTCCGCATAATAGCTTGCTTGAATTCTTCCCAAGTCATATTTGCAAATTGTTCAGGCGTCATCGACCTCCTATGCGTTTCCCACCAATGATCAACATCACCAGTGAGCTGGAAAATTGTACATGCAATGCGCTGAGAATCGGTACACACCATGTATGCGAATGTGCATTTGATATGACCCAGACTCTAGGAACGAACACACGTTGACACACGTAAGTTTTTGTGCCTTCTATGACTCAAATAATCAAAGTAAAATATGCGGAAGAATTATGGAACAAACTAGACGACTAAGACTCAACTAAAATACCTAGACAATGACACACAAAATAACACAAATCCAAACAAAGAAGGGGCTGTTTTGGGCGGCTATGATAATGGTAAGGGGGTTGGATATTAGATGATGTTGAATGGGTTTAGAATGGCTTGAGTAGATAGGGTATGATAGAGATACGATAGACTTACGGTTTTGATCGATAGGGAGGTTGAATTGAA
Source organism: Perilla frutescens (assembly GCA_026008535.1). Lineage (NCBI taxonomy): Eukaryota > Viridiplantae > Streptophyta > Magnoliopsida > Lamiales > Lamiaceae > Perilla > Perilla frutescens. Next base: position 48,492,576 of record BRKX01000014.1, read on the forward strand.
CACGAACGGCGGCGGCTTGGACGGCGGAGATGGTGGCTGGACTTGAGATGTACGGTGGTGGTGGTGGTAGACGTCGATCGGCGGTGGTGACGGTGATTGTCGATGTGAATTACAACCCGAAAGTTGCCTTGGATCTCGAACGTATACAAGGCCAAATTCTTTAAGTTGTTCTTCGATAGCGAGTTTCCGACGATCCCTCAAACGTGGATGGCGAATTCCCTTTGTAAAACTTAGAGGTGCTAAATCTAAGAGTATGAATTTAATTATCTAAACTCACAAAAGATTTAAAGGGGAGAGACGATATTGAAAGCAAAGGCTTAATAATCAAATATAGTCTAAAGTATGAATGTGACATAGATCCCCTATTTATAAGCATAAGAGGACCGAAAAATAGAGCTATAAGGGCCGAAAATTTCATGCCCAAATCAAACTAGAACTAGACTTGGAAGTTTCCTAAACTAGAATTCTATTTAAAGTAGAACTTGTAGATCTTACCTTATCTAAGAAAATTACCCTATTTTAATTAAATAAATCTGATCCAAACCATAGTATAATTAAATAAAATAAATACTATAGTCTAAAATAAAATAACTACTAAAATAAAATAGATAAGAACCGAAAATTGGTTTCTCTTCATTGCTTGGCCGCGGCTCTTCACCATGCACTCATGCACACGTGCACATCATCATGTAGTGTTCTCCATGTCTTGATCTCCATCTTCCAATGTCAACAAGTTCATCATCTTCAAGCTTCCTTGCACGCTGTCTTCTTCTTCAAGCTTCTTGCGAATTGTAGCTTGCAAATAATGTTGCAACTTCTTAGCTCTTAATCTTGTGACGGGTCCTTTGAATTGAAGCTCTTCATTGAGTTCCTCATTGCTATGGATGTCCTCATCAGCATTCCATCATTCGTAGCCATTCTTCAGCCTCAGTCGGTTCACCTTGACCGTTAAAGGTCGGAGGTTGGTATGTTTGAAACTGAGCGATAACATGTGACGTATCTTTTTGTGGAGGATTTTGAGCCTGATTATTTTGACGTCTTGGCGGAATCCTATACACGTATTTCAGACATTAGATACTTTGATTGTCAAATACTCTTATAAGATTCTAAGGTAATGATACAATGCACTTAGATTCGTATAGATCCTAAAATTCTAGTGAGCTAAAGAAGCTCTCAAGTCATATTAGGTACTTATGTTCAGTCCCTCTATGTTCAAATCCCAGCTAAGTTCTGATGTAAAACTAGCTCAGATGATGTTTATGCATCAAATGGATTTGACATGAAAACACTGATAACCATACTTTGTAAAACATAATTTTCACAATGCTATAAAATCATACTTTTCACCATGCTTTAAATTACACATTGAGATCACTTGCATTTGTATATCACACATATAATTATATACATATACTTTTCATAAGAGCACTAAAGAAATTCAAAACATGAACTTTAGTACCTTTTCGGAGTAAGCTCGGCTAAGACGATAGTTGTTAGGTTATGGGTAACCATTTCAATAACACAGTACTCAAAATAATTCAATTTTGAAAACATCACAGGCCTACAATCACGTAGACCTACTCTGATAGCACCTGTAACGCCCCAGTTCTAGTAGGACCAAAACGTCACCAAAAGACATACGTACATGATAAATAATTTTTAAGAATTTTAAAGCAAATTCATAAATAACTTGAAAACGGCAGCACAACAACTTAAAAATGTTCAAACTACACACTCAGGTGTTTTCAAAGTCAACTTTTAATAAGGCTTTTCAAAATCACTAACTCACACACATAACCAAATTATGACCTGTCAACAAGCAGTATACATAGTCAAACAGGCCACACATTTAAAAACTTCACGGCTAACCCTTATATACATTCAAAATATTTGTATATACAATTAAAAATTGACCACTAGGGTCTGTTTGGTGTATATTTTTCCTATCTTATCTTAGGAGTTTAGTATCTCTAGTAGGTGTTTCTTCTTTATTTTTGTGTGTTTTTTATGTTATTTCCTTCACTTTTGCTCTTTTGGTGAGTTGTGTAGATTTGCACAAGATCTTCAGAAAATGGAGGATAAATGACTGCAACATTTGAGGGATTCAAGATAATGGGAAGATAGATAATCGAATAAGAAGTGCGTGGCAAGTTGAATCGGGTCAATTGGCAAAAAAAGAGCAAGAACGAGCCAAAACCGTGGAAGCTGCTGAAAAATGGAATGGCACGGCGCCGCCGCGGTGCCCCCAGCCCCCCCCCCATGGCGCCCCCACTCCCCGCGGCACCCCAGGCCTCTCGACATGCCCCCCCGCCCACGCTGCACCCCGCGGGCGCGCGGGGTGCTATTTGAATTTTTGGCTTTCTTTTCCCAGCAAATCTTCCTCAAATCTCTCTCATTATCTCCTTTCACCAACTCCCATCACCCCCCCTTTCTCTCTCTCTCTCTCTCTCTCTCTCTCTCAATCAAATAAGGGGACTTTTCCCCATTCATCCATCATTCATTCACAACTACACACACACACGCACCCATCTCTCATTTTTTTCTTCTCTCCATCTTCACCACTTCTTTCATCACTTTTTTTCACCACCACCACCGATCCAAAGAAGGAGAAAGGAGAAGGAGAAGAGGCAAGAGGGCTAGAGCTCAAGGAGGAAGTCCCGAGAAGAGGAGACCGACATCAAGCCATCTGCGGAAGCTAAGCTTGGTGGAGGGACTCCGCTTTGATGATGGCCCGAGAAGAGGGATCCGACTTCAAGCCATCTACGGAAGCTAAGCATGGACGAGGAGGCTCCGATTTGGTATTTCCTTTCCTTTTAGCTTTAGTCCATTTGTGGGGATTTGTCCCAAGACTCTCGAGACAACAAACAATATTGTATAAGTTGTATGAATTTTATCTTTTGGTTGTTGAATAAATGACTTTTATGATGTTTATGTTGTTTTGAGCATGGTGTTGGGTGAATTTCTACATTAGGGAATGGATAATCGATTTGGTTTTGATCTATGCTTGTTCTTGTTGGTTGTTGTTGTTGGAATCTTCCTTATCATGTTAGGGTGCTTGATCACCACTTTAACATTGCTAGGATTTAGAGTAAACTTGAATGTGATTCCAAATTCCGAAATTGGTTCCTTCAACATCTTGCTCGTATGATATAGCTAAAAGAGGTTTAACGGATAGACGGTGACAGTAATTGAAGTTAAGCCTTTTGAAAGGGTCTATTGTACGTGTGAGATAATATGTTAACCTTGCTCATCCGATATAGCTAAAAGGGGCTTAATTGATAGACGGTGACAGTAATTGACATTAAACCTTTTGAGAGGGTCTATTGAATGTGTAATGTTAGCATTACCAACTTAAACTAAGCATAGAGATAAGCCATTGAGAGAATCACACCCTAATGCTCTTCTCATAATTCTATAATCTATCTTTGTGTTTGGTGGTGCAATTAGTTAATTTTACTTCCTTTAATTAGGTAAATTAGTATAACTTTCCTTCCCCTTGTTTAGAATGTTTAGGATGTATTTCATTTTATAGTGCTTGACAACAATTATGGCATAGAAAGATAATCGCCCACATGAAGCTTTCCTCGAGAGACACGACCCGAGTTAGCTCACTTCCCTACAATTGACTCCGTCCTATTGCGGGAGTCCGGATCAAAGTAGTCTCGCGTGTGGAGTCAAATTCGGACACAACAGGGTCAGGGACTTTCAAACTTAAAAGTTTTGCAGAGTATCAACGGAAGCATTTAATTTTTAACATACAAACATAAGTCTAAAGATAGTTTAAAGCAAAAACCACATAAGGGTCAACCATCAAACCCACTCCAACAGCTCATCATCAACCAGCTTGATCTCTAGGACCTAAAAATATTTAAAAATATTTGGGTTGAGTGCCAGAAAACACTCAGTGGGCATTATTATTCATCCAAGTCATACTTCCATGCTTTAAAATCAATCATAAACATAGTTTATAACATAGTTTACTCTTCTTCATTGGATGAGAGACCCCGTGTGATCACATGATACTTTACGGTTACTTACTTATCTAGACATTTAGTCACAAAGCAAACCGTCTATGCTTGTAAGTCGGAATTTCTCTGTGCATGAAGTCTCATAACATCCAATCATTACGTAAACAATGCTATTAAAACATTTAACATGATTTTCATGGATGAATTTAAAACATAGTTATGAGTTATAGAAAAATCCACCTTGATGATGTCAATATGCAGTGCAGTTTATGTGTGAAATGCTACAATGCTCCACGATCGTCTCGACCTATAAAATTGGAATTCTAACTTAGAATCCTCAAATAGGTCATAAAGATAATAACTTAGATCATAAATAATTTAAATTAGGATTTCTTATGCCTTGGGATCATTTGGAATTAAAATGGAGTCAAATGAGCGAATAATGCGCATTTGACAGAATAGATCAATTTGGTGACCCTGATTGAGAATTATCGGACTTTACGGACATAATTGAATGGATAAAGATGAATTAAACTGAATTCAATGGCTATGAAGTTTAATTTAACATTTAGGAGGAAATTATAATATTTAAAATTTCTTTTAGGAGAAATATAACATTTAGAATTTATAGGGCTAAATAACATTTTCTGAAAATCCCAATTTAATTCCCAAATACTAAACTAGGAATCGAAGAATATAAATTTAAAAATTAGATTCATTTAATATTTTATGGTCAAATTCCAAATTAAATAGATCAAATAACATTGGATTAAAATTAAAGAAACATCGAAGAGTAAAAGCTCACCTTATTTTTCTTTCTTTTTTTCTTCCTATTTTTCTCCTTCAATTTTTTTTTCACGTTTATGCTTCTGATTCATTTTCTTTCGTTTTCTTTCGATTTTCTCTTATTTTTTGTTTTTTAATTATCTTCACTTCTATCACAAGCAACTACATAATATATATAACATAATATGGAGCCATACGTGTACACTTGTACACTTGGATTAGCAAAAAGGGCTCCAAGTGTAATGATGACTAATATGGATTAGCACAATGGTTTGAATATGATTGATCCCAATAATTGCACAATATAAACCACGAATAAATTTATTAATATTAAAAAACATCATATATGTGCCCTTATAAATAGGCACAATCAAATTATTCTTCTAGTATCACCCATCTTACCACGTTCACTAAACACGTAATAATAAGTTAATAAATCCTATTATAAAATAGCAACCATAACATGAACCTCTTATGTTCTGAGCCTGACGCTGGGAGAGTCGATAGAGCTAGAGATTGAAGTGGAGGAAGGGTTAGTTGGGTAGGAAAGGGGCGTAAAGCTTGAAGAAGAGCCCGGTGAGGTAAAGATCTTTAGGGTTTTATGGATTTGAGACTGAATTGGGAAAATTGGAATCGAACCCTTTTGTCCAGTCTGGCGGGTCGAAGGTCGGGTCAGGATCGAGCGGGTCAGAGAACGGAGCGGATGAAGTTTCCAAGTCAGAGGCTTTGGGCTGAAGCATTAGTTTCGGGTTGAGTTAGTTGGGCCTTAAGTATTTGATGAGGACATCCATAGCAATGAGGAAGTCAATGAAGAGCTTCAATTTAAAGGACCCGTCACAAGACTACGAGCTAAGAAGTTGCAAGATTATTTGCAAGCTACAATTCGTAAGAAGCTCGAAGAAGAAGACGGAGTGCAAGGAAGCTTGAAGATGATGAACTTGTTGACATTGGAAGATGGAGATCAAGACATGGAGAACACAACATGAAAATGTACATGTGTGCATGAGGACGTGTGCATGTGTGCGTGTGCATGCAAGTTTCGGCCAAGTGAAGATCACCAAAGTTTCGGCCCTTAGTTAATTAATTAAGGGGTTATTTTATTTTAGACTATAGTATTTATTTTATTTAATTAGACCATAGTTTGGATCAGATTTTATTTAATTAATTAGGTGTAATTTTTGGTTATCTTAAGTCTTAGTTTGACTAGGATTTTAGATAAGGCAAGATCTACAAGTTCTAGTTTAGGAAACTTCCAAGTCCAATCCTATATTGATTTGGACTCTTAATTTTCGTCCATTATAGCTTGTATTTTCGGTCCTCCTATACTTATAAATAGGGGATCCATGCTTTATTGTTACTTTAGACTATATTTGATTATTAAGCCTTTGCTTTCAATATCGTCTCTCCCCTTTTAATCTTTTGTGAGTTTAGATAATTAAATTCATACTCTTAGATTTAGCATCTCTAAGTTTTACAAAGGGAATTCGTCGTCCACGTTCGAGGGATCGCCGGAAACTCGCTATCCGAAGAGCAACTTAAAGAATTTGGCCTTGTGTACGTTCGAGATTCAAGGCAACTTTCGGGTTGTAATTCACAACACCTTCATCACCGCCGACCAGCCACCTTCGACGCCACCCATCGCCGCCGTCGTCCATCATTCAATCATCCACAAGTTCGTGTTCATTCCGTTTAATCCGTAAGTTCATCACAACTCTATCATACCCTATCTACTCTAGCCCTTCTAAACCTAATCCACCCTCATCGATCATCATCATCCTTACCATCCATAAACTCGTCCAAAACAGCCCTTAATTTCCTCTGGATTTGTGTTATTTTGTGTGTCATAAGTCTAGATATTTTATTTAGTTTTAGTCGTCTAGTTTCTTCCGCATATTTTTACTTTGATTGTTTGAGTCATAGAAGACACAAAACTTACGTGTGTCGACGTGTGTTCGTTCCTAGAGTCCGGGTTGTATCATAAAAGTGGTATCAAAGCCACGTCGGCTTTGATTCGTTTTTGTGTCGTATTTTATTTTACGTTTGATCGAGTTGTAATTTAAATTCCGTATTGTTCATAGTTAAAAAAAAAGCTAACGATAAAAAAAAAAAGAAAAAAAAGAAGCGATCGTTGTTAAAAAAAAAAAATCGGATAAAAAAAAAGAGAAATCCGAAATTAAAAAAAAAATGAAAATTCATTGTTTCCTTTTGTTCAATTTTTATTTTGGTACTTTCCTTTTGGTACTAGATCATAGTTGGTAATTACCTAGTGAGTCTCAACTTATTTTGGTAGTTTCCTTCTAAGTTGTTTTTATTTTTGGAACTTTCCATACAAGTTCTATTTCTTTTTGGTAACTTCCTTAGTTGTCTTATTTTATTTTTGGTTCATTCCTTCTAGAGTCTAGGCTAATTAAGGTATTTTGATTATGTCACATAGATTGATACATATCCAAATCCCCTACTTACCTTATCTCTTTCTTCTTACCTTATCTATTCTATTTCTTTCCTTCTTCTATCTAGATTTATTTTTGGAATTCCCAAACCTATTTGGAACTTCATTAATTGATCTACTTGTTTCCTTTCCTACCCCACCATACTCGACACCCACATCCATACACACACAACCAATCGGTCACCCCCATCCACACTCCTACCCAATCGGCCACTACCCTACATACACATACTCAACCCGTATCTCATCTATACACACCAACTTCATCCTTGTTCTGAGAATAGCATTCCCGTCTTTCCTCAGTACAAGACACACGACTCCCTTACCTTCATATACACGATTATCACACACTGTGCACCCATATATGGAGTGATACACGAGTGGTAAAATCAAGAGTGAAAATAAACGAGCGAAAGTGAGATTGTGAGGTCCTACCTTGTTTTTCTTTACGTTTGTTCGTTTTGTAGGTACCATGAAGAAAGGAACCCGCCCCAAATCATCCTCCACACCACCAGTCGACTCCCAGTCGACCTTGCCTCCTTTGGACCCGTCCAAAGACCCATCCAAAGCACCCATGGAGTCATCCTCGGATCCACCCGCACCGTGGGATCCCAAGTACCACTTTGAAGCGCTATCCAAACACGTTCAAAGACAACACCAAACTCTATCCGACAAGATAGATGATTTAGTGCATGCCCTTGAACGCACTAAAACAACGCCCGTTTTTCCTCCACCAATTCGAGGAAATCAGCGCCTTGAGCGTCAAAACGAGCCGGAAGATGATTACTTTGATGAAAATACAGAAGAATTTGACCAAGGCTGTCGCCCGAGACGTGGAAATAGTCGAGATGACTATGATGAAGATCGAATGCTCAACAACATCAAGACGAGCATTCCAGAGTTTAAAGGCCTTCACGATCCCGATATCTACCTAGATTGGGAACGTAAGGTGGAGAAGATTTTCGCATGCTATGATTTTTCAGAAGCTAAAAAGGTGCAGCTAGCATGTTTGGAGTTTAAAGGCTACGCAGCCACTTGGTAGGAGATGCAACAAGAAAGAAGACGAAGGAACAGAAATCCGCCCATTGACAATTGGGAGAAAATGAAAGGTTTCATGCGTGGACGTTTCATTCCAGTCCACTATGAAAGAGAGCTTGAGAAGAAGCTCAACCGGATCAAGCAAGGCACCCGTTCGATTGAAGAGTACCACAAAGAGCTCGAAACCGCCCTGAATCGAGTCGGAAAAGAGGAGACCTTAAATGCTACCATCATTCGGTACATTGAAGGTATGAATCCTGACATTTCCTGCGAAGTAGAACTCAAGGAGTTCACCAGTATAGAACGGATGGTGCAGTACGCATCAATTGTGGAAAAGCAGTTGCGAGAAGGCCGCCGTCGATCCAGTCAAGGTTCAGCCCCTACTCAACATACTTGGAGTAAAGGTACACCTTCCACATCACCTTCTACTCCTTCTGTTGATTCCACACGACCCCGAGGTCAATCCGGCCCTCCGGAACGCCGTTTCGACCGTTCTACACCGCAAGCAAGCCGTAGACCCGAGTCTACGCCCAGGCCCAATCAGTCCACTCAAATGCCAAATACAGCCCCTAGTTGAGCCCGTGACATCCAATGTCATAAATGCCAAGGTTGGGGTCATTTTCAGAACCAGTGTCCAAACCAGCGTGTTCTGTTCCTCAATGAACAGAATGGACTTGAATCAGCCAGTGAAGATGAAGAGGAGCCCTAAGACAACGCCCATGACACCGTCGAAGTCCCTAAAGTTGACGAGGAAGATGAGGAAGCCGAGCTACCCCATGTCAGCTTAGTTTCTATTCGCAGTCTGAACATCAACCGTGAAGACAAAGAGCAAACGTAGCGAGAGAACATCTTTTATACTCGAGTTGCAATCAAAGATCAGACTTGTGCCATGATCATCGACAGTGGGAGTGTAATCAACGCAATCAGTCAGTATGCCGTTGATAAACTCGCCCTCACCACAACAAAGCATCCAAAACCGTACAAGTTGCAGTGGCTCACAGATCGCGGATCCATCAGAGTTACAGGTCAGGTACACGTTTTCTTTACTAAAGGTCGCTATTCTGACACTGTTCTTTGTGATGTTATTCCCATGGAAGCAGCCCATATACTTTTAGGAAGACCGTGGCAGTTCGACAGAAAAGCAGTTCACGATGGTTTAGCCAACACCTACTCGATCACAAGAGATGGCCGAACCACTATGCTCAAGCCACTCACTCCTAAAGCCGTTGTAGAGGATCAAGAAAGGATGCAAGAGAGATTCAAACAAGAACGAGCAAAACAAGCCGCAGCCGCAGCCCGAACCAACTCGGCCGCCACTTCATCGCCGAGTTCCACCTCATGCTCGACCAATACAGCCCCTAAGACACCATCCAATGATGTCTTAGCTCGTGGAAAAGCTCCCGGATCAGACCCAAGCAAAGAGAAGAATCGATCCCTGTTCATCTCAGTTAAAGGCGTAGAGAAAGCACTAAAAGCAGGTTTACCTTTCGTTCTTTCATCTTATAAGGACAGTGCTACTAATGGTGTTTCTTTGCCTTGTGATGTGCAGCCACTTATGGAGGAGTTCGCGGACTTGTTCCCGGAAGAGATTCCAAGTGGATTACCTCCAGTTCGTGGGATCGAGCACCAGATCGACTTCGTACCCGGCGCCGTCTTGCCCAACAGACCGGCGTACCGCACGTCCCCCGAGGAAATGAAGGAGATCGACCGTCAAGTGAAGGAGTTGCTAGAGAAGAAGCAAATCCGAGAGTCGATGAGCCCTTATGCAGTTCCAGTCATCCTAGTGCCAAAGAAGAACAACGAATGGAGGATGTGCATGGATTGCCGCGCCATCAACAAGATAACAGTTAAGTACAGATTTCCTATCCCTAGACTTGATGATATGCTAGATGAATTAAGTGGTTCTAACATGTTTTCTAAGATAGATTTGAGATCTGGTTATTTTCAAGTTAGAATGCATGAAGGGGATGAATGGAAAACTGCGTTTAAAACAAAGCATGGTTTATATGAGTGGTTAGTTATGCCTTTTGGTCTCACTAATGCACCGAGCACGTTTATGAGGTTAATGAATCATGTTTTGCGTGATGTGATTGGTAAATTCGTGGTTGTATACTTTGATGATATTTTGATTTACAGTCACAGTGCACAGGCGCACCTAGAACACCTTAGGCGTGTATTTTGCTTATTACGTGATGCTAAGTTGTATGGAAACTTGTCTAAGTGTTCGTTTTGTATGGATGAAGTCGTGTTTCTAGGCTTTGTCGTTAGTTCACGAGGTATTGAGGTAGACCGTTCCAAAATCAAAGCGATTGAGGAATGGCCAACCCCGAAAAACACCTCTGATGTTCGATCCTTTCATGGATTGACGGGGTTTTACCGTTGTTTTGTATGGGATTTCTCCAGTATAGTCGCCCCTCTTACTGAGCTAAGTAAGAAGGACCGGAAATTTGAGTGGGGTAAACAACAAGAGCATGCTTTTAATACATTGAAATCTTTGTTATGTTTTGCTCCTGTTTTGTGTTTACCTGATTTTCCAAAACTTTTAAGATCGAGTGTGATGCCTCCAGGATAGGTATTGGTGCTGTTTTGATGCAGGAAAAAAGTCCCGTAGCTTACTTCAGTGAGAAACTCAATGGCGCCAGTTTGCGTTATTCGACGTACGATAAAGAGCTATACGCTTTGAAGCGTGTATTGGATACATGGCAGCACTACTTGTGGCCCAAAGAGTTCGTCATCCACACGGATCATGAAAGTTTGAAGCACTTGAAAGGGCAAAACAATCTGAACAAGAGACATGTGAGATGGGTCGAGTTCATCGAGTCTTTCCCGTATGTTATCAAGTACAAGAAAGGCGAAGATAATGTCGTCGCCGATGCTGTATCAAGAAGGTACACTCTTTTGAACTTAATGCATGCTAAGATGCTTGGTTTCGAGTCTATTAAAGCATTGTATGTTGAGGACGCCGACTTCAGCCCCATATATGCTTCATGTAGTTCGAAACCTAGGTCATTTGATGGTTATTATGTGCATGATGGTTTTCTTTTCAAAGAGTCGAAGTTATGCATCCCTACTTGTTCTATGCGTGAGCTATTAGTGTTAGAATCGCATGCGGGGGGTTTAATGGGTCACTTTGGTGTGCATAAGACATTGAACTTGTTGCATGAACACTTCTTTTGGCCACATATGCGTAAGGATGTAGAGAATGTGTGCAGTCGTTGCATTACTTGTCGTCAAGCTAAATCCACTTCACACCCATTCGGATTGTACACGCCCCTACCCGTCCCTTCAGCTCCTTGGAACAATATTTCTATGGATTTCATCTTAGGATTGCCTAGGTCTAGGTCGGGTAAGGATTCTGTGTTTGTTGTAGTTGATAAGTTTTCCAAAATGGCTCATTTCATTGCATGTAGGAAAACTGATGATGCTATACATGTTGCCAATTTGTTCTTTGTGCATGTTGTTAGATTGCATGGAATTCCTCGTACTATTGTTAGTGATAGGGATTCTAAGTTTTTAGGACATTTTTGGCGTGTTTTGTGGGGAAAATTAGGTACTAAGTTATTGTTTTCTACTGCATGTCATCCACAAACCGATGGTCAAACTGAGGTTGTGAATCGTACATTAGGAGCTTTACTTAGGTCTCTAATTAAGAATAACTTGAAGTCATGGGAAGAATGTCTACCATATGCTGAATTTGCTTATAATCGTGTTGTGCATTCTTCTACTAACATGTCTCCTTTTGAGGTAGTTTATGGATTTAATCCATTAACTCCTACTGATTTGTTACCTTTACCTGTTGAGCATCTAACGAGTGTTAAAGGTATGAAGAGAGCTGATTTCATTCAAGAGATGCATGAGAAGGTACGTGCCCGGATTGAGCAGCAAGGCTCACGAATTGCCGCCGCACGCAACACGAGGCGCAAACGTGTGATATTCCAGCCCGGTGATCATGTTTGGGTTCATTTAAGCCCTGGCCAATTTCCCAACCTGAGAAAATCCAAGTTGTCGCCCCGTGGAGATGGTCCCTTCACTGTTCTAAGCCGTGTTAATGATAATGCATACCGCATTGATCTCCCTAGTGAGTACAAGTGTTCTTCTATGTTTAATGTAGCTGATTTATCTCCTTTCCTTGCAGATGAATTCGTCCATGATGAGGATCCAAATTTGAGGACGAATTCTTTTCAGCAGGGAGGGAATGATGAGGACATCCATAGCAATGAGGAACCCAATGAAGAGCTTCAATTCAAAGGACCCGTCACAAGACTATGAGCTAATGAGGAACTCAATGAAGAGCTTCAATTCAAAGGACCCGTCACAAGACTACGAGCTAAGAAGTTGCAAGATTATTTGCAAGCTACAATTCACAAGAAGCTTGAAGAAGAAGACGGCGTGCAAGGAAGTTTGAAGATGATGACCTTGTTGACATTGGAAGATGGAGATCAAGGCATGGAGAACACAACATGAAGAAGTGCACGTGTGCATGTGTGCGTGTGCATGAAGTTTCGGCCAAGATGGTGAAGCCCAAAATAATCGGCCCTTAATGATCCAATTAAGGGGATTGATTTATTAGACTATAGTATTTTATTTATTTAATTAAGACTATAGTTTAATTCAGTTTATTTAATTTAATTAGAGTAATTTTCAGCCATTATTAGTCCAAGTCATAGGTTTGACTAGAATTTTAATTAAGGGAAGAAACTACCTTAAATAGAATTCTAGTTTTGGAATTTTCCTAGACCAATTGGAGATCTATTTGGACTCCATTATTTTCGGCCCTTATCATCATATTTTCGGCCCCTCTATTGTTATAAATAGGGGATCCATGTTACTTTGATACTTTAGACTATATTTGATTATTAAGCATTTGCTTTCAATATCGTCTCTCCCCTTTAAATCTTTTGTGAGTTTAGATAATTAAATTCATACTCTTAGATTTAGCATCTCTAAGTTTTACAAAGTGAATTCGTCATCCACGTTCGAGGGATCGCCGGAGACTCGCTATCGAAGAACAACTTAAAGAATTTGGCCTTGTATATGTTCGAGATCCAAGGCAACTTTCGGGTTGTAATTCACAACACTATCACCACTGCCGTCCATCATTCACGACGCCACCATCACCACCGTTCGTCCATCTCAAGTCAGCCTACCGTGATCAAGATCGTGTTCATCCCGTTCAATCCGTAAGTTCAATACAACTCTATCATATCCTATCTACTCTAGCCCTTCTAAACCCATCCCTCACCATCGAAAATCCATCATCTTCATCCTCAACATAGCCGTCCAAAACAGCCCTTCATCTTTGGATTTGTGTTATTTTGTGTGTCATAAGTCTAGATATTTTATTTAGTTTAGTCGTCTAGTTATTCCGTTGTCTTCCGCATATTTTCCTTTGATCATTTGAGTCGTAGGAGACACAAAACTTACGTGTGTCGACGTGTGTTCGTTTCTAGAGTTCGGGTCGTATCAGAGAGAGAATAGGAAGAGAAGGAGAAATATAACGAAGGGGGGGGGGAATTGATACTAATCTTCTTGCCTTCATTAGGTTAAAAACTGATATTTAAACCATACATAGTTGGGACCACATTTTGTGCAAGATAAGATAACCCTAGTCTAAATGGACCAAAGTCCTTCTTTTAATTTAAATACTTAAGGCCCAACTAACTCAGCCCGAAACTAATGCTTCAGCCCAAAGCCTCTGACTTGGAAACTTCATCCGCCCCGTTCTCTGACCCGCTCGATCCTGACCCGACCTTCGACCCGCAAGAGTGGACAAAAGGTTTCGATTCCAATTTTCCCAATTCAGTCTCAAATCCATAAAACCCTAAAAATGGGATCTTTACCTCACCGGGCTCTTCTTCAAGCTTTACGCCCCTTTCCTGCCCAACTAACCCTTCCTCCACTTCAATCTCTAGCTCTATCGACTCTCCCAGCGTCAGGCTCAGAACATAAGAGGTTTATGTTATGGTTGCTATTTTATAATAGGATTTATTAACTTATTATTACGTGTTTAGTGAACGTGGTAAGATGGGAGATACTAGAAGAATAATTTGATTGTGCCTATTTATGAGGGCACATATATGATGTTTTTTAATATTAATAAATTTATTCGTGGTTTATATTGTGCAATTATTGGGATCAATCATATTCAAACCATTGTGCTAATCCATATTAGTCATCATTACACTTGGAGCCCTTTTTGCTAATCCAAGTGTACAAGTGTACACGTATGGCTCCATATTATGTTATATATATTAGGTAGTTGCTTGTGATAGAAGTGAAGATAATTAAAAAACAAAAAAGAAGAGAAAATCGAAAGAAAACGAAAGAAAATGAATCAGAAGCATAAACGTGAAAAAAAATTGAAGGAGAAAAATAGGAAGAAAAAAAGAAAGAAAAAGAAGGTGAGCTTTTACTCTTCGATGTTTCTTTAATTTTAATCCAATGTTATTTGATCTATTTAATTTGGAATTTGACCATAAAATATTAAATGAATCTAATTTTTAAATTTATATTCTTCGATTCCTAGTTTAGTATTTGGGAATTAAATTGGGATTTTCAGAAAATGTTATTTAGCCCTATAAATTCTAAATGTTATATTTTTCCTAAAAGAAATTTTAAATATTATAATTCCCTCCTAAATGTTAAATTAAACTTCATAGCCATTGAATTCAGTTTAATTCATCTTTATCCATTCAATTATGTCTGTAAAGTCCGATAATTCTCAATCAGGGTCACCAAATTGATCTATTCTGTCAAATGCGCATTATTCGCTCATTTGACTCCATTTTAATTCCAAATGATCCCAAGGCATAAGAAATCCTAATTTAAATTATTTAGGATCTAAGTTATTATCTTTATGACCTATTTGAGGATTCTAAGTTAGAATTCCAATTTTATAGGTCGAGACGATCATGGAGCATAGTAGCATTTCACACATAAACTGCACTGCATATTGACATCATCAAGGTGGATTTTTCTATAACTCATAACTATGTTTTAAATTCATCCATGAAAAGCATGTTAAATGTTTTAATAGCATTGTTTACGTAATGATTGGATGTTATGAGACTTCATGCACAGAGAAATTCCGACTTAGAAGCATAGACGGTTTGCTTTGTGACTAAATGTCTAGATAAGTAACCGTAAAGTATCATGTGATCACACGGGGTCTCTCATCCAATGAAGAAGAGTAAACTATGTTATAAACTATGTTTATGATTGATTTTAAAGCATGAAAGTATGACTTGGACGAATTTGACTCCACACGCGAGACTACTTTGATCCGGACTCCCGCAATAGGACGGAGTCAATTGTAGGGCAGTGAGCTAACTCGGGTCGTGTCTCTGGAGGAAAGCTTCATGTGGGCGATTATCTTTCTATGCCATAATTGTTGTCAAGCACTATAAAATGAAATACATCCTAAACATTCTAAACAAGGGGAAGGAAAGTTATACTAATTTACCTAATTAAAGGAAGTAAAATTAACTAATTGCACCACCAAACACAAAGATAGATGATAGAATTATGAGAAGAGCATTAGGGTGTGATTCTCTCAATGGCTTATCTCTATGCTTAGTTCAAGTTGGTAATGCTAACATTACACATTCAATAGACCCTCTCAAAAGGTTTAATGTCAATTACTGTCACCGTCTATCAATTAAGCCCCTTTTAGCTATATCGGATGGGCAAGGTTAACATATTATCTAACACGTACAATAGACCCTTTCAAAAGGCTTAACTTCAATTACTGTCACCGTCTATCCGTTAAACCTCTTTTAGCTATATCATACGAGCAAGACGTTGAAAGAACCAATTTCGGAATTTGGAATCACATTCAAGTTTACTCTAAATCCTAGCAATGTTAAAGTGGTGATCAAGCACCCTAACATGATAAGGAAGATTCCAACAACAACAACCAATAAGAACAAGCATAGATCAAAACCAAATCGATTATCCATCCCCTAATGTAGAAATTCACCCAACACCATGCTCAAAACAACATAAACATCATAAAAGTCATTTATTCAACAACCAAAAGATAAATTTCATACAACTTATACAATATTGTTTGTTGTCTCGAGAGTCTTGGGACAAATTCCCCAAATGGGCTAAAGCTAAAAGGAAAGGAAATACCAAATCGGAGCCTCCTCGTCCATGCTTAGCTTCCGTGGATGGCTTGAAGTCGGATCCCTCTTCTCGGGCCATCATCAAAGCGGAGTCCCTCCACCAAGCTTAGCTTCCGCGGATGGCTTGATGTCGGGCTCCTCTTCTCGGGCCTTCCTCCTTGAGCTCTAGCCCTCTTGCCTCTTCTCCTTCTCCTTTCTCCTTCTTTGGATCGGTGGTGGTGGTGAAAAAAAGTGATGAAAGAAGTGGTGAAGATGGAGAGAAGAAAAAAATGAGAGATGGGTGCGTGTGTGTGTGTAGTTGTGAATGAATGATGGATGAATGGGGAGAAGTCCCCTTATTTGATTTCGAGAGAGAGAGAGAAAGAGAGAAGGGGGGGGGGTGATGGGAGTTGGTGAAAGGAGATAATGAGAGAGATTTGAGGAAGATTTGCTAGGGAAAGAAAGCTAAAAATTCAAAAAGCAATCTTAGGGGAAATTAATCCCTATAATCCTACCACAAAATAGAGCCACTACAGTCCACTTTCATGATTGATCGAGTTGTGAAGAATTAGGAGTGAAATGGTGAAGGATTGCACTTGAAATAAAGGGAAAAATGGGTCCGGAGAGGGAAGAAATAGCACCCCGCGCGCCCGCGGGGTGCAGCGTGGGCGGGGGGGGCATGTCGAGAGGCCTGGGGTGCCGCGGGGAGTGGGGGCGCCATGGGGGAGGGGTTGGGGGCACCGCGGCGGCGCCGTGCCATTCCATTTTTCAGTAGCTTCCACGGTTTTGGCTCGTTCTTGCTCGTTTTTTTGCCAATTGACCCGATTCAACTTGTCACGCACTTCTTATTCGATTATCTATC
Source organism: Perilla frutescens (assembly GCA_026008535.1). Taxonomy (NCBI): domain Eukaryota; kingdom Viridiplantae; phylum Streptophyta; class Magnoliopsida; order Lamiales; family Lamiaceae; genus Perilla; species Perilla frutescens. The sequence continues at coordinate 48,509,784 of BRKX01000014.1, forward strand.
TTCCCATTATCTTGTATCCCTCAAATGTTGCAGTCATTTATCCTCCATTTTCTGAAGATCTTGTGCAAATCTACACAACTCACCAAAAGAGCAAAAGTGAAGGAAATAACATAAAAAACACACAAAAATAAAGAAGAAACACCTACTAGAGATACTAAACTCCTAAGATAAGATAGGAAAAATATACACCAAACAGACCCTAGTGGTCAATTTTTAATTGTATATACAAATATTTTGAATGTATATAAGGGTTAGCCGTGAAGTTTTTAAATGTGTGGCCTGTTTGACTATGTATACTGCTTGTTGACAGGTCATATTTTGGTTATGTGTGTGAGTTAGTGATTTTGAAAAGCCTTATTAAAAGTTGACTTTGAAAACACCTGAGTGTGTGGTTTGAACATTTTTAAGTTGGGGTGCTGCCGTTTTCAAGTTATTTATGAATTTGCTTTAAAATTCTTAAAAATTATTTATCATGTACGTATGTCTTTTGGTGACGTTTTGGTCCTACTAGAACTGGGGCGTTACAGGTGCTATCAGAGCAGGTCTACGTGATTGTAGGCCTGTGATGTTTTCAAAATTGAATTATTTTGAGTACTGTGTTATTGAAATGGTTACCCATAACCCAACAACTATCGTCTTAGCCGAGCTTACTCCGAAAAGGTACTAAAGTTCATGTTTTGAATTTCTTTAGTGCTCTTATGAAAAGTATATGTATATAATTATATGTGTGATATACAAATGCAAGTGATCTCAATGTGTAATTTAAAGCATGGTGAAAAGTATGATTTTATAGCATTGTGAAAATTATGTTTTACAAAGTATGGTTATCAGTGTTTTCATGTCAAATCCATTTAATGCATAAACATCATCTGAGCTAGTTTTACATCAGAACTTAGCTGGGATTTGAACATAGAGGGACTGAACATAAGTACCTAATATGACTTGAGAGCTTCTTTAGCTCACTAGAATTTTAGGATCTATACGAATCTAAGTGCATTGTATCATTACCTTAGAATCTTATAAGAGTATTTGACAATCAAAGTATCTAATGTCTGAAATACGTGTATAGGATTCCGCCAAGATGTCAAAATAATCAGGCTCAAAATCCTCCACAAAAAGATACGGCACGTGTTATCGCTCAGTTCCAAACATACCAACCTCCGACCTTTAACGGTCAAGGTAAACCGACTGAGGCTGAAGAATGGCTACGAATGATGGAATGCACATTCGCATACATGGTGTGTACCGATTCTCAGCGCATTGCATGTACAATCTTCCAGCTCACTGGTGATGCTGATCATTGGTGGGAAACGCATAGGAGGTCGATGACGCCTGAACAATTTGCGAATATGACTGGGGAGGAATTCAAGCAAGCTGTTATGCGGAAGTTTGTTCCCATGTGTTATCGGGATCAAAAGGAAACTGAGTTCTTACATTTAACTCAGGGAAATATGACTTTTACACTTGTGTCCCATAGTGTATTTCTCATCACAATTGTAACAGAGCCCCTGGGCTCTTATTTCCCTCATCTGGTCTGATATGAGAAACTTGATGGGGGGTTTCTGTGGTAAATTTCCTTTGGGGGCTGATGGGGAATTAGCTCCTTGAGGAAAGTACCTGGCAGTGTTAACTGGGGGTCTGTTACCTGCCTTGATCTTCTTGGTGAGAGCCTCCAAGAAGATCAGCTGATTTTGACCCAGTTCTATGGCCTGCTCTAATGTTGTAGGGTTAAACATCCTCACAGCAGCCCTCAAGTCTTCACTAAGCCCACTTAAAAAGCTTGCCACAAAGTAGGTCTCAGAATAGGCACTGTTGTCATAAAGGGCCATACATTCTTTAAGTTCTTCAAACTTCTCTACATACTCAGCATAGCTGCCAGTATGTCTTAATTTGTTGAACTCAACCACTATGTTGGCTTCCCTCAAATCTTCAAATCTAGCAGCCACTATATCCATAAATTGTTTCCAAGTCAGGTTGGTCAGTTTAGTGTTGTATGACTGGTACCACAGGGCTGCTTTTTTCTCAAAATTCATAATAGCCAGAGCTATTCTTTGATCATCAGGGATATTAGGTATCATTTTGAAGTAACTGTTACACCTAAGGATCCAAATTTTAGGCTGCATACCATCAAACCTTGGGAAGTCAATCTTTGGCAGTGGTGTGATGGCCTGCACAGGTTGGGGGTCACCCAGCTGCTTGCTTCCACTAGAATACTGACCCCTTGGGTAAGAGCTTTCCTCAAAAAGGTTGCTAGGGGGTCTGCCCAATATAGATTCCCCTTCAACAGGCCCTTTTCCTTTAGCTTGAATCTGCAAAGATGAAATAAGTTCTGCAAGATGATCCAATTTTCCCAACATACCTTCTTGTGTTTTAGACATGGTCTCTTGTGTTTTTTGACATAGTCTGAATCTGTTCTTTAAGCCTTAACTCAGCAGCATCCATTTTTAAACTTTCAGCTTGAAGATTCTGATCTAACTGCCGTTGTGTCTCCTGCAGCTCCTTCAGCCTTGTGTTATCAGCCATATCCAAGGAAGGATGGCTCTGGATACCAAGTGTAATGATCTCAGCCGCTTTACGGGAGTTTTTAGATTTCTTTCTTTATTAGACTATAGTATTTTATTTATTTAATTAAGACTATAGTTTAATTCAGTTTATTTAATTTAATTAGAGTAATTTTCGGCCATTATTAGTCCAAGTCATAGGTTTGACTAGAATTTTAATTAAGGGAAGAAACTACCTCAAATAGAATTCTAGTTTAGGAATTTTCCTAGTCCAATTGGAGATCTATTTGGACTCCATTATTTTCGGCCCTTATCATCATATTTTCGGCCCCTCTATTGTTATAAATAGGGGATCCATGTTACTTTGATACTTTAGACTATATTTGATTATTAAGCCTTTGCTTTCAATATCGTCTCTCCCCTTTTAATCTTTTGTGAGTTTAGATAATTAAATTCATACTCTTAGATTTAGCATCTCTAAGTTTTACAAAGGGAATTCGTCGTCCACGTTCAAGGGATCGCCGGAGACTCGCTATCGAAGAACAACTTAAAGAATTTGGCCTTGTATACGTTCGAGATCCAAGGCAACTTTTGGGTTGTAATTCACAACACTATCACCACCGCCGTCCATCATTCACGACGCCACCATCACCACCGTTCGTCCATCTCAAGTCAGCCCACCGTGATCAAGATCGTGTTCATCCCGTTCAATCCGTAAGTTCAATACAATTCTATCATATCCTATCTACTCTAGCCCTTCTAAACCCATCCCTCACCATCGAAAATCCATCATCTTCATCCTCAACATAGCCGTCCAAAACGGCCCTTCATCTTTGGATTTGTGTTATTTTGTGTGTCATAAGTCTAGATATTTTATTTAGTTTAGTCGTCTAGTTATTCCGTTGTCTTCCGCATATTTTCCTTTGATCATTTGAGTCGTAGGAGACACAAAACTTACGTGTGTCGACGTGTGTTCGTTCTTAGAGTCCGGGTCGTATCATAAAAGTGGTATCAAAGCCACGTCAGCCTTGATTCGTTTTGTGTCGTTATTTTATTTTACGTTTGATCAAGTTGTAATTTAATTCCGTTTGTTCATTCAAAAAAAAAAGACACGATCATATAAAAAAAAATAAAAAAGAGAAAGAGTCGATCGTTCAAAAAAAAATCGAATAAAAAAAATTCCGAAATAAAAAAAAATGAAAATTCATTGTTTCATTTTAGTCAAATTTTTATTTTGGTACTTTCCTTTTGGAATTAGATCATAGTTGGTAATTACCTAGTGAGTCTTTCTTATTTTTGGTAGTTTCCTTCTAGTTGTTTTTTTATTATTGGAACTTTCCATACAAGTCTATTTTCTTTTTGGTAACTTCCATAAGAGTCTTGTTTTATTTTTGGTTCATTCCTTCTAGAGTCTAGGCTAATTAAGGTATTTAGATTGTGTCACATAGATTGATACATATCCAAATCCCCTACTTACCTTATCTTTTTCTTCTTCCCTTATCTCTTCTACTTCTTTCCTTCCTACCCCATTCGACCACCACCACCCATACTACCCTACCATTCGGCCACACCATCCCTAAACACTACACAATCGGCCACTACCCTACACATACATACTCAACCCGTATCTCATCTATACATACCAAATTCCTCCGTGTTCCCAGAATAGCATTCCCGTCCTTCCTCTGAACAAACCACACGAGTTCCTACTCCCATATACACGATTTTCACACACTGTGCACCCATATATTGAGTGATACACGAGTGGTAAAATCAAGAGTGAAAACAAAAGAGTGAGCGTGAGATTGTGAGGTCCTACCTTGTTTTCTTTTACGTTTGTTCGTTTTGTAGGTATCATGAAGAAAGGAACCCGCTCCGAATCATCATCTACACCTCCAGTAGACCCCCAGTCGACCTTGCCACTTTTGGACCCGTCCAAAGATCCATCCAAAGCACCCATGGAGTCTTCCTCGGATCCACCCGCACCGTGGGATCCAAAGTATCACTTTGAAGCGCTGTCCAAACACGTTCAAAGACAACACCAGGCTCTATCCGACAAGATAGACGATTTAGTGCACGCTCTTGAACGCACTAAAATAACGTCCGTTTTTCCTCCACCCATTCGAGGAAATAGGCGCCTAGAGCGTCAAAACGAGCCAGAAGAGGAGTACTTTGATGAGAATACAGATGCCGGAGATGATACTCCAGATCGTGGGCGCCGCCAACGGCGTGGGAACCACAATGATGACTATGGAAAAGACCGAATGCTCAACAACATCAAGACGAGCATTCCGGAATTTGAAGCCCTTCACGATCCCGATATCTATCTTGATTGGGAACGTAAGGTAGAGAAGATTTTCACATGCTATGACTTCATAGAAGCCAAAAAGGTGCAATTAGCATGTTTGGAGTTTAAAGGCTACGCAACCACTTGGTGGGAGATGCAGCAAGAAAGAAGACGAAGGAACAGAAATCCGCCCATCGACAATTGGGAGGAGATGAAAGGATTCTTGCATGGACGCTTCATTCTAGTCCACTATGAAAGAGAGCTTGAGAAGAAGCTCAACCGGATCAAGCAAGGCACCCGTTCGATTGAAGAGTACCACAAAGAGCTCGAAACCGCCCTAAATCGAGTCGGGAAGGAGGAGACCTTAAATTCTACCATCATTCGGTACATTGAAGGTATGAATCCTAACATTGCCTGTGAAGTAGAACTCAAGGAGTTCACCAGCATAGAGAGGATGGTGCAGTACGCATCGATTGTGGAAAAACAGTTGCGAAAAGGCCGCCGTCGATCCAGTCAGACTTCAGCCCCTACTCGACAACCTTGGAGTAAAGGTACACCTTCCACATCACCTTCTACTCCTTCTGTTGATCCTACACGACCCCGTGGTCAATCCGGACCTCCGGAACGCCGTTTCGACCGTTCTACACCGCAAGCAAGCCGTAAACCCGAGTCTACACCCAGGCCACCATTCCAACGGCCCAATCAGCCCAATCCAGCACCGAATTCAGCCCCTAGTCGAGCCCGTGACATCCAGTGTCATAAATGCCAAGGTTGGGGTCATTTTCAGAACTAGTGTCCAAACCGGCGTGTTCTGTTCCTCAATGAACAGAATGGACTTGAATCAGCCAGTGAAGATGAAGAAGAGCCTTAGGCCACCGCCCCTGAAGCCGTTGAAGTCCCTGAAGTTGAGCCTGAAGATGAGGAAGTCGAGCTACCTCATGTCAGCTTAGTTTCTATTCGCAGTCTGAACATCAGTCGTGAAGAAGAAGAGCAATCGCAACGAGAGAACATCTTCTACACTTGAGTTGCCATCAAAGATCAGACTTGAGTAATGATCATCGACAGTGGGAGTGTAATCAACGCAATCAGCCAGTATGCCGTTGATAAACTCGCCCTTACCACAACAAAGCATCCGAAGCCATACAAGTTGCAGTGGCTTACTGATAGAGGTTTCATTCGAGTGACAGGTCAGGTACACGTTTCTTTTACTAAAGGTCGTTATTCTGACACTGTTCTTTGTGATGTTATTCCTATGGAAGCAGCCCATATACTTTTAGGAAGACCGTGGCAGTTTGACAGAAAAGCGGTTCATGATGGCTTGGCCAACACCTATTCGATCACTAGGGATGGCCGCACAACAGTGTTAAAGCCACTCACTCCTAAAGTCGTTGCAGAGGATCAAGAAAGGATGCAAGAGAGATTCAAACAAGAACGGGCAAAACAAACCGCAGCCGCAGCCTAAACCAATTCGGCCGCCACCTCTCAGCCGAATCCTATACCATGTTCGATCAATGCAGCCCCTAAGACGCCTCCCAACGAGTCCTTAGCTCATGGAAAGGCATCCGGATCAGCCCCAAACAAAGAGAAGAATCGATCCATGTTCATCTCAGTTAAAGGCGTAGAGAAAGCACTAAAAGCAGGTTTACCTTTCGTTCTTTTATCTTATAAGGACAGTGCTACTAATGGTGTTTCTTTGCCTTGTGATGTGCAGCCACTTATGGAGGAGTTCGCGGACGTGTTTCCGGAAGAGACTCCAAGTGGATTACCTCCAGTTTATGGGATCGAGCACCAGATCGACTTCGTACCCGGCGTCGTCTTGCCCAACAGACCGGCGTACCGCACTTTCCTTGAAGAGACGAAAGAGATTGACCGCTAAGTGAAGGAGTTGCTAGAGAAGAAGCAAATCCGAGAGTCGATGAGCCCTTGTGCAGTTCCAGTCATCCTAGTGCCAAAGAAGAACAACGAATGGAGGATGTGCATGGATTGCCGCGCCATCAACAAGATAACAGTTAAGTACAGATTTCCTATCCCTAGACTTGATGATATGCTAGATGAATTAAGTGGTTCTAACATGTTTTCTAAGATAGATTTGAGATCTGGTTATTTTCAAGTTAGAATGCATGAAGGGGATGAATGGAAAACTGCGTTTAAAATAAAGCATGGTTTATATGAGTGGTTAGTTATGCCTTTTGGTCTCACTAATGCACTGAGCACATTTATGAGGTTAATGAATCATGTTTTGTGTGATGTGATTGGTAAATTCGTGGTTGTATACTTTGATGATATTTTGATTTACAGTCACAGAGCACAGGCGCACCTAGAACACCTTAGGCGTGTATTTTGCTTATTGCGTGATGCTAAGTTGTATGGAAACTTGTCTAAGTGTTCGTTTTGTATGGATGAAGCCGTGTTTCTAGGCTTTGTCGTTAGTTCACGAGGTATTGAGGTAGACCGTTCCAAAATCAAAGCGATTGAGGAATGGCCAACCCCGAAAAACGCGTCTGAGGTTCGATCCTTTCATGGATTGGCGGGGTTTTACCGTTGTTTTGTATGGGATTTCTCCAGTATAGCCGCCTCTCTTACTGAGCTAAGTAAGAAGGACCGGAAATTTGAGTGAGGTAAACAACAAGAGCATGCTTTTAATACTTTGAAATCTTTGTTATGTTTTGCTCATGTTTTGTGTTTACCTGATTTTTCCAAAACTTTTGAGATCGAGTGTGATGCCTCCAGGATAGGTATTGGTGCTTTTTTGATGCAGGAAAAACGTCCCGTAGCTTACTTCAGTGAGAAACTCAATGGCGCCAGTTTGCGTTATTCAACGTACGATAAAGAGTTATACGCTTTGAAGCGTGCATTGGATACATGGCAGCACAACTTGTGGCCCAAATAGTTCGTCATCCACACGGATCATGAAAGTTTGAAGCACTTGAAAGGGCAAAACAATCTGAACAAGAGACATGCGAGATGGGTCGAGTTCATCGAGTATTTCCTGTATGTTATCAAGTATAAGAAAGGTGAAGATAATGTCATCGTCGATGCTCTATCAAGAAGGTACGCTCTTTTGAACTTAATGCATGCTAAGATGCTTGGTTTTGAGTCCATTAAAGCATTGTATGTTGAGGACGCCTACTTCAGCCCCATATATTCTTCATGTAGTTCGAAACCTAGGTCATTTGATGGTTATTATGTGCATGATGGTTTTCTGTTCAAAGAGTCGAAGTTATACATCCCTACTTGTTCTATGCGTGAGCTATTAGTGTTAGAATCGCATGCGGGAGGTTTAATGGGTCACTTTGGTGTGCATAAGACATTGAACTTGTTGCATGAACACTTCTTTTGGCCGCATATGCGTAAGAATGTGTGTAGTCGTTGCATTACTTGTCGTCAAGCTAAATCCACTTCACACCCATTCGGATTGTACACGCCCCTACCCGTCCCTTCAGCTCCTTGGAACGATATTTCTATGGATTTCATCTTAGGATTGCCTAGGTCTAGGTCGGGTAAGGATTCTGTGTTTGTTGTAGTTGATAAGTTTTCCAAAATGGCTCATTTCATTGCATGTAGGAAAACTGATGATGCTATACATGTTGCCAATTTGTTCTTTGTGCATGTTGTTAGATTGCATGGAATTCCTCGTACTATTGTTAGTGATAGGGATTCTAAGTTTTTAGGACATTTTTGGCGTGTTTTGTGGGGAAAATTAGGTACTAAGTTATTGTTTTCTACTGCATGTCATCCACAAACCGATGGTCAAACTGAGGTTGTGAATCGTACATTAGGAGCTTTACTTAGGTCTCTAATTAAGAATAACTTGAAGTCATGGGAAGAATGTCTACCATATGCTGAATTTGCTTATAATCGTGTTGTGCATTCTTCTACTAACATGTCTCCTTTTGAGGTAGTTTATGGATTTAATCCATTAACTCCTACTAATTTGTTACCTTTACCTGTTGAGCATCTAACGAGTGTTAAAGGTATGAAGAGAGCTGATTTCATTCAAGAGATGCATGAGAATGTACGTGCCCGGATTGAGCAGCAAGGCTCACGAATTGCCGCCGCACGCAACACGAGGCGCAAACGTGTGATATTCCAGCCCGGTGATCATGTTTGGGTTCATTTAAGCCCTGGCCAATTTCCCAACCTGAGAAAATCCAAGTTGTCGCCCCGTGGAGATGGTCCCTTCACTGTTCTAAGCCGTGCTAATGATAATGCATGCCGCATTGATCTCCCTAGTGAGTACAAGTGTTCTTCTATGTTTAATGTAGCTGATTTATCTCCTTTCCTTGCAGATGAATTCGTCCATGATGAGGATCCAAATTTGAGGACGAATTCTTTTCAGTAGGGAGGGAATGATGAGGACATCCATAGCAATGAGGAACCCAATAAAGAGCTTCAATTCAAAGGACCCGTCACAAGACTACGAGCTAATGAGGAACTCAATGAAGACCTTCAATTCAAAGGACCCGTCACAAGACTACGAGCTAAGAAGTTGCAAGATTATTTGCAAGCTACAATTCGCAAGAAGCTTGAAGAAGAAGACGGCGTGCAAGGAAGTTTGAAGATGATGACCTTGTTGACATTGGAAGATGGAGATCAAGGCATGGAGAACACAACATGAAGAAGTGCATGTGTGCATGTGTGCGTGTGCATGAAGTTTCGGCCAAGATGGTGAAGCCCAAAATAATCGGCCCTTAATGATCCAATTAAGGGGATTGATTTATTAGACTATAGTATTTTATTTATTTAATTAAGACTATAGTTTAATTCAGTTTATTTATTTTAATTAGAGTAATTTTCAGCCATTATTAGTCCAAGTCATAGGTTTGACTAGAATTTTAATTAAGGGAAGAAACTATCGAAGAACAACTTAAAGAATTTGGCCTTGTATATGTTCGAGATCCAAGGCAACTTTCGGGTTGTAATTCACAACACTATCACCACTGCCGTCCATCATTCACGACGCCACCATCACCACCGTTCGTCCATCTCAAGTCAGCCTACCGTGATCAAGATCGTGTTCATCCCGTTCAATCCGTAAGTTCAATACAACTCTATCATATCCTATCTACTCTAGCCCTTCTAAACCCATCCCTCACCATCGAAAATCCATCATCTTCATCCTCAACATAGCCGTCCAAAACAGCCCTTCATCTTTGGATTTGTGTTATTTTGTGTGTCATAAGTCTAGATATTTTATTTAGTTTAGTCGTCTAGTTATTCCGTTGTCTTCCGCATATTTTCCTTTGATCATTTGAGTTGTAGGAGACACAAAACTTACGTGTGTCGACGTGTGTTCGTTCCTAGATTCCGGGTCGTATCAGAGAGAGAATAGGAAGAGAAGGAGAAATAGAACGAAAGGGGGGGGGAATTGATATTTAAACCATACATAGTTGGGACCACATTTTGTGCAAGATAAGATAACCCTAGTCTAAATGGACCAAAGTTCTTCTTTTAATTTAAATACTGATACAACCCGGACTCTAGGAACGAACACACGTCAACACACGTAAGTTTTGTGTCTTCTATGACTCAAACAATCAAAGTAAAAATATGCGGAAGTAACTAGACGACTAAAACTAAATAAAATATCTAGACTTATGACACACAAAATAACATAAATCCAAAGGAAATTAAGGGCTGTTTTGGACGAGTTTATGGACGGTAAGGATGATGATGATCGATGAGGGTGGATTAGGTTTAGAAGGGCTAGAGTAGATAGGGTATGATAGAGTTGTGATGGACTTACGGATTAAACGAAATGAACATGAACTTGTGGATGATTGAATGATGGACGACGACGGCAATGGGTGGCGTCGAAGGTGGCTGGTCGGCGGTGATGAAGGTGTTGTGAATTACAACCCGAAAGTTGCCTTGAATCTCGAACGTACACAAGGCCAAATTCTTTAAGTTGCTCTTCGGATAGCGAGTTTCCGGCGATCCCTCGAACGTGGACGACGAATTCCCTTTGTAAAACTTAGAGATGCTAAATCTAAGAGTATGAATTTAATTATCTAAACTCACAAAAGATTAAAAGGGGAGAGACGATATTGAAAGCAAAGGCTTAATAATCAAATATAGTCTAAAGTAACAATGAAGCATGGATCCCCTATTTATAAGTATAGGAGGACCGAAAATACAAGCTATAATGGATGAAAATTAAGAGTCCAAATCAATCTAGGATTGGACTTGGAAGTTTCCTAAACTAGAATTCTATTTAAGGTAGAACTTGTAGATCTTGCCTTATCTAAAATCCTAGTCAAACTAAGACTTAAGATAACCGAAAATTGCACCTCATTAATTAAATAAAATCTGATCCAAACTATGGTCTAATTAAATAAAATAAATACTATAGTCTAAAATAAAATAACCCCTTAATTAATTAACTAAGGGCCGAAACTTTGGTGATCTTCACTTGGCCGAAACTTGCATGCACACGCACACATGCACATCTTCATGTTGTGTTCTCCATGTCTTGATCTCCATCTTCCAATGTCAACAAGTTCATCATCTTCAAGCTTCCTTGCACTCCGTCTTCTTCTTCGAGCTTCTTACGAATTGTAGCTTGCAAATAATCTTGCAACTTCTTAGCTCGTAGTCTTGTGATGGGTCCTTTGAATTGAAGCTCTTCATTGACTTCCTCATTGCTATGGATGTCCTCATCATTCCCCCCCTGCTGAAAAGAATTCGTCCTCGAATTTGGAACCTCATCATGGTCGAATTCATCTGTAAGAAAAGGAGACAAATCAGCAACATTAAATGTGGAAGAACACTTATACTCACCAGGTAGATCAATGCGGTATGCATTATCATTAACACGGCTTAGAACAGTGAAGGGACCATCTCCACGGGGTGACAACTTGGACTTTCTCAAGTTAGGAAATCGGCCAGGACTCAAATGAACCCAAACACGATCTCCGGGCTGGAATATCACACGCTTGCGCCTCGTGTTGCGTGCGGTGGCAATTCGTGAGCCTTGGTGCTCAATCCGGGCACGTACCTTCTCATGCATCTCTTGAATAAAATCAGCTCTTTTCATACCTTTAACACTCGTTAGATGCTCAACAGGTAAAGGTAACAAATCAGTAGGAGTTAGTGGATTGAATCCATAAACTACCTCAAAAGGAGACATGTTAGTAGAAGAATGCACAACACGATTATAAGCAAATTCAGCATATGGTAAACATTCTTCCCATGACTTCAAATTATTCTTAATTAGAGACCTAAGTAAAGCTCCTAAAATGCGATTCACAACCTCAGTTTGACCATCGGTTTGTGGATGACATGCAGTAGAAAACAATAACTTAGTACCTAATTTTCCCCACAAAACACGCCAGAAATGTCCTAAAAACTTAGAATCCCTATCACTAACAATAGTACGAGGAATTCTATGCAATCTAACAACATGCACAAAGAACAAGTTGGCAACATGTATAGCATCATCAGTTGTCCTACATGCAATGAAATGAGCCATTTTGGAAAACCTATCAACTACAACAAACACAGAATCCTTACCCGACCTAGATCTAGGCAATCCTAAGATGAAATCCATAGAAATATCAATCCAAGGAGATGAGGGGGCGGGTAGGGGCGAGTATAAACCAAAGAGGTGTGAAGTGGATTTAGCTTGACGACCAGTAATGCAACGACTACACACATTCTCCACATCCTTACGCATATGCGGCCAAAAGAAGTGTTCATGCAGCAAGTTCAATGTCTTATGCATACCAAAGTGACCCATTAAACCTCCCGCATGCGATTCTAACACTAATAGCTCACGCATAGAACAAACAGGGATGCATAATTTTGACTCTTTGAACAGAAAACCATCATGCACATAATAACCATCATAAGACCTAGATTTCGAACTACATGAAGCATATATGGGGCTGAAGTAGGCGTCCTCAACATACAATGCTTTAATAGACTCAAAACCAAGCATCTTAGCATGCATTAAGTTCAAAAGAGCGTACCTTTTTGATAGGGCATCGGCGACCACGTTTTCCTCACCTTTCTTGTACTTGATAACATACGGGAAGGACTCGATGAACTCGACCCATCTCGCATGTCTCTTGTTCAGATTGTTTTGCCCTTTCAAATGCTTCAAACTTTCATGATCCGTGTGGATGACGAACTCTTTGGGCCACAAGTAATGTTGCCATGTATCCAATGCACGCTTCAAAGCGTATAGCTCTTTATCGTACGTCGAATAACGCAAACTGGCGCCATTGAGTTTCTCACTGAAGTAAGCCACGGGACATTTTTCCTGCATCAAAACAGTACCAATACCTATCCCGGAGGCATCACACTCGATCTCAAAAGTTTTGGAAAAATCAGGTAAACACAAAACAGGAGCAAAACATAACGAAGATTTCAAAGTATTAAAAGCATGCTCTTATTGTTTACCCCACTCAAATTTCCGGTCCTTCTTACTTAGCTCAGTAAGAGAGGCGGCTATACTGGAGAAATCCCATACAAAACAATGGTAAAACCCCACCAATCCATGAAAGGATCGAACCTCAGAGGCGTTTTTCGGGGTTGGCCATTCCTCAATCGCTTTGATTTTGGAACGGTCTACCTCAATACCTCGTGAACTAACGACAAAGCCTAGAAAGACGACTTCATCTATACAAAACGAACACTTAGACAAGTTTCCATACAACTTAGCATCACGCAATAAGCAAAATACACGCCTAAGGTGTTCTAGGTGCGCCTGTGCACTGTGACTGTAAATCAAAATATCATCAAAGTATACAACCACGAATTTACCAATCACATCACGCAAAACATTATTCATTAACCTCATAAACACGCTCGGTGCATTAGTGAGACCAAAAGGCATAACTAACCACTCATATAAACCATGCTTTGTTTTAAACGCAGTTTTCCATTCATCCCCTTCATGCATTCTAACTTGAAAATAACCAGATCTCAAATCTATCTTAGAAAACATGTTAGAACCATTTAATTCATCTAGCATATCATCAAGTCTAGGGATAGGAAATCTGTACTTAACTGTTATCTTGTTGATGGCGCGGCAATCCATGCACATCCTCCATCCGTTGTTCTTCTTTGGCACTAGGATGACTGGAACTGCACAAGGGCTCATCGACTCTCGGATTTGCTTCTTCTCTAGCAAATCCTTCACTTACCGGTCGATCTCCGGTCTGTTAGGCAAGATGACACCGGATACGAAGTCGATCTGGTGCTCGATCCCACAAACTGGAGGTAATCCACTTGGAATCTCTTCCGGGAACACGTCCGCGAACTCCTCCATAAGTGGCTGCACATCACAAGGCAAAGAAACACCATTAGTAGCACTGTCCTTATAAGATAAAAGAACGAAAGGTAAACCTGCTTTTAGTGCTTTCTCTACGCCTTTAACTGAGATGAACAGGGATCGATTCTTCTCTTTGTTTGGGGCTGATCCGAATGCCTTTCCATGAGCTAAGGACTCGTTGGGAGGCGTCTTAGGGGCTGCATTGATCGAACATGGTATAGGATTCGGCTGAGAGGTGGCGGCCGAATTGGTTCGGGCTGCGGCTGCAGTTTGTTTTGCCCGTTCTTGTTTGAATCTCTCTTGCATCCTTTCTTGATCCTCTGCAACGGCTTTAGGAGTGAGTGGCTTTAACACTGTGGTGCGGCCATCCCTAGTGATCGAATAGGTGTTGGCCAAGCCATCATGACCCGCTTTTCTGTCAAACTGCCACGGTCTTCCTAAAAGTATATGGGCTGCTTCAATAGGAATAACATCACAAAGAACAGTGTCAGAATAATGACCTTTAGTAAAAGAAACATGTACCTGACCTGTCACTCGAATGAAACCTCTATCAGTAAGCCACTGCAACTTGTATGGCTTCGGATGCTTTATTGTGGTAAGGGCGAGTTTATCAACGGCATACTGGCTGATTGCGTTGATTACACTCCCACTGTCGATGATCATCGTACAAGTCTGATCTTTGATGGCAACTCGAGTGTAGAAGATGTTCTCTTATTGCGATTGCTCTTCTTCTTCACGACTGATATTCAGACTGCGAATAGAAACTAAGCTGACATGAGGTAGCTCGACTTCCTCATCTTCAGGCTTGACTTCAGGGACTTCAACGGCTTTAGGGGCGGCGGCCTGAGGCTCTTCTTCATCTTCACTGGCTGATTCAAGTCCATTCTGTTCATTGAGGAACAGAACACGCCGGTTTGGACACTAGTTCTGAAAATGACCCCAACCTTGGCATTTATGACACTAGATGTCACGGGCTCGACTAGGGGCTGAATTCGGTGCTGGATTGGGCTGATTGGGCCATTGGAATGGTGGCCTGGGTATAGACTCGGGTCTACGGCTTGCTTGCGGTGTAGAACGGTCGAAACGGCGTTTCGGAGGTCCGGATTGACCACGGGGTCGTGTAGGATCAACAGAAGGAGTAGAAGGTGATGTGAAAGGTGTACCTTTACTCCAAGGTTGTCGAGTAGGGGCTGAAGTCTGACTGGATCGACGGTGGCCTTCTCGCAACTGTTTTTCCACAATCGATGCGTACTGCACCATCCTCTCTATGCTGGTGAACTCCTTGAGTTCTACTTCACAGGCATTGTCAGGATTCATACCTTCAATGTACCTAATGATGGTAGAATTTAAGGTCTTCTCCTTCCCGACTCAATTTAGGGCGGTGATACGACCCGGACTATGCTAGGACGAATCTTGAGAACGTAGCGAAAGACTTAAGAATCGAAACACGTCAGAATTAAGAAGGATTCAATCCGACTCGACAAACAATGGAAAAACAACAATTTAGACAACTAAAATACCTAGAAAAATGACACGAACTATGTAACATAATTCAAAGAAATGAGGGGCTGTATGGGAACGGTTTTGTGGCTGAAAATAGGGTGTTGGAATTATGTGTTTAGGGTGAAGAATGGCTTGGAGTAGATAGGTTATGATAGAGATGAATCGAACTTACGTGTAGATGAAACGGTAGAACTCGAACTCGTCTTGTGAAAGAGACTCGATCGATTGGTGGCTGGACGGTTACGGACGTGGATGACTTGATGGAAGTCGTCGTTTGGTGTAGATGGATGATGATTCGTTGAGGTGAATCACAACCCGATAGCCTCCTTGAATCTCGAACGTATCCAAGGTTGAAATCTCTAAGTTGATCTTCGGATAGCGAATACCGGTTAATCCCTCAAGTGGATTAAGCAATACCCTTGAATAAGACTTAAAATTGCTAGCTCCAAGAATATGAATTTTAAATCAAAACTCACAAAGATTTAAAAGGGGGTTGAGACAATATTGAAAGCAAAGCTTAATTAATCAAATATAGTCTAAAGTAACAATGTGACATGGATCCCCTATTTATAAGCACTAAGGGGGACGAAATTTAGCATAAAAAAGGCTTAAAAATTGATCCAAAAGGGATCTCTAACTATACTAGGAAGTTTCCTAAACTAGAATTCTATTCAAGGTAGGAAATTGCCTTAAATACAATTCTAGTCAACCTTGACTATAATATGGACGAAAATTACACTAATAAATAAATAAAAATCTGATCTAATTAATTAAATACCATAGTCTAATTAAATACTATAGTCTTATTTAATCAATCCCTTAATTAAATAACTAAGGGGGACGAAAACTCCATGCAACTTGTCTATGCAATGTGAATCTGCCATGCATGCACAACTTGATGAGTTCTATCTTCATGCATTGTTCTTCAAATCTTGATCTACAATCTTTGATTATTAACAAAGTAGCAATCTTTGGGATGCTCTCAATTCCTTTGTCATCTTCGAACTTCTTATATACAAATGCTTGGAAAAATCCTTGCAATTGTATTGCTTGAAGTCGTGTAAATGGACCACGTATTTGCAACTCCGGATTAAGTTCTTCAAGGCTTTTCGTGGCTTCATCAGGTGGTTTCGAGCTCTTTGTGGTACTCTACAATCGAACGGGTGCCTTGCTTGATCCGGTTGAGCTTCTTCTCAAGCTCTCTTTCATAGTGGACTGGAATGAAGCGTCCACGCAAGAATCCTTTCATCTCCTCCCAATTGTCGATGGGTGGATTTCTGTTCCTTCGTCTTCTTTCTTGCTGCATCTCCCACCAAGTGGCTGTGTAGCCTTTAAACTCCAAACATGCTAATTGCACCTTTTTGGCTTCTGTGAAGTCATAGCATGCGAAAATCTTCTCTACCTTACGTTCCCAATCAAGATAGATATCGGGATCGTGAAGGCCTTCAAATTCCGGAATGCTCATCTTGATGTTGTTGAGCATTCGGTCTTCTCCATAGTCATCATTGTGGTTCCCACGCCGTTGGCGGCGCCCACGATCTGGAGTATCATCTCCGGCATCTGTATTCTCATCAAAGTACTCCTCTTCTGGCTCGTTTTGACGCTTTAGGCGCCTATTTCCTCGAATGGGTGGAGGAAAAACGGACGTTGTTTTAGTGCGTTCAAGAGCGTGCACTAAATCGTCTATCTTGTCGGATAGAGCCTGGTGTTATCTTTGAACGTGTTTGGACAACGCTTCAAAGTGATACTTTGGATCCCACGGTGCGGGTGGATCCGAGGAAGACTCCATGGATGCTTTGGATGGATCTTTGGATGGGTCCAAAGGTGGCAAGGTCGACTGGGGTCTACTGGAGGTGTAGATGATGATTCGGAGCGGGTTCCTTTCTTCATGATACCTACAAAATGAACAAACGTAAAAGAAAACAAGGTAGGACCTCACAATCTCACGCTCACTCTTTTGTTTTCACTCTTGATTTTACCACTCGTGTATCACTCAATATATGGGTGCACAGTGTGTGAAAATCGTGTATATGGGAGTAGGAACTCGTGTGGTTTGTTCAGAGGAAGGACGGGAATGCTATTCTGGGAACACGGAGGAATTTGGTATGTATAGATGAGATACGGGTTGAGTATGTATGTGTAGGGTAGTGGCCGACTGTATAGTGTTTAGGGATGGTGTGGCCGAATGGTAGGGTAGTATGGGTGGTGGTGGTCGAATAGGGTAGGAAGGAAAGAAGTAGAAGGGATAAGGGAAGAAGAAAAAGATAAGGTAAGTAGGGGATTTGGATATGTATCAATCTATGTGACATAATCTAAATACCTTAATTAGCCTAGACTCTAGAAGAAATGAACCAAAAATAAAACAAGACTCTTATGGAAGTTACCAAAAAGAAAATAGACTTGTATGGAAAGTTCCAATAATAAAAAAACAACTAGAAGGAAACTACCAAAAATAAGAAAGACTCACTAGGTAATTACCAACTATGATCTAATTCCAAAAGGAAAGTACCAAAATAAAAATTTGACTAAAAGGAAACAATGAATTTTCATTTTTTTTTTAATTTCGAATTTTTTTTTATTCGAATTTTTTTTTTTGAACGATCGACTCTTTCTCTTTTTTATTTTTTTTATATGATCGTGTCTTTTTTTTTGAATGAACAAACGGAATTAAATTACAACTCGATCAAACGTAAAATAAAATAACGACACAAAACGAACCAAGGCCGACGTGGCTTTGATACCACTTTTATGATACGACCCGGACTCTAGGAACGAACACACGTCGACACACGTAAGTTTTGTGTCTCCTACGACTCAAATGATCAAAGGAAAATATGCGGAAGACAACGGAATAACTAGACGACTAAACTAAATAAAATATCTAGACTTATGACACACAAAATAACACAAATCCAAAGATGAAGGGCTGTTTTGGACGGCTATGTTGAGGATGAAGATGATGGATTTTCAATGGTGAGGGATGGGTTTAGAAGGGCTAGAGTAGATAGGATATGATAGAATTGTATTGAACTTACGGATTGAACGGGATGAACACGATCTTGATCACAGTGGGCTGACTTGAGATGGACGAACGGTGGTGATGGTGGCGTCGTGAATGATGGACGGCGGTGGTGATAGTGTTGTGAATTACAACCCAAAAGTTGCCTTGGATCTCGAACGTATACAAGGCCAAATTCTTTAAGTTGTTCTTCGATAGCGAGTCTCCGGCGATCCCTCGAACGTGGACGATGAATTCCCTTTGTAAAACTTAGAGATGCTAAATCTAAGAGTATGAATTTAATTATCTAAACTCACAAAAGATTAAAAGGGGAGAGACGATATTGAAACCAAAGGCTTAATAATCAAATATAGTCTAAAGTATCAAAGTAACATGGATCCCCTATTTATAACAATAGAGGGGCCGAAAATATGATGATAAGGGCCGAAAATAATGGAGTCCAAATAGATCTCCAATTGGACTAGGAAAATTCCTAAACTAGAATTCTATTTAAGGTAGTTTCTTCCCTTAATAAAAATTCTAGTCAAACCTATGACTTGGACTAATAATGGCCGAAAATTACTCTAATTAAATTAAATAAACTGAATTAAACTATAGTCTTAATTAAATAAATAAAATACTATAGTCTAATAAATCAATCCCCTTAATTGGATCATTAAGGGCTGATTATTTTGGACTTCACCATCTTGGCCGAAACTTCATGCATACGCACACATGCACACGTGCACTTCTTCATGTTGTGTTCTCCATGCCTTGATCTCCATCTTCCAATGTCAACAAGGTCATCATCTTCAAACTTCCTTGCACGCCGTCTTCTTCTTCGAGCTTCTTGCGAATTGTAGCTTGCAAATAATCTTGCAACTTCTTAGCTCGTAGTCTTGTGACGGGTCCTTTGAATTGAAGCTCTTCATTGAGTTCCTCATTGCTATGGATGTCCTCATCACTCTCTCTCTCTCTCTCTCTCTAAATTCTATTACAGGAAATTATAAAGAACCCATCTTTATTCCAGATCCAAAATACAAATTAACACTCAATACAAGATATACCAAAAATAAGTAGAAAGAAATCTAAAAACTCCCGAGAAGCGGCTGAGATCATTACACTTGGTATCCATAGCCATCCTTCCTTGGATATGGCTGATAACACAAGGCTGAAGGAGCTGCAGGAGACACAACGACAGTTAGATCAGAATCTTCAAGCTGAAAGTTTAAAAATGGATGCTGCTGAGTTAAGGCTTAAAGAACAGATTCAGACTATGTCAAAAAACACAAGAGACCATGTCTAAAACACAAGAAGGTATGTTGGGAAAATTGGATCATCTTGCAGAACTTATTTCATCTTTGCAGATTCAAGCTAAAGGAAAAAGGGCCTGTTGAAGGGAAATCTATATTTGGCAGACCCCCTAGCAACCTTTTTAAGGAAAGCTCTTACCCAAGGGGTCAGTATTCTAGTGGAAGCAAGTAGCTGGGTGACCCCCAACCTGTGCAGGCCATCACACCACTGCCAAAGATTGACTTCCCAAGGTTTGATGGTATGCAGCCTAAAATTTGGATCCTTAGGTGTAACAGTTACTTCAAAATGATACCTAATATCCCTGATGATCAAAGAATAGCTCTGGCTACTATGAATTTTGAGGAAAAAGCAGCCCTGTGGTATCAGTCATACAGCACTAAACTGACCAACCTGACTTGGAAACAATTTATGGATATAGTGGCTGCTAGATTTGAAGATTTGAGGGAAACCAACATAGTGGTTGAGTTCAACAAATTAAGACATACTGGCAGCTATGCTGAGTATGTAGAGAAGTTTGAAGAACTTAAAGAATGTATGGCCCTTTATGACAACAGTGCCTATTCTGAGACCTACTTTGTGGCAAGCTTTTTAAGTGGGCTTAGTGAAGACTTGAGGGCTGCTGTGAGGATGTTTAACCCTACAACATTAGAGCAGGCCATAGAACTGGGTCAAAATCAGCTGATCTTCTTGGAGGCTCTCACCAAGAAGATCAAGGCAGGTAACAGACCCCCAGTTAACACTGCCAGGTACTTTCCTCAAGGAGCTAATTCCCCATCAGCCCCCAAAGGAAATTTACCACAGAAACCCCCCACCAAGTTTCTCATATCAGACCAGATGAGGGAAATAAGAGCCCAAGGGCTCTGTTACAATTGTGATGAGAAATACACTATGGGACACAGGTGTAAAAGTCATATTTCCCTGAGTTAAATGTAAGAACTCAGTTTCCTTTTGATCCCGATAACACATGGGAACAAACTTCCGCATAACAGCTTGCTTGAATTCCTCCCCAGTCATATTCGCAAATTGTTCAGGCGTCATCGACCTCCTATGCGTTTCCCACCAATGATCAGCATCACCAGTGAGCTGGAAGATTGTACATGCAATGCGCTGAGAATCGGTACACACCATGTATGCGAATGTGCATTCCATCATTCGTAGCCATTCTTCAGCCTCAGTCGGTTCACCTTGACCGTTAAAGGTCGGAGGTTGGTATGTTTGAAACTGAGCGATAACACGTGCCGTATCTTTTTGTGGAGGATTTTGAGCCTGATTATTTTGATATCTTGGCGGAATCCTATACACGTATTTCAGACATTAGATACTTTGATTGTCAAATACTCTTATAAGATTCTAAGGTAATGATACAATGCACTTAGATTCGTATAGATCCTAAAATTCTAGTGAGCTAAAGAAGCTCTCAAGTCATATTAGGTACTTATGTTCAGTCCCTCTATGTTCAAATCCCAGCTAAATTCTGATGTAAAACTAGCTCAGATGATGTTTATGCATTAAATGGATTTGACATGAAAACACTGATAACCATACTTTGTAAAACATAATTTTCACAATGCTATAAAATCATACTTTTCACCATGCTTTAAATTACACATTGAGATCACTTGCATTTGTATATCACACATATAATTATATACATATACTTTTCATAAGAGCACTAAAGAAATTCAAAACATGAACTTTAGTACCTTTTCGGAGTAAGCTCGGCTAAGACGATAGTTGTTGGGTTATGGGTAACCATTTCAATAACACAGTACTCAAAATAATTCAATTTTGAAAACATCACAGGCCTACAATCACGTAGACCTGCTCTGATAGCACCTGTAACGCCCCAGTTCTAGTAGGACCAAAACGTCACCAAAAGACATACGTACATGATAAATAATTTTTAAGAATTTTAAAGCAAATTCATAAATAACTTGAAAACGGCAGCACCCCAACTTAAAAATGTTCAAACCACACACTCAGGTGTTTTCAAAGTCAACTTTTAATAAGGCTTTTCAAAATCACTAACTCACACACATAACCAAAATATGACCTGTCAACAAGCAGTATACATAGTCAAACAGGCCACACATTTAAAAACTTCACGGCTAACCCTTATATACATTCAAAATATTTGTATATACAATTAAAAATTGACCACTAGGGTCTGTTTGGTGTATATTTTTCCTATCTTATCTTAGGAGTTTAGTATCTCTAGTAGGTGTTTCTTCTTTATTTTTGTGTGTTTTTTATGTTATTTCCTTCACTTTTGCTCTTTTGGTGAGTTGTGTAGATTTGCACAAGATCTTCAGAAAATGGAGGATAAATGACTGCAACATTTGAGGGATACAAGATAATGGGAAGATAGATAATCGAATAAGAAGTGCGTGACAAGTTGAATCGGGTCAATTGGCAAAAAAACGAGCAAGAACGAGCCAAAACCGTGGAAGCTACTGAAAAATGGAATGGCACGGCGCCGCCGCGGTGCCCCCAACCCCTCCCCCATGGCGCCCCCACTCCCCGCGGCACCCCAGGCCTCTCGACATGCCCCCCCGCCCACGCTGCACCCCGCGGGCGCGCGGGGTGCTATTTCTTCCCTCTCCGGACCCATTTTTCCCTTTATTTCAAGTGCAATCCTTCACCATTTCACTCCTAATTCTTCACAACTCGATCAATCATGAAAGTGGACTGTAGTGGCTCTATTTTGTGGTAGGATTATAGGGATTAATTTCCCCTAAGATTGCTTTTTGAATTTTTAGCTTTCTTTCCCTAGCAAATCTTCCTCAAATCTCTCTCATTATCTCCTTTCACCAACTCCCATCACCCCCCCCCCTTCTCTCTTTCTCTCTCTCTCTCGAAATCAAATAAGGGGACTTCTCCCCATTCATCCATCATTCATTCACAACTACACACACACACGCACCCATCTCTCATTTTTTTCTTCTCTCCATCTTTACCACTTCTTTCATCACTTTTTTTCACCACCACCACCGATCCAAAGAAGGAGAAAGGAGAAGGAGAAGAGGCAAGAGGGCTAGAGCTCAAGGAGGAAGGCCCGAGAAGAGGAGCCCGACATCAAGCCATCCGCGGAAGCTAAGCTTGGTGGAGGGACTCCACTTTGATGACGGCCCGAGAAGAGGGATCCGACTTCAAGCCATCCACGGAAGCTAAGCATGGACGAGGAGGCTCCGATTTGGTATTTCCTTTCCTTTTAGCTTTAGCCCATTTGGGGGATTTGTCCCAAGACTCTCGAGACAACAAACAATATTGTATAAGTTGTATGAAATTTATCTTTTGGTTGTTGAATAAATGACTTTTATGATGTTTATGTTGTTTTGAGCATGGTGTTGGGTGAATTTCTACATTAGGGGATGGATAATCGATTTGGTTTTGATCTATGCTTGTTCTTATTGGTTGTTGTTGTTGGAATCTTCCTTATCATGTTAGGGTGCTTGATCACCACTTTAACATTGCTAGGATTTAGAGTAAACTTGAATGTGATTCCAAATTCCGAAATTGGTTCTTTCAACGTCTTGCTCGTATGATATAGCTAAAAGAGGTTTAACGGATAGACGGTGACAGTAATTGAAGTTAAGCCTTTTGAAAGGGTCTATTGTACGTGTGAGATAATATGTTAACCTTGCTCATCCGATATAGCTAAAAGGGGCTTAATTGATAGACGGTGACAGTAATTGACATTAAACCTTTTGAGAGGGTCTATTGAATGTGTAATGTTAGGCATTACCAACTTGAACTAAGCATAGAGATAAGCCATTGAGAGAATCACACCCTAATGCTCTTCTCATAATTCTATCATCTATCTTTGTGTTTGGTGGTGCAATTAGTTAATTTTACTTCCTTTAATTAGGTAAATTAGTATAACTTTCCTTCCCCTTGTTTAGAATGTTTAGGATGCATTTCATTTTATAGTGCTTGACAACAATTATGGCATAGAAAGATAATCGCCCACATGAAGCTTTCCTCCAGAGACACGACCCGAGTTAGCTCACTGCCCTACAATTGACTCCGTCCTATTGCGGGAGTCCGGATCAAAGTAGTCTCGTGTGTGGAGTCAAATTCGGACACAACAGGGTTAGGAACTTTCAAACTTAAAAGTTTTGCAGAGTATCAACGGAAGCATTTAATATTTAACATACAAACATAAGTCTAAAGATAGTTTAAAGCAAAAACCACATAAGGGTCAACCATCAAACCCACTCCAACAGCTCATCATCAACCAGCTTGATCTCCAGGACCTGAAAATATTTAAAAATATTTGGGTTGAGTGCCAGAAAACACTCAGTGGGCATTATTATTCGTCCAAGTCATACTTTCATGCTTTAAAATCAATCATAAACATAGTTTATAACATAGTTTACTCTTCTTCATTGGATGAGAGACCCAGTGTGATCACATGATACTTTACGGTTACTTATCTAGACATTTAGTCACAAAGCAAACCGTCTATGCTTCTAAGTCGGAATTTCTCTGTGCATGAAGTCTCATAACATCCAATCATTACGTAAACAATGTTATTAAAACATTTAACATGCTTTTCATGGATAAATTTAAAACATAGTTATGAGTTATAGAAAAATCCACCTTGATGATGTCAATATGCAGTGCAGTTTATGTGTGAAATGCTACTATGCTCCACGATCGTCTCGACCTATAAAATTGGAATTGTAACTTAGAATCCTCAAATAGGTCATAAAGATAATAACTTAGATCCTAAATAATTTAAATTAGGATTTATTATGCCTTGGGATCATTTCGAATTAAAATGGAGTCAAATGAGCGAATAATGCGCATTTGACAGAATAGATCAATTTGGTGACCCTGATTGAGAATTATCGGACTTTACAGACATAATTGAATGGATAAAGATGAATTAAACTGAATTCAATGGCTATGAAGTTTAATTTAACATTTAGGAGGGAATTATAATATTTAAAATTTCTTTTAGGAAAAATATAACATTTAGAATTTATAGGGCTAAATAACATTTTCTGAAACTCCCAATTTAATTCCCAAATACTAAACTAGGAATCAAAGAATATAAATTTAAAAATTAGATTCATTTAATATTTTATGGTCAAATTCCAAATTAAATAGATCAAATCACATTGGAATAAAAATTAAAGAAACATCGAAGAGTAAAAGCTCACCTTCTTTTTCTTTCTTTTTTTCTTCCTATTTTTCTCCTTCAATTTTTTTTCACGTTTATGCTTCTGATTCATTTTCTTTCGTATTCTTTCGATTTTCTCTTCTTTTTTGTTTTTTAATTATCTTCACTTCTATCACAAGCAACTACCTAATATATATAACATAATATGGAGCCATACGTGTACACTTGTACACTTGGATTAGCAAAAAGGGCTCCAAGTGTAATGATGACTAATATGGATTAGCACAATGGTTTGAATATGATTGATCCCAATAATTGCACAATATAAACCACGAATAAATTTATTAATATTAAAAAACATCATATATGTGCCCTCATAAATAGACACAATCAAATTATTCTTCTAGTATCACCCATCTTACCACGTTCACTAAACACGTAATAATAAGTTAATAAATCCTATTATAAAATAGCAACCATAACATGAACCTCTTATGTTCTGAGCCGACGCTGGGAGAGTCGATAGAGCTAGAGATTGAAGTGGAGGAAGGGTTAGTTGGGCAGGAAAGGGGCGTAAAGCTTGAAGAAGAGCCCGGTGAGGTAAAGATCCCATTTTTAGGGTTTTATGGATTTGAGACTGAATTGGGAAAATTGGAATCGAACCCTTTTGTCCAGTCTGGCGGGTCGAAGGTCGGGTCAGGATCGAGCGGGTCAGAGAACGGGGCGGATGAAGTTTCCAAGTCAGAGGCTTTGGGCTGAAGCATTAGTTTCGGGCTGAATTAGTTGGGCCTGAAGTATTTAAATTAAAAGAAGGACTTTGGTCCATTTAGACTAGGGTTATCTTATCTTGCACAAAATGTGGTCCCAACTATTTATGGTTTAAATATCAGTTTTTAACCTAATGAAGGCAAGAAGATTAGTATCAATTCCCCCCCCCCCTTTCGTTCTATTTCTCCTTCTCTTCCTATTCTCTCTCTGATATGACCCGGACTCTAGGAACGAACACACATCGACACACGTAAGTTTTGTGTCTCCTACGACTCAAATGATCAAAGGAAAATATGCGGAAGACAACGGAATAACTAGATGACTAAACTAAATAAAATATCTAGACTTATGACACACAAAATAACACAAATCCAAAGATGATACGACCCGAACTATGCTAGGACAAATCTTGAGAACGTAGCGGAAGACTTCTGGATACGAAACACGTCAGCGAATGAAGGGTTTCAATCCGACTCGATAAACAACGAAAAATACGACAATTTAGACAACTAAAATACCTAGAAAAATGACACAAACTATATAACACAATACCAATGACAAAGGGGCTGAAAGGGAACGTGTATGGGGGCTGGAATTAATGAAGGATTCGTGTGTTTGTGGCTTGTGAAGAGGGCTTGGAGTAGATAGGATATGTTAGAGATGAATCGAACTTACGTGTAGATGAAACGTGTAGAACTCGAACTCGTCTTGTGGAAGAGACTCGATCGATTGGTGGCTGGATGGATACGGATGTGGATGGCTTGATGGGAGTCGTCGTTTGGTGTAGATGGATGATGATTCGTTGATGTGAATCACAACCCGATAGCCTCCTTGAATCTCGAACGTATCCAAGGTTGAAATCTCTAAGTTGATCTTCGGATAGCGAATACCGGTTAATCCCTCAAGTGGATTAAGCAATACCCTTGAATAAGACTTAAAGTTGCTAGCTCCAAGAATATGAATTTTAAATCAAAACTCACAAAGATTTAAAAGGGGGTTGAGACAATATTGAAAGCAAAGCTTAATTAATCAAATATAGTCTAAAGTAACAATGTGACATGGTTCCCCTATTTATAACACTATGGGGAATGAAATTAAACATAAAAAAAAGACTTAAAAATTGATCCAAAAGGGATCTCTAACTATACTAGGAAGTTCCCTAAACTAGAATTCTATTCAAGGTAGGAAATTGCCTTAAATACAATTCTAGTCAACCTTGACTATAATATGGACGAAAATTACATTAAATTAAATAAAAATCTGAACTAAACTATAGACTAACATAATTAAATAAATACTATAGTCTAAATAAAATTCAATCCCTAATTAAATCAACTAAGGGATGAAAATTCCATGCAACGCGAATCTGCCACGCATGCACAACTTGATGAGTTCTATCTTCATGCATTGCTCTTCAAACCTTGATCTCCAATCTTTAATTATTAACAAAGTAACAATTTTGGGGCTGCATTTAACTTCTTCTAATTCTTCAAACTTCTTGTGAATAATTGCTTGGAAACAACCTTGCAATTTCTTGGCTCGAAATCGTGTAATCGAACCTCTAAATGGCAGCTCCGGATTTAGTTCTTCAAGGCCTTGCATGGCTTCATCAAAAGATGAAGGGCTGTTTTGGACGGCTATGTTGAGGATGAAGATGATGGATTTTCGATGGTGAGGGATGGGTTTAGAAGGGCTAGAGTAGATAGGATATGATAGAATTGTATTGAACTTACAGATTGAACGGGATGAACACGATCTTGATCACGGTGGGCTGACTTGAGATGGACGAACGGTGGTGATGGTGGCGTCGTGAATGATGGACGGCGGTGGTGATAGTGTTGTGAATTACAACCCGAAAGTTGCCATGGATCTCGAACGTATATAAGGCCAAATTCTTTAAGTTGTTCTTCGATAGCGAGTCTCCGGCGATCCCTCGAACGTGGACGACGAATTCCCTTTGTAAAACTTAGAGATGCTAAATCTAAGAGTATGAATTTAATTATCTAAACTCACAAAAGATTAAAAGGGGAGAGACGATATTGAAACCAAAGGCTTAATAATCAAATATAGCCTAACGTATCAAAGTAACATGGATCCCCTATTTATAACAATAGAGGGGCCGAAAATATGATGATAAGGGCCGAAAATAATGGAGTCCAAATAGATCTCCAATTGGACTAGGAAAATTCCTAAACTAGAATTCTATTTAAGGTAGTTTCTTCCCTTAATTAAAATTCTAGTCAAACCTATGACTTGGACTAATAATGGCCGAAAATTACTCTAATTAAATTAAATAAACTGAATTAAACTATAGTCTTAATTAAATAAATAAAATACTATAGTCTAATAAATCAATCCCCTTAATTGGATCATTAAGGGCCGATTATTTTGGGCTTCACCATCTTGGCCGAAACTTCATGCACACGTGCACTTCTTCATGTTGTGTTCTCCATGCCTTGATCTCCATCTTCCAATGTCAACAAGGTCATCATCTTCAAACTTCCTTGCACGCCGTCTTCTTCTTCGAGCTTCTTGCGAATTGTAGCTTGCAAATAATCTTGCAACTTCTTAGCTCGTAGTCTTGTGACGGGTCCTTTGAATTGAAGCTCTTCATTGAGTTCCTCATTAGCTCGTAGTCTTGTGACGGGTCCTTTGAATTGAAGCTCTTCATTGAGTTCCTCATTGCTATGGATGTCCTCATCACTCTCTCTCTCTCTCTCTAAATTCTATTACAGGAAATTATAAAGAACCCATCTTTATTCCAGATCCAAAATACAAATTAACACTCAATACAAGATATACCAAAAATAGGTAGAAAGAAATCTAAAAACTCCCGAGAAGCGGCTGAGATCATTACACTTGGTATCCAGAGCCATCCTTCCTTGGATATGGCTGATAACACAAGGCTGAAGGAGCTGCAGGAGACACAACGGCAGTTAGATCAGAATCTTCAAGCTGAAAGTTTAAAAATGGATGCTGCTGAGTTAAAGCTTAAAGAACAGATTCAGACTATGTCAAAAAACACAAGAGACCATGTCTAAAACACAAGAAGGTATGTTGGGAAAATTGGATCATCTTGCAGAACTTATTTCATCTTTGCAGATTCAAGCTAAAGAAAAAGGGCCTGTTGAAGGGAAATCTATATTGGGCAGACCCCCTAGCAACCTTTTTAAGGAAAGCTCTTACCCAAGGGGTCAATATTCTAGTGGAAGCAGGCAGCTGGGTGACCCCCAACCTGTGCAGGCCATCACACCACTGCCAAAGATTGACTTCCCAAGGTTTGATGGTATGCAGCCTAAAATTTGGATCCTTAGGTGTAACAGTTACTTCAAAATGATACCTAATATCCTTGATGATCAAAGAATAGCTCTGGCTACTATGAATTTTGAGGAAAAGCAGCCCTGTGGTACCAGTCATACAGCACTAAACTGACCAACCTGACTTGGAAACAATTTATGGATATAGTGGCTGCTAGATTTGAAGATTTGAGGGAAGCCAACATAGTGGTTGAGTTCAACAAATTAAGACATACTGGCAGCTATGCTGAGTATGTAGAGAAGTTTGAAGAACTTAAAGAATGTATGGCCCTTTATGACAACAGTGCCTATTCTGAGATCTACTTTGTGGCAAGCTTTTTAAGTGGGCTTAGTGAAGACTTGAGGGCTACTGTGAGGATGTTTAACCCTACAACATTAGAGCAGGCCATAGAACTGGGTCAAAATCAGCTGATCTTCTTGGAGGCTCTCACCAAGAAGATCAAGGCAGGTAACAGACCCCCAGTTAACACTGCCAGGTACTTTCCTCAAGGAGCTAATTCCCCATCAGCCCCCAAAGGAAATTTACCACAGAAACCCCCCACCAAGTTTCTCATATCAGACCAGATGAGGGAAATAAGAGCCCAGGGGCTCTGTTACAATTGTGATGAGATATTAGCTATCTGATTATGACTGAGGAAGAAGAACAGGAGCTGACCCAACTCTTTTCTACTCCTTGCACTGAAATGGAAGACTCACCAGTTGAAGTTATAGAGGAAACACCTATCACTCTCAATTCATTAAAGGGTGATGAGGGGATTACAACACTAAGGTTCAATGGTACTAGTCATGGGCATGCCCTCTAAATTTTAATTGACACTGGCAGTACCTTAAGTTTCATTAAGGAGTCTACTACACATTTGATAGGGTGTGGGACTACTACGGCTAATCCCCTCCTGATCAAAGTTGCTAATGGGCAGAGGTTGGTTAGCTCTTCTCAAGCTGAAGGATTTGGGTGGGAAATGCAAGGCCACAAACTCACACACTCTCTTAGATTGCTTCAGCATGAAGGCTGTGACATTATTCTAGGTGGGGACTGATTAAGAGCTTGTACACCCATTGAATTAGACTATGAGAAGATGACAGTTTCAATCAAATGGGGGGAGGAAGAAAATCAAATTGTTGGCAAACAAAGCTGCAATTGACTGCCAACTCATTTCACACCACTCCCTATACAAATTGATTCACACTAAGTCCAGAAATGAGGTGGAAGAAATGTTCATTGTCACTATACAAAAGCCTAATTACACTGAGGACCCCCAGTTGCAAGGTCTACTGGATGAGTTTAGTAATGTGTTCAAGGAGCCTGATGGACTGCCACCTACTAGGGGAATAGAGCATCAAATCTTGCTCAAACCAGGCAGCCAACCTAAGCACCTCTATCCCTACAGGTCCTCACACAGCCACAAAGATGAAATTAAGAAAATAGTGGGAGAACTCTTAGCCTCAGGGGTCATACAACCCAGCAAAAGTGCTTTCTCCTCGCTTGTGTTGCTAGTCAAGAAGAAAGATGGTTCTTGGAGGATGTGTGTTGATTACAGACATTTAAATGGCATGACAATCAAGCATGATTACCCTATACCTGTGATAGAGGAGTTATTGGATGAATTAAATGGTTCAAGATTTTTTTCCAAATTGGATTTGAGGTCAGGTTACTTCTAAATACTAATGGAACCTGAACATAGACACATGACAACTTTCAGAACTCATAGTGGGCACTATGAGTTCTGATGAGGATGTGCAAGGAAAAGAACAAGATGATCCGGAGCTGCAGTTTAAAGGTCCTATGACGCGTTTGCGAGCTAAGAAGTTGCAAGCTTATCTACAAGCTTCAATAAGGCGCAAATTTGAAATACATGAAGATGAAGTCAAGGGCAGCTCAAGATTGGTCACCATACTGTCCGTTGATGATGATGAAGGAAGCATGAAGACGTGAGAAGAAGAACGACGCCATTTGGACGTGTGCATGAAAAGTTATACGCGTTTGCATGGGAAATCGGGAAATGCTGTTTTTCATACAAAGGTGGCAAGAATTAATCATGATATGGGCCACAAAATTAATCTACGTATTTCAGCCCATGGTCGTGTATTTGAAGTCCAATTAGGCGTGATTTTGAAGGCCCAAATCCACTTTGGGATTTATCCTTATCTAGATAAATTTAGATAGATTTTTCTTATCTTATTTTTGGTAACTTTTGATTTTATCCTAGTTTGACTTGGACTAGGTAATTTTTGGTTTTTCCTAGTTGTTTAGGGTTAGAATTTCGTCCCTTGTCTCTCCTATAAATAGGAGTACCATGTGACATTCAAAAGTTAGACAATTATTTGAGTTTGAGATTTATTCCTCCATTTTGTCTCCGATCCTTTGGTTGATCTTTTATACACAAACAATTCTATTGTTCTAGCAAATCAATAGTCTTATTTAAGTTCTTTAGGGTATAATTAAGTACTTGGGAGAATTGCTATCCGGAAAAGTTAGACGTGCGCGTTCGGGTTTATACAACACGGGTTCGTCGCTTTAGCCAATCCACAACACACACATCGCCGCCGCTATCTCTGCGATTGCCGAAGCCTTCCGCAGCCACCACCACCATCTTCCAGCCACCACTGAGTTTTTCCAAGTGTCTACATCGAGTCCTAGTTCGTGTCTTCATATTCTAGTAAGTTTTATCGTTTATATTTGAGTCGGATTGTATCCCTTCATTCGCTGACGTTGTTCAATTCTTAAAGTCTTCCGCATGCGTTCAATTCGTGTCTTGGATTAGTTGTCCAGGTCACATCATAAATTTGGCATCAGAGCCACGTCAGCTCTGCTGGTCGTGGTTCAATCCGATGTGTCAAATACGTGTCATTTATCTGTCGTACGTGTCATTTATTTTTTTCATTTGTTTCGAGTTGTAATATGATTCATATTCATTGAAAAAAGGCGAAAAAGAGCAAAGGGATCGAAATCCCTACAACAAAAAAAATCGCTGATTAAAAAAAATGAAAATCAGATTTGTTCTACTTGATTTCGAATTTTATTCCTTGTTTTTAGATTGAATCCATCTTAGATAGATATTTTAGGATTTGTTAGATTGTGTTCACACTTGGTCAAACTTATCCAAAAGTATTCTACCTTATCCATTAGATTTCCTACCTTGTTTAGATTTCTTCCATCATAATCCATATCTAATCAAATTTTCCACCCTTATCCACCCATAATTTCGATCCTAACACTTTGTAGGATTCGAAATTTTCATATCTTACATACCTACACCCGGTTCACCTTATACATCACATAATCCATACACCTATACACCCGTACACCATACACCCGTGGTCCACATACACCAACCAGCTATTTTACCTTACCACACTCCTACTTCTACTCTTAGCAACCTTCCGGCTTGATTCTATTCGTTGGAGCTTGAAGAAGACCGAGAGGAGCTAGTCAAGAGAAGATTGTTTCGATCAACCCACTCCCAAATTTTCACTCCACACGTGCACCACATCAATTTGAGAGGCATACACGAGTGGAAAAATCAAGAGTTCTATACACGAGCGTTTGTGAGGAATTGTGAGGTTCTTTCCTTATTTTCTTCACGTTTGTTTGTTTTGCAGGATAAATGGCTATAGCTCAGCCACCACAGCTAGATCAACGGGAAGATATTTTCTACACCCGTTGCTCCATCCAAGATAAAATTTGTTCCATGATCATTGACAGTGGTAGTGATGTTAACGCCATTAGTCAATATGCAGTGGACAAGCTCGGCCTAGTACCACAGAAGCATCCCAAGCCCTATAAGTTGCAGAGGCTTACAGTCACAAGTCCGGTAAGTGTCGGATTTACTATTGGCTGATATACTGACACTGTTTTATGTGATGTCATCCCTATGGAGGCAACACACATTCTTATAGGTCAACCGTGGCAATTTGATCGAAGAGCAGTACACGATTGTCGCGCCAATGCTTATTCATTTGCTTGGAATGGACGGACCATTAGAATGAGGCCTTTGGCACCTGAGGACGTCATTGAGGATCAGATGTGGATGCAAGAAAAGTTTAAAGCCGAAAGGAAAAGGAAAGCCGCAGCTACCAAATGTGAATCAATCGCCACCATCCCTAACCCTACTTCGACACCATTGGAGTCTTGTTCACATCAAGACATGTCATCTAATTCCTCCAATGCAGATCACCAGTTGAATTCAGACATGATAAGTGGAGCTATGATTCCGCCCCAGCCCATATGCATTGATCTAACACTTGATCCGGGTAAGTCGGATAATCTGTTAATTTCTCAGAACAGTGCTACTTATGATCTTGTGTTTTCTAGTGATATGCAGATCGAGAAGAGAGAGTTCGAGATTGAGCAGCCTGGAATAGTTACATCCAACCCTGATGGCAGCTCGAAAGAAGTTTCCAACTCTCAAAAGGAGATCAACGGAGAGCTGAAGTTGGAACATGATGATGTTCGACTTAGAGATCAGCTTGTTATAGATAAGTCGTCCAATACCCATATTGTTTATCTTAAGGATGTGTTACTTGAAATCGAGAGAGGTAAGTACCGTCTATCCTATTCTAGCATTGATGGGTATTTGATGTGTGTAGTTGAATCCATGTTCCTTTTTATAATTAATTTAACATTTGGATTTGACTTGAATTGCATGAAAAGGTTGGATAGTAGAGAACCATTGTTTGTTCCAACCAAGTGTAAGATGCGAGCATGGTATTTGAATTCGATTAGTTTGTGTTTTTCCATTGCTCATTTGAAAGCTATTCATAATGTTGAACATGCTGGAAATTGCATAATTGTTTATTATACCACAGTAGATCCATTATATGTTACACGTTGGATAGTTGATTGTTTTGTTGAGTATTGTGCTGATGCATTGTCGAGAAGGTACGTTCTCTTGAACCTTATGCATGCTAAGATGTTGGGATTTGATGCAATTAAGGAGTTGTATACATGTGATGCGTTCTTTGCACCGATCTATGCTACATGTTGCACTAAGTCATGATCATATGATGGTTATTTCGTGCATGAGGGTTTCTTGTTCAAGGGTTCACAGTTGCGTATTCCTAAGTCTTCTATGCGTGAGTTGCTAGTGCTTGAATCACATGCGGGAGGTTTAATGGGTCACTTTGGTGTGTCTAAAACGTTAAACTTGCTGCATGAACATTTCTTTTGGCCACGTATGAAGCATGATGTTGAGAATGTGTGTAGTAGATGCATTACATGTAGGAAGTCGAAATCTACTTCACATCCATTTAGTTTATACACTCCTCTACCAGCTCCGTCTTCCACGTGGATTGATTTATCTATGGATTTCATACTTGGTTTACCACGGTCTAGGTCTGGTCGAGATTTAATATTTGTTGTAGTTGATAGGTTTTCCAAGATGTCTCATTTCATTGCATGTAGGAAAACCGATGATGCTGTACACATTGCCAATCTATTCTTTATACATGTTGTGCGTTTACATGGAATACCTAGAACTATTGTTAGTGATAGGGATTCTAAGTTTCTTGCACATTTTTGGCGTGTACTTTGGGGTAAGCTAGGTACCAAGTTGTTGTTTTCTACTGCATGTCATCCACAAACTGATGGACAAACTGAAGTAGTTAATCGCACTCTAGGTACTTTGCTGCGTTCTTTAGTTAAAAACAACTTGAAATCATGGGAAGATTGTTTGCCATATGCTGAATTTGCTTATAATCGCATTGTGCATTCATCTACCAACATGTCTCCATTTGAAGTTGTTTATGGTTTTAATCCACTAACGCCTAATGATCTGTTGCCTTTACCTGTTGAGCATCTAACAAGTGTTAAAGGTATAAAAAAAGTGGAACAAGTTAAGGAGATGCATGAGAAAGTGCGTACGCGCATTGAGTCAGTTGGCGCACGTAATGCTGTTCAAAAGAACAAACGGTGCAAGCAAGTGATTTTCCAGCCCGGAGATCGCGTTTGGATTCATCTGAGTCCTGGACGGTTTCCTAACCTGAGGAAGTCAAAACTTATGCCAAGAGGAGATGGACCGTTCACCGTGCTGAGTCGAGTCAATGATAATGCATATCGCATTGATTTACCCGGTGAGTATAAATGTTCGTCTACATTTAATGTTGTTGACTTATCTCCCTTTTCTGCAGATGATGAGTTCGAAGATGATGAGCCCTTGAATTCGAGGACGAATTCTTTTCAGCAAGGGGGAATGATGAGGACGTGCAAGGTAAAGAACAAGATGATCCGGAGCTGCAGTTTAAAGGTCCTATGACGCGTTTGCGAGCTAAGAAGTTGCAAGCTTATCTACAAGCTTTAATAAGGCGCAAATTTGAAATACATGAAGATGAAGTCAAGGGCAGCTCAAGATTGGTCACCATGCTATCCGTTGATGATGATGAAGGAAGCATGAAGACATGAGAAGAAGAACGACGCCATTTGGACGTGTGCATGAAAAGTTATGCGCGTTTGCATGGGAAATCGGGAGATGCTATTTTTCATACAAAGGTGGCAAGAATTAATCATGATATGAGCCACGAAATTAATCTAAGTATTTCAGCCCATGTTCGTGTATTTGAAGTCCAATTAGACGTGATTTTGAAGGCCCAAATCCACTTTGGGATTTATCCTTATCTAGATAGATTTAGATAGATTTTTCTTATCTTATTTTTGGTAACTTTTGATTTTATCCTAGTTTGACTTGGACTAGGTAATTTTCAGTTTTTCCTAGTTGTTTAGGGTTAGAATTTCATCCCTTGTCTCTCCTATAAATAGGAGTACCATGTGACATTCAAAAGTTAGATCCTCCCTTTTGTCTCCGATCCTTTGGTTGATCTTTTATACACAAACAATTCTTCAGGGTATAATTAAGTACTTGGGAGAATTGCTATCCAGAGAAGTTAGACGTGCGCGTTCGGGTTTATACAACACGGGTTCGCCGCTTTAGCCAATCCACAACACACACATCGTCGTCGCCATCCCCGCCATTACCGAAGCCTTCCGCCACCACCACCACCGTCTTCCAGCCACCGCCGAGTTTTTCCAAGTGTCTACATCGAGTCCTAGTTCGTGTCTTCATATTCTAGTAAGTTTTATCGTTTATTTTGAGTCGGATTGTATCCCTTCATTAGCTGACGTTGTTCGATTCTTAAAGTCTTCCGTATGCGTTCAATTCGTGTCTTGGATTAGTTGTCCGGGTCACATCAAGTTCCTAGTCATGCCCTTTGGCTTGTGCAATGCACCAGCCATATTCCAATCCCTAATGAACCAAGTATTCAGACACAGCCTGAGGAAATACACCCTTGTATTCTTTGATGATATACTGGTGTACAGTAAAGATTGGGAAGAGCATCTGGAGCACCTTAGAGAAGTCCTCACCACACTCAGGCAATACTCACTGTTTGCTAAAAGGACTAAGTGCCACTTTGGGCAGCCACAGATAGAGTATTTGGGGCATATTATCAATGCAGATGGGATATCCACAGAGCCCCAGAAGATTGATTGTATGGTGAACTGGCCACAACCCCACACTGTCAAACAACTCAGAGGGTTCCTGGGTTTAACAGGCTACTACATGAGGTTTATTAAGGGGTATGGAGCTATAAGCAAACCTCTCACCACCCTCCTAAGGAAAAATAATTTTGTTTGGGGTCCTGAAGCTGAGTTAGCTTTCACCCAGTTAAAGGAGGCTATGACAAAGGCCCCTGTACTAGCACTACCTGATTTTACCCAACCATTCACCCTGGAAATAGATGCTAGTGGCATAGGAATTGGAGCTGTACTGATGCAAAAAGGTAGGTCTATTGCCTTCCTTAGCAAGATACTTTGCCCCAAGAACCAGGCCCTATCAATCTATGAGAAAGAATTCCTAGCTATTCTAATGGCTATCCAAAAGTGGAGGCACTATCTGCAGGGCCATAGGTTTATAATCAAGACTGATCAGCAAGCACTCAAGTCCTTGCTAGATCAGAAGGTGATGAATCCAGTACAACAAAGGTGGATCACTAAACTATTAGGGCTGGATTATGATATACAGTACAAGAAGGGGTCTGAAAATAGGGCAGCTGATACTCTATCTCGAATGCATGGTGAAGAAGATAGTTGTAATGCTCTCACCACTGTCACCCCTTTATGGATACAGGAGGTCCTAAACATTTATGAAGGGGATCCCTACATCACCAAGGTTGTAGAAAACATCAATACAGACACTGCTACAAGCTCTAAATTCACTATATCTCAAGGGTTGTTAAGGTACAAGGGAAGAGTTGTAGTTGGGGCTGGGTAAGATATGAGGACCAATCTCCTCTCCGCTATGCACAACTCCCCTCATGGGGGGCATTCAGGAGTGCAGGGAACTTATATGAGGTTAAAGGCCTCCTTCTTTTGGCCCGGAATGAAAGCACAAGTGATAGAACTCCTGAAGTCCTGTGATACCTGTAAGCTTAACAAACCAGCACAAGGGGTTTCACCAGGGATCCTCCAGCCACTACCCATCCCAGACCAGCCATGGAGCCACATTACCATGGACTTCATAGAGGGCTTACCCAAATCCGGGGGAAAAGATGTGATCCTAGTGGCTGTGGATAGACTAACCAAGTTTGGCCATTTCATTGCTCTATCTCACCCCTTCACAGCCCCTACTGTAGCCAAACTGTTCCTAGACCACATATATAAACTCCATGGAATGCCTGTCAGTATCATCACTGACAGAGACAAGGTGTTTACAAGCCAGTTTTGGAAGGAGCTCTTCAGGATGATGGGGGTGACTCTCAACTTCTCATCTGCTTACCACCCCCAAATAGATGGGCAAACAGAGAGGTTGAATCAATGCCTAGAGACCTACCTCAGGTGTATGACATCCCATAACCCCAAGCATTGGTCTAAGTGGCTATCTCTAGCAGAGCACTGGTATAACACAAATTACCACACTGCTCTGAAGTTTACACCATTCAAGGCCCTATATGGGTATGCTCCCCCTTATTTGGCAGCCAGCCCATACCTAGACACACCCAACTCTGAGGCAAAAGAGGTTCTACTTGAAAGGAGGTTAACTCTACAACAATTAAAGGAAAACCTACAAGCAGCGCAAAACAGAATGAAATCTTATGCTGACAGACACAGAGAAGAGAAGCAATATGACATGGGTGACCTGGTCTACCTTAAGCTGCAACCCTACCGCTAGAATTCGGTACAATTAAGGAAGAACCTAAAGCTTTCCTCTCGCTACTACGGGCCTTTCAAAACATTGAAAAAAATAGGAACTGTTGCCTACAAGCTCGAATTACCTAAGGGATCCCGTGTCCACCCCGTGTTCCATGTCTCCCTCCTCAAGCAGAAATTAAATGACGGAATAGTAGCATTACCCAAGTTACCTGATCTCACACCAGAGGACGTCTTTAGAATTGAGCCCATCGCCGCCTTGGACTCCCGGATGATTCAACACGGCCATGATTCAGTAGACCAGATCCTAATTAAGTGGGAGCGTGAAGATTGGGGACTGACCTCAAGGGAGGATACAAAATTCATTTTGAAGAAATTCCCAAATTTTGATCCTTGGGGACAAGGATCTAAAAATGGAACGGAAAATGTTATGAACCTGACGCTGGGAGAGTCGACAGAGCTAGAGATTGAAGTGGAGGAAGGGTTAGTTGGGCAAGAAAGGGGCGTGAAGCTTGAAGAAGAGCCCGATGAGGTAAAGATCCCATTTTTAGGGTTTTATGGATTTGAGCTGAATTGGGAAAATTAGAATCGAACCCTTTTGTCCAGTCTGGTGGGTCGAAGGTCGGGTCAGGATCGAGCGGGTCAGAGAACGGGACGGATGAAGTTTCCAAGTCAGAGGTTTTGGGCTGAAGCATTAGTTTCGGGCTGAGTTAGTTGGGCCTTCAGTATTTAAATTAAAAGATGGACTTTGGTCCATTTAGACTAGGGTTATCTTATCTTGCACAAAATGTGGTCCCAACTATGTATGGTTTAAATACTAGTTTTTAACCTAATGAAGGCAAGAAGATTAGTATCAATTTCCTTCTCTTTCGTTCTATTTCTCCTTCTCTTCCTATTCTCTCTCTCTCTCTCTCTATCTCTCTCTAAATTCTGTTACAGGAAATTATAAATGACCCATCTTTATTCCAAATCCAAAATAAAAATTAACACTCAATACAAGATATACCAAAAATAGGTAGAAAGAAATCTAAAACCTCCCGAGAAGCGGCTGAGAATAGGAAAAAATCTTAGATCCACTAAGTTCATCTAGCATATCATCAAGTCTAGGAATAGGAAAACGATACTTAACTGTTATCTTGTTGATGGCTCTGCAATCCATGCACATTCTCCATTCATTGTTCTTCTTTGGCACTAGAATCACTGGAACTGCACATGGGCTCATCGACTCTCTGATTTGCTTCTTCTCCAATAGCTCCTTAACTTGACGGTCTATCTCCTTGGTCTCTTCGGGCGACGTGCGGTAAGCTTGGCAATTCGGTAAGACGGCTCCGGGCACGAAATCAATCTGGTGCTCGATCCCACGAACTAGAGGTAAATACGTCCTCGAACTCCTTCATAAGTGGCTGCACATCACTAGGCAAAGAAACATCATTAGTAGCACTGTTCTTACAAGTTAAAAGAACTAAAGGCAAACCTGCTTTAATAGCTTTCTCAACGCCTTTAATTGTGCAAAACAGGGCTCGATTCTTCTCTTGTGACTTAGGGGCTGAACTCATGCCTTTCCCTTGTGTAATGAGGCTGGAATGATGTGTGGAAGGGGCTGCAATGGTTGTGGAAGAAGTATGGGGCGGCGGAGATGAAGATTCGACCGTGGGAGGGCTGTCCGCGGCGGTGGCTCGGACGGCGGCTGCGGCGATCTTCTCACGCTCCTCTTTGAACCTTGTTCGCATTATTTCTTACTCCTCTTAAACGGCTTTGGGTGTCAACGGCTTCAGGATGGTGGTTCGGCCGTCTTTCTTTACTGTGTAGGTGTTCATGAGTCCGTCGTGTACAGCTTGTCTATCAAATTGCTATGGTCTCCCTAAAAGTATATGTGCTGCATCCATAGGAATAACATCGCATAATACAGTGTCAGAATAATGACCAATGGAAAAGGATACATGTACCTGACCGGTTACACGAACTGTGCCTCTTTCGGTAAGCCATTGCAAACGGTATGGATTTGGATGCTTCACGGTGGATAATCCAAGCTTGTCGACTGCATACTGGCTTACTGCATTGATAACACTGCCGCTATCAACTATCATCGCGCAAGTCTTGCCTTGAACATCAACTTTCGTGTAGAAGATGTTCTCTCGTTGCGATTGTTGCTCTTCTTCTCGGTTTATGTTCAGACTGCGGATAGAAACCAAACTGACATGAAGATTCTCGGGTTCTTCTTCTTCAAGCTCATCTTGGACGTCTTCTTCATGCGTAGGGTCGGACTTGGGTGGTTCATCATCTTCACTGGCTGATTCGAGCTCATTCTGGTCCGTGATGAATAGAACTCGTCGGTTCGGGCACTGGTTCTGAAAATGGCCCCAACCTTGGCATTTATAGCATTGAACATCTCGGACTCAACTAGGGGCTGAAGTTGGCGCCAGGGTGGGCGGATTGGGCCGTTGGAATGGTGGCCTCGGTGTAGACTCGGGTCTACGGCTTGATTGCGGGGTAGAACGGTCGAAACGGCGTTCCGGGGGTCCGGATTGACCACGGGGTCGAGTAGGATCAACAGAAGGAGTAGAAGGTGATGTGAAAGGTGTAACTTTACTCCAAGATTGGCGAGTAGGGGCTGAAGTCTGACTGGATCGTCGGCGGCCTTCTCGCAACTGCTTTTCCACGATTGATGCGTACTGCACCATTCTCTCTATGCTTGTGAATTCTTTGAGCTCCACTTCACATGCAATATCGGGATTCATACCTTCAATGTACCGAATGATGGTAGCATTTAAGGTCTCTTCTTTTCCAACTCGATTCAGGGCAGTTTCAAGCTCTTTATGGTACTCTTCAATCGACCTGGTCCCTTGCTTGATCCGGTTGAGCTTCTTCTCAAGCTCTCTTTCATAGTGGACTGGAATGAAGCGTCCACGCATGAATCCTTTCATCTCTTCCCAATTATCGATGGGTGGATTGCGATTTCTGCACCTTCTTTCTTGCTGCATCTCCCACCAAGTGGCTGCGTAGCCTCTGAACTCCAAACATGCTAAGTGCACCTTTTTAGCTTCTGAAAAGTCATAGCATGCGAAAATCTTCTCTACCTTACGTTCCCAATCTAGGTAGACATCGGGATCATGAAGGCCTTCAAACTCCGGAATGCTCGTTTTGATGTTGTTGAGCATTCGGTCTTCACTATAGTCATCTCGACTATTGCCACGTCTCGGGCGACGGCCTCGGTCGAATTCTTCACTGTTCTCATCAAAGTACTCCTCCTCTGGCTCGTTTTGACGCTCAAAGTGCTGATTTCCTCGAATGGCCTGAGGGAAAACGGACGTTGTTTTAGTGCGTTTAAGAGCATGCACTAAATCATCTATCTTGTCGGAGAGGGCCTGGTGTTGTCTTTGAACATGCTTGGACAGCGCTTCAAAGTGATACTTAGGATCCCACGGTGCGGGTGGATCCGAGGAAGACTCCATGGGTGTTTTGGATGGATTCCGGGGTGGATCGACAGGTGGTGTGTCGACTGGGGGAGTCTGGGATGACTAGGAACGTGTGCCTTTCTTCATGATACCTACAAGATGAACAAACGTAAAGGAAAACAAGGTAGAACCTCACAACCTCACTTTCTCTCGTTTGTTTTCACTCTTGATTTTACCTCTCGTGTTTGCACTCAAAGTGTATGGTGAAGTGTGTGTGTCGTGTATAATGGATGATGAGGAGTAGAACTCTTGTCGAATGTCGAGGGTACGGATGAATTGCACGAAGGTGTAGACGAGTATCACTAACTAGGATCAATGTATGAGATGGTATGATGATGTGTAGGAGGCGTGTGGCTTATGTGGCAAAGGTGTGGGGACGTGTAGTACTAGGTGGCGTGGGGTAGGTGGTGTCGAGTAGGGTAGGTGTATTAGGGTTAGATGGATCCCCAAGTATAGAAGGAAAGATATAGGAAGGAAAAGGAAGGAAGGAATAGGTTATTTGGAAAGTGTTACACAATTGTGACACAATTCTAAATATCCTAATTGGACTAGACTCTAAAAGAAATGAACCAAAATTAAAATACAACTCAAAAGGAAACTACCAAAAAGAAATAAATCTTGGAAGGAAAGTTCCAAAAATAAATAAGACTCAAAAGGAAGTTACCAACTAAGGAATTATCCTAGAAGGAAACTACCAAAAAGAATTAAAACTTGGAAGGAAAGTTCCAAAAATAAATAAGACTCAAAAGGAAGTTACCAACTAAGAAATTATCCTAGAAGGAAACTACCAAAATTAAAATAGAACTTAGAAGGAAAGTTCCAAAAATAAAATAGACTCACAAGGTAACTACCAAATAAGATGAAATACCGAAAGGAAATTACCAAAATAAATCAAGACTCAAATGGTAACACAATGAATATACCTCTTTTTTTTTTTTAATTTCTGATTTTTCTTTTTCTTTTATCCGAATTTCTTTTTCTTTTTTTTTTGAATTTTCGGTCTCTTTTTTTTTTACCGTTTCTTTCTTCTTCTTTTTTTTCAATAAGCAACTATGCTATTACAACTCGATAAAATAAAAATAAAGAAGACACGTAAGACGACACGTAGGATAAAAATGACACGTCGGATTGAACCACGACCAGCAGAGTTGACGTGGCTCTGATGCCAAATTTATGATACGACCCAGACACAAACTAGGACGATAATAATGACGTAGCGGAAGACTTAAGAATCGAAACACGTCAGAAATAAGAAGGATTCAATCCGACACAAAATTACGGCTAATCTAGACAATTAAAATACGTAAAACTATGACACAACTAAATAACACAAACCAAAGGTTCAAGGGCTGAAAAGAGGCGATTATGAGGGCTGGAATAATGGAGGAAAATC
The DNA here is from genome assembly GCA_026008535.1 of Perilla frutescens. NCBI lineage: Eukaryota > Viridiplantae > Streptophyta > Magnoliopsida > Lamiales > Lamiaceae > Perilla > Perilla frutescens. The sequence goes on from BRKX01000014.1 coordinate 48,552,861, forward strand.
GTGTGTGAGGCTAAGTGAAGAAGGGCTTGGAGAAGATAGGATATGTTGGTGATTGATCGAACTTACGGATATAACGAACAGTGTACGAATTGAACTTGATGGCTGTCGTGTTGATGGTCGACGGTGGAGGGATGTTTGACGTCGATGGTGATGGTGGATGAAGGTGGTAGTGAAGTGATTCACAACCCGATAGCCTCCTTGAATCTCGAACGTCTTCAAGGTTGAAATCTCCAAGTTGTTCCTCGATAGTGAATACCGGTCAATCCCTCAAGTGAATTGAGCAATACCCTTGAATAAGACTTGTAGTTGCTAGCTCCAAGAATGAATATTTTCGTGTGAAAAGTATTCAAAAGACAAATAGATTTGAGACACAAATTGAATGCAAAAGCAATTTAATTCAACAATGTCTAAAGTAACAATGTGACACATGACCCCTATTTATACTACTATAAGGACCAAAAAATAGTGTTGTTATGGCCGAAAATATTAGGATCCAAAAGTGATCCAACTAGACTATGAAATTCCCTAAACTAGAATTCTATTTAAGGTAGTTTCTTCCCTTAATTAAAATTCTAGTCAAACCTATGACTAATCAACATTGTGACCGAAAATTCCTACCAAAATAATTAAATAAATCTGATCTACTATAGTCTATAATTAAATAAATTAAATACTATAGTCTAGATAAAATCAACCCCATAATTAATTACTATGGAACCGATTTCATCACTAAAAATCGCACACACATGCACGGCCATTCCATGCACATGCACACATGCACTTGAGCTCTTCAACTTCATCTCTTCAAGATTAATTCTCCATGGTGTGTTCTTGATCTTCAATAGTTAATAAATTAACTATCTTGGAATTGCTTCTCTTGACTTCTTGATCTCCAATCTTGAGCTTTCTTCGCATCAACACTTGCATGTAAGCTTGCAACTTCTTAGCTCTTGATCTCGTGATTGGTCCTCTAAATTGCAACTCCGATTCTTCATCATCTTTGTTGTCCATGGCTTCATCAATTCGTAACCTAATTATTATTAATATCCATATTATAGTATACAAATTTAATAAAGTAAAATATATTATTATATTTTCGGACTTGGAATGGTGTTTTGGGCGGGAAAATCTATTTTTTCTATTTATGTTGACTATCCTGTTTTTAGATATAATATAGATACACTACAAATCTTATGATTGATTATAATTTAGTCTATTTATACTTCATGTTACAATTTTTGAGATAAAAAATCTAAATTTATAATTTTTAATTAGTTAAGTTATTATTCATGTGACTTGATGTATTATGCGTATTTAACCAATTATTTCGAAGTCAAATAATGCAAAAAATTGTTCGTTGCTACATTAACTGAATTCACCCCTCACTTCCACCATCCTCTACCAACACTTAATAATTTATCTAATATTATTAACAATAAGTTTAGGATACGTATTAATTCTTTTTTCATGATGTATTACACATAGTTAATTATTTTAATTTTAATTTTTTTTAGAAAAATAATAATAATTACTATATCTATAATATTTAGTAACTTCATAATGCAATATAATAACATAAAGATTTAGTAACTTCACCATAAAGGATTAATACCTAAAGTATAACTAAAAATATTTCTAAAACAATAAACAATTTAAAATTAAATGTAATAAATAATCTTCTATTATTCTTCAATATTTTATCATAATTATAAATTATAACGAATAAAAATTATACACGTCTAGCATAAATACCAAAACAATAATGAGGTATGTTTGGAATAAATTTCCTCCTTCCTTGTTTCAATATTTTTTCAAGCCCAACCAAATACTTAATATATAAGCAGCAAAGTTTAGGGTTTCTACATAACATCATCTCGAGCGGCGGCGATGTCGATACAATTGAAGGAAGTACCGTGCCCTGACATTTCGGATCGTCCATGCCCGGCGACGCTGACGTCGGGAGAATGGCCACCACAGTGGAAATCAATTAAGGAATGCCCGGAATATTTTTTTATGGGCGGGTACCTTGATAAGGTTCTGAGTTTCGAAGTTGATCCTTCCTCATACCCCTTTGAAGGCGAATTTCCTATCGATAAGTATCTGCTGTTCCTCAAACAAATTCGAGAGAGCAAGGTACGTACGTATTCATTTCATCTTAATTAATTAATTTGCCTTTTAATTAATCTACGAATATATATGTGTATATATTTACCAATAATACATTATTTTTGTTGATGATTCATCTCGTGGTTAGGATGTGGATTAATCTTTAATTTTCAATTGTTTGCTCGTTCGTTCGGTCTCATTAATGTTATAGAATTATATAGGTATATGTTGAGTTAATTGTGATATGTGGATATATCTTGTAGGGGTATGACATCACAGTCACCCCTCCGGGAGCTATTTTCTACCCGGTAGATCTTTCACGTGATCAAGATTCCACAATCTGGTATGATGACGTATGCAAATTTGTTGTTGACAAAATCAATGATCAGGCTAAGGTTTGTGTGTGTGTCTATCCTCTCTATTGCATATACATATTGATCGATTATATATATGTACATACATATGTTGCATGCAGATGTATGGCGAATTATACGTGTTCCATTCAGTTGTGAAAGTGGTGGAGATTAATTGTCTCCGGTGCACCCTCTTCACATTTGATGTGAAGGATGTCAAATCCAATGATTTGAAGAGCGTTCAAGCATGTATTTTATACATTGATGGTGAACAGATTCACGTTCATGGATGGAGGTTCAAACGCTCATTTGACCGCCCTCCACGCCCATAATTTATGGGCGTCCCAGCCTGATATAAAGTGTGAGTGATTACAGAAAGCTTAAGCCATTAGTTTTTTTTTCTTCTCAAAGTATTTTCCTCTGGCTGATAAAAAAAAAATCATTGGAAAAATGGACAACCTAAAATGCCAACCAAAAAAAAAAAAACCCCACATGGATTAGTGGTCTTGAACTCAAGAAATCCTGCAAATTATGCTTAATTACCAAGAAATTATTGCAGCCAAGAGAAAAATGTCTCAACATATGCAGAAGAAGTTATTCTTTGCATATCTTCAATCTGGGAATCCCAGCATTGACAGAATATGCATAGATGAAAGCAAATTAATGAAACGATTTTGAACTAACATCTCAGGCAAATAACTTGGCAGCACGAACCACCAACTTCTAACGTAACAGACAAGCGTGTATCCCACAATGACGGTTGTCTCATGAACAATCATGCAAGAGGTCCCGACTCAAGACTACTGACATGGTTTAGACAACAGCTTCTATGTCTTCTGTGCTCAATGCTTCTTCAGTAGGGGGTTCTTCTGTTCACAACTGAGTGGACACATTATCTATAGCTGAGTTGAGCTGGTCGATCTTCTCAGCCAGTTTCTTACGTTGTTTTTCTGTCGATAGAATGGCATAGAGAGAGTTATAAACGGAAAAGAATTAGAGGCCTACACCCAACTTGATGGTATAGAATTTTGTTACGAGTTACCATTTCGTTTTCCTAATCAGTATGCAGGAGCTTGAGCAATCTTATTTACCATTTTCTTGTGAGAGAATGATATGATAACTTATAAAACTTTGGATTCACCCCACATATCATGCTTTCAGTCGAAGTCAAAGTCCAGGGAAACGTCTACTTGAGTTGCCTCTATCCATAGAGTCAGCTATTAATTTCATATTTATGATGCAAAGCATGAAATAAACTTTGTTTAGCCATCACTGCATCGAATACGAAAATGCCCCATGATACTTTTAGATAGCTCCTTTTGATATACATTGACATTGGAAACGAAAAATAACTGAAAACCCACACTCACTGATTCACGTTATTATCAGTTAGTCCTAGAGCTATTTCATACCCATTTATAACAAGTTAAGACATCCCTTTATTACTCACTGACGAAGACCCCACAACGAGAATTGAGACTGACCATATATGACTGTTAACTTCAGCGCTAATTGGGAGCATTATTAGTATGTTTGAACTACATATAATCTGTCACGAGAAAATTTCACTTTTGGTCCTATAGGACACGCCCCTCTCCCCTTTTGGTCCCAGAGCTATCTGTTTTGGTCCCAATTTTTTTTTACTGTCAATTTTAGTCCTTCCGTGACAGAAACTGTTAAAATTACTGTCAATTTTGGTCCCATAGGAATTACTGTCAATTTTGGTCCCATAGGAATTTTGAGTTATTTAAAAAAATACTACAATAAAAACACGATTTAACAACGGATTATAAACTACAATAAAAACGTGATTTAACAACGGATTATAATTCGTTTTAAAATACAGACACATTAACAACGGATTAAGATCAAGATATTTAATGACAGATTTTTTTATCTCTAACTTAACAAAGAACACACGTCGTATTTTAATTGTAATTTTTTTTATGTTAACGACACAATAACGACATATTTTTTATAATATTATATATATATATATATGTTATTTTGCAATTACTAATTAATTACAAATATAAATTTTTTTAAATTTTTTATTTATTTTACATGATAATTTTTAATTTTTTTTAATGTTATTAATTTTTTTAATTACTATATAATTACGAATTTGAAATCAATCTTTTTAATATTATTGATTTTTTATTTATTTTACATTTTACAATTTATTTTATTTTTAATGTTTTAATAATATATATTATTTTTTAATATTATATATTTTTCAATTTCTAATTAATTACGAATATAAATTTTTTAATATTTTTATTTATTTTACTTTATGATTGTTAAAGTTTTTTTTAATATTATTAATTTTTTTAATTAGTAATTAATTATGAATTTGAAATTAACTTGTTTAATATTATTAATGTTTTATTTATTTTACATTTTTGATATTATATATATTTTTTATTTTTCAATTACTAATTAATTATGAGTATAAATTTTTATTATATTTTTATTAGTTTTACTTTACGATTTTTAAAATTTTATATTACTTTATATATATTTTTATTATTTTATATTATTTTTAATATTTTGGGCTTGACTTGTCTCGCTTCCATTGCTAAAATGTGAATTTTTTGTAGTGAAAGTTCAAAATGTAGGTATGAAAGTATAATTTTTTCCTAGATTTTTTACTTTACATTTTACAAGAATTTAATTATGAAATAATCAACCATAATAATGAATTATTAATTGAAAATTAAAATTAAATATTAAAAATAATTATAATTAAACGCAAATTAGACGTGGTGAACGCTCATAAACAATATTGTAAAATTAAACTAAATAAAAAAATTACGTGTATTTAGGGGTGTAAACGAGCCGAGTATCTTCTTGATCGAACTCGAGCTCGACAGAAAATTAAACTAAATAAAAAAAATGACTTTCTTTTGATTTAGTAGTTGTAATTTGATGATTTGGTGACAATACACAGGATAATTACTAAATAAATAAGATGATGATAGTTTGAATCCTATGGGACTAAAAGTGATAGTTTGAATCCTATTGGACTAAAAGTGAGCGAATTTTAACAGCCTTTAACAGCCGTTTAAAACTCTGGGACTAAAAGTGATAGTTTGAATCCTATGGGACTAAAAGTGAGCGAATTTTTAAAAAAAGGATCAAAACAGACAGCTCTGGGATCAAAAGGGGAGAGGGGCGTATCCTATGGGACCAAAAGTGAAATTTTCTCGATCTGTCACATTTATCTTGATGAACAAGAATTATTAAAAAGAAGAACAACATTCTTGCATCAAGAGACTCGTGGAACAACAAATTGAATGTGAAGACCATACCTATAACTTGCATGAACAATGAGTCTCCTGCTCTAAATAATCTATATTCGACAAAAAATCACAGGGGAGGGGCTTGGAAAGCCATTCATCTGGCGGATAATAAATAATAATAATAGCAACTCGAGATCAATCTAGACCCTTTAAATTTACATACTATAAGTCTATAACCGCGAACGCTTATACTAGAACTAGAAGCATGAATGTAAATGAACTTTCTAACACAATCAAGAAAAGATTCAACAAATTCTGCATCATAAATGATCAAAACAAACTCGAATCAGAAATAATCTAATGTAAACCACCCAAACTGGAGCACTGGCATAAATTAGTATGACCAAACGAAACCAAAAAATCAAAAAGAAAATTATAAGATGCTAATAACACCACCACATTACTTAAAATCCCAATTTAATCAAACAATTCTCTTCTATCTTGAAAACGAAAAAATTCCCACAAGAAAAAATATGCCCAGAAAACAAAAGATTGAAGATTACAACAGATTGAAACTTCCCTCCAAAAAAATTATATACAGTTCAATTCATTAACATTGAATAAAGAACTACAGATACAACAAAATGTGAACAATAGAAAATAAAATTAAATAAATACATTAGGAGACAGTTCAACACATAAAACAAAACAGAAGATCTACGTATAGTTTAATTCCTGCATCTATTCTATATATTAAAACAGAATGGTTGCATGAAAAATTCCCGCCCAATTTGGCCGCTCATTTCTGTCTAATCACATGCATATATACATACTTAAAAAAATTAAAGATATGCGCACCAACTTTTTGACAGAAAAAACTGGACAATCAATAACCACTTTTTAATGGGTGCAACGTCCTTGGCTGCTAAGCCTACTCTACTAGGTGAATTTCAAATTCAAAATTTAGGTCTTTGGAACCATTATTATTTCCGGATTATATTATTCAGCTATCACTTTTATTTACTTTCTCATTACCATTTGAGTTCTGTAGTTCTCTTTGGTAAGTTTTCTGTTTCCTTGCTTACGGCATCTCCAGTGCAGGTATCATTTTGGAAGTACAAATAGCTGCCACATCAAAAGTTATCAAATTCACTAAATTGCTACCCAAACCACCATAATACATCTAGGTACAATTACTACTTTTTGAGGGCCCCACTATTATATCACTCATTTTATTTACATATTATGAATTTATATATATTAATTTAATATGATAATATTTTTTAATAAATTTATTTTAAATACTAATTTAAAATTTTAATTTATTTGTGAATAATTTATTTTTATTTGTAAAAGTATTACTGTAGGTACGGGATTTTTTTTTTCATGATATGTATTACCACTCCAAACCTACCCATTTTTTGAAAATTTGAAAAAAGCAAAAAGAAAAAATTGGCAATTTTGAGAGAAAAAAAGAAATAAGGAAAAGAGAAGGAAACAAAGGAGAGAGAAAAAGAAAATGGCAATTTTTAATCAAGTTAAATTATCTATATATATATATAATTAATCATCCATCTTTTTTATATTTCAAACAATTATTTGTGAAGTATTTTATGTATGAAGAGTAGAAGAATAGCAAAAAAAAAAAATGAAAGAAAAGAAAAAGCAGAGAGAAAGAATATGGGAAAATGGGAGAAATGAGAGAAAAGCTGCAAGTGGGTCCCTAGCTGCATGATATTGTTTCCCCATTTTCCTCGGTGGTGGACACGCAATCCTTATAATTTTGGCGTGTTGTTCACCTTCTCTATTGAGAGTAGTATATTTTTTTCACTTTTTAAATTGCTACCACCCCATTTTCCTTGCGGTGGTGGACACGCAATCCTTATAATTTTGGCGTGTTGTTCACCTTCTTTATTGAGAGTAGTATATTTTTTTCACTTTTTAAATTGCTATATGGTAGCAATTTTGCTACATGCAAAATTTTAATCAATTGCTACATAGAATTCACAATGCAAATGTTACATGGCAACTGGGTAACATTTAAGCCACATGTCAATGTTACCTAGTGCATTGGAGATGCCTTAGCACAACAATGTTTATTTTGTGTTATATTTATTACAAACAACAAATTACAATTTCTTTCATATCTACAGCTTAGAAGATCACGTAATAATATCGCAAAGAATAATTCTTGAAAGCCCAACCTTTTATTTTTAATCTTGAAAGCGTGTCTTGACTCTCTCACTTTCAGTATTGCGAAAATAACTTCAAAAATTAGAACATTCCCAATTTTTATTCTGATTGAATTCTTCTATAGGATTTCCGAGCCACGAATTAGTCCCGCAACAAAATGAGTTCTAACAACACAAATGCCAGTAATGGCAGAAGAGGAAAGTCGAAGTCCTCGAATTTGTCTTTGTTCGTCAAAATTTGTCATCTGATTCTCTATCGGCAGAGCTGCCCTTTTCCTGATGCTGGTAAAAATGTATTTCTTAAATTTGTTGTTGTTGTTTCCTGATTTCATGTGTATGAAAATATGCAGATTCATTGAATCAAAATTCAATGATGGTTCTTTTTCGACCAGGCTGCTTATTTATTTCCTGTGCTGCATTTACACTATTCATAAACCTGAGTTTCAATTTGGTTATGGACCGTCATTTTTTTAACCTTTTTTTTTTATCAATTATTAATGTATTCTCCCAGCATTTGCAGAAGGAGATGGGGAAATAACCTTGAACCTTTGCTAAATGGGAAAGGATTATAGAGCACTTGATGTGATCAACTCTTCCAGTTGGCATTCTAATTCATAATAATGATATGTAATCTAATTCATGTATAAAATAGTTGTAGAGCACCTGATGTGATCAACTCTTCCAGTTGGCATTCTAATTCATATTAACGATATGTAATCTAATTCATGTATAAAATAGTTGTGATTGAGAGTTGAACATCAGTTTCAGTAGGAAGAAAGAGGACGAAAAAGGAAAAAGTTAATAAGGTTTGTTCTATTTTTATGTGCTCAAAACTATTTTAAGACATTTCAAATCTTTTGTTTCTTTATGATGCTCCTCCCGAGCATATATATATGACCATGTTGATTGAAGGTGTTGTAAGTTTTATTGTTTGACCCCCTATAGGAACTTCATATTTGTCTATTCTAATATTGGGATCTTAATTATGATTTATAATATGGGGTAGAAGGAAAAAATTTATAAAGATACCAACTTTTGAACTCTACTTATAGAATCTCTGTTTTAACTTGAATAAAAAGCTTGGGGCTCATGTTACTCTGTGTTTAGATAATTTGAGTAACAGTTGTTGATCTTTTTTTTCTGCATATTTTTTTCTCTGATTTTATTTAACTTGACACCATAATGTCACTATTCTGGTTTATGACACTAATACAATTTATTATTTTCTTTTTGTGATCCCTGCGTTTAGGAG